>CM040124.1:40200433-41440063 GCA_022559845.1 Amorphophallus konjac
CGGCTACCGAATATTCACTGGGGGCAATGCTCGCCCAGAATAATGATGAGGGAAAGGAGCAGGTGCTCTACTACCTCAGCCGGAGATTGGTGGGAGCGGAGGCCAAGTACACTCCGATAGAGAAAGTATGCCTTGCTTTGGTCTTCGCAGTCAAGAAGATGAGGTATTACATGCTATCCCATGGAGTGAGCTTGATATCCAGGGCTGACCCCATCAAGCACATTCTCTCCCAGCCTGTCCCGAAGGGGCGCCTTGGTAAATGGGCCATGCTGCTCATGGAGTTTGACATCACCTACGTGCCGTAAAAGGCCGTTAAGGGACAAGCCGTCGCGGATTTCTTCGCAGCACACCCCGTGCCCGAAGACTCCCCGTTGGCCGCAGAGCTACCCGAGGATGAAACACTGGAAGTGGACCATGTCCAACAAGCCATCTGGTAGCTATACTTCGACGGGGCCTCGAGAACAGAGGCGACCTCGTCCGGGCGCGCCAAGGTACGAGCCGGAGCCGGCATCATCCTCAAGTCGCCAGACGGAGAAGTAATGCACACTTCCTGCTGCATTAGCAAGCCCTGCACAAATAATGAAGCAGAGTATGAAGCTGTGATCATCGACCTCCAGGTGGCCCTCCAAATGGAGATCAAAATGCTCCAAGTATTCGGCGATTCGCTGTTGGTCGTCAAGCAGGTCTAGGGATAGTTTGATGTCCGAAAACTTGAGCTGCTCCCTTATCACACTAAGGCGAAGAGACTCATGGAGCGGTTCTACCTCCTTGAGATAGGCCATGTCGCCAGAGGGGAGAATGCACAAGCCGACACCCTGGCAAAACTGGCAAGCTCACTGGCAGTGCCTCCAGATGGATCTCTCGGTATCCAAGTAATAAATCAGCGCCAGATGCCCAGTATGATAGAAGAGGAACCAGAAGAAGAAGAGCTAGAAGTCACCACAGCAGAAGCCGTCGGCCTACCTGACTGGAGAGACCCCCTGATGCAGTGGTTCAAGTACCAGCAGTTGCCCAAGAAGAGAGAAGAGAAGATCAGGCTAATCAGAATTAAGGACTCTTATGAGCTCCGAAATGGAATATTATTCTGAATGGTGGCCGACGCCAAGCGGAAATTACTCCTCCGATGCTTGTCCATTGAAGAAGCCTGGAGGGTCATGAAGGAGGTCCATGCCGGGATAGCTGGCGCACACCAGGCGGGGCCAAAAATGAAGATTGAAATAAAGAAGCTTGGCTATTATTGGCCTGCGATGTTCGACGACTGCTGCAAATATGCTAAGTCGTGTCAGAAATGTCAGGAGCATGCCACCATACCCAGAAGGCCCCCCGTGCAGTTACACCCAACCACGCCCAGTTGGCCGCTCGCCCAGTGGGGAACGGACGTCGTGGGTCCCTTACCTGCATCTTCCACAGGCTGCAAATACATTTTGGCGACAACCGACTACTTCTCCCGCTGGGCAGAGGCTATCACCTTACGGGAGGTCACCGGAGAGATCGTGGTCAGGTTTGTCCGCCGTAATATCATATTCCGGTTTGGCGCGCCCGACCGAGTTGTGTCAGACAACGGCAGCCACTTCCGCAACCAGAAGGTCTATCGACTGGCAGAAAAATATAAAATTGATTGGAGGACATCGACTCCTTACAACCCACAGGCTAATGGACTGGCCGAAGCTTTTAATAAGACACTTTGTACTCTCCTGGCCAAGACGGTCAGCTCTAACAAAAGGGACTGGGAAGAAAGAATGTACGAGGCGCTTTGGGCGTACCGAACCGTATACAAGACTCTAACAGGCTGCTCGCCCTTTTCTCTCGTATATGGCTCGGAGGCAATCGTCCCCGTTGAACTGGAGATACCGTCCCTCAGGGTTACCATTCAGCATGGCCTTGTCCTTGAAGGGTAGACCAACGTTGAACGAAGGATTGAGGAACTCTCCAGTCTAGAAGGAAAGCGGCTCCAGGCCCAATAGAACATTCAGATCTACCAGGCCCGGATTGCACGCGCCTTTGACAAGCTTGTCAAGGAACGCGAATTCAAGAAGGGCGACCTCGTCATGGTCAAGAGAAGAGACCTCATGGCTGCCAACCCTAAGGGTAAGCTGAATGAGAACTGGCTCGGACCCTACGTAGTCCAAAAAGTCTACGAAGGTGGGGCCTATGTAATTGTCAACCATCGCGGGGAAGTTCAGTTCCCACCTCTTAATGGAAGGTACTTGAGACTGTACCATGCTCCGGCGCCCCCGTTCAATCAATAATATAACCCTCCGCCCTATTTTGGGCGGATTTGCGTGATTAATGTCCAAACAACTTGACCACTATCCATGTTTTCAAAAAGCGAGAAAAAAGGGAAGAGGAAGGTAAAAAAAAAGGAGAGAAAAAAGAGAGAAAAGAAAAAAAGAAAAAAAGGAGAGAAGAAGAAAAGAGAGAAAGAAAAAAAGAGGAGAAGAAGAGGAAGAGAAAAAAAGAGAAGAGAAAAAAAAAGAGAAGAAAAGAGGAGAAAAGGAAAAAGAAGAGAAGAGATAAAGAAAGAAAAGAAAAAAAAATGGGGAAGCAAAAAAAAAGAGAAGGGAAAGATGCAAGAGCAGGGGAAGAGTGGAACCCGAGAAAGGGGGAACTCCCCCCCTTTCCAACCGTCGCCCCGCAGCAACGGAAGTACTAAAAGAAATTTCTAAACAAACTCTTCTCTCCGTCCTTCCTGGGCGGTGAGTACCCCTTTGGCTCGGACCTCCCGTCCGGGTCATTGACTAAACAAACTCTTTTTGGCTCGGATCTCTGGTCCGGATCATTGACTAAACAAACTCTTCTCTCCATCCTCCCCGGGCGGTGAGTACCCCTTTGGCTCGGACCTCCCGTCCGGGTCATTGACTAAACAAACTCTCCTCTCCGTCCTCCCCGGGCGATGAGTACCCCTTTGGCTCGGACTCCCTGTCCGGGTCATTGACTAAACAAACTCTTCTCTCCGTCCTCCCCGGGCGGTGAGTACCCCTTTGGCTCGGATCTCCCGTCCAGGTCATTGACTAGACAAACTCGTCTCTCAGTCCCCTCTGGACGACGGGAAACCCGGTCTCTGACCAAGACCCCCCCCCCGCCTAAGGCCGGTACACGTTTCCAACGTTGTGGCAAGGCCAGTGAGTCGCCCGTTCGGTACGGTGGAGTGGTCCCCTCGTCCTCCCCCTGGGAAGGCGAGCACTCTCCCGTGCCCTGACATGGGTTCCTGCCTGGTCCTCTTGGAGCAAACCATCGCAAAGACTCGCGCCCTCCCGATGCGTCCCAGCACAAAAAGAGAGAGAGAGAGAAGGGACGATATACGCGAAAGAGGAGGAAGGAGAAAAGAGGCCCCCTAGGGGAATGCGTGCTAGAAGAGCATGTGAAACCATAAATCTGTTGTTCAATTCAGATAAAAGAAAATCGGCCTACATGAGCTTCGGGGCATACCCCTGTGTTACATTCAAAAGAAAAGAGAAAGGAATTAAGGGGTGCAACGCTCAGTCGGTGCCCCTGAAGATGTCCTCGAGGGGGAGGATTCTGACGCAAGGAAAATTCATCATGTCGCGCAAGCGGCCCCTCCGTTCTTCGAGTCGAGCAAGTTCCGCCTCCACGGACGCCGCCTCGACCTGGGCAACGGCCAGAGCCTCGCCTTCCGCCTTGACCGCTTTTTCAGCTTCGGCAAGGTCAGACCTAGCCGCAGCAAGGTAGCTCTCCAGTTTCGCAATTCGGCTCTTAAGGGAGCGAACATTGCTATGGCCTTCCCCGAGAGCCTTCCCATGGCGCTCTTCATCATGGCGCCGTGCCTCCAAGGTCTGTAAATACTCGTCTGCCTGGGCATCAAGGGCGGCGCACTCGTCAGGAGCCTGGGTCTCGAGGAACTCGCGACGCTTCACATACTTCAGCAACAGCAGAACCCGCCGCGACCACTCCTCCAGTGGGCAGCCCAACACTTGCAGTGCCCTGGTCAGCTGCGTCACTATGCTGTGCACCTCCCGATATGATAGGGTAGGATCGGCCAAGAACATCGTCTGCAATGTTACCAACATCTGTCGGACCGGTGTGCCTGATGAGGTGTGGCTGACCGAAGGTACCCTCGGAGGAATAAAATCTACGGAGCTGTCCACCTCGGCCCACAAATCAGCGTCTGCCGCTGCCGAGGAAGATGGAAGAGCGAGAGTCAGGTCCTCGGGTCGGCGTAGCTCAATAGAAAATCCCTGGTCGGTCATCGCCAGGGGAGGGGACAAGGTCGCCGCAAAGCCATCTGGTGCCGCCGCCGGCTCCCTGGACGGGAATGCAGGTGCCGCTGTTGCAGGCAAAGGAGGGGCTTCGAGCAAGGTCGGACCCGAAGCCATCGCTGGTCGACCCCTCTCCTGTATCCGGGACCCCTCCAGGTGTGCGCGAAGCCCCGTAAATATCTGCCTCAGGAGCGGGTCCTCCATTTGGGCCGGGAGCTTCGGGAGAGGCGGAAGTGGAACCAGCAGCTGGGGGATGCCCCCCGCTTCTACGAGCACCGCAAGGCTCTCCACCCCTGAGCCCGAGACAGGAGCCAACCCCTCCACCGCTATTGGGCCAATGCTCGGCCTCCGTTTCGCGACAACCTTCCGGGCACGACCGGACGTCTTCCCTCCTGTCGGCATCACCTGCTCATGGGAAGCGGAGTCAGCCACCCGCTGCCTGGAACAGATCACGCAAAGTCAAAAGGCGGGGAAGAACCGCAAGCCCCACGTGCTTACCTCGGCCACCGGGATGATGCTGCCTTCGGGCGCAATCTCCCCCTCCTCCAGAGGCTCGTCCGCCGTTTCGGTAGCACTTAAAGCCTCCGCGGGCGCCTCCCGTTGAAGGGCGTCGAGCAAGAGGGCTAGCTTGCCCATGCCAGCAGTGGCTCCCGCTGTGTGGTCGACCGGCGCGACTAAAACGGCCTTCCCCACAACCTCCGGCTGGGTAAGCTCCTGAAAAACCGACGACAACAAGAACGAGATCATTAGCCCACTATGGAAAAAAGGGGGGGTCCGGCCCAAGCAAGCTCACACTTACAGCAGCCCTCCCCATAAAGCTTGAGGAGCCAGCAAGTAAGGGGGCCTTGAAGACCAGCTCGGGCAGCCCCAATGCTTCAAACGCGCCCTTGTCATAAGCCACTTCATCGGAGGAATAGTTGTAATCTACCTCTTCACCCGATGAAGATTCAGCCACCACGGGTTCCTCCCTTGCAGGCGAAGGGACCTCCTCTTCGAGGTCAATGACTGGCGCATCCCCCCGTGGGCTGGATGAGGCGGGTACGACCGACTTCAGCCTTTTCCTCATGTACAGCTACGTCGTCGGGAGATACAGGCGAGGCCCAAATAGCCCAGTAACTGCCCCAGCTACGCCTGTCGTATAAAAAGGGAGAGGGAAAGACAGGTCATATCAAACCCAATTGGCTCCCATAGAATGAAAGGAATCAAGTGGGCCGACAAAGACAAATACCCTCTTCAGCTCCTACAGCGCGGGATGACCCACGGGTCTCCTCGGCAGGCAAGGCCTTCTCGGGAGCCATAGCCGCCCCCTCGCCTGGGATCAGCACAAGTGACGGCTCCTCCGCACCGTCTGAAGGGAAGAGAGGCAATGGTCACATGCATATAAAGGGCTCACCCGGGAAAATAAATAAATCTGGAAAGATGTCAGCGGTCGATAAGCCTCACCCGCAGGGTGGCTCGGCCCGGTCCGAGTGACGTCAAATTCCTCGAAAGACGGAATGGGAACCACCGGGGAGACGGTCGCCGAGGCCGGGGAGACCTCTGCCCTCCTTCGCTTTGCCTCCCGCCGCCCAGCCACTTTGGCGGCGGCCAATGCTTTCTTAACATGCGACTTTGCCCGGGACTTCCCCTTGGTTTATGGTGGGGGAGTCGGAGTTGGCGTCGAGGTCACCCCTACCACGGCTGTAGCTTTACCCACATCAGGGACGGGTGCAGGAACCGGCTCCTCCACGTCGGGAATGGGCGTGGGCGTGAGCCCTTCCACAGAGACTGGGACAAAAAGAGACATTCAGGTGTCAAAATCTTGCCTCAAAATAAAAAAAAAGAGAGAGAACCCTTAACATACTCTGATGGTGGGAGAGGTTAACCAGTAGGTTGGCTCGGCCCGATCTGGGCGACCTCAAACTCCTCAAAAGATGGGACTTGTGGTGCTGGGGGAGCGGTCGTCGATACCTTAGCTGCCTCGGTTTTTCGCCGCTTCGCGTCCCGCTGCTTGGCCGCTTTAGCAGCATCTACCGCCTTCTTCACAGGCGACTTGGCCCGGGACCTCTTCGCAGCCTTGGGCAGGGGAGCCGTAGTCGGAGCTGGCAGTGCCGCCTCAAAATAGGCGGGCTTCTGGACGAGTCGGAGGAAGTTCCGGTACGTCGCCATTTGCACACTGTCAGGATGGTCTGTCAAAATAGACACACGCATATGATTAGCATCCGATAACCTGCTAAGGTCACAGCAATGAGGATAAAGGAGATGGAAAGGTTAAATACCGTGAGGACCGGTGTACAACCGAAGTGTTATCGGCCAGTAGCTCAGGGACGGCTCCTTATCCCGACGCGCCGCCTCTCGGACCAGCCAGCATACGTCCTCGACCTTCTGGCACCGGTCTGTGAGGCTAGCCAGATCCACATGCTTCTTCAAAGAGAGGTAGCAGAAAAGATTGAAGTGGTCTATGCCCCACCCGTCGGCATAATAATACGGGATGTGCAGGCGCTTGCCCAGGATGGCGGCCATCTGACCTTCGATCTTCAGCCCATTCACCCGCAGCAGAACATACAGCCATGTGGTGTCCTTATAATTCTCGGGCTTCCTCTCCTCCCGCCTCATAAACGTGCAGTATGGGCAGATCAGGTCCCTCTCTGGACGCCAGCTCTTTGCGGGGGTGCCCTCCTCCTCCATGGGGAGCAGGTAATTAATGAGCTCCAGACGGTCACTCCCTATCCGGCAAAGATCCCTCAATGTCTTCTTATAGTCGTTCTTTGCTACCGGAGGCAACTCTACTTTCGGCATCGGCCTCGCGTCCCTGGCTTCCCGACGGGCGGCCATATATGCCGCCACCTCCTTCTCCTGCTTGTTCTTGAGCCGAAGAAGATGATCTAGCTCGATGTCAAGCACCGGTACCGCCTGCCTGCTGAGGAACCTCCTCTCAGCACCATCCCAGCAGTCGGTCTTATACAATCGATAGAAGGCCGTCCGGGTGTTCCACCACTTGATGTAATCCTGGGTCACTCTGGGGATGCGACCCGGGGCTGGCACCCTGAAGGAGGCAGAGTCCGCCCGGTGGAAGAAGTCCCACCAGCTCCTGGCGTGCTCGGCAACTGAACTTCCCCGGATGTTCCGTGAGGGCAGGCCGAACTGTGTATGATAGCTAGGGATATGCTGATCATATCCGAAGTTCCGGCCAAATCGGAAGGGGTAGTACGACTCCAGCAATACATTGTCCCCCTTCCTAAACGCCAACACGCTCGGGCGAATAGACAACAACCAGTCCCTCAGCTCGGGCTCCAGCAACGGACGGACCACATTCTCCTGGATGATAGGGTGGACGTACTTCTCCACCTGGTCGTCTTTGCATTCCCTCTTGTTATTCACCAGAGGGCTTGAGTGCGCGGCCAGCGTCTAGAAGTGAATAGTGCCAGCCGCGTCCCGGGGAACCGTTGTCAACCGGCCCCGAATGTCATACATCCGCATGGAAGTAGAAGCCGGCTCTGCGCTGGCGAACTCCAGCATTCTCGGCACCAGCCCCCAGTCTTGAACAGCTCGCGGGGCAAACTCGGGGAACAGCGAGCAGACCCACGCATTGAAGAAATGCAGCGGACATATGTAGCGGGCCTGTCTCGGGAACTGATGAGTACTGACGTCCCCCAACGCCTTGTAGATCAAGCAAAGGGTTGTCGGGCACAGGGAGAGTTTGATTCCCCATGCCATCTGACACGCCGGATAGATAGCGTCCGGTCAAATCACCATCTCGTCCCCATATGGCATGGCAAATGAACATAACCAATACACGAGATAGGCGGCGCAGTGAGTCTGCGGGTCGACACCCATCGGATTAGGCCCGCTCCGAAGCCCTTTGGGGGGGATCTTCACATTGAGCTTGGGCTTCGCACGCTTCTTGCGAGCAACGGTGGTCCCGACGCAAGGAAATTCGTCATATTGCTTCAGCCCGTCATAGAAGTATTGCAACCACAGGGTCAGACGCACCCTCTTCCTGTCTCCACGGGCGGGCTGCCTCCCACCATGTGACAGCTGGTATAACTCCCGGTATGCGTTCATAAGGTACCGGTACGAATACCCGAGAGCATAATAGCCATCCCCGTTGGTTTCGTCCTTGATCAGATCGGGGAGGCATACTTCTTCATAAGGCTCCCCGTCGATGGGCAGGCCGCTCAGCTGACTGAGGCTCCACAAATCAAGTGAAGTCTCACCCTCCGCCGTGTAGAAAGTATTGGTCTCCGCACTGAACACCTCTATCATGCCACAGCAAAGACCCTTGGAGATGGGGTAGCCATACCGAGAGGCGTACACGCTGTGGTAAATGCCAACCCGGACCAGCAATGGAGCATAGTTGAACAACACATACTCCGTAAACTCCACCGCCCCTTCACGAAAGGTGTGTGCATCTTGAAGCTTCAGCTCCCCGAACTAGCCCAGCGACAGCTCATACTTGAACCTGATGGCCAGGCAATCTAAGATAAATGGCTCCTCCCTGAAGCCCCATTTTAGGGGAGCCAAGAATAAGCCGAATCGGGGCGACTCGCCGTGCACGTTTCCGGCGGACATGTCCCATTTTACCGGAGTAAATTGAGGTGCTCGCACCAATTTGTCTTCGGCTGGCAGCACCCCCTCGATCCCCAGAACGGGCTTCCACTCCCTGGCCTCTCCCACCATGTACATTGGGATGCTCCGGGGGACACTGTATAATAAGCTGTCTCGGGCTTGCAGGATGGCCCGCTCGGCACTCTTCACAGCCCGGAAGTTTCGCCCTTCCCACGAGCAAAAATACTTCAGAAACCGAACCAGGTGTCTATCCTTCGGGAAGTCCTTCCTGTACTCCCTCATGGCCCGGTCGAACGTGAAGCCGCCCTCAACCCTGGCCAGCCTGCCGAAGTCCATGGTCTCTAGGTCAGACCCCGACGACTCTGCCAAGGCGGCTATTTCCGCATGCTCTCGGTCTAGGTCCTCCACGTTGAGCCATGTGACCGCTGGCATTGGACCCCGCGGAATAAGGTCGGCACCGACAGCAGCAGCAGGAGCAGAAGAACCACTTGGGGTAGCCATTTGTCTGCGAAGATACGCAAATAGAAGATCAGAATAAGCCAAAGGCAAAGAGAAATGGAAAACTGTGAAGGGGCTTTACTACAAGCAAAATAAATAAGACATTGCCAATTTCTGACGAAATTTCGGCAGAGTTTCCCCTAGGCCAGAGGCGTAAGGGAAAACACGGGTGCGCGCCCACAAGGAGTGACGGCCCCAACAAAGTCATGGTGGGCCCCGAGAGGCAACACCAGAAGTCCGCTGATCAAAAAGTCTTCTTCCCCGGGCTTAAGGCCTCTTTACTGGCTCACTACCTAGTGCCTTCCCCCGCACGCCCTGAAGTTGCCCTCGTCGGCACGCTTCGAGCGGCCTTCCCCGGCACACCCAGACGAGCCGTTCGCCGGCACAGCCCCTCAAGGCCTCCCCTGTACGCCCTCAGTGCCTTCCCCGGCACAGCCCCTGAAGTGCCTTCCCCGGCACACCAGCTGAAGCAGCCGCTCGCCGGTACGCTCCCCCGGGAGCCTTCCCCGGCACGCTTCTGGGAGCTCTTCCCCGACACACCCCGTGGGGTCTTCACTGGCACACCAATACGGACCCTAGCCGGCACACCTACACACCCTTCCCTGGCACATTGGTGAGCTGTGCTCCCCGGCACGCTCCGATGCCCACTCACCGGTGGCAGCCCATGACGCCGGAGACGAACAAGGAAAGGGAAGAGGAAGAGAGCAAAAAAAAAAGAAGGGGAAGAAGAAGGGAAAGGGCCCCAGGGCTCCACCGCCCTCCGAAGACAAAAAAAAAGGAGAAGAAAGAAGGGCTGAAGAGGGGAAGAGAAGAGAAGAGAGGACGAGGGAGGGAGAAGAAGGAAGAGGAAAGGGGGGGTGCCTCCACGGCAGCGCCCTCACCACGACGACGGCAGCGGCGGTGGTCTTGCCCGGAGAAGGAGAGAAGGAAGAAGAGGGGAGACGGGGGGCTTCATCCGTTCGGTCACCAAAGAGAGAGAGAGAGAGAGAGAGAGAGAGGGAAGAGGGGCGGTTCGAAACGGGGTGACCGTTCGAAACGCCCCCGCCCCCCTTCTTATATAAAAAATGAGGAAGAAGAAAAGAAAAGAGGAAAAAAAGGGGGAGAATAAAAAAGGAAGAGAAGAGAAAAAAAAAGAGAGAAAAAGAGGAAAAAAAGGGGAAATGAGAGGAACAAAAAGGAGAAAAGAGGGAAGACAAATAGAAGAGGAGAAAACAAAAAGGAGAAGAGAGGAAGAAAATAAAAAAAGGGAAAAGAAAAAGGGGAGAACGATAACAATAGTAATATATACATATATATATATATATATATATATATATATATATATATATACGCATCTATATGCATGTGAACATACACATAGATATATACATAAATATAGATATATTCCTTCCATCCGCACGCCCCTATGCATCTGCGGGCGTCCGCACAAGCGAAGACAACTCTACCCCTGCGACGTTACCCCGGCAAGGGCACCACTACCCTGCCAAGGCCTTCCCACGCACGTAGCCTCCTGCCTCAACCACCTCTCGTCACACAGAATTGTCACCACGGGCCTTACGCCCGGATCGGCATGACCCCTATCCTTGCACTGCCATTCGCCCCTTGACAGTGAATAAAACCCTTTCTGGTGCAAGGCCCCGTGCCCTAGCCACCCACTCCATGCAATATTGCCATTACGGACCTTACGTCTGAACCGGCACGAATTCTCTTGTTGCGCTGGCATTTTCTCCTTGCTAACGAATACGCCTTACCTTCTGGTGCAAGGCTCCGTGCCCTAGCTGACACTCGCGTATCACCCGCTAGTCAAAAAAAAAGAAAGAAAAGAAAAATGGGGTTAAAAATAGAGATACCCCGCCGGACTTGCCCCTACACGGGGACAAGGGCAAAAATGGAAACAACCCGGCTGTGGCGAAAACCCGAAAGGGTGCTACATGCAAAATTGGGTACCCCGCCGCGTGAAAACCCGAGAGGGCGCGCGGGCAAAAGTAAGAGGGGACCGGTACCGGTGAAAACCTAAAAGGGCGCTTGTATCGGTAATGTGGTTCAAAAAAAAAGGAGAAAAGAAAAGAGACCAAGAGATCAACAAACCAGGTCAGCTCCCGGCACCCTGTCGGCGCTGACGAAGAGACCAAGAGATCAACAAACCAGGTCAGCTCCCGACATCCTGTCGGCACTGACGAAGAGACCAAAAGACAACAAACCAGGTCAGTTCCCGACATCCTGTCGGCACTGACGAAGAGACCAAGAGATCAACAAACCAGGTCAGCTCCCGGCACCCTGTCGGCGCTGACGAAGAGACCAAGAGATCAACAAACCACGTCAGCTCCCGACATCCTATCGGCACTGACGAAGAGACCAAAAGATAACAAACCAGGTCAGTTCCCGACACCCTGTTGGCACTGACGAAGAGACCAAGAGATCAACAAACCAGGTCAGTTCCCGACGCCCTGTCGGCACTGACGAAGAGACAAAGAGATCAACAAACCAGGTCAGTTCCCGACACCCTGTTGGCACTGACGAAGAGACCAAGAGATCAACAAACCAGGTCAGCTCCCGACATCCTGTCGGCACTGACGAAGAGACCAAAAGACAACAAACCAGTTCAGTTCCCGACACCCTGTTGGCACTGACGAAGAGACCAACAAACCATAAACCAGGTCGACTCCCGATACCCCGTCGGCACCGACGGAGAAAAAGCGACCAGTACACCCGCGGGCACCGCCCGGCTCATCCTTCCCCTACGCTACCCGTGGGTGGGGGGCATTTGTGGACACCGAAAATCGCACGCCCACGATATCCCACTCGGCCCAGCATCAACAACGGCATCGAGTGAAGCAGCCCGGGAGAGACTGATCATTCAGATTGCCCGAAGATGAACACTGCCGTGAAGCCGTCTCCAGGAGTCACGACAGTGAAGAGGAATCAACCACCGAGAGACCCACGAGTCACGGGCCTCGAAGAGATTAAACGGGCTGCAACCCGCGGCCCAAAACTATCCATGTTAGCCTCAGCGGCACACCCCCAGGGGTGTTCAGCGGCACGCCCCCATGGGGCTTCAGCTGCACACCCCCTTGGGGGGTCTTCAGCGGCACACCCCCTTCGGGGGGTCTTCAGCGGCACACCCCCCCTTTGGGGGGTCTTCAGCGGCACGCCCCCATGGGGCTTCAGCGGCACACCCCCCTTGGGGGGGTCTTCAGCGTTACACCCCCCTTGGGGGGGTCTTCAGCGGCACACCCCCTTGGGGGGGTCTTCAGTGGCACACCCCCCCTTGGGGGGGTCTTTAGTGGCACGCCCCCATGGGGTCTTCAGCGGTACACCCCCCTTGGGGGGGTCTTCAGCGGCACGCCCCCATGGGGCTTCAGCGGCACACCCCCTTGGGGGGGTCTTCAGCGGCACACCCCCCTTGGGGGGGTCTTCAGCGGCACGCCCCCATGGGGCTTCAGCGGCACATCTCCTTGGGGGGGGCCTTCAACGACACGCAGTTTGCCCCCTTCAACGGCACGTTTGGGCAACTTCCAGCGGCATGACTTTTGCCCTTTACCACGGCAAGCTTGTTTAGCTCGCCACCGGCACAGCGCGAGGGCTTTTTCAACGGCCAAACGACGTGCTGCCCATGCCCTACGCATCTTCGGCGCGCAGTGGTCGGTCCGAGGTGTCAGCCAAGGATTGGGCCACGCAGGCTACTCCCCTGACAGCCAGGACAGGGGAAGTCAAACCCCATCATGATCGACTGCTTCCCGCCTCCGACTGCCGTGCTCAAAGGTTCCCGCCGCTGTGAGTATAAAGGAGGTCCGCTTCGACAGAAAAAAGGGGAGAGAAAAAAGAAGAGACGGAGAGGCTGGAGAGGAACACACACACAGACAGAGGGAGAGACATACGCAAGAGATGGAGAGAAGAGGAGGGAGAAGAAGAAGGGCTCCGGCGTGAGTCTCCTCCGACGGCCACCGGGTAGAAGAGAGAGTAAGAAAGAAGGAGGGCTGAATGTAACAGGGGAAGGTGCGGGGGAATGAGCAGTGGACGCTTGTCCCCGCTTCAATCCCCAACACTTTCCCTTCCGTGGTTTTCCCTGTTTTCTTCCTCCCTTCATCTTGTATTTTGGTTTTCTTCCTTGCCCGTAGCCTTAACTCGGGCGTGCTCGGCAATGTACATGGATGGCTACGGCCCCTTGCTCCCCATGAATGAAAATCACCCTCTTTGGGTTTCTTTGTTATTTTGTTGGTTTATGCCCGTTTTCACGATGTATGATGTGTTGTCCGTTTCTTCCCCCATCTCTCTATTTCTCCGATGCTTTTGGGGTCTCCATGTCAACACGATCGCTCCCGTATGATCCTTGGCCTTTCGGGTTCTTTGCCCTCCCCTATGGCCAGCAGCTATGCCAACCTGCCTGAGGGGAGAAAAACCCTCCTTCTCTCCTAGAACACCTAGCCGCCAGCAGTCTATCCCTGGGCTTTCCTCTACCGGTACGCACCTCTTGGCCCTCAGCGGCACACCCCGTTGGCCCTTGGCCGGTACACCCTTTTGGCCCTCAGCGGCACACTTTCTGGCCCCCAACGGTACACCTCCCCTTGGTGCTTCAGCGGTACACCCTTAGCCGCCAACCCCCAGCCCATTCTGTCTAGTATTAGAGGTCTTCCGTTCACGGTTTTCTCTGGGTTTTCCGAGGTTTCACAAAGGTGTTGCTGCCTCCGGGCGCCCACCTCCAGTTGTCGGGTTCCGCCACTCCATGTGGGCGCGTTCCCTGTATCTCCCTTACGCTCGGGTCAAGGGGAGATGCTGCCGAATTTTTGTCAAGATATAACAACATGTTAAATAAGGCAAAAGGAAGCGACAAACGCATGGAACGATTAATGATGGAACCTTCCAATTGATTAAGCCGCTGCCGGCACCATGACGAGAATTGGACCAATTAACAACCTGGCAGCCCGAACGTCCGATCTGCGAGAAGAGGTCGAACGGAATAAAGCAAGGAAAAGGAGAAGCTTATATAAAACTACATAGAAATTAAGAAAGGAAGAAAAGAAAAGCCTTAAAACAACTAACAGAAGAGTGGGCCTTTACCTCCACCCTTGTTCCAACCTTCACTGTTACACTCCCACTACCCTCCCTTTTATCCTTCACCAGTACACCCCTTTTAACCCCCAGCGGTACACCCCTTTTGGCCTCCAGCGGTACACCCTCATCACCCCCCCCCAGCGGTACACCCTCATCATCCCCCTTAACATTTCCAACCCCAAACCGCCTTCAGCGGTACGCCCTTCCCAACCTCCAACGGCACACTCCAGAGAGCCTCCAGCGGTACACCCTACCCATCTTCAGCGGCACACTCTAACGGCCCTTCAACGACACAACCTCCTGGCCCTTTCAGCGGCACACTCCTTCCCATTGCCTCTCCCTCATCACCCCCAACAGTACACCCTCATCCACCGTCTCAGTGGAACCCAATGTATAGACTTGGCAGACTGACGCACAAACACATCAACAAGCAATGTATAGACTTCAAGCTGCAGCCAAGGGACAACGTACAGACTTTGTGTTGCAGCGTACAGACTGTGGGTTGACCAATGTATAGACTTCATGCTGCAACGTACAGACTTTGTGCTGCAGCGTACAGACTTTGGGCCAGCCAATGTATAGACTTCATGCTGCGACGTACAGACTTTGTGCTGCAGTGTACAGACTTTGGGCCAGCCAATGTATAGACTTCATGCTGCAGCGTACATACTTTGTGCTGCAGCGTACAGACTTTGGGCCAGCCAATGTATAGACTTCATGCTGCAACGTACAGACTTTGTGCTGCGGCGTACCGACTTTGGGCCAGCCAATGTATAGACTTCATGCTGCGATGTACAGACTTTGTGCTGCAGTGTACAGACTTTGGGCCAGCCAATGTATAGACTTCATGCTGCGACGTACAGACTTTGTGCCACAGTGTATAGACTTCGTGGCCAATGTACAGACTTCATGTCGCAACGTGCAGACTTTGAGCTAGAATGTACAGACTTTAAGATGTAATGTATAGACTTTGGGCAGCCAATGTACAGACTTTGAGCTGCAGTCAATAGGCAATGTACGGACTTTGAGCTGAAGGATGTACAGACTCTGGCCTGGCCGATGTGCAGACTTTGGGCTGGCCGATGTACGGACTCTGAGCAGCAATGTATGGACTCGGAGCTGCAGCCGATGAACAATGTATAGACTTAGAGTTGCCCAGTGTATAGACTATGAACTGCAGCCAAAGGGCAATGTATAGACTTTGAATTGGCCAATGTACAGACTTTGAGCAGCCATTGAACAGACTGTGAGCTGCAGTCGATGGGCAACGTACATACTTTGAGCTGAAGGATGTATGGACTTGATATGCTGGTTGAACAGACAACGTACAAACTTTGGGGCTGATGGATGTACAGACTTTATGTTATCTCCTTTTCTTCGCCGGCACACTCTTCTGCCCACCTTCCTTCAGCGGTGCACCCTTTTTTTTAGCCCCTCTTTCAACCAACCAAGGGTCAACTCTCCCCAAAAAAAAAATATAATAAATATATATATATATATAATACATGAATACACATATATATGTATATATAGGCATATAATGGCAGCACCGACAAACTAATAAAAGTCATGATGAATAAATAAACCTGAATATATCCGTATAAAAAAAATGATGACGAATGAAATGAGTGGCAATAATAATAATAATAATAAAAAGGGGGCAATAATAGCAGTGAGCAAGACGAGGGAGATCACCCGGAACAGATGTGGAAAAAGGAATAAGCAACGGGGTGATAAGAACAATAATGATAAAACATTGTAAGGTATTAACAATTCCACATTGCAGCCCCCTCTCTCCGTGACTCGATGCAGAAGGAACAGTGATGCCGCCCTCTCAGGTCGGGCCCGAGTCTTGGGAATCATTCTGATATGGCCAGGCCCCGACCTGGTCTCGGGCCGACATTCCAATCAAGACCGGATTCGTTTCTCGCTCCGGATACCTTTCGAGCTATCATTAAAATCGCCGTGCATGCGGCAGACATTTGGACGGATTCGCCCCGGTTTTCCATCGCGCTTCCATCACGGACCCGTGTCCGAATATGAAAAGGTCCACGAGTGACCGACATGGCCAGTCGCTCGCATCCTAATGCGTACTTTGGTGTGATTTTCTCATGTCCCTTTCTCGCGTAATTAGTATTATTCTTTTCGGCCGCAGGGCCCCTAATTTTGGCAATTAATCAAGGGTGTTCCCTCGTATGGGGGATGTAAATGACGTCGTGACCTTTACGGCGCGACGGGATTTGGTCCCGACACGAACCACACAATCGTCTGACGAAGTCAGATCGAGCGCACCACGGGCTCTTCGGAGCCCGAATAAATTGTCACTTCGATGACTGGCACGCCCACGCACTTAATAAACCAACCAACGTCCCGACGAGGATCCGTCGAGCGAAAAGTGCGTCCACAGTGGTCACCCCCTTTCTTGGACTTTGGGCACCCCCTTTCCCAAGGCTCATCATGTCTCTCCTTTAGTTTAAACTTTGAATTCAATTTTCCCTCCAACCAAAATATGTGTTTCTTTTTCTTAATTTTAAATTTTTGAAATTTCTTTTTCCTCCAACCAAAATATATGCTTTTGACTTAGTCAACGTGGTGATGACAATTTTGCCCCCGGAGTTTCCTGCAATTACCTTCAGTGTCCTACACACACATAATTGTAATCTAGTCCATAAAAATTACCATGATGTGCACATAAATCTCAAATGCTCATAGTTATGCAATGGATAATTAATGCACATGGCCCTCAACTTCAATTTATTAAATAATATCATTAAATTAAATAATTTACATGAAAGCTTCAATTTAAACGCAGAGTTGAGGTTAACTATGAAATATGCATAATTGCCTAATTATATGCACATAAAATGGTGTACATGCGATTAGTTACCATAGAAAATGGACACTTATCACACCCCCCAACTTGAACATTACTAGTCCCTTAGCAATGTAAACAATTATAGAATTAGGACTAGCAAACATTCATGTGTCACAATTCATGGCAAGAACATTATGCACGATGATTTTGACTTTGGAGTATTACAAGTTCAAGAAGTATGTGTTCGGAACAAATTTCATTAGCCCATGTGTTTAGACCTTTCCTCAAGATACACTCAAAATTAAATAACTCTTTATGTACAAGTGATGTAACATGACCAGTGACTACCAAACAGTCTAGATGAATGAGTCTTCTACCATTCACTTAAAGATGATTTTCGATTTTACCCACATCTGGAATTAAGCTTTCGAATTATATGTAGCTTCACTCTACCTGCTTATTCATTCATTGTCATTCATTTTTTTTAATACATGGTGTTGCACATCCCTTCACCGTTTAATGTGAACCTCAACTCTTGCCTTAGGAGAAACATGCACGGTTACTAAGTTCAGGGGCATTTTCCATGTTTTTTTTGGACAGGTAACTTTTTCCTCATGATTACTTTAAATGAATGGGCATAATATCAATCATCACCTAAGTGTTAAGCAAAATTCCCATCATCCTAATATTTATCATCTACCAATCTTGTTATTGTGTAATTGTGTGCAAGTTCAATAGAATTTCAGATGTATTCTGAGGAAAAGGCTAAACACATAACCAATTAATTCACCCCTTTAACTTCCTACTCTCACAAGTAAGACTCTAAGTCCTATCATAAGAAAAAAAATTCTCATCATGAAATATGAACATGAAGTACTTGTCAGGGATGTGATGAAAGGTTGCAAGCATTTTGAGAAATTTAGAGCTCAAGTTATCCCCCAACTTAAGTGACATTGTCCTCAATGGCATGAACAATATAGAATAATGAACAATGTAGACATGAAATTTGTGAAGGAACAGTACAACCTGACGGAAGTGAACTTCGACGGGCATCCGTGCTTGAATAAAAGACAGTACTTGGCCGTTAATGGCGAGGCATAGGTGCAAACAATCTTCTCTCTCCCCCCAACTTATCTTTTATTCACACCTACAGAAAAAAAAATAAAAACTGAATAAAAACTTGGGCTGTCTCCCAAAAAGCCATTTATTAGCACACGGAAATCATGAAAACTTTGGGTTGCCTCCCAAGAAGCGCTAAGTTTAATGTCTTCAGCCAGACATAATGAGGCCCATTAACCAACAAGGTGATTTCATGATTAGCCACCATGTTATCTGATCTTCGTTTAAATTCAAACATTCTTGCCATTTGAAGACAACATGATATATGTGTGCATGTGGGCCAAGAATATGCTGGTCTCGAACATTATTGATTTTAACCTTAATAACATGTGTGAGCCAGTTCTCATATTTAGGGGTCATGTAATGATCAATAGCCATAAATCTATCATGATCGGGATGGAATCTCTATCCAACATCTATCCATCGGTCCCCTTGCCTTGTATCCACCCACCTGACAACTCCTTTAGTGACTGCCTCCTCCAAAGAAACGTGGTCATTCCCAGGCGGTCTATGAATGAGATCGACATTATTGGCCACATTTCCTTCAAAAATAGCCTCATGCAGATCAAGAGCATTAATCAATTGGCCTTCCTCATGGGGAGTCAACTCAAAGGTGAATACAATTGGCACATCCCCCTCAGGTCCGAGAGTGTCAAATTGGACCGACTTAACTTTTAGAGGAATCAAATTGGAAGGAAGAGTGAGCTCATGATCTAACTCATCTAATGATTCAAACATTTTGGGGTAGGACTCAAGGGTTAGATCAAATGTGAAAGTTTCTAAGAAGGCCCCTTCATCATACTCATCAATCAAATGAAACTTATCAATCAAATTTTTCACTAATGGAGTGGGTAGACCAAATGTGAATATTTCCAATAAAGCCTCTTCACCCCACTCATCAATCCAATGAAAATTATCAATTGAATTTTTCCGTAATGAGGTGGGGAGATTAAATGTAATTTTTTCTAGCAAGGCCCCTTCATTAGATTCCTCAAGAGGAGGAGGGTATTCCGAATTCATCTTCATTAACTCAATAGGATTATTAATCACTAAGAAATCCTCCTCTTCATGCATATCCTCAGATGGGCCTTTGGTGTTTGGAGTGATGCTCTCAATTTCTTCAAGTGGTGCCCCGTTATCAATATGTTCTATCGAAATGAGATTATTAGTTATATTCTCCACAAGTGGGGCATCTAAATGGGAAATAAATGTTTCACTCAAAGGCCCTTCACCATTTTCTTCCTTAAGAGAGTTATCATTCATCATAATTACAACATCAACATTATCTTCTTCCCTATGCTTATCCTCACATGAGTTGGTGATGACACTCTCCATATCAAAATGTTCACATTGTTCTAACATAGGGAGGATGTCAATCAATTTTTCCAATTGTGGGACCGTGAGATGAAATGAGAAATATTTTAATGCGATCCTTTCATGATATTCTTCTAAGTGAGGAAGGTCACATTCTATGGCTTTGTCATCATCAGTTTCAGCTAGACATTTTTCTTTTCTACATTCTTCCTCAATTGGGCCATTAATATTCTCAATTTCATAGTTTTGAATGGCACCATTTTACAAATCATTTAAGTCACCCCCCAACTTGATCTCAACCGACTCCTTGTGTCTTTCCACATAGATGGGTGTGGACTCCTTAATCGCATAAGTCATCTTACTAGTCATCCCCAATTCTCTTTGATATGATTCTTCCCCAATTCTCTCATTACCTTGGTCAAGAGTTTCATTTGGCAAGGGAACCATGGGTTGTTGGCAAGAATAAATGTATTGGGTGAATTGAGGGACTTGATCTTCAAAGGTTTCATCACTGGGTTAGACAATTGGCCCATTTCATAGGTGGCTCTTGTGACTTGGTCCAATTTAGTTTGGAGGGAGCCGATACTTTGTTCATTATTCAAAATGATTTGAATCAATTGGTTGATTTTTTCTTCATTGTTGGAACCATTGTATGGAGGGGTGGAATGAATGTGTTGATGATCATATTGATATTGAGATAATGGGAAGTATGTGTCATGCTCTCCATATTGATTTTGATCAAATTGGGTTGAAAATTTTGGCTCAAGAGAGCATGGAGCTTGACATTGAGAATTTTCCAAGAGAAATTATTTTGATCTCCCCACTCAAAGATAGGAGTGCAAGAAGGTGTAGGGAGATTTTGACATGTTGATGTTTGATCATGAGGAGAGAATAGCATATGGTCCCCTAAATATGATTTAGTAAATTGGTTTTCATTTTGGGGATGATGAGGATATTTGACTGCCATGGGTGTGGAGTTCTCTTGTTGGGCCGACCAAGGATTTGAGCTTTCATTAAAGGTCGGGTAAGATAGAAATTTGGTCGGGTACTCACCTACATAATGGGCCGACTGGGCCCATGTGTGATCATCTTGAAAGGTAGGTGGTGTAAAGGAGTTTGGGTCCATTAGAGTGAAGTGATTTTGGGTCAAGCAATTAAGTTGGTTAAAAACCCGATCTATAGATATCATTTATTATTATTATTATTTTTATTTGTGTGTTTTTTTGTATTATTTTTTTTAACACTAATTGAGATGACAAGAGAGAAGAGGAAGAATTTTTTTTATTTTTTTATTTTTTATTTTTTTACATATACAAACAAGTTGACACACAAATTACCTAATGACCTAGATGTGACCTAAACCTACAAATGGGGTTTCACAAAATGACTAAAGTGCAACTTAAGTTCACCCTTAATATTTTCACCGGTCAGGTAAGGGGTGGGGTAGTGGGAGGCTCCTCCTACTTTCGTAGGGACCTAATTGCTAACTACTAGCCCGCTTAAGACGTTTACCGTTCGACCGTCTTGCCTTAGGCACCGGTTTCCACAAGAGGGTAAACTTAAATCGTACTAAAATCACAGTGTGATCCTAGGGTCAATGTCTACTGACTTTTATTTAAGGCTTAGGTCATGTAAAGATGTAAGGGAAATGTGATTTGTGGGCTAAGGAAGGGTGATGAAATCCCCACCTTATATTATTTAGGGGTATTGCCCTTAGAGTATTTTGAAATGAAATCCACACCACAATTTGAAACAATGGGTTATTATGCAATATGCATGCTAGAATAGAACAAGTAGAACGTACATTGCCCCTTGCAATCTCCAAAATACAATGACAGAAATTAAACAACAAGAAAAAATTCTATGCTAAATGATGCATGACCTAGAACATGGATGGTGTGGTTTCTACTCTTGGAATGAAGACTTTTATTGAGTTCAAGTGAAGAGTTTTTTTTTATTTTATGAACCTATCTAACACAATATGCAAGAACATTAAGAAAATGATACCAAATGAGAGGAATAAGTTTGAAGACTTACTTGATGCAGACTCCCTCGTTCTTTTTTTTTGAAATAGTTAATTCAAAAACTTAAGAAAGGAATGAGAACTTACCTCTGAATTTTTCGGATTTTTTTCTTTTCATCCTGTAAAAATAAGAAAAGAGAACTTTATTAGTACACTATAAATACAAAGAAAATAAAGTTCTTAAGTTAACAATCGTCATTCTTCCCCGGCAACGGCGTCAAAAATTGATAATGCGGAAATGTATGTTGTTACTACACACACGCTAATAATCTTAAAACCAAACTCACACAAAATGATCAAAAGATAACGTAGTACTATGGCAAGCTCGGGTCGAATCTATAGGGAAGAAGAGATTTTTAAAGTTCAAAACCTTGTAACCTATTAGAAAATGTTTCTAATTTTTTGTCGCTTGAAGAGAATGATTAAACAAAGAACGATTCCAACAATTAATTCAAAATGCCTATGATTATGAGCCTATGCCATGGAAAATAATTGCATAACATTGAGAAGAAGAGGTAGAAGAAGGAGGAAGAGAGGGAAGATGAACAAACTATAGATCAAATGAACACTTCTTTCATTAACATAAAGAAACGAGTACACGAAGTGCAAGACAAGCTTACAATAAAGATGTGACGAGATTACAATGAAGTAAAATGAAACTAAAGTAATAGCAACAAGAGGAGCCTGAGATGTGAAGATGGTGGTAGCAATGGTGATGACGGTGACGTCCTCTCTTGGCCTTAGATCACGAACCACCTTACAGAAGATGTCGTCTACGCCGGGAGGAAGTCACTTTCGTCATTGAAGCGACCTTTGGAGGGTGAATAACTTTGAACCCAAGATGAATTAGGGGATGCCGAAGAAGAAGACGTTGAAGAGGAGGAAGAGAGGAAGTACATTGATGAAGGACTCAGATAGAAAAGAAGAGTAGAAGGGCTTTAAAACAGAGGAATAGCATAAGCTAGCACCTCAGATGAATGGTAAAATCACAGGACAGTAAGTTGAAAAATGAGAAATAACTTCCGAACAAAAAAGAATTAGAAGATGATGCAGAAGAAGAAATTGTAGAACACGTAAAAACAAAGAACTTACATGAAGATATCAAGAGAAGAAAATGACTAGAAGTGGGAGAAGTAAGAGGACGAACAGAGAGAAACACTAGTTCACAGATGAGTAGGACAGCACGGTAAAAACTAATAAATAACTTAAAAACCAGAAGGAATTAGAAAATGATGTAGAAGAAGACGTTGTGGAGCATTTAAAATGGAAGAACTTACATGAAGAAAGCCAGAGGAGAAGAGAGACGGAAGAGGGCGAAATCGGTGACCTAAGGTTGGGAGAGAGAGAGTGAAAGATTGCCAAAAAAGAACTCCCCTTCTCATCCTTATCATGGGCTATTTATAGGGAAAGTTGGGCCAATGGAGGGTGGAGATTGTATCAAAAGGAGATGGATGGCTGAGATTTAGGTAGAAGATGATGTATGGGGAAAAGGAAAAGGAGGTGGGCACCCCCTTTCTTGGACTTCGGGCACCCCCTTTCCCAAAGCTCATCATGTCTCTCCTTTATTTCAAACTTTGAATTCAATTTTCCCTCCAACCATAATATGTGTTTCTTTTCCTCAATTTTAAACTTTTCAAATTTCTTTTTCCTCCAACCAAAATATATGCTTTTGACTTAATCAACGTGGTGATGACAGTTTTACCCCCGGAGTTTCTTCCAATTACCTTCAGTGTCATGTACACACATAATTGCAATCTAGTCCATAAAAATTACCATAATGTGCACATAAATCTCAAATGCTCATAGTTATGCAATGGAGAATTAATGCACATGGCCCTCAACTTTAATTTATTAAATAATATCACCAAATTAATCAATTTACATGAAAGCTCCAATTTAAACACGGAGTTGAGGTTAACTATGAAATATGCATAATTGCCTCATTATATGCACATAAAATGGTGTACATGCGATGAATTACCATAGAAAATGGACACTTATCAACCGGCGGTCGATCGACATCTGAGTTTTTCCCAGATTTGCTTCATTCAACCCCTTAAACCCGTTTACAGTCCATTCAAGTCTGTGGCATCAAACTCTTTAGACCTTGAGGATGTCTACTGAGTCTTTGACCTTTCCTTAACGAATGCTCAGACCTTTGGACGTTGAAGCCAAGTGTGTTATTCATTGTGCATCGACCTTGGATATGGATGCACAGACCTTGGTCATCATATGCTTAGACCTTGTTCTTCTTGTCTGTCCATGCTATGATGGATATAGCATGTGTCAGTATTGGAACCTTCCTCTCAGCCTTGAAATCCGTGTATTTAAGGGTTTTCGGTATGCTTTCTCTCCCTCTGGATCACCCTTCAATTTTCTGAGATGAGCACTGTGGTATCTGAAGTGTCGACTCTGTTGTGCCGAGTGTCGACTCTTCTTGAAGCCAGCCTGATCTTCTGATAGCAGTCCAGCCTGAAGAGTTGACTCTTGCTTCTTAAAGGGATTTTCATCCTTGCTTGGGCGCGATCATTGGGCTTTCACTTTTGCCATCTCCACTCCATTCCTTGACTTATTTGTCATGAAAAAGTATCAAGTATTTCAATCATATGGGAGTGGGAAACATCAATGACTTATAGTGTTTGGCCATTATAAAAATCATGAATGTCAAATGACCATAGGGGCACAACGTTCTCTCCCTTTTTGATGATAGCAACACTGTGAGTCATTATCTGGCAGTAACATCCAAGATGGCAAATTTTATAACATATGCAGCTCAAGATACAGAGTGATGATCAGAGCATGTGAATGCGGATATGTATGCATGGATGATCAGAGCATGTGAATGCTATTCAAGTTCCTCCTGATTATGGATAATTCTCTCCCCCTGAGTGTATGCATGATGAGGGACTTTTGACTCTCCCCCGTCTCACAACCCCATCTCACAAAGTTATTCTCCCCCTTTGACAATAGCAAAAATGAGGGATAAGGTAGAGATGGTGACAAATGTCTTAGAGATTAGAGCTGAATAGGAGTTTAGAGCAAGTCATTATATGCAGATCTAAAACATGCCATGAGCAATATACATGGTTCAAAGTTAATGAAATCCGAGATCAACAATAGAGTTCGAAAAGCATCTACATCTATGTTTTAATAGAAATGAACCAGAAGTGCATATCATGACAGTGTTTAACCTTCTTTTGTCGTATACATCCATATTCAATAACTAAAATGGGAATAGCACAAACTAGTATTGAGGTTAAACAAGCATGACTAAAGCATGGAATTTTATGATTTCATCACTGTTTTTCATGATCTGTTACATTTGTATGCACATGACTCATATTTTACGAGCAATCGAGTCTAGTACATGCCTCATATCCGTAAGAATACACATTGTTTAGACGCCAGTATTCCTAGGTATTTGGTAAGACTGACTGTTATGCTTCAAATTGAACAGAGATAGCAATGTCACCTCATGACATATCTGACCTCATTTCTTTGATGAGGAGACATATTTCTCAGCAATTATGCCATTGCTCTGCCTAGAGTCCAAATTAATTAAGACAGAGATAACAGGGACACATCATGACATATCATTCGTCACTTGTTTTGAGGACGTGACATATTTCTCCGTGCAACAATATCATTGCTCTGTCAAATTTACTGTCAGGAATTTCTGCTCATCAATGTGTTTAAAAACAATACTAAGCTTTAGTGTATCACCAAGGTTGTCATGAAGTTTAAATTTTCAGATTTCAGGATAGTCATTCAAGGCACAACAAGCAATCTCTAGTTAAAGTCTATTAACACCACAGAACATAGATGATTTCAAAAAAAAATATCAGAGCTTTAAGGAAATCATTAAATCTGAACCATTTTTATTAGATGGACAATCATCAATTCATATAATATAAAGCCCTTATGTCATAGTTCTATCTGTTGCAGACTGGAAGCCATTGAAATTCAGATTGCAAGAGAGTAAGAGAAGCAGCAAGACTCCCCCTAAGGATATGCAGTGGATGCATTCAAGGAGTTATGTTTGCAAGCGACGTGAATGATTAGATGTCAACCTGAGGGCCAAGGAGAGGTCGACCTGTACCATGCAGGGGTCAACCTGGTCAATCATGAAGTTGGCAGAAATGAAATGCATGACCCAGTCCATGGTTATACACTTATTAAGGGTAACTTAATGAAGATGAAACATATGCATGAATGCTTCAAGGAAACAACTCCCCCTTACTTTATGGCCTATATGCGACAGTGACGCATGGTACTTGACAGAGGTGAATCCTCACGCATGGTGAGTGCTTCAAGATAAGCATACCCTGTCTTTCCACACTTTAGCATTTAATATACCATGGCCATGCAAGAATGATGCTACACCATATGCAATGCATCGTGAACATGAATTCAACTTTATTATGCATCGTGACCACATGCAATGCTACATCACATGCAGAATGACATATTTACATATAGACAATGCATGGATACCAATCAGCAAAAGCACACAACCAAATTGAAGAAGATCATCATTTCAATTTTTATTAGCCTGAGATCTGCAAAGACCAAGCTCCCTTCTGAGTGTTGTAAACTTGTCATTACACAAGGGCTTGGTGAAGATGTCAGCAATCTGATTTAGTGTATCAAAAAATTATAGTTCAAAGTTTTTTTTAAAGACCTCATCTCTAATTAATGAAGTGATGCCTAATCTCAATATGCTTGGTCCTAGAGTGATGGACTGGATTTTTTGCAAGGTTGATAGCACTGGTGTTATCACACAAAATCGGGACACAACCAAGATCCACTAAGTAGTCTTGGAGTTGGTGTTTAACCCACAACACTTGGGTACCACAGCTCCCCGCAGCAACGTATTTTGCTTCTGCGGTTGAGAGGGCAACCGAGTGTTATTTCTTGGAGGCCCAAGAAACTAAACACCCGCCCAAAAACTGGCATTAGCCACTAGTACTCTTACGATCCAGCTTGCATCTAGCATAGTCCGCATCAGAATAAGAAATAAGAGATAAATCACATGATGATAGATACCACAATCCCTAATCTTGAGTTCCGGCGGTCAAGTGGGATTCTCTACGACTAGCTTGAAATCTAGCCATAGAGGCAAACACTAAACTGGATATCTGGTCGGGATACAGTCAAATAAAGTAAGGAGTCGATCATACCTCTATAGATTTTTGCATCCACTAATTTACCATTTTCATCCGAATCCAGTGATGTTGTGGTGCTCATAGGAGTTGCAATTATTTTGCAGCCTGTCATGTTGAATCTTTTCAGCAGCTTTCTCCCATTAGGCTCATCTCGAATTCGCTAGTCATGAGGTTAGCAAATTCCTCACACGTTTCAGATTTAGTCGAACCAAACACAATATCATCAACATAAATTTAAACAATCAATATGTTCTTACCTTGCTTCTTGGAAAAAAGTGTTTGGTCTACTTGTAAGGATAGATGGATGCTCTGATACCAACTGATAAGTCCAAGATGCGATCTAGAGGGGGGTGAATAGATCAGTCACCCAATTAAAACTAATCATAGCAGCTACTAGTGCGGAATTAAAATAAGCTACTGTAGGACGGTCCAAAAGCACTCAATCGCACTCAAAGTATAACTACTCAAGTAGATCAGTCCTTATGTGATCCTAACCAATCATCTACTGAGCGATGAACAAAATGCAATGCAATAATGAACATAAATCACAAAATAATCGCACAGTAGATAAGGGGTTTTAGGTGGTTCAACCTCAATCCAGAGGTCTACGTCCACCCCACACTCAAAATAGAGTGTGGCTTCACTGCTGACTCACAGCTTGCCGCTGATCCACAGCTTCGGGGATAAATCCCTACAATCCGCTAAGCTTCATAGCTTGCTGTCCAGAGGAATCCTCCTCTGCAACTGCTGAGGCTTACAGCTTAACCTGACCAGAGGATACCACCTCTGCAACCGCTGACGCACAGCTTGAAGGAACACAAGTTTCAAAGAAACAAAAGGAAACAAATGAAGAATCAGAAAAACCCACGAAGGGAATGTAGCTCAACAATGAGCAAAATCAGTTCTTGTTCTGAACCAGGAAATTGATAAATAAAACTCTATCAGACTTTCAAAGCTCTCACTCTCAAACTCTCTTCTCAGATCTGCTACTCTCTCTTCTTCTTTCAAATCTGCTCTCACTCTTCTACTCTCTGGATCGTGCTGACTCTTACTCTTCTGCTTTCACTCTCGATATCACGATCAATCTTCTCTTGAAGGAGACTCTCATCATTTATATGAAGCAGTAGTGAGATAGGGCGTGTGCTCGCCACAATTCCTGCCCAAAAGCCTTATCCAGATCTGGAGTTGTTTAGCCACGTGGCAGCATCCCAGCTTGACTACTTTCCATCTGTCATCATCTTGGCACCTCCTCCATTCTTGGATCACGTGCCATTCTTAAACTTCTCGAGTAGATATCCTGTCAAGGTCAGACTTAAAGTCAGATTAAAACAATTCTTTGACAGATGGTAAAGGAATGCACAGAGTTAATAGCGTTTTAAACCAGAAGTGCACAGACTCAATACATCATGTAATTACATATGCATGGACTCAATCTTCACATGATGAACTGATGCACAGACTTGATTTATTGACAGAATGTAGACGTTGCACTGACTAACTTGTGCCATTACCAATGTTGCACAGCATAGTTCGTGCAGTAGATGAGAGTTGCACAGACTTAGGATGCATCGTGCCTGAGCTTGCACGGACTTATTTATACAGCATGCTTGACTTGCACAGACTTAATGTGCAAACACTAAATGCATGAGCTCTTATGCACCGAGTTGCCTAAGAGGTGTTGCACAGACTTTGTGTGCCCGGTGCAAGAGTTACACCGACTCATTATGCCTAGACAACAACTACCAGTGCATCGACTTGGCTAATGCATGGATGACACTTGCACTGACTTGGTCGTGTGCATAAACAAGGCTTGCATCAACTTTATGTATGTATGCATGGACTTAATGTGTGCGTGAGCAACCTTGCTTAGACTTAGTTCGTGCAGAGGATAAATGTTGCACAGACTTAGTGCACGGTGTAGAAGTTGCACTGACTTGATCGCGTACAAAGAGAAGTATTGCACCGACTTGCTTTGCCTAGACTTAAGAATGCATGGACTTAGTCGCGTGCTGGAATAATGATTGCACTGACTTACCTAATGCATGGAAGGCATTGCAACGACTTGGTCATGTGCATAAACAAGAGTTTCACCGACTCAATGTAGACTCAACTAAGTGATGCACTGACGCTAATCTTATGTACAGACTAAGTGTAAGTATGCAGGCAACATTTATTTGAACATCTAACATATGAAAGGTCATCAAAATACACACAACATCATATCAGTATAAAATAGACAAAGTTGACTATGCAGTCAATGAATTCAGACTTCATCGTTGCCCTCAGACAAAACTAATCAACCTGTGAACATTCTCCCTTATCATTCAAATCCATAGGAGACCCAACATTCTCCCCCTTTTTGATGATGGCAACTCCAAAATTAAATGCATTAAGAATGATGTATTTTGATGAATCATGAACCACATTCAGATGACATGCATGCAAATGCAGACACTATGCACAGACTTTCTCCCTGAATGAATCCTTTAAGATGCTCCCCCTGAATTTCTGACTCTTCCTTAACCAAAATAGTCAAGGACTCTTTCTCTTCCCAAACACCATTACAAACTCTCCCCCTAAACACATAGACTCTCCCCTTTATACTCACTCCCCCTTTGCCATAAGGAAGGAAAGAAGAAGACAGACAATGAATTCTCCCTCTTTGCCATCAGCAAATAAGGAGGAAGGGAGATAGTGGAAGTGTAGAAGATATAGACTAGTTAACATTCTATGCATTAGTTCAGAATATAAGCAAATCATGAACAACTTTTAGTCATACGAATCAATTAGTGTGCATTCTTGAGTAAGTTCAAGTTTAATAGTTATAGAAGGTAGAGTTAAATCACTGAGTTTCTGAAATATGGTTATAGTGTCCGTTTATAGTAAGTAACCTAAGTCACATGACTATACTAGACTAGGTCAAGACTATATCTTACTTATTTCAGAAACAATGAATATCAAGGAGAGTGACCTGAATTTGTATTGAGGTTGACTAATTGATGCTTCATAACATGTTGCATTAGAAGGGTTACAACATTTCTTTTTCACTTCTAATATGAACTTAGTGAACAGACAAGTGTCATTTATGCTGTTGACATTAGGTGTACACGTGGATTAGACGTAAGTACCCCCAGTTACTAGGCATAAACTACTATATCTACCTCTGATCAAGAACTACCAAGATGATTTACACCTTTGACATTTAAGGGTACACGTTTATCAGATGCCAGTACCCCCAATTACTCAGTGAAACCAACCCTATAGATTTGACCATGTGAATAGCGATAACATGAAACAGCTCATGACATAATGTCCTCTCCACTTCCTTGACGGAGGGTTCAATTTCTCAGTGTAATTCAGTCATTGCTCTGCCACTTTGTTCAACTCTTTTTCATTAGAGATTTTATTGATGCTGCCCTTATAACTTTTCAGAGTTACTTGTTCAAAAACAATACACGTTCTAGTTTTCCTAGCCTAGACTTCACTAAGTCTGAAAAGTTCAGATACTGTAAAGACATTTTCAATGAAATCATGAGACAAGGTTAAGAGCTATAAATGTTTTCTATCACCTTATTTTCTGAGAGCAGTCTTTTGACTCTACAGTCTATTAAAATTAAACCTTTAGTTCATTCAAGAAACACATGTGATTCTTAAAAGAATTGAAGTGCCTGATGCTCAAAGTAATGAACCAGTTACAAGACTGTTAGCCAATCAGAGTGATAGAAGTAGACAATGAAGCATAGGAGCAGCTCAAAATATTTTCAAGAAGAGACCAAATGTGAAAGATGTCATGAGATAGAAATTTCTGAGAAGGAGGAGAGAATAATAAAGTTGAACTAAGATCAGACTCAACTGCACTCCCCTGACATCATGATACATCGACTTAAGATGCATTAAACATTCAATGCACCGACTTTAACCTTCATGAGCCATACAATGCACCGACTTTAACATGCAGGACATAGACTATTCACCGACTGTATATGCAAATGATATGCAGATGCACCGACTATGACATGTGAAGACATGAGGTGCACGGACCTTCATGCTGTTTAAACACAAGATGCACCGACCTACATGCTGAAAACTTACACTATGCATCGACTTATACACCCGGTGCAAAATGTGCATCGACTATATGTAAGACATGCATCGACTTAAACTCGGTGCAACGCATGCAACAACATTAGATTTACTGTGCAAGACATGCATGTGATACTCAGCTGTGAGAAACAATTATTCAATCATCAAAAATTGCTTATTCAAAGGTGAAAGATAGGCGGACCAATCATTTCATGCAATTCAACAGACAATTCAAGAATGAAATCAGTCATTTTCATGCTGAAATTTACAGAGCCCCAATTCTCTTCTTAGATATTTAAACCTTTCATTTTCGAGGGGTTTTGTAAAAATATTAGCAATCTATTTTTCAGTTTCAACAAAATGTAATTCAATTTCATTCTTACTTACTACATCTCTTAGAAAATGGTATTTTATTTCAATGTGATTAGTCCTAGAGTGATGAACAGGATTTTTAGTTAGACAGATAGCACTAGTATTATCACATAAAATTGGAATACATCCTAAATTTATCTGATAATCTGAAAGTCGGTGCTTGATCCATAGTACCTGAGCTGCACAGTTCCCTGCAGCGACATATTCTGCCTCTGCAGTGGACAATGCAACTGTGTGTTGCTTCTTTGAAGCCCAAGATACTAGGCAACCGCCTAGGAATTGGCAGTAGCCACTAGTACTTTTCCTATCTACCCGACACCCAGCATAGTCTGCATCAGTATATGCTAGAAGCTCTAGCTCACACCTAGCAGGGTACCAAAGTCCAAGTTCCTGGGTGCCTGATAAATACCTAAAAATCCTTTTCACTGCACTAAGGTGAGACTCCTTAGGACTAGCCTGAAATCTAGCACATAAACACACTGCAAACTATATATCAGGCCAAGATGCAGTAAGGTAAAGAAGGGATCCGATCATACCTCTGTACAGCTTGTTATCAATGGTTTTACCTTTGGAGTCTTCATCAAGACTTGTTGAAGTACCCATTGGTGCTGCAATTTCCTTGAGGTTTTCAAATTTGAACTTCTTCAGTAGGTCCCTTACGTACTTAGATTGGGTGATGAATGTTCCATCTTGGGTTTGTGTCACCTGCAGTCCAAGAAACAATTTTAGCTCACCCATTAAGCTCATCTCAAATTCTTGTGTCATCAAATCAGAAAATTCCTTACACATCTTAGGGTTAGTTGAAACGAAAATAATATCATCCACATATATTTAAACTATGAGAATGTCTGAATGACATACCTTGGTAAACAACGTTTGGTCAATCTCACCTCTTGAGAACTTCTTTTCAGTAAGGAATTTGCTAAGCCTGTGATACCAAGCTCTAGGAGCTTGCTTCAAACCATAGAGAGCTTTATTTAACTTATAAACATGACTGGGGAAATCTAAACATTCAAACCCAGGAGGTTGTCTTACAAAGATATCCTCTTTTATTTCCCCATTTAAGAAGGCAGATTTCACATCCATCTGTTGGAGAGTTATTCCTAGTGAGCATGCATAAGCAAGTAAAATCCTAATAGCCTCCAACCTAGCTACAGGGGCAAATGACTCTTCGAAGTCAATTCCAAATTCTTGATTGTACCCCTGAGCTACAAGTCTGGCTTTATTCTTAACCACATTTCCCTGCTCATCAGTTTTATTTATAAAAATTCATTTAGTCCCAATGACAGCCTCATGATCAGAAGATGGGACAAAGTGCCACACCTTATTCCTATCAAATTGATTCAGCTCCTCGTGCTTGATCCAATGCACATCATTTAGGCCACTGTCAATGGTCTTGGGTTCTACACGAGAAACTAATGCAAAGTTATTTAATTCATTTTGAGCTCTAAAATAGCCTCTAGTCCTAGGGGGTTCATGCAAATTACCAATGACATTATCTACAGGATGGTCTCTAAGAAATCTTACATTGATAACTAGGTTACCTTGACCTTCGTTTACCTCCCCCTGAACAGTAGGCTCCTCTACATTATTTTCTTGAGGTTCTTCTTCTTGATCTGATGGGTCGGCAGAATTTCCTTCCTTCAGAATTTCTCCATCATCTTGGTTCCTGCACAGACCAATCTCAGGTTTAGTCAGGGGCTTCATCAAATACTACATGTGGAGACTCTTCAACAGTTTTAGAATTTAGATTGTACACCCTATATACTCTGGTAGTTTCAGAATATCCTAAGAAAATTCTTGAATCACTTTTCGGTTCAAACTTATCAAGATCTCTTTTATCATTGACATGAATAAAACACTTACTGCCAAAGACCTTGAAGTAAGCAATTAAAGGTTTCTTACCCTTGAGGATTTCATATGGAGTTTTCTGGGGTAAACGGCCTTACCATGGCTCTATTAATTACATGACATGTAGTATTGACTGCCTCTGCCCAAAACTTCCTTGGTAGGCTACCTTCCACTAGCAGTGTACGGGCCATCTCCACAAGAGTCTTGTTCCTCCTCTCCACTACTCCGTTCTGCTCTGGTGTTCTAGGTGAGGAGAACCGAAGAGTTATGCCATTAGCCCTGCAAAAATCATCAAATTGTGAGTTTTCAAACTCACCACCATGATCAGATAAAATATTTTCAATTGAATTTTCATTTTTTCTGTTTGATTTTCAAATAGAACTCCTAAAATTCTGTGAATGCATCATTTTTATGAGTCAAGAAAAACACCCAAGTAAACCTAGAGAAGTCATCAACAAGTACATATCCATATGTCCTACCTGACAAGCTGACAGATCTTGTGGGTCCAAAGAGGTCCATATGAATCAGCTCATAAGGTTTGGAAGACATGTTTTTAGTTCTAGATTTGAATGACTTCTTAGTCTGCTTGGACTGTGTGCATGCATCACAAATTTTAATTTCCTTTTTGAATGAAATTTTAGGTAGTCCTCTAACCATGCTATGTTTATTAAGTTTATGCAAGACAGTATAACTAGCATGTCCTAATCTACGATGCCACAAAAATGCCAAATCATCTTTATTAGCAGTGAGGCAAAGATTAGAATGAGCTAAATCATCTAAATCTACCAAATAAATGTTATTCACTCTTTTTCTTGAAAATTTAACTACATCGGAATCAGGTTCAAAGATTTTGCAGTTATGAGAATCAAAGACTACCTTATGTCCTTTATCACAGAGCTGGATGATACTAAGTAAATTATATGCAAGACCATCGACCAGCAGGACTTCCTCTATGCAGCAGGTGGTACACTTACCTACCTTACCTGACCCGATGATTTTACCCTTTGTATTTCTTCCGAAGGTGACAAGGCCTCCATTCTTCTTAGTCAGCATGCAAAATTTAGCCTTGTCTCTTGTCATATGCCTGGAGCAGCCACTATCTAGGTACCACATGTTGTGCTTGGCTACCAGGCATACCTACAATCATAATCACAGAGAGAAGTTTGGAACCCAAAAATGTTTGGGCTCCAGAGCAGATGAAGAGCTACTCAAACAAGACAACAAGTTTGTAGGAATCCACATTTGTTTGAAAATTATTTGTTTAGTAGATTTGTGGACATTCCTTTCGTTGTTGTTTTTGTTTCCAGCATTAGCAGTCTGAGCTTTTCCTTTCTTTTTGTGTGTCCTGGCACTATTGTTATTAGCAGATTGAGTTTGTTTGTGCCAGTGCCTATGCCAATGAGCATTCAGAGAATTGTGGCCTGTGTTGGTCCTAGGCTGACTGTAGGTGGTTTGCTTCTTAGGAACCCATGTTCTAGACTCCCCAACCCAGTTTCTAGCCTGAGGTCTATATGTCTGTGTGGGATATGACTGATATCTAGACCTTCCTTGAACTCTATTCCATCCAGACCTATGGAATTGTTGTGGCTGCGCATGATGGTAGGTCTGGACTCTAGGCTTGTGGATATTGCTTGATTGACTTCTAGCAGAAATGTTTCTCCCCTGCACCCTAGACCCACCTGACTTCTGCATGAGTTGAGTCTTCTTCTGAACAGCTGGTGGAGACTTGGTGACCCGAGCCTGGTGTTTAGGTGCGCGTGAAGGTTGACCCGTAACCTGAACTTTGCCCTGAGGAGTAGGGCAGTGTGTACTATCATGGCTAGACTCACCCATCTTCTGCTTGCCCTTGTCCTTAGCACTGGGCATTCTGGGATTAACATTTTTAACAGCAGAATTTACATTACTCATCTTGATGAGGGGTCCCTTTTTCTTCTCAGCTACAAATGAAATTGTTTTCAATGCTAAGCTCTTTTTAACTATGGGGTTATACCCGAGACCTTCTCTTCTGAAGTTGACTTTTAACCCCAAAAGAGCATTCAAATTATCAGATCCTTGGGTCATATTTTCAATGATTTTCTTCTTATCCTCATTTTCTTTCTCTAGGTGTTCAATTAATTTTTTCAATTCATTATTAACACCTAGCACAACTTCATATTTTTCATTAACAATGTTCATCTTATTTTCATAATTTTGCATTTTTAGTTTCAATTCATTGATAACGTTTTCCAGCATTTCATTTTCATCTCTAGAATCAATTAGAGCATGCTTCAAATCACTAAATTTAGCACATGACTTTTTCAACATGTCATTTTCAGATTGTAAGCAGGCAATTTTATCAGACATAGTTTTATCATTCATCAGTGAATTTACTTTCTTCTTTAAGTGCCTATTTTCTTTCCTAATATCGTCTACCTTATCAAGCAAATCACCGTAGGCATCCTCCCAATCAGAGATAGTGTAATGCTCAAAGGGAGAAGATACCTCATCGGAATCTTCTTCTTCATTGTCACCATCTTTAGCCATCAGGCAGATTGACTTTTCTTCGTCTTCACTCTCCGAGGTACAGCTCAAGGTGCCCTCGTCCTCATCGCTCCAGGTGCTCACCATGGCTTTCCTTTTAGGATTCTTCTTCTTAGCTTTCTCCTTAAGCTTCTGGAGCTCTGGACAGTCTGCCTTCATGTGGCCGGCCCTCCTGCAGTGATAGCAAACATTAGTGTCAATTTTCTTCGCAGGGTTAGACTTATACCTCGTTTGTCTCCTGCCACCATGATGTCTTCTGGTAAAATTTCTTCCTTCGTTCCTCAGGAACCTTCTGAACTTTCTGTTCAACATTGCTAATTGATCTCCTTCGAACTCTGACCCAGAGAGACTCTGATCGCTTGATGATCCACTGTGATTGGATCCATTAGAACTAGCCTTCAGCACTATAGGCTTATTCTTCCTTTCCAGCTCCTCAGTCTTCGGAAGATTCATCTCATAAGTCATTAATGAGCCAATCAACTCATCAACCTTTGTGTTCTGCAGATCCCTGGACTCCTCGATAACAGTCACCTTGGTGTGCCAAACCGGAGTCAGAGATCGCAATATCTTCCTCACTATCTCGTAGTCCGAGTAAGTCTTCCCCAGACTTTTGAGACTGTTGGTGATGATCGTGAGGTGCGCATACATCTCTATAATCGTCTCACCAGGTCTCATTCTAAAAGATTCATATTCCGAGACCAGCAGATTCGCCTTGGTCTCCCTCACCTGGGAGGTCCCCTCATATATGACTTCCAGTTTGTCCCACATCTCCTTTGCCATAGTGCATGACGAAATCCTGGAGAACTCTGTGGGGTGGAGAGCACACTGAATGGCGTTGACGGCGCTCCAATTGAGAGTGGACTTCCTGATCTCCTCTCTCGTCCATACGACCTCGTTCGAGTGCAGCTCGAACGGTCCTTTGCTGACTACTTTCCAAATCTCGTAGTCCTTTGCCCTCAGAAAGACTTGCATACGGTTCTTCCAGTATGCATAGTTAGATCCATCGAAGTATGGGGGCTTGGTGGTGGAGTGTCCCTCAGCCGTCATCCCTTTTGCATCCATGGCCGTTGACTCTAGAGGACGTTGATCCCTGCAGAAGAGTTAGGCTCTGATACCAACTGTAAGGATAGATGGATGCTCTGATACCAACTGATAAGTCCAAGACGCGATCTAGAGGGGGGTGAATAGATCAGTCACCCAATTAAAACTAATCACAGCAGCTACTAGTGCGGAATTAAAATAAGCTACTATAGGACGGTCCAAAAGTAGTCAATCGCACTCAAAGTATAACTACTCAAGTAGATCAGTCCTTATGCGATCCTAACCAATCATCTACTGAGCGATGAACAAAATGCAATGCAATGATGAACACAAATCACAAAACAATTGCACAGTAGACAAGGGGTTTTAGGTGGTTCAACCTCAATCCAAAGGTCTACGTCAACCCCACACTCAAACCAGAGTGTGGCTTCACTGCTGACTCACAGCTTGCCGTTGATCCACAGCTTCGGGGATAAATCCCTATAATCCACTGAGCTTCACAGCTTGCTGTCTAGAGGAATCCTCCTCTGCAACTGTTGAGGCTTACAGCTTAACCTAACCAGAGGAATCCACCTCTGCAACCACTGACGCACAGCTTGAAGGAACACAAGTTTCAAAGAAACAAAAGGAAACAAACGAAGAATCAGAAAAACCCACGAAGGGAATGTAGCTCAACAATGAGCAAAATCAGTTCCAGTTCTGAACCAGGAAACTGATAAACAAAACTCTGTCAGACTTTCAAAGCTCTCACTCTCAAACTCTCTTCTCATATCTGCTACTCTCCCTTCTTCTCTCAAATCTGCTCTCACTCTTCTCCTCTCTGGATTGTGCTGACACTTACTCTTTCTACTTTCACTCTCGATATCACGATCAATCTTCTCTTGAAGGAGACTCTCCTCATTTATATGAAGCAGCAGTGAGATAGGGCGTGTGCTCACCACAATTCCCGCCCAAAAGCCTTGTCCAGATTTGGAGTTGTTAGACCACGTGGCAGCATCTTGGCACCTCATCCATTCTTGGATCATGTGCTACTCATAAACTCTACGAGCAGATATCCTGTCGAAGTCAGACTTAATGTCAGCTTGAAACAATCTGACAAATAGTAAAGAAATGTACATAGTTAATAGAGCTTTGAACTAAATGTGCACAGACTCGATATAGCATGTAGACACATATGCACGGAGTCAAGTGTCCACACATAAGCATGTGCACAGACTTGATATGTGCACAATGCAGACGCTGCACTGACTAACTTGTGCCATTACTAATGTTACACAGCGTAGTTCGTGTAGTAGATGAGAGTTGCACAGACTTAGGATGCATCGTGCCTGAGCTTGCACGGACTTACTTATACATCATGCTTGACTTGCATAGACTTAATGTGCAAACACTAAATGCATGAGCTCTTATGCACCGAGTTGCCTAAGAGGCATTGCACAGACTTTGTGTGCCCGGTACAAGAGTTGCACCAACTCATTGTGCCTAGACAACAACTACCAGTGCATCGACTTGGCTAATGCATGGATGACACTTGCACTGACTTGGTCGTGTGCATAAACAAGGCTTGCATCGACTTTATGTATGTATGCATGGACTTAATGTGTGCGTGAGCAACCTTGCTTAGACTTAGTTCGTGCAGAGGATAAATGTTGCGTAGACTTAGTGCACGGTACAGAAGTTGCATTGACTTGATCGCGTACAAAGAGAAGTATTGCACCGACTTGATTTGCCTAGACTTAAGCATGCACGGACTTGGTCGCGTGCAGGAATAATGATTGCACCGACTTACCTAATGCATGGAAGGCATTGCAATGACTTGGTCATGTGCATAAACAAGAGTTGCACCGACTCAATGCGGACTCGACTAAGTGATGCACCGACGTCAATCGTATGCACAGACTAAGTGTAAGTACGTAGGCAACATTTATTTGAACATGTGACATATGAAAGGTCATCAAAATACACACAACATCATATCAGTATAAAATAGATAAAGTTGACTATGCAGTCAATGAAGTCAGACTTCATCGTTGCCATCAGACAAAACAAATCAGCTTGTGAACATTCTCCCTTATCATTCAAATCCAGAGGAGACCCAACAGTACCTTACCTCGTGTGTACCCTTTCTCAATGAGGAACGAGCTTAGTCTCCCATACCAAGCTCTTGGTGCTTGCTTTAAGCCATAAAACGTCATGTCTACCTTGTATACAAAATCTTCATGGTTAGAGTTCTCAAAGCCAGGGTACTACTCCACATAGTCTTCTTCTTTGATCAAACAATTTAAGAAAGCACTTTTTACATCCATTTGATACAACTTTATTCTAAGGGAGCATGTAAAGGCAAGTAAAATTCTGATGGCCTCAAGTCTAGCTGCTGGGACATAAGATTCCTCAAAGTCTACCCCAAAACTCTTGATTATACCCTTGAGCCGCCAATCTAGCCTTGTTTCTTATTATCTTGCCATCCTCACTGACTTTGTTCCTAAATACCCATTTAGTGTCTATGACAGATTGTGATGATGGTCTAGGAACAAGATGCCAAACTTTGTTTCTTTCAAACTGGTTTAATTCGTCTTGCATTGAGTTTATCTAGTTTTCATCTTTTAATGCTTCATCAATATTCTTGGGTTCAATCTGGGAGACAAGAGCAAGATGATCTAATTCTTCCATAATTCTAAAATGTGACTTAGTTCTAGGTGGATCATTCAAGCTTCCAATGACATTTTCTAAAGGACGATCCTAAAGATTTCTAATGTCTGTAGAATCATTACCTTCTTCTGGAGCTCGATCCCTTGCATTGCTTGATTCAGCTAGGTCACCATCTTCTCTTGTTTATTCTTGTGGAGGATTATTCTTTTCCTTCATGCTTAGGAATTCCCCGTCTTCATCATTTTTTCCTACAATAGTTATCATTTTTAGAATCATCATGATATTCATCAAAGGAAACATAGGGTGATTCTTCCATAGTTTAACTCTTAATGTTGTAAATTCTATAAGCCCTAGATCTATCAGAATATCCAAGGAATATACCTTCATCGCTCTTGGGCTCGAATTTATCTAATTCTCTTTTGTCATTATTGTGGATGAAGCATTTAGACCCAAACACTTTCATATGTGAGAGAGATGGCTTGTTACCTTTCAGCAACTCATAAGGAGTCTTTTTAGTGTGTGGCCTTACCATAAATCGATTGATAATGTAACAAGCCGTGTTTACCACCTCAGCCTAAAACTTCCTTGCGAGTTGCCGTTCGGCAAGTATTGTTCTCGCCATCTCTATGAGTGTTCGATTCCTTCTTTCAACTACACCATTTTGCTCCGGGGTTCTTGGTGATAAAAACTGATGTGAAATGCCTTCAGCCCTACAAAGAGTATAGAATTCAGTATTTTCAAATTCACCACCATGATCAGATTGAAGGTTAGAGATTTTAAACTCACCATCTCACTTTATCTTCATATAGAGTGCCTGAAACTCATCAAAAGCATCATTTTTATGTGTGAGAAAGAAAACTCATGTGAACCTAGAGAAATCATACACCAAGATATATCTATATTTTCTACCACTTAAACTAACAGTTCTGGTTGGACCAAACAAGTCCATATGAATCAGCTCGAGTGGTTTGGATGACATATTTTCAGATCTAGCCTTGAAGGATTTTCTTGTTTGTATACCTAGGACACATGCATCACACAATTTATTTTCTTGTTTAAAAGATAGTTCAGGCAAACCTTTCACTATTGAATGCTTCAAAAGTTTATATAAGATATTGTAGCTAGCATGTCCTAGTCTACGATGTCATAGCCACGCAAGCTCAGACTTTGGTGCAGCAAGACAGAGGTTTATGTGAGCAGGATCATCTAAGTCAATCATGTAAACATTGTTGACTCTTTTACCAGAAAATTTTACCTTGTCAGATTTTGGTTCAAGGATTCTACATTCATGAGAGTCAAACAACACTTTGTGACCTTTATCACACAATAGACTTATACTTAGCAAGTTGTATTTCAAACCTTCAACTAGTAGCACGTTTCTAATTGAGTTGGAGAGGTTCTAACCTACATTATATGTTCCAGTGATTCTTTCTTTGTTGTTCCCTCCAAATGTGACGTGTCCTCCTTCCTTTTCCATCAAGAGACAAAATTTTGTTTTGTCTCCAGTCATGTGTCTTGAACAGCCGCTATCAAGGTACCACCGGTTATGCATGGCTGCAAGGCATTCCTACACAAGGAATTAAGCAATGGGGTTTGAAACCCAACAAAATTTGGGTCCCATCAAGCTCTTCAGATTTTCAAAATATGATACCATCTCTTTTGGAATCCAAACCTTCCTTGCATTCATGTTTCCTTTTCTTAAAGCAGGGATTTGGTTTTTCTTTTTCAGCTTTGACACTCACTTTCTATTTAGAGGCTCTTTGTTGGATTTTGTGGACGTTTGAGGAAGTCTGCTTCTTAAACCATTGAGGCCACTGATTGGTTTTGGGTTGAAAGTGATTATTTTGCCACCTAGGGGATTGAGACTTATAGGATTAGTGCACAAAGGAATCACAATTGCCCCAAAAGCAGGGTGGTGTCGACCTATATGAATGGGAGTGTCGACCTGTCCTACGTGCAACCCAATTATAGTGGCATCTGGAAGGCTGAGCGGGCAATGGCCAAGGAAGTGTCGATCTGTGTTGTGGGGAAGGTCGACTCTTCTGAGATTTTTGAGCAATCTTTTTGGAGATTTCAGTGGCTTCCTCTTCAACCTTTTCTTTTCCTTTATCATTTTATTTTTTTTTATTTTGAGTAGGTGTTGTGTTTGAGGTAGAAGCATCAGAAGAGGAACCAAATGTGACAGTTTTTAACCCAATTGGCCTTTTATTTGTGGGATCAAAACCCAACCCTTCCTTGATGAAATTCATTCTAGTACCTAGCAATGCATCTAGGTTTTCTCTTCCATCTACAAACTTTTCTAAAGAATGTTGTTTATCCTTCAACTCTTTTTGTAGGTTTTCAATATTTTGAAGGAGTTGAGTGTTGACTTGTTTGACAGCAACATACTTCTCATTACTCAATTTGCTATCCTTTTAATAGGTTTGCATTTTTAACTTCATGCTATCAATCTCATTTCTTAAGTCTTCATTTTTAGTTTTTAAGTCAGCCATTTCTTTTCTTCCATCTTCCAAGTTCTCAATCATTTTCTTAAGGTCTTCAATTTCAATTTCAAGTGAAGCAATCTTATGATTCATATCATGATCATGCACAAACAAGTTAATTTTCTTTTTCAATGATTTATTCTCCTTTTTGTACATGTCAAATTTTTCCATGAGCTGTATATATGCTTCCTCCCGATCATCAATTGTGAAATTTTCGAATGGAGAGTGTACCTCAGTTTTTTCGTCACCTCTGGCCATGAGGCAGAGATCTTTGTTTTCCTTATCCGAGGAGCTGGTTCCATCATCACTTTCTTCTTCGTCACTCCATGTTGACACCATGGCCTTGTTCTTCTTCTTGCCCTTCCATTTGTCAGCTTTTCTGAATTTTTCAGGACATTCAGTCTTGAAATGCCCTGGTTTGCTGTAAGAATAACAAATGATCTTGTCAGCTTTCTTAAAGTTTTCAGAGTTGGATTTGTAACCTTTCCTTACCTGTGACCTTCCTCTCATGAAGCTCTTACCTTCCTTTCTCAGAAATTTTCTGAACTTACGTTTGAGCATGGCTACGTCATCCTCATCTCGCTCACTTGCAGAAGCCTCACCTTCATCAGAAGTGCTTTGACCGATGGGTCCTGCTTTAAGAGCTATGGACTTTTTCTTAGGTACCTCAGCCTCTTTGTTCTTTAGGTTGATCTCATAGGTCATCAATGACCCGATGAGTTCATCTACCTTAGTAGTTGCGAGATCTCTGGATTCTTCAACCATGGTAGCCTTCGTGTGCCATGCTGGGGTCAGTGATCTGAGAATCTTCCTTACAATTTCTTGCTCTGAATATTTCTTTCCCAGATCCGTTAGACTATTAGTAAGCACAATTAAGCGAGCATACATGTCTTGAATTGACTCATCAGGCCTCATCCTGAACATTTCATATTCAGAAACTACAATGTTGGATTTTGTTTCTCGTACCTGAGAGGTTCCTTCGTAAATCACTTCTAACCTGTCCCGTATTTCTTTTGCAATTGCACAGGTAGTTACTCTTGAGAATTCTACTGGATGGAGTGAGCATTGCATGATGTGTCTAGCACTCAAGTTGACAGTGGAATTTCTTATTTGTTCTTTGGTCCACAAGTCCTCATCATCCGAAAGCTCATATGGACCTTTGCTGATCACTCGCCAGAGTTCGTAATCTTGGGCACGAATGAACACCTGCATGTGTTGTTTCCAATAAGGATAATTAGATCTAGTGAAATAAGTAGGCCTATTCACCGAATGTCCTTTAGGTAGCAAACCATTGGACGCCAATCCACCATTTTTCTCAAGGTCGTTGGACCCCATAATGAGAGATTAAGCTCTGATACCACTTGTTGAGTAGTGGATGGCGGATCTAGAGGGAAGGGGTGAATAGATCTGCCCCTCTTTTTGCAGAACACCCCTCTTTAAGGGTAGATAAAGAGAATAGCAGCGGAATACAACTAGCTTAACGAAGGACACAACAATTGGCTTAGCGGAATAGACAAGTAATATAGAGATCGAACCTAAACATGCATCTAGCACAAACCAATCACACAAGCAAACCACAATGCAAGAGATTTTAAGGTGGTTCGGACTGAATCCCTAGTCCTACGTCCACCCCTCACCAAACCCGGTGAGGCTTCACTAGTGCAGCGCACCAAACCACATATCGGAGAACCTCCGACTTCCTTCATACTAACCACCGATAGGGACAATAACACCGCAGATTGGATCACCTTCCAACTACCTTCCTACTAACTGCGGTAGGGACGATTCTCAGTTTCAGTAGCTTGAACAAAATGAAAAGAGAACAAATATGAGAATGTTCAGACAAGAGATGGAGATATGATCAGGGCTAAAAGCGAGAAGATCTTGTATGAAATGTGAGAGGTTGAATCTGATGCTTCAGCAAGGGCTGCCTCTTTTTCTTCTTGTCTTCACACGATGTACATCAGCAGTAGAGGCTTCTTCCACTACCAGAAAAAGCGGGATTTCAGACGGCCCGTATCCGTCTGAAAATCCGTCACAAACCACGTTTGTGACGGATTTGCGACATATTTAAGACTGAAACCGACCGTCTGAAATTCTTAGTCACAAATTTGTGACAGTTTATGTTTCCGTCGAAAATTCCGTCTGAAAATAAGACAGAATTTAATCAGTCACAAATTCCGTCTGCCTTTCATACGAGACATTTCCATCTGAAATTTGAAATTTTCAGTCTGAAATTTACGACGGATATATTTTTTGTTTGAAATTCCGTCTGAAATTTCAGACGGTTATTACGACGGAATATAGTTACCGTCTTAAAATGAAGCCCAACTCTTAGTCTGAAATCATGTTACCGTATGAAAACTCGTCCGAAATCCGTCGCTATTTCAAACGGATATTACGACGGATAAAATAATCGTCTGAAATTCAACTCAACTCCTGTCCGAAATGTGGTTTGAAATCCGTCTATATTCCAAACGGATTTTACGACGGATAATAGACGGACAATATTCGTCGCACATCCCGTCTGAAATCTACGTTTTTTTTTATAAATCTTAAATTATTTTACAAAACCTGTTTAATCATAAATAAACATCAAGAAATTCTACATGTTGAAAAAAAATATTGGGAACCTGCTAATCAAATAAACACCACCGAAAAATAAAATTCTGATCAAATAAATACCACACAAAAAAGACATTAACCCTGCTGATCCGTCTGAATATCAAGAAATATCCGGTACATCGTCCATATCCTCATCGTCCGTATCCTCACCGCCCTGCTCATCTCCTCTGTCGCCGCCCGCAGAAGGATCCCCCTACATTAAAAAAATAATAACATTCATTCATAGATAAAAAAATTAGTGCGAAGAAATTAGCATCAATTGAAAGCAAACATATCAAATTGATAACTGCATATTTTATAAATCAACCACTAGCCTGAAACAGTATTTAAACTAAGTGTATTTTAGAAATGAATTTTGATTCCGTCAGTTCTGACAAGTCACTTTCATCTCTCCGGTCGTGTTGGAACGATTGGCACGGCCATCGGGCCGGTATTTCAAGTTTTAGACCCCCGGACCCGACCTGGCAGTTCATTTGAACCAAGTGTATTTTAGAAATGAACTTTGAGCGCCGAGCTCAAACCGGGCATCCGATTTGGATTCCGTCAGTTCTGACAAGTCACTTTCATCTCCCCGGTCGTGTTGGAACGATCGGCACGGGCATCCGGCCGGTATTTCAAGTTTTAGACCCCCGGCCCCGACCTGGCAGTTCATTTGAACCAAGTGTATTTTAGAAATGAACTTTGAGCGCCGAGCTCAAACCGGGCATCCGATTTTGATTCCGTCAGTTCTGACAAGTCACTTTCATCTCCCCGGTCGTGTTGGAATGATCGGCACAGGCATCCGGCCGGTATTTCAAGTTTTAGACCCCCGGCCCCGACCTGGCAGTTCATTTGAACTAAGTGTATTTTAGAAATGAACTTTGAGCGCCGAGCTCAAACCGGGCATCCGATTTGGATTCCGTCAGTTCTGACAAGTCACTTTCATCTCCCCGGTCGTGTTGGAACGATCGGCACGGCATCCGGCCGGTATTTCAAGTTTTAGACCCCCGGCCCCGACCTGGCAGTTCATTTGAACTAAGTGTATTTTAGAAATGAACTTTGAGCGCCGAGCTCAAACCGGGCATCCGATTTGGATTCCGTCAGTTCTGACAAGTCACTTTCATCTCCCCGGTCGTGTTGGAACGATCGGCACGGGCATCCGGCTGGTATTTCAAGTTTTAGACCCCCGGCCCCGACCTGGCAGTTCATTTGAACCAAGTGTATTTTATAAATGAACTTTGAGCGCCGAGCTCAAACCGGGCATCCGATTTGGATTCCGTCAGTTCTGACAAGTCACTTTCATCTCCCCGGTCGTGTTGGAATGATCGGCATGGCCATCCGGCCGGTATTTCAAGTTTTAGACCCCCGGCCCCGACCTGGCAGTTCATTTGAACTAAGTGTATTTTAGAAATGAACTTTGAGCGCCGAGCTCAAACCGGGCATCCGATTTGGATTCCGTCAGTTCTGACAAGTCACTTTCATCTCCCCGGTCGTGTTGGAATGATCGGCATGGGCATCCGGCCGGTATTTCAAGTTTTAGACCCCCGGCCCCGACCTGGCAGTTCATTTGAACCAAGTGTATTTTAGAAATGAACTTTGAGCGCCGAGCTCAAACCGGGCATCCGATTTGGATTCCGTCAGTTCTGACAAGTCACTTTCATCTCCCCGGTCGTGTTGGAATGATCGGCACGGCATCCGGCCGGTATTTCAAGTTTTAGACCCCCGGCCCCGACCTGGCAGTTCATTTGAACTAAGTGTATTTTAGAAATGAACTTTGAGCGCCGAGCTCAAACCGGGCATCCGATTTGGATTCCGTCAGTTCTGACAAGTCACTTTCATCTCCCCGGTCGTGTTGGAATGATCGGCACGGCCATCCGGCCGTATTTCAAGTTTTAGACCCCCGGCCCCGACCTGGCAGTTCATTTGAACTAAGTGTATTTTAGAAATGAACTTTGAGCGCCGAGCTCAAACCGGGCATCCGATTTAGATTCCGTCAGTTCTGACAAGTCACTTTCATCTCCCCGGTCGTGTTGGAATGATCGGCACGGCATCCAGCCGGTATTTCAAGTTTTAGACCCCCGGCCCCGACCTGGCAGTTCATTTGAACCAAGTGTATTTTAGAAATGAACTTTGAGCGCCGAGCTCAAACCGGGCATCCGATTTGGATTCCGTCAGTTCTGACAAGTCACTTTCATCTCCCCGGTCGTGTTGGAATGATCGGCACGGCCATCCGGCCGGTATTTCAAGTTTTAGACCCCCGGCCCCGACCTGGCAGTTCATTTGAACTAAGTGTATTTTAGAAATGAACTTTGAGCGCCGAGCTCAAACCGGGCATCCGATTTGGATTCCGTCAGTTCTGACAAGTCACTTTCATCTCCCCGGTCGTGTTGGAACGATCGGCATGGGCATCCGGCCGGTATTTCAAGTTTTAGACCCCCGGCCCCGACCTGGCAGTTCATTTGAACCAAGTGTATTTTAGAAATGAACTTTGAGCGCCGAGCTCAAACCGGGCATCCGATTTGGATTCCGTCAGTTCTGACAAGTCACTTTCATCTCCCCGGTCGTGTTGGAATGATCGGCACGGCCATCCGGCCGGTATTTCAAGTTTTAGACCCCCGGCCCCGACCTGGCAGTTCATTTGAACTAAGTGTATTTTAGAAATGAACTTTGAGCGCCGAGCTCAAACCGGGCATCCGATTTGGATTCCGTCAGTTCTGACAAGTCACTTTCATCTCCCCGGTCGTGTTGGAATGATCGGCACGGGCATCCGACTGGTATTTCAAGTTTTAGACCCCCGGCCCCGACCTGGCAGTTCATTTGAACCAAGTGTATTTTAGAAATGAACTTTGAGCGCCGAGCTCAAACCGGGCATCCGATTTGGATTCCGTCAGTTCTGACAAGTCACTTTCATCTCCCGGTCGTGTTGAACGATCGGCACGGCATCCGGCCGGTATTTCAAGTTTTAGACCCCCGGCCCCGACCTGGCAGTTCATTTGAACTAAGTGTATTTTAGAAATGAACTTTGAGCGCCGAGCTCAAACCGGGCATCCGATTTGGATTCCGTCAGGTCTGACAAGTCACTTTCATCTCCCCGGTCGTGTTGGAATGATCGGCATGGCCATCCGGCCGGTATTTCAAGTTTTAGACCCCCGGCCCCGACCTGGCAGTTCATTTGAACTAAGTGTATTTTAGAAATGAACTTTGAGCGCCGAGCTCAAACCGGGCATCCGATTTGGATTCCGTCAGTTCTGACAAGTCACTTTCATCTCCCCGGTCGTGTTGGAATGATCGGCACGGGCATCCGCCGGTATTTCAAGTTTTAGACCCCCGGCCCCGACCTGGCAGTTCATTTGAACCAAGTGTATTTTAGAAATGAACTTTGAGCGCCGAGCTCAAACCGGGCATCCGATTTGGATTCCGTCAGTTCTGACAAGTCACTTTCATCTCCCCGGTCGTGTTGGAATGATCGGCATGGCCATCCGGCCGGTATTTCAAGTTTTAGACCCCCGGCCCCGACCTGGCAGTTCATTTGAACTAAGTGTATTTTAGAAATGAACTTTGAGCGCCGAGCTCAAACCGGGCATCCGATTTGGATTCCGTCAGTTCTGACAAGTCACTTTCATCTCCCCGGTCGTGTTGGAACGATCGGCACGGGCATCCGGCCGGTATTTCAAGTTTTAGACCCCCGGCCCCGACCTGGCAGTTCATTTGAACCAAGTGTATTTTAGAAATGAACTTTGAGCGCCGAGCTCAAACCGGGCATCCGATTTGGATTCCGTCAGTTCTGAAAAGTCACTTTTATCTCCCCGATCGTGTTGGAACGATCGGCACATCCGACCGGTATTTCAAGTTTTAGACCCCCGGCCCCGACCTGGCAGTTCATTTGAACTAAGTGTATTTTAGAAATGAACTTTGAGCGCCGATCTCAAACCGGGCATCCGATTTGGATTCCGTCATGTCTGACAAGTCACTTTCATCTCCCCGGTCGTGTTGGAATGATCGGCACGGCCATCCGGCCGGTATTTCAAGTTTTAGACCCCCGGCCCCGACCTGGCAGTTCATTTGAACCAAGTGTATTTTAGAAATGAACTTTGAGCGCCGAGCTCAAACCGGGCATCCGATTTGGATTCCGTCAGTTCTGACAAGTCACTTTCATCTCCCTGGTCGTGTTGGAATGATCGGCATGGCCATCCGGCCGGTATTTCAAGTTTTAGACCCCCGGCCCCGACCTGGCAGTTCATTTGAACCAAGTGTATTTTATAAATGAACTTTGAGCGCCGAGCTCAAACCGGGCATCCGATTTGGATTCCGTCAGTTCTGACAAGTCACTTTCATCTCCCCGGTCGTGTTGGAATGATCGGCATGGCCATCCGGCCGGTATTTCAAGTTTTAGACCCCCGGCCCCGACCTGGCAGTTCATTTGAACCAAGTGTATTTTAGAAATGAACTTTGAGCGCCGAGCTCAAACCGGGCATCCGATTTGGATTCCGTCAGTTCTGACAAGTCACTTTCATCTCCCCGGTCGTGTTGGAATGATCGGCACGGGCATCCGCCGGTATTTCAAGTTTTAGACCCCCGGCCCCGACCTGGCAGTTCATTTGAACTAAGTGTATTTTAGAAATGAACTTTGAGCGCCGATCTCAAACCGGGCATCCGATTTGGATTCCGTCAGTTCTGACAAGTCACTTTCATCTCCCCGGTCGTGTTGGAATGATCGGCACGGCCATCCGGCCGGTATTTCAAGTTTTAGACCCCCGGCCCCGACCTGGCAGTTCATTTGAACCAAGTGTATTTTAGAAATGAACTTTGAGCGCCGAGCTCAAACCGGGCATCCGATTTGGATTCCGTCAGTTCTGACAAGTCACTTTCATCTCCCCGGTCGTGTTGGAATGATCGGCACGGCCATCCGGCCGGTATTTCAAGTTTTAGACCCCCGGCCCCGACCTGGCAGTTCATTTGAACCAAGTGTATTTTAGAAATGAACTTTGAGCGCCGAGCTCAAACCGGGCATCCGATTTGGATTCCGTCAGTTCTGACAAGTCACTTTCATCTCCCCGGTCGTGTTGGAATGATCGGCACGGCCATCCGGCCGGTATTTCAAGTTTTAGACCCCCGGCCCCGACCTGGCAGTTCATTTGAACTAAGTGTATTTTAGAAATGAACTTTGAGCGCCGAGCTCAAACCGGGCATCCGATTTGGATTCCGTCAGTTCTGACAAGTCACTTTCATCTCCCCGGTCGTGTTGGAATGATCGGCACGGCATCCGCCGGTATTTCAAGTTTTAGACCCCCGGCCCCGACCTGGCAGTTCATTTGAACTAAGTGTATTTTAGAAATGAACTTTGAGCGCCGAGCTCAAACCGGGCATCCGATTTGGATTCCGTCAGTTCTGACAAGTCACTTTCATCTCCCCGGTCGTGTTGGAATGATCGGCACGGCCATCCGGCCGGTATTTCAAGTTTTAGACCCCCGGCCCCGACCTGGCAGTTCATTTGAACTAAGTGTATTTTAGAAATGAACTTTGAGCGCCGAGCTCAAACCGGGCATCCGATTTGGATTCCGTCAGTTCTGACAAGTCACTTTCATCTCCCCGGTCGTGTTGGAATGATCGGCACGGGCATCCGCCGGTATTTCAAGTTTTAGACCCCCGGCCCCGACCTGGCAGTTCATTTGAACCAAGTGTATTTTAGAAATGAACTTTGAGCGCCGAGCTCAAACCGGGCATCCGATTTGGATTCCGTCAGTTCTGACAAGTCACTTTCATCTCCCCGGTCGTGTTGGAATGATCGGCACGGCCATCCGGCCGGTATTTCAAGTTTTAGACCCCCGGCCCCGACCTGGCAGTTCATTTGAACTAAGTGTATTTTAGAAATGAACTTTGAGCGCCGAGCTCAAACCGGGCATCCGATTTGGATTCCGTCAGTTCTGACAAGTCACTTTCATCTCCTCGGTCGTGTTGGAATGATCGGCACGGGCATCCGGCCGGTATTTCAAGTTTTAGACCCCCGGCCCCGACCTGGCAGTTCATTTGAACCAAGTGTATTTTAGAAATGAACTTTGAGCGCCGAGCTCAAACCGGGCATCCGATTTGATTCCGTCAGTTCTGACAAGTCACTTTCATCTCCCCGGTCGTGTTGGAACGATCGGCACGGCATCCGGCCGGTATTTCAAGTTTTAGACCCCCGGCCCCGACCTGGCAGTTCATTTGAACTAAGTGTATTTTAGAAATGAACTTTGAGCGCCGATCTCAAACCGGGCATCCGATTTGGATTCCGTCAGTTCTGACAAGTCACTTTCATCTCCCCGGTCGTGTTGGAACGATCGGCACGGCCATCCGGCCGGTATTTCAAGTTTTAGACCCCCGGCCCCGACCTGGCAGTTCATTTGAACCAAGTGTATTTTATAAATGAACTTTGAGCGCCGAGCTCAAACCGGGCATCCGATTTGGATTCCGTCAGTTCTGACAAGTCACTTTCATCTCCCGGTCGTGTTGGAATGATCGGCACGGCCATCCGGCCGGTATTTCAAGTTTTAGACCCCCGGCCCCGACCTGGCAGTTCATTTGAACTAAGTGTATTTTAGAAATGAACTTTGAGCGCCGAGCTCAAACCGGGCATCCGATTTGGATTCCGTCAGTTCTGACAAGTCACTTTCATCTCCCCGGTCGTGTTGGAATGATCGGCACGGGCATCCGGCCGGTATTTCAAGTTTTAGACCCCCGGCCCCGACCTGGCAGTTCATTTGAACTAAGTGTATTTTAGAAATGAACTTTGAGCGCCGATCTCAAACCGGGCATCCGATTTGGATTCCGTCAGTTCTGACAAGTCACTTTCATCTCCCCGGTCGTGTTGGAATGATCGGCACGGCCATCCGGCCGGTATTTCAAGTTTTAGACCCCCGGCCCCGACCTGGCAGTTCATTTGAACTAAGTGTATTTTAGAAATGAACTTTGAGCGCCGAGCTCAAACCGGGCATCCGATTTGGATTCCGTCAGTTCTGACAAGTCACTTTCATCTCCCCGGTCGTGTTGGAACGATCGGCATGGGCATCCGGCCGGTATTTCAAGTTTTAGACCCCCGGCCCCGACCTGGCAGTTCATTTGAACCAAGTGTATTTTAGAAATGAACTTTGAGCGCCGAGCTCAAACCGGGCATCCGATTTGGATTCCGTCAGTTCTGACAAGTCACTTTCATCTCCCCGGTCGTGTTGGAATGATCGGCACGGCCATCCGACCGGTATTTCAAGTTTTAGACCCCCGGCCCCGACCTGGCAGTTCATTTGAACTAAGTGTATTTTAGAAATGAACTTTGAGCGCCGAGCTCAAACCGGGCATCCGATTTGGATTCCGTCAGTTCTGACAAGTCACTTTCATCTCCTCGGTCGTGTTGGAACGATCGGCACGGGCATCCGGCCGGTATTTCAAGTTTTAGACCCCCGGCCCCGACCTGGCAGTTCATTTGAACCAAGTGTATTTTAGAAATGAACTTTGAGCGTCGAGCTCAAACCGGGCATCCGATTTGGATTCCGTCAGTTCTGACAAGTCACTTTCATCTCCCCGGTCGTGTTGGAATGATCGGCACGGGCATCCGACCGGTATTTCAAGTTTTAGACCCCCGGCCCCGACCTGGCAGTTCATTTGAACTAAGTGTATTTTAGAAATGAACTTTGAGCGCCGATCTCAAACCGGGCATCCGATTTGGATTCCGTCAAGTCTGACAAGTCACTTTCATCTCCCCGGTCGTGTTGGAACGATCGGCACGGCCATCCGGCCGGTATTTCAAGTTTTAGACCCCCGGCCCCGACCTGGCAGTTCATTTGAACCAAGTGTATTTTAGAAATGAACTTTGAGCGCCGAGCTCAAACCGGGCATCCGATTTGGATTCCGTCAGTTCTGACAAGTCACTTTCATCTCCCTGGTCGTGTTGGAATGATCGGCACGGCCATCCGGCCGGTATTTCAAGTTTTAGACCCCCGGCCCCGACCTGGCAGTTCATTTGAACCAAGTGTATTTTAGAAATGAACTTTGAGCGCCGAGCTCAAACCGGGCATCCGATTTGGATTCCGTCAGTTCTGACAAGTCACTTTCATCTCCCCGGTCGTGTTGGAACGATCGGCACGGGCATCCGGCCGGTATTTCAAGTTTTAGACCCCCGGCCCCGACCTGGCAGTTCATTTGAACCAAGTGTATTTTAGAAATGAACTTTGAGCGCCGAGCTCAAACCGGGCATCCGATTTGGATTCCGTCAGTTCTGACAAGTCACTTTCATCTCCCCGGTCGTGTTGGAACGATCGGCACGGCCATCCGGCCGGTATTTCAAGTTTTAGACCCCCGGCCCCCGGATTTTCTCAATTCTTCTAAAGTAAATGAGTTTTAAAATTAATAATGAACATAATTGAGTAATTCCATCAAAATAAAAACATAGTAAACACTCACATGTGCGGCCTGTGCTGTGGTGGTGGTGGATTGCTGAGGGACCATTCCGCTCTGGGAGAGGAGGCCACTGATTGCCTGCAAGAATACTGACACTTGGCTAGAGATCTCTTGCTGGAAATGCTGCTGCTGCCGCTGCATATCAGAAATCTGCGATCGGACCATGTCCATCATGTCGCTGGCAGAAGCGCTGGGGGCAACAGAAGGTATAGTGAAGGCACTGCCACTGGAAGAAGTATAGCTAGAACTCGCACACGCTGATGTCACCGCGCTTGCGTCTAGGCTCTCCCCAAAACCATATAGTCGGCCTTTCTTCGGTACGCCAGCTGCTGCCACCCACTCCACCGGATCGAACTCCGGCTGCTGCGTGTCTCCCTCCCCGTACTTCTCTGTCACTGCTTTGCTATATGTTTCCTACAAATTGAATAAAATAACTAGTCAATTTCATATGAATTACATGCCGATTTAAATGAACGGTACAAGTTACATATGTAGATAAACTTACCGCTGCTGACTTAGCTGTGTCACTCACAAAATCATTAGTCCCCTTCTTTTTGTGTGTTCTGTCGAACACCTCGAGGAACGACGGAGGTCGATTAAGCTCCACAGCCTGTTATACAATTCATAGTAAAAAAAAGTCAAATATTGGGATAAATTGTAAGAAGATAAATTGGTATATTACTTACCAATTTTTGTTTATGAGCCGCATAAGAGATGGACCCACTCGTATGCAAATTTGAACCTGGTTTTGACGCCCTGTTTGCTTTGGCTTTTTCGGACTTTTCTATCCACTTGGGGTCGGCAAAATGGTCACAAGATATCTCCCAATCCTCCTGTCTCATCCATAGAGGGCGATGCGCCTTCCACAATTGTCAGTCTTCACTCCCCCCACTCAATTTTTTAGCGTGTGCTCGGGCCTCATGTATTTTCCTCTTGTAACTTGAGAGCATAGTAGACTCCCAGGCACGACGACATCTCGCCGCGTCATGTCCACATGTGAATTGAAAAGACCGCTGTAAATCAATTGCTTTTCACACTTAGTATAAAGTTGTAAATTGACTTTGGGAAATACTTGAATTAAATGACGTAATTACTTACTAAGAACATGTTGTACAATGAATCGCGGACGGACATCGGAAAATCTCTGAAAGTGGAAGCTGCCCCGGGCACATGTGCCAACATGAGTTCGGTGGAATGATGGACAGCGCTGTGGGGTTCAAATTTCATACTGCAATTGCAAATGTCAAAATATTCATATTAGACAGTTGAGGGCTAATTAATGTAATATAACCTTATAGATTTACCCGGATACCCAACACGGGCGACGTCTATCATGGGTCGTGCCTCCCTCGTGACAACTGTCGGCATCGTCAAGGGGCTGACTGGTGGGGGTGGGCCCTGTACAAGTGGGAGGTGGTGGGAGGGCACTGAGACCTGCAAGAATTTATTGTCATGTGGAGTGATACATATACTGCGAACATATAATTAAAATATACATACCTGCAGCGGGAGGTGGTGGGGGTGGCGTCTGCACAAAAGGTGGGAGGGCACTGAGACCTGCAAGAATTTATTGTCATGTGGAGTGATACATATACTGCGAACATATAATTAAAATATACATACTTGCAGCGGGAGGTGGTGGGGGTGGCGTCTGCACAAAAGGTGGGAGGGCACTAAGACCTGTATGAATTTATTGTCATGTGGAGTGATACATATACTGCGAACATATAATTAAAATATACATACCTGCAGCGGGAGGTGGTGGGGGTGGCGTCTGCACAACAGGTGGGAGGCCACTGAGACCTGTAAGAATTTATTGTCATGTGGAGTGATACATATACTGCGAACATATAATTAAAATATACATACCTGCAGCGGGAGGTGGTGGGGGTGGCGTATGCACAACAGGTGGGAGGCCACTGAGACCTGCAAGAAGTAATTTTCATAAGTAGAACAAATATTGAAGAATTTAAATTAAAATATACATACATGATCCTCAAGGTGGGAGGCCACTGAGACCTGCAAGAATTTATTGTCATGTGGAGTGATACATATACTGCGAACATATAATTAAAATATACATACCTGCAGCGGGAGGTGGTGGGGGTGGCGTATGCACAACAGGTGGGAGGCCACTGAGACCTGCAAGAACTTATTTTCATAAGTAGAACAAATGTTCAAGAATTTAAATTAAAATATACATACCTGTAGCGGGAGGTGGTGGCGTATGTACAAGTGGTGGTGAGCCGACACTTGCACCTATAAATAAATTCTTTTAAGTTTGTAAATAATTAAAATATTTATATAGCTAACTTATTGATCAAATATACCTGTGTCTGAAGAAGATGGTAGCGAGGAGGGAGTAGCGCCCCTCTCACTGCTAGATCTCCTCCCACCCCTAGTACGACCTCCTCGCACCATTTCCTTATTAATAACAAAAGAATTAATACATATTAATCCACAATTATATAAGGCTAGACAAATGTTATTTAAAATTATGCTTAAAAGTAAGAATCTTCTTACTAAATTATCAAAACATGCCTCCCTCATGTTGATATATCTAGCTCAACTTCATCATCTTCGTCATCCATAGTAGTCTCATGAGATTCAAAATCTTCGTCTTCATCTGATTCTTCCTCCCCTCTAACATCAACATTTAGCTCCGTCGGATCGACTTCTTCCACTCCATCTCGCGTACGTAATGACAGTGGCTCATCAGATTCGTCCAGATTAAACCTAGAGGAACCGACAACGCCAACTTCGTCTGATTGATAATATTCAGCACGAGCAACCTCTGAGACATCTCCACTCATAGTTAACTCATAAGTGGGAAAGAGTTTTGAATTAACCCTGCAAACTGCCCACCAATCTCTATTCTTGGATGATGGATAGCTTGAATAGTACACTTGCTGGGCTTGTGCGGCTAAAATGAACGGTTCATAGGTCTTAAGTTTAGACCTATGCTTGACATTGACAATCCCATAATTTGTGTCATGTAGAACAGAATTAGGATCAAACCATTGACACTTAAATATGTATACATGATTGTCTTGTCCCAAATACTGAAGTTCTAAGACTTCTTCAAGAATACCATAGTAGTCCAATTCCATTTCATTGTATAAACTTCCCTTCACACATACGCCGCTGTTCATCGTAGACTTATTTCGCCCATAATCCCTTGTATGAAATTTGTATCCATTCACAATATATCCCGGATAGGCACGTGTCTGGTTCGAGGGGCCATAACTTATCTGTTGTACTCTTTGATCAGTAATGAGACCTTGTTCAACCTATATTCAAATTAGAGTAGTTAAAATAATAACAATTACCTCAACATACGTAAATACAAACATATATATTCAGAGTTCACACTAACTCGGTTTCTTAGCCATTTGGAAAAAAACTTCTCGCGTTCTTTTTCAATCTCCACATCCTGGATATTTGGACATTTTTCAGCTAATTCTGAATCAAATTGTCTGCAATATAAATGTAGCACCCCGTATAAAAAATGATTAAAAAAATTTGATAAAGCCAATGTATAGACTTTGTGAAGTCAATGTTGTATAGACTTTGAGGAAGCCAATGTATAGACTTTGAGGAAGCCAATGTATAGACTTTGAGGAAGCCAATGTATAGACTTTGAGGATGTATAGACTTTGAGAAGTCAATGTTGTATAGACTTTGAGGAAGCCAATGTATAGACTTTGAGGAAGTGAATGTATAGACTTTGAGGAAGCCAATGTATAGACTTTGAGGAAGTATAGACTTTGAGGAAAGCCAATGTATAGACTTTGAGGAAGTCAATGTATAGACTTTGAGGATGTATAGACTTTGAGGAAGCCAATGTATAGACTTTGTGAAGTCAATGTTGTATAGACTTTGAGGAAGCCAATGTATAGACTTTGAGGAAGTGAATGTATAGACTTTGAAGAAGCCAATGTATAGACTTTGAGGATGTATAGACTTTGAGGAAGCCAATGTATAGACTTTGTGAAGTCAATGTTGTATAGACTTTGAGGAAGCCAATGTATAGACTTTGAGGAAGTGAATGTATAGACTTTGAGGAAGCCAATGTATAGACTTTGAGGAAGTGAATGTATAGACTTTGAGGAAGCCAATGTATAGACTTTGAGATGTATAGACTTTGAGGAAGCCAATGTATAGACTTTGAGGAAGCCAATGTATAGACTTTGTGAAGTCAATGTTGTATAGACTTTGAGGATGTATAGACTTATGGAGTTGCTGGAAATGTGAATTAAGATCTTACTCAACATAAGGTTCAATCTCGAGGCAATTCAAAAGAATATATATCTCAGCGGCGTGCAACTCTCTATCTTCGAGCGTGCGAGTCAAGCAACGTCCGAACGCACGTCCAGGATGTTTAAATATGGAGAGCCGATCGGACGATTCATCCACTCCCCCATCATCATTACGTGGAGGTCGAGTACGACGAGTTTGAATCTCTGGCTCAAAGTACATAGAACAGAAGTTCGAAATTTCTTCAAGAATGTATGCCTCAGCAATCGAACCCTCCACCTGTGCCTTGTTGCGAACTTTCATTTTTAATTCATGCATGCACCTACAACAACAAGTCAGATGGCAACAATATGTAGCGGCTATGGACGACTTATAAGTTAACAAAAATTGTCACATACCTCTCAAATGGATACATCCATCGAAATTGTACTGGCCCTCCGACGATAGCCTCATATGGCAAATGAACGACCAGGTGCTCCATCGAATCAAAGAATGCCGGAGGAAATATCTTCTCTAGCTTGCAAATGGTTGTGACAACTTCTTGTTCGATAGTTTGTACATCCCGAAGTCTGAGTTCAGATGCACATAAAATCTTGAAAAATTGACTCATCTCAGCTAGTGCTCCCCATATCTGCTTTGGCAACAAATCACGAAATGCAATGGGCAGTAGCCTCTCCATGAACACATGACAGTCGTGACTTTTCATACCATATATTTTCCCCTCATTAACATTCACACAACGGGCTATGTTGGATGCATATCCATCTGGGAATCTCAGCTGTTTCAACCACTGGCATACTTCCTTGATCTGTGTATCATGAAGCACATAAGTTGCTTTAGGCTGCACAGTTTTGCCATTGACACTTTGTAGTTCCAGTTCTGGACGTCTACAAAGCATCTTTAAATCCATACGTGCTTTGGCGTTGTCCTTTGTTTTCCCTTTAACATTCATGATCGTATTGAACACATTATCAAAAAAATTCTTCTCGGTATGCATGACATCCAGATTGTGTCGTACAAGAAGAGTTGACCAATAAGGTAATTCCCAAAAAATGCTTTTCTTGACCCAGTTGTGATCCTTTCCAAAATTAGGGAGTTGCCGTGTGCTACCAGACAATTGAACTACATCTGGTAAATTGTGCACCCGTGACGCCATATGTAGACCCGACACCCGTTGCAAGTCAGCTTCATCCATTTCAACAGTATTTTTTTTAAACGAGTCTTTTTGCCTTCGAAAAGGATGGTCACTTGGTAGCAACCGCCGATGGCAATCAAACCAGCAGCTTTTCCCCCCATGTTTCAATACAAATGATTTGGTATCTTCCATACAGTAAGGACATGCTAGCCTCCCATGTGTGCTCCAACCAGATAGCATTCCATATGCAGGGAAGTCACTTATTGTCCACATCAGTGCAGCCTTCATAATAAAATTTTTCTTCCTATATGCATCATAAGTAACAACTCCATCAGTCCATAAAAATTTGAGCTCATCAATCAACGGCCTGAGATATATGTCCAAATTTTTTCCGGGACTTTTTGGACCAGGAATTACTAGGGACAAAAATAGATTTTCTCGCTTCATGCACATGTGCGGCGGAAGGTTGTACGGTGTCATGAACACTGGCCAACAAGAATAAGCTGCCACTGAACCACCGAATGGATTAAAGCCATCTGTGCATAAACCCAATCGAACATTACGTGACTCCCTTGAAAAGGCAAGATGAGTACGACTAAAGTGAGTCCAAGCTTCACCATCGGCAGGATGACTGATTATATCATCGGCACGACGTACTCTTTCGGTGTGCCATGTCATATGTCGAGCCGTCTTTGAGGACATATACAGTCGCTGCAGCCTAGGCACAAGAGGGAAGTATCGCAACGCCTTGTAAGGTACATCTTTTGCCTTTGAATTGACCCCCCCCCTTAGGTTTGAATCTGTCATGGCCACAAATGGAACATGATATCTTATCTGCATCATCTTTGTAATATAACATACAATGATTCGGACATGCATCTATTTTCACATATCCAAGTCCTAAGTCATTGACCATCTTTTTTGCACGGTAAAAAGTTTCTGGCAACTTCTCGTCTCGAGGCAACATACTCTTGATCAAGAGGAGGAGACGGTCAAAACAAGTCTCACTGATGTGAAATTCAGATTTCAAGTTCAACAACTGTGACACTGCAGACAATCGAGTGTGCTTTTCACAACCATCCCACAGCGGCTCATCAGCATCCCTAAGTAGTTCATAAAATCTTCCGGCTGTCTTATTCGGCGCTTCATCGTGAATATTAAAACTAGGACCAGCAGCATCTACAACCATATCCACGTACCCACTTGTGCCTGCAATATTGTCGGGCTCATACCTCAAGAATTGCTCACCATGACACGTCCAATTCGTATAACCATCCACGAACCCTTTCGTGTACAAATGATGTTGCACATCCCATGTTGAACACCACCTCAAGTTTCTACAACTTGAACAAGGGCATCGAATGTGACCGTCGCGATCTATTGCTGCATTTGGATTCCCCAATGCAAATTGAATGAAACTCTCAACCCCAAGCTTAAAGTCATCTGACACCACCCGGTCAACTATTCTACGATACATCCATGAACGATCTGTCGACATTTTGCCTGCACCCAATAAATGACAATACACATCCTAACTTTCAAATCATTACTCATAATATTACACCCGACCCTTTCCTCACATCGTTCATCATAGACCATTTGCAGTTGGAAGAGGAATATTGATTAGATTATCACTTTTTAACCCATCCATGAAGGTTTGATCGCACAATCACTTACTATATGTGCTGCACGATTTGCTAAAAATTTCGGCATCATCTCCCCACACTTCTCCGATATACCAAATATATTTATTGATTTTGAAATTTTCTTAAACACTTACAAGTAAGTGGTTAAGAAAACACTCAAAATCAATAATGGTATATCAGAGAAGAGTGAGGAGACGCAACCGAAATTCTCAACAAACCATACAAACATATATAGTAAATGACTGCCTAAGTGCGATCAAACATTCACAGACTGTCCAAACGGGACAATTCAAGACTTTGAGGTAGATATATACATTCTCATAAACAAATGAGAACATACACATCAATCCCAAAGTCTTGAACGGGAAGGCACATTGACACGGTTTTAACGCGCTCTCCTGAGGTGCGTGTAATGTTAGGTCGCACCCACGCACCTCAACTCACAGGGAATACCCCATGCATTTATATAACATAAAATTAAATAACAACGCAATTATCATTATGCACATATCAAATTAAATAACACCCAAATTACAAAAATTTTCAAATGAAGAACATCGAAGCTAAACAATCTACATTTTTGAGTCAAATTAACATCAAATTTCTATTAAAATCAGATTTAAAAATATATTTACATGCAATTAAAAATAACTGCCAAAAGAGTTACTGTGGTGCACAGCCCTCGGTACCTCCCCACCCACCTCTTTGCCCCCACCGTCCACTCGACATTCATAGCTTCTCCCTTGCTCATCCATGCTCCTTTATTACCTCCCTTAAGAACCCCCCATTGGTTGGGCATTCATGTCGCCCACCCATAAGATGAGTGTCTTATTGGTGCACGCACGACTGGGGATCTCAACCAGCCATGCTAGAAGGCGATGCAGCAAAACATTATTGGTGCAGTAAAGGGATCTCCTACAAGCCAATGGAGATCTACGTCCATTGTTGATAAATGTAGAAGCTTTACTTAATCCGAGGCATAAAAGTGATGCTCGACCATGTTTAGGAAATATAACCCTTGAGTCTCATCAATTAACCAGGGAAAATTATCAGGTTTTGTGATATGGCGGCACCACGTGTATTGGCTATCTCCCCCTTCAAATGTGAGGGCACGTTTGGTATCGGAATAAGTTTTGAGAAAAATAGACGTAAGTCATTCTGTATTAATTTACCCTTATTCTTATTCTTAAGTACGATTGGTGTACGAGATGTAAACTTACCTTTGATGTAGTTTTTACTCTGCCTTTCTTTCTGATCAGAGGCCCTCAAACCCATGTGCTGGGCCGAGCCCCTGCAGAACAGGTAAAATGTTCGACGCAGTCTAGAAGTCTAGAGCCCATATGTCTGCGCCGCTGTTAACGACTCCCCAAGTCAAGGGTATCAGGTCAACCGCATTAATGTGGCACCTTTTTTATTGTCAGGTGCATTGCATACAGAGGGAAAATAGCATTTAAATAATACAAATTTCGAATAAAAATATTATCGTTTGATTGTAACTAGGTCAGTATTTGAACTTTAAATATAGTGTCATTTTCGACTTTCTATACTGATTAACCTCATAAATTTAAAAATGTCTGGAAACAACCTCTTGGTAGTGGTGCGGGAACGCTTTTGAAGTGGGAGGAATGCAATAATTTGATGTTGTTGCCAAATGCCCAGTCCAAGATACAGAAGATCTGGAGGCTGCCTCATGTCACATCTTCATGTCACATCAAGTTGGGTGACAGGTGGATCATAATGTAGGTCGCAATTAAGCTTTGACTTGTAAGCTTCAAGCTTAATTGACGTCAAATACCATCGGCGTCATCAAGACATTTTGTTTTTACCCAGAAAGTTTGATTAATCTTTTTTTAATAATAGATGGTGACCCGTTTTTATCACCCACTTGGAACCTCAAACACTTGATTTCTAGCTTCAGATTTATAAGGAAAGATTTCCTTTTATTTTCTATAAATTCAACAATAATAGCGATAACGTTTCTTTTCTGTACGGAACATGCCATGTCGATTGGATGTCGAAGGAACTCAGGTGCTGAGGTAAAGTGAGATGAATGATCATTCTAATCACCAAAATTTTCAACTAATTTCATTTTACGAGTTGTTTGTTTCATCATAAAGTACTGTGAAATACCACACCTGTATGACACAAAAGATACAGTATTTTAGGATATTTTCCGTCAAACCAAACAACCCCTTCGTAAAACCCTCACCAAACGGCAAAAAATGGGCTGTTTATCTATATCTCATCGGCCAACAGAGTGCGCAATTAAAGAGGTCGTCCACGCGCCTCTCCGGGGTGAAACAGCCATCTGGGTTGGACCCTCCCCTCACAGAAGGCAAGTGCCAGGAAATGGAGCGGTAATAAGAAAGTGGAAAGGCCAAACCCGCCCAGGGAATTAGGATCCGATGTACACATATCATAGACATGCACTGTTAATGGCATCACAAACACAAGCACGCCACCCCAACTGAGAGGAACCTTCCATTCTGGACAACCTGGCAACAGAGACCCCAAGGGCCACCCTTGTCGGCAGTTGGCGTACTTGCCATTGCTGGCCACATGATCCAGTGGCCCCTGCCCAAGGACAAGAGTCTGGAAAGCTTCCCCCCCCCTACCACACACACACACACACACACACACACACAAACACAAGACATCTGAACAAAGGCAGAATCTTTTAGGAGCGAAATGAAGAGAGAACACAAACACAAGACTGCCACGGGAACCCCCCTCCCCTCCCACTGCCCTCCCCAACCGACCCCCCCGTCCCCTTGCTGCCGGCCGCCGCAGGAACCCCCTCCCCTTCCAAAACACCCGTCCCCTCACCGCCGGCCCCCCTCCCCTTCCCAAACCCCCCTCCCCTCACCCCCGGCCGCCACGGGAACCCCCATCCCCTTCCCAACTGCCCTCCCCAACCGACCCCCCCCGTCCCCTCGCTGCCGGCCGCCGCAGGAACCCCCTCCCCTTCCAAAACACCCATCCCCTCACCGCCGGCCCCCCTCCCCTTCCCAAACCCCCATCCCCTCACCCCCGGCCGCCACGGGAACCCCCATCCCCTTCCCAACTGCCCTCCCAACCGACCCCCCCTCCCCTCGCCGCCAGCCGCCGCCACGGGAACGACGCCCCTCCTCTCCCCTTCCCCATCGACACCCCTCCCACACCCCCAGCGAGAACAAATGCAGGTTAAAAAAAAGACAGAGGGTGAGGGGGGACATACCGGCGGCGATCGTCTGAGCTTCGGCGAGGAAGGTGGGCACGGCTGCGAGCTAACACGAATGGCGGTGGGCACGATAGCGAGGACGTCGACGTTGAGGACGGCGAGGATGGCGACGGCGGCTTCTGACGGCTTTGCGGCTCCGGCGGCTCCGGCGGCGACGACCGGAAGCAGAGGGTAGAGGAGAAGGAGAGAGTGAGAGGGAGAGTGGGGGGGTGGAAATGGGGTCGGGTGGAAGGGGTGGGAGGGAGGGGCTGACGGTGGCGGGAAAGGGGGAATTTTGAGACGGAAATTCGGACGGAACTTATTTCCGTCTGAAATTTCAGACGGATTACTTCCGTCTGAATATCCGTCCTAAATTTATGACGGATATAAAGACGGAATATATTCCGTCTATAATTATAGACGGATCTTCAGAGCGAATGTAGTCTGTCGTTAATAGAGATGGAATTTGTGACAGAAACTAATCCGTCACAAATACAGACGGATATTAAGACGGAAAATATCAGTCTGAAATATCCGTCTGAAATCCCGCTTTTTTTGGTAGTGTTCTTCTTTGCAAAGCTCTCCTCTTGGTTTAGCAGCGATGGCTTCTTCTTCCTTGTGAAGTGAGCTTCCTTGGATCCCCTTGAGTTGATGAAGAAGATTATAGATGCAGCTTCATCTCCACTTCTTGCTTGCTTCTACACTTCCTTAGAGGTTGCTGGCTTAGATATGAGCTTGAATCACCTTGGAAATGGATGATGAACTCCTGCACGAAGTACTGTTCACGGAGCTACAGTACCCTCTTCTCCCTTGGATAGCCTCCTCTAGCCTCCTTTGATCCCTTTGATTCATTAGGGTTTGTAACCCCATTGTGTTTGTTTTATATCTCTTGAATGGTCAAGAGACATCCCCCAGACCAGATCCACAATTCATGACAGGTTAGGTGACCTTAGGAGTAAACAAATCCAAGAAAAGGGGCTGGCCACGTTGAGAAAAATGAAGTCAACAATAGCTGCATCAGGGCTGTCAGTCGACCGAAGGTAGGTGGTCGGTCGACCGGATTTTTACAGGTTTGAAGCTTTTCGTTGCTGGAAATTTCAGTCGACCGGTCACTGCCCGTCGGTCGACCGGACCTTGCGGGGCGGTCGACCGGTCCTTGTTGGGCAGTCGACCGCTACTGAGAATGTCTGTAGCTTTTTCATCTCTGGAAATTCCGTTCGAACGGTCCATGACCGACGGTCGACCGACATCTGGGTTTTTCCCAGATTTGCTTCATTCAACCCCTTAAACTCGTTTGTAGTCCATTCAAGGCTGTGGCATCAAACTCTTTAGACCTTGAGGATGTCTACTGAGTCTTTGACCTTTCCTTAACGAATGCTCAGACCTTTGGACATTGAAGCCAAGTGTGTTCTTCATTGTACATCGACCTTGGCTATGCATGCACAGACCTTGGTCATCATATGCTTAGACCTTGTTCTTCTTGTCTGTCCATGCTATGATGGATATAGCATGTGTCAGTATTGGAACCTTCCTCTCAGCCTTGAAATCCGTGTATTTAAGGGTTTTCGGTATGCTTTCTCTCTCTCTGGATCACCCTTCAATTTTCTGAGACGAGCACTGTGGTATCTGAAGTGTCAACTCTTTTGTGCCGAGTGTCGACTCTTCTTGAAGCCAGCCTGATCTTCTGATAGCCGTCCAGCCTAAAGAGTTGACTCTTACTTCTTGAAGGGATTTTCATCCTTACTTGGGTGCGATCATTGGGCTTTCACTTTTGTCATCTCCACTCCATTCCTTGGCTTATCTGTCATGAAAAAGCATCAAGTATTTCAATCATATGAGAGTGGGAAACATCAATGACTTATAGTGTTTGGCCATTATCAAAATCATGAATGTCAAATGACCACAGGGGCACAACAGACTCTCTTAGTTTTAATTTGTTATGGAAAATGTAATTTTATTTATGCTACTTTAGTAATCCTGATCATTAAAATGTAATTACTTACTATTATATCTTGAAGTTCAATGCACTATCACACACCTTTCTATCCCTTTGGAGCTTTTCTGCTCTTGGGAGGTCTCGTAGGTTCCAAGTGGTATCGGGTTTACCCGGTATCTAGAGTCTGGGTCATCACATCTTTCCTTACTTGCATCTAGATTTTATCTATCTGCTAGATGCTTAGTTTGAAGTGTTAGCTTCCGTTGTATTTGAATTGGGTGTAATTTTTTAATTGAACATAATTTTGTAAAGGGATCTATTCACCCCCCTCTCTAGATCCCACTTTGCACCTAACAACTTAATCTTTTCTCTTAGCTAGATTTGGATCCCCCCACCCTCTCTCCTCTCTCTCTCTCTCACACACACACATAGACACACGCACATACGTACACATCTTTCCACCTAGATTTGGATATCTCTCTCTCTCTCTCTCTCTCTGCACATGAGCGCAGATGGGTAGGAAGTGTACGCACATCCTCTTACTTCCCCCGGAAGCTTCATTTGTATAGCAAGATCTGATTGTAGAAGCTGGATCCGTAAGGCTGGCTTTGGTATGGAATATGCTAGGGTCAGTAAACTCAACCTGATTAAAGTAGTTCGGAGTTAATCCATTTTTAGTTTGATAGGAGGGGAGTTAATCCAAGAGTAAGGAGGTGAGCTAACTTTTTTTAAACCAGTGTGACTTGATAAGTAATAAGTTAACCCACTAATGATGACAATTAAAATATTATATTTATATATTTTTTATTTTTTAATATATATCTCATTCTATCTCCCTACCTCTCTCCTTTCCCCTCTCTCACGCACACTCTCTCTCTCTCACACACACACACATTAATTGCTAGTTTAAGTTACTATTCATCTTTTAAAATTTTATTTTATTTTAATTTTAAATTATTTTTAATATATACTACAAATTAAATATATAATAAACATAATTTTTTTGATATAAAACATACTTAATCTCACTAATTAAAATTTAAAACATAGAAACTTCATTAATTACAGAACAAGGAAATTATTTATCTTAAAAAATATTTTAATTTAATTTTTAAATATTTTATTTATATTCTTTAAATTGAATATACACGGAAAATAAATTTGTTTGATAAATAACATCAATAATCTCACTAATTAAAATTGAAAATACAAAAATGACATTAATTACGAGTTTAAATTACTGTTCATCTTACACTAAATTTATTTTCCTAAATTTATAAAAAAATTATTATATTATAGAAGTTGAATATGTCATGGAAATATTTTTTTATGTATAACATCAATAATCTCAATAATTAAAATTTAAAAATAAAAATGATGTTAATTATGGGTTTAGGTTACTATTTATCTTAAAGATATTTTATTTTACTTTAATTTTTAAATACTTTTAATATATCCTATAAATTGAATATACCATAGAAATAATTTTTTTTGATGAATAACATCAATAATCTTACCAATTAAAATGTAAAAGTCAAAAATGACATTGTTACAAGTTTAAGTTATTGTTCATCTTAAAAATATTTTATTTTAATTTTATAATTAAATATTTTTAATATATTCTATAAATTGAATATGTCATGAAATTTTTTTTTGATAAAACATCATTAATCTCACTAATTAAAATTTAAAAGTCACAAATATTTTTATAAATTATTATTTATATTAATATGTTTATTTTTTAACTCAAAAATATTTATCATATATTCTATATGATAAATATACCATTATAATAAAAAATCTTTGAAAAAAAATATCATTAATATTACTAACTAAAAATTTAAATATGATAAAAGTTATAACAATTCACTGTTAACCTCTTTAAATAGAATAGAGAGGGCGTGAGAGAGAAAGCGCGTGAGAGAGAGGGGAGAGAGCACGACAGATAATACGGGAGAGAGAGAGCGAGAGAGAGAGAGAGAGAGGAGAGAGAGTGCAAGAGATAGTGCGGGAGAGAGATAGCGAGCGCACGAGAGAGAGAACCGTGCATTTAATGAGGGCATTTAACGTCGGTTAACCTCATTAAACCTAGGTTAACCACGTTAAACTCATCTCCACTGGTGGATTACGTAATGCGGGAGTAATCCATGGTTAATCAACAACTAAACCGATTAACCTAAATCCTTAATCAAGGCACAAAAATAGTTAACCTTTGGGTTAACTTTGGGAAAACGATGGTTAACCTAAAACCAAAGAGGGGCTAAAAGATGAGCTATAACGAAGAGGGCTATCAGTTACATCATTTGTTTAACGGGTCTCCATGTTTTTGTTATCTCCATTAAATGCTACTTAGCGCTCTAAAAGGAATCTGAAATTTTGATTCTATTTTGATTATTTTTAAAAATATTAAATTAATTATAAAATATCATCATACACTATCGAAATCAGATAATCCAATAAGATATCAAAATCAAGAACTGTAATTTCAGTATTCTATTTTACAGTCAGGATTATGTTTGTTGCTTTTAATACCATATACCTTCTAAAAGTGTATATTTTTAGTTTGGAAAATGTTTTGACAAGTTAAGTAGGCTGATATTTGGACAATTTAATTTGTTTCTATTTTTTAAAGAGATCTTACAATTTGGATAGTATATCAAATATAATTAAAATTTTACATATTAATCCCCATAATCTTATCTAAGTTTAAATAAATTTTTATAATCTTCAATATATCAAATAAGACCCTCAAATCTCTCTGCATTCCAAAATAACTACCCGCCATTAAATTTTGGATGTTATAGTTACCATGGTTGATGTAAACCACGGGTAAACTTAAATCTCACATGAAAAATGACTTCAATACCCCTAATGGAGAGAGATATATAGAGATGACGGATGGGGGAAGAGAGTGTTAGAATAGTCCTGCATTAAAAATGCGTTAAAAATATAATGTGCTTATAACAGTGAAACTGATACAGGACAAAAACGGTTTACCCCTTTAAAATAATGAGAACTCTCATCACTACTAGAAAGGGCGGGATTTCAGACGGCCAATTTCCGTCTGAAATCCGTCTGAAATTTCGTGGGAAGACACTTTTGTAACGGATTTCAGACGAATTTCGGACGGAGATAGGCCGTCTTATATTCTTGGTTATACATTTCGGATAGATTTATATCGGTCACAAATTCCGTCTGAAATTTCACACGGAAAACTTTCCGTGTGAAATACCGTCTGAAAATAAAAATTTTAGACAGATTTAATGTCAGTCACAAATTCCTTCTGCAATTTCTCAGGGAAAATTTTCCGTGTGAAATACCGTCTGAAATCAAATTTCGTCTGAAATTTCACACGGAAAATTTTCCGTGTGAAATACCGTATGAAATTATCCGTCCTAAATACCGTTCCAATATCCGTCTGAAATTTCAGATGTACAATTTCAGACGGCCTTCTACCGTCCCTATTTCCGTTTCAAAATTCACACGTATGCGTTTGAAATCCGTCTGAAATTATAGACGGATAAGTGGTCGTCTGTAATTCCGTCGGACATTTTAGACGGATTTGTCTGAAAATCCATCCGAAATACTTCCATTAATTTTTATAAAAAATACAAAATTATTTTAAAAAACCTGTTAAAATTACATCAAATATTAATCAAACTAACATACTGAAAACAAAACACATAATAACAAACTCAACACAAATCCCCTACTGGTCAAATATCCTCCACATCGTCCATATCCTCATCCCCCCCGCCCTACTCATCTCCTCCATCGCCGCCCGCAGAAGGATCTACCTACATTAAAAAAATAATAACATTCATTCATAGATAAAAAAATTAGTGCGAAGATAAATTAAATATTTTATTACATTACATAAATTGAAATCAAACATAATATCAAATCGATAACTGCATAGATTTTATAGACCCCAACTAACCTAGCTGTCGTCAGTATTTTAAATTAATTACATTTAGAGACTGCACTTTTGAGCGCTGGACCCAAACCGGGTATCCGATTTGGATTCCGCCAGTTCTCACAAGTCACTTTTATCTCCCAGATCCTGTTGGAACAATCGGCACGCCGATCAGACCGATATTTCAGATTTTAGACACCCGGACCCGATTTCTTTAATTTTAAACTAAGTGTATTTATAAAATACACTTGAGCATCGGGCCCAAACCAGATATCCGATTTGGATTTCGTCAATTCTGACAAGTCACTTTCATGACTCAGGTCATGTTGGAATGATCGACACGTCGATCAGACATGTATATCAGATTTTAGACCCCCCAACCCCTACTTATCTGTCTTTTAAATTAATTACATTTAGAGAATGCACTTTTGGGCGTCGGGCCCAAACCAGATATCCGATTTTCATTGCGTCGGTTCTAACAAGTCACTTTCATCTCTCAAGTCGTGTTGGAACGATCGACACGTCGATCAGACCGATATTTTAGATTTTAGACCCCCGAACCCGACTTCTTTATATTAAACTAAGTGTATTTACAAAATGCACTTTTGAGCGCTGGGCCCAAACCGGGTATCCGATTTAGATTCCGCTAGTTCTGACAAGTCACTTTCATCTACTAGGTCATGTTGGAACAATCGGCACGCCGATCAGACCGATATTTTAGATTTTAGACTCCCGGATCCAACTTCTTTAATTTTAAACTAAGTGTATTTATAAAATACACTTTTGAGCGCTGGGCCCAAACCGGGTATCCGATTTGCATTCCGTCAGATCTGACAAGTTACTTTGTTCTCCCAAGTCGTGTTGGAATGATTGGCACCCCGATCAGACCGATATTTCAGATTTTACACTCCCGGACCTGACTTCTTTAATTTTAAACTAACTATATTTACAAAATACAATTTTGAACGTCGGGCCCAAACCAGATATCCGATTTAGATTTCGTCAGTTCTGACAAGTCACTTTCACCTCTCAGGTCCTGTTGGAACAATCGACACGCCGATCAGACATGTATTTCAGATTTTAAACCACCAACCCCTACTTATCTATCTTTTAAATTAATTACATTTAGAGAATGCACTTTTGAGCGTCTCGCCCAAACCAGATATTTGATTTAGATTCGGTCAGTTCTGATAAGTCACTTTCATCTCCCAAGTCGTGTTGGAATGATCGGCACGCCGATCAGACTGGTATTTATAATTTTAGACCCCCGAACCCGACTTCTTTAAAATTAAACTAAGTGCATTTACAAAATGTACTTTTGAGCGCTGGGCCCAAACCGGGTATCCGATTAGATTCGCCAGTTCTGACAAGTCACTTTCATCTCCCAGATCGTGTTGGAATGATCGACATACCGATCTTATTAATATTTCAGATTTTAGACTCCCGAATCCCAAATTAAATGAATTCTTCTAAACTAAGTTAGTTTTGAAAACACACTTAGTTTTGAATTGAGTTATTTGAGCGTCGGGGTCAAACCGGATATCCGATTTGGAATCCGTCAGCTCTCACAACTCACGTCTACCTCGCAGGTCGTGTTGGAACGATCGGCACGTCGATCAGACCGATACTTTAGATTTTAGACTCACGAACCCCGAATTGTATGAATTCTTCTAAGCTAAGTTACTTTTGAAAACTCACTTAGTTTTGAAAATAATTATGAATATAATTGGGTAATTCTGTCAAAATAAAAACATAATAAACACAAATCTGATGGGCCTGTGCCGTGGTGGTGGTGGATCCATGAGGGAGAATTCTCGTTTGGAAGAGAAGGCCACTGATTGCTTGCAACATGGTTGTCTGCAACATGGTTGTCTATTGGCTAGACATCTCCTCTCGGATCTGCCGCTGCAAATAAGAAATCTTCAATCGGACGATGTCTCTGACGTCGCTGGCAGAAGTATTGGGGACAGGTGGAGGTATACTGAAGGCACTGCTACTGATTTGGGCAGAGCCTAAACTCGCACACGATGATTTGGGCAGAGCCTAAACATGGTTGTCTATTGGCTAGACATCTCCTCTCGGATCTGCCGCTGCAAATAAGAAATCTTCAATCGGACGATGTCTCTGACGTCGCTGGCAGAAGTATTGGGGGCAGGTGGAAGTATACTGAAGGCACTGCTACTGATTTGGGCAGAGCCTGAACTCGCACACGATGATATCACCGCGCTAGAGTCCAGGCTCTCCCCAAAATCATATAGCCGGTATTTCTTCGGTACGCCAGCTGCCGCCACCCATTACGTCGGATCGAACCCGACTGCTGTGTGTCTCCCTCCCCGTACTTCTCTGTCACAGCTCTGTTAAATGTTTCCTACAAATTGAATAAAATAACTAGTCAATTTCATATGAATCAATCCGATTTAAATGAACGGTAGAAGTTGCATATGTAGATAAACTTACTACTACTTAGTGAACTCTCTCACTCACAAATTGATCTATCCCCTTCTTTTTGTGTGTTCTATCGAACACCTCGAGGAACGACGGAGCTCGATTAAGCTCCACAACCTATTATACAATTCATAGTAAAAAAATGTCATATATATTAACAAAATGTAAGAAGATAAATTGAAACATTACTTACCATTTTTTTTTATGAGCCGCGAAAGAGACGGACCCACTCGTATGCAAATTTGTGCCCGGTTGTGACGCCCTGTTTGCTTTGGCTTTTCGGGACTTTTCTATCCACTTGGGGCGGCAAAATTTGTCACATCTATGTCCCAATCCTCCTTCCTCATCCATAGAGGGCGGTGCTCCTTCCACAGCTCTCGGTCTTCACTCCCACCAGCCTTATTTTTAGCGTGTTCTCGGACCTCATGTACTTTCCTTTGAAAATTTGACTTCATACTAGACTCCCAGGCAGAACGACATCTCACCGCATCATGTCCACTCGTGAATTGATAAGTCCGCTGTAAATAAATTAAGTTTCACACTTAGTATACGTTGGGAATTGAGTTTGGAAAATACTTGAATTAAATTATGTAATTACTTACTGAGAACATGTCCCATAAGTTGTCGCGGACGGCCATCGAAATTCTTTGAAAGATGATACTGGCCCGGGCACATGTGCCATTACTAGTTCGGTGGAATGATGGACAGCATCGTAAGGTTCAAATTTCTTACTACAATTGTAAATGTCAAAATATTCATATTAGACAGTTGAAGGCTAAATAATGAATGTAATAACCTCATAAATTTACCCGGTGATCCAGTACAGGCGACGTCCATCATGGGCCGTGCCTCCCTCGTGACGACTGCCGGCATCGTCAAGTGGCTGAGTGGTGGTGGTGTGCCCTGTACAATAGGTGGGAGGGTATTGGGACCTATAAGAATTAATTTTCATAAGTAAAATAAATATTTTACTGAAAATTAAAATATATATACCTACAGCGGGAGGTGGTGGGGGTGGCGCATGTGGTCGTGTTGGGAGGGGACTATGAACTATAAGAATTAAATATCATAAGTAAAACAGATATTTTGCTAAAAATTAAAATATACATAATTGGGAAATACTGGGACCTGTAAGAATTAAATTGCATAAGTAAAATGAATATTTTGTTGAAAATCAAAATATACATACCTGCAGCGGGAGGTGGTGGGGGTGGCGTCTGTACAATAGGTGAGAGGCACTCGGACCTGTAAGAATTAATTTTCATAAGTAAAATGAATATTTGGTAAAAATTAAAACATACATACCTGTAACGGGAGGTGGTGGGGATGGCGCATGTACAAGTGGTCGTGAGCCGACACTTGGACCTATAAGGACATTCTTTTAAGCTAGTAAATGATTAAAACATTTATATAGCTAACTATATATTTTAATAGATATACATGTACCCGAAGAAGACGCCAAAGAAGAGGGAGTAGAGCCCCTGTCACTTCCCTGTCTCCTCTCACTCTCAGTACGACCTCCTCGGACCATTTCTTTATTACTAACAAAATAATTATATGCTATGAATCCTCAATTAGATAAGGCTAGACCAATGTTATTAAAAATTATGCAAAAATGAACGGTTATCTTACTAAATTATCAAAATGTGCCTCCCTCATACTGATGATATATCTAACTCATCATCATCTTCGTCATCCATATTAGCATCATCAGATTCGAACTCTTCCTCTTCATCCGATTCCTCCTCCCCTCTAACATCAACATTTAGCTCTGTCGGATCGACTTCTTCCACTTCATCTCCCTTACGTAATGATAGTGGCTCATCAGATTCGTCCAGATTAATATTATAGCAACCAACAACGCCAACTTTGTCTGATTGAAAATATTCAACACTGGCAACTTCTGAGGGGTTCACTCAAATTTAACTCATAAGTGAGAAAGAGTTTCGATTTAACCCTACAAACTGCCCACCAATCTTTATTCTTGGATGATGGATAGCTTGAATAATACACTTGTTGGGCTTGTGTGGCTAAAATGAACGGTTCATAGGCATTAAGTTTAGACCTATGTTTGACTTCGACAATCCCATAAGTTGTGTCGTGTTGAACAGAATTAGGATCAAACTAATGACACTTAAATATGTATACATGATTGTCTCGTCCCAAATACTGAAGTTCTAAGACTTCATCAAGAATACCGTAGTAGTCCAATTCCACTTCATTATATAAACTTTCCTTAACAGATACGCCACTAGTCATCATAGACTTACTTCGTCCATAATCCCTTGCATGAAATCTGTATCCGTTCATAATATATCCTGGATAGGCACGTGCAACCGTCGAGGGGCCATACTTATCTGTTGTACTCTTTGATCAGTAATGAGACCTTGTTCAACCTATATGTAAATTTGAGTAGTTATAATAAGGTTCAATCTCCTCAACATACATAAATACAAACATATATATTGAACGATCGACACTAACCTGATATCTCAGCCATTTGGCAAAAAACTTCTCGCGTTCTTTTTCAATCTCCACGTCTTGGATATTTAGATATTTTTGTGCTAATTCTGAATCAAATTGTCTGCAATATAAATACACTACTACTTTAAATGAACTGCAGAACAAGGATGAACAACTTATGGACGTCGCTGGAAATGTGAGTTAAGAACTTACTCAACATAAGGTTCAATCTCGATACAATTCAGAAGAATATATATCTCAGCGGCATACAACTCTCTATCTTCGAGCGTGCGCGTCGAGCAACGTCCGAACACTCATCCAGGATGCTTAAATATAGAGAGTCGATCGGATGAATCATCAACTCCCCCATCATCATTACGTGGAGGTCGAGTACGACGAGTTAGAATCTCTAGCTCAAAGTACATGGAATAGAAGTTTGATATTTCTTCAAGAATATATGCCTCAACAATCGAACCCTCCACCTTCGCCTTGTTGCGAACTTTCATTTTTAATTCATGCATGCACCTACAACAACAAGTTAGATGGCAATGACATGTACCGACCATGGACGACATGTAACTTAACAAAAATTCTGACATACCTCTCAAATGGATACATCCATCAAAATTGTACTGGTCATCTGACAATAGGCTCGTATGGCAAATGGATGACCAGGTGCTCCATCGAATCAAAGAATACCGGAGGAAATATCTTCTCTAGCTTGTAAACGGTTGTGACCACATTTTCTTCGATAGTTTGTACATCCGCAGTCTGAGTTCTAATGCACATAAAATCTTGAAAAACTGACTCAGCTCGGTCAGTGCTCCCCATATAGGCTTTGGCAACAAATCATGAAATGCAATGGGCACTAGCCTCTCCATGAACACATGACAGTCGTGACTTTTCAGATCATATATTTTCCCCTCATTAACATTCAGACAATGGGCTATGTTGGATGCATATCCATATGGGAATCTCAACTGTGTCAACCACTGGCACACTTCCTTGATCTGTGTATCATTAAGCACGTAGTTACTTTAGGCTGCACAGTTTTTCCATTTACGTTCTATAGTTTAGTTCTGGACGTTTACAAAGCATCTTTAAGTCCATACGCGCTTTGGCGTTGTCTTTGTTTTACCTTTTACATTCATGATCGTATTGAACACATTATCAAAAAAATTCTTCTCGGTATGCATAACATCTAGATTATGTCGTACAAGAAGAGTTGACCAATAAGGTAATTCCAGAAAATACTTTTCTTGTTCCAGTTGTGATCCTTTCCAAAGCTAGAGAGTTGGCGTGTGCTACCAGACAATTGTACTACATCTGGTAAATTTTACACTCGTGTCGCCATATGTCAACCCGACACCTGTTGCAAGTCTGCTTCATCCATTTCAACAGTATTTTTTTTAAACGAGTCTTTTTGCCTTCGAAAAGGATGGTCACTTGGTAGCAACCGCCGATGGCAATCAAACCAGCATGCTTTCCCACCATGTTTCAATACAAATGATTTGGTATCTTCCATACAGTAAGGACATGCTAACCTTCCTTGTGTGCTCCAACCAGATAGCATTCCATATGCAAGGAAGTCACTTATTGTCCACATCAGTGCAGCCTTCATAATAAAATTTTACTTCCTACATGCATCATAAGTAACAACTCCATCAGTCCATAATAAATTGAGCTCATCAATCAACGGCCTGAGATATATGTCCAAATTTTTTTCGGGACTTTTTGGACCAGGAATTACTAAGGACAAACATATTTTCTCGCTTCATGCACATGTCTGGCGGAAGGTTGTACGGTGCCATGAACACTGGCCAACAAGAATAAGATGCTACCGAACCACCGAATGGATTAAAACCATCTGTGCATAAACCCAATCGAACATTACGTGACTCCTTTGAGAAAGCAAGATGAGTACGACTGAAGTGAGTCCAAGCTTCACCATCGGCAGGATGACTGATTATATCATCGGCACGGCGTACTCTTTCGGTGTGCCATGTCATATGTCGAGCCGTCTTTGAGGACATATACAGCCGCTACAGCCTAGGCACAAGAGGGAAGTATCGCAATACTTTGTAAGGTACATCTTTTTACTTTGAATTATCCCCTCTCTTAGGTTTGAATCTGTCATGGTGACAAATAGAACATGATATCTTATCTGCATCGTCTTTGTAATATAACATACAGTGATTCGGGCATGCATCTATTTTCACATATCCAAGCCCTAGCTCATTGACCATCTTTTTAGCACGGTAAAAAGTTTCTGGCAACTTCTCGTCTCGAGGCAACATACTCTTGATCAAGAGGAGGAGACGGTCAAAACAAGTCTCACTGATGTGAAATTCAGATTTCAAATTCAACAACTGTGACACTGCAGACAACCGAGTGTGCTTTTCACAACCATCCCACAGCGGCTCATCAGCACTCCTAAGTAGTTCATAAAATCTTCCGGCTGTCTTATTTGGCCCTTCTTCCATGTATGCATGTTCCTCATGAACATTAAAACTCGGACCAGCAGCATCTACAATCATATCCACGTACCCACTTATGCCTGCAATATTATTGGGCTCATACCTCAAGAATTCCTCACCATGACACGTCCAATTCGTATAACCAGCCACGAACCCTTTCATGTACAAATGATGTTACACATGCCATGGTGAATGCCACCTCAAGTTTCTACAATTTGAACAAGGGCATCGAATGTGACCGTCACGGTCTGTTGCTGCATTGGGATTCCCCAATACAAATTCAATGAAACTCTCAACTCCATGCTTAAAGTCATCCGACACCACCCGATCAACTATTCTACGATACATCCATGAACGATTTGTCAACATTTTACCTGCACCTAATAAATGTTAATACACATCCTAACTTTGAAATTATTACTCCTGAAAATAAACCCGACCATTTCCTCACATCGTTCGCCATAGACCATTTGCAGTTGGAAGATGACTGTTAATTAGATTATCACTTTTTAACCCATCCATGAAGGTTTGATCGCACAATCACTTACTATATGTGTTGCACGATTTGCTGAAAATTCCGACAACATCTCCCCACACTTCTCCGATATACCAAAAATATTTATTAATTTTAAAATTTTCTTAAACACTTACAAGTTAGTGGTTAAGAAAACACTCAAAATTAATAATGGTATATCAGAGAAGACTGAGGAGACGCAATCGAAATTCTCAACAAATCATACAAACAAATATAGTAAATGACTGCCTAACTGTGATCAAACATTCACAGACTGTACAAACGGGACAATTTAAGACTTTGAGGTAGATATATACGTTCTCGTAAACAAATGAGAACATACACATCAATCCCAAAATCTTGAATGGGAAGGCTCATTGACACAGTTTTAACATGCTCTCCTGAGGTGCATGTAATGTTAGGTCGCACCCACGCACCTCAGCTCACAGGGAATACTTCATGTATTTATATAACATAAAATTAAATAACAACACAATTATCATTATGCATATAACAAACTAAATAACATCCAATTTATAAAAATTTTTAAATGAAGAACATCAAAGCTAAATAATCCAAATTTTTGAGTCAGATCAACATCAAAGATAAATAAGATAAATAATCCGTCAAAAAATGCCGTCGCTAATACTGCATTTCCTGTTGTCCCTTCTCCGCTTGGATAGGGTAGATGGTGTCCTTACACCTAGAGTGCGATGGTTCCTGCTAGGGGTGCAAAGAACTATTATGCTTGACAAGTTACTTGACCTTGCCTCATTTATTAAGTAAATGAGACAAGTTTAAGCTTAATGCTACTCAGCTTGTTTACATTTGTATAATGGCTGAGTTCAAGTTTAGATGCACCTGGGTCAACTTATTCATAAAGGAATTGTTATGATTGCATAATGATTGTACTCCAACTTCAAAAATTATTTGTATCCCATTAGTTAATAAATTGTAATCTTGCTTTTGAATCTGGCCAGGGCTCTCAAACAAGAAGGATCAAAATTTCTGGATCACGGAAATCCAAGGATGCTGATGAGAAAATGAAATTCCTGGGACCTAAATTGTCTGAAGATGATATAGTTTCCTGTGAACTTTCTCTACACCCAAGGCACCTGAAACAAATGAAGCCACATTAGATAGAGGGCTTCAATTTCTTGGTGAGAAACCTAGTGGGTGATAATCCTGGAGGCTGCATTCTGGCACATGCACCAGGGTCAGGAAAGACGTTCATGCTCATTAGCTTTATTCAGAGTTTTTTGGCTAAATATCCTTCTGCAAGGCCGTTAATCATTCTTCCTGAAGGAATTCTGCCAACGTGAAAGAGAGTTCCATCATTGACAAGTAGAAGAACTTCCTCTGTATGACTTCTACTCTGTTAAGGCTGACAATAGATCTCAGCAGCTTGATGTTCTTCAAAAATGGGAGGAGAACAAGAGTATTCTTTTCTTGGGCTATAAGCAGTTTTCTAGAATTATGTGCAATGTAAGAGACGAGATAGGGGCTGCATGTCAGGAGAGGTTACTAAAGGTCCCTAGCCTTCTCATTTTAGATGAAGACCATACTCCCTGAAACGAAGACACAAATATTCTTTCTACGCTAGAAAAGGTGCAAACTCCCCGTAAGGTGGTTCTTTCAGGGACTATTTCAGAATCATGTCTAAGAAGTTTTTAATATATTGAATCTAGTGAGTCGTAAGTTTGAGAACTTGGACTCATCACGTGCCTGTCATGATGAGTCAATGTTCAGGAACTTACGACGCACTAGATTCAATATATTAAAAACTTCTTTGACATGATTCTGAAATAGTGTCCCTGAAAGAACCACCTTATGGGGAGTTTGCATCTTTTCTAGCATAGAAAGAATATTTGTGTCTTCGTTTCTAGGAGTATGGCCTTCATCTAAAATGAGAAGGCTAGGGACCTTTAGTAACCTCTCCTGACATACAGTCCCTATCTCGTCTCTTACATGGCACACAATTCTAGAAAACTACTTATATCCCAAGAAAAGAATACTCTTGTTTTCCTCCCATTTTTGAAGAACATCAAGCTGCTGAGATCTATTGTCGGCCTTAACAGAGTAGAAGTCATACAGAGGAAGTTCTTCTACTTGCCAGTGATGGAACTCTCTCTTCCACGTTGGCATAATCCCTTTAGGAAGAATGATTAACGACCTTGCAAAAGGATATTTAGCCAAAAAACTCTGAATAAAGCTAATGAACGTCTTTCCTGACCCTGGTGCATGTGCCAGAATACAGCCTCCAGAATTATCACCCACTAGGTTTCTCACCAAGAAATTGAAGCCCTCTATCTGATGTGGCTTCATTTGTTTCTGGTGCCTTGGGTGCAGAGAAAGTTCATAGGAAACTATATCCTCTTCAGACAATTTAGGTCCCAGGAATTACATTTTCTCATTGACGTATTGGTTGGTGAGTGGGTAATTGCAACAACGTAATTTCATTGACGTGCCTAATTTTCAGCAACAATTCTGTGATTGTAATATCACAGAATAGGGAAAAACTCAACTAAATTTGAAGCATACCTATGAGGTGTGCGTTTGGTGAAACTTTTAGTTTAAGTTATTCTTAATTGATATTTCAACCCAAATATTATTAGCAGTTAGAATAGTCGACCCGTATTATAAACGGGCTAAAATAGAATGTGTTTATATTAATAGAATATTTTCCATTTAACACCTTAAGATTTTGAATTGGATGATCCAATTCAATAAACATTAGTATGATATTAGAGCACATTGTTATAATTTAAACCCGCACACCCCTTGATGGACTAAAATATAGTGCCTTTATATTAGTGAAGTTCTCTCACTCAACACCTTAAATTTTGAGTTGGATGGTATAATTTAATAAATTTTAATATTAACTGTGAGTAAAGACCTCTGATACTACTTGTCTATCTATCTTATCATGATTATGATTAAATTAACTCTATCTCTTTTCTTCATGGTCAAGCTAGAAAGTAGACATGGCTGTTCTATTGAGACGGATATTTTGTCTGTCCTAACTAATTAAGATTACATAAATTAATTAAAATCTAATTAATAAATTAATTTACATACTTTATTTGTCCCTCCCATCACCCTAACAATAAATCTAATTAAGATTACATAAATTAAAATAAAATAAAACAACATATAAAAATAAAATAAAATAAAATTTTTACTTACTGTTTATTCACAAAAAAACTCTGATTCTTTCGTTCACGTCCTCTCGACCAATTATCCTACCATGAATAAAAAATATATTAAATAAAATAAAATTAAATTAATTTATCTAATTCACATAGTGAGGGTGAGAGAGGGCGGGAGCAGGGAGGGGGAGGGAGGCCAATGGGAGAGGGAGAGAGGGCAGGAGCATGGAGGGGGAGAGGGGCCAATGGTGCGTGTGTATGTGTCTATGTGTGCTTGTGTCTGTGAGGGGGAGGGGGGCCAACTGGAGAGGGAGAGAGGGCGAGGGAGGGGGAGGGGGCGGCCAACACAGAGAGGGAGAGGGAGAGGACCGTGAGAGGGGGAGGGAGAACAGGAGAGGGAGAGAGAGGGGGTCGACCACCCCCGACCAGCGTCTCCTCTGCCAGGTGAGCGCCTCCTCTGCCGAGTGTCTGCATGAGAGGGAGTGATGGAGCGGGAGAGGGAGAGGGAGTGAGGTAGACTAAGAGGGGGAGAGGGAGAGGGAGAGTGTTATAGAGAGAGGGAGAGGGAGCGGGATCGAGAGGGTTTACCTACCGAAGTATGGACGGGGACGGTGAGTTTCGACCGGTGATCGAGGACGAGGACGGCGACGGCGAGGATGACCACGACCGGCGGCAATGGGGAGGACTGCGACGGCGGTAGCTGCGGCGACGGCTCCTGCAGCCACGGCGGTAGGGAGACGGACGAAAGAGAGAATGAGAGGGAGAGTGGGGGGAAGTGAGTGACAGGGAGTGGCGGGGACGGGGCCGATTTGGGCGGGGGTTCTCGTGATTTTCAGACGGCATTTCAGACGAAACATATTTTCGTCTGAAATTTTAATAATATTTCATACGGACTAATTTCTGTCTGAATATAAGTCTCAAATTGAGACGGATAGTGCGACAGATAAGTATATGCATGAAATAGCGATGGCATTTCAGACGGAAACAATCCGTCTGAAATGTAGACGGATATTGCGACTCAAATTATTCCGTCTGAAATTTTCGTCACTAACAGCACCATTTCTTGTAGTTCATGGGCATTTAATCAAGCATATGATATGCTACAAATCTCAGACAAAACTCAATGGCCAGCACAATGGATTCCGCAGCAAAGACAATGATGTTTCTCAATTCTATTACTATCAATCAGAGGTTCAATATATACTCAACACAAACAAAAATTTGATGCATCTTAATCAGATATTTGAGGCTTTAGTAGATGTTAGGTCCCCATTCATATCACCACAGGGATCCCCAATGCCAACAGGTATCATGTTGAGAGGTTCCTCAACATTCTCATCAAAGGATCGAGGCACGTACATTGATGGGTACGTATCAATCTCCATAGGAAAATTAAGAACAAGGCACATTCATTAATGCCAGATCCCAGTTTCCCCCATATATCAACCCCACTGCTAAAAACCAAGATCTCACAAATAGGCTCACCATCAACGTTCTTCGTAGCAACAGGGCAGCGCGGCTCCGGCGGTGCTGGACGCCAGAGGTGAACGGCGGCCGTGGGAGGTGGAGCAGGGGTGGTGAGGTTCAGCCACCGGAGGGTGCCGCGGTGGTGGAGGGGAGGGCCGCTCTGCAGCGGTGGGGGAACGGGGCCGGCTAGGCCACCAATGAGCGCTGCGTCTGATGGCCGCGTGAGTGACGGCCACCTCTGCTGGCACAGTCGGCCACGATTGTCTGTCGGAGATAGTGTGGAGGAGGTGGCCGGGCGATGCCGGCAAGTGGTCCACCGTGGAGTGCTGGTCGGCGGCATGGGACGAGTATATAAGGTATGGGTATTTTGTGTTCCGTGGTGGGGAAACTTCAGGGAAATGGAGAAAAAGTAAAAGAATATTAAATGGGGCTGTTTCGATGGGATTTTTGTTGGTCTATTATCGTTTGGGTTTATTTGGTTTATTTCACGTGTCGATCAACCAATTAACTAACCGGTAGTAAACTGACTAATTGACTACGCAGGCGTGCCAGTCACGTACGTGACGAGTTTATTATGCGCTCATTCTAACCCGTGTCGGGCGAGAGTGAGATTCGGTCGGGACCAGCAGTCCGCCATACCATAAAGGCTATGGCATTAATTACATCCCCCACGAGGAGGGAAAACCTTTGATTAATTGCCGAGATAATGGGCTGTCAAGGCCGGAATAAAGGATGCAGAGGATGCGAATGATCATGCAAGATGTTATGATCTACCATGCACGGTTTATTAGGGCGGACCCTCAGTACGTGGCAGAGGACCAAGGCCCGAAGACCACCATCACGCATGGCAAAAGCTTCCCGTCGGACGTTGCCCGGCTTTCTGCTCATGTCATTTGATATACCGAAGGCCCGTGCACTCAAGCATACATCGATGCGGCATGAATGCTTAGACTAAAACATGATGATGAAGCTATGAGAATTACTAATTCAGGTTTTAAACGAACCAGTTTATTCAATTTATTGATTACAAGGTTTATTTGATTATGTTATTAACATTGAAAATCACCCCGAAGGCGAGGAAAAGATTGAAACGGCACGACGACACGATTCGGAATAAAATCGGCGCGATGTGCGTAGGCATAAAATTTAAAACGGCATGAGAAGCGTGGGCAAAGGCTTGAAACGGCGCCACCTAACGTAGGTGTAGGGCTTGGCCTGAAAACGGCGCGCCCCTCTTCCTGGCACGCCGGGATAAGGCGCGCCGTTTTAAGGCGCGTCGTATTAAGGCGCGCCGAGTGTCGACGGTGCCGGTTTAGCCCTATTTTGCAAAAATCGAGGTTTTATTGATTTCGTTTTGGACTTAGTCAGTTATTCAACGGATCGGCCCCGATCCATCCGGAAGTCGAGTCACAGGCTCGCGCGAGGTTCATACTCGAGCGCGGCGATCATTCCGAGTCAAACTCATTCGAGCCGAAATTTTGGCAGCATCTCCCCATCCTGGAGGATTGTCGGGGAGAAGCGGGGAGTACTCACGTGGCGGAGCAACCCCTGAAAGTCGGGTGGCACAACGGCGGCCGATAAACCCAGACGGATAGGAGAACCCCGAGGGCTAGCCTACTAGGGGCACCGAGTCCGTGGGTAGAAAGTTGACAGATGGCGCGACTCATTGTGGGAGCGAAGACCACGAGGGCTAGCCTACGAGGGGCACGTGACCCGAGTCGATACCGTGTCCAAATCGGGATGATCGATAGAGAGGGAAAACCCCGAGGGTCAGCCTACGAGGGGCACCCATCTTACGGCCACCACGAAGTCCCTTGAGGACTGTGGATTTCAATCTGTTGGGATTAATCCCTGTTGATGTTCACTCACGGCCCATGAGAGGCTCGTTATTGATAAACGACCCCTCCGTGGACAGAGCGATATCAGCGTAGAATCATGGGGGATGTTCCCCTCTCCCCAGCCGCCAAATCTCTTTGAAAGAACGGTACACGGTGCGGAGGCAACTCAAGACTAGTTAGCAGATTGATCATGGTATATGTATATATATATGAATTAGCAAGTTAACAGGGTGATTATCGAACTAGCGCTCAGAAGACGAGGGTGCAGAGAAGCCAAACATTAAGAATATAGGGGGGGCCGGCCTCATTTCCCTCTGTTCATGGTCAGGGACAGAAGGGGAACTAAAGGATGGCCCCAGGGTCGACCAGTAATACGTACGTGCACAAATCTCCGGCGATGAAACCCCCTTAACATTCTAACGGAAAAGGACCCCTGGGGAGAGGGGATATTGTTGTAGCCCATGGTATCCCAGGGCGTGTGTCCGGCACCGGGGAAGATGGGAACGGCACCGAGTACAACCACAGTTCATCCATTCGATGCACAATGAGTGGGGATATATATATATATACTTCCATTCCGGTGCCGGCACTATTGCGCGACGCCGTCTCACTAGCCACAGAAAGAAAACGCAAGGGGGGGGGGGTAAGAAGAGATGATGCAGGGGAAAGCAAACAACATTGATCCCTCGACTCATTAGGTGACGGGATCGGCAAGCGGCTTCAACAAAATTATCAAATAGATATTCATGTTTTAGTTGTCTCATGTTAATTGGGCCATATGTATGGGCCTAATGGGTCATGTTTTATATTTATAGTAATTATGTCCACAATAATCATGTAAGAGTCTTTTTTATTTTTTGTGTCTTTAAGTCTTCCCAAGAGAGTTATGATGAGTAGGTGTTAGGTGTTAGGTGAGTTGCATTTTGATCTTCTTTGTGGAGTCTATATAAGTGTCATGTAACCTCTCTTTTTAAAAAATGAAGTGAATCGAAAATATTTGGAAAACTACCTTCAACATGAGGTCCCTTACCCTCCTTCTATCTCTCTCTCTTTAGAGTGGATTCTTCAATATTCTCTCTCTCTCTAGGAGTGGATTCTCCTGGGTTCTTTCTTTCTCTCTAACTTCTCTCTTTCTCTCTAAGGGGTGGATTCCCCTCTCTCTTTCTCTCTTTCTCTCTCTCATTATCTATCTCTTTCTCTAAGGGGTGCGCCCCTTTCTCTCTCCTCCCCCTCCCAACCACTTTCTCTCTCTTCCCCTCCCCTAATAACTCTTTCCCTAGTTCCCACACCCTTCCATTAACTCACCCCAACCCCAAGAGCTCTCCTCCAATCCTCTCCTCACCTCCCAACCCCCAACTACCCCACTCTCCTTCCCCATGCATCCCACCACCTTCCCAAGGCTAAAATAACTCCTCCCAAGGCCCAAATTCGAAATTCCCTCCCCTCTCCCATTCCCCCCACACCCTAGGTCGCCCAACTCCAGTCCCAACCCAGCCAAGGTCGCCCTCCCCTTCCCTCCATCTCATTCCACCACCATTTGCCACCATAAGGTTTCAACTTCATTGCAGGTCGCAGGCAGCAAATTTGGTCCTAGAAGCTGCATCATCTCCGGCATTTCCCTGAATCTTCTGGTAGCAAGGCATACATCTCTGGAAAGGTCGTCCAGAGAGCTTTCCAAGCGAGGTGGTTTTGTCTCTATCGAGCACCGGGCTGATCAGAAGGTCCATTCTCCCTCGACTGCGCAAAACTACTCGGACAGAAGACCAGAGCCAGAGTGGAAGATCTGCAGCGGCCAACCTCCTAGGAATCTGAGCAGGAGTTCTTCATCAAACATCTTCTACTCTGAGTCTTCTTTCATCGCCAAGAAGCACAGCTCCGTTTGACATCCGGATCCAGAAGTTATCAATTTTCTCCCACCGGGCATGCAGTTCTGCTTCCACTCTATCGGCATCGACCACCTTCAGTGTTCAAGCTCTACCGGCCATCTCTGACCATATATGGCAGCCCCATCAGTTTCTTTGCAAAGATGACTCGTCAACGGAACCAACGACTTCAGCGGTGCCTGATTCAGAGCTCGGGAGCGGTCGCAGCATCCTCGTCTTCTAACTGCTGAGAACCTGTTACAGTCTGCACAACAGACCTGCCACTCTGTTCAACCGTCTGCCCCGACCAGAATCGGCGTCCACAGAAATCAAGAAAATTCTGGTGTCTTCCCGGTCCAGCTACGAAGAGTTTCCCACTTGTTTCATCTTCAGCAAAAATTCGGAGTGGCCGCAGTGTCAAGAGAACCGACTGTCTGTCCTGAAGCGTAGAGAGTGGACAGCATCGGCATCGGCGGCCTTTTCAACACTTCTAGCTCGAATTCCCCTCCCTGCTTGGTGTCACATCAAAATGGTATCAGAGCAAGTCGTCCGATTTGTCCCAACAAGTCGGGGTCCTGCAGTTCGAGATTCGAGAATCAAGGTTCGAGGTCGAACCTTCTCTAAGTGGAGGGGTTTGACGGGATCGGCAAGCGGCTTCAACAAAATTATCAAATAGACATTCATGTTTTAGTTGTCTCATGTTTATGTTTTAGTTGTCTCATGTTAATTGGGCCATATGTATGGGCCTAATGGGTCATGTTTTATGTTTATAGTAATTATGTCCACAATAATCATGTAAGAGTCTTTTTTATTTTTTGTGTCTTTAAGTCTTCCCAAGAGAGTTATGATGAGTAGGTGTTAGGTGTTAGGTGAGTTGCATTTTGGTCTTCTTTGTGGAGTCTATATAAGTGTCATGTAACCTCTCTTTTAAAAAAATGAAGTGAATCAAAAATATTTGGAAAACTACCTCCAACATGAGGTCCCTTACCCTCCTTCTATCTCTCTCTCTTTGGAGTAGATTCTCCAATATTATCTCTCTCTCTAGGAGTGGATTCTCCTAGGTTCTTTCTTTCTCTCCAACTTCTCTCTCTCTCTCTAAGGGGTGGATTCCCCCCTCTCTCTCTCTTTCTCTCTCTCATTATCTCTCTCTTTCTCTAAGGGGTGCGCCCCTTTCTCTCTCCTCCCCCTCCCAACCACTTTCTCTCTCTTCCCCTCCCCTAATAACTCTTTCCCTAGTTCCCACACCCTTCCATTAACTCACCCCAACCCCAAGAGCTCTCCTCCAATCCTCTCCTCACCTCCCAACCCCCAACTACCCCACTCTCCTTCCCCATGCATCCCACCACCTTCCCAAGGCTAAAATAACTCCTCCCACGGCCCAAATTCGAAATTTCCTCCCCTCTCCCATTCCCCCCACACCCTAGGTCGCCCAACTCCAGTCCCAACCCAGCCAAGGTCGCCCTCCCCTTCCCTCCATCTCATTCCACCACCATTTGCCACCATAAGGTTTCAACTTCATTGCAGGTCGTAGGCAGCAAATTTGGTCCTAGAAGCTGCATCAACTCCGGCATTTCCCTGAATCTTCTGGTATCAAGGCATACATCTCTGGAAAGTTCGTCCAGAGAGTGTTCCAAGCGAGGTGGTTTCGTCTCCATCCGAGCACCGGGCTGATCAGAAGGTCCATTCTCCCTCGACTGCGCAAAACTACTCAGACAGAAGACCAGAGCCGGAGTAGAAGATCTGCAGCGGCCAACCTCTTGGGAATCGGAGCAGGAGTTCTTCATCAAAAATCTTCTACTCTGAGTCTTCTTTCATCCCCAAGAAGCATAGCTCCGTTTGGCATCTGGATCCAGAAGTTATCAATTTTCTCCCACCGGGCATGCAGTTCTGCTTCCACTCTGTCGACATCGACCACCTTCAGTGTTCAAGCTCTACTAGACATCTCCGACCATATCTGGCAGCCCCGTCAGTTTTGTTGCAAAGATGACTCGTGAACGGAACCAACGACTTCAGCGGTGCCTGATTCCGAGCTCGGGAGCAGTCACAGCGTCCTCGTCTTCCCACTGCTGAGAACCTATTACAGTCTGCGCAACAGACCTGCCACTCTGTTCAACCGTCTGCCCCAACCAGAATCGGCATCCATAGAAATCAAGAAAGTTCTTGTGTCTTCCCAGGCCAGCTACGAAGAGTTTCCCACTGGTTTCATCTTCAGACAAAATCCGGAGTGGCCGCAGCGTCTAGAGAAGCGACTGTCTATCCTGAAGCGCAGAGAGTGGACAGCATCGGCATCGGCGGCCTTTTCATCACTTCTAGCTCGAATTCCCCTCCCCGCTTGGTGTCACATCATTAGGGCACTTGTGCACACCATTCATTCCATCAATAAGGAAAGACGCATAGATTACATACATCGGCACCGGCGTTGTCGCACGGTCACCGTCAACAACAAACGAGAGAGAAGCAAGCTTGGAAGAAACACGGAGATGGTGAGAGGGGGGAGGTCAGGCTCATATCATCGCCCCTCCCCCCTTCTCGCTTACATTACAACTGGAGAAAAAGAAAACAGATGAAAGGGGATCGACGACTAACACCACGACGACCCACCTAAGCAGACAGGGGGGGAGAAGAGACTCTTCTTCTTCTCCTACGCCGGAGGATCGAGCGGAACAAAAGATGCTAGTGGCGGCCTGAACACCCACGGAGAAAGCTTTTTCCTCAAGAAACCCTCCCCTCCGAAGCTCTGATTGGCAGTCTCCAAACTTCTTCTCCCCTCTTTCTTTTTTTGTCAAATAAGCGGTGTTTTTATAACACCAAGTTGATCCGGCGCCATGGAGGGCGCGCCGGATTCAGTGGCGCCGGGGACAAGTATCCCCAAAGCCTTTTGGCGCGCCAGGTTCAGTGGCGCCAGGTTGTGGGGCGTCTGGGACAGGTATCCCCAAAGCCTTTTGGCGCGCCGGGTTCAGTGGCGCCGGGTTACGGGGCGCCGGTGAACCTTTGTGCGCCGGTTTAGCTTGTTCGCTCGACGCGGGCTAGTCAAAGGGTCCGGGGGTGATTCCGAAAGCTCCCGTTGACTCTTCCTCTCGCCACGGTCCTTGGACACCCTTGGCGGGCGTTGACGAAGCTCTCGGCACGATGAATGGCCTTAATCAGAACTTCGTGTATGTTCGGCTCGAGCACGCGAGTTTTCCGCTGATACGGCCTTCGGCATTATGATTTGTACTTCCAGCTCGGCTTGACTCATGCCTGGAGCTTCCTTGCGGGATGGTATGACATCCGAAACAATTCCGCCTTGACTGGCGATCATTCGGCCACTAACGGGCCCACTATGGCGAGAAGTCGAACCCGCGTCGGGTGATCGGGACCTTCTGCTGACAGAGCCTTCGGTTCCTTGTTGTGAAGGGCCGGCGACATTCTTCCTCCTCAGGAGAGTCTTCATTCAGGTGGCGAGCCACCGGGTAGACCGTCATCCTTGGTCGGGCGACGGGTGTAGGGTAGCGGCACGACGGGGTCGATGCCGGATCATTAGGCAGGCTTGGTCGCACTGCCGGTTGGTTGTGGATTCATCTCGACTTTCCTGAGGCAAAGTCCCCTCTCATTCATCCCAGGTGACTCGGGGCTCTGGTAGCTTGAGAAGTCTTCAATGGATTGGTCTTTATCGACTTCTGTGCTTCAGTGGGCCGTATCATTTGTCTTTGCGGCTTGGTCGCCAACGATCATATTTTTAGTGCCAACAAATGCCCCCCAGACGTGGGTGTTGCAAGCGAGGCAGGAGTGCAGCAGGACCGACGGATGAGCTTCGTCCGAATTGACCTCCTCTGGTGATGGGAGCTCGGGATGACACTTAATTCCGGCGTCGGATGCTTAAACGGTGTGGTTAGAAGCTTAAACGGCGCCGTTTAAAACGGTGCGCCCTGCTTTGAGTGTTAAAACGGCGCCGTCTTAGACAACGCGCAAAGCTGTTGAAACGGCGCACTCCGGGGCGCGCCGTTTTAACAGGGGTGGAGCCCCCCTATATGAAGGTTATTTCCTTCATTTTTCTTCTTCATAGCTCATTTGCAACGAATCTTCCCCTCTCCTCATTTTCTTCTCTTCCCGCGGCGCCGAGCGAGCTGAGGGCGTGGGCGAGTTTCTTAGGGGTGAGTATAGTGTTGTTCTGTTTGGGTTCTAAACCCACTTCTTTGGGCCCCGGGAGGCTCCTCATAGGACTTGTCCTCAGAGCTAAATCCCCCGGGTGTCTCGTTTGGCCTTGGCTTAATGCCTATGGCTGTTCTTAGGGGCCGCTCCCTTGGTGGACGGCTTTTGCTTCTCTTTTGGCAAACTCCCAGGCTGGGGAGACTCTGTCGAAATTTTTTCAAAAGTCTTGTTTCAATTAACTGATTTCTGACTTTGCTTGTTCTTTTCTGGACGCTGCCTTGCAGATAACATGGCATCTGGTCCTTCTTCCTCTGCATCCCGCATTGCTGTGACATGGGGGAATGTCCACTCCCTAGATCGGGGGTCCAGGCGGATAGTTGTGGTAGCTGAATCTTCAGACTCGGAGATTGATACTATCGATACCGGCCGCCTGATGATCCTCGACGGTAATCATTTTAAGTATGAGCGAGGGGATGGCGTCAGACTGGACCACCCCAAGGACAAACGCTTGATGGCATTCCTCGGATGCTTCAAACTTCGCGGGAAGCGTGATATAATTCTTGTCCGTCGAGCTGAGGGAGCTTTACTGGCGGACAGAGATAGTCTGACCGAGTCGGTCATTCATGGCATGCCCATATATCTTCCCGGTGAACTCAGAAAATGGGGAGCCGTTCTTGGCGTGCAGGAGTTATCTCCAGAGGCCGGGCTACTGACAAGAGCACCACAGTTCACGCCAGCCTGCTGGAACGAGACCGCCAGGCGTGTTGACAGAGACAAGCCCGTATACGGTTTATTCCTTGCCCCACTGCACTGGGGGTATCGAGATGAGCCCTTTCTCTTAGACTGCTTAGCAGTCCGTTTTAAGCATCAAATCTCAGTGGGGTGGTTTGGGGAGCTCAAAGCCACCGATGCCCATGCCTTCAAACCGGGAGCTGTTGAATTTACAGATTATGTGCTGCGGTAGTACGCTCCAATCCTGGTGCATGCCGGCGTCTATCAGAGCGTATATGCTTCCCGGTATCGGTATCCAATCTCCCGAGGTCTGTGCTGCGGGATGATCGAAGTCTTCTACCTGGAATACAACACTTTCTATACTGTAGAGGGAGAGACTTCGCTAGATCTCTAGAGTCTGTCCCAGTTGAGCAGCTTACCGATAGATGGGGAGCCGTATGAAGAAGTTTGTTTCCCGGACTGGCTGAAGGACCAGACGGACGGCGAAGGCAAATACTTTACAGGCTTTGCATATCGCTACTTAATGAAGGCGTACCGCACCCTGTTGCGTTTAACACTCGATTCACGGGAAGCGCGGAAGCCTGGTGAGAAGAGACGCGTGCGGATGGGCACGTGGCTTCACTATTTCTTTGGTGGGGGGCAGCAATATGAAGTCTTCCCCACAGTAGCTCCGACAGTAGTGAAGCGAAAAAAGAGGGCCCGTCGCCAGACAACCAATACTTCCGCTTCAGGGAGAGGGCGACAAGAGGGCCCGAACCCCACAGGAGTCGACCCAGTCACACACTGTGCTGCGTATCTGACATATTGGCTTTGCTCGTTCGCTCTTCCTCAGGGGGACGAGACAGCAATCAGACCGGAGGCCATTTACCCCGCCTATCTGATGGCCTGGGGGATGAAGCTGTCCCTATGCCCAGTGGCTTTATGTCTCACATATAAGATGCTGGCGGACCTGCACAAATCACGCATCCCCAGCAATTCATGGACAGTTGGTCCGATTCATTTCTTCAACGCCTGGGTCTGCACTTTGTTTCCTGAGGCAGCTCCTCGGTCGATGCAGTCGGATCGTCCTGTGCCGAGGATGATCGAGTTTGCCAGTGTTGAGCCGTCTTCAATGGCGGATCAGCTTTTTGCTATTCGGGGGAAGTTGACCACAGTCCCGACAGATTCCCCAGGAGTTTTGCATTTTTGGAGCTTGGCAGCTAGCTCCAGCCCCCTCGTCAATAAGATGCGATAATGCCGCCTGTTCGAGACAGAGGAGTTTATCCATCCGCTTGCCAGCACCAAGAGTACAAGGCCAATTCTGGAGCCGGAACTGGTTGATTGGGCACTGGCCATCCGCCCTAGTGTCCTTGTCTTTAGAAAGAGCGGCTTGTTGTGGCTGGAGCCATACTACCCCTTTCGCTTTGGTCGGAATTTCGGGTACGACCAGCATATTCCTTCTTCTTCAGCCCGATTTAATCTTCCGAACAGGCATCGGGCTAGCCAGACGACCACAGATGAAGCTCGCACATGGTGGGATTACTTCCACCGCTGGGAGGATGTGTCCTTCAGGGTGCCATCCCCCGCTCGTCTGCCCAGAGTGACTCCGGACTTTATGAAGTGGTGGAATGCACGGACGGGCTTCTACCGAAACTTCCGAAAAGATTGCTGGCATGTTGCTGAGCGTCGTTTCCTATATTCTCAGCGGGAGCCTGCTTTGAACATCGATCCGTCTTATCTGAAGAAACTGAAGTCCTAGTCCAATACCGAGGTGATGGCATATCTGGAAGCCAGGAAGGTCATGAAGAGTCGATCGTCCAAGGCCGACCCAAAGATGCCAGACATTCAGAAGGATGACTACGTCAAGACACTTTGGGGGCTGTGCCGGGTTAGCAGTGAACGAACAGTCCTTTAGACAATTCCCATCCCAGCGGAGGAGCCCCTTCCTGTAGCGGCGGGCTGGCGTCCAGAAGTTGACCGTCTTCATCCATATAGGACTTTCATCAGGAGGGAGGATAGGCGGGAAGACCTGTATTCCAATACCCACTGGATATTCGTCCTGCTTCATTCTCAAGGGCTTTCAATTTCCGGTTCATTAGAAGCCATTTTGGACCACCAGCTCTTAATATCTTTTAAGTATGCTGACGGCTGGGGGTTGGACCACTTGAGCATGTATTATCACTTATCTTTTTACGGCCATGAAGATTTGGCACAGCTGGTGAGAAGAGTGAGAAAATAGGCGATGTGTGTTGGCTTGTTCGCGAGGCGGCTTCCTGAGACAAGGCGCCCGCAGTACTTTATTAGCCGCTCACTCCCCGATATACAGGGCCGCCAGGTATGCTTGTCTTTTGTTTCAACTTCAAGATGTTCCTTTCACAGTCAGCATGCATCTTTCTCACCTATGTGCTTTTGCAGCTCACCTCTCTGTGGAGGTGACTCGGCATTATAGGGAGCTGATTTCTAAGGCGCAGAAGCCTTCATATTTTGGTATACCAGAGCCGGCTCTGACCACGACGCCACTGCATCCTGGCGATTCGCGGAAGCGAACCCGGTCCTAGGTCAAGGAGGCCATGTTGACACCCGAAATATAATCAAGAACAAAGATGAGACCGAAGAGAAGATTGAGTCAAAGATGAAGATCCCAGGAATTCCTGCAAAGCTAAAACTACAGAAGAGTCGTCACCGAAGCTATCACCCAGCCGAAGCCCTTCCCGGCCAAGCCGATGTCCGGCGTTGTCATCACTCAGATGGCAATACTGATGAAACCCCTATCTACGGACTGATGAAAACATATCAATGGAAGCGATGTCACCAATAGAGGGCCCTTTCGGGTGATGAAGCATTTGAAAAGACCCAAGTGGGCCTGTGAAAGCAGCTGAAAGACCCAAATGGGCCTGTGAGGAGGTGGCGCCGAGAGGCTGAATGTCCAAGGCACGCCGGGAAGCTCAAGCCGAGGCCGCCGAGATGAGGCCTGCCGAGAGGGAGAAAAGGGTTATAAAAACCCCCTCCCTTTGAACAGATAGGAGGATCGATAGAAAAAGGGGATGGATCGGAAGAACGAAAAAGGGGGAAAAGATAGAGCAATAGAAAGATAGAGAGGGAGTCCTGTTCGGAGAGTAAGAGCCACCCCCCTTTTCAACCAACAGAGAAGAGAAGAAATAGAAGAGAAGAAGAAGGAAGGCTCCAGGTGGGCACTGGGGAGGGAGAGGAGTCAATGCTCCACCCTCCCCTCCTCCATGTTTTCTTTTCTTTGATGTAATATAGCGAGTCTTTTCTCGATTTATCAAATGTAGCCGGAGAGTTCCGGCCTTGATTTTTACCTTTCTGTCTTGCATTTCTCTTTCATGATCAGTGTAAGATTTTTATGCAATGCAATGAAACATCGATATGGCCCGCCTGGGCACTGATTGATCAAGACATCTGATCTCTGTCTCTCTATGTGTATGGTCTTTGTCTGAAAGAAAGTATAGATTAGACTCTTCGAGTTTCAGAGCCGATCGTATGGGTCTGTTCTTCGAAGAGGGACGAGGATAGGACTCCTACCCCTATCTAATGGGTTACTGAGTTTTATTCTCTTCTTCCCTCTCCTATCTCAATGACTGATTCTCTGCATATAATCTGAGTTTTTCTGTCGAGCTCCTTTATGCGGTTTAGGAACCAGAGACATCAATCTCTTGGTTTCCTGGACTGTCTAGCTCTGATAAATGATGATCCGATCCCTGGGTCCTCCATTCTAAGTCTTGAATGCTTAGGGCCTGAAGTTTCTGCGTTGAGAGTCCCCCCTTCGCCGGTTTTCAATGTCACTGGGCTCGTCCGGAGGGGTCAGAGGACAGTCATCTCTTGACTCCCCCAGATGGCCTGCAACAAGCAGATAAAACCCTCCACAGGATCAGGTGATGGTCTGGTTTCTTTCATTGATTCCACCGTCCAATTCCCTTGGCACCCTTCTAATAGAAGCATCCATGAAATTCCCCTTTTGCACTTCTGGCTCGGCATCAATTCGAGCTTGAAATCCCAGAAAACATCTGAACAGAGCATCGTTATTGAGCTCTGAAACCCTGAAATACTATAACAATTCCACCTTCTCGGCGTGCAAGTTTCCCCGCCGAAAACCCCTCTGCCGAGAAGTCTGTCCTCTTAGCTAAACGACAAACCAATCTGTTAGCTAAACACTTTCCACATGAGTCTCTGTGCAAGGCTCCCGGCGGCAGACTCCCGGCGCGGCCAGGAGCGCGTCGGGAAGCCCTCTGCCGAGAGCCCCTCCTCCTTGTCAGCCATTCACCCCCCTTTTTGCCAAACCTGATGCTGGCCCTTCCCGGCGCCACCTTCCCGGCGCGCCCAGGAGCGCGCCGGGAAGCTCCACGCCGAGGGCCTTCCTCCCTCTTTTGGCCGGCTAAACCCCTGGCCGAGACCCATTTTTGGCTGCCGAAAACCCCTGGCCGAGACCCCCTTTTTTGGCCGCCGAAAGCCCCTGGCCGGGACCCCCCTTTTGACCGGCTGAACCCCTGGCCGAGACCCTCTTTGGCCACCGATTGAACCCAGGCCGAGACCCTTTTCCCTTGGCCGATTATGCCCCAGGCCGAGATCCCCTCTTTGGCCAATATTAAAGCCACACCGAGATCCCTCCTTCAGTCAACGAAATCCACTCCGAGGCCCATCTCCGCACCATCTTTCTTCAAACTTCTTAATCTCCCCATACATCTGTTTAAGGGGATACTCACAGACCATCACTTGTGTCTTGATGAGATACAATAATGGGGAAGATCTCCCCTACAGCTCTCGTCCCGAATCCGGATTTCACTGCTGCATTATGAACCCAAAGAACCATGTCATTACATGTGTTCTGATGGGTTCCAAGGGAATATTGATCAATGATATGAAGGCAAGAGATGTCCCTGGGCCTGGTGCCCATCTTTGTTCGGTCGTTGTCCCGGCTCTCCGTGGATGACGACCTATCCTCCCTTGGCATAATCCAGGTTGAGGGAACATGCTGCCAAAATTCACATATACCCCACCAATCGAGTGTGGTACTCTCTTCTAACCCCGCTGGCCCACGGAGTTATGCCCTTGCGTGATCTCCGATGGTCCTCCGAAGGGGGATATTAATAAGACATCGCACTCGTACCGGGTGTGTTACATCAGGCCGGTCCCCATCCGGATTCCGGGTTATGTGTATATACCCGATCTTTTACGGATCCTACCCTGCCGCTGCATGGGTGGTTTCCTATTCCCCACTTGGCATCATCCAAGATGGTGGGAATATGCCGTCGGGTTTCTCCCGTAATTAACAAACCCCTGCTCTGTTCAAATACATTTAACGTCTTGCAAACAGATGAATTTTGTCTCCTTTAAGCATACGGCTTTACCGCTGTCTTCCTCCTACCTCTAGCGTTTAATCAAGGGTTGTCTTCCTTAGGGAGGACGTAATTAACGTCATAGCGTATAGGGTATGACGGACTTCTAGTCCAGACACGATCACTCACAATCGACTGACCATGTCAGATCGAGCGCACAATAAAATTGTCACTTCGGTGACTGGCACGCCAATGAACCAATAAATAAATAAACCAATAAATAAATAAATAACCAATCAATCCAATAAATTGAATTAAATAAATAAATAAAGATATTATAAAAATCCGCGTACACAAATCTGGCACGCCCGGTGGGACTTAGTCTCCCTTCATCTTTACGCTAAGGTAGGAGGCCCAGCGGGCCCCCCTCAAATTTCTGATTCCGTGTGTTTCCTTGTTTCCAGGAAACTACGATGACAACACAAATCGCGTCTGTATGCTTCGACAAGCAACCGGTGGACATGCACGTCCAGGAGGGGTACCTGGCGGTACCACTGGCGTTCGGTTCGTTTCCCCCAGCTGTCGGGCTGCCCAACTGCTTGGGCGTTGTCTACACCGACCTTCTACAGATCGATAACAAGAAGCGAGGCGCTGCTGCAAACGCCCCGGTGGAGACCGCTGATCGCAAGGATGGCTCACCGAAGAAAACGGCCCCCACGGCCGTCGCCTGCTACGTCCATCATGTCCAGAAAAGGGACATGGTCCCCACTGCTGCCCAGAAGGGGAAGAAAACCAACCGGAGGAGCCGGTCTACTGCTGTTGATCGTCGCCTTTCCAATTCCGGAAAGACGATAATGATGGGTGCTATTAGGGCGAACCTCGACGGTCGCCCCAGGGGAGTTCGGCCGGACAGAATCGTCCCGACCATCCCAACTGACAACAAGTTCCAGGTTTTGGCCGCTAGGAGGGCCAACTGGGAGGCTGCTGAAAAGAAGCCGTTGGCGCCCAAGCCAGCAAAATACAAACAGGTCTGGCGACCGAAGAAGATGCAGAGCTGGGCTCCAGCTCAAGATGAGGAGAAGGCTACCAATGATGCTGTTGCCCGCTTCAGGGCGGGAAGCCGAAGAAGAGAGGGAAAAGAAACAGGAAATGCTATTGCTGCTCACCCCAGAGCCTGGGGTAGGAGAGATGAAAGAAATGATGGAGAAAGAAAACTGACTGCTGCTCGCCCCATGATGAGGGGTAGAAGACTTGAGAAGAAAGAAGACCTTGCTGTCACCCACCCCAGGGCCGGGGGCAGAAGATGGCAGAGAAAGAACCATGATGTTGCTGCCAACTGCTGCCGGAATGGCGATGCGGGAATGTGTGAACCAGCCATGGTTGCCGTCCCAAGAAGATCGAGGGCCTGTGCCAGACAGGCCGACATCTTCAGATATTCCAAGGCCGAGCATTTGAATGCTCAGATAACAAGACTGGCCTATCAGCAGAGAAGCCAGGAAAGACTGATGTTCCAACCTGAGCCGCAAAGGCACAACTCTGAAGAGATGAAGCAAGTGGTCCAGGACCACTTCCACTACCTTGGGAACTCCGCCCTCGGTCAACAAAGATTATCCCATGCCTTGGGTACCATGGATGAGGAAGAAGAAGAAATCCCTCAAGAAGTGATGCACGGAGTCTCTTCCTCCGATTCAAATGATTATGAAGAAGGCCTCAGGGCCGGATATGATGAAGAAGACCTGCACGGGGAAGAAGCCAAAGAAAGAATATCGGTCTTTGACCGGCTCAAATATCCTGACCAGGTAAAAAGAAAGGTCTACAGGCAGAAGGGAAAAATGCAAATCTTCACCTGCAACATGGCTGGACTTGCCAGGGGGCAAGATATACTACCAACTCAGCCAGATGAACTGCTCAGGTTGGCTACTAGACCTGGTCCTGTCACAAGAAGAGGGCAGGCCGCAAAAGATAAGATGAAGAAATATGATGAAACCCGCAAGATCACCACCATGACAGTCAATGTGGTGACGGTAGAGGATGAAGACAATCCCCTTATTGATGATGCTGAAGGGACTTCTGAAGATATGCAAATCCCATCAGCCTTGGATCCTATGATCCAGATGATGTTCAGAAGATACCAGCAGGAGATCAGTGCTCTCCGAAGGCAGCTCAATGAGAGACATGAAGCTACATCAGTCTCAAAGCAAGCTGAACCTGTGGGGCAGACATCCAGCTCAGCAGAGACGGCTATCCCAGCTAACCCTCTCCTAGTTGATAAGGGCAAGACACCGAGCCAACCTGTTCCACAGCAAACAGCAGCTCAACCCTCTGTGTCTCAGACACAGCCTACCGTGCCCATCTTGCGCGCCACTGTGATGACAACTCCTCACAGCCAGCAACAAGCTTACTTCTTCCCAGAAGAGATAGATCCGGCTGTAGCCCACAAGCAGCTGATTGAAAGAATTGTGGAAATGAAACTGTCAGAAAAGACTGGTGGTGATGCTAGTACCTATGATGTGTACAAGGTACCGTATCCTCCCCAGTATGCTGCCAAGAAACTACCCCCAGGCGTCAGTAAGCCGCCGAAGTTCAAGAAATTTAATGGCCAAGGCTCCCCTAGGGAGCATATAGCCTACTACACTACAATCATGGGCGACCTAGCAGTCGATGAAGCTTATCTGCTCAAGTTCTTTGGCTCATCCCTCACTGGGTTGGCCTTTGAATGGTACTCAAGCCTGCCAGCTGGGTCAGTGGTTGATTGGCCTGATATGCAGAGAAAATTCCGCGATAGATTTCATGTCACGGAAAGAGAGATCACAATAGCAGAGCTATATGCCACCAGGCAGAAGCAAGACGAGACCGCTCTGGATTATATAAAAAGATGGAGAGATCTCGCCATGAGATGCAGGCGGCCTCCACATCAAGAGGACGCCGTCCAGATTTGCAAGCAGAATCTTCGGCGGGAGACTCTCAAAAAGATGATCGGGATGGAGATAAGGTCATTCGACCGACTAAACAATGCCGCGGCGGAGGTCGAGGCCTTCCTCTCCAGTAGTCCTTCAGTTGCTACTGCTGTGTACCATAAAGCTAGGTCGGCTGATAAACGGCCCATGCCTGCAGAAGTCAGTACAGTAGACTTCAAGATGTTCGAGCAACAAAAAGATAAAGAAAAAGGCGTTGCCCGCCCTCCTCCCACTAGGCCGGCTGATCAGAAGGATGGCCCCGCTCTGCGAGCCAGGATGAGCAAGCCTTATTCCTTTCCTAAGGAAAAGACTCGGCTCCTGTTTGAGTGGGCGGCCCAATTTGACAAGATTGTCCTTCCGGATCCAAAGAGACCTGATGATACCAAAAGAAAAGATGACCCCCGCTTCTGCCCATATCATCAAGCATTGGGTCATCCTATTGAAGATTGCTATGTATTTAAAGATATTATTGAAAGAATGATTAAAAAAGGGGAACTCGAACTGGGTGAGTATAGAGTGGACCCTCCATGCCTGCATGAGTTGCCTGAGTTAAAAAGAGCAGTCAATATGATATCTCTATACCAGCAATCGCCCAAAGAAATGTTGAAAGAAACAGACACCGATGAGCCCATCCTGTGGGAGCATGTCAAGTCCCCAGGCCTTATGAATAAGATGAAAAATAAATCAAAAATGCCAGATGTGCTAGATGACCCGTTATGGGTGCAGATGTCGACCGCCGAAAGGAAGGAAAAGCAGGTGCAAACAAACACAAGGAGGGATAAAGTCTTCTCCTGTAACATGCTGTCAGTTTTACCCGGCGATGGCCAGACTTCCGAAGGGGACGATGAAGAGATATGCTTCATGCCGATAAGGTCAGAGCAAGCCAAAGCTTCAGCCTCCTGTCCTGATGATAAAACCAGCAAGAAGCCTGGGCACCTCCCGCTACCAGAAGAAGAAGCATGCTACCACACTCCTCCTCCATATGCGGGGGCGAGGGCCAAGATGGTAATTTCTGAAAGCCTGGACGCGTCCGACGCCTGTAATAGGGTACTTCCAGTCCCTCCTAAGATTAGGGCCGGGGGCAACATTCTTGGCCTTGCCATGATGACAGAGCTATCTAAAAAACTACAAGAAGTCAAAGTGTTACAGAGCAAGCTGAATGAAATGGGTTTGCATCTGCCTGGTTTGCACTTCGACTCACCAGCTCCGGCAGTGATGGGTAAACCCGATATGAAACAAACAATGAAAATCAACTCTGCCAAGGGAGAAGTTACTAAGGCAGAATTGTATGAGACCAAACAAAGGGCCGATGAATCTGCTCTAGATTATATCTACCGATGGAAGGACCTTTATGCCAGATGTCGGCACCCACCAAACCAGGAGGAGGCTGTCCAGATATGCAAGCGCAACCTGAAGACAGAAGTCTTAACAAGGTTGGTTGGCATCGAAGTCAAGTCCTTCGATCTCTTGAATGAGATTGTGGCTGATATTGAGGCCTTTTTGGCGAAATATTACCCGGCCGCTACCGCCCTAAGATAAAAGAGCAAGCCTGCTGGTGAACAGCCAATGCATAAAGATATTTACATTGCCGACTTCCAAGCTCTCGAGAAGAAAAAGGCGAAGGAGGCAGCTAGCTCTTCGCCAGCAAAGACTGGCGAGCTAGGCCATTCCCTAAGAAGCAAAATGACTAAACCCTACTCCGTTCCAAAGGAAAAGACTCGGGTCCTATTCGAATGGGTCACCCACCATGGCAAGATCATACTCCCGGCCCCAAAGAGGCCCGGTGATGCCGCAAGGAAAGATGAGCCTCGCTTCTGTCCGTACCATCAGATGCTCGGACACCCTATTGAGGACTGCTACGTCTTCAAAGATGTTATAGAAGGCTTGATACAGAAAGGTGAGCTGCAGATAGGGGAATATAAAGTGGACCCACCGCGTCCCCATCGAATGCTCAATTTCAAGAAGGCAGCCGATATGGCCGCACCACACCCGCCAAAGAGCGATTTGCTCTAAAGGGCATTTTCAATACGAATGATACCCCGTTATGGGGTAGGTGTATGGCAAAAAGAATGATGGTGAAAGATGCCAGTGATACCCCTTCCTGGGGGCAGATGTACACACGAAAGAAAAAGAGAAAAAAAAAGAAATAAAAAAAATGAGAATGATGATGACGAAGAGATGCCCATGATACCCCTTCCTAGGGGCAGATGTATTAACAAAAAAAAAATGATGAAAGGTATGGATGATACCCTATCCTGGGGGCACATGGGGATGATACCCTATCCTGGGGGCACATGGGAATAAAAAAGGATAAAGAAAAGAGAGATGATGAAGTAATATATATATATATATATATATAGATGGTACTCCCATTTGAGGGGCGATGCACATCAAAAAAAATGGAAATGAAAAAAAGAGAAAGATGACAAAATGATGGAAGATGCAGATGATACCCCATTCTGAGGAGGGGGATGCATATCAAAAAAAAAAGAAGAAAAAAAAAAGAAAAAAATGAAGAAAAAAAATGATGATGATTATGAGATGATGGAAGTTCCAAATGGTGCCCCATCTCGGGGGCAGATGCATGCCAAACAATGAGAAATATTGATGGTATCCCGTTCTTGGGACGAATGTATGCCAAAAGAATGATGTAAGACACACATGGTTCCCCATTCTAGGGGTAAATGAATGAAATGCCAATGGCGGCATGCATGGCCGTCGCTGGATATGCTCACCCCTTTAAAGGGGCAATGATCACGTATGGTGATGAGGGATAAAACTAAAGCATTGACCCTTCGAGGGCCATCCTATCACAGACTCTTACACTGCACGTCTGCTGCTGATGTCAGGGACCATCCAAATGATGGGAGCCCAGATGGCAATGAACAATGAATGATGGATCAATGAAGAACGATGGAAGCTCGCCCAACCATCAGCGTTCAGGCCAATAGATGCTCAATGAGATCCCAAAAGAAATATATATATCAAACATCAAGGTGTCGGCATATAAGCTGATGGAGGAATAATGGCACTCGGATGAGTGAATGATAGATACATCGGTAATCAGACCGATAGATGTTTCACGATGGTCAAGGATATATAAGATGAGTACATCGGTATTCAACCTGATATATAATTAATGAAGCTCCAAGGCGAAGATGATGAATACATCAGAGCCCAAGATGATAGAGGTTCAACAATGTCCACAAGATGTTCAAACAAGATCAACAATGCCCCAAGATGTCAACTATCGGTGTTCACGCCAACCGATGCTCAACCACTTTCCACGGTTGCCAAATGTATGCCCATCGGCGTCCAAGCCGACGGATGTCGGGGTTCGATCATTGACTTTCAAGCCAACAACCATCGGCGTCTTAGCCGACATATGTCAATCATTCAGCCATCGGTACCCTGGCCGATAGATGCCCGATGATCCTCTAGACTGCCAGAGATGTTTAACCGTCAGCATTCGAGATGACAGATGCTTACAAATATGGATTGCCAGTATGGCCAGCTAAGAGAAATCAAAATTCTAGCTATCAGTGCCTAGGCCGACAGATATTCTTCCATCGGCACTCAAGCCGACCAATGGTCAAAGATTGCCAAAGAAAAGTCAACAGAATCAGTGAATATGCAAAGATGTAGATACCCAGCGGGTCAGAACCACATCAGCAATGAAGCATACCCTTCCAGCGAACGGCTTCGTGCCCGAGCTGCCATACACATTTTTGAATCAATTCAGACCTTTCGTCTGAGTTGATTATGAAGCCCTATTCCTTTGCGTTAATGTCAAACCCCACATTAACGATAAAACATACCCTTCCAGCGAACGGCTTCGTGCCCGAGTTGCCATACACATTTTTGAATCAATTTAGACCTTTCGTCTAGGTTGATTATGAAACCTTATCCCTTTGCGTTAATGTCAAACCCCACATTAACGATGAAACCTACATTTCCAGCGAATGGTTTCGTGCTTAAGCTGCTACACACATCCTCGAGCCAATCCGGACCTTCTGTCTGAGTGGATGATGAAATCCCATTCCCTTGCGTTGATGGCAATCCCCACATCAACGATACAGCCATGCTCTCGGCGAACGGCTTCACGCCTAAGCCACAAAACACACTCAAGTCGACCCAGGCCTTCCGCCTAGGCAGACGATGAAAACCTTATACCCCTTGCATTGGTGTCAGCACCCACACCAATGATGATGCATACACAAGTTGAGCACATGGCTTAACAATTTACGAAGCTAAAGTCCCGATAAAAAAAAAAAAGAAGAAGAAGAGAAAAAAAAAGAGAAGAGACAAAATGGGGTTTAAAAAAATGGAGATACCCCACCAGTCTTGTTCAGATACTCTGAACAAGTACAAAAATGGCCAAAACCCAGCTGTGGTGAAAACCTGAAAGGGCACTGCAGGCAAAATCGGGTACCCCGCCACGTGAAAACCCGAAAGGGCGCGTGGGCAAAAGCAAGAGGGGGCTGGCTCCGGTGAAAACCCGAAAGGGCGCTTGGGTCAGTAATGTGGTGATCCTAAAGAAACCTCACCTCCCGCCATAAACTCCTCGTCGATCGACCGGCACCTTGCCCGATCAACGATCAAACCCACCCAGTATAGACCCTACGTCTGTCCTGATAAAACCCTCATACCTTGCCAAAGTCCCACCATGGTGAAGTCCACTATTGATCGATTGGCGCCTTGCCCGATCAATAATGAAACCTATCCAGCTTAGACCTTACGTCTATCCCGATGAAACCTATGAAATCTTTGCATTGGTATAAACCCAATACCGATGATGAAACCTCCTTTGATCGATTGGCGCACTGCCCGGTCAATGATGAAACCTATCAGGCTTAGACCTTACGTCTATCCCGATGAAACCTATGAAATCTTTGCATTGGTATAAACCCAATACCGATGATGAAACCCCCCTGTGATCGATGGGCACCCTGCCCGATCGACGAAGAAACCCGTCCTTTTAAACTTGCATCTCTTCCTGTCCCACCGTGATGAAGCCTGCTGCTGATTAGCGGGCACATGGTCCGAGCAGCAATGAAACCCATCCAGTTTAGACCTTATGTCTATCCTGATGAAACCTATGAAATCCTTGCGTCGGTATATACCCAATACCGATGATAAGAGCAGCCGCCAATAAAGCAGCACATCGCCTAACCCGTGCTGAAGTCCCAATTCAAGCGATATATATACGTATATATAAATAAATAAAAAAAATGGGGTTAAAAATAGAGATACCCCGCCAGTCTTGTTCGGATATCCCGGACAAGGGCAAAAATGGCCAAAACCCAGCTGTGGTGAAAACCTGAAAGGGCACTGCAGGCAAAATCGGGTACCCCGCCACGTGAAAACCCGAAAGGGCGCGTGGGCAAAAGCAAGAGGGGGTTGGCTCCGATGAAAACCTGAAAGGGCGCCTGGGTCAGTAATGTGGTAATTCAAAGTTCCATGCCAACCGGCACGCTGCCTTCACCTCCCCTTCACTGATGAAACCTTCCGTTTGTCAGCTGGCTCCATTCCCCACCGATGATAAAACCCTCCCGGGGTAGACCTTACGTTTACCCTGATAAGATCCACATACCCTCTTTCGCACGTCCCACCAACAATGAAACCCATCACTGTTCTGATGAAACCTATGCATTCTTGGCAAAGTCCCACCCGCGATAAACCCCTTCCAGTTTAGACCTTTCGTCTATTCTGATAAAACTTAAAAACTCTTCTTTGCTTCGATATAAACCCAATATCGATGATGAAACCAACTGTTGATCGACCGGCATTTCGCCCGATCAATGATAAACCCTGCCAGTTTAGACCTTTCGTCTATTCTGATAAAACTTAAACTCTTCTTTGCTTCGATATAAACCCAATATCGATGATGAAACCAACTGTTGATCGACCGGCACCTCGCCCGATCAATGATGAAACCCTACCCAGTTTAGACCTTTCGTCTATTCTGATGAAACTTATAAAACCCTTTGCATCGATATCAACCCAATATCGATGATGAAATCAACTGTTGATCGATTGGCACCTCGCCCGATCAATGATGAAACCCTGCCAGTTTAGACCTTTCATCTATTCTGATGAAACTTATAAATCCCTTTGCGTCGATATAAACCCAATATCGATGATGAAACCAACTATTGATCGACCAGCACCTCGCCCGATCAATAATGAAACCCTGCCAAGTTTAGACCTTCCGTCTATTCTGATGAAACTTATGAAACTCTTCTTGCATCGATATAAACCCAATATCGATGATGAAACCAACTATTGATCGACTGGCACCTCGCCTGATCAATGATGAAACCCTGCCAGTGTAGACCTTTCGTCTATTCTGATGAAATTTATAACACTTTCTTTGCATCGATATAAACCCAATATCGATGATGAAACAAACTATTGATCGATTGGCACCTCGCCCGATCAACGATGAAACCCTACCGGGATAGACCTTCCGTCTGTCCTGATGAAAACTACATATCATTTCATGCCCCACCTGCAATGAACCTACCCAGTTTAGACCTTTCGTCTATTCTGATGAAGCTTAAACTCTTTTGCATCGACATGAGCCCAATGTCGACGATGGAACCACGCACTGGACGATCGGCGAATCGCCACAGTCAGCTTTGAGGAATAGACCTCTCGTCTGTTCCAGATGCATGTCTTCCGCTAGCCAACAGGCCCAGCAAAGGCAATCCCATCAGATACCGATACGTGGTGGAGCGAGCCCCCATTCTTTCCCTGAGAGGATGGACGCTCTCCTGCTGCACACAGGTCGTCAGTATAAAGGCTGCTGAGACCATTACTCTTCATACGAAGGAAATAACAACACATGAAGAAGATGTTCAGCCACCCGGAGCTTCAATCCGGCAGATGTTCAGCCACCCGGAGCTTCAATCCGGCAGATGTTCAGCCACCCGGAGCTTCAATCCGGCAGATATTCAGCCACCCGGAGCTTCAATCCGGCATATGTTCAGCCACCCGGAGCTTCAATCCGGCAGATATTCAGCCACCCGGAGCTTCAATCCGGCAGATGTTCAGCCACCCGGAGCTTCAATCCGGCAGATGTTCAGCCACCCGGTGATGTGACACAACCTCGGACCTAATGCAAGCAAGCACAATCGTAATCTAAATGGGCCAATTTGGGCCGCCGCTCTCTCGTCGCTCACCCAAGCCCGGGGTAACTTGACAATGCCAAGGTGAGGTTGAGGGGTTGGGCCCTTGCTGGTAGAGGGCCAGCAATGCCAAGATTTGATTCCTAATGGATTTGGAAGCCCAATTCAACGGGGCCGACGAAGTGCCGAAGGCACCGGTTGCACTCTTCCCACGGTGATCACTCAAGGCAATGGGGCTTGAGGATCGGGCTCTCACTCGCATAACCAGCGGAATTAGAACTAATATTGAAAGACAAGCACTAAGTGGAGTGAATGTTTGAGCACTTACTCGACCGGTTTGAAGAAACCGGTCCCGGTCGGAGACGAGGGCGAGCGGGGAGGCGAGTGGATCCCCACACGCCGCGGCGGTGTCGCTTGACCTGCCCAAACAAATTACACCACTACACCTCTCGCAGGAGGGGGAACTTGGGGTGGGGGTTAATGATATTACATCAATACTACCTCCACGCAGGGAGGGGCCTTCAGCCGGCCAAGCGGGGTGGGGAAACCAAAGCAAAGAACGAGGAACAAGGGTGGACGCCGAATCTGCCTGCTGTCTGTGAACCAGGATAGAGGGTCGGTGTTGCTGTTGTAGATCTTGCTCAGGAATTTCTCTGATGGCGAGACTGGCGGCGAAATCTTCGTAACAGGAAGGGGAATGCCTCAGAATTTTTGTAAATTCTTCTGGAGTCGCTGCAGGTCGGGGCAGGAGCTTGAACAGGGCCTCTGTTTCTCGGACTAGCAGGGGCAGGTCACCAACAGTAGGATGCAGAGGCTGTCCTGGCCGCTCCCGAACTCCAAATTTGATGCCGTCAGCGCCGTTAGAACCGTGGGTGAGTCCTCTTTGCAGCAAAAGAAACGGGGATGCCAGAAGAGAACGGAGACGATCTGTGGAGCCAGAAGAGTGAGGAGGTGTCGATGCAGACTGGGGAAGGCAGAGCCGCGCGACCGTGGAAGAAAATTGGTAACTTCTGTTCCCGGATGCTGAATGGGCTTCCGCTTCTTGATTCTGAAAGTAGACAGGCCGATGAAGAACTTTGAAGAAGAACTTGAGGACTGATTCCTTCGGGGTTCGTCGTGGCAGAGCTTCTAATCTGGCTCAGGTCCTCAGCCGAGGCAGAACCGCGCAGCTGTGGGAGAATGGACCTCCTGGACGACTCGGAGATCGGAAGAAGACGAAACCACTTCGGTTGCGAAGGCGACTGGCAGACGCTTCCGACGATGGCTCTTGGGTCTTCAAACTCGTCCGGAGGAGGTCGTGGTGGCCGCTGCAAGTTGCTGGTCTGCTGTAGATCTTCAGTTGAGAGCTGTAGGTTGATGATGATGGGGGGGAATGGGGTATATGGGAGGGGAAATGGGGGTGGATGAGTGTGGGGAAAGCCCGGGCTGTGAGGGGGTCTAGGAGGGGGTGTTCTAAGGTGGGGGAAGGGAAGAATGGGGTCTGGAAGGGGGTCTAACAGGTGGTGGGAGGAGGAGCTACGAATTTGGGAAGGTGGGTGAGAGGAGAAAGTGAGGGGGGGGCACAAGTGAGTGGAGGGAAGGGTGGATTTCAAATTTGAAATGGCCTTGGAAGTTGTGGGGTTGTGTGGGGAAGGGGTTGATTGTGTTGGAATGGGGAAAGTGGTGTTGGAATGTGGAAGATGGTGTTGGAATGGTGAGGGATCTTCTTGGGACTAGGGGGTGGAGTAATGGAGGCCATGGGGAAGTGGAGGGCTTTAATGATGGTAGGTGGGGGTTGAGGTGGTTGGGAAGGGAGGAGAGAGAAGAAAATTCGAAATTGGGTGTTGAGGAGAGAGAAAGTGGAGTAAAAAAGAGGGATTAAGAGAGGGAAGGGTGGGGAATCTCTCCCCTAGGGTTTCTCACCCAAAGAATGTTGGAATCACTCCACTAAACTAAGCTTTGGACTCTCAAATGGCATTTTTTTTCATTGATTGATTCATTACCTCCAAATGAAGGAAATGGGGCCCTATATATAGGAAACCCACATTTTACAATAAGACCCTGACAAAAGACTCATTGACAAATAACCGAAGGGGTAGGGGAGCTCATTGGGCCAAGCCCGAAGAAATGGGCCCAATTAGCACATTACACATTCTAATGACACTCAAACATAGGAAAATAAATGCAAGACCTAGGGACATGACTCAAATAAAATGCAAATTACATCAAATGACTCAAGTAAAATTACATAGGACTCAAAATTAAATGACTAAACCATGCCGGATGCAACCGGGGCGAGGAGACGAGCTATGAATGTGGGCATGGAAGGTGATGTCCACATCATACTCCCGGGGTGCGGAGAACTCGACTCCGTCGAGTAAGTATCCTTCCCTCCTTGGAAGGTGTAGAAGTGGTACTGCCTTCAAGTCTTCCGAACGAGACCGATCCATCCACCTGCCGAGATAGCGCTCATATACCTTGCTCCGAGTGGTAGTGACTTGTTCATCCAATATTTGTTCAATTTGTTCACGCTGGACTCTCTTGGCTGGTGGTTTATCATCATGGGTGGGTGCTCTCTCAAGGGAAGAAGTAGGCTCAATCTCCTCACTAGGTACCACCGTGGGTCCCTTATATGGCACTAGGTCGGCAACAATGAATGTGGGACTTATTCCATACTCCTCAGGGAGATCTAACTCGTAGGCAATTGCACCTATGCGCCTCAAGACCTGGAAGGGACCAGCCCCACGTGGCCTCAGTTTAGAGTTGGCTCCCGGGGAGAGCCTCTCCGTCCTTACCATCACAAAGTCACCCTCATGGAATTCTTGGTGACGCCGATGAGAGTCGGCCCGCCTCTTATAAGCCTCATTCTTTTTGCTTATGTGCTTGCAAAGGCTTTCATGCAATTTTGTGAATGTTGACATTCTAGGGGTGATGGGTGGACCTGGGCAACCAAAAGTAGACCAATCATGCTTTGATGCCAAGAAGACTTTGATGGATTTTGGAGGGCCGGGGCAACCATATGTGGACTTATCATGCAATGTTGTCACGTAGACTTTGGTGGGCCTAGTTGGGCCGGGGCACCCGTAGGTGAACCTATCATGCAAAGTGGTGATGAATGTAGGGGGACCTGGACATCCGTAGATGCTTTTGACATGCTTAAGACCCATGATGCATGAAGGTGGACCATGACATCCAAATATGGACCACTCATACTTTCTACTTGACATGTGGGTGATATGAATGAATGGACCCAATATAGTGTTCATGCCAAGGGGTATGGTAAGCCTAGACACATGCATGCTTTTCCCAAAGGTGACTTCCATGTGTATAGGTGTGGGACAACCCTTGAACTCCCATTGGAAAGGATCGAATGGATCTAAGAAGGTGGTCATCATGGGGTGGGGCAAAACTTTATTACCTAGGGATATGTGGCCCAAGGTCATGGCTCCCAAGGAGTAACCCGGGTCTAAGATGGAGTGAATTGGGTCAAACATTGTGAGTTGGTTTAGGGAAAGGTGGGTGGTGGATAAAGTGTTTGGGTCACACGAGTCTCTTGACTCCCATTGGAATGGATCATATTGATCATAAAATGGGTTACCTAGGGGGAGGAACTCCATGTCCTCAAGATCCTCAAAAGGTGCTAAGTCATCCTTCTCCATGATAGTTGGGCCAATGTTCTTGGCAAGTGGGTCAGCCATGAGTGGAGGGCTTGACTTTCTACCCGAGATAAGAAGCTCTAAATCGAGGAGAAGGTTGGGCTCATCGGGTGTAGGTAGGAATAGAAGGAGGTCGCTAGTGTAGCAACCAATGGTGCAAACCGAGGTGATAGACCCTATGCATAGGTGTAGGAGGCTAAGGCTCCTAGGTTGTTCTACCATAGGGGTCAACATGCTAGTCATCTCTAATTGCCAAGCTAAGCCCTTGAGAAGGTCCTCTAAGGTTTCCACTTGGTAGGATGTTTGGATTATGGTGTGATAGGAGGAGATGTGCACTATGGGAAGGTTTTCCTTTATGGGAAGGCAATCGTGGGCCGTGATCTCTCTTATTGGGCTCTTCTTTAGCCAACTAATAAGGGGTTCCTCTAAGATGAGTTTGGCCCTAACTAGAGAGGGTGGTGTAACGTGAAGGTCACCATGTGATGCTTCTTCTTCTTCTTGGTCATGGGTTTCCTCCAAGGTAGGGAGTGGGTTTGGGGTGTTCACCACTATTAGATCGGGTATGGGTTCTTCTTCCAAGGAGGTGAGAGGGGCTTTTGAGGGTGTGGTGATGATTGGGGCATGGTGTATCCGGGGTGGTAGGTAGTGGGAAACTTGGGTTAGGATAGGTAAGGGTAGTAGTGGAGGCTTTGGTGGGAGTTGGATTGGGGTAGGGAGAGGAAGATGGGTGGGTTGAAGGGGTTTGGGTTGATTGGTTTTGGGAGGAGTGTCCCCTTTTGGGGGTGATGGAGAGGTAGTGGTGAGGGTTACCATGGGCCTAGGTGGAGAGTTGGCCATGGGGCCCAATTGGGTATGGGGACCTATGGTTGTGGTGTGGACTTGGAGGTGGGGTGTAAATGTAGTGGTTGGGGTGGGAGAGATGGGAAGTGGTAGGGAATGGGTGATTGGGGTCTTGGATTGACCGGGTGGGGATGAAGGAGTTGAAGTGCTCCTTGGGCTTTTGTGATTTGAGTAGGAGGGAGAGGGTTGGAGAGTGTAGGTTTTCCTAAGCTCGACCTTCATCTCATCCCAAGTGCTAATGGGGGCCTCCCTACGGATCCTTCTTAAACCTTCCACAACTAACCAATGAGTTTTAGCTTGTTTGGAGAGGTGTGCCTTGGCTAGCCTCATTCTCCTTTCTTCGTTCAAGGGGCAACTTTTAAAGAATTGGTCTAGGGAAATCTCCCAATCTAGGTAAAGGCTTGGGCTGTTGGATCCATCAAAGGCGGGGGTTTTGATTTTCAAGTGTTCTAACAATATGGTTTCTAGATCTCCCCAAAGGTCACTCTCATTCACTCTTGGTGTACGGCTATTTCCTTCAAGTCGGTCGAGTCGAGACATGATATCTTCAAGCCGATTAAGGACATTAGGTAGGGCTTCTATGATAGAGGTGTTGCTACCCACTTTGTTGGCAATGGAGCTTCCATGAGGATTTGGGCTTCTTGGGAAAGTTGATGGGGATGGATATGACGGGTATGAAGTGGCCATTCTAATGGACATGGGAGATGCAACCGAGCACTCTAAATGCATAAACATGCCCTAGGACCAACTTGTGGAGAGACAAGTTGTGAACTTGCTCTGATACCACTTGATGTGACACGACCTCGGACCTAATGCAAGCAAGCACAATCGCAATCTAAATGGGCCAATTTGGGCCGCCGCTCTCTCGTCGCTCACCCAAGCCCGGGGTAACTTGGCAATGCCAAGGTGAGGTTGAGGGGTTGGGCCCTTGCTGGTAGAGGGCCAGCAAGGCCAAGATTTGATTCCCAATGGATTTGGAAGCCCAATTCAACGGGGCCGACGAAGTGCCGAAGGCACCGGTTGCACTCTTCCCACGGTGATCACTCAAGGCAATGGGGCTTGAGGATCGGGCTCTCACTCGCATAACCAGCGGAATTAGAACTAATATTGAAAGACAAGCACTAAGTGGAGTGAAGGTTTGAGCACTTACTCGACCGGTTTGAAGAAACCGGTCCCGGTCGGAGACGAGGGCGAGCGGGGAGGCGAGTGGATCCCCACACGCCGCGGCGGTGTCGCTTGACCTGCCCAAACAAATTACACCACTACACCTCTCGCAGGAGGGGGAACTTGGGGTGGGGGTTAATGATATTACATCAATACTACCTCCACGCAGGGAGGGGCCTTCAGCCGGCCAAGCGGGGTGGGGAAACCAAAGCAAAGAACGAGGAACAAGGGTGGACGCCGAATCTGCCTGCTGTCTGTGAACCAGGACAGAGGGTCGGTGTTGCTGTTGTAGATCTTGCTAAGCAATTTCTCTGATGGCGAGACTAGCTGCTAAATCTTCATAACAGGAAGGGGAATGCCTCAGAATTTTTGTAAATTCTTCTGGAGTCGCTGCAGGTCGGGGCAGGAGCTTGAACAGGGCCTCTGTTTCTCGGACTAGCAGGGGCAGGTCACCAACAGTAGGATGCAGAGGCTGTCCTGGCCGCTCCCGAACTCCAAATTTGATGCCGTCAGCGCCGTTAGAACCGTGGGTGAGTCCTATTTGCAGAAAAAGAAACGGGGATGCCAGAAGAGAATGGAGACGATCTGTGGAGCCAGAAGAGTGAGGAGGTGTCGATGCAGACTGGGGAAGGTAGAGCCGCGCGACCGTGGAAGAAAATTGGTAACTTCTGTTCCCGGATGCTGAATGGGCTTCCTCTTCTTGATTCTGAAAGTAGACAGGACTATGAAGAACTTTGAAGAAGAACTTGAGGACTGATTCCTTCGGCGTTCGTCGTGGCAGAGCTTCTAATCTGGCTCAGGTCCTCAGCCGAGGCAGAACCACGCAGCTGTGGGAGAATGGACCTCCTGGACGACTCGGAGATCGGAAGAAGACGAAACCACTTCGGTTGCGAAGGCGACTGGCAGACGCTTCCGACGATGGCTCTTGGGTCTTCAAACTCGTCCGGAGGAGGTCGTGGTGGCCGCTACAAGTTGCTAGTCTGCTGTAGATCTTCAGTTGAGAGCTGTAGGTTGATGATGATGGGGGGGAATGGGGTATATGGGAGGGGAAATGGGGGTGGATGAGTGTGGGGAAAGCCCGGGCTGTGAGGGGGTCTAGGAGGGGGTGTTCTAAGGTGGGGGAAGGGAAGAATGGGGTCTGGAAGGGGGTCTAACAGGTGGTGGGAGGAGGAGCTACGAATTTGGGAAGGTGGGTGAGAGGAGAAAGTGAGGGGGGGGGCACAAGTGAGTGGAGGGAAGGGTGGATTTCAAATTTGAAATGGCCTTGGAAGTTGTGGGGTTGTGTGGGGAAGGGGTTGATTGTGTTGGAATGGGGAAAGTGGTGTTGGAATGTGGAAGATGGTGTTGGAATGGTGAGGGATCTTCTTGGGACTAGGGGGGTGGAGTAATGGAGGCCATGGGGAAGTGGAGGGCTTTAATGATGGTAGGTGGGGGTTGAGGTGGTTGGGAAGGGAGGAGAGAGAAGAAAATTCGAAATTGGGTGTTGAGGAGAGAGAAAGTGGAGTAAAAAAGAGGGATTAAGAGAGGGAAGGGTGGGGAATCTCTCCCCTAGGGTTTCTCACCCAAAGAATGTTGGAATCACTCCACTAAACTAAGCTTTGGACTCTCAAATGGCATTTTTTTTCATTGATTGATTCATTACCTCCAAATGAAGGAAATGGGGCCCTATATATAGGAAACCCACATTTTACAATAAGACCCTGACAAAAGACTCATTAACAAATAACCGAAGGGGTAGGGGAGCTCATTGGGCCAAGCCCGAAGAAATGGGCCCAATTAACACATTACACATTCTAATGACACTCAAACATAGGAAAATAAATGCAAGACCTAGGGACATGACTCAAATAAAATGCAAATTACATCAAATGACTCAAGTAAAATTACATAGGACTCAAAATTAAATGACTAAACCATGCCGGATGCAACCGGGGCGAGGAGACGAGCTATGAATGTGGGCATGGAAGGTGATGTCCACATCACCCGGAGCTTCAATCCGGCAGATGTTCAGCCACCCGGAGCTTCAATCCGGCAGATGTTCAGCCACCCGGAGCTTCAATCCGGCAAATGTTCATCCACCCGGAGCTTCAATCAGGCAGATGTTCAGCCACCCGGAGCTTCAATCCGGCAGATGTTCAGCCACCCGGAGCTTCAATCCGGCAGATGTTCAGCCACCTGGAGCTTCAATCCGGAAGATGTTCTGTCACCCGGAGCTTCAATCCGGCAGATGTTCAGCCACCCGGAGCTTCAATCCGGCAGATGTTCAGCCACCCGGAGCTTCAATCCGGCAGATGTTCAGCCACCCGGAGGTACAATCCGCGAGATGTTCAGCCAACCAGGGCTTAAAACTGACAGATGTCAAATGAATAGCCAATCGGGGCTCAAAGCCGACAGGTGCCAGATGGTCAGCCAATCAGGGTTTAAAGCCGACAGATGCAAGATATACAGCCGATCGGGGCTCAAAACCGACAGATGCAAGATGTACAGCCAATCAGGGCTTAAAACTGATAGATGCAAGATGTACAGCCAATCAGGGCTTAAAACCGATAGATGCAAGATGTACAGCCGATCGGGGCTCAAAACCGACAGATGCCAGATGGTCAGCCAATCAGGGCTTAAAACTGACAGATGAAAGATGTACAGCCGATCGGGGCTCAAAATCGATAGATGCAAGATGTACAGCCGATCGGGGCTCAAAACCGATAGATGCAAGATGTACAGCCGATCGGGGCTCAAAATCGACAGATGCCAGATGGTCAGCCAATCAGGGCTTAAAACTGACAGAAGTCAAATGTACAGCCGATCGGGGCTCAAAACCGATAGATGCAAGATGTACAGCCGATCGGGGCTCAAAACCGACAGATGCCAGATGGTCAGCCAATCAGGGTTTAAAGTCGATAGAAGTCAAATGCGCTGTTGATCGGGGCCTAAAAGCTGACAGATGTCAGATGTGTCAATTGATCAGGGTTCAAGCCAATAGATGTTCGACTGATCGAGGCTCAAGTCAAGAAGATCGTGCTAGGATGAAATCCCAGTATGGGGATACTGCCAAGCTATAACTGAAAGAATAAGTCGATAGCATTGAGCCAATGATACACCTGCAGACACCGTGCCGCACCTTCTGCGCTTACGCCATCTGCAGGTGGGGGGCATTTGTTGACACCCGAAATATAATCAAGAACAAAGATGAGACCGAAGAGAAGATTGAGTCAAAGATGAAGATCCCAGGAATTCCTGCAAAGCTAAAACTACAGAAGAGTCGTCACCGAAGCTATCACCCAGCCGAAGCCCTTCCCGGCCAAGCTGATGTCCGGCGTTGTCATCACTCAGATGGCAATACTGATGAAACCCCTATCTACGGACTGATGAAAACATATCAATGGAAGCGATGTCACCAATAGAGGGCCCTTTCGGGTGATGAAGCATTTGAAAAGACCCAAGTGGGCCTGTGAAAGCAGCTGAAAGACCCAAATGGGCCTGTGAGGAGGTGGCGCCGAGAGGCTGAATGTCCAAGGCGCGTCGGGAAGCTCAAGCCGAGGCCGCCGAGATGAGGCCTGCCGAGAGGGAGAAAAGGGTTATAAAAACCCCCTCCCTTTGAACAGATAGGAGGATCGATAGAAAAAGGGGATGGATCGGAAGAAAGAAAAGGGGAAAAAGATAGAGCAATAGAAAGATAGAGAGGGAGTCCTGTTCGGAGAGCAAGAGCCACCCCCCTTTTCAACCAACAGAGAAGAGAAGAAATAGAAGAGAAGAAGAAGGAAGGCTCCAGGTGGGCACTGGGGAGGGAGAGGAGTCAATGCTCCACCCTCCCCTCCTCCATGTTTTCTTTTCTTTGATGTAATATAGCGAGTCTTTTCTCGATTTATCAAATGTAGCCGGAGAGTTCCGGCCTTGATTTTTACCTTTCTGTCTTGCATTTCTCTTTCATGATCAGTGTAAGATTTTTATGCAATGCAATGAAACATCGATATGGCCCGCCTGGGCACTGATTGATCAAGACATCCGATCTCTGTCTCTCTATGTGTATGGTCCTTGTCTGAAAGAAAGTATAGATTAGACTCTTCGAGTTTCAGAGCCGATCGTATGGGTCTGTTCTTCGAAGAGGGACGAGGATAGGACTCCTACCCCTATCTAATGGGTTACTGAGTTTTATTCTCTTCTTCCCTCTCCTATCTCAATGACTGATTCTCTGCATATAATCTGAGTTTTTCTGTCGAGCTCCTTTATGCGGTTTAGGAACCAGAGACATCAATCTCTTGGTTTCCTGGACTGTCTAGCTCTGATAAATGATGATCCGATCCCTGGGTCCTCCATTCTAAGTCTTGAATGCTTAGGGCCTGAAGTTTCTGCGTTGAGAGTGCCCCCTTCGCCGGTTTTCAATGTCACTGGGCTCATCCGGAGGGGTTAGAGGACAGTCATCTCTTGACTCCCCCAGATGGCCTGCAACAAGCAGATAAAACCCTCCACAGGATCAGGTGATGGTCTGGTTTCTTTCATTGATTCCACCGTCCAATTCCCTTGGCACCCTTCTAATAGAAGCATCCATGAAATTCCCCTTTTGCACTTCTGGCCCGGCATCAATTCGAGCTTGAAATCCCAGAAAACATCTGAACAGAGCATCGTTATTGAGCTCTGAAACCCTGAAATACTGTAACAATTCCACCTTCTCGGCGTGCAAGTTTCCCCGCCGAAAACCCCTCTGCCGAGAAGTTTGTCCTCTTAGCTAAACGACAAACCAATCTGTTAGCTAAACACTTTCCACATGAGTCTCTGTGCAAGGCTCCCGGCGGCAGACTCCCGGCGCGGCCAGGAGCGCGCCGGGAAGCCCTCTGCCGAGAGCCCCTCCTCCTTGTCAGCCATTCACCCCCCTTTTTGCCAAACCTGATGCTGGCCCTTCCCGGCGCCACCTTCCCGGCACGCCCAGGAGCGCGCCGGGAAGCTCCACGTCGAGGGCCTTCCTCCCTCTTTTGGCTGGCTAAACCCCTGGCCGAGACCCATTTTTGGCCGCCGAAAACCCCTGGCCGAGACCCCCTTTTTTGGCCGCCGAAAGCCCCTGGCCGGGACCCCCCTTTTGACCGGCTGAACCCCTGGCCGAGACCCTCTTTGGCCGCCGATTGAACCCAGGCCGAGACCCTTTTCCCTTGGCCGATTATGCCCCAGGCCGAGATCCCCTCTTTGGCCAATATTAAAGCCACGCCGAGATCCCTCCTTCAGTCAACGAAATCCACTCCGAGGCCCATCTCCGCACCATCTTTCTTCAAACTTCTTAATCTCCCCATACATCTGTTTAAGGGGATACTCACAGACCATCACTTGTGTCTTGATGAGATACAATAATGGGGAAGATCTCCCCTACAGCTCTCGTCCCGAATCTAGATTTCACCGCTGCCTTATGAACCCAAAGAACCATGTCATTACATGTGTTCTGATGGGTTCCAAGGGAATATTGATCAATGATATGAAGGCAAGAGATGTCCCTGGGCCTGGTGCCCATCTTTGTTCGGTCGTTGTCCCGGCTCTCCGTGGATGACGACCTATCCTCCCTTGGCATAATCCAGGTTGAGGGAACATGCTGCCAAAATTCACATATACCCCACCAATCGAGTGTGGTACTCTCTTCTAACCCCGCTGGCCCACGGAGTTATGCCCTTGCGTGATCTCCGATGGTCCTCCGAAGGGGGATATTAATAAGACATCGCACTCGTACCGGGTGTGTTACATCAGGCCGGTCCCCATCCGGATTCCGGGTTATGTGTATATACCCGATCTTTTACGGATCCTACCCTGCCGCTGCATGGGTGGTTTCCTATTCCCCACTTGGCATCATCCAAGATGGTTGGAATATGCCGTCGGGTTTCTCCCGTAATTAACAAACCCCTGCTCTGTTCAAATACATTTAACGTCTTGCAAACAGATGAATTTTGTCTCCTTTGAGCATACGGCTTTACCGCTGTCTTCCTCCTACCTCTAGCGTTTAATCAAGGGTTGTCTTCCTTAGGGAGGACGTAATTAACGTCATAGCGTATAGGGTATGACGGACTTCTAGTCCAGACACGATTGTAGACACACTAAAATTGACATCATTTTGAGCATATCTCCTATCGCACTGTGATGCCCCATTTGACCCTCAAATCGACTTATTTGAGTGATTTTCCTCCTTTTTATTAAATATCCAACTTCCCCAAGCTTTCCACATGTTTTTCCATTTTTCTCCAGATTTTTCTGAGCCATTTCTCCATTTTTTCGGGCCTTAAATCAAATGGGGGAAGGGACCCGGGCGTCATTTAAGTAACGCCCCGTCAGGCGGCGTCATTTCTTTAATTAGCGACCGTCTGTTCGGTCGTCAATTCTTGTTCAATTCCGAACTCCAGAAGCACCCCTTCCTTTCCTCACTTACACTCCTTTTTCACTTGGGAAAGAGTTCCTATGGCTTCCTAATATTGAAAGGACACTTGGAGGAAGGATCCCCCTTTCCATCCTACCAAAACTAAGTTTTCTAATTTTTTATGAAATTAATTCCGAATTTCACTTCCTTTCCTCATTTAATCTCTTTTTCCACTTGGGAAAGGGTTCCTATGACTTTCCAAGGTTGAAGGGACACTTGCCTAAGGTTTATCTCTTCTAAATCCAACTAAAACATGTTTTCTTATTTTCTCTTGGATTTAATTCCGAATTTCACTTCCTTTCCTCATTTAATCTCTTTTTCCACTTGGGAAAGGGTTCCTATGACTTTCCAAGGTTGAAGGGACACTTGCCTAAGGTTTATCTCTTCCAAATTCCAACTAAAACATGTTTTCTTATTTTCTCTTGATGTAATTCCGAATTTCACTTCCTTTCCTCATTTAATCTCTTTTTCCACTTGGGAAAGGGTTCCTATGACTTTCCAAGGTTGAAGGGACACTTGCCTAATGCTTATCTCTTCCAAATTCCAACTAAAACATGTTTTCTTATTTTCTCTTGATTTAATTCCAAATTTCACTTCCTTTCCTCATTTAGTCTCTTTTTCCACTTGGGAAAGGGTTCCTATGACTTTCCAATGTTGAAGGGACACTTGCCTAAGGTTTATCTCTTCCAAATCCAACTAAAACATGTTTTCTTATTTTCTCTTGGATTTAATTCCGAATTTCACTTCCTTTCCTCATTTAATCTCTTTTTCCACTTGGGAATGGGTTCCTATGACTTTCCAAGGTTGAAGGGACACTTGCCTAATGTTTATCTCTTCCAAATTCCAACTAAAACATGTTTTCTTATTTTCTCTTGATTTAATTCCGAATTTCACTTCATTTCCTCATTTAATCTCTTTTTCCACTTAGGAAAGGGTTCCTATAACTTTCCAAGGTTGAAGAGACACTTGCCTAATATTTATCTCATTCCAAATCCCACTAAAACATGTTTTCCTAATTTCCCTTGGAATTAATTTCGAATTTCAACCCTATAAATAGGGCTCCTCTCTCCCTTGTGTTAAGAGATCAAGATCAATTCAAGGGGAGGTGCTGCCGGACCAAAGGCTCAAGGAGGAAGACTCCCATGCACCTAAAAGCTTCATCCACAGAGTTCTTCTTCCTCTATTGAAGATTTGAAACCTCTACATCCACAGAGTTCTTCTTCCTCTATTGAAGATTTGGAGCCTCTACATCCATGGAATTCTACATCCTCTTCTTCCTCTATTGAAGATCTTGAAGCCAATTGGAGAAACCACTAAGCTTTCCCTCTCCTATCTCTTATTTTTCTTTAGTTAATTGCATGCATCATTATTCCATCTCTTCCTTTTATTTCTTTTTATCTCCATGTTGAGATCTCCTTAGTGCAACACTTGCACACCTCCCTATTTGCATATCATTCATCATATCTCCCATACCCTTTTGCATAGGGGTTTAAAGGCCAAACACCAATAAGGTGTGTTCATATCCATGCTTTCTATGTCCATATTTACATTTGGATTTGATGCTACACATCTTGGTTTCTAATCCATATTTGTTTATTGGTGTTTGTTAATTTTGCAAGGGTAATCAATCAAGGAAAACTCTCTTCATCGGCCGGCCGATAGAAAGAGAAGGTGCACTCACAATCTCCCCCACATTTAAGGTATTTATATCGCGATCCCTCCATTGATTATTTGTTATATCCTTTGAGGCCCTCGCGTCTCTGGCCATCACATTCCCCTTAGCATCCTCGCATGCTCCCCTTTTCTCCCTCTTTTCCCATTCTTCTTCTATTCATTTTTTCTTTTTCCCTTTTAATTGTTCTAAATGGATTTCTTAGAATCTACAAATTGGCGATCACGGTGGGACCACCATTGTTTTTCTTTGATTACCCTTCCCCTTTTGCACCCTCGGTGCAACTCCCTTTGTGCTCCACATAGCACTTTCCTTTTTGTTTTATCACTTGTGCATCGCGTGCACATCCCCCTCCCCTTATGTGATTGCTAACTTGTTGGTTTTTGAAAAATTCCACTTTCTTATCTCTCCATCTTTTTAAAAAAAAATTTTTGGATGCCATGCTTCATATTATGTTGATTGCTATGATTTGTATGGCCATGTGAGTGTTTTACCTTATCTTTCTTTGGTTTGGCTCATATCATGGTTCATACTTTCTTTTCTTTGTCTTTTGCATTAGGACTTGCATTTAGGGCATTTGGCTTGGGAGACCTCCTCTCTCTATATTAGGATTTCACACACCCCCTTGGTGAAGGAAGGACCCTCCATTGAGCATTCCGTCTCTTTGGATTGAAAATTCCTAAACCAAGCCTCCATAAGTCCCCGCACCCGTGGATTCCCTCACGGACGCCGGGCAGGTTGTACCCTTGAAGTTCCCAAGTTTAGTTGGCCTATACGTGGTGAGAGAGTGTTCCTAGTTGGCATTGAAGTAATCATATTGAAACTAGGTTCCTCCCTTGTGTGAATCATCCCAAATCTTTGTAAAAAATCATTAATTCACCAAGGTTCAAACATAAAAAAAATCAAGGTAACCATTCCAACTTGTGTGCTTCTTTGCAAATTGTTTGCACATTAAATTGCTTACATAATGGCTTACTTTGATAGACAAAACAACATGTTCAATTCAATTAATGTTCATGAGGGTGATCAACCTAGCACATCTTATTCCCCTCAATTCCAACATGTTCAACATAATTCTCACCATAATTGTTTCAAAGGACCACGTCCTCACTCTTATGGTGTTGCCCGACCCATGGGCAATGTCCAATCCAATGGTCCTTTAATCCAATTGCGAGCCACTATTCCCTCGGGACCGTCTCCTCCCAATGATGAGAAGGTTTCCCAAATCATTCATGCATTAGATCATCTCACCCCTCAACAGATCCAAGCCCTTAAGGCCGCCATTGAGGGTGCATCTCATTCCTCTCCTCCTCCTTCTAATCCTACACGGGTGGCCCATCACCCACCTCCCTCTTTTATTCCTACACGGGTGGCCCATCACCCATCTCCTCCTATTCATTCTACTCGGGTGGCCCATCACCCGCCTCCTTCTATTCCTCCTCCATCACGGCCCCAAGGCCCATTTATTCCTTGCAATCCGGCCCATCCGGGTTCTTCCATGGGTCGGCCCGTTAATTCTTCTCCACGGCCTTTTTATACGGCCCCTCCTCCTTCAAGGCCCTATCAAACTTCGGTTGCACAGGTCACACCCCTCCAGCAAACTCTCCTTGACAAAATCACTCTTATGGAGGAACAATTAAAGAGGGTTACGAGCCCGCGGCCCGCTCCTCCTACTCCAGTTAATTCTCTTCACGCTTTCTTGGATGACATTACCAAGATGGAGAGTGAATGGAAAGATAGGAGAGATGATTATGACTTTGGCACTTCAAGCAATCAAGAGCCGGCAATTGAAGAATCTGAAGCAATGTATGATGATGAAGCTATGCAGGCACCCCTTCCGAGTTTCCTTAACTTCCTGCTTCCTCCACTATCATTTGATGAACCCCCTGCTCAGGACGAAGCCACCGTCTCCGATCCAACCCCCGTTTATGAGACTAATTGGTGTTACGATGATGGGTCGATACTCCAATCACCCACGCCGGCACATCTTGAGTCTCCTCCTATCCCTAACTCCGCTCACATTAAACCTCTACCAATTACACTTCCACCTGTCATGTCAACCTTCACAACGCCAGCTTTCCCTGAGCCTTCCCTTAAACCTCCACCAGTTACACCTCCACCTGTTATATCAACCTCCACGCCATCGGCCTCCATTGAGTCCACCATTGAACCTTCCCCAATTAACCTCCCATTACCACCGCCTCAACCCACCTTACCTATTCCACCACATAACCCTTCACCTTTACCCGTGGCTAATCCTGAGCAGGATTCACCCTTTTTTGCACTCGAGCCAACCCCGACTGCTTCCGAGCAAAGGGAGAAGCTCGACGTGTTTGAACCTCCGTCTCCGTTTATCCTTCCTCCAACACTTTCCACTACACCTCCCATTACACCTTCCACTAAACCTCCATTATCCACAAAGCCTTCCGCCTCCACCTCACCTCCCTTTACTACTCGGAAGGGGAGTGCTTCTACAAACACTTGTGCCGAGGATGATCAAGAGCTGCGAAAGAAGAATTTGGCCATGGCCGCGCTATTCAAAATGCAAGAGTTCATTTGCCGGATGCCAATCCGGGTTATTGTGCCAGGCATGATTGAAGAGGCCAAGTCGTCGCCATGCCAAGCACTGATGCTGTGTAAGGGCCGGGCAGGGCACCCTCTGTTCCAACTTCCAAATCTTGAACCCCTGGGCAACATGATGCTTCTGAGCCCTACTTTCCAACTCCCTCACACCATTACTTTTCACCCTCCAAGGGAGTTGTCGTTTACTATTGAAGCTTCGTCATGGGCTTGTATTTCATCCATTAGGCCATTTGGCTGTATTCTTTCACTGCCGTGGAGGGGCAGTTATCTTGGTGCCGAAAGGCCTTCCGCTATTTCATCCACCTTCTTGTCTATCACATCTTTTCCATGGGCCATTCCCAAGGTTAGGAGGAGGATCTCGTCCTCTCGCCCTTCATATTCTCCATATTCTTTGCATCTCATTGCATTCGCGCATTCATTGCATTCATCGCATCCATCCCATTGCATGCATTTGCACCTCCTGCTTCCCGGGTTTCCAAACCCGTATCTTCCCCGCCTTCCGGCACCTCCGGATATTCCGCACTTCCCATCTTATTCATCTTCATCTTTTTATCCACTATCCCTGGGGCATCGCGTCCCTTTTCCTGCTATCTCCCTGGAACCTCCAGGAATTTTATCCCTCCTCTTTGGGCATCTCGCCCTTTCTGATTCTATTCCTCCGGAACCTCTGGACTTACCCCTCGGGCATCGCGCCCCTTTCCATTCTCATCCTCCGGAACCTCCGGACCTTTCTCTCGGGCATCGCGCCCCTTTCCACTTTCCTCCTCCGGAACCTCCGGACTTTCCCCTCGGGCATCGCGCCCCTTTTCATCTTCTTCCTCCGGAACCTCCGGACTTTCCCCTCGGGCATCGCGCCCCTTTTCATCTTCTTCCTCCGGAACCTCCGGACTTACCCCTCGGGCATCGCGCACCTTTCCATTCTCCTCCTCCGGAACCTCCGGACCTTTCTCTCGGGCATCGCGCCCCTTTCCACTTTCCTCCTCCGGAACCTCCGGACTTTCCCCTCGGGCATCGCGCCCCTTTTCATCTTCTTCCTCCGGAACCTCCGGACTTTCCCCTCGGGCATCGCGCCCCTTTCCATTCTCCTCCTCCGGAACCTCCGGACCTTTCTCTCGGGCATCGCGCCCCTTTCCACCTTCCTCCTCCGGAACCTCCAGATTTTCCCCTTAGGCATCGCGCCCCTTCTCATTTGCTACCTTCGGAACCTCCGGATTTTCCTCCTGATCCTCCTTCATTCCTCTCTCTTGGGTATCGCGCCCCTTTCTATATTCTTCCTCCGGAACCTCCGGATCCTCCACCTGATTGTCTCCATCTTTTCCCCGGGCATCGTGCCCCTTTCCATTTGCTTCCTCCGGAACCTCCGAATTCTCCGTCTTATTCTCTCTATCATCTTCCAGGGCATCGTGACCCTCCTGATTTCATTCCCCCGAAACCTCCGGACCCTCCATCTTTCTTCCGATTCATCTTTATACTCCTCCGGGACATCACATCCTTCATTTTCTTCTTCCTTTTCCATCATCTTTTTCCCTATTTCTCCCCAGGGCATCGCATCCCTTCTTTCAATATTCCTCCGGAGCCTCCGGATTCCTCCTATCATGATTCTCCTCCTCTGCCTCCGGACCCTCCGGATCCACCTCTTTCCATCTACCAATTTCTTCTTCTGATTCCTCCTAATTCTGGGTCTGACCCAACTTCTTCCACATCCACTGCCTTGGGCATCTGCCCTTTCTCCCATTGCTTCCGAGGCTTTAGTCCTCACTCCTCTTCTTGATTTTTCGCTTCTTCTGTAGACTGTTCCATGTGATCAGGGTCTCCGCGCCTTAGTGAGGGAGTTCTAGCCCTCGCCTCTTTTCCTTTTCTCCTTATTCGTCTGAGTCTGGTTTGAGCACCACTCATTCTTGTTAAGCCACTCCCAAAATCCTTTGCTTCTAATCCTTTTGACTGCCAAAGAGGACAAATCCCACGATGATCAACCTCGCCTCTGACAGCTGCTTCTACAAAGGTTGCAAGGTTACATATTGGCGTAAGTACGCATTTTAATGATATCATTTTCTCATTACTTCACGCATGATTTTCAAAATCAAGTGCTTCTTAACGAGATTAAGAGTGGTGTTTTAAACCTTTATCTTAAGCTTTTGTTTAATTGAAATCATTCTCAAAAGAGTCCTCTAGGTTTGTTTTTTTGCAGCACCTCTGGTTAACAAAAACCCGCGCTGGGAATTCAATATTCTCTCTCCACTTGTTAAGAGCAACCCTTAGCTGGGCACCGCACACACTTCACGGCGTCCTTAGCCGACTCTTTGGTTAGACACCGTTGCTACTTTGGCCATGCCATGAGTATTCCTGAAAGTCTTTTCTCTTCTTTACTCGGCCGCATGCAGGGGCAAGAGGTTGACGGATGAGATGACCAACCTAGGTAATCCCCAATACGAGAGGAGTCTCAAATAGGGGCAGTCTTGACCCAAAATCAATATGAGTTTTCATGATATACATTTCGCCAAAAAGGGCTATTATGAAAATCAAGTCAAAATTTCGATAAAAGCAAAAGTATGAATTATGGCATGTCAAGAGTGGCAAAGTCCCCGCAGGGAAAACCTTGGTCGTATGCATGTCAAGGGTTTAAAAATTAAAGGCACAAAGCCCCGGCACAACAGACTACCTCTTTGAAGGGAACACCTTGGAAGGAATTCAAGTCCCGATATCTCCCATCCTGCATAAAGTTTATCCTCAATTATTCTTCTCTTCTCCCTCCAAGACCGAATGTTTCTCGGGTATGGCCTTGGTAGGGGCACCGTTGATCAAAGACGGTCGGTTATAGGATGCCACTTTCAATGCACGTCCAGCTTTGGGCAGTTTTTAGCGAAAAGGGAAGGAACAAGGACCCCTAGCCAGTGGTTCAAAACACCCTTTGATGCTGCATTAACAATGTCTAAGCCAAAATCAAACAAAAATTGAATATTTCCTGATCAAAATCCAACAAAAATTAAATATTTTCAAAAATTCATAAAAAATCAAAATATTTTCAAAATCCACATAAAAATTCATATATTTTTCAAAACTCATAAAAATTTGCATATTTCCAAAATCCAAAAATTTGCATTGTATTTTCTGATGATGTTTTGCAGGAACAGCTTTGCAGAGACCAAAAACACGGGATGGGTCCTCTCTCTACTTATTGCTATCAATCTATTGATTCTTTCTCGATATTTTCATGACATGCCACCAGGGGCATTTTTTTTGATTATCATCTCCCTATATCATTCTGATTATCATATCTCATGATTATTCATCTCCAAATCTTTTTTAATCAACTCCTGCTAATTTCATCTGATCACTCCGCCGATGGGCATTATATCAGATCTTGATCATTCATCTCCAAATCTTGATTAGCCAGATTGTCTCCTCATGATAAAACAACAAACAATGCTATGATTTGACTTATGCTATTCATGTCATATACATGCTATAATTGATGCTTTGATGATTGCTATGCTTAAATACCTTCTTCATTGTTTGTTATCTTTTATATCTTGGCTAATGAATTTTTGAGCGCAGGATAAGAAGCTCTTGGTCCCGCCGACTGGGCATCATCATCAAAGTCCCACGGTGCTTGCAGCTCATTTCTCAGTTCCCATGCTTATTGATATCACCATCTCCCTGTATGCATTCTACTATATGTTACATATGTTACTAGATTATATCAAGGACCTTGTGGCTTTGGTAAATCTGGGATTTGAGTTCCCCTTCATCAAAAACAATGATGATTCCAGAGAAGTCTTAGTCACACGGATAGGCCGTTGAGCCGTCCAAGACTGGGGACGATGGTTCTCTTTTTACGAGTCGGTGTGTGGATAAACGGGCTTCGACTTAGTATCAGCTCGCAGAATTAGTTTCTTGACCCAGTCTGGGCAGTTTAACAATATCATCCTTGATTATATTATATTTTCATTTGTTATTTTCCCTTTAGCCCAGCATGCATTCATGTAGGACTTTGAATTAACATTGGAAAATCATTCTGATAAGCTGATATTGAGAGTTGAATTGATCTTAATCTTTCTCGATATGAGATTTTCATTGTCGAATTGGATCCTCAGTTCGTTTTATCGCTGTTTTGGGTCTTTTCTCGAGAACTCATTGTTTGGATTTTTATCATCTTATTTTTTTCAATCATTTCCCTTGATCCACCTTGGCTGCAGCACGTCCACATTGGCTGGTAACCGCTCCCCAATGGTGAAACCTACAGGTTTGTGACTTGGGGTACTTCCACCGCGCTGGAAGTTGATCATTTTGTTTTATCTCCTTCGTGCACCGCGTGCACATCTCCCCTTTTATCCAAACATTGTTGATTTCGTTGGATTTCCCGAGATTTACTTCATCTCGAGCTTTTGATTTCATTCTCATCAAGTGATGTTGATTGCGTGTCTCATCACACCTTGGCATCTACTTTTCAGTTCGCTCTCATTTCATTCCACTTCATTCCATTCCATTCCATGTTGCTTCACTTCATTCTATTCTATTTCATTCCGTGTCACTCCCTTGCAAAGCAGATGCCAAGGCGGGGCAGCTGTAGACACACTAAAATTGACATCATTTTGAGCATATCTCCTATCACACTGTGATGCCCCATTTGACCCTCAAATCGACTTATTTGAGTGATTTTCCTCCTTTTTATTGAATATCCAACTTCCCCAAGCTTTCCACATGTTTTTCCATTTTTCTCCAGATTTTTCTGAGCCATTTCTCCAATTTATCGGGCCTTAAATCAAATGGGGGAAGGGACCCGGGCGTCATTTAAGTAACGCCCCGTCAGGGGGCGTCATTTCTTTAATTAGCGACCGTCTGTTCGGTCGTCAATTCTTGTTCAATTCCGAACTCCAGAAGCACCCCTTCCTTTCCTCACTTACACTCCTTTTTCACTTGGGAAAGAGTTCCTATGGCTTCCTAATATTGAAAGGACACTTGGAGGAAGGATCCCCCTTTCCATCCTACCAAAACTAAGTTTTCTAATTTTTTATGGAATTAATTCCGAATTTCACTTCCTTTCCTCATTTAATCTCTTTTTCCACTTGGGAAAGGGTTCCTATGACTTTCCAAGGTTGAAGGGACACTTGCCTAAGGTTTATCTCTTCTAAATCCAACTAAAACATGTTTTCTTATTTTCTCTTGGATTTAATTCCGAATTTCACTTCCTTTCCTCATTTAATCTCTTTTTCCACTTGGGAAAGGGTTCCTATGACTTTCCAAGGTTGAAGGGACACTTGCCTAAGGTTTATCTCTTCCAAATTCCAACTAAAACATGTTTTCTTATTTTCTCTTGATTTAATTCCGAATTTCACTCCCTTTCCTCATTTAATCTCTTTTTCCACTTGGGAAAGGGTTCCTATGACTTTCCAAGGTTGAAGGGACACCTGCCTAATGCTTATCTCTTCCAAATTCCAACTAAAACATGTTTTCTTATTTTCTCTTGATTTAATTCCGAATTTCACTTCCTTTCCTCATTTAATCTCTTTTTCCACTTGGGAAAGGGTTCCTATGACTTTCCAAGGTTGAAGGGACACTTGCCTAAGGTTTATCTCTTCCAAATCCAACTAAAACATGTTTTCTTATTTTCTCTTGGAATTAATTTCGAATTTCAACCCTATAAATAGGGCTCCTCTCTCCCTTGTGTTAAGAGATCAAGATCAATTCAAGGGGAGGTGCTGCCGGACCAATGGCTCAAGGAGGAAGACTCCCATGCACCTAAAAGCTTCATCCACGGAGTTCTTCTTCCTCTATTGAAGATTTGAAACCTCTACATCCACAGAGTTCTTCTTCCTCTATTGAAGATTTGGAGCCTCTACATCCATAGAATTCTACATCCTCTTCTTCCTCTATTGAAGATCTTGAAGCCAATTGGAGAAACCACTAAGCTTTCCCCCTCCTATCTCTTATTTTTCTTTAGTTAATTGCATGCATCATTATTCCATCTCTTCCTTTTATTTCTTTTTATCTCCATGTTGAGATCTCCTTAGTGCAACACTTGCACACCTCCCTATTTGCATATCATTCATCATATCTCCCATACCCTTTTGCATAGGGGTTTAAAGGCCAAACACCAATAAGGTGTGTTCATATCCATGCTTTCTATGTCCATATTTACATTTGGATTTGATGCTACACATCTTGGTTTCTAATCCATGTTTGTTTATTGGTGTTTGTTAATTTTGCAAGGGTAATCAATCAAGGAAAACTCTCTTCATCGGCCGGCCGATAGAAAGAGAAGGTGCACTCACAATCTCCCCCACATTTAAGGTATTTATATCGCGATCCCTCCATTGATTATTTGTTATATCCTTTGAGGCCCTCGCGTCTCTGGCGATCACATTCCCCTTAGCATCCTCGCATGCTCCCCTTTTCTCCCTCTTTTCCCATTCTTCTTCTATTCATTTTTTCTTTTTCCCTTTTAATTGTTCTAAGTGGATTTCTTAGAATCTACAACGATCACTCACAATCGACTGACCATGTCAGATCGAGCGCACAATAAAATTGTCACTTCGGTGACTGGCACGCCAATGAACCAATAAATAAATAAACCAATAAATCAATAAATAACCAATCAATCCAGTAAATTAAATTAAATAAATAAATAAAGATATTATAAAAATCCGCGTCCACAGGCCATCAGCAAGGCTAAGAAGGCCAAGCAGGCGGACACCCGTGCTGCACGAGTGCGTCGAAGGAGGGCTGCTGAAGAGGAACCAGTTGTCGCGCCTCCCCGGATCCCCTCATTTGTTGAGTTTGAGGCCGCTCAGACACAAGGGCCCGAAGATTAAGGTAACTTCTTGTTCTTGTATGGCTTGTTTGCTTACTTCTGCCGCCTTGGCTGATCATCTTTTTGTAGCTGCTGGCACTGTTTCTGCCGTTGTCGGGCTGGAGGCGGTGACGGGTGCCGCGGCCAGGGAGAGAGAGAAGGAAGCCCCTCCAACTTTTGTCGAGAGGGATCTACCTTCACCGACACCCCATCAGGAGATGGAAGGTAACTTGCAGCTTGCTTGTAGAGCTCGGTGGTCCACCGTGCCTTTAGTCAGGTCCAGACTGTTCATTATTTTTTACTTCCAGTCGATGTTCGATCGACGATGCTCCCCGAAGTTAAGGTCGTAGGAGAAGCTGCTGCTGGAGAGCATGTGACTTCCAGGGAAGAATCCCAGGATGTTCAGCAAGCTGACGCTCCTGAGATAGAAACCGTTGAGGAGGTTCTGGCTAAGGGAGCTACTCTTAGTAGCCCGGCACCTGCTCAGATGCTGGAGATTCGGGAGCAGGCCGAAGAGTCTTCCTCCCCCGAGCGGGTTGATTATGGTGGTGGCTCCAGTGACTACGAGCTTCCACCGGCTGATACAGAAACTTAAGATGTTGGGGCTTCTTCAGCTTACGAAAGTGACTTTTTGACATTCAGCCCTCCGAGACTACCAGGAGTCGAGCACAGGCCATCATACCCGACTGCAGGAGGAGGGCCAGAACCTTCAGAGGCCACTCTTGGAGGCCTAAACATAGTGCCGGTTGAGGTAGGAAGTGTTCTGACACCCGCTCGCAGCCCCTCTTTTTATTTCCAAGCCAGCTGGCTGACGTACATATATGTGATGCAGGCTAAGGTGGTGCCGCCAACTGTGACGGTTCGCATACCTCTTCCGGACTTAGGCATGGGCCAACCAATAATTCCACCAGTTCTGCGGCCCATCGCCTTACGACTTCCACAGACTTATGCCGCAGCAGCAACCTCAGAGGAGCCTGGAGCAATTGTAGAAATTGGCGGCTCGACTGAAGTCACGGAATCTCAAGCCCCGGCCCCCGGCAAAGAATTACTGCTGGAGCAGAGTAGCCTCCCGGAGATAGAAGTAGGAGAAATTTTTGAAGAAGAGGCCAACGCTTCTAAGGCCTTGGCCGTCGTTGAGAAATCCTCTTCTGTAGAATCCGGTGAGACTGTATACGAGGAGCGAGCATCCTCGGCTGCCGAGATGGCTATTACGGCTTCACCTCAAAGGGCAGGCAAGGAAGTTGCTGTAGTGGAGACTCCCCCAACTGCATTAGCCGCCGTTGTCGAGTCTGGCGTTGGTGCCATGCAAACCATGCCGTCGACGTCCTCTGGGGTGGGCGACGATATTTGTGTTGAGGTGGACAGCAGGGTGGACTTTCAGCTCCCCGAGACTTCACCACTAGGTTTATAAATTTCTAGTGACATGGTGTGGCAGTCTCTAGACAATCTTCAGCGAGCCATATCGGCTTCTCCGGGCTTGACTTATGTGCAGCTGAGGAGTCTGATAGAACACCTCTCCCGCTCGCTATTGGCATTCGGATGCCCAATGGATGATTGGACCCCGTGGGTTGCCATGTTGCTGAAGCATGCCAACAGGCGGGAGTACCTTAGCCGGGAGGTATTCGATCAGCTGGCGGCTGTGAAATTGGAGAAGGCTGATTGTCGAGCTGCTGCCACTTCATTGAGAGGGACCGTAGGTCTACTGAGAGATACTGCCAGCACTACTTCAGAATACCGGACCTTCCTCAGAGCGCGTATAGAGGAATTACGTGTAGAACTTGCCAGGGCTGAAGCAGAATTGAAGGAGACTGAGCGTCTAGAGGTTCAGACCGTAGAGGAAGCAGACCAGGCAGAAAGGCAGCTTGCCTCCTTGGATGAAAAATTATCGCAGCTGTCGGCTACCAAATCTTGGTTGCAAGAGCTGACTCAGTACCCTTCCTTGGGTCTTTGGGCATTGGAAGACATCTTCTGGCGCCCTCTGCAGTAACTTCATTTTATTTCCATTTCTTCTCTTTTTTTTATTTTCGCTCCTTTTTGTCTTCGGAGCTCATGTATCTTGGGGCACGTCCCGAACATGGATGTATTCTGACAACTCATATCAATGAAATGTCTTTATTGGTTGCCTCAATCGTGACTTCTCTTTTTCTCTTCTTTTCTTTCTCCTTCCAGTCGATTAGCTCAGTATAGGGATGTAAGTTACTGGCGCAGGAGAGCGCTCACGCCTTCAGCGAAGGGGTGAGGTGTTCGCTCCACCGTGGATTAACTATTCCAAGAATCGAGCTTTGGCCAGGGTGGGACATGGGTAGAGTAGGCGGATGTGCCCCACCAATTTCGCTGATGGTGACGAAAGCTGAGAGTGCGGTTTATTCATCGACACGGTTCAAATGTCAAAGCAATGGTAGTTTGTCTATTAATGAGGATGAAAGGTCCAAGTTAAAGGATAGTTGACCGGGCTCGCCGATGGTGAAGAGGGTCGAAAGGTAGCGACCAATCTTGCCGATGGTGACAAGGGTCGAAAGGATAGCGACCGATCTTGCCGATGGTGACAAGGGTCGAAAGGATGGGCGGTCTTGCCGATGGTGACAAGGACCGAAAAGGGTAGCGACCGATCTTACAGATGGCGACAAGGGTCGAAAAGGATGGCCGGTCTTGCCGATGGTGACAAGGGCCGAAAGGGGTAGCGACCGATCTTGCCGATGGTGACAAGGGTCGAAAAGGATGGCCGGTCTTGCCGATGGTGACAAGGGTGGAAAAGGGTAGCGACTGATCTTGCCGATGGTGACAAGGGTCGAAAATGATAGCGACCGATCCTGCCGATGGTGACAAGGGTCGAAAAGGATGGCCGATCTTGCCGATGGTGACAAGGGCCGAAAAGGGTAGCGACCGACCTTGCCGATGGTGACAAGGGTTGAAAAGGATGGCCGGTCTTGCCGATGGTGACAAGGGCCGAAAAGGGTAGCGACCAATCTTACCGATGGTGACAAGGGTCGAAAAGGATAGCGACTGATCCTGTCGATGGTGACAAGGGTCGAAAAGGATGGCCGGTCTTGCCGATGGTGACAAGGGCCGAAAAGGGTAGCGACCGATCTTGCCGATGGTGACAAGGGTCGAAAAGGATGGCTGGTCTTGCCGATGGTGACAAGGGTGGAAAAGGGTAGCGACTGATCTTGCCGATGGTGACAAGGGTCGAAAAGGATAGCGACCGATCCTGCCGATGGTGACAAGGGTCGAAAAGGATGGCCGGTCTTGTCGATGGTGACAAGGGCCGAAAAGGGTAGCGACCGACCTTGCCGATGGTGACAAGGGTTGAAAAGGATGGCCGGTCTTGCCGATGGTGACAAGGGCCGAAAAGGGTAGCGACCAATCTTGTCGATGGTGACAAGGGTCGAAAAGGATAGCGACTGATCCTGTCGATGGTGATAAGGGTCGAAAAGGATGGCCGGTCTTGCCGATGGTGACAAGGGCCGAAAAGGGTAGACGGTCTTGCCGATGGTGACAAGGGCCGAAAAGGGTGGCCGGTCTTGCCGATGGTGACAAGGGCCGAAAAGAGTAGATGGAAGTGGAATGATGAACGAGGGTAGCCTCGTTACTTCATCATCATCATCATTTTTTATTTCATTTTTTTATCACATTACTAACTCAAGCGCCCTTTCGGGTTTTCGCCGAAATCAGCCCCCTCTTGCTTTTGCCCACGCGCCATTTCGGATTTTCACGTGGCGGGGTACCCGATTTTGCTTGCAACGCCCTTTCGGGTTTTCGCCGCAGCCGGGTTATAACCATTTTTGCCCTTGTCCTAGTCTAGGAACAAGGCCGGCGGGGTATTGTGAGCGACGTCACGCGGTTCGGGGAAGCGGAGAAGACGCGGAGCGCTCGAGCTTTTCTTTTGTTTGCTGCAACACAGAAATAAGAGAAGAGAGAAGGGGCCACCACAGGAGATTGCTCCGGCGGGGCGAGCGGGACAAATGTAATATAGCAAGATATGGGAGTTAAACGGCCATAGCGGGAAGTGACTCGCCGCGAGCTCGGGGGGACGGGAATGGTGCAGAAATTAAATAGCAAGAATTAAAACGGCCATTGGGGAAGTGACTCGCCACGGCCTCGAGGATATGAGCAGATAAGAATATAACAGAATATAAGGAGAATATAAAGAGTGAAAATTTAAACGGCCATTAGGGAAGTGACTCGCCGCGGCCTCGAGAATATGAATAGATAAGAATATAACAGAATATAAAGAGAATATAAGAGCGAAAATTTAAACGGCCATTGGGGAAGTGACTCGCCGCGGCCTCGAGAATATGAATAGATAAGAATATAACATATAAGAATGAGAATTTAAACGGCCATTAGGGAAGTGACTCGCCACGGCCTCGAGAATATGAGCAGAATATAATAGAATATAAAGAGAATATAAGAACGGAAATTTAAACGGCCATTGGGGAAGTGACTCACCGCGGCCTCGAGAACAAGATGTGATCGCTAGGGTCCAAAAGACCCCAAAATAAAGAAAGTGATCGCGCCTACCTCAAGAGCGGGAGATGGCGGGTTGCTTCTTCCTCCCCCTTTGGCTGGCCGACGGAGAGGGCTTTCCTTGGTTACCCTTGCAAAACAGTAGACAATAAACGAACGGAATTAGAAAGTGGCAGTGTAGTAACAATTCCTTGCAATAAAAGTAACGAGATCGTGACCTGAAACACACCTGGTTGGTGTGGTTTTAAACCCCTCTCGGACTCGAGTAGGAGGAAAATGCGATGATGAATGCAAGAAGTATGCAAGAGACGGCGCCCTTATGTAGGAAGATAGAGGATGCAGTATGATGAATGTAAAGAACTATGAAGAAAAAGGGGAAGAAAAGGCTTATTGGAGGAGCCGAGGGTGAGATCCGGTGGAGCTCCGGCAGCGTGGGGACGACGTGGAAGCGCGGTGGATGAAGACGACCTTCCTCTCGCGAGCGTGGGCACCCGAGAAGTCAGCAGAACCTCCACCTACAAAAGACCCCACGGGTTAGAAATGACTCCGTAGCCTCTGGGCTCCGACAGCCTATCGGATCTCTTAGAAGCTCTCCCAGAACTGAGGGGGTGGGCCTCTATTTATAGGGCTCCGGAGGGTGGAGGTGTCCAGGACCCTGGACACCTCCATCAGGGCCGAACTAATATTTTATTCTATTTTTATTTATTTATTCAGAATATTTTTGTGGAGGCGTCCAGGGCCCCGGACGCCTTAAACAGGTCCACCGAACCCCACCGACGGCCGCACGCGGTTTGGCACAACGCGTGGTTTTGTGAGCGGCGACCCGTGATTCAGAAATGGGCGCGTCCAGACCTCTGGACGTCTCCATAATTTGGATTTTTTCACACACGACAAACTGTCGTTCGGTGGCCGGCGCCCGTGAGAGAGTTGATGGAGGCGTCCAGGGGCCTGGACGCCTCCATAAATATATTATTTTTATTGTTTTGTTTTGTTTTTTATGCCAAAGCTGGCATTTTAATTTTTTATATTTGTTTTTATGGAGGCGTCCAGGGTCCTGGACGCCTCCATTAATATATTATTTTTTATTTAGTTTTGGGCTTGAAAAATAAAATAAAATAAATTAAAAGAATGGGGGCGTCCAGGGGCCTAGACGCCCCCATAAAGACCCACACGGCTCCTCAGTTCAGGCGTTGGCGGCCGCCCGGCAGACACCCTTCTTGGTTCCGGAACCTCCTAATGCGTCTGACTGGTGTTGATGCCGTCTGAATGCCGTGACGAGACGATTCCGGATGTTGAGAAAGGCGGAAGAAGACTCAAGAAAAGGAAGCACTCGAGCGATTCAAAATGATGAGACTTTCTCAGGAGACGTCAGGAATGGCGTGTCTACAGCTACCCCGCCTTGGCGTCTGCTTTGCAAGGGAGCGACACGTAGTGGAATGGTATCGAAGTGGAGTGAAATGAAGTGGGAGCGGACTGATAAGTTGATGCCAAGGTGTGATGAGACACGCTTTTGACGTTACTGTTTGGAATCTTTCCTGAAGTTTCAATGAGGCGACCTTGCAGGAGTTCTTTCAAATTTTGACGATTTACTTGGACGGAGATCAAATAAGGGAGGGTGAGATGTGAGCTCAGGCACGAAACAAAAAGAGACCAACTTCTCGGTATGGAAGTACCTGGGTCATAAACCTCCAGGTTTCACCTTTAGGGAGCGGTTACCAGCCAATGTGGAAGTGCTGCGGCCAAGGTGGGCCAAACAAGGTAAAAAGTAAAGAAATATCTGAGAGTCTGTCCAAACAAGGGTCTCCTTTGGAAGAGCAACGTAGGGCTGTTTCAAGGAAACTCAGTATTTTATTCGGAGTGAAATATCTCATATTTGTAAGAATTGAAGCACAGCGGCTTTCGCAATCGAATCACTTGAATGATCTTCCGTGATAAATCAAAGTCCTATATGAATGCATGCTGGGTTAAAATAAAATTTTAAAACAAACTAAAATAGAAAATAGCCATGGATAATATTGTCAACTTGTTAAGAACGGGTCAGGATACCGATCCGGTGAGCCGATACTGGGCTGGGGCCCGTTTATCCACGCACCAATTCACCGAATGGCACCGTCATCCCCATGCTACCACAAGTTAACGGCCTATCCGTACAACCCAAATTCTTCCGGGATCATCACTGTTTTTGTTGAAGGGGAACTCAAATCCCAGATTCGTTAGGCCGCAAGGTCCTTGACATGTTCTAGTAGCGTAGGTATCATATACTACGATGCATGACATGGTGGGACCAACCATTGAAAGGTGGGACAGGGGACAGGACAAAGACATCCGTTAGTAAAACCTACACAGACTAGCAAAGGTTAGCAACATCAGAAAGTAGCAGAATCATAGCAGAATCGCACCACAGTACAAAGGAGATCCAGATAAAATCTTGACAATGACCACTGATGTGACATGTTCCGTCCTGTAGCGCCCTACCCTTCCTATAAGAACTCACCTTAGGCTAGTTCATTCAAAAGCATCAAGGTGGGTTTTGGAAGCTCAGGAGAGGAAAGAGAGGAGAATCTAGAGATTTCAGGATGGAAGGAGAGTCTTCCCGCGTTATGAAGAGGAGCAGGCCTAGTAGCGAGATCAGGCGACTTTCTGACCTCGAGGGTCATTTGAGTGGGACGATCATGTCGCATATGGTAAGCTGATTCTTTTCAAATTTCTCCACGTGAGCCTTCTTCTTACTTTCTTCATTTCTTCTTCTTTCTTTTCTCTTCCAGCCATATCCATTCTTCCCAGGTCCGAGGAAGTTTTCCAAACTGACATGACTTTCAAAGCTAACTTCCAACATCTCCATCGGCATGAGGGCCATACTCTCGAAGTGGCATCTGCAGGGGCTCCTTATTCACGCCAAACACTACGAGAAGATTCGTATGTACTGGGCGGCTATGGGCGCACTAGTGGAGATCTGGCATCCCCAGACCCACACTTTTATCTTCCCGACCTTCGAGGTGACCATCCTCCTCGAGGAGGTGGAACTTCTGCTCGGATTGAAGAAATTCAAGAGTGACGGGAAGGTGAAGGCTATGCGGATGCTGACACGGGGGACTTCTGAAAGCGTCCTTGGAAGCTTCATGCCACCCAACGCAGCCCGAAAGGTCCGTACTCAAAAGGGGATCGATCTCCAAAAGCTCGCGGAGTGGGTCATGGACGCCCTGAGAGGGTCACCAGACGATGACTATTTGGAGGGAATCATGAAGGGGTTCACCATTTGTCTGGCGGGTGCTCTCTTGTTTCCTTATACCGACAACATGGTGGAGGAAGACCAACTAAGTGCTATCTGCGGGATCTGGCGTGGAAAGAGGGTGGGACCCGCTGTCCTTGCCTACCTGTATAGTGGCCTTACTGCCTCGAGCATGGGTAAGCCTCCTTTTGGTTGTGCACTTGTCTTGAATTGCTGGCTTGATTTGCATTTCAAATTCGACCACCGCGAGCGAATGCCGACGGCCTCGAAGCTTTTCCAACAAAGCCCGCTTAACCACATAGCCGACGTGTTAGGGTTCGGTGGTACTGTAGTGAACCGCGTTCCATGGTTGAAGAAACGTGAAGACTGGCGGTCTCACTTCCGCATCGTGACACAAGGCTTCTTCACTTGCGCACCGGCATGTTTGCTTTCGCTAGATCTCCTCATGAGGCCTTCTACCGAAGTTGATCTTCAACTGATAGGCGCGACCGAGTTCGTCCTTTATAATGCGCATCGGTGCTGCCTCCAGATTGGCATCCCACGCCATTCGTTCCCGCTACCGACTGGCATTGTTCCTTTGAAGAAGAGGGAGTTGGGCACTGAAGCGGACGCGAGGGAAGCGAAAGCCATTAAAGCTCCCTGGAAGACAAGTGTTGCGGGAAAGGCCTTAGCGCACGTGGGGGAAGAATGTGAGCTGTGGAGGGCTTATGTAACCGAACTGGGGAAGTTAAGGCCTAAGGCGTCTAAACCCCCGATGTAGCTCATTCTGCTTTCTCTGATGGAATAAAATCTGGCATAGATGTTTTGGACCCCCTCCCCTTAATTATTATTATCTTTTTTGTGGTTTTTCTTTTTCTTTGTGTTTTTTCTTTTGTTCGGATTATATACATACTCTTATCTTTTTTTTATTATATTTTTTTTGAAATTTTTATTATGGGGGCGTCCAGGGGCCTGGACGCCCCTAATTTTTTATTTATAATTTTTTTCAGTTTTTTTTGTTTTGGGGGCGTCTAGTGTCTTGGACGCCCCTATTTTTTATTTTTTATTTTTTTTGGTTTTTTGTTTTGGGGGCGTCCAAGCGCCTGGACGCCCCTAATTTTTTATTTATAATTTTTTTCAGTTTTTTTGTTTTGGGGGCGTCTAGTGTCTTGGACGCCCCTATTTTTTATTTTTTATTTTTTTTTGGTTTTTTATTTTGGGGGCGTCCAGGCCCCTAGACGCCCCTAAGTTTTTGAATTTTGAAAATAAAAATAAAAAAATATGGGGGCGTCTAGGCGCCTGGACGCCCCAAAGAAGATAGATTCTATATATAAGGGCTGGCCTTCCCCCCTTTACTCATTTACTGTTCATTCAAACAACCCAGTCAATCCAGACGACCCATTCTTCGTCCCAATGGAGCAAGGAGGCCCAAGCAAGGGTGGAGAGAAGCGTAAACGACGGGCTCGTCGTCCGAGGAGGCTGAGGGACGATGCCGAGGAGGCTGCTGCGGCGGAGGAGATTGCCGCGGAGGAGGAGGCTCCTCTTTTGGCCGTGGAGGCTGCAATGGATGCTGGCGACGCGGTAGAGGACGATCACGACCCGGTAAGCTCTTTAGACTTCCATTCTATTGGTTCACTGGGCTAAAAGGGCGGACGAGAGGCTGTGTGGAGAACGCCGGGGGTGAGGGAAGGAGGCGTCCAGGGGCCTGGACGCCTCCATATTTTCTTTTTTTCTTTTTTATTTATTTATTTACGTAAATAATAAAAATAGAATTAAAAATAAGGAGGCGTCCTGGGCATGGGACGCCTCCATGATAATATATATATATATATATATATATATATATTTATTTATTTATTTATTTATTTATTTATTTATTTATTTTTGTTTTGGTTTTTTGGGTTTTTTCTAAAAATAAAATAAAGAAAATGTAAAGGAGGCGTCCATGGGTTTGGACGCCTCCAAAAATATAAATATTTTTTAAAAAAAATAAAAATAAAATAAAATAAATAAGTAGTATATACAGTGTTATTGTTTATTACTATTCATGATGCTGATGTGTTCTTTGTTGGTTTTGTGGTGTGCAGGGCGTGATGAAGGGCCGGATCAGCTGGTCCTTAGTGGTGGCAGCATACCGTGGGCTGCCAGACTTTCAGAGGGCGCGTGTGGACGCCATGGGCTTTGGAGCTTTCCTTAGGATCGAGCCCTTTCGGCTCGACCTTCCTCTTATCCAGGCATTGAGGGAGCGGTGGCACGCGCCGAGCCGGGCGTTTCTGATGCCCTGGGGGCACATGGTGCTGTCACTGGAGGACGTGGCTCGGATCACCGGGCTACGGGTGGACGGAGAGGCGGTGAGTGGGGTTACCTACCCCGACTACCGAGAGAGTGCCCTAGACCTGCTGTGGTTAGAGACGAGCGTGACTGATAGAGACAGTAGGGTAGTTGGCCGAGTGGAGATTATGGAGGCGCTCGGATTCGTCGACCCGCGCCAGCGGGTTAGCGAGACTGGAGCGGAGTTTCTGGCACAACTGGAGGGAGATGCCCGTGCAGCTTTCACCTAGGACCCGAGCGAGCAGGAGCTGGTGGACCTAGACCTCCGGAGGTTTCTTTTCTTCTTCTTGGGCCGCCTTCTGCTGGGGACGAAGGGGGATGGCATCCACTGCCGCTTCCTCGGGATCCTGACGGACCTTGACAGAGTGGGGCACTACGCGTGGGGAGCGGCTCTGCTTGCCCATTTGATTGCTGATCTCTCCCAGACTTTATAGAGGGAGACGACAGTCAGCGGCTTCGCACCTTTTCTCCAGGTACACAATTTATTTATGCATTTTACCGTAGTTAAATATGCAATTACTCGTGCTGATGATGTATGATGGATGCAGGTGTGGAGTTATTACTACTTCCCGATAGGGAGGGCCAGGCAGGGGAATAGGAGAGCCGTTCCTATAGCGCGACAGTGGAGGCCGGTCGTGGTAGCGGCACCACACAGCTACCAGCTGGCGTCACTTCGTCGGGAGCTTAGCGAGTATCCCGAGGCCATGGTATGATGCGTATGATTTTTTTGTGTTTATGCATGTGACTGAATGGCAACTAATATGATGCATGTATGATGATGTAGGTGGTGTGGAGACCCTACCTGGGCATGGGCGACGCTGGCCAGCCTTGGGTTGTAGCGGGTCTTCCTCATTTCAGGCGGGACGTGTGGGTCCATTGCCTGAACGAGATCGAGCCGCTTCGGCTGAGGCTGGTTATGAGGACGTTGGGGCTAGCCCAGGAGTGGGTTGATGTAGATGAGCCGGCCCGCATCGGGCGGAAGACCAAGGGGAAGGCGAAGATTGTGAACTGGCGTACGCGCTTCCCAGCACAGTACCAGGACTGGCAGCAGGGCGGGGCCCCAGTGGTGTCCAATGTACAGGACAGTACTAATTACCTGAGACGGTACCGGGCTACGTACGGGGACCGCCTCTTCCTTGGTGGTATGGCAGGGGTAAGTGAAATGAAAATGCTTCACCCTTCTATATGTATATGCATGTGGCATTAACTTATGTGCAATGTAGGATGATCGTGACAACATGATTGCTGACCTGCGGGCCCAGCTGGCAGATGCCAGGCGGCAGTTAGTGGCCATCCGACAGGAGTTGGAGATCCTGGTGAGTCTATGCAATGCATTTTTTTTGTGACCTGGATTTTTGATGCTTAGCCTTTGACCGACGTTTGCCCCGTGTTTCAGCGGGCCCACCAGACAGCGACAGCCGGGATGGCTGGTGGAGCGGGTTCCAGTTCGCGGGGCCCTCCTCCGGAGATTTTTGCTCTTCAGGAGCAGCTGGCCTACGCGGTGGCCCGGGCTGAGGAGGCCGAGCGTGACCGCGAGGCTCGAGTGAGCGTTTGCCTGACCTCGACTCTCCTTCTGGCTGCTCTCCTTCTATCACTGCTCTCTTACTGTGCATGCGTGCTTTGACAGATGGCCGAGATCCGAGAGGCCCTGGCGCGTGCTGTTCGTGCCGAGCAGGAGCGCGACACTCGGGTGGCGGAGCGTGACGCCCGGATTGTGGAGCTGGAGGAGGAGCGTCGACGGGAGGCTGAGGAGCTCCCTCTGTAGACACGCCATTCTTGACGTCTCCTGAGAAAGTCTCATATTACTATACGACGCCCCGCGACGGCTTACGCATTTCGAATCACTTGAGTACTTCCTTTTATTGGGTCTTCTTCTGCCTTTTTCGGCATCCGAAATCGTCTCGTCACGGCATTCGGACGGCATCATCACCAGTCAGACGCATCAAGAGGTTCCGGAACCAAGAAGGTGTCTGCCGGGCGGCCGCCGATTGAGGACCCGGGTGGGTCTTAATGGGGGCGTCCAGGCCCCTGGACGCCCCCATATTTTTAATTTATTTATTTTATTTTCTCAGGGCCCAAAACCAAATAAAAAATATATATATTAATGGAGGCGTCCAGGCCCCTGGACGCCTCCATAAAAACAAAAATAAAAAATGTGTGTAAAATGCCAGTTGGCATAAAAAATAAAAAAAATAAACCCAGGTGTGTGTCTCTCCATCATTTCGTTATTCTTATTGCAAGGATTTGAATACTACACATTCATCTTTCTAATCCATTTGTTATTTGTTTGTCGTTGTTTTGCAAGGGTAACCGAGGAAAGCCCTCTCCGTCGGCCGGCCGGAAGGAGAGGAAGAAGCAACCCACCATCTCCCGCTCTTGAGGTAGGCGTGATCACTTTCTTATTTTGGGGTCTTTGGGCCCCTGGCGATCACATCTTTTTTCATCGAGGCCGCGGCGAGTCACTTCCCCAATGGCCGTTTAAATTTCTGTTCTTATATTCTCTTTATATTCTGTTACATTTTGCTCATATTCTCAAGGCCGCGGTGAGTCACTTCCCCAATGGCCGTTTAAATTTCCGTTCTTATATTCTCTTTATATTCTGTTATATTCTGCTCATATTCTCGAGGCCGCGGCGAGTCACTTCCCAAATGGCCGTTTAAATTCCCGCTCTTTGTATTCTCTTTACATTCTGTCATCTTATTATCTGCTCATATTCTCGAGGTCGCGGCGAGTCACTTCCCCAATGGTCGTTTCAATTCTTGTTATTTAATTTCTGCACCATTCCCGTCCCCCCCGAGGTCGCGGCGAGTCACTTCCCGCTATGGCCGTTTAAACCCCCATATCTTGCTATATTATATTTGTCCCGCTCGCCCCGCCGAATCAATCTCCCGTGGTGGCCCCTTCTCCCTTTTCTCTTATTTCTGTGTTGCAGCAAACAAAAAAAAAGAGGAGCCCGCGCGCTCCGCGTCTTCTCTGCTCCCCCGAACCGCGTGACGTCGCTCACAGATTGGCGATCACGGTGGGACCCTACTGCTTCCTTTCGGCTACCCTTGCAAGTTCGGCACCATCCATGCCTCTCCACCTTGGCGCCCGCGCGCGCCCCCGTTGTGCTCACGGCAGCACTGTCAGTTCTGATTGATTGTTTGTTTATTATATGTCTATTATTTCTATTATTTTCCCACTTCATATCTCTGTCAGCATTTCATTGCATGCATCCATCCCTCTTTTCTATCTTTTTTTCATTTTTTTTGAGGATCACCCTTTCCCGGTGAAGGAAGGACTCTCCGTTTGGGAATTCCTCTCAACGGACTAGAATCTCCTACACTGGGACCTCCGTAAGTCCCCGACATCGAAGAATCTCCTCTTCGTTCACTGGGCTGGTTGTACCATTGAAGTTCCCCGGAGTTAGTCATTTCATTCGTGGTGAGACGAGAGACCCTAGCTGACACGGCGGTGAAACAAAAATAAACTAGGGTCCCCATTTTGTGTGAACTTCGGATCTCGCTAAAAACACAAAAAAATCATCAAAATCAAAACACAAAAAAGGCGTAAAGGCATCCACTTGTTTGATAATCTCTGCTACCTGCTTGCTAGTGTATGTTTTTGCGTTCTGGGAAAACTGTGAGCATGGCTCACGAGTCTTTTGAGGAGAACCACCCTAGTCGTGGTTTGTCAGCCGACCAGCGAGTCTATGCTATGGACTCGGGTCCTTCTCATGAGCCCTCGCATGAGGTGCAGGTTATTGCCGGGGACACGTCCCCACCACAGGATATCTCTTCCTTACTGGGCGTCCTCGCCAACACGGAGCTTACCTCTGAACAGCTCCGGGCCTTCCAGGCCATTCTAAAGGGGAAATCTGTTTCCCCCACGCCCCAGGAATCAACTCCGGCCATCGCACCTCTCCAAGAGTCCGTGCAGGCCATTCCATCTCCTTCATTGGCGCAAGCCATCCAGTCTCCCTCGCTTCAAGGACAAGCGAGCCAACAACCACCCTCATTCCAGTTCCCGTCACAATCTCAAACTCCCGTTGTTCCCCATACACCGCTTCAGCCAGGGCCAACTGTCGGCGGTCCGACAGCTCCCTCTCATTCGGGGTTCCCCCTCAAGTCTCCGGGCTCCCCCATTGACAAGTGCCACCTTCACCTCCAGAGGAGCTCGCCCAATCGCTCCTCAATAGGTTCAATCGCATGGACGAGCAGTTTCAAAATCTAAGAAGAATGGTGGACGTGAAAGCCACCCCGGAGGTTGCTTTGCCAATCCTTCCCGTCATTCATCTTCCTCCCTCCGAAATGCCCACGTACCGCAGATACAATGGTACCGGCAACCCCTTCATTCACCTCAAGGACTTCATGTATGAGTCCTCTTATTGGCAAAACGATCAGAGGTCTCTCGCATACCTCTTTCGGAGATCATTGGGTGGTCCCGCGCTAGAGTGGTTCTATTCTCTAGAGCCCCGCGAGGCCGAGAATTTTGAAATAGTCCAGAGAAGGTTCTTGCAGAAATATAGGGATAGGGTCGGTCCCTCACTCTCCATTACCGACCTAGTGGCCGAAAAGATGAAGCCCGACGAGGATTTTGTCCGATATGCTGATAGATGGAGGTCTCTGGCGGAAAGAATAAGGGATACCCTCTCCGAGCCCGAACAAGTGAAGATGATTGTGTCTAATGCAACCCCACAGTTCAGACACGTCCTGGCCATGAATAAACTCACTACAATGGAGGAACTCTATGAAAGGGCCCGGTACATCCAAACCCAGTTAAAAGACTCCCCCATTATGAACATGTTTGAGTCGCCGAAGCCCAAAGTGGTCAGAAAGATAGGCACTGGTGTCCCGGGCGGATCCACAGAAGGGGTCGTGACAAATGAGCAAGTCGGTGCGGTCAACAATGCCAACTATGCAGTCAACTCAAGGCCTCCACAAATGCCCCGACTTCCCCTCCAACAAGGTCCTTTCCCTCTTCGTCCTCCACCCCAAAATAATCCACCCCAGGATAATATGCCTCCATTACGCCAACCCCAGCAACAACAACCACAACCTCAGCAACAACAACCACCGCTTCAGTACAACCAAGTTCCACCTCCGGGGAACTATGGTCACCAACAGCAACAAAGGAGGCCGCTCGGTCCCAAGAGAGCCTACTATCCACCATTGCCAGAAACCTTAGCAGACATTTTTAATGCCCTCATGGCATCAAACCAACTCGCCCTACCCAGAGAAAGGCCCGCATGGCCCCCCAATGTTGATACCTCCAAATACTGCGTCTACCACAGGCAGCCAGGACACACAGTAGATTACTGCTTCCATTTCAAAGATTACATCCACGATATGAATGATGAACATCAAATAGATTGGGATGAGATGAGACGATACGTCGCCGCTCTCAAGGCTAGGAGACCTCCTCATAGACCACAACAGCAACCACAACAACAACAACAGCCTCAGCAGGCCCCACAACAACAGCCCGACATGGGCATAATCCAGAATCCATTACCGGAGCACCAACAGCCCAATCATCAGGTTAACCCCATCTCCTCCTTCCCGGAAGTCGGGAGAGAGCAGGTGTGGCACCAGGAAAGTACCTCCATTCTTTCTACCGCCAATCCTATCATCATGCAACCCCCTCACTCTGCCCGGGTAGCACCTCTCTCTCATCAACCCGCGTCAGTATCACCTTCACCATTTCCACTACCATTACGCCCTCTCATCCGCACCCCGATCTCCTATCAACCGACACTCTCCACTACGCCTTCACACCCTCTCATCTTCTTTCACTCCCCCACTTTACCATCCACCTCCACCACATTTACCCCTACGCCTTCTAAACCCCTTATCATCCGTCAACCATACATAACCCCGTCTTTCTCCACCGTATCACCACTAATGCCTTCAAAATCACTCATTACCCATCACCCACCTCAAAATCATTGCCCGCTTCAAGCCCTACCCACTTCTACTTCGTCTCCACCTCCACCTTCCAGACCCCTTATCCTTCATAATCCGCGCAATATCCCCTCTACCTCCACCATGCCTCCACCTAACAAACCCCTCATCAGAATCCCTGCTCCCGTCATCACCCCTGCTTCATCAACCATTCCTCCACCACTACCCCTCAAACCCTGTTAAAACCCACTGCTACCCCCACAGAGGTACAAAAGCCGCAGGCAATGGTGCTCCGGAGTGGAAGGATTTTCCACAGGGTTTTCCCCCACAACAGTCAGAATCCTGAGCAATCTCAGCCAGAGAAGGATGATGAGAACAACCAGAAAGAGCTATCCCTGGAACACAGTATGATCTATTGAAACACTTGGACAAGACGCCTGCTCGGATCTCCATCCTGGAGCTACTTCAAAGATCCACATCCCACCAGGCGGCCTTGATGGAATATCTTCAAAAGTCATGGTTAATGAAGACCTCCCCGTGGAGAAGATTTCGACCGTCCTGACCCCAACAGACACACAACCGGCCATCATGTTCCACAACTACGAGCTCGCTCCCAAGGAAGCTCGAAATATGCATTGTGCATTTCAATAAAAATTAATGGGGTATCCATAAACCCGTGTCTTGTGGACACGGGTGCGTCCATAAATGTGATCTCCATGAGCACTCTTCAGTTGTGTGGGGTCGACGAGGAACAAATAAGACCTTCCTCGATCACGGTCACGGCTTATGACAATAGCAAAAGGCCGCCGCAGGGGATGATTATTCTGAAGGCAGAACTAGGCCCCATGTCAATTCCCACGGAATTCCATGTCCTCGACATGGACCCCACATTCAAGGCTATACTGGGTCGCCCTTACATCGAAGCCATGGACGCTGTGCCTTCCACCAACCATCAGTGCCTGAAGTTTCCTTACAATGGGAGATTATTAAAGTGGTCAGTACACCTGTCCTTCACACAGTGGATGCTATCAACACCTCTCTGCCCTCTGTTTGGCCGTCTCATCGGCCCATATTGTCACTGCTGGACGTACGTGATCCATCTCACGTTCCACTAGCACCAAAGGAGCCGGTCAGGGCAACCGCAACATCATGTCTCCCTTTTCACTCCAAAGGTTGGGAGATTATGAGGAACATCGACTATCAACAGGGAAAAGGTCTGGGCGCACAGTTACAGGGTATGCTCAAACCGCCAAAGGAAATTAGGCCGAACCGCAGGTTTGGCCTAGGCTTCAAAGGACCGTTCAAGGCAGATTGGAAGCCCCTCACATGGACTCTATCAAACCACTTCAACAGAGGGCCCGTTGTTCAGATGGGAGATCACCCACGAGAAGCATATGGGGGATCACATACTGTATATTTGGCTGAAAAATGTCCGAGGATCACCAAAAGAGGCAAGATCAAAGATCCGGAATGCGAGTGGAACAAATGGTTCGACATACGGGACATTTCCGTTGCACTGGAAAGGATGTTCTCGTCTCCGCAGCTTGAAGGACCACCATTGATCTCCGAATACCAGAGAATATTACCACTCTTGCCAAGGTTCCAAACTATCCTCGTCCTCGCCAGAAGGACCCTGTCATCGACGGATCTTCATCCGTCCTCAACATTGCCGTCGACGGCTCATTAGCCGCCATCTTCTCCATCCACTCGTCTCAGCCTTTGCTGATATCTTCTTCCTGGGCCAGACAGTTGTCTGATGATCTTCCCAGGTCCCCTTCTTTGCTTACATACCTACGCGGGCTTTTCAACCCGCGCCAGGTCTTCAACCATGATCTGCTCTATGAGCCTCACAATCCTCTAGCCATAACCACTTTCCTCTCTCCTCCAATCTCTTTTCACTGCTTTGTCATTAAAAATGAAAACGAAAAAAAAACGTCAATTTTCAAACTCCCCAACAACACATCTTCGTTGAGGAAACCTCCTACATCTCCCACGGGTGCGTACCGCCCTGCGGACCACCCGTCCAAGGTCCGATGAGCGACCTTTTCTACCCCTCCTCTGAGGGGTCTTCTCCTGTACATTCTACACCATCCTCTTCGTCTTCCTCTTCTTCTGTAAATATTGTCAGTCAATCTAGGAATGATAGGCCAAGGGTAGTACCTAGGAAGAAATCCAAGGGTAGGCAGATCCCTCGTCGATTCCTTCTGGATTTGGCCGCCAGGTGTCAGGCCCTTCTTGCCATCCCCCAGTTGTTAGAAAATCCCATCCAGCTACCGGAAATAAAATGTGAGGGCGACTGTGCATCTGATGAAGGGTATGGAGTCTACGAGATCACGGATGAAGAATGCCCCACTGAAGATGAGGGTGAAGAATATGAGGATGCGGCGGGCGCATACGCTAGTGGAATGAGGAGATTCGACGAGCCGTCAACCGCCGTAGAAGAATCCACCAAAGAAGTCAACTTGGGAACTGAGGAAGACCCTAGGATCATCCTCATAAGTGACAACCTACCACCCTCTGAAGAAGAGGCATTAATTGAGGTTCTCAAGGAATATAAGGACACGTTTGCATGGAGCTACGAGGATATGCCGGGTCTAGATTCAACCTTGGTCGAACACCGTTTAACCCTAAAACCAGGGTCCGTCTCGGTAAAACAAAGGTTAAGGCGTTTCCACCCTCAGATGGCTTTGAAAATGAAAGAAGAGGTCGATAAGCTCCACAAAGCCAGGTTCATTAGAGTCGTCCTTTATCCTCAATGGGTGGCGAACATTGTCCCGGTCATGAAGAAAGATGGGAAAGTCAGGATTTGCATCGACTTCCGGGACCTTAACCGCGCGTGTCCAAAGGATGATTTTCCCTTGCCTCACATTGATGTGTTGATTGATAACACGGCAGGATATGAAACCCTCTCATTCATGGATGGATTTTCAGGATACAATCAAATTCGTTTGGCAGAAGAGGATCAGGAAAAGACTTCATTCACTACCCCTTGGGGAACATATTGTTACGTGGTCATGCCGTTTGGATTAAAGAATGCTGGAGCTACTTACCAAAGAGCGATGATGGCCATATTTCATGACATGATGCACATATATCTGGAAGTGTATGTGGATGACTTATTGGTGAAATCAAGGACCAGGATAGAATATCCAGAAGTTTTGGCTAAGGTCTTGCAGAGGTCAAGGGAGTTCCAATTGAAAATGAACCCGAAGAAGTGTGTGTTTGGTGTGTCGTCAGGTAAACTGCTGGGGTTCATTGTGAGTAAAAGAGGGATCGAGATAGATCCCGACAAAGCTAAGGCTATCAGGGATATGCCGCCTCCCAAGAATTTGAGGGAAGTCCGAGGTTTAATCGGGAGGTTACAGTTTATTCGTCGGTTTGTGTCCCAACATTCACAAAGGTGTAGACCTCTCTACGAGTTGACCAAGCCAGGAGTAGAATTCCACTGGAATTCTAAATGTCAGAAAGCTTTTGAAGGGTTGAAGGAATATCTGGCTAGTCCACCCGTTCTCATTCCACCCAAACCAGAAAAACCTCTGATCCTTTACGTCTCAGTCTTGGATGACTCCGTGGGAGCCGTCCTCGCACAAGCTGATGAAGAAGGCAAGGAACGGGCAACCTATTACTTGTCCAAACTTCTCAATCCCTGTGAGCAGAAGTACACCGGCATGGAGAAAACCTGTGCTGCCCTCGTTTGGGTAGTGCAGAAATTGAAGCACTACTTCTTGGCTCATGAGGTCCACTTGATTGCTCGAATGAATCCTATCAAATTCCTTCTGGAGAAAGCCGTCCTTACGGATAGGCTAGCACGCTGGCAAAGTTTTCTCTCTCAGTTCGACATCACCTACATCCAGCAAAAGGCGATTAAAGGCTATGCCATAGCCGAGCATCTCGCTCACCATCCTCTTCCCAAGTTCGATCCCGTCCAATCAGAGTTTCCAGATGAGGAACTAATGTCCGTCAACCAATCAGATGAGCCAATGTGGACACTATATTTTGATGGAGCTCTGAATTCTCAAGGGAGAGGAATCGGCGTCGCCCTCCTGTCGCCTGAAGGCCTCACATTCCCATTGGCATACCAGCTCAAATTTCAGTTACCAACAATATAGCCGAATATGAAGCTCTTCTAGCTGGCCTAGAACTCGCTCATTCTTTTCGTATCACTGAGTTGCGAGTCGTAGGTGATAGTCAACTCATCCTTCGCCAGGTGCTCACTAAATATCGCACTCGCGATCCCAAACTCAAGCCATACCAAGAACTCACTGCTGCCTTTGCCAAACTGTTCACAAAACTGATCTTTGTTCATGTCCCTCGTCATCAGAATATTCTCGCCGATGCCCTCGCCTCATTGGCATCATCCATAAGGTTCCCTCTAGGAAGATGGTTTAAGTCCATTTCCATCTACAAACTTCACGCCCCTGCAATCGATGATGCTTCCTACGTAAACATCAAAGACAGGATAGCAAGGAAGATCCTGCAGGAAGATATCCTTGAGAAGAGGGAGATCATGTTGGCAGAGGCTGAAGAAGAACTGGCTGATGAAGAGAAACCATGGTTCTATGAAATTGTCAAATACTGCCAAGATCAGTCTTATCCTGAAGGGGCCACCACAGAGGACAAGAAAGCCATAAGAAGGGTGGCTCAGAAATATACATTGGTTGGAGGTCTACTCTATAGGAGGAGCCTTACTGGTATTCTGTTAAGATGTCTTGGTGACGATGAGGTTTGGAAATGTGTAGAGGAGACGCACTCGGGTGTGTGCGGTGGCCACGTGAATAGTCAGATGCTCGCCAAGAAGATCATTCGCAAGGCTTTTATTGGCCCACTATGGAAGAGGATTGTGCTGTCTATGTCCGTAGGTGTGTCAAGTGTCAACTTCACGCCGATAAAATCCATTCACCATCTTCCTCACTTCATCCAATATCCTCCCCATGGCCTTTCTCCATGTGGGCATTCGACATCATTGGTCCCCTAGGTGATCCCAATTCCCTCACCAAGCAGAAATCTTTCATCCTTACTGCGACGGAATACTTCACCAAATGGGCCGAAGCCGAAGCTTACGCGGAAATCAAGGCGTCAACAGTCTGCAAGTTCATCATGAAGAACATCCTCGCCAGATTCGGCGTCCCAAGCACGATCGTCACCGACAATGGGCCACAGTTCATTTCTCAGGACCTACAGGACCTCTGCAAAAGGTACGCAATTGCATTGCATCATTCATCGCCTTATTACCCACAAGGTAACGGCCAAGCGGAGGCCACCAATAAAACATTGCTCAAAATCATCAAAAAAACCTGCGAGTCTAGTAAGTTTTCAGACTGGCCAGAAAAGCTTATCGAAGCCCTATGGGCCTATCGCACTTCAATCCGTACCCCCACCGGGCAGACTCCATTTGCCCTTACTTATGGTATGGAAGCGGTAGTCCCGTACGAGACTCTGATCCCTTCTCTCAGGGTACAATTGGACGAGGAATTTCCCCTCGACGATCGTCGTAATTCACTCCTCGCCCAGTTGGAACTCTTGGATGAGAAGCGGCTGGCCGCTGCCGAACACGCGCGTGTGTATCAAAATAGACTCGCTCGCTTTTACCAAAAGAAAGTCGTTGAGAGAAAATTCAAAGTCGGTGAGATGGTCGTAAAAAGAATTTTTGTCAAACCTGGAGGGCCGCGTTCTAAGCTCCAACCCAATTGGGAAGGACCATTTGTAATTCAAGCCGTGTACCCTGGCAACGCCTACAAGCTAGTCAACGCCGAAGGGACCGAGTTATCCCACCCTTGGAATGGGCTTTATCTTAAGAAATACTACCCTTAGCACAAAACAAAAAAAATGATGAAAAGATAAAAACATCAAAAACAAAGAAATATTGAAAACCACTAAAAATATGGAAAATTCAAAATGCCGATGCCTGGCAGTCACCATGTAGTTAAGTCCCTGCATCTAACCTTCATGTTAGGATAGGGCCCATTAAGGCTTGGTAGGCACCGGGTCTTGGTTTGCCAGAACCGTGGAGATCCCTGTCCGGCCACGTCGGCCTATGCTCGCTCGAAGGAAGCTAACATGTGCTCACTTATGTATTTTATTCAAAAAAAGTCGGTAGCATCACCTACGGTGGGGCCCCACCCAGAAGATCTCCGGAAGCTGTAATCTTTATTCTTTTCTCTTCGACCAAATGAGACAGTCGGCGCCCTTAAAACGCTGAGCATGAGAAACCGAAACTCAAACCCCAAAGGCAAGAGTAGGATCCATTTCCTCGAGCATCGATCAGAGCACGAGAAGAGGGCAGTGTCCCCGCAGGCATACGAAAAGGGAGCCCACAAACGTCAAACGACTATATCTCCCTCACAAAAAGAAATACAAAATCAAAATCAAGAGAAAAGCCTGGTCGTGACCGTGCCTGATGCGATAAACGGAACCCCTCAAAGCAAAAGTCTGAATCCACAAAACGGGCCGTGGAATGTAAATGCTCGAGATTTGGTCCGAAGTTTTCCGAAAGGAAAGAGTTAATGGGCCCTTATTCGCTCGCCGGGTTAACGGCTTTGCCGGTCCTCTCAGGAGGTTTATCCCCTACGCTCTTCCTTCTCCTCTAAAGATGAAGGTTCGATGGAGTTTCTGAAGGGTGAAAACTGCCTAGGGTCTGCGACCTTATTTTAATATACACATTTGGTTGCCTACTTTGAAAAGCAAAAGCTATCGCTGCGAAGGAGTCTCCGTGTTTCTGGCTGGTCAAGACCCCTGTTTACCACCTTGATGTCTTCTTGTTTAACCTCGGGCTTAGGCCAATGCAAGCGCGTCACCTATGGGTGCGACGGCGTCTGATTCCGGGTCAGCGTCGCGCGGTTGGTCGTTAGGGTTCCAGGGTGTTCCATCATATACCATCTAGAGTTGTGAGGAAACAGACCCGGGTCGGGCAAATCATTTACCTCAAACACCTTTTGGGTGAATCCCTGTGGTCGGAAGCGACTGGGAGCCTAAGCATGGCATGACGGTATTGTCATCAGGGTAAGTCTTAGCCGGCGGGATCATCATTCGAGGGGTCTAGAGGCCCAAATCAACCTAGATGTGCACTTAGGATACCTGGGAGGTTAGTAAGAAACCCCTGTTCTCACGTAGGTTAGGTGCCATTTGGGTGCTTGCCAGGCGTTAGCAAAAAAAATTGAAATGATAAAAACAACAAAAAATGGAAAAGAGAAAATGTACATATTTGCAAGCAAAAAAATCTTTTTATGATAAAACAAAAAAATGTCAAATATAAAAAAAGAAAACAAATCAATTTTGCATGATTGCATTTGCGTGCAGCATCTCACTTTAATATCGCTTGCATTCGTGTGCTTGCCTGTCGCATTTATCATCACTCATCTTTCCCTTGCCTTCGTTAAATAAAGGCTTGGCCCCTTGACCAGTTATCAAGGACAGTCACAGTGACCATTTGCTTATTGAGCAAGGGGCCAAGTCAGAACAGAAATTCTGATTTGTTTGTTTCAGTGATATGTGCAGGGATTCAGGCAACAGAAGCAAAGGTGAAAACCAAACAAACCGAACCTTGTATTTTATTCCAAAAACCAAAAAAATTACATCAAGTTCCGCCCTCTCTCTCTGCATTACTCGTCCCACTACTCTCCGGGCAAAACACTCTCAAAGGTGCTACCCAACTACGAAAAGCGGTACTCCTACCGCTCTGTACTCCCCTTCCTATTCCCACATCCCGGCGTTGATCCACGGAAGCAGCAGAGAAGCTACCAACACGAAAGCCACGCTCTCGTGCTCTTCGGTAGCGCTCCTCACCATCTCTCAGCCACTGTTCAGCAAGACCAAGGCTGATTCGGAGTTCGAATAGTTGGGCCTCCATGGCCCTTCGTTCCTCCCTTTCAGTCAATCTGTTGGCTCTTTCTCTCTCTGCGTCTCTTTCTCTCTCTGCACGTTCTCTCTCGCGGTCTTCCCTCTCCAACTGGAGAGTGATCCTCAGTTCCACGGCATCCCTAGAGGAGTCGTCATCAGGATGACGCCGCAGTTCCCTCTCCAGTTCTGCTATCCTAGCCTCCTTCTGCGCAGCTTGGGCAAGCGCTTCTTCCGTCTCCTTTTCCTGCCAAGTGTACCATCTCAGATACGCGATAAGGCGTAAACAAAGAGAACTCAACACTGAAACTTTTACCTGTATACAGAGCATCCCTTCTGCCTCCGCAGCACGCTGCGTGGCGTGAGCAAGTTGCTCATGAAGCAAGTCAAGTTCTGAGGTGGGAATCCACAAGCTGGAAGAGGCACCACCTACTCCCATCGCTGGGGAAGCCGCGCCAATCTGGGCATGCTACGACCGCGTGAATTAGCAGCCAACATCTGGAATCTGCGGTTCTAATTAGGAACGCACTGTACACCTACCAAGGCGCTCGTAGCTCCGCGGGCATCGCCCAACCGTTGCTCCATCTCTGCCAAGCGAGTTCGTAAATTCGCTATCATGGTATCACGGATATCCTGCAGCCATACGAGTCAGCATTTCCACCAGAAAACCAAAAAGGAGAAAGAAGAAAAGAGAAAAAGGGGAAACCTACCTCTACAAGTCCCCGGGGTTGGAGCCGCTCTGCGTACTTTGTTCTATATAGACGCAAGTAGTCCTCGCTATCCCGTGCCTGCGATTCTACAATCGTGCCACCCCGTTGCCAGTCTTCATACTGTTCAGGGAACCGCACGCGCCAGTCAATGCAGGTCGCCGGTCCTCGCGTCTTTCTCCCGACACGAGGTGGCGCAGCCGTATCCACCCATTCCTGAGCCAGTCCTAAAGTCCTCATAACCAATCGTAGCCGAAGCGGCTCGATTTCATTCAGGCAGTGCATCCATAGTTCCCGTCCGAACCGGGCACGACTTGCTAGAACCCACGGCTGGTCGGCATCGACCATGTCTGAGTAGGGTCTCCAGTTTACCATCGCTGCAGGGAACTCCTGTAGCTCCCGCCTTAGCACCATCAGTTGGTAGGTTAGGGGTGCCGCACTCATGATGGGTTCCCACCGCCTGGCTAGCGGCACCATCGCGGGTCGCCAATGTCGAGCTCTCCCCATGGGGAGGTAATAATAGCTCCACAGCTGCTCGGCGCAGGTCATCAGTACCTTGCAAAAACAAAAAAAAATACAAAACAAGCAAAACCAAAAATACCTGGATGAATGGTGTGAAACCACTCACAGTCATCTCACGGTCCGCTTCTTGGAATAGCCTGCAAACAAGTGCCCAGCATGGCAGCTCCCCAGGCATAGTACCCTACTCTTTCAAGGTCTGACAGCAGCTCCAGGAAGTACATTGGATACCGTCCCCTTTCGAGCTCAGTACCAATCTCCCCAAAAGGAAGAGGAGAAATCTCCTCAAATCTATGTTGCATCTTTCCCAGTTGCCGAAATCTGTGCAGTACACGGCACGGCATCCTATTTCCATCCTTTCCATGAACTCTTCTGAGGATTCGTCGTCCCGCCGATGAGTGTCGGTGAGCCCTAATGCATCCATGAGGGACGCCCTAGCTACCGACCTATTTTTCCGACCATCTAGGTCCAAACCCAATAGCTTCTGGGCACCTTCTCGGTAATCCGCATAAGTGACCCCGGTCACTGCCTCGCCCTCCACCTTAGGCTTGTGATCCGGACCACATCCTCCAAGCTGGGCACCATGTGCCCCCAGGGCATCAGGAATGCCCGGCTCACTGGGTCCCATCTCTCACACAAGGCTTGGATCAGGACCGGGTCGAGCTGAATCGGCTCGATCCGAAGAAAGGTGCCAAAGCCCATCACGTCTAGCCTAGCCTTCTGAAAATCTGGGAGGCCCCTGTACGCTGCTACTACCAACTCCCATGAGATCTGTGATTTCATCACAACCTACGCATACAAGGAATGGGGGTGAGGTTTGGTCAGAAGAAAGGAAGAAAGAATGAGAAAAGGGCAAGAAAACTTGGCTTACGAGTTGTGATTGGGCCCTTTCGCTAAAGTGCCCTTCGAGGTCCGAAAGCCTCCTGGAACTACTACCACTGGACCTGCTTCTCTTCGAGGAGTGGGAAGATTCGCCCTCCATCCAACTCTCGGAATTTTGAACTCCTCCTCTCTCGTGAGAACTTGTGCTCCTCGAGTTAGCCCTCGATATACCTGGGAAGATAAAAGGGACAAGAATTTATAGAAATGGAAGGAGTGCGGGCCAAGATTGCCTCCATCACCTGTTAATGATAGCCCTCGCGATGAGGCACCTGCCATGCGGTCCCGTGTGTCACTTCACCGCTCGCACAGGGTGATTGATTGGACGAAGAGTATGACGACTAGTCCCTATGTTGTCCAGGGATACCCTATCATGTTTTGGAGGACGTCCGCAAAATTTGACACAACATCCGGGAAAAGGAACTAGGGCCGTCATTATTGACTTCGACGGCAGATTCCCGTGGAAAATGGTCACAACAAGACGCGATTCTCCGCTTGGGGTGGAGTCTCGGCAGACCCATCACATGGGAACAGTGCAAAGGAGAAGAAGTGTAGGGAAGAAGGAACGCACAAGAGAACAAATAAACAGCAGCAAATCAAATCACTCCATTCATAATTCTACATAAGCTGTCAAAACATCATAAACATAAGGAGGAGGCGAGCCCACCAGCTCGCCGATCCTCACCATCACTCATCTCTCTGGGCGCTCCCCTCCTCTCCCCTGAGGTGCGGGTCCCTCAGAAGCCTCCTGGATCCTCGTGCAGCAGCACCTGCCTCGCCTCGTGGCGCCGGCTCCACAGCAGTGACTCGCTGCTCCTCCCCTGGCATGGCGAGAAAGCCACTAGCGGCAAAGCGACCAGACTGGCGCAGTCGCTCCCCGAACTCTCGCGCTCTCTCGTAGCACGTCTCCATCCCTCCTAGCCTCTGCACGATGGCCTGAAGGCCCAGCTGGAGCTCCCTCACTTGGGCCTCCAAGGCCCTCCTCTCGGTCTGATCCCGCTGTCGCTCGGACCTTCTCTCGCTTTCTCTCTCTCTGCCTCTCTCCTCATCATCTGCAGAAGAACCCTTAACTCCAGGATGTCTGGAGAAGGTCTCTCCTCACCACGATGCCGCAGCTCCGCTACAGTCGCCACCCAGGCATCACGCTCCTCTTCCGCCCGGGTCGCGCGGGCCACCGCACTGGCAAGTTGCTCCCGGAGGGAGGTAATCTCGAGAAAAGGGGCCGAGGAACTGGAAGATGCGCCACCAGTCACTCCCACCGTCGCTGTCTGCTGGGCACGCTGGAACAAAATAAACAACGGCCGTCAGTGAAACTCCAAAATCTGAAGATAAAAGTGCGGCACGTAACTTACCAGGAGCGACAGCTCATGTTGAGCGACGGCCAGCTGCCGCCTAACCTCTGACAGTTGGGCGTGCGAGCCGCCGATGCCACGCGTGTTCCCAGCTCGGGGAAGCCCCGCATAACTCTCTCTCTGCCGCCGCAGGAAGTCGGCGCTGTCCTGCACCAATACACTCCCTTGCTGTCCAGGGAGACGTACGTGCCAGTCCTCGAGCCTCGCCTTGCCGCGACTCTCCCTCCTGACGCGGCTCGGCTCGTCCGCACTCGCCCACTCATCGGCCAGGCCCAGGGTCCTCGCCATGCCCTGCACCAAGAAAGGGGTCCCATATCAGTCAAAATAACGCGTCCCCTGTCTAGGACGCGTCCATCATTTAAGTGCAACACTAGCCGAACCCTTTCCCCCCTCGCACGGCTTGCTTCAAAACTCAAAATGGATCAAAGAGGGGGAAAATCAAGCACTCACCGAGCCGTATTCACCTCCTCCCATGACATCGGGCCCCTCGGGTCCCTCGGGGGTCCGAAGCGGCCCTTCCTCCTCCATAGACGCCGTTCCGTGCTCGGGCGCGTCCCTCCTTGGGCGAGGGGTCCCGCGTCCCTCTCCACCTTCACCATGGTCGGGCCCACCGAACTCCATCGATCAAAAGAGGAGGAAGACGAAAAACAGGGCAAGCGAGTCTCGGCAAAAGGCGGGCTCGTTTGCGGGTAAGGCACGGGAGAAGAAAGGCCACCCGACGCATTAAATTTGAATTCAAGGATTAAGACGCATCCTCGCGCCTGGACGTGTCCAAAAGGGGAGAAAGGAAACAAAATCCCCCCGTGCAAAGCGTAGTTCCCCGCTGTTCAGGGCAAGGTCTCGTGGAGCGTGCCTCAAAGGACAACTCTGTGCAAAGAAGAAAGGGTGGGAGGGAGAAAAGTACACATAACACACAAAAAGCCATTTTCATTCCATATAATAGCTGAAAGTACATCATACAGTGAGAAGGGTGACGTGTACAAGCAACTCTCTAACTCTCGCTGCCACCCTCCTGGTCATCTCTCTCCTCCCTCCTCTGACGGGGATCCCTAGGGGGCCTCTGCGACCTCTGCGAACCCTGAGAAGCCGTGCTCGCCTCGCCCTGCGGTGGCACCCCAGCCTCGAAGGCACGACGACGCTCCTCGGCCGAAGAAACCAGATAGCTGCCCAAGGAAAGAGAACTAGACTGACGAAGCCGTGCCCCGCGTTCCTTCGCCCTCTGGTACCGCTCCTCACTCTCCCGAAGTCTCCCCTCCGCCGTGCCAAGACTCAGCCGGAGCTCCGACACCTGGGCCACCAGAGCCCTCCTCTCGTCCCAATCTCGATGTCGCTCTGCCATCATGTACTCCCTCTCTTTCTCTAGGGTCTCCCTATCCCTCTCCCTCTCTCTCTCCACGCTCTCCCTATCCCTCTCCCTCTCCTCTCTCTCCCTCATCGCCTCTCTCCTCGACAGCTCGAGGGCGATCTGCAGATCCACTACGTCGCGAGGAAGCTCCTCAGCCTCCCGTCGCCGCTCCTCCTCTAGCTCCGCAATCCGGGCGTCGCGCTCTGCCACCCGGGCATCGCGCTCCTGCTCAGCACGAACAGCACGGGCCAGGGCCTCCCGAATCTCGGCCACCTGTCAAAGCACGCATGCACCATAAGAGAACAGTGATAGAAGGAAAGCAGTCAGAAGAGAGTCAAGGTCAGGCAAGCACTCACTCGAGCCTCACGGTCACGCTCGGCCTCCTCAGCCCGAGCCACCGCATACGCCAGCTGCTCCTGGAGGGCAGAAACCTCCGGAGGAGGGCCCCGCGAACTGGAACCCGCTCCACCAGCCGTCCCGGCTGCCGCTGTCTGGTGGGCCCGCTGAAACACGGGGCAAACGTCAGTCAAAGGCTAAGCATCAAAAATCCAGGTCACAAAAAAATGCATTGCATAGACTCACCAGGATCTCCAACTCCTGTCCGATGGCCACCAACTGTCGCCTGGCGTCCGCCAACTGGGCCCGCAGGTCGACAATCATGGTATCACGAGCGTCCTGCATTGCACATAAGTTAGTGCCACATACATATACATATAGAAAGGTGAAGCAGTTTCATTTCACTTACCCCTGCCATACCACCAAGGAGAGGCGGTCCCCGTACGTAGCTCGGTACCGTCTCATGTAGTCAGTGTTGTCCTGTACATGGGACACCACTGGGACCCCGCCCTGCTGCCAGTCCTGGTACTGTGCTGGAAGCGCGTACGCCAGTCCACGATCTTTGCCTTCCCCTTGGTCTTTCGCCCGATGCGGGCCGGCCCATCTACATCGACCCACTCTTGGGCCAGCCCCAACGTCCTCATAACCAGCCTCAGCCGAAGCGGCTCGATCTCGTTCAGGCAATGGACCCACACGTCCCGCCTGAAACGAGGAAGACCCGCTACAACCCAGGGCTGGCCAGCATCGCCCATGCCCAGGTAGGGCCTCCACACCACCTACATCATCATACATGCATCATATTAATTGCCATTTAGTCACGTGCATAAAAAAAAAATACAAAAAAATCATACGCATCATACCATGGCCTCGGGATACTCGCTCAGCTCCCGACGAAGCGACGCCAGCTGGTAGCCGTGGGGTGCTGCAACCACAACCGGCCTCCACTGACGCGCCAGAGGCACGGCCCTCCTGTTCCCATGCCTAGCCCTCCCCATCGGGAAATAGTAATAGCTCCACACCTGCATCCATCATACATCATTAGTACAATAATTGCATATTTAACTGGGGGAATGCATAAATAAAATGTTTACCTGGAGAAAAGGTGCGAAGCCACTGACTGTCGTCTCCTTCTCCGAAGTCTGGGAGAGATCGGCAATCAAATGGGCAAGCAAAGCCGCCCCCCACGCGTAGTGCCCCACTCTGTCAAGGTCCGCCAGGATCCCGAGGAAACGGCAGTGGATGCCATCCCCCTTCGTCCCCATCAGAAGGCGGCCCAGGAAGAAGAAAAGAAACCTCCGCAGGTCTAGATCCACCAGCTCCCGCTCGCTCGGGTCCTGGGTGAAAGCTGCACGGGCATCTGCCTCCAGTCGTGCCAGAAACTCCGCTCCAGTCTCGCTAACCCGCTGGCGCGGGTCGACGAATCCGAGCGCCTCCATGATCTCCACTCGGCCGACTACCCTGCTATCTCTATCAGTCACGCTCGTCTCTAACCACAGCAGGTCCAGGGCACTCTCTCGGTAGTCGGGGTAGGTGACCCCGCTGACTGCCTCTCCGTCAACTCGTAGCCCGGTGATCCGAGCCACGTCCTCTAGTGTCGGCACCATGTGCCCCCAAGGCATCAGAAACGCCCGGCTCGGTGCGTGCCACCTCTCCCTCGGTGCCTGGATAAGAGGAAGGTCGAGCCGGAAGGGCTCGATCCTAAGGAAAGCACCAAAGCCCATGGCGTCCACACGCGCCCTCTGGAAGTCCGGCAGCCCGCGGTATGCTGCCACCACCAGGGACCAGCTGATCCGGCCCTTCATCACGCCCTACACACCACAAAACCAACAAAGAACACATCAGCATCATGAATAGTAATAAATAATAACACTGTATATACTACTTATTCATTTTATTTTATTTTTCTTTTTAAAATATTTATTTTTTGTGGAGGCGTCCAGGCCCCTGGACGCCTCCTTTCCATTTCCTTTATCTTCTTTTTATTTTTTTAGAAAAACTCAAAAACTAAAACAAAAACAAAAATAAATAAAAATATATATATGGAGGCGCCCCAGGCCCTGGACGCCTCCTTATTTTTAATTATATTTCTATTATTTACGTAAATAAATAAATAAACAAAAATAAAAAGAAAAGGTGGAGGCGTCTAGGCCCCTGGACGCCTCCTTTCCCCCACTCCCCTGCCTTCTCTCACAACCTCTCGCCCGTCCGTTTAGCCTATTGAACCACAGAGTGAGAGTTCCGAAGAGCTTATCGGGTCGTGATCGTCATCTCCCGCGTCGCCAGCGCCCGCAGCGGCCTCCGCGGCCAGAAGAGGCACCTCCATCTCCTCCTCCGCAGCAATCTCCTCTGCTGCGGCCTCCTCAGCATCGTCCTTAGCATCGTCTCTCAGCCTCACATGATCGTCCCACTCAGATGACCCTCGAGGTCGGAGAGTCGCCTGATCTCGCTGCTAGGCCTGCTCCTCTTCATAACGCGGGAAGACTCTCCTTCCATCTTGAAATATCTAGATTCTCCTCTCCTTCCTCTCCTGAGCTTCCAAAACCCACCTTGGTGCATTTGATTGAACTAGCCTAAGGGGAGTTCTTATAGGAAGGGTAGGGCGCTACAGGACGGAACATGTCACATCAGTGGTCATTGTCAAGATTTTGTCTGGATCTCCTTTGTACTGTGGTGCGATTCTGCTGTGATTCTGCTACTTTCTGATGTTGTTAACCTTTGCTAGTCTGTGCAGGTTTTACTAACGGACGTCTTTGTCCCATCTCCTGTCCCACCTTTCAATGGTTGGTCCCACCATGTCATGCATCGTAGTATATGATATCTACGCTACTAGAACATGTCAAGGACCTTGCGGCCCGAACAAATCTGGGATTTGAGTTCCCCTTCAACAAAAACAGTGATGATCCCAGGAGAATTTGGGTTGTACGGATAGGCCGTTAACTTGTGGTAGCATGGGGACGACGGTTCCGTTCAGTGAGTTGGTACGTGGATAAACGGGCCCCAGCCCAGTATCAGCTCACCAGGTCGGTATCCTGACCCGTTCTTCACAAGTTGACAATATTATCCTTGGCTATTTTCTATTTTAGTTTGTTTTAAATTTTTCTTTAAACCCAGCATGCATTCATATAGGACTTTGATTTATTGCGGAAGATCATTCAAGTGATTCGATTGTGAAAGCCGCTGTGCTTCAATTCTTACAAATATGAGATATTCCACTCCGAATGAAATACTGAGTTTCCTTGAGACAGCCCTACGGTGCTCTTCCAAAGGAGACCCTTGTTTGGACAGACCCTCAGATATTCCTTTGCTTTTGACCTTGTTCGACCCACCTTGGCCGCAGCACTTCCACATTGGCTGGTAACCGCTCCCCAAAGGCGAAATCTCCGGTTTATGACCCAGGTACTTCCACACCGAGAAGTTGGTCTCTTTTTGTTTCGTGCCTGAGCGCACATCTCACCCTCCCTTATTTGATCTCCGTCCAAACAATCGTCAATATTTGAAAGACCTTCTTCAAGGTCGCCTCATTGAAACTCCAGGAAAGATTCCAAACAGTAACATCAAAAGCGTGTCTCATCACACCTTGACATCAACTTATCAGTCAGCTCCCACTTCATTTCACTCCACTTCGATACCATTCCACTACGTGTCGCTCCCTTGCAAAGTAGACGCCAAGGCGGGGCAGCTGTAGACACGCCATTCTTGACGTCTCCTGAGAAAGTCTCATATTACTATACGACGTCCCGCGACGGCTTACACATTTCGAATCACTTGAGTACTTCCTTTTCTTGGGTCTTCTTCTACCTTTTTCGGCATCCGGAATCGTCTCGTCATGGCATTCGGACGGCATCATCACCAGTCAGACGCATCAAGAGGTTCCGGAACCAAGAAGGTGTCTGCCGGGCGGCCGCCGATTGAGGACCCGGGTGGGTCTTAATGGGGGCGTCCAGGCCCCTGGACGCCCCCATATTTTTAATTTATTTATTTTATTTTCTCAGGGCTCAAAACCAAATAAAAAATATATATATTAATGGAGGCGTCCAGGCCCCTGGACGCCTCCATAAAAACAAAAATAAAAAATGTGTGTAAAATGCCAGTTGGCATAAAAAATAAAAATAATAAATAAAAATATATATATATTAATGGAGGCGTCCAGGCCCCTGGACGCCTCCATAAAAACAAATAATAAAAATTAAAATGCCAGCCTTGGCATAAAAGACAAAACAACAAATAAAAATAATATATTTATGGAGGCGTCCAGGCCCCTGGACGCCTCCATCAACTCTCTCACGGGCGCCGGCCACCGAACGATGGTTTGTCGTGTGTGAAAAAATCCAAATTATGGAGACGTCCAGTCAGCTGGACGCGTCCATTTCTGAATCACGAGGCGCCGCTCACAAAACCACGCGTTGTGCCAAACCGCGTGCGGCCGTCGGCGGTTTTCGGTGGACCTGTTTGAGGCGTCCGGGGCCCTGGACACCTCCACAAAAGTATTCCAAAAAAATATATAAAAATAGAATAAAATATTAATTCGGCCCTGATGGAGGTGTCCAGGGTCCTGGACGCCTCCACCCTCCAAAGCCCTATAAATAGAGGCCCACCCCCTCCGTTCTGGAGGAGCTTCGAAGTGATCCGATAGGCTGCCGGAGCCCAGAGGCTACGGAGTCATTTTTCTAACCCGTGGGTTCTTTTGTAGGTGGAGGTTCTGCCGGCTCCTGGGGTGCCCGCGCTCGCGAGAGGAAGGTCGTCTTCATCCACCGCGCTTTCACGTCGCCCCCACGCTGCCGGAGCTCCGCCGAATTTCACCATCGGCACATCCAATAAGCCAACTCTTTCCTTTTCTTCGTAGTTCTTTTACATTCATCATCTCGCATCCTCCATCCCCCTTTACAAGGGCGCCTCTTCTTATATACTTCTTGCATCCATCATCTCATTTTCCTCCTACTCGAGTCCGAGAGGGGTTTAAAAGATAACACCAACCAGGTGTGTGTCTCTCCATCATTTCGTTATTCTTATTGCAAGGATTTGAATACTACACATTCATCTTTCTAATCCATTTGTTATTTGTTTGTCGTTGTTTTGCAAGGGTAACCGAGGAAAGCCCTCTCCGTCGGCCGGCCGGAAGGAGAGGAAGAAGCAACCCGCCATCTCCCGCTCTTGAGGTAGGCGCGATCACTTTCTTATTTTGGGGTCTTTGGGCCCCTGGCGATTACATCTTTTTTCATCGAGGCCGCGGCGAGTCACTTCCCCAATGGCCGTTTAAATTTCTGTTCTTATATTCTCTTTATATTCTGTTACATTTTGCTCATATTCTCAAGGCCGCGGCGAGTCACTTCCCCAATGGCCGTTTAAATTTCCGTTCTTATATTCTCTTTATATTCTGTTATATTCTGCTCATATTCTCGAGGCCGCGGCGAGTCACTTCCCCAATGTCCGTTTCAATTCTTGTTATTTAATTTCTGCACCATTCCCGTCCCCCCCGAGGTCGCGGCGAGTCACTTCCCGCTATGGCCGTTTAAACCCCCAAATCTTACTATATTATATTTGTCCCGCTCGCCCCGCCGGAGCAATCTCCCGTGGTGGCCCCTTCTCCCTTTTCTCTTATTTCTGTGTTGCAGCAAACAAAGAAAAAAAGAGGAGCCCGCGCGCTCCGCGTCTTCTCCGCTCCCCCGAACCGCGTGACGTCGCTCACACCCTCGTGACGTGCTAGATCTGCGGATCGCCCTCGAGCTGTCGAGGAGGGAGGCGATGAGAGAGAGAGAGGAAAGGGAGAGAGAGAGGGAGGAGCGACAGCGGGATCAGACCGAGAGGAGGGCTCTGGAGCCCCAGCTGTTGGAGCTCCGATTGAGTCTCGGCACGGCGGAGGGGAGGCTTCGGGAGAGCGAGGAGCGGTACCAGAGGGCGAAGGAACGCGGGGTGCGACTTCATCAGTCTGGTTCTTTTTCCATGGGCAGCTATCTGGTTTTTTCGGCCGAGGAGCGTCGTCGCGCCTTCGAGGCTAGAGTGCCACCGCAGGGGGAGGCGAGCACGGCTTCTCAGGGTTCGCAGAGGCCCCCTAGAGATCCCCGACAGAGGAGGGAGGAGAGAGATGACCAGGAGGGTGGCAGCGAGAGTTAGAGAGTTGCTTGTACACGTCACCCTTCTCACTGTATGATGTACTTTGACTATTATATGAAATAGATTTCGTGTGGCGTGCCCTTTTCTTTCCCGCACTTTCTTTTGCACCACGTTGTTTACGCTTCACGAGACTTTTGCCCTGGACAGAAGGGAACTACTTTACACGGGGGGATTTTGTTTCCTTTCTCCCCTTTTGGACGCGTCCAGGCACGAGGACGCGTCTTAATCCTTGAATTCAAATTTAAAGCGTCGGGTGGCCTTTCTTCTCCCGTGCCTTACCCGCAAACGAGCCCGCCTTTTGTCGAGACTCGCTTGCCCTGTTTTTCATCTTCCTCCTCTTTTGATCGATGGAGTTCAGTGGGCCCGACCATGGTGAAGGTGGAGAGGGACGCGGGACCCCTCGCCCAAGGAGGGACGCGCCAGAGCACGGAACGGCGTCTATGGAGGAGCAAGGGCCGCTTCGGGCCCCCGAGGGACCCGAGGGGCCCGATGTCGCGGAGGGAGGTGAACACGGTCTGGTTGGTCCTCCAATCTCTTCCTCTTTGATCCATTTTGAGTTTTGAAGCAAGACGTGCGAGGGGGAAAGGGTTCGGCGAGTGTTGCACTCAAGTGATGAATGCGTCCTAGACAGGGGACGCGTTCTTTGTTATGATGCGAGGTCCTCCTTCCTTGGTGCAGGACATGGCGAGGACCCTGGGCCTGGCCGATGAGTGGGCGAGTGCGGACGAGCCGAGCCGCGTCAGGAGGGAGAGTCGCGGCAAGGCGAGGCTCGAGGACTGGCACGTACGTCTCCCTGGACAACAAGAGAGTGTATTGGTGCAGGACAACGCCGACTTCCTGTGGCGGCAGAGAGAGATTTATGCGAGGCTTCCCCAAGCTGGGGACACGCGTGGCATCGGCGGCTCGCGCGCCCAACTGTCAGAGGCTAGGCGGCAGCTGGCCGTCGCTCAACATGAGCTGTCGCTCCTGGTAAGTTACGTGCCGCATTTTTATCTTCAGATTTTGGAGTTTCACTGACGGCCGTTGTTTATTTTGTTCTAGCATGCCCAGCAGACAGCGACGGCGGGGATGATTGGTGGCGCATCTTCCAGTTCCTCGGCCCCTTTTCTCGAGATTGCCTCCCTCCGGGAACAACTTGCCGGTGCGGTGGCCCGCACGACCCGGGCGGAAGAGGAGCGTGATGCCTGGGTGGCGACTGTAGCGGAGCTGCGGCATCGTGGTGAGGAGAGGCCTTCTCCAGACATCCTGGAGTTAAGGGTTCTTCTGCAGATGATGAGGAGAGAGGCAGAGAGAGAGAAAGCCGAGAGAAGGTCCGAGCGACTGCGGGATCAGACCGAGAGGAGGGCCTTGGAGGCCCAAGTGAGGGAGCTCCAGCTGGGCCTTCAGGCCGTCGTGCAGAGGCTAGGAGGGATGGAGACGCGCTACGAGAGAGTGCGAGAGTTCGGGGAGCGACTCCGCCAGTCCGGTCGCTTTGCCGCTAGTGGCTTCTTCGCCACGCCAGGGGAGGAGCAGCGAGTCACTACTGCGGAGCAGGCGCCAAGAGGCGAGGCAGGTGCTGCTGCACGAGGATCCCAGACGCTTTTGAGGGACCCGCACCTCAGGGGAGAGGACGGGAGCGCCCAGAGAGATGAGTGATGATGAGGATCGGTGAGCTGGTGGACTCGCCTCCTCCTTATGTTTATGATGTTTTTGACAGCTCATGTAGAATTATGAAGGGAGTGATTTGATTTTCTGCTGCTTGTTTGTTCTCGTGTGCGTTCCTTCTTCCCTACACTTCTCCTCCTTTGCACTGTTCCCATGTGATGGGTCTGCCGAGACTCCGCCCCGAGCGGAGAATCGCGTCTTGTTGTGACCATTTTCCACAGGAATCTGCCGTCGAAGTCAATAATGACGGCCCTAGTCCCTTTTCCCGGATGCTGTGTCAAATTTTGCGGGCGTCCTCCAAAACATGATAGGGTATCCCTAGACAACATAGGGTGCTAGTCGTCATATTCTTCGTCCAATCAATCACCCTGTGCGAGCGGTGAAGTGATACACGGGATCGCATGGCGGGTGCCTCATCGTGAGGGCTATCATTAACATGTGATGGAGGCAATCTTGGCCTGCACTCCTTCCATTTCTATAAATTCGTGTCCCTTTTATCCTCCCAGGTATATCAAGAGCTAACTCGAGGAGCACAAGTTCTCACGGGAGAGGAGGAGTTCAAAATTCTGAGAGTTGGATGGAGGGCGAATCTTCCCACTCCTCGAAGAGAAGCAGATCCAGTGGTAGTTGTTCCAGGAGGCTTTCGGACCTCGAAGGGCACTTCAGCGAAAGGGCCCAATCACAACTCGTAAGCCAAGTTTTCCTGCCCCCTTTTTTTTCATTCTTCTTTTTTTCTTCCTTTCTTTCTGACCAAACCTGCATGCGTAGAGTGTGATGAAATCACAGATCTCATGGGAGTTGGTAGTGGCAGCATACCGAGGTCTCCCAGATTTTCAGAAGGCCAGGTTAGACGTGATGGGTTTTGGCACCTTTCTTCGGATCGAGCCGATCCAGCTCGACCTGGTCCTGATCCAAGCCTTGTGTGAGAGATGGGACACAGTGAGTCGGGCATTCCTGATGCCCTGGGGGCACATGGTGCCTAGCTTGGAGGATGTGGTCCGGATCACAAGCCTGAAGGTAGAGGGCGAGGCAGTGACCGGGGTCACTTATGCGGATTACCGAGAAGGTGCCCAGAAGTTACTGGGTTTGGACCTAGATGGTCGGAAAAATAGGTCGGTAGCTAGGGCGTCCCTCATGGATGCATTAGGGCTCGATGACACTCGTCGACGGGACGATGAATCCTTAGAAGAGTTCATGGAAAGGATGGAAATAGGATGCCGTGCCGTGTACTGCACAGATTTCAGCAACTGGGAAAGATGCAACATAGATTTGAGGAGATTTCTCCTCTTCCTTTTGGGGAGATTGGTACTGAGCTCGAAAGGGGACGGTATCCAATGTCGCTTCTTGGAGCTGCTATCAGACCTTGAAAGAGTAGGGTACTATGCCTGGGGAGCCGCCATGCTGGCACACTTGTTTGCAGGCCTGTTCCAAGAAGCGGATCGTGAGATGACTGTGAGTGGTTTCACACCATTCATCCAGGTATTTTTGGTTTTGCTTGTTTTGTATTTTTTTTGTTTTATTTTTGCAAGATACTGATGACCTGTGCCGAGCAGCTGTGGAGCTATTATTACCTCCCCATGGGGAGAGCTCGACATTGGCGACCCGCGATGGTGCCGTTAGCTAGGCGGTGGGAACCCATCATGAGTGCGGCACCCCTTACCTACCAACTGATGGTGCTAAGGCGGGAGCTACAGGAGTTCCCTGCAGTGATGGTAAACTGGAGACCCTACTCAGACATGGTCGATGCCGACCAGCCGTGGGTTCTAGCAAGTCATGCCCAGTTCGGACGGGAATTGTGGATGCACTGCCTGAATGAAATCGAGCCGCTTCGGCTACGATTGGTTATGAGGTCCTTGGGACTGGCTCAAGAATGGGTGGATTCAGCTGCGCCACCTTGCATTGGGAGAGAGACGCGAGGATCGGCGACCTGCATTGACTGGCGCGTGTGATTCCCCGAACAGTACGAAGACTCGCAACGGGGTGGCACGATTGTAGAATCGCAGGCGCGGGATAGCGAGGACTACTTGCGTCTATATAGGACAAAGTACGCAGAGCGGTTCCAACCCCGGGGACTTGTGGAGGTAGGTTTCCCCTTTTTCTCTTTTCTTCTTTCTCCCTTTTTGGTTTTCTGGTGGAAATGCTGACTCATATGGCTGCAGGATATCCGTGATACCATGATAGCGAATTTACGAACTCGCTTGGCAGAGATGGAGCAACGGTTGGGCGATGCCCGCGGAGCTACGAGCGCCTTGGTAGGTGTACAGTGCGTTCCTAATTAAAACCCCAGATTCCAGATGTTGGCTGCTAATTCACGCGGTCGTAGCATGCCCAGATTGGTGCGGCTTCCCCAGCGATGGGAGTAGGAGGTGCCTCTTCCAGCTTGTGGATTCCCACCTCAGAACTTGACTTGCTTCATGAGCAACTTGCTCATGCGACGTAGCGTGTTGCGAAGGCAGAAGGGATGCTCCGTATACAGGTAAAAGTTTCAATATTGAGTTCTCTTTGTTTACGCCTTATCGCGTATCTGAGATGGTACACTCGGCAGGAAAAGGAGACGGAAGAAGCGCTTGCCCAAGCTGCGCAGAAGGAGGCTAGGATAGCAGAACTGGAGAGGGAACTGCGGCGTCATCCTGATGACGACTCTTCCAGGGATGCTATGGAACTGAGGATCACTCTCCAGTTGGAGAGGGAAGACCGTGAGAGAGAACGGCAGAGAGAGAAAGAGACGCAGAGAGAGAAAGAGCCAACAGATTGACTGAAAGGGAGGAACGAAGGTCCATGGAGGCCCAACTATTCGAACTCCGAATCAGCCTTGGTCTTGCTGAACAGTGGCTGAGAGATGGTGAGGAGCGCTACCGAAGAGCACGAGAGCGCGGCTTTCGTGTTGGTAGCTTCTCTGCTGCTTCCGTGGATCAACGCCGGGATGTGGGAATAGGAAGGGGAGTACAGAGCGGTAGGAGTACCGCTTTTCGTAGTTGGGTAGCACCTTTGAGAGCGTTTTGCCCGGAGAGTAGTGGGACGAGTAATGCAGAGAGAGAGGGCGGAACTTGATGTAATTTTTTTGGTTTTTGGAATAAAATACAAGGTTCGGTTTGTTTGGTTTTCACCTTTGCTTCTGTTGCCTGAATCCCTGCACATATCACTGAAACAAACAAATCAGAATTTCTGTTCTGACTTGGCCCCTTGCTCAATAAGCAAATGGTCACTGTGACTATCCTAGATAACTGTTCAAGGGGCCAAGCCTTTATTTTAATGAAGGCAAGGGAAAGAAGTGGTGATGATAAATGCGACAGGCAAGCACACGAATGCAAGCGGTATTAAAGTGAGATGCTGCACGCAAATGCTATCATGCAAAATTGATTTGGCATTTTTTGTTTTATCATAAAAAGATTTTTTTGTTTGTAAATATATACATTTTCTCTTTTCCATTTTTTATTATTTTTATCATTTCAATTTTTTCTTGCTAACGCCTGGCAAGCACCCAAATGGCACCTAACCTACGTGAGAACAGGGGTTTCTTACTAACCTCCCAGGTATCCTAAGTGCACATCTAGGTTGATTTGGGCCTCTAGACCCCTCGAATGATGATCCCGCCGGCTAAGACTTACCCTGATGACAATACCGTCATGCCATGCTTAGGCTCCCAGTCGCTTCCGACCACAGGGATTCACCCAAAAGGTGTTTGAGGTAAATGATTTGCCCGACCCGGGTCTGTTTCCTCACAACTCTAGATGGTATATGATGGAACACCCTGGAACCCTAACGACCAACTGCGCGACGCTGACCCGGAATCAGACGCCGTCGCACCCATAGGTGACGCGCTTGCATTGGCCTAAGCCCGAGGTTAAACAAGAAGACATCAAGGTGGTAAACAGGGGTCTTGACAGCCAGAAACACGGAGACTCCTTCGCAGCGATAGCTTTTGCTTTTCAAAGTAGGCAACCAAATGTGTATATTAAAATAAGGTCGCAGACCCTGGGCAGTTTTCACCCTTCAGAAACTCCATCGAACCTTCATCTTTAGAGGGAGAAGGAAGAGTGTAGGGGATAAACCTCCTGAGAGGACCGGCAAAGCCGTTAACCCGGCGAGCGAATAAGGGCCCATTAACTCTTTCCTTTCGGACAACTTCGGACCAAATCTCGAGCATTTACATTCCACGGCCCCTTTTGTGGGGGTTCCGTTTATCGCAACAGGCACGGTCACGACCAGGCTTTTCTCTTGATTTTGATTTTGTATTTCTTTTTGTGAGGGAGATATAGTCGTTTGACGTTTGTGGGCTCCCTTTTCGTATGCCTGCGGGGACACTGCCCTCTTCTCGTGCTCTGATCGATGCTCGAGGAAATAGATCCTACTCTTGCCTTTGGGGTTTGAGTTTCGGTTTCTCATGCTCAGCGTTTTAAGGGCGCCGACTGTCTCATTTGGTCGAAGAGAAAAGAATAAAGATTACAGCTTCCGGAGATCTTCTGGGTGGGGCCCCACCGTAGGTGATGCTACCGACTTTTTTGAATAAAATACATGTGAGCACATGTTAGCTTCCTTCGAGCGAGCATAGGCCGACGTGGCCGGACAGGGATCTCCACGGTTCTGGCAAACCAAGACCCGGTGCCTACCAAGCCTTAATGGGCCCTATCCTAACATGAAGGTTAGATGCAGGGACTTAACTACATGGTGACTGCCAGGCATCGGCATTTTGAATTTTCCATATTTTTAGTGGTTTTCAATATTTCTTTGTTTTTGATGTTTTTATCTTTTCATCATTTTTTTTGTTTTGTGCTAAGGGTAGTATTTCTTAAGATAAAGCCCATTCCAAGGGTGGGATAACTCGGTCCCTTCGGCGTTGATTAGCTTGTAGGCGTTGCCAGGGTACACGGCTTGAATTACAAATGGTCCTTCCCAATTGGGTTGGAGCTTAGAACGCGGCCCTCCAGGTTTGACAAAAATTCTTTTTACGACCATCTCACCGACTTTGAATTTTCTCTCAACGACTTTCTTTTGGTAAAAGCGAGCGAGTCTATTTTGATACACACGCGCGTGTTCGGCAGCGGCCAGTCGCTTCTCATCCAAGAGTTCCAACTGGGCGAGGAGTGAATTACGACGATCATCGAGGGGAAATTCCTCGTCCAATTGTACCCTGAGAGAAGGGATCAGAGTCTCGTACGAGACTACCGCTTCCATACCATAAGTAAGGGCAAATGGAGTCTGCCCGGTGGGGGTACGGATTGAAGTGCGATAGGCCCATAGAGCTTCGATAAGCTTTTCTGGCCAGTCTGAAAACTTACTAGACTCGCAGGTTTTTTTGATGATTTTGAGCAATGTTTTATTGGTGGCCTCCGCTTGGCCGTTACCTTGTGGGTAATAAGGCGATGAATGATGCAATGCAATTGCGTACCTTTTGCAGAGGTCCTGTAGGTCCTGAGAAATGAACTGTGGCCCATTGTCGGTGACGATCGTGCTTGGGACGCCGAATCTGGCGAGGATGTTCTTCATGATGAACTTGCAGACTGTTGACGCCTTGATTTCCGCGTAAGCTTCAGCTTCGGCCCATTTGGTGAAGTATTCCGTCGCAGTAAGGATGAAAGATTTCTGCTTGGTGAGGGAATTGGGATCACCTAGGGGACCAATGATGTCGAATGCCCACATGGAGAAAGGCCACGGGGAGGATATTGGATGAAGTGAGGAAGATGGTGAATGGATTTTATCGGCGTGAAGTTGACACTTGACACACCTACGGACATAGACAGCACAATCCTCTTCCATAGTGGGCCAATAAAAGCCTTGGCGAATGATCTTCTTCGCGAGCATCTGACTATTCACGTGGCCACCGCACACACTCGAGTGCGTCTCCTCTACACATTTCCAAACCTCATCGTCACCAAGACATCTTAACAGAATACCAGTAAGGCTCCTCCTATAGAGTAGACCTCCAACCAATGTGTATTTCTGAGCCACCCTTCTTATGGCTTTCTTGTCCTCTGTGGTGGCCCCTTCAGGATAAGACTGATCTTCGCAGTATTTGACGATTTCATAGAACCATGGGTTCTCTTCATTAGCCAGTTCTTCTTCGGCCTCTGCCAACATGATCTCCCTCTTCTCAAGGATATCTTCCTGCAGGATCTTCTTGCTATCCTGTCTTTGATATTTACGTAGGAAGCATCATCGATTGCAGGGGCGTGAAGTTTGTAGATGGAAATGGACTTAAACCATCTTCCTAGAGGGAACCTTATGGATGATGCCAACGAGGCGAGGGCATCGGCGAGAATATTCTGATGACGAGGGACATGAACAAAGATCAGTTTTGTGAACAGTTTGGCAAAGGCAGCAGTGAGTTCTTGGTATGGCTTGAGTTTGGGATCGCGAGTGCGATATTTAGTGAGCACCTGGCGAAGGATGAGTTGACTATCACCTACGACTCGCAACTCAGTGATACGAAAAGAATGGGCGAGTTCTAGGCCAGCTAGAAGGGCTTCATATTCGGCTATATTGTTGGTAACTGGAAATTTGAGCTGGTATGCCAATGGGAATGTGAGGCCTTCGGCGACAGGAGGGCGACGCCGATTCCTCTCCCTTGAGAATTCAGAGCTCCATCAAAATATAGTGTCCACATTGGCTCATCTGATTGGTTGACGGACATTAGTTCCTCATCTGGAAACTCTGATTGGACGGGATCGAACTTGGGAAGAGGATGGTGAGCGAGATGCTCGGCTATGGCATAGCCTTTAATCACCTTTTGCTGGATGTAGGTGATGTCAAACTGAGAGAGAAAATTTTTCCAGTGTGCTAGCCTATCCGTAAGGATGGCTTTCTCCAGAAGGAATTTGATAGGATTCATTCGAGCAATCAAGTGGACCTCATGAGCCAAGAAGTAGTGCTTCAATTTCTGCACTACCCAAACGAGGGCAGCACAGGTTTTCTCCATGACGGTGTACTTCTGCTCATAGGGATTGAGAAGTTTGGACAAGTAATAGGTTGCCCGTTCCTTGCCTTCTTCATCAGCTTGTGTGAGGACGGCTCCCACGGAGTCATCCAAGACTGAGACGTAAAGGATCAGAGGTTTTTCTGGTTTGGGTGGAATGAGAACGGGTGGACTAGCCAGATATTCTTCAACCCTTCAAAAGCTTTCTGACATTTAGAATTCCAGTGGAATTCTACTCCTGGCTTGGTCAACTCGTAGAGAGGTCTACACCTTTGTGAATGTTGGGACACAAACCGACGAATAAACTGCAACCTCCCGATTAAACCTCGGACTTCCCTCAAATTCTTGGGAGGCGGCATATCCCTGATAGCCTTGGCTTTGTCGGGATCTATCTCGATCCCTCTTTTACTCACAATGAACCCCAGCAATTTACCCGATGATACACCAAACACACACTTTTTCGGGTTCATTTTCAATTGGAACTCCCTTGACCTCTGCAAGACCTTAGCCAAAACTTCTGGATGTTCCATCCTGGTCCTTGATTTCACCAATAAGTCATCCACATACACTTCCAGATATATGTGCATCATGTCATGAAATATGGCCATCATCGCTCTTTGGTAAGTAGCTCCAGCATTCTTTAATCCGAACGGCATGACCACGTAACAATATGTTCCCCAAGGGGTAGTGAATGACGTCTTTTCCTGATCCTCTTCTGCCAAACGAATTTGATTGTATCCTGAAAATCCATCCATGAATGAGAGGGTCTCATATCCTGCTGTGTTATCGATCAACACATCAATGTGAGGCAAGGGAAAATCATCTTTTGGACACGCGCGGTTAAGGTCCCGGAAGTCGATACAAATCCTGACTTTCCCATCTTTCTTCATGACCGGGACAATGTTCGCCACCCATTGAGGATAAAGAATGACTCTAATGAACCTGGCTTTGTGGAGCTTATCGACCTCTTCTTTCATTTTCAAAGCCATTTGAGGGTGGAAACGCCTTAACCTTTGTTTTACCGAGACGGACCCTGGTTTTAGGGTTAAACGGTGTTCGACCAAGGTTGAATCTAGACCCGGCATATCCTCGTAGCTCCATGCAAACGTGTCCTTATATTCCTTGAGAACCTCAATTAATGCCTCTTCTTCAGAGGGTGGTAGGTTGTCACTTATGAGGATGATCCTAGGGTCTTCCTCAGTTCCCAAGTTGACTTCTTTGGTAGATTCTTCTACGGCGGTTGACGGCTCGTCGAATCTCCTCATTCCACTAGCGTATGCGCCCGCCGCATCCTCATATTCTTCACCCTCATCTTCAGTGGGGCATTCTTCATCCGTGATCTCGTAGACTCCATACCCTTCATCAAATGCACAGTCGCCCTCACATTCTATTTCGGTAGCTGGATGGGATTTTCTAACAACTGGGGGATGGCAAGAAGGGCCTGACACCTGGCGGCTAAATCCAGAAGGAATCGACGAGGGATCTGCCTACCCTTGGATTTCTTCCTAGGTACTACCCTTGGCCTATCATTCCTAGATTGACTGACAATATTTACAGAAGAAGAGGAAGACGAAGAGGATGGTGTAGAATGTACAGGAGAAGACCCCTCAGAGGAGGGGTAGAAAAGGTCGCTCATCGGACCTTGGACGGGTGGTCCGCAGGGCGGTACGCACCCGTGGGAGATGTAGGAGGTTTCCTCAACGAAGATGTGTTGTTGGGGAGTTTGAAAATTGACGTTTTTTTTTCGTTTTCATTTTTAATGACAAAGCAGTGAAAAGAGATTGGAGGAGAGAGAAAGTGGTTATGGCTAGAGGATTGTGAGGCTCATAGAGCAGATCATGGTTGAAGACCTGGCGCGGGTTGAAAAGCCCGCGTAGGTATGTAAGCAAAGAAGGGGACCTGGGAAGATCATCAGACAATTGTCTGGCCCAGGAAGAAGATATCAGCAAAGGCTGAGACGAGTGGATGGAGAAGATGGCGGCTAATGAGCCGTCGACGGCAATGTTGAGGACGGATGAAGATCCGTCGATGACAGGGTCCTTCTGGCGAGGACGAGGATAGTTTGGAACCTTGGCAAGAGTGGTAATATTCTCTGGTATTTCGGAGATCAATGGTGGTCCTTCAAGCTGCGGAGACGAGAACATCCTTTCCAGTGCAACGAAATGTCCCGTATGTCGAACCATTTGTTCCACTCGCATTCTGGATCTTTGATCTTGCCTCTTTTGGTGATCCTCGGACATTTTTCAGCCAAATATACAGCATGTGATCCCCCATATGCTTCTCGTGGGTGATCTCCCATCTGAACAACGGGCCCTCTGTTGAAGTGGTTTGATAGAGTCCATGTGAGGGGCTTCCAATCCGCCTTGAACGGTCCTTTGAAGCCTAGGCCAAACCTACGGTTCGGCCTAATTTCCTTTGGCGGTTTGAGCCTACCCTGTAACTGTGCGCCCAGACCTTTACCCTGTTGGTAGCCGATGTTCCTCATAATCTCCCACCCTTTGGAGTGAAAAGGGAGATATGATGTTGCGGTTGTCCTGACCGGCTCCTTTGGTGCTAGTGGAACGTGAGATGAATCACGTACGTCCAGTAGTGACAATATGGGTCGATGAGACGGCCAAACAGAGGGCAGAGAGGTGTTGATAGCATCCACTGTGTGAAGGACAGGTGTACTGACCACTTTAATAATTCTCCCATTGTAAGGAAACTTCAGGCACTGATGGTTGGTGGAAGGCACAGCGTCCATGGCTTCGATGTAAGGGCGACCCAGTATAGCCTTGAATGTGGGGTCCATGTCGAGGACATGGAATTCCGTGGGAATTGACATGGGGCCTAGTTCTGCCTTCAGAATAATCATCCCCTGCGGCGGCCTTTTGCTATTGTCATAAGCCGTGACCGTGATCGAGGAAGGTCTTATTTGTTCCTCGTTGACCCCACACAACTGAAGGGTGTCATGGAGATCACATTTATGGACGCACCCGTGTCCACAAGACACGGGTTTATGGATACCCCATTAATTTTTATTGAAATGCACAGTGCATATTTTCGAGCCTCCTTGGGAGCGAGCTCGTAGTTGTGGAACATGATGGCCGGTTGTGTGTCCGTTGGGGTCAGGACGGTAGAGATCTTTTCTACAGGGAGGTCCTCATTCACCATGACCCTTTGAAGGTACTCCATTAAGGCTGCCTGGTGGGATGTGGATCTTTGAAGTAGCTCCAGGATGGAGATCCGAGCAGGCGTCTTGTCCAAGTGTTTAATAGATCATACTGTGTTCCAGGGATAGCTCTTTCTGGTTGTTCTCCATCATCCTTCTCTGGCTGAGATTGCTCAGATTCTGACTGTTGTGGGGGAAAACCCTGTGGAAAATCCTTCCACTCCGGAGCACCATTGCCTGCGGCTTTTGTACCTCTGTGGGGGTAGCAGTGGGTTTTAACAGAGGTTTGAGGGGTAGTGGTGGAGGAATGGTTGATGAAGCAGGGGTGATGACGGGAGCAGGGATTCTGATGAGGGGTTTGTTAGGTGGAGGCATGGTGGAGGTAGAGGGGATATCGCGCGGATTATGAAGGATAAGGGGTCTGGAAGGTGGAGGTGGAGACGAAGTAGAAGTGGGTAGGGCTTGAAGCGGGCAATGATTTTGAGGTGGGTGATGGGTAATGAGTGGTTTTGAAGGCATTAGTGGTGATACGGTGGAGAAAGACGGGGTTATGTATGGTTGACGGATGATAAGGGATTAGAAGGCGTAGGGGTAAATGTGGTAGAGGTGGATGGTAAAGTGGGGGAGTGGGAGAAGATGAGAGGGTGTGAAGGCGTAGTGGAGAGTGTCGGTTGATAGGGGATCGGGTACGGATGAGAGGGCGTAATGGTAGTGGAAATGGTGAAGGCGATACTGACGCGGGTTGATGAGAGAGAGGTGCTACCCGGGCAAGGCAAGGGTGTTGCGTGATGATAGGATTGGCGGTAGAAAGAATGGAGGTACTTTCCTGGTGCCACACCTGCTCTCTCCCGACTTCCGGGAAGGAGGAGATGGGGTTAACCTGATGATTGGGCTGTTGGTGCTCCGGTAATGGATTCTAGATTATGCCCATGTCGGGCTGTTGTTGTGGGGCCTGCTGAGGCTGTTGTTGTTGTTGTGGTTGCTGCTGCTGCTGCTGGTGTTGTAACTGCTGCTGTGGCCTATGAGGAGGTCTCCTAGCCTTGAGAGCGGCGACGTATCGTCTCATTTCATCCCAATCTATTTGATGTTCATCATTCATATCGTGGATGTAATCTTTGAAAGGGAAGCAGTAATCTACTGTGTGTCCTGGATGTCTGTGGTAGACGCAGTATTTGGAGGTATCAACATTTGGGGGCCACACGGGCCTTTCTATGGGTAGGGCGAGTTGGTTTGATGCCATGAGGGCATTAAAAATGTCTTCTAAGGTTTCTGGCAATGGTGGATAGTAGGCTCTCTTGGGACCGAGCGACCTCCTTTGTTGCTATTGGGGACCATAGTTCCCCGGGGGTGAAACTTGGTTGTACTGAAGCGGTGGTTGTTGTTGCTGAGGTTGTGGTTGTTGTTGCTGGGGTTGACGCAATGGAGGCATATTATCCTGGGGTGGATTATTTTGGGGTGGAGGACGAAGAGGGAAAGGACCTGGTTGGAGGGGAAGTCGGGGCATTTGTGGAGGCCTTGGGTTGACTGCATAATTGGCATTGTTGACCGCACCCACTTGCTCATTTGTCACAACCCCTTCTGTGGCTTCGCCCGGGACACCAGCGCCTGTCTTTCTGACCACTTTGGGCTTCGGTGACTCAAACATGTTCATAATGGGGGAGTCTTTTAACTGTGTTTGGATGTACCGGGCCCTTTCATAGAGTTCCTCCATTGTAGTAAGTTTATTCATGGCCAGGACGTGTCTGAACTGTGGGGTTGCATTAGACACAATCATCTTCACTTGTTCGGGCTCGGAGAGGGTACCCCTTATTCTTTCCGCCAGAGACCTCCATCTATCAGCATAGTGGACAAAATCCTCGTCGGGCTTCATCTTTTCGGCCACTAGGTCGGTAATGGAGAGTGAGGGACCGACCCTATCCCTATATTTCTGCAAGAACCTCCTCTGAACTACTTCAAAATTCTCAGCCTCGCGGGGCTCCAAAGAATAGAACCACTCAAGCGCGGGACCATCCAATGATCTCCGAAAGAGGTATGCCAAGGACCTCTGATCGTTTTTCCAATAGGAGGACTCATACATGAAATCCTTGAGGTGAATGATGGGGTTGCCGGTACCATTTTATCTGCGATACGTGGGCATTTCGGAGGGAGGAAGATGAATGACGGGAAGGATTGGCAAAGCAACCTCTGGGGTGACTTTCACGTCCACCATTCTTCTTAGATTTTGAAACTGCTCGTCCATGCGATTGAACCTATTGAGGAGCGATTGGGCGAGCTCCTCTGGAGGTGAAGGTGGCACTTGCCACTGGGGGAGAAATTGTCTCCCGGAAACTTGAGGGGGGAACCCCGAATGAGGGGGAGCTGTCGGACCACCGTCAGTTGGCCCTGGCTGAAGCAGTATGTGGGGAACAACAGGAGTTTGAGATTGTGTCGGGAACTGGAATGAGGGTGGTTGTTGGCTCGCTTGTCCTTGAAGCGAGGGAGACTGGATGGTTTGCGCCAATGAAGGAGATGGAATGGCCTGCACGGACTCTTGGAGAGGTGCGATGGCCGGAGTTGATTCTTGGGGCGTGGGGGAAACAGATTTCCCCTTTAGAATGGCCTGGAAGGCCCGGAGCTGTTCAGAGGTAAGCTCCGTGTTGGCGAGGACGCCCAGTAAGGAAGAGATATCCTGTGGTGGGGACGTGTCCCCGGCAATAACCTGCACCTCATGCGAGGGCTCATGAGAAGGACCCGAGTCCATAGCATGGACTCGCGGGTCGGCTGACAAACCACGACTAGGGTGGTTCTCCTCAAAAGACTCGTGAGCCATGCTCACAGTTTTCCCAGAACGTAAAAACATACACTAGCAAGCAGGTAGCAGAGATTATCAAACAAGTGGATGCCTTTATGCCCTTTTTGTGTTTTAATTTTGAGGATTTTTTTTGTTTTTAGCGAGATCCGAAGTTCACACAAAATGGGGACCCTAGTTTATTTTTGTTTCACCGCCGTGTCAGCTAGGGTCTCTCGTCTCACCACGAATGGAATGACTAACTCCGGAGAACTTCAATGGTACAACCAGCCCAGTGAACGAAGAGGAGATTCTTCGATGTCCGGGACTTACGGAGGTCCCAGTGGAGGAGATTCTAGTCCGTTGAGAGGAATTCTCAAACGGAGAGTCCTTCCTTCACTGGGAAAGGGTGATCCTTGGAAAAAATGAAAAAGGATATAAAAGAGGGATGGATGTATGCAATGGAATGCTGACAGATATATAGAGTAAGAAAACAACAGAAATAACAAACATATAATAAACACCCAACCAATCACAACTGATAGTGTTGCCATGAGCACAACGGGGGCGCGCGAGGGCGCCAAGGTGAAGAGGCACGGACGGTGCCGAACTTGCAAGGGTAGCCAAAAGGAAGCAGTAGAGGTCCCACCGTGATCGCCAATCTGTGAGCGACGTCACGCGGTTCGGGGAAGCGGAGAAGACGCGGAGCGCGCGAGCTCCTCTTTTGTTTGCTGCAACACAGAAATAAGAGAAGAGAGAAGGGGCCACCACGGGAGATTGCTCCGGCGTGGCGAGCGGGACAAATGTAATATAGCAAGATAAGGGGGTTAAACGGCCATAGCGGGAAGTGACTCGCCGCGACCTCGGGGGGACGGGAATGGTGCAGAAATTAAATAACAAGAATTGAAACGGCCATTGGGGAAGTGACTCGCCGCGGCCTCGAGGATATGAGCAGATAAGAATATAACAGAATATAAGGAGAATATAAAGAGCGAAAATTTAAATGGCCATTGGGGAAGTGACTCGCCGCGGCCTCGAGAATATGAATAGATAAGAATATAACAGAATATAAAGAGAATATAAGAGCGGAAATTTAAACGGCCATTGGGGAAGTGACTCGCCGCGGCCTCGAGAATATGAATAGATAAGAATATAACATATAAGAACGGGAATTTAAACGGCCATTGGGGAAGTGACTCGCCGCGGCCTCGAGAATATGAGCAGAATATAACAGAATATAAAGAGAATATAAGAACGGAAATTTAAACGGCCATTGGGGAAGTGACTCGCCGCGGCCTCGAGAACAAGATGTGATTGCCAGGGGACAAAAGACCCCAAAATAAAGAAAGTGATCGCGCCTACCTCAAGAGCGGGAGATGGCGGGTTGCTTCTTCCTCCCCCTTCGGCCGGCCGACGGAGAGGGCTTTCCTTGGTTACCCTTGCAAAACAGTAGACAATAAACGAACAGAATTAGAAAGTGGCAGTGTAGTAACAATTTCTTGCAATAAAAGTAACGAGATCGTGACCTGACACACACCTGGTTGGTGTGGTTTTAAACCCCTCTCGGACTCAAGTAGGAGGAAAATGCGATGATGAATGCAAGAAGTATGCAAGAGACGGCGCCCTTATGTAGGGAGATAGAGGATGCAGTATGATGAATGTAAAGAACTATGGAGAAAAAGGGGAAGAAAAGGCTTATTGGAGGAGCCGAGGGTGAGATCCGGCGGAGCTCCGGCAGCGTGGGGACGACGTGGAAGCGCGGTGGATGAAGACGACCTTCCTCTCGCTAGCGTGGGCACCCGAGAAGCCGGCAGAACCTCCACCTACAAAAGACTCCACGGGTTAGAAATGACTCGGTAGCCTCTTGGCTCCGGTAGCCTATCGGATCTCTTAGAAGCTCTCCCAGAACTGAGGGGGTGGGCCTCTATTTATAGGGCTCCGGAGGGTGGAGGCGTCCAGGACCCTGGACACCTCCATCAGGGCTGAACTAATATTTTATTCTATTTTTATTTATTTATTCAGAATATTTTTGTGGAGGCGTCCAGGGCCCCGGACGCCTCAAATAGGTCCACCGAACCCCACCGACGGCCGCACGCGGTTTGGCACAACGCGTGGTTTTGTGAGCGGCGACCCGTGATTCAGAAATGGGCACGTCCAGACGTCTGGACGTCTCCATAATTTGAATTTTTTCACACACGACAAACCGTTGTTCGGTGGCCGGCGCCCGTGAGAGAGTTGATGGAGGCGTCCAGGGGCCTGGACGCCTCCATAAATATATTATTTTTATTGTTTTGTTTTGTTTTTTATGCCAAAGCTGGCATTTTAATTTTTTATATTTGTTTTGATGGAGGCGTCCAGGGTGCTGGAGACGCCTCCATTAATATATTATTTTTTATTTAGTTTTGGGTTTGAAAAATAAAATAAAATAAATTAAAAGAATGGGGGCGTCCAGGGGCCTGGACGCCCCCATAAAGACCCACACGGCTCCTCAGTTCAGGCGTTGGCGGCCGCCCGGCAGACACCCTTCTTGGTTCCGGAATCTCCTGATGCGTCTGACTGGTGTTGATGCCGTCTGAATGCCGTGACGAGACGATTCCGGATGTTGAGAAAGGCGGAAGAAGACTCAAGAAAAGGAAGCACTCGAGCGATTCAAAATGCGTAAGCCATTGCGGGGCGTCGTATAGTAATATGAGACTTTCTCAGGAGACGTCAGGAATGGCGTGTCTACAGGTATCTCTATTTTTAACCCCATTTGTTTCTTTCTTTTCTCTTTTCTTTATTCCACGGAGAACTTGGAACATGGGAGAACTTGTCTGCTAGAACACCGACCAGCCTTATCGATGATGATAAGGGTCGGGCCCTGGTTTAGTTCGTCGACATTGGTTAAATGCCGAAGCAAAGACTGTACAGTTCTTAACAGGGACAAAAGGTCCAAGCTAAGAGATAGAGGTCGACCGATCTCGCCGATGATGATGAGGGTCGAACGCGGGTCTGTTCATCGACGTGGTTTACATGTCGAAGTAAGGAGTATGTTCATTAACCGGGACGGAAGGTCTGAGTTAAAGGTGGAGGCCGACCGATCTCGCCGATAATGACGAGGGTCGAACACGGGTTTGTTCATCGATGTGGTTTACATGTCGAAGCAAGGAGTATGTTCATTAACCGGGATGAAAGGTCCGAGTTAAAGGTGGAGGCCGACCGATCTCACCGATGATGACGAGGGTCGAACACGTGTTTGTTCATCGACGTGGTTTACATGTCGAAGTAAGGAATATGTTCATTAACCGAGACGAAAGGTCCGAGTTAAAGGTGGAGGCCGACCGATCTCGCCGATGTTGACGAGGGCCGAACATGGTTTTGTAAGGGATTTCTGGTGGGACTTTTGATGGTTATCCCTTGGGAGTTTCATTAGGAGGAGAATAAAGAAGAACTTTTCAGATTACCACTTTACTGACCTGAGCGCCCTTTCAGATTTTCGCTGAAGTCACCCCCCTCTTGCTTTTGCCCACATGCCCTTTCGGGTTTTCACGTGGTAGGGTACCTGATTTTGCCTGTAACGCCCTTTCAGATTTTCGCCACAGCCGGGTTATAGCCATTTTTGCCCTTGTTCCGAATATAAGAAAAAGTCCGGCGGGGTATCTCTATTTTTTTAACCCTATTTTTCTTTTCTTCTCTTTTTTTTATAACAGAAGGATGTTGAGAGAGTCAGCTAGGACATGGAGCTCTGCCCCGAGGAAAAGGGGTTTATTCGTTAGTACGAAGGCAATGCTAACGTGAAGGATGGATTCGTGCCGATTCGGGCGTAAGGCCCGCAATGGCAAAAATATATAAAAGTTGGCTAGGACACGAAGTCTTGCGCCGAGAAAAGGGGTTTGTTCGTTAGCAAGGAGACAATGCTAGCGCAAAGGGTGGATTCGTGCCGATTTAGGCGTAAGGCCCGTAATGGCAAAGATGTATATATTATGCGAGTTTGGCTAGGGCAGAGTACCACTAGACCGATATGTGGGTAGCTCGGTCAGGGCGGAGTGCCACTAGACCAGGGTAGCGATAGCTCGATCAGGGCGGAGTGCCATTAGACCAAGGTGGAGGTAGCTCGATCAGGGCGGAGTGCCACTAGACCAAGGTAAGGTAGCTCGGTCAGGGGGGAGTGCCACTAGACCAAGGTAAGGTAGCTCGTTAAGGGCGGAGTGCCATTAGACCAAGGTAACATAGCTCGGTCATGGCGGAGTGCCACTAGACCAAGGTGGAGGTAGCTCGGTCAGGGCAGAGTGCCACTAGACCAAGGTAAAGGTAGCTCGGTTAGGGCGGAGTGCCACTAGACCAAGGTAAGGTAGCTCGGTCAGGGCGGAGTGCCATTAGACCAAGGTAACGGCAGCTCGGTTAGGGCGGAGTGCCACTAGACCAAGGTAAAGGTAGCTCGGTCAGGGTGGAGTGCCACTAGACCAAGGTAACGGTAGCTCGATCAGGGCGGAGTGCCACTAGGCCAAGGTAAGGTAGCTTGGTCAGGGCGGAGTGCCACTAGACCAAGGTAAGGTAGCTCGATCAGGGCGGAGTGCCACTAGACCAAGGTAACGGTAGCTCGGTCAGGGCGGAGTGCCACTAGACCAAGGTAAGGTAGCTCGATCAGGGCGGAGTGACACTAGACCAAGGTAACGGTAGCTCGGTCAGGGCGGAGTGCCACTAGACCAAGGTAAAGGTAGCTCGGTCAGGGCGGAGTGCCACTAGACCAAGGTAAGGTAGCTCGGTCAGGGCGGAGTGCCATTAGACCAAGGTAACGGTAGCTCGGTCATGGCGGAGTGCCACTAGACCAAGGTAAGGGTAGCTCGGTCAGGACGGAGTGCCCTAGACCAAGGTAAGGTAGTTCGATCAGGGCAGAGTGCCACTAAACCAATGGTGGGTAGCTCGGTCAGGGCGGAGTGCCACTAGACCAAGGTAAGGGTAGCTCGATCAGGGCGGAGTGCCACTAGGCGAAGGTAAGGTAGCTCGATCAGGGCGGAGTGCCACTAAACCAAGGGTAGGTAGCTCGGTCAGGGCGGAGTGCCACTAGACCAAGGTAAGGGTATTCCGATTATTCAGGGAATGCTGGTTGCGCCGTGTGATACAGCTTTATATGCTTTCCATTGAGGGGAGAGAACTGGATGACCCCTTTGTGGTCTACCAGGACGTAGGCACCCCCTTCATATACTCGGCGGACGATATATGGTCTGACCCAATTTTCAACCAACTTTCCCTTGGGGTTGGAAGCCATCACTTCTCTCCTTTTGACCATTACCAGGTCTCCCTTCTTAAACTCTCATCCTTTGACCAGCTTATCAAAAGCACGGGTCATGCGAGCTTGGTAGAGTTGAATATTTTGTTGCGCACGGAGGCGCTTTCCTTCGAGCTCAGCGAGCTCTTCCAATCTTCTTTCTGCATTGGTTTGTTCACCGCTGACTAGTCCATGCTGGATGGTGACTCGCAGCGAGGGAACTTCTAATTCAATCGGCACCACAGCCTCTGACCCATACACGAGGGAGAATGGTGAACAACCGGTTGGGATTTTATAGACAGTACGATAGGCCCAAAGCGCCTCGTACATCTTTTCTTCCCAGTCCTTTTTATTAGACTTGACAGTCTTTGCCAGCAACGTGCATAGTGTTTTGTTGAAGGCTTCTGCAAGTCCATTGGCTAGAGGGTTGTAGGGGGACGACGTCCTCCAGTCAATCTTATATTTGTCAGCTAGCCGGTAAACCTTCTGATTTCTGAAATGGCTGCCGTTGTCAGAGATAATTCGGCTGGGAATCCCAAACCGGAATATTATGTTCTGCCGGCAGAATCTTGCAACTAGTTCTCCCGTCACATCACTTGACGCAACTGCTTCTGCCCATCTGGAGAAGTAATCTGTAGCTGCTAAGATGTATTTGCACCCTGACGAAGATGCTGGTAGTGGCCCTACCACGTCCGTGCCCCATTGAGTAAACGGCCAGCTTGATAAGGTAGGATGTAGTGGCACTGGAGGCCTTCTTGACACATTGGCGTGTTCTTGACACTTCTGACAAGCCCTGGCGAACTTGCAGCAGTCATCAAATATAGTGAGCCAATAGTAACCCAATTTCTTTATCTCAATTTTCATCTTTGGGCCGGCCTGATGCGCTCCAACTGATCCCGCATGGATTTCTTGCATCACCTGCCCAGCTTTTGCTGAAGACAAGCAACGAAGTAGGACTTTTCTTCGGGCATCCACCATTATTCGGAACAGGGTTCCGTTTCTCATCTCGTAAGAGTCTTTGACCCTCAGGAGTTTCATTCTCTGTTCTTTTTCTTTTGGGAGCTGCTGGTGCTGAAACCACCGTAGGAGATGTTCTCGCCAATCGGGCTGCTGAACCTCTTCGACGGCTACCACCTCAATCTCTTGTTCGTCGGCTAAGACCTCTGTCACACTGGGGACCTGCCGGCGGTTGATCACTGTTATATTCAGGCTTGTGTCTGGCGGGACTGCCAAAGAACTGGCCAACTTAGCGAGGGCGTCCGCCTGAGCATTCTGGCCTCGGTTGATATGCTTGATGCTGATGAAGTAGAATCTTGACATCAGGCGGGTTGCCAGCTGATGGTAAGGGAGGAGCTCTTGCTTTCGCACATCGAACTCTCCTTCCAGCTGTTTAATAACTAGCATGGAGTCTCCGAATGCTTCCAGCATCTGAATCCCATGGATAGAGCAATTTGCAACCCGATTATCAGGGCTTCATACTCTGCTTCATTATTTGTGCAAGGCTTGTTTATCGAGCAAGATGTGTGCACAACTTCCCCTTCTGGAGATTTCAGGACTATGCCTGCTCCTGCTCTGACCCTGGCTGATCCAGTGGCAGAGGTGTCAATTCTGGAAGCGCCATCAAAATATAGCTGCCACAAGGAGGGCCGCACCTGAGCGGCTTCCAGGGTTTCATCTTCAGGAAGCTCCGGTTCCAGCGGGCAGTCCTCTGGTACCGGGTGCTCGGCGAAGAAGTCTGCAATAGCTTGGCCCTTGACAGCCTTTCGCGGCACATAGGAGATGTCAAACTCCATAAGGATCACTGCCCATTTGCCCAAGCGACCTTTGAGTGCCGGTTGGGACATAATATATTTCAGCGGGTCCTCTTTGGATACCAAGCTGATTTCATGCGACAACATGTAGTGTCGAAGCTTCTTAACCGCGAAGACCAGTGCCAGACAGATCTTCTCAATATAAGTATATTTCTCCTCAGTTCTGACCAGTCTCCGACTGAGGTAGTAGAGGGCTTGTTCTTTCCCTTCTTCATTATTCTGGGCCAGCATTGCCCCCAGGGAATTGTGTGTGGCTGCTATATATAATATCAACGGCCGTCCTTTCACCGGTGCGCCCAGCACTGGAGGAGTCTTCAGATAGTTTTTCAGCTTGTCAAAGGCCATCTGGCAATCTTCATCCCAGTAAAAGGGAACATCCTTCATCATCAATTTGTGGAAAGGCTGGCATCGCCCTGACAAATTGGAAATGAACCGCCGGATATAAGCCAAGCGGCCATGTAGTGATCTCAGCTTGGAGAGATTTCTTGGTGCAAGTAACTCCTGAATTACCTTGATCTTTACGGGGTCTATCTTGATTCCCCGATATCTGACAATGAAATCCAAGAATTTTCCGCTCGATACTCCGAACGCACATTTCATAGGGTTCATTTTCAATTCGTGCTGCCTCAGCCTCTGAAAAATGACTCGGAGGTCTTGCAGATGGTCTTCTTTTCTTCTGGTCTTGACCACCAGATCATCTATATAGCACTCGACCTTGTGATAGACCAACTCATCAAATATTTTGGTCATTATGCGCTGATAAGTTGCGCCAGCATTCTTTAGTCCGAACGGCATCCTCCTGTAGTGATAGATGCCTTTAGGGGTTCGGAAGGCAGTGTGGACCCGGTCATGTTCCACGATCCATATCTGGTTGTAGCCGGATGACCCGTCCATGAATGATAGGGCCTCATGATCGGTTGTTGCATCTATCATGACCTCCGTTATTGGCACCGAAAATTCATCCTTGGGACATGCTTTATTCAGATCTCGGAAGTCAACACATATCCGGATCTGTCCATTCTTCTTCTTCACGGGGACGATATTCGCCAACCATGTGGTGTACTGATTTTCTTCGACAAATCCCACGTCAATGAGCTTGTCGACTTCTGTACAAATTTGAGTGATGAGCTCTGGCCTCATGCACCGCGGTGGTTGCTTCACCGGCTCGGCTTCAGGGCTGATCGTCAGCTAATGTTGCAAAATTGCAGGGCTCAGACCTGGCATTTCTTTGTAAGTCCAGGCGAAGCAATCCCGGTACTCTTGCAGTAGCTGGATGTATAGCTCCCGTTCTTCTGGGGATAACTGGGCGCTGAGGAAGGTAGGCCTGGGGTCTCTCTCACTTCCCAAGTTGACTTCTATCAGCTCGTCGACTTTAGCTTGGCCTCCCTCTTCTATCTCCAGAGGTGCCGGTTGGAGGTCGACGAAATCTGGAATACCATCTTCAGGGTCGAGGACCTCGCCTTCCCCATTTGACGTCATCAGAGCTTCTCGAAAGTCCTCTGCTTCATTTAGTAGTGGCCGTGCATATTGCTCTCTCAGAAAATCCACCGCCGCTATAGTCTCCATGGGCAGGAGAGCAGCTTCAGTCTTTGCAGACAGGGTTACAGTCGTGACCGACTGGTGGCCGCTTGCTATTGGGCTGGAACATCATCCCAGCCTTGTAGCAGAGGGTGAGGAGGTCTCGCCTTCTGGGGCAGTTGTATCTCCAATAGAAGTGACATTCCCCTCCTTGGCAGTGTATACCTCTCAGTCGGGGCTGGTCAAGGCTTCCCCGATTGGCACAAGAGGTGCTGAGGTCATCATCAGTAGGACTCTACTGGAGGGAGCGGTCCCGATCTCTTCGACACCTTCGGCTTCGCTGCTGCTAGCCGTGTCAAATTTGGCCTGAAGGGCCACCTCTTCGGAATGGACCTGCTCCCAACATCGGCAAGGAATCATGGTCTCCGCTTCTTGATTTCCGAACTGGCCCAGGTCAGCATGTTCAGCTTCTGTTGGGTATTCATCAAAAGTTGCCCCTAGCAGGCTGTCTTCAACAGGGTAGAAGGCGGAGAGGGTGTCCACCTCGTATCGCCCACTGTGATAATATTCTTCCAGGGTGAAGCCCAACCCTGGATGCTGAGAGACGCGTCTCATTTCCTTATCCAGACTTACGGGATACCACATTTTCTGGAAGGCTTCCTTGCGCTTTTGAGACTGATCGAAGGGGATGTGCTGCTTTTGAAACATCTTGGCCATCCGACTGGTTGTGAATGCCAGACCCTTGACGGGGACCGACGGGTTACTTATGTCTTCGGGGAGGCCGCAGTCTGTGTCTTCCCGAGTAGGGTGCTCCTCAGCCGTATAGAACAAGCTGCTAGGTCCATCTACCTGTGTCACCTCCCAAGTTTTGAAAGGCTCGACAGTGGGGTCATCGAGACCGAGAATCGGCTTGGTGAGGCCGTCCGGGACTCCAATGTAGTTGTGCTGCCGACCGACCTGCACTTCATTAGCTTCAGGGTATAATGTTGGGGGTGTTATTCTGCCCACATCCCCGGATGCTGTGATATGAGAGACCACCTTGGGCTTGACATATCCGCGCGGCGGTGGTGGGTACCAATTGTCACCGGATATGCCTCTTGATGACCCCGCAGGGGTCTTAGCTTCAGAGGTCTTCTGGGGAGGCCCAGTATATAGGTTGGCATCCACCAAATGACATTCAAATACCTCAAACGGGTGAAGTTCAGCAAATATTCTCTCCTCCTTCCCCTGGAGACTGTACTTGATACATTGGTGGAGCGTAGAGGGCACCACCATATTCTCATGCAGCCATGGGCGGCCGAGCAGTGCTTTGTACGAGGTGCGGGAGTCGATGACATGGAACTGCACCGTCGTAGTGAAATCCGCTAGGGTAAGGGTGAACTCTGCCACCCCCATCGACACTTCACATTTTGATTGAAGTCGGCGATACGCATATCCCTGACTTTCTCGAGATGCACGTTGAAGTGGTGCCTCTCGTATATTCTATAGGGCAGGATGTTGACCGCTGCACCGGGATCAACCAGAATCCTGTTCAACTCCCTTCCATTCAGGTGCCCCTTCATATACAGCGGCCTGTTGTGGCTGATGGTAGGTAGCAGCATGTCCTCTGGAGTGAAGGTCATGCTAGCTTCCGGCATTGCTTCAGCCAAGTAGGTCTCAAAATGAGCAGGCGTCTGCAGAGTAGTGATGATCGCCTGTCGAGTCTCTTCACTCAAAGAGAGGATCTCCCAGATGGTAAATCGAGCAGGGAGCTTCTTGAGTAGCTTCATTATTCGACTCCTAGCTCGGACATTGGAGAGCTTCATCTCTTTAGCCCACCTGGGCTTGGGAGAGTCCTGAGTTGCGGCCCCTGATGGACCTGCTTCATCTGCCTTGGACTCGGGGCCTTTCTGGTTAGCACCGGATCCTTGATGTTCTTCATTAGCTGCTATGGGGCAAGCTCCATCTATATTTGGAGCTTCGGCAGATTGTGCTGGTTGCGGGTGAACATTCTCGGGTGCAGGGTTAGCCTCCTGGCAAGGCTACTTCCCCTTAGACATCTTCATGAATTCAAGAAATGAAGGGACCGCCTTGCCCCCACTCTTGTTATATAGGCTTGGCGGAGGAGGGATCTGGACTCTCTTGATCTCCGGCGGAGGTGTTTTGTAGGGTTGCCCTCCCCTGAACATGATGTTGTGGTTGGGTGGCGGCTGGCACCCCCATTTCTGGCCTGACCGGGTTGCATGCGTAGTAGTTGCGGCCTCAACCCTGCCTCCCCCAAAAAGGGGTGTGAAGTAAATTTCCTCTTCTTCCTCCTCTCTGGGCAGGTTGAAGAGTGCTGATAGAGTATTGCAGGAGACAACCTGCACTTTATCGGCCTTAGCGGCCCTTCTCTTCTTCTTTGGTTTCTTCTTCTTCTTTGCTTCAGCAGGCGCCTGCCCCCAGAACAGACTGCCCTCCTTATCGGATGCTGCATCAGCTCCCTCCTTTTGCTCGAGTGAGAGCTACTCCAGCTCTTGCCATGGGACATGGTCCCGCACCAGCAAGGGCTTCAATTCAGGCTGCACATACTCATCTAGCCCTTCAATAAGGTTTTACAGCCAGCGGATCCCAGGACTGGTTTCCTTGACCACCGATAGCGGAGTTTGCCTCCTCCGATTGTGCGTAGGTATCCTCATAGTTACAGGTGGAGTGATCCACACGGGTGCTGCCACTGGTGGAACGGGTCATGGTGTAACGCCACGGATTTGTGCCCCCACTTTCGGGCGGGGTGCTTTCTTCCTTTTGTGCTTCGCAGGGATCTGCTGCCATCCCTGCTGTTCCTTCGCGGGCTCCAAGAAATGAGTTTCATAGGTGCTCCGCGTACTTGCTTCAGAGATCTCCTCGGGCAGTGCCTGGTATAGGGAGATCATGTTGACTCCTGCCCTCCTCCGAGGGGCTTCATGCGGTTGAGGAGGGTCCACTTTGTACTCTCCCAACTCGATTTCATTTTTCTTCACCATCCCTTCGATGATGTCCTTGAAAACATAGCAGTCTTCGATTGGATGCCCCAGCATCTGGTGGTAGGGGCAGAATCTTAGACTATCTCTTCTCTTTAGGCCCTCCGGCCTCTTTGGCTCTGGCAGGGTGACCATGCCATATTCTGTTACCTAGTCGAACAGAATCCAGGTCTTGTCCTTCGGAAATGAGTAGGCTTTCTTCATCTTGTCCCGCAGCGAGGGACCTTCTTTGCCATCTGGGGTTTTTACAGGCTGTGGGGTGATCGCCTTCTTGCCTTCATCTTTCTGTTGTTCGAACGCCTTGATGTCAAGAGCATTCGCTTCTTTAGGCGATGGGTGCCGCTCAACCGCCTTGCCCTTCTGGGTTGTGCTGGCAGTTGATGTAGGGAGAGGTCTGGCCAGAAAGGCTTCCACCTCGGCCACGACATTGTTCAATCGGTCAAACGACCGTATTTCCATTTCGATCATCTTTTCTAGAACCTCCCTCTTGAGGTTCTGTTTGCATATTTGTACAGCGTCCTCCTGATACGGGGGCCGCTTGCACCTCATTCCGAGGTTCCTCCACCTCTTGATATAATCGAGGGCTGTCTCATCGGCCCTTTGCTTTTTTGAGTAGAGTTCGGCCACTGTGACCTCCCTCTCCGTAACATGGAATCTCTCCCTGAACTTCCTCTGCATATCCGACCAGTCGCTGATCGACCCGACCGGGAGGCTGGAGTACCATTCAAATGTGAGCCCCGTCAGCGAGGACCCGAAAAACTTTAGCAAGTACGACTCATCGGCGGCCAAATCACCCATGATAGTCATGTAATATGCAACATGTTCCTTTGGGGATCCCTTCCCGTTGAACTTGTTGAACTTGGGAGGTTTGTTGAGCCCCGGGGGAAGCCGCTTGGCAGCATGGTGTTACGGGTAAGGCACTCGATAGGCATCAAATGTGTTGTAGTCACCTTCACTCCTCTCCGCGAGCTTTAGCTCGATCATTCTTTCCACCATCATCCGGTTCATGACCGTGGGGTCAACTGGCTCCGGGTAGAAGTGTGTTGGCTGCAGGTATGGGGTGACCAGAGTGGTCACTGATGGCGGACGCAGCAGCGGGGGTGTCTGGTGCACTTGAGGGAGCACCGGTGGCATCAGCGGCTGGGACTGTGGTGGCCGCTGCAGAGTCGTCGCCATGCTCAGCTCTGACGACTGAGGCAAGGTGTAAAGTGGTGGAGGGTCGGCATGACGAACCGCTCCCCGGGATGATTCACCCTGGACTTCGGGCGGCTTGGAAGCTGACGACTTTTCAGTCTTCTCCATCAGCTGTTTCTTCAGCAAGTCTATCTCTTGCCGATATCTTTGAAGTAGCATCAGGACCGTTGGGTCCATAGTTGCAGCGCTGGGAATGGCTTCTGTTGCTTCCCCGAACGTACCCTCGGGCAGGATGTCGAGGAGGACGTCATCTTCTTCTTCCGCCGTTACCACATTGGCGGTTAGGATAGGAGCCTCATCATCCCACTGGTGGTAGACCAGGGGTTGTTCTCCTTTAGTTTCCGCCAGGAGCTCCCTTGCTACTTCTGCTCTGCGAGTATTCGGCCCCGGCCTTGCGGCCAATTGAGCCAACTCGCGGGGGTCTTTGGGAAGCCCCCCATATTGGCTGAATATGCCAGCCATGTTGCAGGTGAAAACCTGCATCCTTCTTCTCTGTCGATGGACCCTTCTCTTAGCCTGATGCGGGAAGGTCAGCCTCTCGAACACAGAAGTCCTTCTTGTTTCTTCCCGCTTGGGGGCGGCTTCATCGGCTTCGATCTCGAAGCCGTCATCATAGCCATTGTCGTCAACCGACGGCACCATCATCTTTTCTCTTTCATCTTCTTCAACTGCCATTGGTAGGTGGAAGTCTTCACTAGCTGCGGCTGCCTGCATTAACCGCTGTTGTCCAAGGGAGGGGTTGCCCAGCCCTCGGAAATAGTTCTAGACCAAATTGGTCATCTCTTCTCGACCCCATTCTTGATGCAGCACGGGGGACAGTTGTCGACCTCCCGCAGGAGGGATATAAGCTAGCCGAGCTCTGTCGACAAGTGGCTAGAATCTTCGTCCCACAGCGGGGACGTTGGCTTGGCGGGTGCAGGCCCGGAAACTTTCACGGCGCGGAGGATCCGCAACCACCTCTTCTTCTTTCGGGGCCAGGCCCCTTTCCTTCCTCACTTCCGCTCGGTCGCGAGCAGGGCGGCGACGGACAGGTGCAGCTTGATGGACAGGTTGGACCCTTTTGGGACCCACACCTGTTTAAATTTCTTTGGCCTGGGGGCCAACTTCTCTTGGCCGTAGTGGCCGACTTCTTCTCTTTCCGCCCTCCTTCCAGCGAGGGCTTGGTATGAGTTGTAGATGGGGACGGCGGGGACGACCCGGTCCGAGACTATCCGTGCGTCGCGCCCGTCGAGAAAGACGGGTATGCCACCAACCATCATAGATTTGCTGGATTGAGATAGGGATCCGGTAACCACAGCAGTACTCCTCCGGATTTGCTTGCACTGACGTCCTCCGGAGTTCCTGTTGACAGCATCGGGGCGGACCCCATGGACGGCATAGTGCACCAGGCAGCTGGCGACCGGGGTTGGACTCTTGGACGAGTCATTGCAGCATCGAGCCCTCAGAGGCTCCACCTTCTTCGCAGCTCCCTTTACGGGCTCCGAGGGTTCTACCTCCAGCATGTCTACGAAGGCCAGCCCCAAGAAGTTGGGGAAGCCTACAGCGGCAGGGAAGCTGCCGAACACCGTGGCCACCGCCAGGTACCCTTGCGCGTGACCTGCGATGATCGACATGCCGAAACCAATGCCAGTCAATCCAGTGGTTATCGTCATTGTTTGCCTGAAAAGACTAACAAACCAACGATCAGTAGCCTTTGGGAGGGCCTCAAAGCCCAAGTATCTAGGCAAAGAGATGAAAGGTGACACCGGTCCCACCGGGCGTGCCAGACTGTTTCGATGGGATTTTTGTTGGTCTATTATCATTTTGGTTTATTTGGTTTATTTCACGTGTCGATCAACCAATTAACTAACCGGTAGTGAACTGACTAATTGACTACGCAGGCGTGCCAGTCACGTACGTGACGAGTTTATTATGCGCTCATTCTGACCTGTGTCGGGCAAGAGTGAGATTCGGTCGGGACCAGCAGTCCGCCATACCATAAAGGCTATGGCGTTAATTACATCCCCCACGAGGAGGGAAAACCTTTGATTAATTACCGAGATAATGGGCTGTCGAGGCCGGAATAAAGGATGCAGAGAGGATGCGAATGATCATGCACGATGTTATGATCTACCATGCACAGTTTATTAGGGCGGACCCTCAGTATGTGGCGGAGGACCTAGGCCCGAAGACCACCATCACGGGTGGCAAAAGCTTCCCGTCGGACGTTGCCCGGCTTTCTGCTCATGTCATTTGATATACCGAAGGCCCGTGCACTCAAGCATACATCGATGCGGCATGAATGCTTAGACTAAAACATGATGATGAAGCTATGAGAATTGCTAATTCAGGTTTTAAATGAACCAGTTTATTCAATTTATTGATTATAAGGTTTATTTGATTCTGTTATTAACATTGAAAATCACCCCGAAGGTGAGGACAAGATTAAAACGGCACGACGACACGATTCGGAACAAAACCGGCGCGATGCGCGTAACGCATAGAGTTTAAAACGGCGTGAGAAGCGTGGGCAAAGACTTGAAACGGCGCCACCTAACGTAGGTGTAGGGCTTGGCCTGAAAACGGCGCGCCCCTCTTCCTGGCGCGCCGAGATAAGGCGCACTGTATTAAGGTGCGCCGAGTGTCGACAGCGCCAGTTTAGCCCTGTTTTGTGGAAACTGAGGTTTTATTGATTTTGTTTTGGAATTATTAAAACATTTTTGAAGATTTTGAAAGTTTATTGAGTCAGTTATTCGACGGATCGGCCCCGGGCCATCCGGAAGTCGAGTCACAGGCTCGCGCGAGGTTCATACTCGAGTGCGGCGATCGTTCCGAGTCAAACTCGTTCGAGCCGAAATTTCGGCAGCATCTCCCCATCCCTGAGGATTTTCGGGGAGAAGTGGGGAGTACTCACATGGCGGAGCAACCCCTGAAAGCCAGGTGGCACAACGGCAGCCGGCAAACCCAGACGGATAGGAGAACCCTGAGGGCTAGCCTACTAGGGGCACCGAGTCCGTGGGTAGAAAGTAGACAGCTGGCGTGACTCACAGTGGGAGCGAAGACCCTGAGGGCTAGCCTACGAGGGGCACGTGACCCGAGTCGATACCGTGTCCAAATCGGGACGACCGATAGAGAGGGAAAATCCCGAGGGCCAGCCTACGAGGGGCACCCATCTCATGGCCACCACGAAGTCCCTTGAGGACTGTGGATTTCAATCTGTTGGGATTAATCCCTGTTGATGTTCACTTACGGCCCATGAGAGGCTCGTTACTGATAAACGACCCCTCCGTGGACAGAGCGATATCAGAGTAGAATCATGGGGGATGTTCCCCTCTCCCCAACCGCCAAATCTCTTTGAAAGAACGGTACACGGTGCGGAGGCAACTTAAGACTAGTTAGCAGATTGATCATGATATCTGTAGATATATGTATATATATATGAATTAGCAAGTTAACAGGGTGATTATCGAACTAGCGCTCAGAAGACGAGGGTGCAGAGAAGCCAAACATTAAGCATATAGGGGGGGGCTCATTTCCCTCTGTTCATGGTTAGGGACAGAAGGGGAACTAAAGGACGGCCCCAGGGTCGACCAGTAGGACGTACGTGCACACATCTCCGGCGATGAAACCCCTTTAACATTCTAACGGAAAAGGACCACTGGGGAGAGGGGATATTGCTGTAGCCCATGGTATCCCAGGGCGTGTGTCCGGCACCGGGGAAGATGGGAACGGCGCCGAGTACAACCACAGTTCATCCATTCGATGCACAATGAGTGGGGATATATATATATACTTCCATTCCGGCGCTGGCAGTATTGTGCGGCGCCGTCTCACTAGCCACAGAAAGAAAACGCAAGGGGGGGGGGTAAGAAGAGATGATGCAGGGGAAAGCAAACAACATTGATCTCTCGACTCATTAGTGCACTTGTGCACACCATTCATTCCATCAATAAAGAAAGACGCACAGATTACCTACATCGGCACCGGCGTTGTCGCACGGTCACCGTCAACAACAAACGAGAGAGAAGCAAGCATGGAAGAAACACGGAGATGGTGAGAGGGGGGAGGTCAGGCTCATATCATCGCCCCTCCCCCCTTCTCGCTTACATTACAATAGGAGAAAAATAAAACAGATGAAAGGGGATCGACGAGTAACACCACGGCGACCCACCTAAGCAGACAGGGGGGGAGAAGAGACTCTTCTTCTTCTCCTGTGCCGGAGGATCGAGCGGAACAGAGAATGGTAGTGGCGGCCTGAACACCCTCGGAGAAAGCTTTTTCCTCAAGAAACCCTCCCCTCCGAAGCTCTGATTGGCGGTCTCCAAACTTCTTCTCCCCTCTTTCTTTTTTTGTCGAACAAGCAGTGTTTTTATAACACCAAGTTGATCCGGCGCCATGGAGGGCGCGCCGGATTCAGTGGAGCCGGGGACAAGTATCCCCAAAGCCTTTTGGCGGGGCAGGTTCAGTGGCGCCGGGTTGCGGGGCACTGGGGACAGGGATCCCCAAAGCCTTTTGGCGCGCCGGGTTCAGTGGTGCCGGGTTACGGGGCGCCGGTGAACCTTTGTGCGCCGGTTTAGCTTGTTCACTCAACGCGGGCTAGTCAAAGGGTCCGGGGGTGATTCCAGAAGCTCCCGTTGACTCTTCCTCTCGCCACGGTCCTTGGACACCCTTGGCGGGCGTTGACGAAGCTCTCGGCATGATGAATGGCCTTAATCGGAACTTCGTGTATGTTCGGCTCGAGCACGCGGGTTTTCCGCTGATACGGCCTTCGGCATTGTGATTTGTACTTTCGGCTTGGCTTGAATCGTGCCTGGAGCTTCCTTGCGGGATGGTATGACATCTGAAATAATTCCGCCTTGACTGGTGATCATTCGGCCACTAACGGGCCCACTATGGCGAGAAGCCGAACTCGCGTCGGGTGATCGGGACCTTCTGTTGATAGAGCCTCCGGTTCCTTGTTGTGAAGGGCCGGCAACGTTCTTCCTCCTCAGGAGAGTCTTCATTCAGGTGGCGAGCCACCGGGTAGACCGTCGTCCTTGGTCGGGCGACGGGTGTAGGGTAGCGGCACGACGGGGTCGATGCCGGATCATTAGGCAGGCTTGGTCACACTGCCGGTTGGTTGTGGATTCATCTCGACTTTCCTAAGGCAAAGTCCCCGGTCATTCATCCCAGGTGACTCGGGGCTCTGGTAGCTTGAGAGGTCTTCAATGGATTGGTCTTTATCGGCTTCTGTGCTTCAGTGGGCCATATCATTTGTCTTTGCGGCTTGGTCGTCAACGATCATATTTTGAGTGCAAACAGGGGCAAAGGGAAGAAGATGACAAATCGGTGAGGAGAATAGGCAGTTAAAGATCTGTGAACATTAATGGTGGTACGGTGGAGGGAGAGAGAAACGATGGAATCAACAAAAATGATGAACGGAATTGGGATTTAGATGGGTGAATGCAAACGAGAAGAATATAAGAGATTGGGGATTCGGCCTCACGCCAGAAAGAAATTAGAGGGGTTTGGCATCTCAGCAGAGGAAGCAGGGAGGGTTGGGCATGTCGCCAGGGGAAGAAACACACAGACGTGCTACAGTTTTTTTCTAACCATTGCTTAATGCTAATTAGAGTTAGCTTTTATTATTTATAGAAAAATATAATTACAAATAGACTCAATATTTTTTCTACTTTAACATCAACATCATCCTTAACCTTAAAATAAAACAAAACACATAGTCTACTAAATAGACTCTAAACAAAAATAGCCACAACTGCCTACGAAAATATAGAAAAAATAAAAAAATTGTTCTTCAACATAGATATCTTCCATGATCCCCAATAAATCAAAATCATCATCTGTCCATCGGCCAAGTCGTTCCACATCAGAAACCTTTTCTATTCAACACTTTAAGATTTTGAGTTAGATGACCTAATTCAATAAATTTTCATATGATATCGGAGTCAATAGTTATGATATGAACCATATGTCCTGCGATTACGATAGTCTACGTGATAAAGTCTAAAATCAACCTACATGTGAAAGGACGTGTTAGAATAATTTTGTATTAGAGATGAGTTAAAAATATAATATTCTCATGATAATAGAGCTCTCTCTAATAACACATTGAGATTATGAGTTAGGATGGGTTAATCCAATACCCTTTAATGTAGATAACCGCGGGACGAGAAGGAGGGAGTGCTTACTCCTGCACTCGCGAGAGAGAGGCTGAGCTTGCGGTGGATGGGGGGGTGCAGACTTCTCTGGCACCGGCTAGATCAAGAGATGGAGCATGGGGGGCGTGGGCTTGTTCTTGCTTCAATACATGCCAAGGAGCAGAGAGGAGTGTGGGGGTTGGTGGGCATGCTTCGGCATTCGGCACCGGCTAAGGAGGAGTGCCGATCGAGTTGGGGGGCGGGCCGGGGGGGTGGGGGATTACCCTAGAACAAGAAGGCCACACGCTCCTGATCGCACCGGCCAGAGAGAGGGAGTGTTGGATGGGATCTCCCTCACCGTTATCGGCACCCCAGCCCAAGAGAGAGACAGAGACCATGGCGCACGTTCCTCACTGCACCTATCGACTCTACCTTCTTGTTGCATTCCTTTCTCTCCGGCTCATCTCTTCTTCTTCTTCCAACAAGAGGGCGGCTCAAGAAAGGACAACCAAGGAGGGTGTTCATGGTGATGGCGATCTTGTGGCAGCTCCGTGTAGATGACGCCATTGGGCATTGTAAAAGGTGGACAGACAATAATGAAACTCTCTCCCCCATTATTTATCACATAGAGGTAATCTCATTTATATGGACGATTGTTACAAAGATGATATACATGAGAAGAGTTTGTGTATACAAGGACTTTGGGAGTTGTTACAACAATATGGGCATCATGAGAGATGGTGTGTACAAGGACTGTTGGAGCAGATAGAGATGGAACCTATGCAACTATGAATTGTTATAGAAATAGAGCATCGGATATCTCCCAATACCCTCCCTCAAGTGGAAGGTCCCAGTGCATGGAGCTGCAACTTGCGTCTGACAAAAGTAAGCCGGGCTGAAGCAAGCGATTTTGTGAACACATCGACGATCTGATTCTTGTTAGAAAAAAATTGAATGTTTAAAATCTTGCTAGCAACATGGCCTCGGATGAAGTGAAAGTCTATTTCTAGCTATATGCTTCGTTCGAGCATGAAATAAGGGATTCACCGAGAGAGATGTGGCCCCTAAATTATCACACCAAAGGATAACAGGCGAAGGGGAGTCCTCTCCAAGTTCAGTGAGGAGAGACCGCAGCCATGCTAGCTCCGTCGTGGGATTGGCAAGGGTATGATACTCAGCTTTAGTGGAGGATCTAGCGACCGTGTGTTGTTAATGAGCATACCAAGAGATCAAGTTAGAGCCCATAAAAATGCCATAACCACTAGGGGAGCGATGATCATCGAGACACCCGGCCCAGTTCACGTCTGAAAATGCATGAAGATGAGAGGATGAGTTGCAACTAATTTGTAAGCTGACATCCAAGGTCGGTTTCAGGTAGTGAAGAATATGCTTGACGGCAAGCCAGTGATCATCACATGGGGCGTGCATAAATTGGCAGATTGTGTTTACAATTGAGGAGATGTCGGGACACGTCATCGTGAGGTACTATAGCACGCTAACAGTGCTGTGATATAGTTGTACATCAACGTTTGGAGTGGTGGAGAACTTTGACAAATTGACAGGGCTAGACATGGGTGAGCTCGTAGGTTTGGCATCAATCACATTTATGCAAGAGAGCAAGTCACAAATATATCGACATTGAGATAAGAGGATGCCATCATCAAGTTTGGAGACCTCGTGTCACATCTCGAATCGATAGCAGTGGAACGCATTGCTCGGAACGTGACAGCGATACAGTCGTGTCGATCAGAACAAACCATAAGGCACAACAAGTTAGACAAAATATAAATTTATTGAATTTCTAAATATAAGTTCATTACAACTTTGACTCTATTAAAAGACCAAATAAAAGAAAATTACAAGGTGACTCTTAACTGGACTAGACATGACATAAGACCAGAGGATTCATCTAGGCTAATTTAGACTCAAGAAAAGCAAAAGACACGGGTCGTCTTTCTTTAGGAGTTCTCTTGCACACTTTCCCTTCTCATTTGAGTCACGGCCTCGCTAGCCACCTGGTTACCTGAAAAATATTAAAATAGGCTGGATGGGTGAAAAGTTCAGTAGGAATTATATCTCTAATCCACACTTGCTTAAAGTGATTAACGATTTATGCAATATGCCATGATCATGTGTGATAGAACGTAGGATAATATCGAGAGTGGAATAACAAGAAATAATAAGAATGAACTAGCAAGGATCAACTAGCAAGATTCCGAGATATATCAAGCAAGTTCACAAGGATATCAAGCATGTAATATCGAGTCATGTCACGAGATATTGGCGATATAAAGTTCTAGCAAGTACCGTGTTGAGTTAAGCACGTCAAGTAATATCATGTATTTTCATGTCACGAGAGAGACTAGAATGCCATAGAATAAATCTAGAAAGTCATGCACTTCGGTGCAATACCACACCGTGGTCAATAATAGCTCCCATGGGCACAAGTACTTTCTGTTGCTCCTCCAAGGACTAGACTAGACCACTTTAACGGCAGGCGTTGAGTCATGTAAATATCTAGACATCCACTATAGTTTATAGCCAATAGAATTCCAAAGGAACAAGCCACTGTAGGAATATTAAAGGTAGATTCATGGAAAAGGAGATTCAAGGATAGAACTTTGTGTAGAGATGACCTTGCGATAAATTTCACATAAAATCGAGACATTCGTGAATCTGGGATAATTGGCATCCACTATGGCCACCGCCAATTACAGAATCCGCGTCCACTACAGTTGTAATACCCTGGATCTTTCGGATCCTTGTCGGAGTGCTTTCGGATCGCTTTCGGATCGCTTTTGTGGGTCCTGAGTTGAGTTTTACGATCTGCATGGGTTTTTCTCTCGTACAAGTTACGGAACCTTGTGGAGAGTTTCTTGCTCAGTTCATCGACTCGAGGACGCTACAGTTGCGATGTACTCTTTGATAGGATCGTTTCGACTATCTTTCCAATTTTTTCTGAATTAGTGGATTTTCGGCACAAAAATTAGAATTTCATAAAATTAGAAAATTTCCTAATTTTCTTTCTTTTTATTTCTTCTTCCTCTCTCCTCCCTCTCATTTCTCATGTCCCTCTCTCTCTCTCTTCATTCTCTCTCCCCTCTGCTCCTCTCGACGCGGGGTGCACACCATTGGCGAGCTGGCTGAGGCGGGGACGCGATGGAGTGATCGGGACGCGTGATGGGGTGATGGATTGGGCATGGCGCGGCGCGATCCCTTGGTGGATTCAAAGTAGGCGCGGTTTGTTGGTTTGGCAGTTTTCGACACGGTTTAGTCGCTTCGGCGCACGGAATCCTCGGTGGAGATAGGGAGACAGAAGCTCTACTTCTCTGTTACGTTCCATCATAATTTCACGCCGAACGGTGAGTATACGAGTGGGTTTTGCCTTGTTGGGGTAAAATCATGCTTTTGGGGTGTTCGTCGGGTTCGCTGAAAAATGACGACGATTTTCAGATCAGCTGGTGTCATTCGAACCCCTGGAATGTCAGCGTTCTAGATCCGCTGATTTAGTGCCGATTGGTTGTCATTTGGGGCCGGTACGAGCCCGGGAACCCCGATGGCCCAATTAGGGTCGATTTGTTGGAATCACCCGTTTCTTGCAATTAAGCTGTTGCATGCGCCCCTTCCGGCCTGTGGAATGTTGTTTTTATCGATTAGGATTGTTTCCCCTTAGATCGGGATCGAATGGGGCGTGGAATCGGGCTCTAGTGATGGATTCTGCCGATTTTTCGCCGTAACCGGTCGACCGCTGCGGGCGGGTCGGTCGACCGGCCGGCGTTCACAGCGGACGGGTGATCGACTGTGTAGGTCCGGTTGACCGACCGCCCTGGTCCGGTCGACCAACCCTGTTAGGTCGACCGACCCCAGGGGTCTGGTCGACCAAAATTCTGTGTCTTTGACCGTTTTGAGTTCCGGTCGGTCCAGTTGAGACCCAATGACCGACCTATGGCCTCGCGAGTGTTCCGGACACCCCGTGGGTTCCGTGTCCATGTTTCGGGGGTGTCAGGAGATGCCATGTTACCTCAATTAGCGTGCCCATAGGTGTGTGTGTTTTGGGCTTTATGTTACACTCGATCGAGTCACCGTGTATCGGTGTGAGTGCGGTGGGGCTCCCCCGCATATGTGTAGCCTCCCTTGAGTTCACGTCTTGAGGGGATGGGCTCGGCGGCTCGTGAGCTACCTCGGTATTCATGTTATCATGGTTTTAGACCTAGTCAAGAACTTAAGTTGGTTGGCCTTGGCGGCCCAACCTTTGTCCGCCTCTTCGTTGTGGCGCCCCTTTCTTAGGCCGCTACAAGTCGTTGACTTAGGTCAATGTTTTAGGGCGGTTAGTGTGGCGGTTGTCTCTTGGACCGCCTAGTCCATGTGGCGGATCTATATTAGACCGCTTTGGTGGTTTGACCGAATAGGTCGGTTCAGGGTTGACTGGGTTTAGCATCCTAATCCTTGACTGCTATAGTCTCCTAGCGGCCCATTCTATGGCCGCCAACGTATGTTCCTCCGCTTAACTCTTGCGTGTCGTTTCCCGATGTGTTGGTTTCCAAGTGCCTCGGCTTAACCTCGTGGTTTGCCCATTGTCCTGTGGATGCCTTTTGATGTCCTATGAGGGCTATAACCATGTTATCAGATAGCCAGGCGTACCCTGCTATTGGTTAGGCTTCTGTATCGCTTCAGAGTCATTATTTAGGTTCTGGTCAACCCTGTGAGACCCAGTGGTTGACAAGTAACCTTGTGTGTGTCTCGACTATTCTGGATAGCTTGAGGCAGTGGTTCTAGACGTGTTGAGGTACTGTCCTACCTTGATTTATGTGTCCAGGTGCTTTGAGGGTCCTGATGCTCCCTCAGGCCTCCGTAAGTCATTTTTATACGGTCATGTGGATCTGAAGATCCATTGTCCTTTCCTGTGACTTAGGATTAGACTGATTGGCTGTTCGTCATCACCGTCATGCGACGATCTTGGCTCCGAGTCATGAGACTCAAGGATCATTGCATTGGTAGGTCTAGTTTCCCTGTCCTGAGTCTGTTGGTAGTTGGTGTACTGTCTTTGTGCTTCGTAGTACGGGTGACAGTGCGTGTTTAGCCTATCTGTACTCCAGCACTCGTGTTTCTGAGTCTTTATGTCTAGTGAGCCTCCACTAGTCGTAGCCTGACGACCTCGAGTGTCGGCCCACTCGGGAGTGGTGGTAAGGGCAGTTCCCGAGATACGATTTTTAAGCTAGTTTCTGTGGGCCCCTGCTTTACGGTAGCGTCCTATTGGGGGGAAAACTATCTAGAGGCCTGGCTCTAAGCAAGAGTCGGTGTGTGCACACGTGATCAGGGGCGTTTGGATGAATGGCGACTGACGTGACCCTGACTAGTCACTCATTACTGTAGTTCCTGTTCTGGTTCAGTGAGTATGTCAGTCTCCGTCGTTCTTGGCGTCTGTAGCGAGATACCTATGGCACAATGTAAGACGTCAGTGGACGCATCTGGCCGTTCTTCTAGTGAGGAGGTGCTTCCGTCACGTGACACGTGACTCTCGCATTTCTCGTGCGTCGTGACCTCTTCGGGTTAGTCTTTTTTTGGCCTTACCCGAGGTCAGTGCTATGTGGTATGCACGATGATCTAGTCGTGTATGCGTTTGCACTTAGGGAGCGTGCACTACAATCCAGTCGTGTAGGCTTTAGTGTTCCATGTATGTCTAGGTCTTTTCTAGGCCTTTTGTCTATTTTCGTCGGCCTTAGTTTTGAGACTGGTGTCTGGTCGACGGATCGGTAACTCCTGACTTTGTGAGATCAGGGTTCGCCCTTCTGTCATTGTTTGGCATAGCTCAGGGAGCCGAGCTTCTCTCAGAGGCCGTGTTCCGATCCTTGCGGCTTTGCTTTTCCCTTTTCTTTTAGCTGTTCTACTCCTTCTGTTACGACCTTCTTTTACAGCTTTCTAGTTGTAGTTTAGCTTTTCCTGCTTTACTACTACTGTTGTTTTAACTGTTGTTCCGTGTTACTGCGTTATTTTTCAGTGGAGATCCGCGTAACCCCTACTGAGCCAGTGACACGAGGCTCACCCCTACTTTTCAGGTGTGGTGCTCTTCTTCCTTGCGATTCCTGGTGTGACATGTTCGTAGTTGCCAGCGGTACCTACGTGGGGCTTCCCCCAACTTCAATGTACATTATCTTTATGTTGGACTGTACTTGTCTTTCCTTTGGACTGGACTCTGGTGTAATTGTTAATTTTAACTGTGAATTAAAAAGTAATTTTATTTCTACTACTTTAGCAAACCTGATTAATGAAATTTAATTGCTTACTGTTATATCTGCGACTTCAATGTACTACACAACAGTCCTTTTATCCCTTCGGAGCTTTACAGGTCTTGGGAGGCTTCACGAGTTCCAAGTGGTATCGGGTCTACTCAGTAGACCTATCGGGTATATCCGGTATCCGGAGTCCGGGTCGTCATAGGTGGTATCAGTGCGTTGTTTTGTGAAGTACATGGGAATCTGAGATATACATTGTTCAGAGTCCTTAAAGTCCAGTACAGTCTTTTGCTGGCTTAGGTTTCGCGATTCTTTGTCACTCTGTTTTCCGCATGTTGTCTTGTGCGTGCTATGTCAGCACTGTACGAGATGGTTTTGCTCTCGTCAGGATGTAATGGGATGCTCTTTTTCATCGTGGTGTTTGTCTTGATCGTGCTGTACTTGGCAGAGTTTGTCGGAAGGCTTGAATCTGTAGTACATTGTTCGAGATTTTTTTTCCGTGGTTTGTTCAGGTGGCTGACTTTTCACGTTGGTGTGATGGCCGTACACGTTCTTATGTTGTTTTGGTCGTCCCAGCTTAAGTCTGTGCAGCTCCTGAGGTGTTTCGCTTCTGTTGAAGTGATTGCTTTATTGCCTCGATTGAGAAGATGCTCAAGCGAACCGAGGATTTTCCTTCCTGGTGAGCTACTGTTAGTGAGCTTGATGCTTCTCATCCTGTTTGGTGGAGTCTTTTCGAGGTAAGCCTTAGAAGTGCTATCTTAGTGAGACCTTTGTCCTGTGTCTGCTTAAGTGTGGACAGTGTTTTTTCTGAGCCTGATCTGCTCTTTATTTTACGGTTGCTTGGCTTTGGACCTAATCTTTGTGTTAAGAGCTATTGTGCACTGTGTTTGTCGTGCCGTGTCTAGCGGCCGACGTGTTGTGAAGGCTCAATAATTATTTTCAGGACGTAATGGTAAGCTGAGATTAGCAGTTTTCTTTGTGCTTTGTGCTGAAGCTGGTGCTCTTCTTGGTTTGCACTTAGGCTACTTGTGATCGGTTGATAGCAGGATCAATACTCGTGGCGTGTTATATTACGATTTCTTGAATTGCGATGGCGCCGAGTGTGTGCTGAGATGTAGATACCGAGGTATTTCTGATGCCTGTGTGCATTGTATGAGAGTGCAGCGGAAGCGTGTGGGTTGATAACCCACAGGTTGAGGATCATTGGCTGTAAGATTCTGACCGGTCGAGAGAATTATTCTTCTTGATGTGACTTCATCTTGGCTTCCTTTGCCTTGATGATGTCTGTTGTCGTGCCGTTGTTCTTGGCGGCATTCTGGTGTTGGCACTGGCATTCATGAGTATTGGGGAATTTGTCGGCATTTCTGCTGATTGAGTACCCTCTACTCTGTAATTTTTCTTGGGTGTTGTGCTCTCGGGACGTGATCATGGTCCTTGAGATGTGTTTCCCAAGATCGTTGTCCTTCTTATTGTCGCGGGTCTTTCCTTGGTAAGCTGATCGTTGCATGACTAGTCTATTGTAGTCGTGTGTTCAGCTGTTATTGTGCCTTGATGTGACCCAGCTTGTGGTTGTGTTCCGTGGTTCTATGTTCAGTACGGAGCCGGGATCCTACAAGTGCTGTTGTTGTTGTTGTCGTTTTATTGTTGCTTTTCTGTGATTCTGTCTTGGTATCGTGTGGACCGTGATCTTGTCGGTTAGTTGTGCTGTACTCTTCTTTCCTGGTAGAGTTGGCATGTGACTCGATCAGATGTAACGTCTGAGTGAGGACTGACTTGATTGTGCTTGTGGTCCGGTGCTGTCGTTGGAGTCCTGTGTGCCAGGCTTTCGTTGTTGCCTGTGGCACTGGAGCCGATGATGTCGAGCTATCAGCTGAGAGGACTATGCTTCCTTGTTTAAGCTGATGCTTGCTGTGTCTGTCGTTATGTTTTCCCGATAGCTGTTTTCGTGGCATGAGTCGTGTCTCCTTTCCTATGAGACGTAAACGACGTTGCCTTGTTTTGGAGGTGTCAGACTTGTGTTCACTTGTGTATTGTGCTCGTCCTTTGGATCAATTTCCCTTGAGATCCAGAATGTGTGCTTGTGATTATGGTCTGACAAGTGTTCCTCTGAATGGTGTTCTTCGAGAGTCGTGCTGTTTCAAATTGTGTCTTAGGGGTTTGTTCGTCCCTGCTTCTTCTTGTTCGTTCCTTAAATTTTGAGGATGAAATTTCTTGAAGGAGGGGAGGCTGTAATACTCTGGATCTTTCAGATCCTTGTCGGAGTGCTTTCGGATCACTTTTGTGGGTCCTAAGTTGAGTTTTACGATCTGCATGGGTTTTTCTCTCGTACAAGTTACGGAACCTTGTGGAGAGTTTCTTGCTCAGTTCATCGACTCAGGACGCTACAGTTGCGATGTACTATCTTTCTGAATTTTTCTGAATTAGTGGATTTTCAGCACAAAAATTAGAATTTCAGAAAATTAGGAAATTTCCTAATTTTCTTTCTTTTTATTTCTTCTTCCTCTCTCCTCCCTCTCATTTCTCATGTCCCTCTCTCTCTCTTCGTTCTCTCTCCCCTCTGCTCCTCTCGACGCGGGGTGCACACCATGGACGAGCTAGCCGAGGCGGGGACGCGATGGAGTGATCGGGATGCGTGATGGGGTGATGGATTGGGCATGGCGCGGCGCGATCCCTCGGTGGATTCAAAGCCGGTGCGGTTCGTTGGTTTGGCGGTTTTCGACGCGGTATAGTCGCTTCGGCGCACGGAATCTTCGGTGGAGATAGGGAGACAGAAGCTCTACTTCACTGTTACGTTCCCTCACAGTTTCACGTCGAACGGTGAGCATACAAGTGGGTTTTGCCTTGTTGGGGTAAAATCATGCTTTTGGGGTGTTCGTCGGGTTCGCTGAAAAATGACGATGGTTTTTAGATCAGCTGGTGTCATTCGAACCCCTAGAATGTCAGCGTTCTAGATCCGCTGATTTAGCGTCGATTGGTTGTCATTTGGGGCCGGTACGAGCCCGGGAACCCCGGTGACCCAATTAGGGTCGATTTGTTGGAATCGCCCATTTCTTGCAATTAAGCTTTTGCATGCGCCCCTTCCGGCCTGTCGAATGTTGTTTTTATCGATTAGGATTGTTTCCCCTTCGATCGGGATTGAATGGGGCGTGGAATCGGGCTATAGTGATGGATTCGGCCGATTTTCCACCGTAACCGGTCGACCGCCGCAGGCGGGTCGGTCGACCGGCCGACGTTCGCAGCGGATGGGTGATCGACTGTATCGGTATGGTTGACCGACCGCCCTGGTCCGATCAACCGACCCTGTTAGGTCTACCGACCCCAGGGGTCAGGTCGACTGAAATTCTGTGTCTTTGACCATTTTGAGTTCCGGTCGGTCCGGTTGAGACCCAATGACCGACCTATGGCCTCGCGAGTGTTCCAGACACCCCGTGGGTTCTGTGTCCGTGTTTCGGGGGTGTCGGGTGATGCCATGTTACCTCAATTAGCATGCCCATAGGTGTGTGTGTTTTGGGCTTTGTGTTATGCTCGATCGAGTCACCGTGTATCGGTGTGAGTGCAGTGGGGTTCCCCCGCATGCGTGTAGCCTCCCTTGAGTTCCGGTCTTGAGGGGATGGGCTCGACGGCTCGTGAGCTACCTCGGTATTCATATTACCGTGGTTTTAGACCTAGTCAAGAACTTAAGTTGGTTGGCCTTGGCGGCCCAACCTTCGTCCGTCTCTTCATTGTGGCGCCCCTTTCTTGGGCCGCTACAAGTCGTTGACTTAGATCAATGTTTTAGGGCAGCTAGTGTGGCGGTTGTCTCTTGGACCGCCTAGTCCGTGTGGCGGATCTATATTAGATCGCTTTGGTGGTTTGAACGAATAGGTCGGTTCTGGGTTGACTGGGTTTAGTGGCCTAATCCTTGACCGCTACAGTCTCCTAGCAGCCCATTCTATGACCGCCAACGTATGTTCCTCCGCCTAACTATTGCGTGTCGTTTCCAGATGTGTTGGTTTCCAAGTGCCTCGGCTTGACCTCGTGATTTGCCCATTGTCCCGTGGACGCCTTTTGATGTCCTATGAGGGCTATAACCATGTTATCAGATAGCCAGGCGTACCCTGCTATTGGTTAGGTTTCTGTATCGGTTCAGAGTTATTATTTAGGTTCTGGTCAACCCGGTGAGATCCAGTGGTTGACAAGTAATCTTGTGTGTGTCTCGACTATTCTGGATAGCTCGAGATAGTGGTTCTGGATGCCTTGAGGTATTGTCCTACCTCGATTTGTGTGTCCAGGTGCTTTGAGGGTCTTGATGCTCCCTCAGATCTTCGTGAGTCATTTTTATACGGTTATGTGGATTTGAAGATCCATTGTCGTTTCTTGTGACGTAGGATTAGACTGATTGGCGGTTTGTCATCACCGTCATGCGACGATCTTGGCTCTGAGTCATGAGACTCAAGGATCGTTGCGTTGGTAGGTCTACTTGCCCTGTCCTGAGTCTGTTGGCAGTTGGTGTACTACCTTTGTGCTTCGTAGTATGGGTGACAGTGCGTGTTTAGCCTGTCTGTACTCCAGGACTCATGTTTCAAAGTCTTTATGTCTAGTGAGCCTCTACTAGTCGTAGCCTGACGACCTCGAGTGTCGGCCCACCCAAGAGTGGTGGTAAGGGCAGTTCCCGAGGTACGGTTTCTAAGCTAGTTTCCGTGGGCCCCTGCTTTATGGTAGCGTCCTACTGGGGGGGAAAACTAGCTAGAGGCCTCGCTCTAGGCAAGAGTCGGTGTGTGCACACGTGGTCAGGGGCGTTTGGACGTACACTGACGGGCGTGACCCTGACTAGTCACTCGTTACTGTAGTTCATGTTCTGGTTCAGTGAGTATCTCAGTCTCCGTCATTGTTGGTGTCCGTAGCGAGATACCTGTGGCGCAGTGTAAGACGTCAGTGGACACATCTGACCGTTCTTCTAGTGAGGAGGTGCTTCCGTCACGTGACACGTGACTCTCTGGTTTCTCGTGCGTCGTGACCTCTTCGGGTTAGTCTTTTTTTGGCCTTACCCGAGGTCAGTGCTATATATGTGGTATGCACGACGATCTAGTCGTGTATGCGTTTGCACTTAGGGAGCGTGCACAATAATCCAGTCGTGTAGGCTTTAGTGTTCCGTGTCTGTCTAGGTCTTTTCTACGCCTTTTGTCTGTTTTCGTCGGCCTTAGTTTTGAGGCTGGTGTCTGGTCGACGGATCGATAACTCCTGACTTTGTGAGATCAGGGTTCGCCCTTCTATCATTGTTTGGAGTAGCTTAGGGAGCCGAGCTTCTCTCGGAAGCCGTGTTCCGGTCCTTGCGGCTTTGCTTTTCCCTTTTCTTTTAGCTGTTCTACTCCTTCCGTTACGGCCTTCTTTTACAGCTTTCTAGTTGTTGTTTAACTTTTCATGCTTTACTACTACTGCTATTTTAGCTGTTGTTCCGTGTTACTGCGTTATTTTTCAGTGGGGATCCGCGTGACCCCTACCGAGCTAGTGACACGAGGCTCACCCCTGCTTTTCAGGTGTGGCGCTCTTCTTCCTTGCGGTTCCTGATGTGGTGTGTTCATAGTTGCCGGCGGTACCTGCGCCGGGCTTGCCTCGACTTTAGTGTACGTTCTCTTTCTGTTGGACTGTACTTGTCTTTCCTTTGAACTAGACTCTGGTGTAAATGTTAATTTTAACTGTGAATTAAAAAGTAATTTTATTTCTACTACTTTAGCAAACCTGATTAATGAAATTTAATTGCTTACTGTTATATCTGCGACTTCAATGTACTACACAATAATCCTTTTATCCCTTCGGAGCTTTACAGCTCTTGGGAGGCTTCACGGATTCCAAGTGGTATCGGGTCTACTCGGTAGTCATATCGGATATATCTGGGATCCGGAGTCCGGGTCGTCATAACAGTGGTTGCTAATTCTGTGAACAGTAAAGGCACGAGGGAAGCTAGCGTCACATATACAGGACGCTATATCCATTTTGGTGTCAACTGTCCTGGATGCCTATTCCAGGCAGTGACCAGACTCCCTCACAGAACACTAGAAACAACGCTCTATGATGGCTAGGGCGTCTTGTTTCTTCAAAGTGACATGACTGAAACAAGGTTCTTGGGTTTTCATGGTATAACTTGCTCGGCTTCCTCGAGTGGATTCCAAGGCTAACGGAGACTTACGGAGGTCTTAGAGGAAGAAATTCCAATCCGGTGGAAGGTCATTCAATCTCCAAAAATTGAGGCGTAATCGTGAAACTCGTGAAAATATGGACTCTATCTCGGATTTGAGACAGCAGTGCCAGAAGACTCGCGATATGGGTGAAAATCTGATAAAACTATGAGAGAAAGAATTAACGTCAAATCAAGAAGGCGCCAATTATAAAATCCGCATCCTTATGCAAAGATGCTAATTCATGATTTTTATCCAATTTTTAAATAAAACATAAAATTGGCATCCGTGTACGGTGGCGCCATTTATTAAATTAGCGTACACTCGGATGGACGTCAATTCCATGGTTTTATTATTTATATCATCTTAATAAATTTAACAGATGTTCGCGTCTCTTTGAAAAGACGTCAATTCATATCTTATTTCTATTTAATTTAATAACTCTGAAAATAACATCTCCTTTAAAAGACATCAATTCATATCTCTTTTTTATTTAATTTAATATTTCAAACAATAGCGTCTCTTTAGAAGGACTCGTATTACCATATTATATATATATATATATATATGAAAGAATATTGATAGATAAGATTTTTAAAGGATAAAGATAAAATAGGGCACATGAGATTAACGGCTTCAGCAGGGTTTAACACTTTTATTTTAAAAGTATTACGTTAACTGTGTATTATGAAATTAATGAACAGTGCAAAGTCCCTTTTAAATCTCAGGTTCTCGACGTATATATGTCGGAACGGCACAATCTATATATCAAAACGAAGAGTCTGAAAAATTCTACTTAACATGATGTTAAAAAAAAAAATTTGCTTTGAGAGGAGGCCTATCTTAGGATGGAAAAAAGGAGACATCATCCCCATGACCTCGCTCACTGCCCCAGCAATATCCCCGTTAAATTTCATGGCCAAAGGCCACTCCAGCGCCTACGAACAGGTTGTGAAAGGAACGATCTTTAACTACTCGCTATAGTGGCAATTATGGATTTGCCGTATACCTCGATAAAGTCTATTAAAATACTAACTAGTTAATGTTACTCGTTAATACACCGTATAAAGATATGGAAATTTTAGAAAAATCACGAGGATTCTAATAATATGTGCTTTACGATTTTTAGATAAGTGGTTACATAGATATACAAATTTTAATATGCTTATTTAATTAACTAAGAGAAACATACAAAACGACGTAGCAGGAAAGCCATGCAGGAGGATGAACATGGTACACTCATGTAAGGATGTTGTTCAATGTTTTGTCCATAGAGAAGAGAAAACTTACCCTTTTAAGTGAAGGAGATAATAGATGAAGACAGATGGAAGGGGAAGCAGACGACGGCGCTCTCCCCCACAGGTTTTCTGCAACCAACACGGCAACAAAACCTGACAATGGCAGCAGCAGCGGCCGATGCACACGAGGAGGAAGACGACCACAACTCAAATCGGGAAGAAGAGGAAGAAGATGCTCCCTCCTCCACGTACTTGACGCAGGAGCAATAGCAGACAACACTACATCAATAGCACGTGGCAGCCTACGAACGCCCAGGCACAGTAGCCTTCAAGCGTTCGAACGTCCAGGTATTTATAGGGAGAATATCTGATGTAATCCTATTCGAACTAAGATTCCTCGTTAGATTAAAACTTCTAATGTTAATCCCATCCCTGCCAAAATCGCAGTCAAATTCCCTCTTTTTGTCTTCAAAACCCTAAAACCCCCTTTAGGTTTCGAACGTTTCATGGATTCTTCCCTTCGTGGATGCCACTAACGGCCTTTGCGTTGATGCAAAGGCCCTTTATATATATATATATATATATATATATATATATATATATATATATATATATATTCTTAATATCACGTACTCAAAACCTAATGGCCCTTTCGTTAGCTGAAGCCCACTTATCCATATGTTTAAGGTTTTTAAGGTTAATAGGCCCAAAAGCTTTTAAGTTTTCTTCAAAGACAAATCAACTTTTTACTTTAGTGGTTGAAATGCCATTATCTAAAGGCCTTTGCATTAATGCAAAAAGCCCATTATGTATATATATATGCTTAATATAAGCTCTAACAAGGAGTTTGAACAGGTCATGGGCTTAATTGTGGAAGCCCATTCACTGTTGGTTCAAAGGTCTTAGAATTTATCTGTGGTGGATGTTGGTCCCCACGTTCAGAAGATACTAGCCTTTACTATTTTTATTATTATTTGCTATTAGTCCCCAAGCCCATCAACTATTGTTGTTCTGGGTTAAACCCATTCTAGTATTTGAGTTTATACATTTCAGATTTAAGTCAGACTTTAAATATATTTATATATTATTATTGTTAATCTCATTTATTTATCCACCTTATTATTTTTTTATCGTCGTCTCGGGTATCAGAGATAGGTTTCGATCCGGTGAAAGTCTTTATATGTATATTGGCTTGCCGTTCTTTCATGAGATCCCTTCAAAAGACGAATCCCCGAGTTGCATTTCTATTTATAAATCTTAAATATTCTTGATACTTTATTTAGTTTAATCCCAAATAGATAAAAAGAATATAGTCAATTTTCCTTACTCAATTGTCTTTTAATTATTTATTAATTCACTAACGGATAATTTAAATTTCTTCTCAATTCAGAATTGTAATGAGTACTTTTAATATCTAATTATCTTTTAATCTTCCCGTATAGATCTCCATGACCCTATTTTGTTTTATCTTTCATAAGAAGATGTTGTTTTATTCCTCATAAAGATATACAAGATTAATAATTATCTTTTCTGTTTAAAAATATAGATAATTGTTCCTATTTTAACCTTTATAATTTGCCGGGCGTTACATCTCAAGACCCAAGAAATAATGTAAGGGGCCAAGATCTTTTAATGTAAATTAGAAAGCTAGCCTGGAGATGAGTGCGGATATAGCAGCATAGTTGTTGTCGGTGACAACATTGTCATTGACAATCTCAGGCTATAAGGCCCTTCTTCCTAGCGATCAATTAAGGGTTTTCACCCCTTCAAGAAGATGTAATTAATGTCGTGACCTTTATGACATAACGGATTTCAGTTTCAACATGACTCTCACTATCGTCTGATCAGTCAGATGGTATGTGCATTAGTAACTCCGGACCTTTCAATCTTTGGAGTCTGAATAAGTTAACACATCGTGACTGGCACGCCTACACACTAAATAAATCAAAATGAAATAAATAAATAAACGATAAAAATGTAGTCCCACAGGCCACGATCTTCTTTTTCTTACTTGATTCTTCCTCTTGATTTCTTTTCATATTGATTTCATAAGTCATCAACAAACCCATAAGTTCATCCAAATCAAGCGTAGATATATAGGTCTTTTGCCTCTTCAATTGCTATGACCTTAGCATTCCAAGAAGATGGTAAAGAACGAAAAAAATTTCGAACAAGATATGAGTTTGAGTATTTCTTACCTACGGTTTTGAGCCCATTCACTATATCTCCAAACCTCGTGAATATTTCTCCAATGCTCTCATTCTCCTCCACCCTGAACAGTTCATATTTGTAGACCAGCATATTTATCTCGGTCTCTTTGACTTGGGAATTACCTTCGTACGTGACCTAGAGTTTCACCGAGATCTCTTTAGCTGTTTCACCCATACAAAATAGGATTATATTGATTAGCATCAAGTGCACAGTGAAGAGCTTGTATGGCTTTGAAATTAACAAATATTTTTCTATTATCCTCAACTCTCCACTCTTCAAGTTCCTTTGATGGCACATAGGGACCAACCTCTATAACTCTCCACATATCATAATCAATAGTTTTCATATAGGTGGTCATACAAATTTTTAAGTAGCTATAATCAGATCTATTGAAAAAAGGAGGCCTTGTAGTGGATTGCCCTTCACCAAACAAGAAGTAATTGCCAGTGTGAGCCATAGCTTCGGATCTCTCTAAAGGTGGTTAAACTTTTAATTTAGAGACCTTGCTCTAATACCAATTGAAGGTTTAGAGCTGTGGAATACACCCAAGAGGGGGATGAATTGGGTGTTAACAACCATTCAAAATTTTAATATATGCCAGACAACAACCAATCTCACAGAAGAGAGATAGAAGAAAAGGAGCTAATCACACAAGTAGACACGATAATTTTTATAGAGGTTCAGTGTAGCAGAGTGTTGACCTACGTCCTCTACCCAAGGTCACTTGGGTATTCACTACTAGAAGGACTAGCAAACCACACACACACCGGCGAGACATCAAGGTGATGTCACACCTTTCAAACACGCACACGTGCCTAAGCGCAAACCACACCCTTAGAGTAGGGCACACAAGAAGACACCCAGACTTTTATCATATAAAGAGTATCAAAAACACAGATTTAGAATAGAGAGAGAAGGCAAATCTGATGAAGAATCGTTGATAGAGTTTCTCCCAGATTATTCTTCATGTTCTTACTCATAAGAGGGCATCACAGCTTAAGAAAAACTTTAAAGTAGAGCACATAGGTCGCAACAGCAGCCCTCCACAGATTTTTCTGCTCCCCTCTCTTTGATTTCACCTAAACGAGATTTATATATGGTTAGTGCGCCATAGGACTTCACTGGGGAGGTTTAGGAAGGGTCCTAGCCAAGGAATGACCAAGATCCAGCGAGAGAAACTAGTTAGGATTGCAAAAATCGTGAATAGATCTACCCAGATTGGAGTTTGTTCCACCCACGTAGTGTCCACACTATTCTAGAAGCTTTTTGCAAGTGCTCTGTTTGGGACTTCTTGAGCAGAAGTGTCGACACCTCCTGGGAACCTCGTCTGTCCGAGAACACCCACTTTGAATAGCCAGAACTCTTTCCATAGTCATCCAAAAAATACAATCTTGGGCTCGTTGCGAACAGCTTAGTTACCACAACCAATTCTCATCAACTCTCATCTTTAAAGATCACAAGAGCACAATTAAATAAATCATTAAAAAGTGACTTTCAGACACGTTTACACTTAGATTTTGATGAATTGACTTATTGGTGCACATCCACTTTAAAACAATTAGTCCAATACCCATGGACTTTACTATCATCAAAATACGGTGGGATCACAATAGTAGGTATTATACATCACTTAACTACGACATTGTCATTAGGTAGTTCAGTATAACTATGTATTCCTACGACGCTACCAAACTGTAGGTACCCATGTACCTACAATATTGACCATAGGTAATATATAAACTCATAAAACCGTAGGTATAGTCTAATCTATTCCTACGACTAACATAATTGTAGGTAAGTGTCATAGGTAAAGGTCCTCTTTGGTGTAGTGAACTAATTGTTGGGGAGGAGGGGAGGGAAAATTTGATGGCTTTGCCTAACAAGCAAGCGGCACAATCATTGAATTTTAAATGGGAACTAGAACATGGAAGGGAAAAGGATGGAATGATTTGTAAATGTAGTTTTAGGACTACAATGTCCTAACCGAGCATGCCAAACATCAGGGGATGTTGTTCGCCCATCAAGCACATTGGAGAATGACATGAGAAAGACGGAGACCGTGTAGAATTTTCCAGCCGATAGACTATGCCCTTGAAGTAGCGGCATCCCCGTTGCTTGGTCCTTCACAAGAAAATGATGAGTACGAATCTCAAAGAAGTAATGATTGTCAAGTGCAAAGTGTTGGACAGATGATAAATTCTTTTGAATAGAAGGAATGCGGTGGATCGAGGTCTTTTAACAAAAAACTTTTGTTACCATTGTGAAGAGTAGAGGAGCCGATGTGTGCAATAGAGGCAGATATGTCGTTGCCAACTGGCATAGAATCGAAACCCTTGCAGTCTGAAGAAATAGAGTCTGGAGAGATCCGGGGTGATGCAATGCGTCGCACTGGCTTCTGGATACCACTTTTAGACGGGTACCGAAAGTTTTATTACCGCCATATTTGCTAGCCGGGCATCTGATAGTTGCAAAGCATTCCCCCTTTGGTAACATCTATCTAGAGTGTGATTGGTGCAATTGCAGTGAGGGCAAGGTGGGAAGCAGCCTTTAATTGCCTCCGCCACGACCCCCCTTGCGGTCAGCAGACGGCGAGCTTCAATATCCTCCATCGAAATTATTGGTGCACTGGGTCAGATTGACTGTCGACATGATGTTGATATGATCCAAAAGGGAGAGCAGCATCGTGAGTCTGCTACGTAACTCACGGAAGCTCAGAGGTTTCACTTGGACTGCTATTGCAGATAGAATAGTGGAGTATTCGGAACCAATATTACGTGCTATAATAGCAGTAAACTAAGTTAAAGATATTGGTTGTCCAGCCTCTCCCAACTGATCAGCAATGAACTTTGCTTGATGAAGAAACCTAGAGATAGAGAGAGTACCATTTTTGAGATTTTATGGTTGCATATGAAGCTGGAGCACTCACTACAAGAAAAATCGCGGATAGCGACCGACCTAGCGGTCGCTATTCAGTCGTAGATCGGTCGCAAATCTTCATTGCGACCGAACAGATACTATATAGAGACCGAATGTGTCGGTCGCTATATAATAGTCGCTATATAGCGACCGACATAATTCGGTCGCAGTATCAGTCGTTACCAGAGACCGATTATTATCGGTCGCCTGATCGGTCGCTAATAATTCGGTCGCTATTCAGTCTCTATTCGGTCGCTACATTTGTTGTATTTTAAAAAATAAAATTAACCTATCGGATTTATTCGGTGGCTAATCGGTCGCCAGTCGGTCGCCAAGTATAATTATTTAATAAAAGAAATATAACGTATAGTCGCTATTCGGTCGCAATTCAGTCTCCATGCGGTCGCTAATTTTGCATTATTTTTTTTTTAAAAATTTATTTAAACTGATAAATAAATTACCTGATAAATAACAAATTCATAACATAAATATAAAATCAACTACACAGACAACAATATCGACAAATCTCAAATTCATCACATACAAACACCTGATAAATAACAATTTCATAAAACAATAATAAATCAACTACACGGATCACAATCTCCACGAACCTCAAATTACACACAATTAAAATAAAATCACAAATTAATCATACATCCATAATAATAAAATGACAACATACACAACTAAAATAAAATCACAAATCCTCCACATATGTCTCATCCTGGTCGTCGTCTCGTCCAACATCATCCTGGTCGTCGTCTCGTCCAACATCTCGCGACGGATGATCCTGTATATCATTTAAAAAAATTATAATCAAATCCTTAATAAAGAAATCAAGCATTAACAAGACTTAATAAAGAAATCAAGCATTAACAAGAGTATGCCAATAGTTTAAGCCAGCTCATTTTCATATATATAAATACACACACACAATATAAGTTCAAATTTCATCTTGTATTTTAAAAATGAAGTTTGAGCGCCGAGCTCAAACCGGGCATCCGATTTGGATTCCGTCAGTTCTGACAAGTCACTTTCATCTCCCCGGTCGTATTGGAATGATCGGCACGGCCATCCGACCGGTATTTCGAATTTTAGACCCCCGGACCCGTCCTAACAGTTCATTTGAACTAAGTGTATTTTAAAAATGAAGTTTGAGCGCCGAGCTCAAACCGGGCATCCGATTTGGATTCCGTCAGTTCTGACAAGTCACTTTCATCTCCCCGGTCGTATTGGAATGATCGGCACGGCCATCCGACCGGTATTTCAGATTTTAGAACCAAATGCCCCGTCCTAACAGTTCATTTGAACTAAGTGTATTTTAAAAATGAAGTTTGAGCGCCGAGCTCAAACCGGGCATCCGATTTGGATTCCGTCAGTTCTGACAAGTCACTTTCATCTCCCCGGTCGTATTGGAATGATCGGCACGGCCATCCGACCGGTATTTCGAATTTTAGACCCCCGGACCCGTCCTAACAGTTCATTTGAACTAAGTGTATTTTAAAAATGAAGTTTGAGCGCCGAGCTCAAACCGGGCATCCGATTTGGATTCCGTCAGTTCTGACAAGTCACTTTCATCTCCCCGGTCGTATTGGAATGATCGGCACGGCCATCCGACCGGTATTTCAGATTTTAGAACCAAATGCCCCGTCCTAACAGTTCATTTGAACTAAGTGTATTTTAAAAATGAAGTTTGAGCGCCGAGCTCAAACCGGGCATCCGATTTGGATTCCGTCAGTTCTGACAAGTCACTTTCATCTCCCCGGTCGTATTGGAATGACCGGCACGGCCATCCGACCGGTATTTCGAATTTTAGACCCCCGGACCCGTCCTAACAGTTCATTTGAAATAAGTGTATTTTAAAAATGAAGTTTGAGCGCCGAGCTCAAACCGGGCATCCGATTTGGATTCCGTCAGTTCTGACAAGTCACTTTCATCTCCCCGGTCGTATTGGAATGATCGGCACGGCCATCCGACCGGTATTTCAGATTTTAGAACCAAATGCCCCGTCCTAACAGTTCATTTGAACTAAGTGTATTTTAAAAATGAAGTTTGAGCGCCGAGCTCAAACCGGGCATCCGATTTGGATTCCGTCAGTTCTGACAAGTCACTTTCATCTCCCCGGTCGTATTGGAATGACCGGCACGGCCATCCGACCGGTATTTCAGATTTTAGACCCCCGGACCCGTCCTAACAGTTCATTTGAAATAAGTGTATTTTAAAAATGAAGTTTGAGCGCCGAGCTCAAACCGGGCATCCGATTTGGATTCCGTCAGTTCTGACAAGTCGATTTGGATTCCACTTCAGAATTCTACTTCAAGATCAATGAGCACTACAAAATAATGTGCCGAGTATTTTCTTTCTTCTTTCAAATAGCACTCGATTATCACTAAGTAACCCTCTTGTGATAACCAAGAGAAAAATGCATCAAGCCGTTCAGACAAAATATAGAAGTGTCATCTGCCGTTTACATTCAGACAAAATTCAGATGGAAATTGTGAGCCATGTCAAAATGGCACCTACGACTCGATCAAACTCCATAATTGAAGTAGCAATCTCCCAATCACCTAGTAACTTTGTACGACTGCGATCAGAATTAAAAAAAAAAGAGGGGGGGGGAGGCTGTCAGTAGTACTAGAGTTATGAGGACCAACTTTGTAATGCTACTTTGCCCTTCTTTAGCAAAATGGTCAAAATTAACATCAGAATCATAAGATGCATTAGACTGTAGTAATATCAGAGTATAGGGTTCAGATGAATGCATACCTTGACAGTTTTCAGCAGTTCCCTTGCGTCACTGTTGTTTTTAAAATGGTCACGTACGGGCTGCCGACCAGAAAAAAGACTCAGAGATTCGGACCAGGGAGAAATGGGGAAGAGATCTCTACTATTGGTTAATGTGGATTTTTATTTTCAACCAACTGATTGGTTGACTGCAATGCAGTAACAGCTGATAAGTTATCCAAAATGCTACTTGTGCTTGTCCATGTTCATTATGGAATGAAAACAATGTCGACAGAAAAATGATAATATAACTACACAATCTATAACTGATCAATGTAGCATCACTTTAATTGCAATGTGAAGAGTCACCAAACATACCACACTTTTGAATTCGAAATCAGGAAAGAGACTATTAAGATTCACCTTGACAGCAGCTCAAATAAACTCCAACAAACTTACCAAGAGACAGGCAAGTACATGCCACTTGCAACCTTGTGCAGACCAAGGTTCATTTGCTCCACTCATTAGATAACTAATTCCCTTTTTTCCTTGGCACGCAGAAATGTTAGCATTACCTGCAGAATCTGGTTCAATGACTTTGAGAGTGCAGGTTTCAGGTCTCCTGGATGCAATGCTCCACTTTCATAATCAACAATTAACTCTTCCATGCTGTTGAAGGTCCTGGTTGGAGTAGCAATTAAAAATGTTATACAGGCTTAAAAGATCTCAAGAGAATAAACAATAGGGTGAATTTGATTGTGAAAAAATATAAGAAATCCAGAAGTATGACAAAACAAGATTTGCAGGGTCTCCAGAAAAATAAAAGTAAGAATGCAAACTTCAAATCAAAGTCAAAGTTACATGATGGATGCAGTCTAGCATGGCAACGAGTCAACCATTACATGATTGGAGGCAATATCTGACTACAAGCCTAGAACACAAGGGAGCACAACCATATTAGTCCTTAAAAGCATTTAATGTGTATGCATTAGCCATATAGCAAAGTCAGCAGGTCGATGTAATGCTTAAATATCAAACTTCAATTGAATCCTCAAAGGGACCTGGTTTGCTGTCGGAGGCATCATTGCTCATAATTTTCATGAACTGTGAACATTATCTTCCACATGGAAAAGAGCAGAGCATGTAGCTACGATACATAAAGATGGCCTGATAATATGGCAAGTATCATACTCAAAAATAAACATTGAAGTTGATTACCTCCGTAGTCCCCTGCAGGATAGGTTTTCCCAGAAGCAGTTCTGCAAATACGCAGCCAACACTCCACAGATCAACTGATGCTCCATAATCTGTTGATCCAAGAGAAGCTCGGGTGGACGGTACCACAGAGTCACTACACGGCTTGTCAATGGGTGCTTCCCACCAAGATTAGAGAAGTTTGCCAGACCAAAGTCAGCTAATTTCAAAATGCCATCATTGTTGACCAGAAGATTTGCACCCTTAATGTCACGATGCATGATACCACGTGAATGGCAATGTTGAAGTCCAGATAATAACTGGTGCATGTAGCATTTTACCTGCAAAAGTGACAAATAAACATGTGAAATTCTTCGAAGAGCAGCTTGAGGGGAACCATTTTTGACATGATAGCCAAAAAAAAGAAACTTTAAATGCTACATAAAAAAACTGGCTGAAAGTGAATATTTGGCATAGACAAACCAGTGACTCCGAAAATTGGATGTCAGGACAGGATGTTAATCCTGCAAGGTCATGTTTCATATATTCAAAAACAAGATATATGATGCATGACAATCGGGAAGTTATCAAGGCCTCCAGCTTCACAATATTTGGGTGATCAAATCTGCGAAGAATTATATTAACAAAAAGGATGATCATTTGAAGAAACTGGGTAATAATTTCTGCCTCACAATCAGTGAAGAAGCCAAGTTAAAACATCATCTTTAACACCAACATAGTTAGCAGAAAGCAGAAAACTGATAAAAAAAGTCCATGTAGATTATGGAATGCCTTATGTGTTATTTTGTAGAGATGCTTGCAAATTGCAATTAAATTGAACAAATGAAATTGCTGACATGGGATGACCATTAGAATTAGACTAAAATAAATGCAGCTGGTCATCCTGTGGAGTGCATTTAGACCAGCCAACAATTCTAAGCGGAGGAGCATGTTTCATATGGAGTCGGGTTGAAAATTAACTTGAGTGTAGCATTACTCTAAAAGATAACATAGTCACATAACCTAGTCACAAGTTTTATTTTGTACCTTGTTTGCTACATAAGGTTTAAAATGCATGCTACAGTGCCAAGTGTCAACGGCATATCACATTTTATCCTTGTTATCCAATCTTTATATCAAATGATGGAGAGCATCATACTTAAATTTAATATAGCACTTAAGTTGGGCACTCTGTTCATAAGTTCATTTCATTTGAAGGTTGAACAGTCAAAGTTAATTAGATGTGATATCTCATATCCTTTCTAGTTAATATTATTCACAACTTGTTTGATAAACATGTTAATATTCGTTCCTAAATCCTTGGAATCATGAGACATATGACCACACTCTGTATGACATTCATGCCCAACTCTGAACTTAATGAAAGTTCTACCTGATAATATTTAACTTCACCAAGAAAAGTTCATGAATAGTTTATGTACTCTAATAATAAAAAAGGACAAGAGATACTTATAATGAAAGTTCAAAAAATTTATTCGACTGTGCATCACATTATTCTAATACACAAAGGAAGAAGGAGAAAACAAAATAATCATAGCAAGAAAGGTGAAAAAGGCATACCCCCACAAAGAAACTTGCAAAATGCAGTAGGATAACAGATAATACGACAACCCCCAAAATCTCCAGACAACATGTCTTTGAATCCAAGATGAGAACCATTTGATGCAGAGACCATTGATTGTTTTAGACGAACAAGATTTTCTGAAAATACACTGAAAGAATAACAAACATTATAGAAGAATTCCGATTAAATGCTAGCTTGTCAAGTTGGTCAAGAGTCAAAGTTATGAAGATTGAACCTGCTTGCAAGCAATGAAGAAGCTAAGACAGCAAGAAGTGGAGCAAATGGTAGAACTACTTTCATGAAGGCAGGGAATACTTTTTGCAAGTAAGAGCCAAGTAGAATAGGCGCAACCACCACCTGCAACAAAATATATATTTAACAGCCTAGAATGGAAACAGATTGCCAAATGTCAATGTATACCTCAAATGGGCGTCAATTCACCTGTAAAGTACTGATGGAAAGCTTGACAGCATCCACGGGGACATATGCTCCAGCCAGAATTTTGGTTAATAAGGGAGCCTCAAACAATTCATTCTAGCACATACTGTAGATTTTCCAGCCTCCTGAATCTGCACTATATAACTTTTTTCTTCAACCCTGGCCGTGGTATTTCCAAAAAAGTTACGTAGTCTCCTTACTAGTACCATGGATGCCTATTCAGAAGTAAATATGCAATGGTTGTGGCCAGTGAAGTAGATGAGGATAGCATAAGCGCAATGGCTGTGGCCAGCGAGAAAACAAGAAGATCATTTCATTCCACTATTTCCGAACGAATCAAACAACACCTACAACATAAACGAAGCGAAAACCCAAAAATTACAAGGAGAAAAACTGTTATCCCAAACTGGAACCCCAGACAAGAAACAAATAAATAATAATAAGAAATGAGGAACCACAGAAAAGCAATATCATGCTAGCTGCATAGCTATATTAGTAAAGCCATAGATACAACGTAGAATGTGGGGCACTTTTTCCTCATGTTTCCACCTGCGTTTGTGTTCCAGAACTCGTAGCTCCCTTGTATCCGTCGAAGCAGCAGTTTCCCCAGACACCGAAGTTGCTTTTCATGCAGCAACAGCCGGATCCTGCTCCAGTAAATTTGTCAAAAATAGGAAAAATATCACTAAACATTTTTTTTCTTGAAAGCAAGAATCATCACTAAACATTGAATGATATTATCCGCAGTGGAGACTGTGGCTCCATTTCAAAAAAAAAATACATCTTAACAAGGAGAAGCATTCGCATGTACACATCACATCTTTATTCGTCATGCAAGCCTTTGAAGATTCTGAATATTAGAAGAAAAACCATCCAAAGTTGTTATATTTGACTAGATCACAATGCGCATGCACCTTTAATTTCCCTCGTTCAGATTGAGGGGGTGCAGAAGAGGAATGGAGCCCTTGGAGACCCAGAGAAAAGGAATTCACCCAGAGACATGCAGAAACTTAGCAACAAGGAGTCCTCAGCACACACACACCAACGTTCCAAAACCAGTCACATGGAACCCACCCAAATGTGGATGGACCGAACTATGCATGGCATCCCATCATGTAAGTACCAGTCACTAAATCAAGGAATTAGATATACTAAAAAAGGGAATCAGATAAGCTGCAAGTGCTAGCAAAATTAGAGTAAATTACTAGAGATGTTCTTACCTTTGCTGTCAAATCATGACATGCTAAATGACAGTCCTAAAGTGAGCAACATCAAGTGGAATTCGCAGGCTTAGGGATAACTTCCTTTCTACCACGGGCTAAAATAATTCACTAAAACAAATGAAACAGAAAATGAAAACAGTAAAAGTGATTAACTAAAATAATATCTAGTTCAATAACAAATTTAGCTAAGAACAAGAAACTTGTAATAGAAGTGGGGTGGGGTGGTGTTTGACGTGTGAAAGAGGGAGGTGTGTTATGTATCTTCTGTGGCTGCCGTGTGAGGGCATGATACCCCCCCGTCCGTGTCCTCCAGCGCAACAAAACAGCGACCGTCGGCCAACGGCAACGGTTCGTAGTGGTCCTGATGACAACAGGTTGCTTGTCCCTGCACGTCGCGTTGACGAGACCCCGTTAGCCGCCGGTGCGCTGTTTGTCCCGATATTCCGCCGGCGGGGGAGGGGAGCAGGCCGGTGACGGAGGGGGAAGGGAGAGAGAGAGAGAGAGAGAGAGAGAGAGAGAGAGAGAGAGGTACCTGCGGAGGGCGACGACGGCAGGGCGAGCGGCGACGGCGACTCGACGCGAGCGGCGCGGCGACGGGCTCCGGCGGAGGGGGGCTCGGGCGGGAGGCAGCACGGGGAGGGGGGCTCCGGCGGAGGAGGGGGGCTCGGGCGGGAGGGCTCGGGCGGAGGGGGGGCTCCGGCGGAGGGGGCTCGGGCGGGAGCGGGGAGGGGGGCTAGGGCGGAGAGGGGGCCGCAGGGGAAGGGGGCTCGGGAGGGGGGGCTCGGGCGGGAGGGGGGGGGCTCGGGCGGGAGGGCTCGGGCGGGCGGGGGTCGTAGTAGGAAGTATAACGGCATCAGCGACCGACTGGCGACCGAAGTTAATTCGGTCGCCATAATAGCGACCGATTAGCGACCGATATACATGCGGTCGCTGAAACGGTCTCGATTATGCGACCGATTATTTCGGTCTCCGAATTGGTCTCTATTTGGGACCGACTAGCGACCGATTTAATAGGTCGCTAATTCGGTCGCTATAGCCACTTTTTCTTGTAGTGACTCAAGATTGGCAGAATGTAAAAGAATAGGAAGATGGACGGAATCACTTGCCCTCAACAGGGCTGCCTTTGTATATACATATACAATTATACAAGAGATAAACATGGCAATAATGCATGTGTATATCTCTGCAGATTACGATGAGAAGTTTGTTACAACAGAGTGCCATTGAGAGGGATTCCATGGAGGACCGTGGAGGAGAGTCCAAGGCAGAGTGATCTGTTACAACAGAGTGCCATTGGAGTGGTCTGTTGGAGCGCCTAGACTCTCTATTCGAGGCGTGCTTGCAGTTGGCTCCTCCTCATCCTTGATATGCCCCCGCAAGCTCATGGGGGGAGGCACCACATTGAGCTTATCACGAAGCATGGTGAACCATAGCCGTGAGAGCGGCTTGGTGAAGACATCGGCGAGCTGATCCTTTGTAGAAATAAAGGAAACCACGAGAGATTTGAACGCCACATGCTCTCGAACGAAGTGATAATCAATTTCAACATGTTTCATGCGAGAGTGAAATATTGGGTTGGCAGCCAAATATGTAGCGCCGATGTTGTCGCACCACAACGTAGGTAGGGCAGGAACGGTAATGCCGAGTTCTTGGAGGTGCAACTAGAGCCATATCAATTCAGTTGTAGCATTTGCAACACCTTTTTATTCTACCTCAGTGCTAGACCTAACTACCATGGCTTGCTTCTTGGCACTCTAGGAGATGAGATTGCGGCTAAGGAAAATGGCGTAACCACTAGTCGACCGCCTGTCTGTGCGCGATGCTACCTAGTCTGCATCACTAAAGGCATGGAGCGTAAGAGGGGACTGACGGTGGAACAGTAGGCCATGACTGAGTGTGCCTTTCAGATAGTGGAGAATGCGCTTCACTAAGCACCAGGACTCAACAGTGGGGCTGTGCATGTACTGGCAAGCCTTTTTAACGGCAAAGGCAACATCCGGCGTGGTAATGGTGGCATACTACAACGCCCCTACTATACTGCGGTAGAGAGATGGGTCCTCGAGCGGTGTTGACGTCGGCGGCGTGTCAGAAGCCATTGGGGTGGAGATGGGCCGTGCGTCTGTCATCTTTGCCCGCTGCAGGATATCCAATATGTACCTGTGTTGAGAAAGGAGGCACCCATCAGGGTGTTTGGTAACCTCGACTCCGAGGAAGAAATGCGCTGGGCCAAGGTCGTGCACTGCAAACTTTATCTTCAGCTGATCAACAAGGGTGGAAATATCGCTTGAGTCACAGCCAGTAATAAGGATGTCATCAATGTAAATAAGGATAAATATGATGGAGTTGCCATGGCGCCGATAAAAGAGGGACGTGTCTATCTTAGATCCCAAGAAGCCTAGATGAAGAAGAGAAGAGTTGAGCCGATGAAACCAGGCCTGGGGCGCTTGTCGAAGGCCATATAGAGATTTATGCAAGCGGTAGACATGAGAGGGGAATTGTGGGTGTATGAAAACAGGTGGCTGCTCCATAACCACAATCTCTTCAAGGTCACCATGGAGAAAAGCATTGGACACATCCAACTGTCATACGCCCCAGCCGGAGGAGACGACCAACGCCAGAATGACACGAACAATGGCAATTTTAATGACTGGATTGAATGTGTCGGTGAAGTCCACTCCTGGTTGTTGTCTGAAACCTTTGGCAAAAAGGCGAGCCTTATGCCGCTCGATGGACCCATCAGGCTTTTACTTCACCTTAAACACCCATTTGCATCTGACGACGTTCATCCCCGGGCGCCGAGGGACAAGAGACCATGTCCCGTTACGTAGCGAAGCATCAAACTCTTGGGCCATGGCTGCACGCCATTCTGGAGACTTGGCGGCCCGCGTGTAGCAAGAGGGCTCCATAGGCAGAGAGGCTGTGGTGCTAAGTGCAGCTGGTAGGGGATGATAGGAGGCCAAGAGTGCGCGCGGTTGACGGCGACCTGTGTGTGACCTGGTGACCATGGGATGGGTGCGCCCAACAGGAGGTTGTGCTGCTGATAATGCAGACGTCGGGGATGCATATAGAGAGTCGACAGCACGAGTTCGACGAGGTGACATAGTCTCCATGGGAGAGGAGGACACAATAGGGGTGGAGGCCTCAGGAGACTGAGCTGGACACACTGTGGTCGAGGGGGCAGAAGCTACAGAGGCAGTTGTGTCTGCTGCATGCGCGCCTTGTTGCATCTGAGGAGAGGAGGGCACAGAGATAGGAGACGGCGGCAACTGCATGGGCCAGAGTGGAGCCCCTCCGACAGGGATAGGAACCTGCGGTGCCTGCAAGACATCAGCAAAGGGAAACTAGTGCTAGTCAAAAACAACATGTCAGGCAGTGTATATTCGACCAGTGGGAAGGTGCAGGCAACGATAGCCCCTATGAGAGCTGCTGTATCCTAGAAAAACACATAGTTCAGAGTGGGCATCCAGTTTGGTAGGAGAGTAAGGGCGAATGTATGGGTAGCAGGCGCACCCACAGACACGGAGAAACGTGTAATCAGGTGGTCGGCCAAACAACTTGTGAAAAGGAGATATGTGGCAGAGGAGAGGAGTAGGTAGACGATTGATTAGATAAGCGGCAGTGAGAATTGCGTCATGCCAATAGGAGCGGGGCATGGAGGCCGTGGTGAGCAGGGCCAATCCTGTCTCGATGAGATGACGGTGTTTACGCTTGGCGGCACCATTTTGAGCAGGTGTGTACGGGCAAGAGAGACGGTGAATGATGCCGACCGAGTCCAGGTAACGAGAGAGCGATTGATACTCCCCGCCCCAATCGAATTGGACCTGTTTGATTTTGCAACTAAACAGGCGCTCAACGTTGAAAATGCATAAAGACAGGAAGCACAAATGATTTGAGACGGAGAGGAAAAACTCAAACAAATTTACTATAATCATCAACAAAGTGTACATAATAACAGTGGCCCATATATAGTTGACGAAACAGGGGAAGGCTCCCGTACATCTGTGAATATTAATTCTAATGGGGCATTGGAAATAGAGAAGGAAGGCACGTGGACCTTGTCGCTGCCGTAGTAGGGAACTGGATCTGCTAGTTGCTGATAGTGAGGGGTGATATGGTGGGTGGCACCGGAGTCTGGGAACCAAGTAGCCGCATCCGAGTGAGAGTAGTGGGGAAAATAGTTGCCACCGTGTGCTGGTAGTGGAGATGCTTGTCCAGTGTAGTAAGCAGTCATGGGGATAGGAACATCCGTAGGACTGGGAAGAATGCTAGGAGAAGGCCCCCGCCGCGGAACCTGTTGTCGCTGCCCGGTGAAGCTTGGGTTGAAGCGGTTTGGACAGTAGGGTGCACGATGTCCAAACATGGTGCATAGCTTGCACCGAGGGGTATTGCGGTCACGACCGCGGCCGCGGCTGCGTTGTGGATGCTGCTGCTGTGTAGGCGAGCCATCCGTCCCAGGCAAAGGAGTGGGCGATGTGTGTGCGGGTTGAGACGTAGACGTGCGCATCGCTTGGTTGGCTGACGGAAAGGCGAGTTCATTGGACAGCTGAGCCTGGTGCTGCATCAGATTCTCTTGTGCAAGGAGAAGTCCATGGAGCTGGTCGAAGGTGACCTCCTCCATGCGAGTGGTGATGGATGGCACAAAGGAGTCGAAGGCTGGCCCCAAGCCTGCGAGGACGTGCATGACCAGGTCCGACTAAGAGATAGGCTGGCGAATAGCAAATAGTTTGTCAGCCACCTGCTTGATTTCCTAAACGTACTTGGTGACACTGGAGGAGCCCTTCCATAGGGTGAGCAGATGGGTCTTCAGTTGAAGCACATGAGCACGGGAGGTCGACTCAAATGCTCGAGCTAGGGCCGTCCAGACCGCATGAGATGTGTCAAGGCCGGCAACCAGAGAAAGAAGAGGGTCATGAACAGAATTGATGAGCCATGGCAAGACTTGCTGGTCCCGCTTGACCCAAGTAACGTGGGCTGCATTGAGGACTGGTGCAGGAGGTGGATCAGAGGAGGTGGGATTGGGAGAAGGAAGGAACCATTGAGGGCAAGGTTCAGAGCCATCTACTAGACCAAAGAGATCATAGCTGCGAAGGAGAGGGGTGCATTTGGTTTTCCAATGGAGATAATTGTCTCACTTCAGTTGGATGAGGGGAAAATTCATGAGAGAAGGGGAGGCCATGGGAATGGCAGCAGGCGAATCCGTGGTGGCTGTGGGAACTAAGGCCATGGATCGAGAGCTGTGAAACAGAGACCGCTCTGATACCATAAAAGAATAGGAAGATGGACAGAATCGATTGCCCTCAACAGGGCTACCTTTGTATATATATATACAATAATACAAGAGATAAACACGGCAATAATGCCTGTGTATATCTCTGCAGATTACGATGAGAAGTCTGTTACAACAGAGTGCCATTGAGAGGGATTCCGTGGAGGACCGTGGATGAGAGCCCAAGGCGGAGTGCTCTGTTACAACAGAGTGTCGTTGGAGCGCCTGGACTCTCTATTGGAGGCGTGCTTGCAGCTGGCTCCTCCTCATCCTTGATAGAATGAACCGAATGCAGTTGCCAAGGCATGCCACGCTTCAAAGGCATACTTGACGTTGAAGAGGTGATGCATGACTTCTTCGGACAGGGAAGAGGAGATTCAAGTGAGAAGTGTTTCATCTCGTTGTAGAAACCAAGCTGGATAAGCTGAGTTGGGTGCTTCGGTCACCGTTCCATCCTTGTCAGCAGCTTTGATGGTGATGGTCTATGGAGGTGATAAGTCCGATCCATCAACGAGGCCCATCATGCTCTGACTATGTAGGAGAGACAACAATATTGGGTTTTCCAACTGATGTAGTTGGTAGATGTGAGTTTGATTGTGACGAAGTGGCTGATGTTGGGAATCATAGAAGGTGGTGAAGGTGTCGTAGCTGAAACGAGGGCAAGAGAAGATGTTGAAGAAGTGGCCATGGTGGCAGCGAAGATCGTCTTGTGTTGCTCTGATACCATGTAAAAGGTGGACAGAAAATAATGAAACTCTCCCCATGTATGTATCAACAAATTTTACAGAGATGATATACCTGAGAAGAGTTTGTGTATAGAATGACATTCTCCGTGAGGATCTTGAGGACACCCTGGGTCGTGGACCTCCTAGTAGATGAGGTCACTGATGTGCTTGATGCGTCGCCGTAGCGAACCAGGCAGTAGGTGGCTGGCATATATGGTGATACCCTGAATGTTGTCTTGGAGGACCTTGCAGTGCTGCTTTAGAGAGAGAGAGAGAGAGAGAGAGAGAGAGAGAGAGAGAGAGAGAGAGAGAGAGAGAGAGAGAGAGAGAGAGAGAATAAATTATTTATAATTTTTAAACGATAATTAGGTTTTTTTTCTTTTTTTGGAAGAGAAAATTCTTTGAAATAATACTTTTTCCTTGCCTTCTCTAACCACAAGGATCTATGTTGAAAGACAATTAATTTTAAGAAGTCATTGGGTATACTGAAAATTACAAAAATTTAGTTGGAACTATTGAACTAAAGAAGATTACAGCACACATATACCACCATCAAAAGGTTCTCTGACATTAAATCACAAAAAACTAGTTCTATATCACCAAATAGCAACACATCCTAGCTTTCGAAATACATAAAGATAAAAGATAAACAGTATTTATTAATTGGATGCTTGACCTGTTTCAATTAGGGTAGAAAGTATTTTTAACATTTTCAAGGTGTTATTGGTGTTACATACAAACAGGGTTTGCCGTCCCGCCCTGACCCGCACCGACCCGCACGACCCGACCCGACCCAAGCGGGCACCGGGTCGCACGAGCTGGGGGTCGTGGACGGGATGCACTGGACCGCAAGGTCCCTTGCGTCCCGCCACGTACCCCTCCGGTGCGAGGCGGGACCCAGCTCGGTACGGGCGGGTCGGGGCGGTTCGCGCATTTAACGGGCTGAAGGGGGAGGGTCTTCCTCCATCCCTCCCACCGGCGAGCGGCGGTGCAGCGACGGCGGACGGCGATCAGACCGGCGGAAGAACGCTTTGGGTGGCTCAGGGCGGCGATCGGAGGTAGGTGAAATTTTTTTTAAATGGTTTGTGCATGTGGGGGTGGGGAAGGGGGGGAGTCCACCGTCAGATGTGGCCGGAGGTGGGGGTGGGGGAGGAGGGCGTCTGCCAGCCGTATATGGCCGGAGGTGGACGGAGGTGGGGGTGGGGGAGGTTGAGGGGGCCGTCTGCCACCACCGCCGCCGCCGGTGGGGGGGAGGGAGGTGGGGGAGGGATCGGGGGCGTCTGCCACCGGGTGGGGGTGGGGTGGGGGGGGGGGGGGGGGGGGCGTCTGCCACCGGGTGAGTGGGGCAGGCCGTGGGGGACGGCGGGGGGGGGGGGGGGGGGGGGGGGGGGGCTGGCCGGTGAGTGGGGCAGGCCGTGGGGGACGACGGGGGGGGGGCTGCTGGGCGTCTGCCACTGTGGGGGGGGGGGGGGCAGGGCCGTGGGGGACAGCTGGGCGGGGGGTGGCTGGGCCAGGGGCGGTTTGGGGGGGGGGGAGAATAAAAAATATATTATTTTTTATAATTTTATATTTTTTTAATTTAAAAAGGTATAAGAATAAAATTTGTTAGATTGTTTAATATTATTTTTGATGTATTATTGAATTCATGTTGTATAAAAAATATAATTTTTATTTAATTCATGTTGTAGAATTAAATGTTTTGATGCATTATTTAATTCATGTTGTAGACATAATATAAATATCGTTTAATTCATGTTGTAGAAATACATTTATTTTTGATGTATTATTTAAATCATGTTTAAATATTCGATTTAATTGAGATGTATTAAATTTAAATTTTAGTTTTGTAGAATTAATGATATTATTTTCATTATTAGTTGTAGACGTAAAATAATATAATATTTAATTTTAAAAAAATTAAAGATGTTTTTCATTTAAATATATCTATAGTGAGAAATATTTTACAAAAAAGTAAAGTTAATATTTATAATTTAAATTAAGTAGAGATGTTTTGAAATTAAATATAAATTTATTGATTAATATTTTACAAATAATTTTAAATGTAATTAAGATGTATAATGTAATTTAAGTAGAGATGTTTTGAATGTAAATAGTGTTGAATATTTTATAAATAATTTTAAAGTTAATTTAGATCTATAATATAATTTAAGTAGAGATATTTTTAATGTAAAAAGTGTTGAATATTTTATAAATAATTTTAAAGTTACTTTAGATCTATAATGTAATTTAATTAGAGATGTTTATAATTTAAATATATAATTAGTGATAAATATTTTACAAATAATTTTAAAGTTAATTTAGATGTATAATGTAATTTATTTAGAGATGTTTAAAATTTAAATATATAATTAGTGATAAATATTTTACAAATAATTTTAAACTAAATGTAGATGTATAATGTAATTTAATTAGACATGTTTATAATTTAAATATATAATTAGTGATAAATATTTTACAAATAATTTTAAACTAAATGTAGGTGTATTAAATAAAAAAATTAGCATTATATGCATGTTTTAGAAATCATGATATTATTTTGAACTAAATTATATTGAGATGTATTAAATATTGAATTTAGTCTTGCATAATGTAGAAATAATGATATTATTTTCATTGTTAGTCTCTGCTTAAAATAATGTATTTTTTATAATTTGTATTTCTGAAATTTAGGAGATACAGTTAAGCACTCTATGGCTCCTAGGGAACGACCAAATGATATTGGATGGTCACACGGAGTTTTGTTGGATGGCAACCAACGGTGTTGGCGTTGTAACTATTGTAAAATAGAACACCGGGGAGGAGGGGTGTCTCGATTGAAGAAGCATTTGGCAGGAGGAGCCGGTGCAGGATACTCTGAGGTTGCTGGGTGTACCCATGTGCCTCGAGATGTGAAACTTGCAATGGCTAGGCACCTGCGGGAGAAGAGAGCTGAGATGCAAGAAAAGGAAAAAAAGAAGAAAAGGGATCAAGCGGCAGTGAGCGGAATAGCAAGCGGCAGTAACGAGGAGGAATGTGCATGGACACCCAGTGACGAAGGCGAACAAGCACGTACTGAGCAGGCTAATGTGTATGTCACGGTGAATGATCCATACGAAGCCGAGTTCCGTGAGGCATTACGTCAGAGCAAGGAAGAGTCAAGACATCCCGAGGAGACGAGAGTCCGAAGTCGCGAGGCGACGAGGACCGGAGCATCAAGGAGTGGTGGTTCATCTACGACTCGACAACCACGGGACATAAGGAGTTTTTTGACTGCTGACTCGGGTTCACAAAGAAAAAGGACACAATCGATCAACATCGATCAATACTGTGAGAACTATTCAGGTTCAATACGCTATGAAGACTATCTGTCATATCTGCGGATCACATTTAATGTCAAATTGTTTGGAGATGGGCACTGGCCCAGTTTGGGTCCATACTGATAATTAATATGTATCATTTGGTTATATTTATAACTAACTAATAATTAATTATAAATTTTTTCATATTTTAAGTTCTGTACTTATCATTGAAATCACTAATGTAAATTTTTACATCATTTGCAGGTCATCATGGACGGACGGCGTCACCCTGCGTGGGAGCATGGATACTCTATTGAGGGTGATGGACATGTGCACTGTAGGTACTGCGAACATCGCGTCACCGGCATACACAAGTTTGCAGAGCACCTTGCGGGAGTGGGACGCGATGTTCGTGTATGCGACCGAATTCCGGGAGATGTCCGACATTCCTTTCGGACACAGTTACATGATAGATACGGTTCTCGTAGCACACCCAGGGCATCTTCTTCTACGTCCCGAGTACCCCCACCACGAGCACAGGGCGGAGCAGGATCTTCCTCCACGTCCAGAGTTCGAGCAGCACCAGCACCAGTCGCACATGATAGAATTGAAGCTATAGATGTAATGAGGACTTTTTTTACATATTTTCATGTACCCTACACCGCAGCACACGACCCATCATTTGTGCAGATGGTTACATATTTTCAGTCCCACCCACATGTACCTCCACCCACCATGATAGAGTTAGATTATACGGGTGATCAGTCTCATGTATCTGATGATGAGTTTTGGGATTCTGGCTTCACTGATGACGAGGATTAGTGAGTTTTAGGAGTCGGACTTCACTGATGACGAGGATTAGTGAGTTTTGGGATTCGGGCTTCACAGATGAGGAGGACGAGTGAATTTTGGGATTCAGGCTTCACAGATGACGAGGATTAGTGAGTTTTTGTATTTTATACTTCATGAATGAATGTCATTATTATGTCACTGTTTACTTTAACATATTAAGTAAGTTAAATAATTTTTTATGTATTATATATAATAGGATGTTTAATTAAGCGGTGTAATATGTAATTTTTATATAATTAACTATGTGTAATTTAGTATGGATCTATTATCATAAAAAAAACTCTACATTCTAATATTTTTAAATATATATAATATTTAATCTTTCAAAATAAAATTATTTAAAATTTTAAAAAAAATTAAAAAATTACGCGCCGAGAGCTCAAGAGGGCGGACCGGGTCGCTGTGCGACCCGGCCTATCCGACCCGTCCCGCGTCGAGACCGGGTCGACTGGGTCGGGCGGGTCGACAAACCTTGCATACAAAATCATTTTCCTAAACCATACTCCGAAGAATTGTACATATATGTATTACAATTTACACAGATGCATGCATGCATGATAGACTTGTTTCATGCATCTCGTTAAGGATAAGGACAAGTGACGGTCTAGTATAAAAAACTGAGTGGAATCATTCAGCTTTGATGTGACCGCACCTATCCCGTGAAGGTCAGTTCGATACTGTTAAAACAAAAATCAGGGTAACTCGTTGAGTTAGTGCGTTGTTAACTTCATAGGTTTTAAGATAGTACGCAGGTGTCCTCGAACAATATCTAATTATAATTAAGTATTCGGTAAAACCCATCATGAAGCCTAAAATTCCGTCTGTGGCGTATATTCTTCAGAAGTTTGTCACGTCAATGCACCATATAATCCGGTATTCTTAATTTGGTCAGGGGGATTAAAACTAATACTCCAATAAAGTGCAGAAGGATTCTAGACCTTAGGAAATAATTAAACAAGAAGTTAACATGAAGGGAGAAAACTATAGGAAGGAAGTTGGGTGAAGATAAGAGCTATATCTTCCCTGGGAAACTCGGTTTTGCTAAGAAGTAACTTCTCTTTCGTTTGACGCACAATATATATATAAATATATCCAATTGGTTATCAAATGTCTGCTCAGTTGTAATGAAGTGGAAGTCCTTTTGATAGTTCTAAGATGTATTTCAAAAGTATATCAAAAATCTTTCTTGCAAAACCATTTTTATTAATTGAAATTTCTTGCTATATATGCTCACCCTCTATGTAGCTGTGGAAGGGAAGGTTTCGAGTGCAGTTTAGTTATTGTCAGAAGAGGTTGGATCTTTGGAAAAGACACAACAATAGGTTTTGAGTTTGGATCTTAAACTAGTAACCCTCGCCCATAAACAAAAATACAGTGGCCATACCTACATTTCAAGACCGTAGAGATATCCTCTTATATTTGTGTGTATAGATGAGTTTTACCTACCATCTTTTATTATTTCTATTATTCAAAATAGCAAGAAATAGTAGATTTATATTTACCGTTCAAAAAAACATAACTATAAATTATAGTCATGCGAGCAAGTCATATGGTTTTGAACCATAAGGACTACAGGTATAAGTTTTACTTACAATTTTGACGATTATACTAATGGCCGATCCCGAGCCCGAATGAGAAAGGAGGAGGGTATGTGTTAGGTTGACAGTCAACAATAAAATTTTGTCATATCTCTCACATGACTTCTGATCTAAATATATTTTTTGATACAGGTAGGGCATTCCCCGGAAGCGACGCATTACATCAGAACCTGTATAGAATGATAAATGAGCAAGAGTTAGCTATGACGTCTCTCATAAGCGACGGGTCGCAATGGCACCCGATTGCTATGTCAAATAGGGAAGGGTTCCCATGTAGAGTTTGACGATCACGGGTAAAGAAACTAATTCATAAGAATAGGATTTGTCTAGCTACTTAGAATATAGGAACTTTAACGAGTAAAGGTTTAGAGTTGATTAAGTTAATGAATGATAGGAGGGTTATCATGGCTTGCCTATAAGAAACTAGGTGGAAAAGACATAAAGCTAAATATATTGGTGGATATAAAATTTGGTGTACGGGTAATAGTAAATGTAGAAATGGTGTTGCTATAATAATAGAAAAAATTAAAAGATAGAATTATAGAAGTTAACAGATTGGGGGATAAACTTATTTTAATTAAATTTATCTTGGGTGAGGATATTTTGAATATAATTAGTACATATGCACCTCAAGTAGGATTACAAGAGTGCATTAGAAAGTAATTTTGGGAGACTTGATAGTTTGATCTAAAATATCCCTAGTGAATAGAGAATCTTTATTGGAGGGGATTGTAATGGTCACGTGGGTAAAAATAATAGAGGTTATGAGATGATTCATAGAGGATTTAGTTTTGACACTAAAAGTGATATGGGTTATACTATTCTTGATTTCGTTATGGCCTATGATCTAGCAATTGTTAATAGTTTCTTAATTTAAGTAGAGGGACGAACACTTAATAACATACCAGAGTGGAACACATATAAGTTAAATTGACTATTTTCTTATTAGGAAGGTCGATAAAGTTTTATGTAAAGATTGTAAAGTTATTTCTAGAGAGAGTTTAGTCCCTCAACGTAGATTGTTAGTAATAGATGTCATTATCCCTCAATTCAAAAGAAAGACCATTATAAATAACTGCTCTAAGATTATATGGTGGAATTTAAAAAAGGCAAAGTTTATAAACATTTAAGCATCATCTATTAAAGGAAAATATTTAGAATTTAGAATAAGAAGCTAATGTAATGTGAGATAATGTTACAAATTATATAAAAAGTGTAGCAAAACGGCTCTTAGACGAATCTAAAGATAAAAATAAATTGGAAAAAGAGACTTGGTGTTGGAGTGAGGAAATCTAAAATTCTATTAGAGCAAAAAAAGAGTGCTTTAAAGCTTGACAAATTAACAAAAATAATCAAACTCTATAAATTTATAAAATAGCTAAAAAGAGGATTAAGAAAATAGTTAGTGAAGCTAAATCAAAGGTATTTGAAGAATTGTATAATAAATTACGAACTTGAGGGGGTGAAAAGTATATATTTAAACTTACTAAATTAAAAGAAAGGAAAACTAGAGATCTAGATCATATTTATTGTATTAGAGGTGAAGGTCAAAGGGTTTTAACTAAGGATCTTGAGATTAAAGAGATGTTGTATAGTTATTTTCAGAAATTACTTAATGGAGATTGTGTCAAGAATTTCTCTTTAGAGCTGCGCAAGAGCCAACAAGATTTGATAGGTATGAATATTTCAGGCATATTAAGATGTCAGAAGTAGATGATACTTTAATAAAAATGAAAGTGGGCAAGATCTTAAGACCAAATGGCATACCTATTGAAGTATGAAAATGCCTAGGAGATATTGGTATTAAGTGGCTAACTAAACTTTTTAATAAAATTTTAAAGGAACTAAGAATGCTAGAAGGTTGGAGAAAAAGTGTTATAGTTCATTCTATAAAAATAGAGGAGATATTTAAAGTTGTAATAATTATTGTGGAATTATGCTTACGAGTCATATTATAAAACTTTGGGAAAGAGTAATCGACAAACGCATTCAATGTATGACTATTGTGTTGAAAAATCAGTTTGATTTTATATCGAATAGATCTTCTACAGAAATTATTTTCTTGCTACGACAGCTAATGGAGAAATATATAGAGATGAGAAAAGATTTATATATGATTTTTCTTGATTTGGAGAAGGTGTATGATCGAGTGCCAAGAGATTTTATTTGGTAGACATTAAGAAAAAAATGAGTCTCTCAGGGATATGTTGATTTGATATGATTAAGGATATATATGAATGTGCTATTACTAGTGCTATAACTAATGCATGAGAGATTTATGAATTTTCAGTTATTATAGGTTTGCATCAAGGTTATGCACTAAGTCCGTATCTCTTTTCCTTAATTATGGATGGAGTAACAAAATAATTGCATAATGATATCCCTTAGTGTATGTTATTTGCAGATGATATTATCTTAATTGATGAGAGTATTGATACTTTAAATGTTAAGTTAGAGCGCTGGAGGCATGTCTTGGAGTCTAAAGATTTTAAAATTAGTAGGAGCAATTAAGAGTTTATGCACTGTAATTTTAGTAACAGAAGAGTGATACCAGAAGACATGGATCTAATTGATAGACAAAACATTCCTAAGATTAGTAACTTTCGGTACTTAAAGTCTATTATACAAGAGAATAGGGAGATTTATGATGATGTTGCACACATAATTAGGGTAGGCTGGTTAAAATGGAGAAACGTATAAGGAGTCCTCTGTGATCGTCGTATGCATGCCTGTGAAACTAAAAGAGAAGTTTTATAGAACATTTGTGAGACCTACTTTGTTATATGGTACCGAGTGTTGGGTAGTACGAAAGGATCACATTCACGAAATGTATGTAGCGGAGATGAGGATGCTGAGATGGATGTGTGGCAAAATTAAGAAAGACAAGATTAGAAATGAGTGTATCCCTAAGGATTTGAGGATACCCCCGATTGATAGTAAAATAAGAGAAAATAGACTCAAGTGATTTGGACATGTGTTTCGTCGTCCTAACTCAGCATCGATTAAAAGATGTGACTGAATCTTAGTGGATGCTAGTAAAAGAGCTTGGGAAAGACCTAAAATGAGATGGTGTGATGTTATTAATTAGAAAGGACATTAGTTTCTTGGGTTTAAATATGAATGTAGCACTTGATAGAAATCTTTGACAGAATAAGATTCATGTAGTCGACCCCAAATAATTATTGGGATAAGACTCAAATGATGATGATGAACCAATGGTTCAAAATCGTAGGTAGAGATATAGTAGTGTGTTAGCCATATCGGTCTTGATCCCACCGATCAACCAATGTGTCAACTTAACCTAGGCAACCCAGTCAGCAGTCAACCCACCATCAAATTCAAGCTTGTCAACCTGACTCATGGGTAGGCCAGTGCGTTCAACCAAATTAATCAACATAGAGCATGGTTCAATCTGGCAATTAAAATTCAGAAAAATGAAAACATATATCGCCCCTACTTTTTATTTCTTGTTCATTTTTCTTATTGGATGAAGAAGTAACATGCATGTACATATATACATAAATGAGGGGGCATTAGGATTCAAGCCTCCACATAGTTCAAATATATGAAAGTTGGTTTAACTAATCATAAACTAATAAAATCCCATATGATTAACCAGACATGCTAAACACATATTTTACAAAATATAATGTTTTGGAGTAAGCTAGTATCTTAGATGGCCATGTGCTCATCGGCATAATGAGTGCTCTGAAATAATATTGTATAGATTATTTCTTGTTACAGAAATATATTACACTTCAATTAATTAGTGTCAGTATTCCATGTATACCAATTATTATGTTCCTTTCACGAAAGGATATTCAATAGATTATTTTGTCCGATTTCAATTCAGTGTGATCATCAGCAGCATGGAGTTGGATCAATTGAGATCCTTTGTGAGACTCCTAAAAGGAAAATAATTCGTGGCTTTAGGCGTACTAATCTAAAGCTAGTAGATAGATTTCCGCCAAAGATTACAACTACATTAATATATATAGGTTTAGGATGGAAGAGCCATAAGGTGTCTGTCAGGCGAAAGTTTAATTAGGACACGTACCCATCGAGGCCGTACTGTTCATAATGCGTGTAATAAAGCTCCTATATGTTACAATTTAATTAATTCAAAGGCTATAAGACCTTATGCTTTCGTTCTTCTCGATCGTCCAAGTATACCTAATCTTTTTGAACGCGTCTTAAAAAAATATTCTAACCTCTTCCAACAAAGCATCACAGGAGATCATATTAATATAATTAAGAGCGTGTCGAAGAATTATTGCGAGTACATAGAAGTTTGTATATATATATATATATAGAGAGAGAGAGAGAGAGGGAGAGAGAGAGAGAGAGAGAGAGAGAGAGATCAGGAACATGTGATCGATGCAGACGTTTCCATGCTCAAGCAATAGTCCCATTATTGATAAAGAGATGACATATGCTTCAGCAATAAGGCAACCAGTCCATATTACCAGAACAAAAGATTATTGGAAAGAGCTCATAGGGAAGAAGACCAGGAATATTAAATTAGTCGGGCACCAACACTGCACGCACGACGATTATATATGCTTTGGGACGACACAGCCGAGCAAGGGGCATCCTCTAACACAGGCAGTGACAGACCTCGCGGTTGTCTTCAATCTTGCACTTACCACCCTTGCATGTTTCACTGCAGAAATTGTTGCATGCATCCTCGTGAGGTTTGTAGTGTGGTCGACAGGGGCGGGGGTAACTCAAGCAGCACTTCACCGCCGCGGCGTCGACATCTGGTAATTAATTATAAGTTCCATGCAAGGAGAGAGGCCAGCGCATGCATATATATCATCAATATTAATCTAGCGGCAAGGACTACAAAAACCATGCATGAGAACGTTAATAGATATAATAGAACAAAAAGCGAAGCTGGAGAAGGAAGAAGGCGACACCAGCCCTGGACATGGTGTATATGGGTACTAAAGCTTCTCTTCTTCAAGAGCTCTCCTATATATATATATATATATATATGTCGGGATGGTTGATGGAGATGCGGTTGACGATATATGTTGTTGGGTACGTATTGCTATATATATAGATTACAGTGCAGCCACCGAACGGTCTCGGAACTTATATATCATGCCAAAATCTTTTGATTTACCTTGTGAATTAATGCCTGTTTCATAAATCTCCCGATTGTCTTTCCCACTTAGACGTAACAAATTATGCATGCGGGGCTTTAGTTCTGGCAGGGCCTGTGCTAATCCACGCAGCACTGGACCGCCGAGGCATGATCTGATCATTAGTGTCATGGATGCATGGATGGATGAAAAGAACACCGTACGTCAATGTTAAGCAACGAGAGAATAAAACTTGGAGAATGCCAGAACGAAGAGCTATACTAACGAGGTGAACAAGAGGATTGGCAAGAAGTACTGTTCATATATAGCATCTAATTAACGTACTCATGGTGCTCACGAATAGGCAGAGGAAGAGGAAGAAGGCAACACCGGGCCTTGACATGGTGCGCGCGGGAGTGTTGAAAGCTTCGTCTACCTCTCCTCGACAGAAGGTTGACGGGTATATATGCTGTTGAACGATATTGTCGTCGGGTATTTATATACGTAGTGCAACTATTAATTTGAACATATCGGAATCTTTATATACGAAGAGAGGTTCTTTTTTGAGAGTTCCTTAACGAGGAAACTCCTTCCTCTCTTAAATATTATTTAGATTTTATCAAATATATCATAAGTTTAAACTTACAAATTCAAAAATTATGAAAAAATCACTGTAAAATATTTTTCAGAGAAGAAATAATCTTAAGAAAAAATTGCTCCCAGACACCCTATAATATCTTAAATCTTACCTCCTAGATTTGGGATCTCTCTCCCTCTCTGAACATATATATCCGAGTCTTTCCATATGTCGAGAGTTAATGTCTTAAATCTTACTGCCTAGATTTGAATCTCTCTCCCTCTCTGAATATATCCGAGGCTTTCCGTATGTCGAGAGTTAATGCCTTAAATCTTACCGCCTAGATTTGTATCTCTCTCACTTTCTGAATAAATCCGAGTCTTTCCATAATATGCTGAGTTCAAAGCACCGCGTGCACAGATTTGGATCTCTCTCTCTCTCTCTCCGAGAACATATCCGAATATCTGAGTCTTTCCATGTGTTTGTGTAGGGGGCATGCATCCCTTTTTCCCTATTACATTCCTTCAGAATTAAGCTTCATTTGTTTCAGAAGTCTCCATTCAATTGTAGTATTTTGTTATCTCCAGCCGTTATTTCCTATTCCCTACTTTCTCCACTTAGGTCTGTGAATATAATTTGAGATTCTGAAGCTCTGACCCAATTCTTGATTAGTTTTGGAATAAAATGGAAAACACTGTAAACTATCAGAATTGTATATTCTGATAAGATATCAACAATATTGTAAACTGCAGTTTCTGAGTCTTATTTTTTATTTATGATTATGTTCGCATTTTAAAATTATCAAATATTCTTCTTGAAAAAGTGTGCTCCCAAGTTGCAGATTTGTAGTAAAAACGAGTGGAATTATCAAGCGTTCAAATGATCGCAGCTTTGTCGTACGTCATGATCAACGATCAAAAATCAACGATAGGCATTGTTTTTTAGTTCAAATTAAACTTCATCGTTCTAAAAGTAGCTGTCCCCCCTCATATCCATAAGTATCCGTAAAATCCATCTCCAAGATAATTAAATGAAGCCTAAAATTCTGTGTGGGTTCTTCTGAAGATCGCAATATATGTATGTTGTGCATTCTTGTCAAGAGATTAAAATTAGCAGTCAATTACCACTACAAGAAAATGTTGGAATAGAGACGGTAAATATTCGTCTCTATTTTGTGAAAAATATGTTGTAGAAAGATATTGCAATAAATTTTTGACAGATTTAGGATGGATATATTTCATGTCACAAATTTTTGACGAAAAAAATTATGTCTGAAATTCATTTAAATTTTACAACGAAAATATTTCCGTCTAAATTCTATCAAAAATAAGTAACATATTTTCATTAGCGACGACAAAACTATTTGTCGGAAATGCATCCATAATTTTTACGATGGAAATAGAAATCTATCGGTATTTCTATCCCTAAAATCTGTCACGACAAATAATATATGTCAGAATTTTTGTCCCTAAAATCTATGACAAACATAATATCCATCGAAAATTTCGTCAGAAAATCTCTGACAGATTAAAAAATTCTTTAGAGATTTCGTCCCTAAAAGCTATGACAGAATTCAAAATCTATTGGAGATTCCGTCCCAAGATTTCAAAATTTTTATAATAAATCTAAAAAGTTAAAAAATACTTGTTTAAATAAAAAATACACAATATCCACACATCACAATGACAAAAAATAACAATAATATTTCACTATAAAATTGTTTAAATATAATATTTTAAAATTATTATTTTTTAACAATATGATAAAAAATCAAGAAAAATCTTCCATGTGCTCATCATCCTCGTCTCCTCCGTTGCCACCCGCTAGAATATCTTATATTCAAAAAATATCATTAGATATTTATAAATAAAAAAATTAATTAGAAACAAAATAAATAAATTATTTAATTTTTATAAATACGAAACAATATAATATGTACGTGAATTCTTTAAGTTAGTTCAAAAAAGGATAGTTTGAGCGCTGAGCCCTAATTGGTTATCCGATTTAGATTACATCAACTGACTATGGATGCACTTTTTTTCCCTCTTAATCTTTTAATCTTATTTCTGTTTATTTATTTTATATCGTTTATTAGTGCGCAGGCGTGCCATTCACAAGGTTACAGTTTATTCAAACTCCAAAGACCAAAGTAGTCTAGAGCCGCTAATGCGCGTCGTCTGACTGATCAGACGATAGTGAGTATCGTGTCGGGACTGGAACCCGTCGTGCCATGAAGGCCACGACGTTAATTACATCTCCCTAAAAGGGAGAAAACCTTTGATTAGTCGCCAGGAAGAGGGACCTTATGGTCTGAAATTTGTATTAATGAAAAAGAAGAGAGATAACCCAAAACGTAGCGGAATATCCCGTGCTAAGGCAAGGGCGTTTGAACCTGTTCATTTATTCATCGTCGGTTCCGAGTTTGAAAAATATTCCGAGTGAAAACACGACAAAGGAACAAATAATCTTTGGGTAAATGTCTGTAGGAAATACGACAAGTTTGATATTTGATAATAAAAGGAGTGGGACAAATCCCGGTGAGGATAGGTCGGGTTTGAGACTACATCAAAATAGACTTTTACCTACATTTTAAAATGTAGGTATAGGACCAAAAACGTAGGTAAAATCTTTACCTACGTTTCCTTGCCATGCTTTGAAAACGTGGCGCTTGCCCACTTGACTATAAGTTATACCTACGTATGAAACGTAGATAGAGATCAACATATACCTATGCTTTAGAAGCGTAGGAATAGTCTAACAAAAATATAGGTAAAAGTCAGATATAGACATGCATATAAGAGAATATACCCATGTTTAGGAAAACGTAGGTATTACCTTTTGCCACGTATTAGAAGAAATGTAAGAATAAGAATTAACATCACTTTTAAAAAAACGTAGGAAAATATTTTAACGTTGGTTAATAAAAAACGTAAGAATATGTTATCTTTTTATTTTTAAAAAATCTTTTTTACCTTCACAAGATAGAATTAATGCTAATGGTTTAGCAAAATGAAGAGCACAGCATTAATAACTGAAAAAGAATCAAGATTAAGATCCAATAGTTATTTCTTCTCTCAGATTTTTTATTGACATCACTAGCTTAAGGAAAAAGACGGCCACTCTAACCACGTCACCTATAGAAATGCACCCCAATGAAGTGGTTTCCTACTTAAAAAGTGATGCAAGTATACAAAAAATATTTGTACAAACGGAGTGAAAGGTTGTCAATTGCACAACCTTCTTCCTTAGTTTCCAAGGAAAAAAGAAAAATAGTCAATGGTTGAACAAAATCAACTTGTGTGAAAGTTTATTCTAGCTAAAGCTTATCACTCAAGAAAAAAGTAAGAATAATTGAAACATATAATATAGTCATGATATGCAGACCACATTTCCATATAATAACCTTTGAAAAAGAGTAATTGTAAATATTGTATGTAGGGTCATCTTGCACGGGAGGCAACTAAATGAGGGTCATCTTCCACATTTCCATATCTTGATAAAAAAGACAAAATATGACAACAATTGCATCAATCAAAGATTGCTAAAAACATTCACATGTACCCCTTGATTCATGCAAAACATAAAAGGAAAGAAGAAATGAGACCTTAAATTTTGTGGACAATGATCTCAAGAGATAACCACAGGTTCATCCTCTCACTTGACAGTAGACACTGAAAAGGAGACAAAACCAAACATAATACAACATTTAATTCCTCAATGCACTTGAGAAATACCTTCTTTGAATGCTTAACTGAGACACAACTTCTTAAAGCACTCCTAGACATCCTCGTACGCTTCCTAGACTTTGCTGACTGCAAGAGAACAAAAGCACAGTATAAAAATGCAAAGCATAAATAGAATCCTGACAACATTCTTTGTATATTTCCACTCCAATATGGAATCATGTATTCTCATCACATGGTTCTGCAAGATGGTGAATAAAAAATGCACCATGACTATCAAGCCCCCCTAATGCCAATAATTGCATACACCTGGAATGCGATTGAATGTTTGACTAACTTCTGGAGCCAAAAAGGGAGTACGACCTAAGGGCAAACTTGTCCCTTTTCTGCAAGTATGACATCGGTTGTAGCATCAGGAGCCACCTCGAAGTCAAGAAGCTTAGCCACAAGATCTTCCTGCAAGAAAAATATCAACTTATGTAACAACATTGCTAATAGATGAGTGGTTCTTTAAAACCAAATCAATGATCCTGCTGACAAGCATCTTATTTGAGTACCTTTCTTGAAGTAGCCCTTGAAACTGGTATATCAAATACATAGCAGAAGTCCAAAAGTTTATCTTTGACACATTTGTCAAGCTTTCCTTTACCTTAGCTCTTTGCTTATCACGTGAGCATGTTAAAAATACACCTTCCTTTACCTTAACATCTTCCAGATGTGTGGATCTGAATATGCTACCCCTCCCAACATGTACATGAGTGTACTCTAATAACTTAATGAAAATTCTGTAAGTTCACTGGCAGACATCTATAATTGTTGGTATTTTAAGAATACATCACATACAATGTAATAACTATACTGTGAAATCGTAAGAATTTTATGAATATTATATATAATTTTTATATAATTATTTATTTTCTTATCATGTATTAAAAATTAATTAACAGAAATATCGTGGTCTAAAAATAATGAAACTTTTTCTACACGTGGGTCTTATAGTAAGATGCATTCCTACCACTTATGGTGATTTTATATCACTCTTTTAGACTTTTAGTATAATTAAACACCTTTAAGATAATATTCAAATATTCTTAAACGAGAAAATAATTTGAATCAAATATTAAAATTTTTACAGAGAGCTTAGAATATCAGATCACATGATTCTGAAAATTTTCTAAATTTATCATGTACCGTTGTTAATTATAGTGTATTAATCACACTATTTTACCCTTAATCACTTGCCTTAACACTAATGATTTCATGATAATTCGACTAGATGTGATCACACATGGTGAAATACAGATCTCTGGATTTAATTATCTCTATATATGCTAATTAACACACCTTAAACTATTTTAAATATGCTAATCATGCTAATCAAGAGGATTAATGAGAAATCCCTTACCTTAATAAAGCTTAAACATCTCCTTAAAAGCCCTTTCACCTTTCTCCTTCTGCACTTCACGTAGCTAGCCTCAAAGGGAGCAAATGAGGCCCCCTTCATAGCTATTTATAAGAGATTTCTATTAATCAATCTTAGCCATTGATTTTAATCAAGGGTGGAGATTAAATCATTAGTTTAATATTATTTAATTAAAAATTTGACTTTTAAAGCTTCACCAACCCACTCAGCCCATTTATTTTGACCACCCCATATTTTTTATTTTTTTTAATATAGGGCACATGGGCTTTTGACTATAAAGAAGGAGATGGTTTAAATTAAGAGAAAAAGCTTAATAAAATAATAAAATAAAATTTTTTAAATAAACAAAGCTGCCGCAAAGCGGGGAGAGGGGGGCGGGGCGGCGCCCGCGCGATCGCACGCCCATTTTTTTATTTTTTTAACTATGTTTTTTCATTAAACCCTTCTTCTCTTTTTATTTTATACACCTAGACCCCTTTGTATATATATTTTTTAAAACCACTCTTCTCCTTTTGTTTTAAACACTTAGCCCCCTTTATACTTTTTTTTGTTTTTGTTTTCCACTTAACCTTTAAATCTCTTTCTTTCTTTTATCATGACTAAAATAAATATAATAAGACTAAAAATTTAAATATTTAGGTATAAATAAATATTTTTTATTAATCAAATAAAATACTAAACTACGAATTCGTAGGGCATCACACCCTCTCCGCCTTAAAAAAAATTTCGTCCTTGAAATTTGGGATTAGATCACATACCGAACAATCGAGGGTACTTCTTCTTCATCTCCTCCCTTGGTTCCCATGTGGCCTTCTCATGCGAGGAGTTCCTCCTTAGTACCTTCTGTGCAGTCCTCCGCATATTCAACATCCTCTCTAGCTAACGCAATCACCCGAGTTAGCGCTCGGGGTCTCCCTACGGGTCCAGCTACTGCTGGTCTGGCTACTACTAGAGCTGCTACTGCTGCTACTGGCCGAGCTGCTACATGCTACATCATCTTCGGACAATCTCAGATCATGTGGCCCTTCTCGCCACAAGGAAGACACTTGCCGGTGGCGATCCAGCATATTTCCCCGCCATGTCGCTTGCCGCAGTGTTTACATTCTAGTTTATCGTTGCCTCCTGCTGGTGGCGTGATCTTCCCTGTCACGTACGATCGCGACAGATTCTGCATCACTCTTTTGCCATTGTCATTTAGGTGAAATGGTACCGATGGTCTCTTTGTCGAAGTCATCTTCTCCTCTTGATATAAATCCATGTCGCTGTCTTGACGACATGCCGCGCCAAAAGCCGTCTCCATTGTAGCAAGATCCAGTGCAACTAGACGGGTCCGAAGCGACGGTCGTAATCCCGCCACAAACTTCTTTACTTTCCTTCTTTCATCAGTAACAATGTGCGGTGCATACTTTGATAATTCCGTGAACTTGGCCTCATACTCGAGCACAGTCATTGACCCTTAAGTTAGGGCCAGAAAATCTTGCTCCATCTTATCTTGCACATGCTCTGGTATGTACTTTGTCGTGAATAGCCGTCTGAATTCTTCCCAAGGAATATCATACTCTAGTCTGTCCGGTTGATTCCTTAGCACAAATGCCTACCATACGTCCGCTCTCTCCTGTAGCATGTACGCCGCAAAACTCGTCTTGTCCCCATCCGCACACCGGATGACCCAACAAATCATTTCGATCTCGCGGAGTCAATTTTCAGTCATGATTGGCTGACTTTCCCCCTTAAAAGAGGATGGAGGCATCCGCCGAAATATCTCCATTATGCTCACCCCTCCTACCTGGTCTAAAAATGTAACTATACGATTAAGTTTTCGTCATACCAACCTACTACTTCAAGTCTTTTAAAATGTGGATCAAGCTGATGACCATTTATGTAAATTCTTAACCGCAGTGGCTCTGATACCAATCTCTGTCACGTCCCGACTCGTAAACCCGATCCAATCGTAAAGACTCACGTCAGATTCCGATCGAAACATCACAGTGGGACAACCCAAACTATACAATTATGGTAGAGAATTTCACATAAACATTGAGATATCATTGCAGCGGAAATGAAATTACTGAACCAGTCAGCTTACAGTCAAAAGACTTCATCCATATAGGTCGAAATAAAGGTAACAATTTAACATGTCATTTATTACATAACAAAAATTCACACACAAATTTTTTTCTTAACTACATAAGATAATGACACGAAGTAAATCCAAGTCGCGGTCAGAACACTATGAGATCACTCCTCACTTTCTTCTACCACTTCGAAAATGTTCAACAGGGTGAGTGCACGAATAGACCCAGTAAGAGACTCGGCATATTCCCCAGTCATAACATGTATGAACATATCCAAAGTGATTTACGGTATTTCATTTTATAAGTCATTCTTAGGTATAATTTCAAATAGATAACACATGAGATTAATACATTTAACCCAATTTCAATTTTACGATCATAAGTCATGATATTAACAATTTATTGATAAAGTCATGTGGTACATTAAAACTTTATTCTATCAATGATAAAATAAATGATAAATGAGCATTCAACATTAGTAAACATTACCATGTAATATAATTTGATTTATTTATCAATAGAATGATCCTAGTATAAGGTGGAGTAAAGTCTCACGCATAGTGAAAGGATCTAAACAGATTTAATCTGCCCTTTTCCAAATCACCATTTGATATACTCGTGATTCATTAACAGTAAACATTTATAGTGTAATAACAATGAAATGCATTAACAATTCAGCGGGTAATAACACTAGTTTCAATATCAGTTGAATGAGCAGTAACAGTAATTTCAATATCAATTCAGTGAACTGTAACAGTCGTTTCAACATCGATTCAGTGAACATTAATACCAGTTCCAATTTCAATTCAGTGAGTAGTAATAGTCGTTTCAATAACGACTCAGTGATCAATAGCAGTTGTTTCAATATCAATTCAGTAAATAGGAACAGTAGTTTCAATATCAATTTAGTAAGCAGTAACAGTAGTTTTAATTTTAATTCAGTGAGTAGTAACAGTGGTAAATAGCCAAGACATAATGCCCAAACCACCACTAGAAGGACAGTCAGTCGGTACTCGATCACCTAAGTAAATAGTGATGAGTCTTGGTTACTGCACAGAACCGGGAGAAGCCCTCTCCACCTTAACCAGTGGTACTTGTCCACCTCTAGGATTTCATCCCCGTTACCCTCGGAGCCAGTATAGTGTGAACCACCCCATAGGGGGTATTTCTATGGCTTGGTTCCAATCTCCCCCTATGGTGGCATTCTCCATTTGGCAGTAATAGCAGTACAGTAATTAGATAATTGTATATGTAACTCATATGAAATGGACACATTCCACTCAAAAATTTATGCTGTTAACATTTGTTGTGCCCCTTGTGCCTTGATGATGCAGTGATGTTTTGATGATAGCAACATTAGTGTCATCACTTGGTTAATCTTCAATTGAGAGCTTGATCTGTATGCCTTATGCCTTGATGATGTTTTAGCTGATGTGCATAAATTATTTTGTGCATGATTTAAGGTCTGTGCATAGCATCGGTGCATTGCTTCTCTGCTGATATGTTTATGCTGTAGTTCATTGTGCATGTGTGCATGTCTGCACATTCCTTAGTGGCTAGTCTGTACAACCTCCGGTTGATTCATTCGATCAAGTCTATACAGCCAGAGCCAGTGTTCTTCATGCATATATAGTCTGTACAGAGTTTTGCCTAGATTACATTAGTCAAGTCTGTACATCGTCCTAGATTGCATTATCAAGTCTATACATCGACAGGGCTCTTCATGCATGTGCATAGTCCATGCATTATTTCATGTCTGTACAGCATGTGTGCTTCATAATGCAAAGTCTATACAACGGCTAGCTGCACAAACGCTAAGTCTATACATTGGCTAGCTGCACAAACACTAAGTCTACACATTATTGCATGCAGAGTCTGTATATTCATTTGGCATGACAGTGCATCCATTTGTAATGTATATACCTTGCCATCTGCATTTGTGCACTCATTCGCTCTAAGTCTATACATTATTTCATGCATTGCACGAAGTCTGCACATTGTGTGTTGCTATGCTTATACATCATTTTAGTAAGTCTGCACAATGGTGCACGTTGAGTCTGCACATTCATTTGGCATGACAGTGCATCCATTTGTAATGTTCATACTTTGCTTGATGCATTCTGCATTACACACTCAGTTTGTGCATTATGCTCTCATGTTTCAACACTAGACATTGCAAAGTCTATACATTGCTGTCGCATGCACATTCCCTGCTGGCAAGTCTATACATTGCACGCGTTCAAGTCTATACATTGCCTTGCTGCATTGCACGCGTTCAAGTCTGTACAACGTTTGCACATTACACACGTTCAAAGTCTATACATCGTGCATCATTTGATTTGAAGTCTGTACATCGTGCATCCTTTGATTTGAAGTCTGTACATTATGCATCCTTTGACTTGAAGTCTGTACATCGTGCATCCTTTGATTTAAAGTTTGTACATCGTGCATCCTTTGATTTAAAGTCTGTACATTGTGCATCCTTTGATTTGAAGTTTGTACATCGTGCATATAAAGTCTGTACACTGCATTGGTTGCATAGACTACCATTCAAAGTCTGTACACTGCATTGCACGAGCTAAAGTTTACACAGTATCTTGCTGCACGCACTTGAAGTCTGTACATTGTCCACTTGCAGCATTAGCACAAGTCTGTACAGCCAATGCAGTTCATGTCTCGTGAACATCCGTCTCATTCAGCGTCTCATGCAAGTATGTACATCGTCTGTCAGCACTTACAAGTCTATACATTCTTGGCAGTTAGCGTCTCATGCTGTGTCTCATGCAAGTATGTACATCGTCAGTCTGCACAAGTCTATACACTCGCATGATAGCCAGTCTGCTCAAGTCTATACATCCGCATTATAGCAAGTCCATACAACGCATGTTGCTGCATGAACACAAGTCTGTAAAATGTCTTGTTACACGCGTTCATGTCCATACACTGCCTTGTAGCATGCACGCACACACAAGTCTATACATCTGTTTGCCTTGCTTCATGCAGCGTCTCACGCAAGTCTGTACACTTATGCTGGCCTGTCTGTGCATTCACTCTGAATGTATATACTTATGCATAATGCAAACTGCATCTCATGCACTTAAAGTCTATACACTCTCTCCTGCACACCTGTTGTCAAGTCTGTACAGGTCATGACTCTACTGATAACAGTCTGTTATTACAAAGCTGCTGCTCGAGGAGGTTAATGATGCACATGATCCAAGAATAGAAGATGGCCCTGATCGTGACACGTGGAACCACTGTGCTGAAATGCTGCCACGTGGACTGAGGCTTCTGGGCGGGAAATGTGGAAGACACACGCCCTATCTTCTGCTGCTGTTATAAAAGGAAGCCTTCTTCCTCAGAACAAGTCTGATCGAAGCAGAAGAGCAGAAGCAGAGAGAAAGAATAGAGAGCCTGCACGATCCAGTGTGAAGAGAAGAAGAAGAAAAAGAGAGAGAAGAGAAGAGTGTGAAAGCAGTAGAGAAGAAGAAGAAAAAGAAAGAGGAAGAGATATCTAGAGTTGAGAAGAAGAAGCAGTCAGTTATCTGAAGTTTAGTCTCTACTGGACCGTGAATCAAATCCAGGCCAGTCAGCTCCTTGAGAGCCATTTCGTGTTTCATTGTTTACAGCTTTTCGTTGCTGTGGTTTCTTGCTTTTGTTTTTCTTTTGAACCTTTCATCAAGCTGTTAGTTAGCGGTTTTGCAGAGGAGGATTCCTTTGGACAGCAAGCTGTGTTGCTCAGCGGGCGAGGTGGATACCTCGGACGGGTTAAGCTGTAGTCCCCAGCGGATGGCTAAGCTGTATTGCCCAGCGGTAGCAAGCTGTGATGCTCAGTGGATGGCAAGCTGTGAGGCCCAGCTGATGTAGGCAAGCTGTGATGCCCAGCGGTTTTCAAGCTGTGAGTCAGCGGAATCCACATTCTGGTTTGAGTGTGGGGTGGATGTAGGTCTGGAGGACCGAACCACCTAAAAACCCTTATTGTATTGTGATTTGTGTGTTATCTTTGTCTTCGTTAGATGAATGTATAGACGCGCTCCAAGTGTTTGCTTACAGGTTCAATAGATGACTTGATTAGTTTCCTTAGAGTGTTTTAATTTGTCAAGTGATCGAATTTTTAATTGAGCAATATTTTTTTAAAAGATCCATTCACCCCCCTCTGGATCCATTTCTATCAGCTCACGCACCCCAACAACATTAAGTATAAAATATGCCATTACTGAGAATCCTTTTTTCTTTATTTCTGAAATTCTCAACTTATCCAAACACATGGACATATATATATCAAAAAAAATTTAATTCTGTGTACAGAGATTAGAATGCTTTAAAATTTCAAGCAATCAATACATTTACAGGAAGGATCAAAATAGAAAATTATCATCATTTTTCAGACAGTAATTATATTTTTTTCAAAATTACTTATACTCTAACGTGCATCATAAATTGACTAAATTTAGCTACTAAATTCAGAAGACCATTAAACTTTTTTTGAAAATCACATTTGTACGTAACATTGCACACAAAATTTTTCATAATTTTTCATGCATAAATTCAAAATTTTCTAGAATCATTTATATTCTCCTATACATGGAAAATTAACTAAATTTAACTACAGTTCTATGAAAATCATCATAATTTCGCAAACCATCATGTATAACAGAAATATCATTTCTAAAAATTTTCATTATTTTTCACGCTATATTACTAATATTTCGATAGAATAACAAAATGCATCATGAATAATAAATTAACTAAATATATCCACAATGATCAAAAAATTACTCAAAATTTACATAACGTTGGTCCAAATAGTGGTATCATATGTATGAAACTTTAATATTTTTCATTCAGTGTTTCTAATTTCTAAAATTTCATATCAGATTTTAAAATTTACAACAATAACTTTTAAATAGAGAAAATTATTCAAAATGTTCACAATGACTGAAATATACTAACAATTAACTTATAAATATCATATATCAGTTCTGTAACATTCTCAAGATTTTCCACAGAATATTAACATTTATTCAATTTTTCACTTATTTGTTCAAACATTGAAAATTATACAAGTCAAGAGTCAGTGATCAAAATAAGATGAACTTTTAATCAATTAGTTATAACATGCATTTAAGTATTCCGGTGAAGTTTTAAAATTTTTCATAAAGTATTTCTATTTATCTCATAATTGTATACTTCTAATAACTTATTAAAAATTCTGTAAGTTCACTTACAGACATCTATAATTGTTGGTATTTTAAGAATACATCACACACAATGTAATAACTATATTATGAAATCTTAAGAATTTTATGAATAGTATATATAATTTCTATATAATTGTTTATTTTCATATCATGTATTTAAAATTGATTAACAGAAATATCGTGGTCTAAAAATAATAAAACTTTTTCTACACGTGGGTCTCATAGTAAGATACATTCTTACAACTTATGGTGATTTTATATCACCTCTTTAGACTTTTAGTATAATTAAACACCTTTAAGATAATATTCAAATATTCTTAAACGATAAAATAATTTGAATCAAATATTAAAATTTTTACAGAGAGCTTAAAATATCAGATCACATGATTCTAAATTTTTTTTAAATTTATCATGCACCGTTGCTAATTATAGTGTATTAATCACACTACTTTACCCTTAATCACTTGCCTTAACACTAATGATTTCATGATAATTTGACTAGATGTGATTACATATGGTGAAATACAGATCTCTGGATTTAATTATCTCTATAGATGTTAATTAACACACCATAAATCATTTTAAATATGCTAATCATGCTAATCAAGAGGATTAATGCTAAATCACTTACCTTAATAAAGCTTAAACACCTCCTTAAAAGCCCCTCCACCTTTCTCCTTCTGCACTTCACGTAGCCAGCCCTAAAGGGAGCAAATGAGGCCCCCTTCGTAACTATTTATAGGAGATTTCTATTAATCAATCTTAACCATTGATTTTAATCAAGGGTAGATATTAAATCATTAGTTTAATGTTATTTAATTAAACATCTGACTTTCAAAGCTTCACCAACCCACTCAGCCCATTTCTTTTGACCACCCCATATTTTTTCTTTTTTTTTAATATAGGGCACATGGGCTTTTGACTATAAAGAAGGAGATGGTTTAAATTAAGAGAAAAAACTTAATAAAATAATAAAAGAATTTTTTCAAAAAACAAAGCTACTGCAAAGCGGCGGGAGGGGGGCGGGGTGGCGCCCGCGCGGTCGCCTGCGCGCGCGCCCGCACGCGTGGGTGGCCGCCTGCCCATTTTTTTAACTATTTTTTCATTAAACCCTTCTTCTCTTTTTGTTTTAAACACCTAGACCCCTTTGTATATATATTTTTAAAACCATTCTTCTCTTTTTGTTTTAAACACTTAGCCCCCTTTATACTTTTTTTTATTTATTTATTTTCCACTTAACCTTTAAATCTCTTTCTTTCTTTCTTTTTTATCATGACTAAAATAAATATAATAAGACTAAAAATTTAAACATTTAGGCATAAATAAATATATTTTTATTAATCAAATAAAATACTAAACTACGAATTTGTAGGGTATCACAGTTTCACTGTCTATTCAGTTTGATAATAGATTGTCATTGTTGTTTTCTCACTATTTCATGACATGTTTTCCTCATGACCTGAATTGTCTTTGTTTGAGATCAATTCCTCCCTGTGCTCTTGCTGATATCCTTATTAACTGTGTTTCTGAAGTCTATCATTCTCATAACTCCCTTCTTGCCTTAATCATCTCCATATTTTACACTTCCATTCAAATCATTATGTTTTGTCAAAGGGGGAGATTGTTTGATTAGTCTGGGAGATGTGTTCATCCATCAAGGGGGAGAAAATTATTCTCATGTCAAGGGGGAGAATAGTTGGGGAGAGTAGCTTTGCATATTTCAAAGGGGGAGAAGATTTCCACTGTCGATATCAAACTATTTTTTATTTTGATGATGTCAAAGAGGGAGAATAGTTTGATATGAGTCAGTATGTATTATGTGTAATAAATTGGTCATAATGACTCATAGTGTTGTCATCATCAAAAAGGGGGAGATTGCTGCATCCCTGTGATTTTGATGATGTCAACCACTATGACTCATCATGAGTCAGTGCATGGAATTCATGCCTTGATGATGTCATAGTGCATTGGTTTTGAAGCATTGGTTTTATGCTATGTTGAAGTCACATGTTGGATGCATTTGATCCTATCATGATCTAATCATATGCAGAAGTGTGTGTTTGAATACTGATAAGAACATGTCTTAAAGGATCTCAAAGGTTAAGCCAAATCAGCGGAATTCATGATTGCAGTGCAGCAATGGCAGTGGTACAAACTGTGGAACAAGATCAGTATCACATGCAGTTCAGTGGAAGTCAACACAGTCAAGCCCCAAAGTCAACAGACAAATCTCAAAGTCAACGCAGCAGTTCAAGCTCAAATGCCAGCAGTTCAGCAGAAGTCAGAAGTTCAAGATGTACTTGAAGCCCAAAATCAGTCAAAATGAGTCACCAGGAAGGCCTTGCAGCTAAGGGTGAAAAATGGCCCTTAAGGGTGACATGCAAATAGCTATTTAGTGGTGACAAATAGCTATACAATGGTGACAAAGAAGTATGCACGTTGAAGATCGACCAAAGTTGGAGTTTCCATGTTGAGAGAGTCAACTCTAGAAGCCTTTCGAGTCGACTCCAGAGCAACTGCTAGCAGAAGATTCAAGGCAACGGCCACAGTCGCATAAGGGTGACAAATGAGGGGATAGCGGCAACAAATAGTCACTTAACGGTGACAAGAGGTGACAAATAGGTCGGCACTAATGGAAGAGAAGCTGACATGAAGGAATAACGTGATAACGTCGACGCAAGCTCCTATAGCGTCGACGTAGCCAGGGACAAGGGAAAGGCCCTGGCAACGGAAGAAGGTGCACCTTCCTTCCCCACGGAGAATTCCCCGTCGAGCAACCATGCCAATGAAGTACCTCCATCGGTGGTGGGGGAATAGCTTCCCGTCGGGAGTACCGACGGCCTCCAAACCCTCAACTCAAAACTGGATGTCCTCGTGGATCTCATGAGGGCCTAGGCGGCCAGGGAGGAGCAGTCGCATCTCTTCCGGAAGGGCCCCCCCCACCCACGCGGAGATGATACCCAGCCAACCATTGGAACCCGTTTTACCCTCCGGGGGTGGCAGCTCATCCGTAACCAGTCAGGAGGACCGTCGCATGCCCCTCCCCTGGAGTAGGAAGCCTTCTCCACCCCGAGGAGGGAGAAGTCTAGAGCACGCCGACCATTCCCATAAAATGAGCCCCCCGAGGAGCATTCGGACAACATGCAAGTGCGCCTCCCCAGCCCCTCAGGCCAATGATAGCCAGAGCTATCCCTCCGACTGCGAGATTTTGAGAGGCGTTTCGCAGAGCAAGAGCGCGCCCTCCGCACCTTACAGAAGACCTCTCCTGTGGAGGACGAGGAGTGATCCCTGTTCTCTGATTATATCTTGAAGGCCGAGATTTCCCCTAGGATCTCACTTCCGACCTTCAAATCATATGGCGGCCAGGGAGACCCGGCCGATCATTACGACAGCTTCGACGCCCTAATGACCCTGCATGGGGCGTCCGACGTTATCAAATGCCGAGCGTTCATGACCACTCTGGTCCAGGGTGCTCAGGCATGGTTCAGGGCCCTCGCCCCCGGCAGCCTTCACAACTTCAAGTAGTTCGGGCGAGTGTTCAAGGAAAGCTTCATCGGCAGCGGTCCACCCCGGTCAGTGGCGGGATTACTAGCCCTCAAGCAGGAACAGGGGGAGAAGCTGCGGGCTTATATCAACCGATTCAAATCGAAACCCTGCGCATCCCTTGTCTGGATGTTGCCTCTGCCATCACCGCATTAATCGGGGGTACCCGTGATGAGAACCTGCGGCGCGAGCTAGTGCTTCATCCTCCCACCTCCCTCTCCGAGCTAGTGACCTTAGCCCTGTGCCATGCAGAGTGCGAGGAAGTCCTCAGCGCCTGCCGAGGCACGATAGGCTCGGGTCGGTAGGGGGGACAAGAAGTGATGCTCCGAGCAAGGGACGGGCCAAGGAAAGAGGCGGAACCAGGACAGAGACCGCAAGGAGCCATCTCAAAAGTATGAGTGGTATACCCCCCTTACCGCTCCCGTCTACGAAATCTACAAAGACATCAAAGGCTCGGGTCTCCTCCACCAACCCGAGCCTATGAAGGCCAAGCACTACAATCGTCGCAAGCATTGCCTGTTCCACAGCTATCACGGGCATCACACTCGCGATTGCCATCAACTCCAAGACGAGATCGAGCGCCTCGTCCGCCAGGGACACCTATTCCGATACGTGTCCGGGCAGAAGGAAGACCGAGGCGCCCCCAAGAAATTGACAATGCCCCCCATGGAGTCCACATCAACGTCATCGCTGGTGGCACGGCATCAGGAGGAGATAGTAGCCGAGGAAGAAAGCGTCAAGCCGAGCGGGCGAGCCGGGCCTCCGCCGAGCCCCCTAAGGCCCCGCAGGCGAGCGAACCGCAGGCCCTGGTTGTGATGACTAGGATCCCGGATACCAGATATACCCGATAGGACTACCGAATACACCTGATACCACCCGGAACCCGCGAGGCCTCCCAAGAGCGGCAAAGCTCCGAAGGGAAAAAGGATTGTCGTGTAGTACATTGAAGCCACAGAGATAGTACAGTAAGCAATTAAATTTCATTAGATCTGTTTGCTAAAGTAGTAGAAAAAAAATTACTTTTTATTAACAATTTCATCAGAGTCCAGTCCAGAAAAATAAAGACAAGTACAGGTCACATGAAAAGAACGTACACTGAGGTCGGGGGAAACCTGACGCAGGTACCGCTGGCAGCTACGGACGCGCCACACCAGGAACCATGAACAGGGGCGACACCACCCACCTGAAAAGCAGGGGTGAGTCTCCAAACAGAGGCTCAGTAGGGGTCATGCGGATCCCCACTCAAAGAATACGCAGAACACGGAACAGAAAGCAACAGTAGTAGCAAAGCAGGAAAAGCTACACTACCAAGCTGTAAAAAGAACGGGAATAGCAGGAGTAGGGAATAGGCTAAGAGCAAGGGAAGCTAAAAGAAAAGGGAAAAGCGAGGCCGTAAAACTCAGAACACGGCCACCGAGAGGAACTTGGCTCCCTAAGCTACTCCAAGGAATGACAGAAGGGCGGCTCTGATCTGACAAAGTCAGGAGTTACCGATCTGTCGACACGACACCAGGTCTAAAACGAAGACCTGCAAGGACAGACAAAAAGTCTAAAAAAGACCTAGATAGACGACGGACAGACCCTACGGCACACACGACTAGAACATCGTGCACACAACACAACACTGACCTCGAGTAGGGCCACGAGAGGACTAACTCGGAAAGGTCACGACGCGCAAGAAACGCGAAGAACACGAAGAGTCACGTGTCACGTGAGGGAAGCACCTCCTCACTAGAAGAACAGCTAGCTACGTCCACTCACGTCTTATGCTGCGCCACAACACACACCACAAGTGTCTCGACTACCCACCGAGCGCGACCAACACGGGCACGGCCGAGTCGCAGACCCACGTGGAACTACAATACAAGTACTAGTCAGGGTCGAGCCCGTCGGCGTCAGTCCAAAGCCCCTGACCACGTGTGCATACACCGACTCTTGCTGGAGAGCCAGACCTCTAGCTAGTTTTCCCCACCCAGCAGGACGCCACTGTACAGCGGGAGCCCACGGAAACTAGCTTACAAACCGTATAACGAGAACACCCCTCCGCCATTCCCAGGCGGGTCGGCAACTCAAGGCCTTAGGGCTACAACAATTGGAGGCTCACTAGACACAGAGACTCTGAAACAAGAGTGCTGTAGTACAAACAAGCAAAGAAGCACTATCGCACGTACTACGAAGCACCAAGGTAGCAAGACAACTGCCAACAGACTCAGGACAAGGTGACTAGACCTACTACGTAACGATCCTTGAGTCGGACGACTCAAAGGCAAGATCGTCACTGACAGCGGAACAAGCCGCCAATCGGTATAATCTTAAGCCACGCGAAACGACACTCAGCAGAAAATGACTCACAGAGACCTGAGGGAGCACTGAGGACCCTCAGACACGCCTGGACACGCAGATTGAGGTAGGATGATACCTCGAAGCATCCATAACCATGTCTCAAACTAGACAGAACCGTCAAGACACATAAGGCTACCTGTCAACCACTGGGTGACCCCGGGTTGACTGGAACCAAGCAAAGACACACAAGCACAAACCCTCTTGGCCACCTCGGAACACGGTTACAGCCCTCACAGGACATCGGGTGATGTCCGCGTGACAATGGCAAACCCCAAGGTCAAGCCAAGATACCGGAAACCAAACCACCGGTAAACCACTCTCTGGGCCTAGGCTATCCATCACTCGGCCGCTAGGTCAAGCAAGCAGTCAAGGAGGACTCGCCACGCAACTAGAGGCAAAGGCACTGGCGGTCCTAGATTAAGTCGCTCGGAGAAACTATAGCAGTCAAGGGATAGACCGCACACAATTCACCCGAACCGACCGATCCAGGGAACCACCGGACAGACAAACCAACATTAGCAGTCCAGGATAGGACCACTAGAAACATCGCCCTAACTCACGTAGGCGATCGACACGAAACAGATAGGACATACGGAGACTTGGGAGAACTCCGACATCCTCAAGGCACCAGGACACGTAAACCGAGGCCAAATCGTACCTCTAGGTGTCCAGAACCATTTCTCGAGCTGGACAGATCCATCGAGACACAGGCAAGGTCGCATGTCGACCATTGGATCACACCGGGTCGACCAGACCAGCGCAATGACTCTAACACGACACCGGGAGAACCCATCACGGTAAACCGATGACACATCGGGGATGAGCGGTTCAGAATGGACCACTCAACAGGATGGATGGTCCGAAACTGACCACACAAAGGGGATGAACGGTCCGAAACTGACCACTCAACCAACAGGGATGGACGGTTCGAAAGGGACCACACAACAGGATAAACGGATCAGGGATGGCCGCCCTTATACATGAACGGTCCGGAACTGACCATTCAAGCGTCACGGCGAGCAAACCGTGGGTTCAGCCCAACGGAGACCTTTCCACGCCCCGTTAATCCCGAGACGAAGGGGATACAATCCTGAACACACATACAATCACATGGACTCCAACCGGAGTCAAAACGACGCATAGATCGCAAGAAACGGGTGATTCTAACGAAATTACCCAAAAAGGGTTTCCGGACTTCCCGGAGCCCTAGCGGTCAAACGGGACCACCAAACGAAATGAAATCAGTGACTATGGAACGCTGACGTCCCAGGGAGTCCATTGACAGTAACTGATCTAAAAATGGTTTCCGTTTTCTGACGAACCCTAGAAAACCCGAAAATCACAGTTTAGTCTAAACAAGCCCAAACTCAGCCGTTTTCACGCCGAACGACGTGCAATGGCAGGGAAAATGTACAGGAGGAAGTGAAGATCCGTCACCCTACCTCCACCAAGGAAACTGTGCCCCGAAGGGACTAAACCGTGCCGAAAACCGTGCCGCAAGCTCAAACGTCGGCTTTGAATCCACCGTTCGGGATCGTGCCAAAACCATTCCATCCTCGCCCCGTCGCGCACCCAGCGAGCTCCACAGCATCCCCAGCACTCGCCCCTAGGTCCTCTGTCTGCAGTCGGAGCCGAGGAGGTGAAACGGGAGAGAAACGGGAGAGAGAGAGGGCGGCGGCGAAATGAGAAGGAGAAGAGAGGAAAGGAAAAGAAATTAGGAAATTTCCTAATTTCCAAAAAATCTAATTTTTGGCCATATCTCAGAAAAATACGCAAAAATTGTCAAAACGACCGGCTCGGAGAGTACATCATCGATGCAGCATCCTCAAGTCGATGAACTGACAAATAAACTCACCGTAGGGTTCCGTAACTAGTACGAGAGAAAAATCCACACAGATCGCGAAACTCAACTCGAAAGCCACAAAAGCGAACCAAAACTCACCGAAACAGATCCGAAAGATCCAATAAAGATCCAACAAGACCCATTAAGGATCCAACAAAGATCCGGTACATTACACTGGTATTCTCCGACCAGGACCTGGAAGAGTTAACCACCCCGCATGACGACGCTCTCGTTGTATCAGCTACAATAAACCATTGTAACGTAGATAGGATCTTAGTTGACAATGGTAGTGCCCCTGATGTATTATCCTACGAATGTTTCCTCAAGATGGGAGAGAATCCATCTAAACTCCGCCCGATCCGAACCCCTCTCTGTGGGTTCAATGGCCAGGCAACTTATCCCGAGGGAGCCCTGAGCCTGCCAGTTACTATCGGCACCCCGCCCAAAACCGTTACGTGTATGGTGGACTTCATCGTGATTAAGAGAATGACGACCTATAACGCCATCTTCGATCAAGGTATCCTCAGCCGAATGAAAGTGGTGCCCTCTACCTTTCACAAAAAAATGAAGTTTCCCACCAAGCATGGCGTGGGGGAAGTCCGGGGTAACCAGGCATTGGCTAGACGGTGGTATATAATCTCGGTCGAAGCCACGAGGCCGGAAGGGAAACAAAAGGAGTAAAGGGAACTGAGGAGGGACCAGCAACATCTGAGCCTAGCGACATGTTGCTAACGGTCTTCCTCAATAGTGACCCGACTCTAGTGATGCGGGACGGAAGACTCGACCGGGCTAGGACGTATGACGGACTCGAAGTGCGGCCAGCACTAGCACGCTAAAGGCAAGCCGGGCGGCTGACCACCATGGCGTTCTCCGGGTGGAAACGTCTCTCAACAGCAACACTAGGTAGCCCGACGATTGTCCCTTGCGAGGGAAACGTGGAATCGTAGCGTTTAAGGAACCACTGTCGCGTAGGGTGGTGCAGTCCGAGCTCGGTGCTCGACTGGAGCTAAGGAACGGCTCTCACTCACACAGAATCGCGATAATTGAAACTAGCTAACGGCCCTAATCTCACAAACGCAGCATAATAGACCATGTACTAAGCCAGCAATGTGAGAGAGAAACGAGTACGTACCTCCACGACTAGGCATGGGGAAGAATTCCCGGCCGAATCCAAACAACCCCAATACACACAATTGTTAAATTTATAATTTCAGAACCTGATGCCCACTCCACGCAAGGAGGTAACGGGCTACAAACATCAATTTTTGGGTTGTTGAAGTCCGAGTTGACGGGCCGCACTCGTAGGAGGCGAGGGAAGCGAGTTGGAGCTGATCGGGCGAGCCGATTGGAAGCCGACTTGGTTATGCCCGCGCTGGTCACCCTGCGCAGTAAATTACGAAGGCCGGTGCACCAAGATCCGATGCCGGATCGGGGTTCCGTTTGTTGGAGAACGTCGGCGACAGGACGAAGATCGTCTGCTCCGAAGGGCGTGATCAGATCTTTTCAGATCTGGGCGCAGCAACAACTCTTCTCAGCTTCTGATTTTGTGCACTCAGAACTGCACAGGAAGACAAATAATTATGGGAAAATTGGTTGGCGGAACGAGGCACCATTTGTGGGAGCTTGTCGGCAACGTCCAGAGGAAGACGCAGACTGAAGAGCTTGCACAGATCTGCAAGGGAGGAGGCAGGGCAGCTTCGGGAAGTGGGCTCTGGTGCTGAGTTGGGTCTGCACAGATCAGCTTGCGCGATCCCACGAAAATCGTCGCCACCATCAGTACAAATCTCGGATCGAGACGAGATAAGCGGCAGCACGAAGAGGACTGAAAATCCTTCAATCGCTCTATAAATCAGATCCAGAAGTTTTGTGAGGCGATTTAGAGAATTTCGGGATCAGGAAACTCCAGATTTGGACAGCAAGCTCGGGTAGATCCGCGCGACGTCACGAGCTGAATTTTTGCCGGCGATCCAGAACTCCGATCGATGCGAAACGACCTCTGACATCTTCCTGACTCATAGAATCTTCACTGATAATTTTTTTGGAACCAGATACGCAGGGGATAGGGAGGATAAAGGGGTGAGTCACACGCCCAAGATAAATCCCGTCACAGGATTTGGCAGGGCATCACACCCAAGGAAGAACAAGAGAATCACTCTCTTAAATGCAATTTTCTCTCACGAAATTTTCATTGACTTCTGCAATGACACTATACATATGTTTAAATAGATGGATGGCAAGGGGAGGGGGCTGGAAAAAACATGGGAGCAAGGGGAGGGAGTGGGGTGTGCTACCCATTGACATGGAGCGGGGAGGGGAGACCAAGGGGGGGACAAAGACCCACCTACCTTTGAAAATCAAAGGGGAGGAGGACAAGAATGGTAGGTGGCAGCCTCTTCCTTGGACCAAGAGAGGGGGGGGGGCGCCCCTTTCCAAGCCACCAAGCCACCATGCCTTAATCCCCTTTCACACTTAGCCATGACTTAGACATAACCCCCTTTCACATTGGTGACCCATTCACATTATATCCCTGTTCACACTATGCCCTTTTCACACCTAGCCACTACACTCATGGACCACTTCACACCTTGGCGCATTCACATTGGTTAACCCATTTGACCCATTCATACCTAGCCCATGGGCTTGGCCCATTTAGAAACCCAATAGTCAAGCCCAACACTAGTCTAGCCCATTACAAGACCTTGAGCCCATTAACCATTTTTACAATAGTACAACCCCATAATTATCTACAAGCTCCAAATAGGGCCCAATAAGGCTAAACAAATGTGAAATAGAGGTGAAGGCTTGGCCGATGTGTCCACATCCTCCGCGAGCTATCCGGATCCCGCCATGTCCTCGTCCACTGGCGTGTGTCCGCACCAATTCTCCCCAGGTGGGAGGAACTCGACCCCGTCAAGTAAGGGTCCCGAGGCTTGAGCTCTCCGCATGTGATCAAGGCGTTGTTCATCGTGGGTCATCCTCGCCAGCGCACTATGAAGTGTTGGTAGGCTCCGTTCCTGGTGGTGATCACCTGCTCATCCAGTATACAATCTATATGCGTGCGTTGGGGCTGGAAGAAGTGGACTCTCGGGTGGAGTGTCACTCACAACAGGAGAAGAAAGCCCGAAACTCACTAGGGATCACCGTGAGTTCTGATATGCTGCCAAATCAGAAACATTGAACGTCGAACTGACACCATAGTCACATGGTAGTTCAATAACGTACGCATTCGAACCCACTTGTTTCTTGACCCAGAAGGGCGGGTATCGCGGACCTAGAGTTGCTTTACGGTCCCCCAAGAGGAAACCGTTCATGTGTGACCCTGATCTTGACGTACTCTCCCTTTTGAACTCACGGGCATGTAGCATGCATCAGCTAACTCCTTATATGTGCATGGCTGGCCTTTTATTGGGACACGACTTAATGCAAACCATATGCACGAAAGAAAATAAACTGTAGAAACAAACAGACACACACATGACCTTAGACAAACGTAGACACCAAACAAACAATGTAACCCAAAGTTGGGGACTCTTAGACATCTAACATGAACCTACTGACTTCTAAATGGGGATTCAGAGGTTTGGGAGGACCACACCCAAGTGCACAGCGCCCTGGGACTGAGTAGCAGGCTCTTCTAAAAGCTCATTAGGAGTTCGAGATCTGCCTCATAGTGGACCGTCACTTGCTCCAGTGTGGGGTCGCGGACTGGAGTGTCCGAGATAGCCAATGATTCCCGAGTGGGACACTTGGCCGCAAAGTGGCCAATTCCACTACACCTATAGCACTGGTCACGTGGCCCCGTGCTAGAAGAGGTTCCACCGGTCATCGGCCCCTTTCCCTTGTCTTCTCGATGGGCCGGGGGTGATGGGAGCTGGAGTCGGGCAGGCAATGTGGGCTGCTGGGGGTGTGGGGTGGGGATTGGTGCCTGTGGGCGAGGGAGAGGTTCCCGTGGAGGGAGAGGGCGAGGCCCGAGGGTAGTGGGGTCCTGGCGAGGGGGTTTCGAAGGACGTACCATCGGAAATCGGCTATAGGAACTAGGTGTGGTCCGAAAGTCGGACCCACGCTGATGGATGGTCCCTGGTCGTTGGACGGGAGCGAACTCTGACTCAAACTGCTCTAACTAGAGAGCAACCTGATATGCAGCCTCCAGGGTGGTTACATTGCGGTGAAGGAGCTCATATTGATAGTGGGGTCGCAGACCATGACGGAAGCGAGAAACAGGCATCGTGCTCTATTCTGAGATGTCACATCGTAAAAAATATTCATCAAACTCTGCGATGCACTCAGACACAGACCTATCACCTTGGGTGAGGTTCTGCCACCGATCAATGAGCCGTTGATGGTACGAGGTGGGAAGATACTTGGTTCTAAGTCTATCTTTCATCTCATCCCAAGACTCAACCGGGGGCTCTCGACGCTGATAGAGCAAGCTCTCCACATTGCGCCAATAAGTTTGTGCTTGCCCTAACAACTTCATTTTTGCAAACCTGACTCTCCGGAGGTCCGTCATTTCGAACCACTCGAAGTACCGGTCCATGCCGACCTCCCAATCAAGATAGACTTTTAGGTCCAAAGACCCGTTGAAAGTGGGAGGGTTTGCTCGCACTGTCTTAAGGACTCTATCGTCCTCTTCATCTCTTGGCTGATGAAAGCCATAATGGCATCGGCCATTCCTCCCATACGTATTATCGGACCCATAGTCTTCTAGACCAAGATCATGATGTTGTGGTTCGATGGCGTGGTGAGGAGCGGGTGCGGGCTGGTTTTGGGCAGCGGAGCGGGCTGGTTTTGGGCCGCGGGAGCGGGCTGGACTTGGACCACCGCGGGAGGTGGTGCGGGTGGGCCCCGGGCCGCTCCAGGAGGGTTCCCGTGTGACATTCTATCTAACCGTCCAACTAGATCTTGGACAGATCTGTCGATGTCTCCATGCGTTCCTCCATGGCTCGAAGGCGACCATCCATGTTTTCGGAGAAGTTCCGAAAGGTGGCTTTGGACTGGTCCAACCGAGCCATAATGGCCATCATTGCCTCATGTAAGGAGTGGAAGTCTCTCGAGGCGGCATCTCGTGGGTTAGCCATAGAAGCGGGGCGATGGTATTGGGTACCACGCTGGGTGGGCATGCAAAGACACGAAGTTTGGAATGCACTAACTAGGAACCTAGACTTAAACCGATATTCGGTACGAGGTGGAGGTTCGATCCGAAGAACTCCTCACGCGAGTGAATTACCTTCCCGATAGGCGTAACCTAACGTTCGGGCGACACCTTTTAATATACCAAATATTGGAATGCAAATGCAACCTTGGACTTAAATGACCCTAGACTTAAACCGATGCTCTGATACCAATTTGATGCGGGACGGAAGACTCGACCGGGCTAGGACGTATGACGGACTCGAAGTCCGGCCAGCACTAGCATGCTAAAGGCAAGCCGGGTGGCTGACCACCGTGCGTTCTCTGGGTGGACACGTCTCTCAACAGCAACACTAGGTAGCCCGACAATCGTCCCTTGGGAGGGAAACGTGGGATCACAGCGGTTAAGGAACCACTGTCGCCTAGGGTGGTGCAATCCGAGCTCGGTGCTCGACTGGAGCTAAGGAACGGCTCTCACTCACACACAATCGCGGTAATTAAAACTAGATAATGGCCCTAATCTCACAAACACAGCATAATAGACCATATACTAAACCAACAATGTGAGAGAGGAACGAGCACGTACCTCCACGACTAGGCGTGTGGAAGAATTTCCGGCCGAATCTAAACAACCCCAATACACACAATTGTTAAATTTACAATTTCAGAACCTGATGCCCACTCCATGCAGGGAGGTAATGGGCTACAAACATAAATTTTTGGGTTGCTGAAGTTCAAGTTGACGGGCCGTACTCGCAGGAGGCGAGGGAAGCGAGTCAGAGCCGATCGGGCGAGCCGATTGGAAGTCGACTTGGTTATGCCCGCGCTGGTCACCCTGCGCAGCAAACTTACGAAGGCCGGTGCGCCAAGATCCGATGCCGGATCGGGGTTCTGTTTGTTGGAGAATGTCAGCAACAGGACGAAGATCGTCTGCTCCGAAGGGTATGATCAGATCTTTTCAGATCTGGGCGTAGCAGCAACTCTTCTCAGCTTCTGATTTTGTGCACTCAGAACTGCACATGAAGATAAATAATTATGGGAAAATTGGTTGTCGATGTCGGAACGAGGCGCCGTTTGTGGGAGCTTGTCGGCGACGTCCAGAGGAAGACGTATATTGAAGAGCTTGCACAGATCTACAAGGGAGGAGGCGGGGCAGCTTCGGGAAGTGGGCTCTGGTGCTGAGTCAGGTTTGCACAGATCAGCTTGCGCGATCCCACAAAAATCGTCGCCACGATCAGCACAGATCTCGGATCGAGACAAGATCAGCGGCAGCACAAAGAGGACTGAAAATCCTTCAATCACTCTGGAAATCAGATCCAGAAGGCTTGTGAGGCGATCTGGAGAATTTTGGGATCAGGAAACTCCAGATCTGGATAGCAAGCTCGGGCAGATCCGCACGACGTCACGAGATGAATTGTTGTCGGCGATCCAGAACTCCGATCGACGCGAAATGACCTCTGAAATCTTCCTGACTCGTAGAAGATTCACTGATTATTTTTGTGTAACCAGATACGCAGGGGATAAGGAGGATAAAGGGGCAAGTCACACGCCCAAGATAAATCCCATCACAAGATTTGGCAGGGCATCACACCCAAGGAAGAACAAGAGAATCACTCTCTTAAATGCAATTTTCTCTCACCAAATTTTCATTAACTTCTGCAATGACACTATACATATGTTTAAATAGAGGGATGGCAAGGGGAGGGGGCTGGAAAAAAAGTGGGAGCAAGGGGAGGGAGTGGGGTGTGCGACCCACTGACATGGAGAGGGGAGGGGTGACCAAGGGGGGGACAAAGACCCACCTACCTTTGAAAATCAAAGGGGAGGAGGACAAGAATGGTAGGTGACAGCCTCTTCCTTGGACCAAGAGAGGGGGGGGGGGCGCCCCTTTCCAAGCCACCAAGCCACCATGCCTTAATCCCCTTTCACACTTAGCCATGACTTAGACATAACCCCCTTTCACATTGGTGACCCATTCACATTATATCCCTGTTCACACTATCACTACAAGAAAAATCGCGGATAGCGACCGACCTAGCGGTCGCTATTCAGTCTTAGATCGGTCGCAAATCTGCATTGCGACCGAACAGAGACTATCTAGCGACCGAATATGTCGGTCGCTATATACTAGTCGCTATATAGCGACCGACATAATTCGGTCGCAATATCAGTCGTTATCAGAGACCGATTATAATCGGTCGCCTGATCGGTCGCTAATTAAGTCGGTCTCAATTCGGTCGCTATCCGGTCTCTAATTATGTTGTATTTTTAAAAATAAAATTAACCTATCGGATTTATTCGGTCTCAATTCGGTCGCTAGTCGGTCGCCAAGTATAATTATTTAATAAAAGAAATATAACGTATAGTCGCTATTCGGTCGCAATTCAGTCTCCATGCGGTCGCTAATTTTGCATTATTTTTTTTTTAAAAATTTATTTAAACTGATAAATAAATTACCTGATAAATAACAAATTCATAACATAAATATAAAATCAACTACACAGACAACAATATCGACAAATCTCAAATTCATCACATACAAACACCTGATAAATAACAATTTCATAAAACAATAATAAATCAACTACACGGATCACAATCTCCACGAACCTCAAATTACACACAATTAAAATAAAATCACAAATTAATCATACATCCATAATAATAAAATGACAACATACACAACTAAAATAAAATCACAAATCCTCCACATATGTCTCATCCTGGTCGTCGTCTCGTCCAACATCATCCTGGTCGTCGTCTCGTCCAACATCTCGCGACGGATGATCCTGTATATCATTTAAAAAAATTATAATCAAATCATTAACAAGACTTAATAAAGAAATCAAGCATTAACAAGAGTATGCCAATAGTTTAAGCCAGCTCATTTTCATATATATAAATACACACACACAATATAAGTTCAAATTTCATCTTGTATTTTAAAAATGAAGTTTGAGCGCCGAGCTCAAACCGGGCATCCGATTTGGATTCCGTCAGTTCTGACAAGTCACTTTCATCTCCCCGGTCGTATTGGAATGATCGGCACGGCCATCCGACCGGTATTTCAAATTTTAGACCCCCGGACCCGTCCTAACAGTTCATTTGAACTAAGTGTATTTTAAAAATGAAGTTTGAGCGCCGAGCTCAAACCGGGCATCCGATTTGGATTCCGTCAGTTCTGACAAGTCACTTTCATCTCCCCGGTCGTATTGGAATGATCGGCACGGCCATCCGACCGGTATTTCAGATTTTAGAACCAAATGCCCCGTCCTAACAGTTCATTTGAACTAAGTGTATTTTAAAAATGAAGTTTGAGCGCCGAGCTCAAACCGGGCATCCGATTTGGATTCCGTCAGTTCTGACAAGTCACTTTCATCTCCCCGGTCGTATTGGAATGATCGGCACGGCCATCCGACCGGTATTTCGAATTTTAGACCCCCGGACCCGTCCTAACAGTTCATTTGAACTAAGTGTATTTTAAAAATGAAGTTTGAGCGCCGAGCTCAAACCGGGCATCCGATTTGGATTCTGTCAGTTCTGACAAGTCACTTTCATCTCCCCGGTCGTATTGGAATGATCGGCACGACCATCCGACCGGTATTTCAGATTTTAGAACCAAATGCCCCGTCCTAACAGTTCATTTGAACTAAGTGTATTTTAAAAATGAAGTTTGAGCGCCGAGCTCAAACCGGGCATCCGATTTGGATTCCGTCAGTTCTGACAAGTCACTTTCATCTCCCCGGTCGTATTGGAATGATCGGCACGGCCATCCGACCGGTATTTCGAATTTTAGACCCCCGGACCCGTCCTAACAGTTCATTTGAACTAAGTGTATTTTAAAAATGAAGTTTGAGCGCCGAGCTCAAACCGGGCATCCGATTTGGATTCCGTCAGTTCTGACAAGTCACTTTCATATCCCCGGTCGTATTGGAATGATCGGCACGGCCATCCGACCGGTATTTCAGATTTTAGAACCAAATGCCCCGTCCTAACAGTTCATTTGAACTAAGTGTATTTTAAAAATGAAGTTTGAGCGCCGAGCTCAAACCGGGCATCCGATTTGGATTCCGTCAGTTCTGACAAGTCACTTTCATATCCCCGGTCGTATTGGAATGATCGGCACGGCCATCCGACCGGTATTTCAGATTTTAGAACCAAATGCCCCGTCCTAACAGTTCATTTGAACTAAGTGTATTTTAAAAATGAAGTTTGAGCGCCGAGCTCAAACCGGGCATCCGATTTGGATTCCGTCAGTTCTGACAAGTCACTTTCATCTCCCCGGTCGTATTAAAATGATCGGCACGGCCATCCGACCGGTATTTCGAATTTTAGACCCCCGGACCCGTCCTAACAGTTCATTTGAACTAAGTGTATTTTAAAAATGAAGTTTGAGCGCCGAGCTCAAACCGGGCATCCGATTTGGATTCCGTCAGTTCTGACAAGTCACTTTCATCTCCCCGGTCGTATTGGAATATAGTAACAGCAGCCCATACTGAAATGCCTCAGATGATCAGAATCACCTTCGCATCATCATTGGGAAACAGTGGTGGAGCTAAATCGCATTGAATTACTCATTGATAAATAGCAAACCAAAATATTGGAAAACCAATAGTTAATCCGTGTAGTCAGAAAGAAGGGATAATGATGATCGATCCAAAGTGATAGGGAAGTTTAACTGGTTCAGAATGGATAGCATACTCCCATGCGTTGATGCATATAAAACCAGTCTGTTTGAATCTACAAAGCAATCATCACACATTGACAGTTTAATTGGATCTACACAAAGCAATCATCATGGAATTGTGTCATTTAAGTCTACAAATAATGCCGACACACTTGATGATAACTCCTCAATAAATCAGACACCAATGAGTAAAGCTTGACATGATCGCTCTCCATGCACATAATGCCATTTGTGGAGCTATTAGGGGTGCTTTCGCCTTTCAGTAGGACTATATCAAACGGCAGAATAGAATTAACAACGAGCTTCTGTATAAACAGAGCAGTGGCATCCCTGCAAACCTTTTGAGAGTTGAGTCGAATGCTTATGGTAGGTTGAGTGCTTGTGGTACAAATTTATACTAAACCGAGGAGCAAAATTTAGCAATCTTAAGTTAATGGCTAAGCATGTGAAGTTCATAACAATCCAATGTCTAATCATCTATATTACTATAATTTAACGGAGGGGTACATTTCATAATTTGCAGCAATATTCCAGCAGGTATCCAATATCTAAACATCTCTATATCTATCATCATGTCTCCAAGAGATGAGAAAAGTAGACTTCAAGAGCAGGCATTAGAATTACAGAACCCTTCCGGGAGGAAAAGAACAAGAAAGAAAGGTGAAGAACGTTAACCATTCTTATAGCAATAAAAATCCGGTCGTGCAAGCAATTCCCATTTTTCTATTCACACCTTCATTGATCAGAATATATGTTACTAGCTTCCAATTCCAGTATGACGCACGTACGATTTAGTCAGAGACTGACAGCAACCTGCCAAAGAAACGTGCTAAGCACTTCTTCCGCACCTCAAACCTCTGACAATCTTATCTTATTAATCAAGCGGGACCATGCACTCCCCTTATGCACGCAACAAAACTAATCAAAGAAACGAAACTCCAAAAAAACCAAATAAAAAAAATCCAGGGATAGCAGACCTCTTGGCGGAAGAACCACCCGACGCATCCGCCGCCGCCGGCTTCTCGTCCCTGTTCTTCGCCGCCGATCACAAGTCGTATTGGAATGACCGGCACGGCCATCCGACCGGTATTTCAAATTTTAACTACTCTACGGTACATCCATGAACGATCTTCAGACATTTTCCCTATGCAAATGAAATGTAAACACACAAAACTTTAACATGTTTAACAAAATAAAAACTCCAACCCTTTCCTCACATCGTCCATCTCTGCCATTTTAAATAGGAAGGAAATATCATTTAGATTTTCACTTTTTAACCCATCTGTGAAGGTTTGATCGCACGATTAATTACTATATGTGTTGTGTTATTTGCTAAAAATTTCGGCAGCATCTCCTCACACCTCTCCGATATACCACAAAATATTTATTGATTAAGAAATTTTCTTAAACACTTACTAATAAGTGGTTAAGAAAATAATCAAAATCAATAAAGGTATATCAGAGAGGAATGAGAAGACGCATCCAGCCAAAATTTTTAACAAACAACACAAACACATATAGTAATTAACCACCTAAGTGCGATCAAACATTCACAGACTGTCCAAACGGGACAATTCAAGACTTTGAGTTAGATATACACATTCTCATCATTCAAAATGAGAACGTGCACATCAATCCCAAAGTTTATTTTGGGTGAAGACTCCATAAACTCTCCATGTGACTTTTTGAAAACATTAATAGTGGTTGCCGTAAATATTTATCTTTCTCAGCCTTAATCTTGTTTTCTCTCCTTCATAATTCATTTCCACGAGCTTGCAATACACCAGCAAACAACAATCATCCTCTGTCCCCCAAATTCTATGTTCTAAGGTGATTGGTGCTTCATCCAATTGCTTAAGCAATCCTCAGAATTTCACATGACATATAACGCCCATTTTTTTCCTTCCTGACTTGCATCTCTATGTCAGGCATCCAAACCGAAGATGTTAACATACAATATATATGTACGAAGAATCCAAATTATGAGACAGAGTTCTGAGAAAAGGGCACTTGAATGTCTATAAACCAGAGTATGGAAGAAAAGGTATATGGACTAGTTGCATTATATAGGTAATGCACATTACATGATGATGGTTCTAGAAACTTTTGGTAATGTTACCTTCACATCAGAAGAAAAATTGTTTATAGGCTTCTTGTAGCCTGCTTTCTTAAGATGGAAATTCATCCATCGAAGTAGAACTTTTTCTGGTGCTAAGCTCATTAGCTCCTCCATATCCTGTCCATTTTAAAAAATAAGCAAAATTCAATACTCTTCAACCAATTTAAAAAGGTAAAAAAGAGGCTAACAAATGGTTTTTACAACCTGACTGTCATCCACTAACTCAACTAGTTGAGGTGTCTTTTTTAGGTTGAGATCTGCTAACAATTGTATCTGGTAATAGGATCAATAACAACAAATCAAAAAGAAACTGATGGAGATACATGGACAAAGAAGAATAAGCAAAGAAAAAGAAGACATCCTTAAAGCATTCCTCGATTCCTGAACCAAAAGGTTCATCCCTCAAATGAGATCCCATGATCTTCTTACCACACAACCATCCACTTTCATTTCTAATAGACTTTGGAGTACTGATACATTTGCTCCATTTTTTTACATTAAAGAAAGAGGCTTTTCTCTTTCTTACCTTAATCATTTGAGATATCAATCCAACCACCAAGTGAGGCTGCATAGAAAGAATTGAACTACTCAGACTTCAATTCATAAGCAAGTATTGACCAAATTACAGAAAATTTTTACATGCAACAATAACTCATGTGGTGGAATTCAAGATAACCAATTGGTATCAAATAAAACTAGTAACAGTGATGAAGACATCTCCATTCATGTTCATTACACATATCTTGACTAGAACTCTGCAACTATAGAGATTCACTTAGCAGTCAACATCCTTCAGTAAAAAGTGGTGATTTACTGAGCAAAGCATTAGTTTTTCTGGTCTCCTCCAACACATGATGAGAACTAAAAGGTCCAGGAGATACAGAGCAGACCTCAGGAGAATGCACCAGCAGATATTGGCATCTTTTGAAAGCTAAGAAAGATGCACTATAGAAGGCAAGTATAAAGATAATGATACTTACCCTTCCTTCAACCAAGTCTTGTGTTCCAATGTTAACTACTGTGCAACCAATGGCTTTTGCAGAGTTAAGGCAAAGAGTGTGATTCTCATTCCTCTCCCAAGGGTTTAATATCTGCTTTGTGTTGATTGCTCTCTCATCTATTGTCCCGGGGACAGCAACATTGATTAGTTTACTGTAAAAAAAGAAGCAAAATGAACAACAACCAAAGTAAAGTAGCTAGTTTCATCCCATAAGGACAACAACAAAAGAAATACATATGAACGCCAAGAAAGCTTCATATACTGATGCAGTTTCCACAAGAAAAAAGGAAAACTGGCAAGCCACCACCATTTTGTTTCCATTAATCAAGAAAATTTTAAACCTCCTGAAGTAATTATAAACCTATTTTCTTTTTGTTTGTTCCTCTTTCTCTAAGGGTTTGATAGACTACAAAAAGAACTAATGAATTGTACTTTTCGGACCTAAAGAGAATGTGAGGGGAAAGTGACAAAACGGCATCGGCGTACCATAGAAGGACACCATCTTTTGCAAGATTGAAAAGATCATTCGTTGCAGGGTCCAACGGCAGATATTTCTTCAGAACGTGACAAAACAAATATATAGTCATCATGTTACCATTGTCTCTCTTTTTTTTTCTGGTAGAATATCTTGCGTGCTCTCCTTCGCAGTTCACACCAAAGTTGGGCAAAGAGCCATTCCTTCATCTGTTATTATAAGACCTTTTTTAAGTATATTGCAAGGGTGCGCGTGATGGTGTGAGCAGCCAAGTGTTCGTCATCGTAAAACCATAGCATTCTTCGTATCAATGCAGGAGATAATTTTCTTTTACAGAAGATGGTTGGTTCTTTTTCTCTACATATTTGTTCTGTGTCGAGAAGGTTACTCAAAAATATGCGCCGAGTCCGGATCGTTAAGATTTTACTATTACCAATGTGCATCACGTTCCCGACTGATAGACATGTAACTCTTGAGACGAAGAAAATCGTTCTCATTAGCAGCATTTTATGGACAACACGGGAGATACGCCATTGTCGGCTGAGGGCGTATTCTAATGAAAGTGGACCAATGGGACAGAGTGGCTGCGGAGCACATTTCCAAATGCATGCTCAGCCGAGGAGGTGGCTGCGGAGCACATTTGGCTGTCCAGTAATGGCACCCGTGATGATTGCCGAGAGAGGACGAATGGTGGGTTCACGTGCCGCGCCTCCGCCCTGCAACTGCGCACCCACCGCGACAAGAAAAAAGGGGGACGGGGGCGCAGGCCGCAGGGGGGAGGGGAGGGGAGCAAGCCGGCGACGGGGCCGCAGGGGGGAGGGGAGTAGGCCGGCGGGGGAGGGGAGTAATCCGGAGCCCCTCCCCCTGCGCAACCCCCTCCCCTCCACCGGAGCCCCCTCCCCCTCACCCCTGCGGAGCCCCCTCCCCTCCACCGGAGCCCATCCCCCTGCGCAGCCCCCCCTCCACCGGAGCCCCTCCCCCTGCGCAGCCCCCTCCCCTCCAGCGGAGCCCCCTCCCCCTCACCCCACCGGAGCCCCTCCCCCTGCGCAGCCCCCTCCCGTCCACCGGAGCCCCCTCCCCCTCACCCCTGCGGAGCCCCCTCCCCTCCACCGGAGCCCCTCCCCCTCCACCGGAGCCCCTCCCCCTGCGCAGCCCCCCCTCCACCGGAGCCCCTCCCCCTGCGCAACCCCCTCCCCTCCACCGGAGCCCCCTCCCCCTCACCCCTGCGGAGCCCCCTCCCCTCCACCGGAGCCCATCCCCCTGCGCAGCCCCCCCTCCACCGGAGCCCCTCCCCCTGCGCAGCCCCCTCCCCTCCACCGGAGCCCCCTCCCCCTCACCCCACCGGAGCCCCTCCCCCTGCGCAGCCCCCTCCCGTCCACCGGAGCCCCCTCCCCCTCACCCCTGCGGAGCCCCCTCCCCTCCACCGGAGCCCCTCCCCCTCCCCTGCGCAGCCCCCTCCCCCTCCCCTGCGGAGCCCCCTCCCCCTCACCCGAGCTCCACCCCCCCTCCCAGACCAACCTCCCCCGCCACCCCCTCCCACCGAAACCCCCCTCACTGGAACCCCTCCAAGAAGAAAAAAAATGAGAAATAGGGCATGGTCGATGGCCGGCGGGGAGGGAGAGGGGGGGGGGAGAGAGGCGCGGGGCTGGAGGGAGAGGAGAGGGGGGGGAGATCGAGAGGGAGAGGACTTACCAGACCGAGGAGGGTGACGACGAGGACGACGGGGACCGACGAGGTCGACGGCGAGGATGGTGCGGGGCTGGCCGAGACAGCGAGCTCCGGCGTCCGTCCACCACCACGCCGCTCGCCACGCCCGTGGCCGCAAGGCAGAGGGGGGGGGGGGAGGGCGAGGGGGCCGGAGGGGGAGGGGAGAGCTCCGGTGGAGGAAGGTTATCAATGCAGGGGGGAGATGGTCGCGCTGTAAATGCAGTCATATCAGCGACCGATTAGAGACCGAAAAATATTCGGTCGCAACATCGGTCTCCAATTCGGTCGATTTTGAAAAAAAAGAGACCGGAATAAATTCGAGCTAAATATAGCGACCGATTGGAGACCGAAATAAATTCGGTCGCCAAAACGGTCTCAGATATGCGACCGATTATTTCGGTCGCCGAATTGGTCTCTATTTGGGACCGACTAGCGACCGATTTAATCGGTCTCTAATTCGGTCGCTATAGCCACTTTTTCTTGTAGTGCCCTTTTCACACCTAGCCACTAGACTCATGGACCTTTTCACACCTTGGCCCATTCACATTGGTTAACCCATTTGACCCATTCATACCTAGCCCATGGGCTTGGCCCATTTAGAAACCCAATAGTCAAGCCCAACACTATTCTAGCCCATTACAAGACCTTGAGCCCATTAACCATTTTTACAATAGTACAACCCCATAATTATCCACAAGCTCCAAATAGGGCCCAATAAGGCCAAACAAATGTGAAATAGAGGTGAAGGCTCGGCCGATGCGTCCACGTCCTCCGCGAGCTATCCGGGTCCCGCCATGTCCTCGTCCACTGGCGTGTATAGTGGCGTGTGTCTGCACCATATAGGAGTCAAGATCGGAGCTGATCTACCATCTGAGGAACAAGAAAAATATAAGGATTTTCTTGCCCAGTACATCCAATTCTTCGCATGGTCTGACGAGCACCTACCCGGGATCCCGGGAGACGTGGTGATGCACAAGCTCAACCTCGACCCAACGGTGAAGCCTGTCCAGCAACACAGGAGAAATCACGCCCCGGAGAAGCAAGCCGTCATCAAAGAGCAAGTCATCAAGGGGCAAAAGACTGGCCTTTTTTGTCCAGTCTTGTACCCTATGTGGCTCGCCAACGTCGTCCTGGTACCAAAGGCTTCGTGGAAATGGCGAATGTGCGTAGACTTCACCGACCTCGACCAAGCTACTCCGAAAGATTGCTACCCGCAGCCAAGCATTGACCAACTGGTCGACTCAACCTCTGGCAACGAGCTGCTCAGCTTCTTGGATGCCTACTCCGGTTACCATCAGATCAGGATGGACCCGGAGGACATTGAGAAGACCGCCTTCATCACTGACTTCAGCGTACACTGCTACACCCGAATGCCGTTCGGGTTGAGGAACGCCAGAGCAACATATCAGAGACTGATCAACCACATCTTCGAGGGATAGCTCGGTCGGAACGTCGAGGCCTACATTGATGATATGCTCGTCAAAATGCTGAAGGCTGAAGACCACCTTGCCGACCTAGCCGAGACCTTCGACACCCTCCTGAGGTCCAACATGAAGCTCAACCCCGCCAAATGTGCCTTCGGAGTCAGATCCGGGAAGTTCCTAGGCTTCCTGGTAACTCAGCGTGGGATTGAGGCCAACCCCGACAAGGTTCAGGCCATCCTGAGCATTCGGCCACCCACCTGCATCAAGGACGTCCAACGTCTTAAGGGGTGCATTGCTGCACTCAACCGCTTCCTGTCCCGGGCGGCCGAACGATGCTTACCCTTCTTCAAATTATTGAGGGGACCCAAAATGGCATATGCTATGTTCACCTAGGACAAGGAATGTCAGAAGGCATTCACCGAACTCGAGGAATTCTTGGCCTCACCCCCGGTGCTATCCAAGCCAGTCCCGGATGAAGCTCTACACCTTTACCTCTCGGCGACTGTGGACATCAAAAAAATGATGATGATCATACGACATGCACGTCTCAGCACTCGAGAGCGAGTCGAAGACGGAAAGGCCGAATAAACCGCATGTCTCCTCCAAGCAGGACGGATATATACCCGGTGCTCCGCCACCCAATAAAGAAGCCCCCCGGGCAGAAGAGACAGCCCCGATTCCCCGGTCGGCGGTGCCGAAGGACGAATCAAAAGAAACTTGAGAATTCAAACACATGTTCGGCATGCGTCGAAAATAACTCAAAGTTTCGAATTGGGATTCAGAGACCCTGAACTAAACACCCTGGAGGCGGTGCATTACAACTAAAGCAACACGGGAGGACAAGCGTCCGTCCGAATAGCTGCGACTCCGAGACGAAGTCTAAACCGGCGCGGCCTGCACTTAAACCGGCGGGCCCTTGCTTGGGCCTTAAACCAGCGCGCCCTTCCTATGGCCATTAAACCGGCGCGCCCCATCTTAGCTGTAATCCGGCGTGCCTCTTTGTATGTGGTTAATCCGGAGCGCACAACACCGCGCCGGTTTAACTCAAAACATGTACTGTTAGAGCTCCGGTTCTCTGTTCTCCCATCAGCTTCGGGCGCAGATGCAAAAGGGCATGACATTAATGCTTGAAGCTCTATCTCCATCTCCATTCGACATCACAGAAGCGGCAGCGGCGAAGAAGGACCCGGCAAATCCGCGAACATCCCATCCTCGGACGAGCAGTAGCGTACTGTACAAATCAACGGATGACACCGCGGCATGTCAACTCCGGATGTCCCAACGAACGAGGAGGAAGATGGCGGGAGTTTCTTCCATTCAGGAATGAAAGGGCGGCCCATTCTATACATACTCTGCATGTTTGACAGAGCAAAAAAGAGGAGAGAGGCTGGCCATTGAAGAGAGAAGACGAAGAGAAGAGGAGCCCCATTCCCCTGCGCCCGTGAGGTAAAGAAGAAGAGAGTGAGTGTGAGAGAAGCGAGGTGAGCTTGGAGGGGGGGGGTTTATGCTCCGTTCTCCTCCCCAACCGATGTATCTCTTTCTTCTTTCTTTCTTTGATGTATTTTTCCTTGCTTTGGGGTAAATTCCCCTCTGTATCTCATCTCCCCTCCTTTTGCGGATGAATAAAAAGAAAAGCCACTTTCGTAGCATATGGTGTTCTTCTGCTTCCCTCTCTTTTTCTCTGCCTTCTCTTCATCCAGGGCCGTTCGAAGCTTGCTCCTCCATAGCATGGCCTTCGAAGGAGTCCGTCAGGGGATGAACATTCACGGCCTCGTGGCATACATTTGTCCCGCTTCATGAAACCATCACCCGTGAGCCGTGGGAGTTCTTGAAGGCTAGTCCTCGAGCTTCATACACCCACTTATGGGTTATCGGACCGTCGTGAGGTCTGCATTTTAAGGTTCACCCCGGAGCAATCCGTTTGGCATTCCTCTATTTTCTCTGGCAAACCTCAGTCCGGGGGAGGTGCCGCCAAATTTTCGCCAGGAAGAAACGAAACAAACTATTCTCTGAGGGCCAGAACATCACATGCTTGAAGCCTCTGATCACGACTGAATCTCAGAGTTCCTGCACAAACCCTCCTAATAAAACATTCAATCTTCATGCTCGTTCACCTTAATAAACGACTAAAATGCTTTAACCTCCTTCTCTATCAACTTAATCCATCAATTAAGTGAATAAACCAATCAAACGTCAATCTACAGGTTGAAGGAACAAGAACAGAAGCAAAAAGAAGAAACAGAGCACAAAAGGTTGAAAGAAAGCCTTACAGAGTTTAATCCGGCGCGGGTTAATCCGGTGCGCTACCCCCCCTCGCGCCGGATTTGCTTCACACTCAAATCCACTTTCCAAATCTTGGAATGAATAGTGCCCTGGCCCACTCCTATTCCGACGCGCCCCCTTGGCATCACCTAATTCGGCACGCACTTCATGAAAACCTCCTATTCCGGCATGCCCCATTATACCCATTAAACCGGCGCGCCTCCTCTTCTTGAGCCTATTCCGGCGCGCCCCCTTGCTCCCTTATCCGGCGTGCCCCTCCTCTTGCCCTCATTAACCGGCGCGCCCCTTGGCATCCCCTTAATCCGGAGTGCCTGAAAGAAAGAAGGTGATTAAGAAAATAAAAAAATACTTCAAGTTAATAGAAAACTAATCAAAATCCCCCCTTGCTATAATTAAAATTTTGTTCTGGGGGCTCCGCCCCCGGAAACCCCCACAAGGGGCGCTGCCCCCTTGACCCCCGCGACCTGACCGGGCAGGTCGAACCCCGCGACCTGATCGCGCAGGTCGATCCGCGCGTGAGGGCGCACGTTGGCGAGTTCAGGCTTCACACTTAACAATCCGCTTCCCCGGACTATGCGTGAATAGAAAAGTAACGATGCCCCATGGTATCGAACGTGGACCTCGGGGATCCCGATATGGCCATAGTCCGTAACCACCTCGGGCCAATAGATCATTAGCTTGACCCACCTCTATCGGGATCCAATCCCGCATCCACATTAAACTTTCCATATATACGGCAGACATCCGTACGGCTTTGTCGTCGTCTTCGATGCTTCAAATGCGGACTCTCGTCCGAACAATGAATGGTCCGTTAGTGACCGACATATATATACCGGGATCTGATCCCACATTTGCATTAAACTTGCCGTACTCACGGTACATATTTGTACGATTTGTCACCGTCTCTTACGCTACAAACACGGACCTTTGTCCGAATATAAAGTGGTCCATGAGTGACCGATAAAATCTGAATGGGACGAGAAGGCTCTCGTCATCCCCGGACCCTTTGCATGGGAATATCAATAAGACCTCCGTGGGCCATGCTTAGACCTCGGGTCCACCCCGATCATGGTCATTGCCTGACCCATATCCTCGGCCTATAGCCCGCTCTCTTCGAACGCATATTGGTTCTCAGATCTGGTCCCAGGACATCCTCCCGTTGCCCCCTTGGCACCGAAAATATTGATGATGCCCACGCGAGCCCGACTTCGACCGCGGGTCGTAGCTTGATATTTCACTGGGCCGACAAACTTATCGATTTCCGACCGCTCTAACCGGGATTTAACTGAACGTTTCTCGTCCCTTTGAACAATAAATTTGCCGTACCCCGGCATACATATGCTCCGATTTTCCCTGTGACGATCATGATTTTCTGAAGCCGGACGCTCGTCTGAATATCAAAATGGTCCCTTGAGTGACCGACATATTTCGAATGCTTGCTTCCCTAGACATCGGGCTTTTCGACTGATTCGAGACCGCTATCGGCTTGTTTCTCTCGATATAGTTTCCTAGCCAAGAGGCCCTGATTCCCGACGATTAATCAAGGGTGTTTCCCTCTCCGAGGGGATGTAAATGACGCTGTGACCTTTATGGCGCGGCGGGTTTTGGTCCCGACATGAATCACACAATCGTCTGATTAGTCAGATCAAGCGCATAATAAATTGTCACTTGGTGACTGGCACACCCACGCACTTAATAAACGAATAAACCCACCGAATAAACTGACTTAAAGAAACAAACAAATGAGCGTGTCGAAAAGTGCGTACACAAGTCTGGCACGCCCGGTGGGACATAAACCACCCTTCATCTCTTCGCCGGGATTCGGGGCCTCATGGCCTCCTAATAAACGATGTTTGCCTCCTTTGATGAATTACAGGTGTTGCCTTCGCTATCCCTATGGGGAGAAAAGCCGGACCAGGCAAAAATGTTTTGTGGCCTCAGAGATGCTACTCCGAGGCACCTGCAGCTTCCATGAATCATGAAGGCCGCCAAAAAAGGAGAGAAGAGAAAGAGAGAAGAAGGGAGGAGAAACCAAACCTCCTTCCCGCAAGAAGAAAAGAAGAAAAGAAGAAAATAAGATAGAAGAAAGAAATAAAAAGGGAAGAGAAAGAATCGATGAGAGAGGGTTGTACGGCCATATCCGTCGAGACCCATGCTGAATAAAGATTACCACTGTGGGATTGATGCGGTGGAGCAAGCCACTCATCCCCTCCCTGAGGGGGTGAGCGCTCTCCTGCGCACCCGTCTTTGGTGTATTACACCAAAAAAAAGAAGAGAAGAAAAGAAAGGACAAAAAAATGGCAAACATCGCCGACCAAAAGGACAAGAAGAAGGCCGGCATCCCGCCCAACTCTAGGAGGGTCCAAGTCCATGGTGCAATGCCCTGGCCCATTCCACCTTCCTGCTGCCCCTATCTGGCATAAGACGGCCCCTCGAGTGAACCGCAACTCCAGCTTGACGAACTCCTCCCCGTTGTAGGAAATGCATTATAGTAATGAGGTCGAGCACGGCCACGAATCTAGAAGAGAGCATTAATACACCCCGCCATAGGGGTGTAAGAAACAAAAGAATACACCCCGACTCAGGGGCATTTGAAGAAGCAACATACCCCGCCACGGGGGCATGGAAGTCGTAAAGAATGCACCCCAACTTACGGGGATCTGAAGAAGAATTACACCCCACCTTGGGGGCATCAAAAGCAGCAATACACCCCACCTTGGGTGCACAAGAAGCAAACATCCCCCAGTGTGTCGGGGTAGAAAGAGAAGAATTCACCCCTGATGGGGCATCAAAGGCGATTTCATTACACGGGTGAAGTGTATTTGTGAGTTATGGCTTGTATGAGATTGTAATTGTGTATTTTCTTTCTTTTGGGCTCCTTGTAAGGCTTATATCAAGCCAATGGGCCATTTGTTATGTTAAGTCCAAGGTTAGATTGCTATTAGTAGAGTCCATTAGAAAGCTTAGTTCATATTGGACCAAGTGCCACCCTTATGGACCTTATTAGTCATTTAAGGCCCAATTGGGCCACTCCCTCTCATGGGCCACCAAGACTTGGAAGGCCCAAGTCTAGACTTGAGTTAATGGGTTGGGTTGGCTGCCCTTGGACCAGCCTAGGCCCAAGAGAGGCCCATGAAGGGGGCGCCCCCTCTTTTGGCTCCATTAGGCTAGGTTGTTTAATTTTCTTTCTTTCCTCCCTTTATTTGACCACATGTGGTAGAATTAGGAATTGGTCTCTTTTAAATATTGTATTTCTTGTGGTTGGTCATACCTCATCCCAGCCCTTCAATCCAAACCCCTAGATCCAAGGGTTGAGATTGAATTTGGTTGGCATCCTATATAAGGTTGTATTTTTCATATTGAAGGAATTAATGAAGAGAAAATTGGCATTTGCCCCCAAGTGAGATTTGCACCCCTCCCCTCTCTCTCCCTGGTTCCTCCACCTCCAGCCCCCTTTCTAGAGTGTAATCCCCTCCCCCTTGATCCCCTCCAGCATCTGAAGCAACTCCGGTGATCGCCGCCGCCATCGTCTCGCCGCCGACGCGTCGTCGCCAACGGTTTCGGTGTTCTGTCCACCCAGGACAGACCCTTCTTCTCCGAATTCCTGCTATCACTACCTTCGTCTTATGAAGCTAAAAATTTCAGGGTTGGTTCCCCTCTAGAACCCTTATCCCCACAAAAAAAATCACGTCAAAATTCATCCTTTAGCTATTTTTTGATTTTCGTCCAAGTCCAAGTTCCAGATCTGTCCTGGTTCTGTTTACTGTTCACCAGCTCTGAGTTTACCCCATTCGAACCATCTTTTGATTTTTTTTGGGTCTTCCAAATTTATTGGGAGTTCTGTCCACATATATCTACCACCAGGAATTTTCTTAATTTTGGATAAGGTCTCTAGGTATTTTTCAAATTTCTTCCAAGTTCCCAAGAACAGTCTGCCCACAGTTTCCCAGATCCGACCCAGGTCTAGTAAAGAAATTCCAGAAAATCCATTTCGTCTCCAATCAGAAAACCAAAAATAGTCCCGGATTCCTCTCTCAGAGACCTTCAACGTTGCTGAAGAAATTATTTCAAGATTCGGAGGTCTTCTCCCCGGTCAACGTCGATCTTCAGAGAAGTCAGAACCTGCCCCTGCAGTTCTGGCCAGATTCCAGCAAGCTTGTAAAATACATGATCAGAAATACAGATCTGATTATTTTTTTTGAAGACCCCTTCGTCGAAGTACTCTGAGTCAGCTTTCCAACGGCGCTAACCTCGTCGCATTCCGATGACGGGGCTGATCGCAGCAGCAGGTTTCTCCGAGTCGCGTGCCTGCAAACAGAATTTTCAGATTCGTGGCCGAGTTCCCAGCGAGCGTCGTCCGAGGGCCGCCCGGCGTCCGGCGGTCGTTCCAGCAGCTCGCCATCCCAGGGGAATGCTTCCCAAGTGTCTCCACAATAGAGGAGTCATCAGGCCCCACACGACCCCTCCGGTCAACACGTGGGCCCCCACTAGCACGAGTACGCGTGAAGCCGAAGCATTGCCCGAAACCGCCCGTCAACCCGAACTTGGTCCTCCCGGGCCCACTTGTGTCGCCCTTTACCTCCCTGCGTGGAGTGGACTTATTTGTACTGCTGTAAACATAATGTACTAAGTTCCTGGGAGTACGAGCTTCGGCCGGGTGCCATCTTCGCCACGCCGAGAGCGTGGAGGTATCGCCTTCTCTCTTACACTTGGCATTAGCTTAATTCTTTATATGCTTTATATGCCGCTGCTAGAGAGCATGTGTAGGGATACCTAGCTCGCCTTCAATTTTTAATATCACTGCTGCGAGAGAGAGCGAAGCCGTCCCGTGACCCGATCCGGGCGTAAAAGAGAGCCGACCACCCTAGCTCATTGCCGGTTTCTCAACCGCGCACATCCGACGCTTCCCTCGTTAAGGGACGATCGCGAGCTTGTCGTGTCCGTGGTCCCGTCCCGCATCAATTTGGTATCAGAGCGAGTTTGAGTCTAGGGTGTTTGCATTCAAAAAAAAAAAAGAGTGTCATGTAGTCATTAGTCAGTCTAAGTCGTGTTTAGGATCATCACATTTTTAAAACAACAAAAAGAGTCGTTTTTGGGTCGCATACATCCCTTTACTCGGTATATAAAAAGGTGTTGTCCGACCGTTAGGTTACGCCTATCGGGAAGGCCGCACACTTGTGCGAGTGACCTTCGGGTCGATTGTCTCCGCCCCGTACCGAGTCTTGGTTTACGTCTAGGGTCCTTAGTGTGCATTAGTTAGTGCATTCCAACTTTGCATTACTTAGTGTCGTGTCTAGTGTTTTGGTCCGAGTGTCGGCATGGCCATCCACTAGTTTCCCCGTGTCCCATGGAGTCCCAAACTCCCGGATGGTGGCGATACTATCTCAAATGGAAGGACCACCCGAACCACCCCACGAGGCCCGAAACCCGGGATTTCTACGGGTCCGATGACCCGAGTGTCTATCTAGAATGGGAAGCCATTATGGATGATTACTTCGAGGTGTACATCATGTACGGGCCCATGCAAGTCGATGTTGCCAAAAGGCGACTTTTTGGTGAAGCCGCTGCAACTTGGAGGGACATCAAATATTGGAGGGAGGATAGGAATCTAAGGCCCATCGAGTCATGGTGGGAAATGAAGAGAGTGCTTAGGAGGGCCTACGTTCCCCGCCCACCTACCTCCAACCACGGAGGTCATTCCACTCACCAACCCCATCAACTCACCCACAATCAAGTGGGCCACACCTCTACCCAATCCCACCCCTTCACCGCCGTCCAAGCCCACCAAAGTGACCCCAATCTAGTGGCCCGCCCATGCACCACCAACCAACCTCCCCTTGGCACTCCCATCCCAACCCACTCAAGCACCTCCAACCGAGTGGAAGTCCCGCTTATAACCGAACCAAGGCCCACACCCGAGCCGAGAGTTAAGGAGCTAGTCCACCCCAAGGTCCCTCCTCCAACCCGCTCCTTAGAGGAAATAAAGAAAATGATTTCGGATTGGTGGGAAAGGACACAAGCTACTCCACCACCCATGGATGCTCCATTGTTATCTACCTCCGGTCTTCATTCGAAACCATCAAAGTGGGAACTACCAAAGCCCGAGCCACCCGTGTTTCTTACGGGAACACTTTACATAGCCGAGCCACTTCTTAGATGGCTCAAGGATGGCTTGGTCCCACATCCCTTCCCATCAATGGACCCCACACTACCACTAGTGCCGGTCAACTCATTCCATACCACATTTCGATCTCGTCACCATGTTGATACGTTGGATGATCTTGTCATGAGATTAGATTCACAATGGGAGTTGACGCATCTTTTGGCCCGAGGCTTTGACCAACCCGCTAGTCTTAGCTTCACCCATCCGGCCATAGGGTCCATTACCTCCGAGTGCACCGTGGGTTGTGTCACCACGGAGGTTCTTCTACTTCTCCCGCTACCGGATGAGCCCGACTTCATGACTTTGCTTCCGAGGGAGGAGTCATATTTCCTATACACGGTCCCATCTACCATGACGGAGGAAGGTGACCACCCGCACCTTCAAGAATTTCACGATTGGGACCATGTCATGTTGGAACCCACTTCATGGGGTCACACCTTCTTCGACCCTTTTGACCCCTTCACTAGTGACCCTCCCGAGTTTTCATACTCGTTACCCTTCTTCCGCGGAGTTCACTATCCCACCTTTTCCATTCGGGCCAAGCAAACTCCACATAGCCATAGGTCCGAACCATCCCTCGGGGGTAAGGAAGACTTTGGTTTCCCCGATCCCTCTAAACCACCCGCACCTCCCGGACTTCCCGCATTCAAGCCCAATGTCCATGATTGGTGCATCGTAGTATGTCTAGGAGTTCCCCATGACGTCAACCTCCAGTTACGTCAAATGCATGTATGGCACATATTCGGGTGTCCTGGTCCGCCGTCATCCATGTACGGGTCTGACTAACATTAGGTATGTCTAGGGTCATAGATGAGTCGGTGTGTTTTCTTTGTGTGGTTTATTTTGTGTGGTTTGTTTGCATGGTTTGTATGTCGTTGTTTGTCTGCATGCGTCTTGTGCAAGCTCGTTGTCAGTCTCTTACGAGTAAGAGGCGAGTGGACTCACTTAATGAGTATGGGATCGGTTTTACTTCTATATCCGGATCAGTCACCTATAGGGACTCAGCGGTGATTCCTAGTGAGTCTTCGAGCTGTTTCCTTCCTTTGAGAGTGCCCCTTCGGAGTGACCACCTTTAGCCATAGCAGTGCGCATATCGAGTATATATGGAATGAGCAGGTTCCGATCACTTGGAGTGGAGCATACCCGCGCTACTTAGCACGGTGACGGATCCACCGGAGTACCGGAGCAGCCATACCCCTACTCGACGGGGTCGAGTTCCTCCCACCCGGGGAGAATTGATGGGGCATCAAAGGCGATTTCATTACACGGGTGAAGTGTATTTGTGAGTTATGGCTTGTATGAGATTGTAATTGTGTATTTTCTTTCTTTTGGGCTCCTTGTAAGGCTTATATCAAGCCAATGGGCCATTTGTTATGTTAAGTCCAAGGTTAGATTGCTATTAGTAGAGTCCATTAGAAAGCCTAGTTCATATTGGACCAAGTGCCACCCTTATGGACCTTATTAGTCATTTAAGGCCCAATTGGGCCACTCCCTCTCATGGGCCACCAAGACTTGGAAGGCCCAAGTCTAGACTTGAGTTAATGGGTTGGGTTGGCTGCCCTTGGACCAGCCTAGGCCCAAGAGAGGCCCATGAAGGGGGCGCCCCCTCTTTTGGCTCCATTAGGCTAGGTTGTTTAATTTTCTTTCTTTCCTCCCTTTATTTGACCACATGTGGTAGAATTAGGAATTGGTCTCTTTTAAATATTGTATTTCTTGTGGTTGGTCATACCTCATCCCAGCCCTTCAATCCAAACCCCTAGATCCAAGGGTTGAGATTGAATTTGGTTGGCATCCTATATAAGGTTGTATTTTTCATATTGAAGGAATTAATGAAGAGAAAATTGGCATTTGCCCCCAAGTGAGATTTGCACCCCTCCCCTCTCTCTCCCTGGTTCCTCCACCTCCAGCCCCCTTTCTAGAGTGTAATCCCCTCCCCCTTGATCCCCTCCAGCATCTGAAGCAACTCCGGTGATCGCCGCCGCCATCGTCTCGCCGCCGACGCGTCGTCGCCAACGGTTTCGGTGTTCTGTCCACCCAGGATAGACCCTTCTTCTCCGAATTCCTGCTATCACTCCCTTCGTCTTCTGAAGCTCAAAATTTCAGGGTTGGTTCCCCTCTAGAACCCTTATCCCCACAAAAAAAATCACGTCAAAATTCATCCTTTAGCTATTTTTTGATTTTCGTCCAAGTCCAAGTTCCAGATCTGTCCTGGTTCTGTTTACTGTTCACTAGCTCTGAGTTTACCCCATTCGAACCATCTTTTGATTTTTTTTGGGTCGCCCAAATTTAGTGGGAGTTCTGTCCACATATATCTACCACCAGGAATTTTTTTAATTTTGGGTAAGGTCTCTAGGTATTTTTCAAATTTCATCCAAGTTCCCAAGAACAGTCTACCCACAGTTTCCCAGATCCGACCCAGGTCTAGTAAAGAAATCCCAGAAAATCCATTTCATTTCCAATCAGAAAACCAAAAATAGTCCCGGATTCCTCTCTCAGAGACCTTCAACTTTGCTGAAGACATTATTTCAAGATTCGGAGGTCTTCTCCCCAGTCAATGTCAATCTTCAGAGAAGTCAGAACCTGCCCCTGTAGTTCTGGCCAGATTCCAGCAAGCTTGTAAAATACATGATCAGAAATACAGATCTGATTATTTTTTTTGAAGACCCCTTCGTCGAAGTACTCTGAGTCAGCTTTCCAACGGCACTAACCTCGTCACATTCCGACGACGGGGCTGATCGCAGCAGCAGGTTTCTCCGAGTCACGCGCCTGCAAACAGAATTTTCAGATTCGTGGCCGAGTTCCCGGCGAGCGTCGTCCGAGGGCCGCCCGGCGTCCGGCGGTCGTTCCAGCAGCTCGCCATCCCAGGGGAACGCTTCCCAAGTGTCTCCACAATAAAGGAGTCATCAGGCCCCACACGACCCCTCCGGTCAACACGTGGGCCCCCACTAGCACGAGTACGCGTGAAGCCGAAGCATTGCCCGAAACCGCCCGTCAACCCGAACTTGGTCCTCCCGGGCCCACTTGTGTCGCCCTTTACCTCCCTGCGTGGAGTGGGCTTATTTGTACTGCTGTAAATATAATGTACTAAGTTCCCAGGAGTACGAGCTTCGGCCGGGTGCCATCTTCGCCACGCCGAGAGCGTGGAGGTATCGCCTTCGCTCTTACACTTGGCATTAGCTTAATTCTTTATATGCTTTATATGCCGTTGCTAGAGAGCATGTGTAGGGATACATAGCTCGCCTTCAATTTTTAATATCACTGCTGCGAGAGAGAGCGAAGCCGTCCCGTGACCCGATCCGGGCGCAAAAGAGAGCCGACCACCCTAGCTCATTGCCGGTTTCTCAACCGCGCACATCCGACGCTTCCCTCGTTAAGGGACGATCGCGAGCTTGTCGTGTCCGTGGTCCCGTCCCGCATCAACCCCGCTCTGGGGCATAAGAAACGAAAGATACACCCCGCTTAGAGGGCACATGAATGGAATACATCCCGACTCGGGGGCATGTGAGAAGAATCTACCCTGACTTGAGGGGCATAAGAAGAAACAGAGTTGCACCCCAGTCCGGGGGCACATGAAGAGAATCCACCCCGACTCGGGGGAACATAAAGCAAAAGTTACACCCCGGCCTTGGGGCATTTGAAGAAGAAACTACACCCGCTCCGGGGATATATGAAAAGACACACACCCCGCCTTGAGGGGTAGAAGAAGCAGAATACACTCCGCCCGGGGTACACGAGAAGCAAAGCACACCCCGACTCGGGGGACATATGAGACAAAGAATACACCCCGGTTTAGGGGTATTTGAGGGAGAAATATACCCCGATATGGGGGCATATGAAATAAAAATACACCCCGGCTTAGGGGAATACAAAGAGAAATATACTCCACCCTAGGGCAGAAGAAGCAGAAGAATCCACCCCGGGTCAGGGGCATTCGAAGAAGAACTACACCCCGCCATAGGGGCACAAGAAGCAAGGAATGTACCCCGCCATGGGGAGCATAAGAAGCATAAGTTACACCCCGTCTGGAGGCATAGAAGCCATAAAAGATACACCCCGCTCATGGGCACGTGAAAGGAATCCACCCCGGCCTGGGGGCATAAGAAGCATGAAGTTACACCCCGACTCGGGGGTACATAAAGAAGAAACCCATCCCACCTTGGGTACACAAGAAACGAAGAGCTCTAGGGGCATTTGAAGAGGAAACATACTACCCGCCTGGGGGCATAGAAGCCATAAAATAATACACCCCGGCCTGGGGGCACGTGAAGAGAAATATACCCCGCCACGGTGGCATAGAAGCCAAAAGAGTACACCCCTACCTGGGGGCACAAAAGCAAAGAGGCCTACCTCCCGACCTAGGGGGCAGATGAAGAAAGCTACACTCCAACCTGGGGGCACCTTAAGAGGAATACACCCCAGTCCGGGGGCATCAATGAGAAAGGAAGATCCGAACAAAAAGAACTGTCATGAGGTGGACATGGTCTTTGAACCCGCCTCTTCACAATAAAAAAGAGGAGCAGAGAAGAAAAGAACATTCATCAGGCAGACGTGGTCTCTCCACTCGCCTCCCCGCATAAAAGAAGAAGAGAAGAAAAGAAAGTAAACCTTGAGGCAAACATGGTCTTTCACCTTCTACCTCCAGCCATCCAACAAATAGACTTCTCATGGGGTTGGTGTTACGACTTTTCCTCTAAGCCAACAAAACCCTCCACCGACGGGGCGTTAAACCGATAAAACCTTCCGCCGACGGAGCGTTAAACTGATAAAACTTTCCGCCGATGGGGCGTTAAACCAACAAAACTTTCCACCGATGGGGCGTTAAACCAATAAAACATTTCGCATACGGGGCGTAAAACCGACTAAACCTTTCACCGACGGGGCGTTAAATCGATAAAACCCTCCGCCGACGGGACGTTAAACCAACAAAACCTTTCGCCGACGGGGTGTTAAACCGACTAAACCTTCTACCGACGAGGCGTTAAACCGACAAAACCTTCCACCAACGGGGCGTTAAACCGACAAAACCTTTCACCGACGGGGCGTTAAACTGACTAAACCTTCTGCCGACGGGGCGTTAAACCGACAAAACCTTTCGCTGACGGGACGTTAAACTGACTAAACCTTTCACCGACGGGGCGTTAAATCGACTAAACTTTCTACCGACGGGGCATTAAACCGACAAAAATTTCCGCCGACGGGGCGTTAAATCGACTAAACCTTTAACCGACGGGGTGTTAAACCGACAGAACCCTCCGCCTACGGGGCGTTAAAATGACTAAACCTTCCGCCGACGGGGCGTTAAACTGACTAAACCTTTCACCTACGGGGCATTAAACCGACTAAACCTTTCGCCGACGGGGCGTTAAACCGACAAAACCCTCCGCCTACGGGGCGTTAAACCGACTAAACCTTTCGCCTACGGGGCGTTAAACCGACTAAACCTTCCGCCGACGGGGTGTTAAACTGACTAAACCTTTCACGTACGGGGTGTTAAACCGATAAAACCTTCCGCTGATGGGGCGTTAAACTGACTAAACCTTTCACTTACGGGGCGTTAAACCGACTAAACCTTCCTCCGACGAGGCGTTAAACCGACAAAACCTTCCGCCAACGGGACATTAAGCTGACAAAACCTTCCACAGATGGGGCGTTAAACCGACAAGATGTGCAGCCATCGAGGCTTCAAACCGACAAAGCATCCAGCCATCAGGGCTTCAAGCCAATAAGCAACTCCACCTTTGGCCTTTTACCACCCAATTAAAGAATAAACCCTTCACTTTGGTTCAGATCCTTTCCTGACCAGAGAATCAAAAAGTAAACCCTCCCACTTTGGTCCAGATCCTTCCCCGACCAGAGAATTAAAGAATAAACCTTTCACTTTGGTTCAGGTCCTTCCCTGGCCAGAGAATTAAGAATCAACCTTCCACTTTGGCTCGGATCCTTTCCAGGCTAGAGAATCACAGAACAGACCTTTCACTTTGGTTCGGATCCTTCCCCGACCAGAGAATTAAAGAATAAACCTTTCACTTTGGTTTGGGTCCTTCCCCGACCAGAGAATTAAGAATCAACCTTCCACTCTGGCTCGGATCCTTACCCGGCCAGAGAATCAAAGAACATACCTTCCACTCTAGCTCAGATCCTTTCCCGACCAGAGAATTGAAGAATCAACCTTTCACTTTGGTTTGGATCCTTTCCCGGCCAGAGAATTAAAGAATCAGCCTTTCAATCTGGTTCGGACCCCTCCCCGGCCAGAGAAAAAAGAAGAAGAAATCCTTTCACTTTGCTCTGGACCCATCCCCGGCCAGAGAACAAAAAGAGACCTTTCATTTCGGCTCTCGTGGCCCGCTCTCTCAACTTTGGCTCTTGCAGCCTGTTTCCCATCTCTCATCTCTTTGTAGCCCGCTTCCTGACTTTGGCTCTTGTAGCCTGCTTCCCTTTGGCCTTCGTGGCCTGCTTTCCAATTCTGGCTCTCGTGGCCTGCTTCCCTTCGGCCTTCGTGGCCTGCTTCCCAATGTTGGCTCTCGTAGCCTACTCCCCCAACCTTTGGCCCTTGTAGCCCGCTCCCCAACATCTCCCGGCTTCTATGGCCTGCTTCCCTGATGTCCCTCGACTTTTCTGGCCTACTTCCCAGCATCTTTTGGCCCTTATGGCCCGCTCCTCTAATGTCCCTTGGCTTCTGTAGCCCACTTTTTTTAATATCCTTTCAGCCCTCATGGTCTGCTCCCCTAATACTTTTACTACCACTACACTTATACGTAACGATAATATGTTCTTACGCAAAAAAAAAGAGAGACAAAAAAATGCTTGGCTGCCCTGCTTGCATGCTTGCCTATAATATAGAATAATACACCTCCTTGGAATTTTGTACGACCGTGTTTCCTTGCTAAATAATATCACCTCGATTCCGGATGCACGTGTGTCACGGCATACGCTCAAAGGGAACCCAATTATGGCGAGTGCACACGTCAAGGGGAAGAGTCATGGCTAAACTGCTAAGCCCAACTTACAAAATAAACCTGAGGCAACACTCCCACACTTCACGCTTAATGTGTTCAAAGGTCTTCGACCATAGGGATTGCCTGACTTTCGTCTTAGCGCTCTACGGATGCTTGAATTTCTGCACTCGCGTGAATGATAATCGTGAGGAAAAAGCTACCTACCCCCACTAAAAAAAAGAGAAAAAAATGAGACAAAAAAAGGAGAGGAGCGTGAATCTGAGTAGCCGGGAATCCCCATTGAGACAAATGAGGAGACTCGCGCGAAAAGGTGAAGCAAATTTCAATAAGGATGAAGCCTAATAGCCGGGAATCCCCATTGAGACACATGAGGAGACTCACGTCAAATGGTGAAATCTGTAATATAATTATAATAAGGATAAAGCCTAGTAGCCGAGAATCCCCATTGAGACACATGAGGAGACTCGCGCTGAACAGTGAAATCTGCTACCAAAATAAACAAATGGGGGCTGTGCGAAGGTACCGAAATCGAGAGCCTGAAACCCATGTGTAGGCGCTAGAGTAACCCTCGAGTGTTGCTTAGAAAACCTGCATATCCCTATGTTTAGAGCCTTTTGCTCACACGTTTGCTCCTCCACTCCATAGAGAATTACCTCGGGTGAAATGCGTGAATTTAAGCTGTGCATGCAAGACATGTGATATCCTCTTGACGGGTGCACCACCCCTTAGTCGTGCCTCGTGGCCCGCACCACATTTACGAATTATGGGCGATGTCCCTATCCCATCCCCTATAGAGGGAGCTACCTTATTTATACTTATGTTATGCCTGCTGACGAATGCCTACATGCTTGAATAAAGAAAGAAATAAATAATAATAATAATAAGTAAACTCAATTTCGGCTATCGCAGCCTACTTTTTCAGTTCTAGCTCGTACATCCCAATCTTGGCCCTCACGGCCTACTTCTTGCCCTTGCAGCCTGCTAATCTCCCAACTTCGGTTTTTATAGTCCGCTTCCTCAATTTGGACTCTCATAGCCTGCTCCCCAATTTCGGCGTTTTTAGCCAGCTTCCCGATTGCGGCTCTCGTAGTCTGCTTCCTCAATTTGGGCTCTCATAGCCTGCTCCCCAATTTTAGCTTTTATAGCCAGCCTCCCTATTGCGGCTCTTGTAGTCCGCTTCCCCGATTTTAGCCTTCGCGGCCTACTTCTGCAACATCAACTCCGGCCCTCGTGGCCCACTTTCCCGGGTTCGGATTTCACAGCCGGTACTCCCGGTGCATTGAAGAACATCAAATCCTTTCACTTTGGTTCAGGCCTGTCGCCTAGCCAGAGAACAAACAATCCCCTTTCACTCTAGATCGGACCTTCCGTCCGGCTAGAGAATAAAAGATCCTTTCACTTTGGCTCGGACCTGCCGTCAAGCCGGAGAACAAAAGATTCTCTCCACTCTAGATCGGACCTTCCATCCAGTTAGAGAACAAAAAGATCCTTTCACTTTGGCTCGGACCTGCCGTCCAGCCGGAGAACAAAAAGAATTCTCTCCACTCTGGCTCGGACCTTCCGTCCAGCCAAAGAATTAAAAGACCCTTCATACAGATGGTACCCCCGGCGCATTAAAGAACGAAACAACCTTTCACCCTGGCCCGAGCCTGCCATTCGGGTAAGGAATCATCTCCTTTTCCTTGCACTAACACTAGCCCTTGTTAGCAACTTGACCACCTCTCCATCCCTTCCGGCGATGAATATCATTTTCGGAATCAACAAACTCTTCTCTCTGTCCCTTCGGGTGACGAATATCCCTTTTGATTTGGACCCCCCGTCCAGGCCATTGAATCAACAAGTTCTTCTCTCTGTCCCTCCGGATGACGAACACCCTCGTCGAATCAACAAACTCTCCTCCCCGTCCCTTTGGGCGACGAATCCCTTTCAATTTGGACCCACCGTCCAGACCGTTAAAGGAATAAACCCTCCTCTCTACCCTAGTGGCTCGCTTCCTAATTACCGGCATCCAGGCCGATAGCTTCCGACTATTGGCATCCGAGGCAGTAGCTCTTCACTATCGGCATCCACGCCGGCAGCTACCCAAAGTTGTTCAAAAAAACAATGAAAAAAAAAGAAGAAGAAGAGAAGAAGAAAAAGAAGGGAAAGAAAAGAAGAAGAGAAAAAGAAAAAAAAGAAGAAGAGAAGAAGAAAAAGAGAAGAAAAAAAAGGAAGAAGAAGAAAAAGAGAAGAAAAAAAAAGAAGAGAGGAAAAAAAAATCATCATCGAAGTCTCCGAGGGATGTCAACTCGTCAAGTCCCGCTGGAGATCAAAATATTTTAAGTCCCACCGACGCATGAGACAAGTGGCCCGGACCTTTCGTCTTGTTTGATGAATAAAAAGACCCTTGCTTTGGCACTAACCCCGTCAATGAACAAACCACGTCAGTCTCCAACTCCCTGTCGGCATCGATGAACAAACCAGTGGCCCGGAACTTCCATCTGAAGCCATGAACAAAAAGACCCTTGCTTTGGCACTAACCCCGTGTCAATGAACAAACCACGTTGGTCTCCGACTCCCGGTCGGCATCGACGAACAAGCCTGTGGCCCAGACCTTTCATCTGGTTCCATGGACAAAAAGACCCTTGCTTTGGCACTAACCCCGTGTCAACGAATAAACCATGTCGGTCTCCGACACCTTGTCGGCATCGATGAACAAACCTATGGCCCGGACCTTTTGTCTGGTTCCATGAACAAAAAGACCCTTGCTTTGACACTAACCCCGTGCCAATGAATAAACCACCCCTATATTACAATTTCCAGTCCCACTGGTGAACCAACCCGTGGCTCGGATCTTCTGTCCGAGGGCATGAGGAAAAGACCCCTCTTGCTTCGGCTCTGACCTTTCGTCTGAACCGATGAACAAAAAGAAACTGCCTTTGCTTCGGCTTGGACCCTCCGTCTAAGTCAATGAATAAAGAACTTTCATTAAACGTAGCACGAGTTACCAACCCCCTCGGGATTGGCCACATCTGGGTCATTTCAGGCCTTTCACCGAGGACGGCGCATAAACCCTTACTTCTTGCTTCGGTATTAACCCCATACCGATGACTAAACCCCCACTCAGGCATCTCGGTCTATGTGCGTACGCGATGAAGCGGCTCACTCATCCCTTCACTGAAGGAGTGAGCGCTTTCCTGCGAATTTGCACTGGACCAACATTCCGCCAGCCCGGAAGAACAGATATCTTGTCAAAGAACTCTACACTCGCGGGCCCGCGTACTCATCCCTCGTTTGCGCCACCCACGAGCGGGGGGCATTTGTGGACGTCAAAAAAATGATGATGATCATATGACATGCACGTCTCAGCACTCGAGAGCGAGTCAAAGATGACAGGCCGAATAAACCCCATGCCTCCTCTAAGCAGGACGAATATATACCTGGTGCTCCGCCACCCAACAAAGAAGCCCCTCGGGCAGAAGAGACAGCCCCGGTTCCCCAGTCGGCAGTGCCGAAGGCCGAATCAAAAGAAACGTGAGAATTCAAACACATGTTCGGTATGCGCCGGAAATCACTCAAAGTTTTGAATCGGGATTCAGAGGCCCTGAACTAAACACCCCGGAGGCGGTGCATTACAACTAAAGCAACACGGGAGGACAAGCATCCGTCCGAATAGCCGCGACTCTGAGACGAAGTCTAAACTGGCGCGGCCTGTACTAAAACCGACGCGCCCTTGCTTGGGCCTTAAACCGGCGCGCCCTTCCTATGGCCATTAAACCGGCGCGCCCCGTCTTGGCTGCAATCCGGCGTGCCTTTTTGTATGTGGTTAATCCGGTGCGCACAACACCTCGCCGGTTTAACTCAAAAGTTGTCCCGTCCGAGCTCTGGTTCTCTGTTCTCCCATCAGCTTCGGGCGCAGACGCAAAAGGGCATGACATTAATGCTTGAAGCTCTATCTCCATCTCCATTCGACAGCACATAAGCGACAGCGGCGAAGCAGGACCCGACAAATCCGCGAACATCCCATCCTCGGACGAGCAGCAGCGTACTGCACAAATCAACGGATGACACCGCGGCATGTCAACTCCGGATGTCCCAACGAACAAGGAGGAAGATGGCGGGAGTTTCTTCCGTTCAGGAACGAAAGGGCGGCCCATTCTATACATACTCTGCATGTTCAATAGAGCAAAAAAGAGGAGAGAGTCTGGCCCTTGAAGAGAGAAGACGAAGAGAAGAGGAGCCCCATTCTCCTGCGCCCGTGAGGTAAAGAAGAAGAGAGTGAGTGTGAGAGAAGCGAGGTGAGCTTGGAGGGGGGGTTTGTGCTCCGTTCTCCTCCCCAACCGATGTATCTCTTTCTTCTTTCTTTCTTCGATGTATTTTTCCTTGCTTTGGGGTAAATTCCCCTCTGTATCTCGTCTCCCCTCCTTTTGCGGATGAATAAAAAGAAAAGCCCCTTTCATAGCATATGGTGTTCTTCTGCTTCCCTCTCTTTTTCTCTGCCTTCTCTTCATCCAGGGCCGTTCGAAGCTTGCTCCTCCATAGCATGGCCTTCGAAGGAGTCCGTCAGGGGATGAACATTCATGGCCTCGTGGCATACATTTGTCCCACTTCATGAAACCATCTCCCGTGAGCTGTGGGAGTTCTTGAAGGCTAGTCCTTGAGCTTCATACACTCACTTATGGGTTATCGGACCGCCGTGAGGTCTGCATTTTGAGGTTCACCCCGGAGCAATCCATTTGGCGTTCCTCTATTTTCTCTGGCAAACCTCAGTCCGGGGGAGGTGCCGCCCAATTTTCGCCAGGAAGAAACGAAACAAACTATTCTCTGAGGGCCAGAACATCACATGCTTGAAGCCTCTGATCACGACTGAATCTCTGAGTTCCTGCACAAACCCTCCTAATAAAACATTCAATCTTCATGCTCGTTCACCTTAATAAATGACTGAAATGCTTTAACCTCCTTCTCTATCAACTTAATCCATCAATTAAGTGAACAAACCAATCAAACGTCAATCTGCAGGTTGAAGGAACAAGAACAGAAGCAAAAAGAAGAAATATAGCAAAAAAGGTTGAAAGAAAGCCTTACAGAGTTTAATCCGACGCGGGTTAATCCGGCGCGCTACCCCCCCCCCCCCCCACGCCGGATTAGCTTCACACTCAAATCCACTTTCCAAATCTTGGAATGAATAGTGCCCGGGCCCCCTCCTATTCCGGCGCGCCCCCTTGGCATCACCTAATCCGGCGCGCACTTCATGAAAACCTCCTATTTCGGGGGGCCCCAGTATACCCATTAAACCGGCGCGCCTCCTCTTCTTGAGCCTATTCCGGCGCGCCCCCTTGCTCCCTTATCCGACGCGCCCCTCCTCTTGCCCTCATTAACCGGCGCGCCCCTTGGCATCCCCTTAATCCAGCGTGTGATTAAGCAAATAAAAAAAATACTTCATGTTAATAGAAAACTAATCAAAAGCTCCCCCTTGCTATAATCAAAATTATGTTCTGGGGGCTCTGCCCCCGGAAACCCCCGCAAGGGGCGCTGCCCCCTTGACCCCCGCGACCTGACCTGGCAGGTCGAACCCCGCGACCTGACTGCGCAGGTCGATCCGCGTGCGAGGGTGCACGTTGGCAAGTTAGGGCTTCACACTTAACAATCCGCTTCCCCGGACTGTGCGTGAAGAGAAAAGCAACGATGCCCCATGGTATCAGACGTGGACCTCGGGGATCCTGATATGGCCATAGTCCGCAACCACCTCGGGCCAATAGATCATCAGCTTGACCCACCTCTATCGGGATCCAATCCCACATCCACATTAAACTTGCCGTATATACGGCAGACATCCATACGGCTTTGTTTTCATCTTCGATGCTTCAAATGCGGACTCTCGTCCGAACAGTGAATGGTCCGTTAGTGACCGACATATATATACCGAGATCTGATCCCGCATTTGCATTAAACTTGCCGTACTCACGGTACGTATTTGTACGATTTGTCACCGTCTCTTACGCTACAAACACGGACCTTTGTCCGAACATAAAGTGGTCCATGAGTGACCGATAAAATCTAAATGGGACGAGAAGGCTCTCGTCATCCCCGGACCCTTTGCATGGGAATATCAATAAGGCCTCCGTGGGCCATGCTTAGACCTCAGGTCTGCCCTGATCATGGTCATTGCCTGACCCATATCCTCGGCCTATAGCCCGCTCTCTTCGAACGCATATTGGTTCTCATATTTGGTCCCAGGACATCCTCCCGTTGCCCCCTTGGCACCAGAAATATTGACGATGCCCACGCGAGCCCGACTTTGACCACGGGGGGCCCACCGCAGTATGGTCGTAGCTTGATCTTGCATCGGGCCGACAAACTTATCGGTTTTCGACCGCTCTAACCGGGATTTAACTGAACATTTCCCGTCCCTTTGAACAATAAATTTGCCGTACCCCGGCATACATATGCTCCGGTTTTCCCCATGACGATCATGATTTTCTGAAGCTGGACGCTCATCCAAATATCAAAATGGTCCCTTGAGTGATCGACATATTTCGAATGCTTGCTTCCCTAGACATCGGGCTTTCCGACTGATTCGAGACCGCTATCGACTTGTTTCTCTCGATATAGTTTCCTGGCCAAGAGGTCCTGATTCCCAGCGATTAATCAAGGGTGTTCCCCTCTCCGAGGGGATGTAAATGACGCTGTGATCTTTATGGCGCGGCGGGTTTTGGTCCCGACACGAACCACACAATCGTCTGATTAGTCAGATCGAGCGCACAATAAATTGTCACTTGGTGACTGGCACGCCCACACACTTAATAAGCGAATAAACCCACCGAATAAACCGACTTAAAGAAACAAACAAATGAGCGTGTTGAAAAGTGCATCCACAGCGACCCCTTCCACAGTAAGCTCGGTCCTAGTCAGGAACGACGTGGGGGTCAAGAGACCAGTTTACTATACCAGCAAGGTGCTTAATGAGGCTGAAAGAAGGTATCCCGCAACCGAGAAACTCGTGGTAACGTTGGTTACCTCAGCCAAGCACCTTCGACCCTATTTTCAAGGCCACTCCATCGTCGTATTGACCGACGAACCCCTGAAGAAGATCCTCTTTCACCCTAAAGCCTCGGGACACATCGTCAAGTGGGCCATCATGCTCGGGGCCTACGACATCTTGTATCGCCCCCGCTCGGCCATCAAAGGATAGGCCCTCGCAGACTTCATCGCCGAAAGCACGGTCTCGATTGAAGAAGCACTTCCACCTGCGCACCGGCCAACTTGGGACCTGTTCATCGACGGGTCCTCCAACTCAGCCGGATGTAGTGCCGGTGTCCTTCTCAAGTCCCCCGAAGGAGCAGAGCTGCCGTACGCCTTGAAATTCAACTTCTAGGTGTCCAACAATGCCTCCGAGTACGAAGCCGTAATCTCGGGAGCCAGGATCTCCCGACGACTGGGAGCCGAGCGAGTCAGGATCCACACTGACTCCCAATTTGTCGCTAGCCAGGTCAACGGTGATTACGAAGCTCGAGAAGGACAAATGATCAAGTACCTCCAGGTGGTCAAGAGGATGGTCCGACTCTTCGAGAGCTTTGAGGTAGTCCGGATAGCCCGGGAAGAAAACTCCCGAGCGGACGCCCTCTCTCGCTTGGCCTCCTCCCTCAACCCTGAAGGTACTCAGTCGGTCTTCCTCGAAGAGCTCGAGCGACCAAGTGTCGAATCCGAGCTCATGACCGTTGACCTGGCACCCCCGAGCGACTGGCGGACTCCCTACATATCCTGGCTCTGAGATTCTCAAGAGCCCCCCGACCCTCGTGAGGCCCAGAAACTTAAGTACCAAGCTCGACATTTCGTCACGCTGGACGATGCCTTATACCGTAGATCTTTCGCCGGTCCCCTCCTCAAGTACATCAACACTGACGAAGCCAGCCGAGCGATTGAAGAAGTACACAAAGGCATCTGCAGCACGCACCATGGAGGAAGATCGCTCGCCAGGATCTTGCTTCAGCAGGGTTACTAGTGGCCCACTCTCTAGTGCGACTACACGACCTATGTACAAAGGTGCGACCGGTGTCAACGCTTCGACCATCTGATCCACCAGCCCGCCGCGGAGCTCACCACCCTTGCCGAACCATACGCCTTCGCTCGGTGGGGGATCGATATCTTGGGGCCATTCCCCACGGCTCAGGCTCAAAAGAAGTACGTCATCATCGCCATCGACTATTTCACCAAATGGATCAAGGCCGAGGCCACCACCAGGATCACCAAATCAGTCGTATGGAGTTTCGTTTGGAAGTCGATCATTTGTCGTTACGGTGTCCCCCGAGTGATCGTGAGCGATAACGGTCGGCAATTTCATTCTCATTACTTCATAGACAGATGTGCCGACCTAAACATTTGTAATCACTTCACTTTGGTAGCCCACCCTCAGGCCAACGGACTGGTCAAAAATGCCAACAGAACTATCTTAAAAGGCATCAAAAATAGGCTCGGCAAGGCCAAGGGAAGTTGGCTCGAGGAATTTTAAGCGTACTATGGTCGCACCGAACTACTCCGAGAACGGCCACCGGTGAAACACATTTCCAACTGGTGTATGTCATGGAAGCCGTGATTCTATTGGAGGTCGGCAATCCCTCTCTCCGAGTCGTACATTTCAAACCCGAGGTGAACGAGCAGAAACTACTGGAAAACCTCAACTTAGCGGACGAGCTCCGAGAGATTGCAAATATCTGAGCAATGGAATACCAACGGCACGCCACTCGATACTACAACTCCAGAGTCCGAGACAGACCTTTCCAGCCAGAGGACTTCATCCTGAGTAAGGCCGAGGCCTCTCGACCACTGGAGGCGGCGGGGAAGCTAGCCCCTAACTGGGAAGGTCCCTACCGAGTAGTCGAGATGCTCGGGAAAGGGGCGTATCGATTGTCCACCATGGAAGGAGCACCCATCCCTCGGACATGGAACGCGACAACACTTTGCAAGTTCTACTTTTGATCATCTGGCAAACACACACATATAAGCAAAGTAGAATTAACACCATTCTTTTCTTTTCATTAAACTATGGTGTACATCAAGTAGGCCGCAGCCAGTACAATATACATATCAGCAAACAAAAAAAAATACATCCACTGGTACTATGACACGAGCAGAGCGCTCAGCCAACTCGATAAGCACTCCTACGTCCAGCCACTGACTCTGCCGAGTGCGAAAACTGGCTAGGATAAAGGAGAGCCGACCCCATTGGTTTCAGAAGCTCAGAGGAAAGGTGCCAGAGGGATTGGAAGAAGAAGAAGGAAAACAAGAGAAGGCCTCCTCTGCCAACTCTCTGGAAGGAGGACGGAAGCCGAACAGAAAGCAAGCACCGTCATGTGGTGCAAGCAAGGATAAAAGCACCTTTCAAAGAGTGAAAGAGGGGGGAAAAAAATAAAACAGCGGAGATGGAAGAGGAGGGAGGGGGAGGGTAAGGTGAGGAAGAAGCTTGAAAAGCTCCCCCTCCCCTCAGGATGGTGTCGACAGGTCAGGGACAGGAAGGCGACATGCTCCAGCATGTCGAACCCTCTCCCAAACTGACCTCCGACTGTCGAACCCTCTTCCAAACTGGAGTAGTAGGAGCTTCCCTACTACTGCTATCCGCATCATTGTCTTCTGAAGCACTTTCCATGCTCCGCTGAGACCGACGGCACAACACTTTGCGAAAAGGGAATAAGGAGAAACCACCAGGGATGGCCTTAAACGATGAAAGGAAGAGGAGACACCGCTCTGACCTTTTATAGGCCAAAGGGGTAGCTGATTGCCTTAAATGACTCTCCCCTTAAAAAACGCGCTAAAGGAAGCCTTCCCTGAGACGGTTACCTCATTTACCAACACCCCCCCCAGCGGGACGGGCAAAGCGGCAAGTCATTTAGGGTGGCATGGAAAAGCGGAAAGGTGCCAGTGCCATGTCAGTTAACTGGCAGATTGGCACGCACGATATCTGCAGGGAAAATCGGCGCCTTCCCCAACAACTATGGATATGGTAGTCAAATCACGCTAAAGGCGGTAAGGAGCAGTCAATTCAGCACTTAATATTGTCGCTACTATACTTTCCAAAAAACAAAAAGGTCTTACATGGCTACATAAGGGAAAAGAAAAAGAAAGAAAAAGCTTGTACATCAGGTCTCGGGCCCATCTCGAGGCTCGGTAGACAAGGGCCCCTCAGCGCCAGACGACCTGCCCCCGGTATTCTCAGCGACGGCCGACCCAAGTGCTGACCCCACCTGCGTGGGAACTGTCTCGGTCGTGTGCTCTTCCGAGGCTACCGGAGTTGGCGATCGCTCAGACGAAACCGAGGCCCCCCGGCTCCCCTCTTCGCTCGATGTATAATGGGAAGAGTTGGTGGAACCCCAGTCCGAGTCATAGCGTTGCCCGACAGGGAAAATGAGCCCAGACGTTTAGGCCTCCGCCTCTATGATGGCCCGATTGAAGCCCTGGGAGAAGCCCTTCCGAACACCCCGACGGTAGCCCGACTCATAATAGGGGAAGGTAGTCTGATGAAGAGCTGCGTGGAAAGCCTCTGGGCACCTATGTTGCTTGAACGCTTCCACCCCAGCCAGCTTCGCCTTCCTCTCCAACTTAGCTATCCTCTGTTCTGACTCGGACAGCCTCCTCTCGGCCTCGGTCCGCACGGCCTCGGCCCCCCAGACTCGGTCTTCGAGCCCCTCCCGCTCAGCCTTCCATTGCCTGTCGCGTTCGACCTGAACCCTGCGCTCTGCCCCCAGGAGCTCATTCTTCAGATCGACCATACGACGGGCCTAGGCTAGCTTCTCAGCCAATGACCGAGCCTCCGCCTGGCTCGACTGCACCTATGTCCGGAGCGGGGCCACCTCCCGACGAAGGTCCCCAAGATCAAGAGTCAGATGCTCGACCTTCTGATCAAGCGCACCGCGGGCCCATGAAAGAGTCTCCCGCTCCGACTCCACCCGAGCGTACGCGTCCACTGCCTCAGCTCCTAGCTGGGCCAAGATAAGGCCACCTTCCATAAGCCGCTCGAAAAGCACGGAGGGGGGACCTTTCCTGAGTTCTCCCCGCGTGGCTCCCAAAGATATGGAGTGGCACCTCCGGTATAGAGAGGCCCGGACGCTGAAGGTACTGGTCGAGGGAGGGGAAATCCTCTCCAGAGTGACCGGGATTGGGGCATCTCCCCTGAGTGACCCAGCCTTTGGGGCCCCACCAGTTGGCTCGGGAAGGGCTGACTCGCCACGTACCTCCCCGGCCTCGGTCGGCTGCGACTGAGTCACTTCATCCTGCGACCCTCCAGCCTTGACCGGCTCAGATCGGACCCCTCTGTCTTACGCCCCCTCTGTCCCGCTCGGCGTCCCGACATCAGCTACGGCCCCTTCGTCATTTGCTCCCTCTAGCTCCAAAGAGAGGGAAGGCAACATGGGAACCTCATCGGCCGAGCAGGAGACCTCCGCCTTCCTCACTTGTTTCTTCTTAGCAGACAGGGCCTGCATCGAAGACCTCAGCAACTTTGCCATGGGATCCTTACGCTTGACCCCCCGGCGTTCGAAAGCGTCGTCCTGGGCGACCCGCTTGCCCTTATCCCGGGTGTGGGATGAGCCCTCCGGAGCTCGAGGGTCACTCGGAGCCGGCGTATCATCAATGTCAATGACCTCCAGCTCGGCTGGAGGTGCCTCATCCTCAGCCGCTCATCTCATATCTGAACGAAGGAGAGCAAATTGTGAGAAGGAAGGCACTCACCTGATAAGAAGAGAACAAGCCCCTGAAACCCTTACCTATTGGCAATAGCGCTCGAGAAAGGTACTCCTCGATGTTTAATGGGGTCACCAACTTAGCAGTCGCCCGGCGGTTCTGCAGAAGGATGGCAACATCCCTCTCCACCTCCGGGGAGACCTCTATTTGCTTCGGAGGAATGTTCGGGTGGAAGTTGGGCACTGTCGAAAAATTCTAGGCCACACCAACCACAGACGCGCCCACCTAGAAATATTTTATCTTCCACCCCTTGTGAGAGGAGTCCTTCATGGAAAGGGACACGCAACTCCTCTTTCGCTTCGCCTGGATGAAGAAGAAGCCCTTCCCCGCTAAAGGTTCTCCTTCAGCTCGAAAAAATAATGGAAGAGGTCCAGCGAGGTGCTCACCCCACTCTGACCATAGAGGAAAATGAAGGAGAAAATAAGGGTATAAGAATTGGAGACCAGCTGAACAGGAGCCATCCGGTAGAACCGAAGCAAATTGGCGACAAAGGAATGGAGGGGAAGGCGAAAACCGCACTTCCAGGTCAAGAGGAAAGAGCAAAAGAGGCCGGAATCAGTGGACAGGCTAGATTCATGAGGCTCAGGCGCGAGGCAGCCCATACTGATTCTCCAGCCGCTTTACATCAGCCTCACCCAGTTCGCTGTGGAGAGGCTCCGACGGTACCAAAAAAGACCTTGGGGCCTGTTCTTCCCCCCGCCCCTTGGCCTCAGGATTTTGGTCTGCCATGGAACAGATAGAAGAACTAGAAGAAGAAGGGGAAAGCTCTGGAACAGAGGACTCCAGAGGAGAAGGAAGTTGATAGATCGTCGCTGCGATAATCTCTTCTAGCTCCGCGAATGCCGCTGCGATTCTCCGCTCCTCCGAATTGCTCTCGCGGTGCATGAGCCCCCCTCAAATATAAATGCAATATAAGGAAAAACCCTAAACCTCGGAGATATAGGGACGTAAACAGCGCGCAATGCTTATAACCCTTAGCCGGAAGCGGCGCAGCGTTCCGATCTCCCGAAGAGGGGCCTTCTTGCAAAATTTTTCAAAATTATCATCATGACGGGTGTATTTCTAGGGCAAGCCACATCATGTGGCCCCTGCCAGAGAGAGATCTCCACCCAACTAGAGCCACGAAAAGTCCAGCCCAAATGCTACTCGTCTTAGCCTAATTTTAGCTCGGGAGTAGGAGGGGGACAATAGGAGAGGGGAAATCTAACCACACGAGCGGAGAGGCCAAACGAGGTCCAACCTAACCGAACGAGGCCCAACTCCTTGAAGTGGTAGCCCCCGAGCCCACTCAATATAAGCCCAACAATTCAATCGGATCAAGCACTTCCTAGGCAACCTTTGGGTTGGGAAGTCCGAGCATCAGGTCAATCGAGAAAGCTCCTTCGGAGCCCATTATTCCCTGCCCAAACCACGCACTCATCGCTCGGGAGACATCTTCTAGGCCAGTGCCTCACACTCGGGCCAACTGATGGAAGCTTATCTGCACGGCCGTTACAAGTCCCTTTAAAAGTTGGGAGCTCAAGGGGATAGGGGAGATCAAGAGTCCGCGTGTCATAAAGAGATTGCAAGAAGGACGTAATCCCCCCTAAAACTCCTCGACTCACAGGGATCATTCACTCAACGAGCCACTATTTAAGCTGGAAGAGCCCTACTGTGAGGAGGTAAGCCAAAAAATCCTGAGCAGGAACCACTTCACTTTCTGGTGGAGAGGGATCTCACTCTCCCACCTTCCTCCTAACTCCTCCCTTTGCACCAGTGCTCTACGACATTTGCTGACTTAAGCATCGGAGGGTTTTCCTCAGGGGATCCATCCCTGGGCACCTCTGACTTATTTCCCTTCTTGCAGTTCATACTTCAAGTGTACGTGGTCATCCTATTCCCCGCTCAGGAGTAACGCGAGATCACCCCTCTTCATCATATATTAAAAAATATCATCAGACATGTATAAATAAAAAATGTAATGAGGAACTAAGTAAATAAATTATTTAATTTTTATAAATTTGAAATAAGATAATATGTATGTGAATTCTTTAAGTTAGTTCGAAAAAGGATAGTTTGAGCATCGAGCCCTAACCGGTTATCCAATTTGGATTATGTCAACTCACCCAGGTCACTTTCACCACCCTAGTTGTGCTAGGATAATTGACATGTCGATCACACCAATATTTTCAATTTTAGACCCCCCTCAACCCGAGTTCTTTGATTTTATAGTAAGTTATTTCGAATAATGTTATTTTGAGCGCCGAGCTTAAACCAAGTATCTGATTTAGATTCTGTCAACTCTCCCAGGTCATTCTCACCACTCAGGTCATGGTGAAATAATTGGCACGCTGATCATACTAATATTTCAGAATTTGAACCTTCAAACTTGGGTTCTTTGATTTTAAACTAAGTTCAAAAAAGAGAAATTTGAGTGTCGAACCCAAACCGACTATCTGATTTGGATTCTACTAACTTTTTTAAGTCACTCTCATCACTCAAGTCATGTTAGAACAATCGACATGCCGATCAGACTAGTATTTTAGATTTTGAACCCCCTAACTTGAGCTCTTTGGTTTAATTTAAACTAAGTTATTTCAGATAATGCTATTTTGAGTGTCGAGCCCAAACAGGTATCCGATTTGGATTCTGTCACCTCTCCCCCAAGTCACTCTCTCCACCCAAAACATGTTGGAAGAATCAGCATGCCGCTCACAGTGGTATTTCATATTTTGGACTCTCAAACCCGAGGACTTTGACATAAACTAAGTTAGTTCAGAAATGGGTAATTTGAGCACCGAGTTCAAACCGGGTCTCCGACTCGAATTTCGTTAGCTCTGCAAGTCACTCTCGGTACCTAGATCGTGTTGGAACAATCGACAAGCCGATCAGACTGGTATTTCAAATTTTAGACCCCCAACTTGAGATCCTTAGTTTGTTTTAAACTAAGTTATTTTAGATAATGCTATTTTGAGTGTTGGGCCCAAATCGGGTATTTGGTTTGGATTCCATCATCTCTTCCAGGTCACACTCACCACCCAGATCATGTTGAAACAATTGGCATATCGATAAGGTTGGTATTTCATGTCACGTCCCGAACAAGGCGGAAATATCAAGGCGTGAACAATTATACGAGCGGGTCGATCAAGAGACTCAGATGATGAGTATGAGCAACAAATGGATAAAATCATATCTTTCTTTCATTCATAATCTGACATTTCCAACAAATATCCTTCAAGGACTTTCGATACTATTCAAATCTAGTACATTCATTTCTAAGTAGATAGACCGGGAAAAAAATCTACTAAAGACTATCAGCACTCTCGTCACTTCAGCCCATTCTCGTCATCTTCGGGATTTCTAAAAAATTGACAATAATACACAGGGTGAGTTAGAAAGGTCAGTAAGATTTATATATATTTACCAGGTCACTTTAAGTAATTAGCATTTTGAATCATCTATATGCTCTCGAAATAAAATAGGTAATGAAACAAGTGACAAGCGTAGTAGAGAACAAGATCAGGAAGTCAATAATTCAAGAATAGATATTATAGAACTCAACTGTAAGCATGAAGATCACTAACAACTATAGAATTATAAATTTGGCCATGTAACAAGAATGTTAACATATCTGGTCAAAAATATCATGTACAGAAAGTCAAGCATGTAACGAGTAAAGCATGTAACAAGTGAACTTTCTAGTTCAATCTTGCATGTCAGTTGGTGCAATGACACACCTGGTCATTCAACTCCCTCGGGTACATGTACTTTCAACCTTTCTCACCTAGGACCAGATCAGGGCCCCCATGTTTGCCAGACATTGAGTGTTAGGTGTGTTGAATGGTATGAGAGGATCTAGAGGGGGGCTGAATAGATCTTACACACACTTTTTAAACACTTTAAAAGATTAACAAGGCTGAGAGCAGAAAAGTCAATTCAAACTCAGATCTGAATAGAAACCGAAGAGCTATCAGCAGACTGACATGAGATGCATTTAGAAAACTTAGAGAACCTGTGAAGGTGGGATAAAAGAAATGGATAACATGAAGCACACCACAACACATGGTTTTTAATGTGGTTCAACTGCCACCGGGAAAGCCTACGTCCACCCCTCACCAACTAGATGAGGCTTTCACTCTTTGGCCAAAAGAGACACACACACACGTTAGATCCATTAGAACACGGGGATGAGCCCCCCCCCCCCCCCCACACACACACACACACGAGGACAAGTCCTCAACACACACAGGGATGAAATACCACAAGGAAGAAATAGAAAATAAAAACAAGGAGATAGACACACACGCTGCAACTATAGCTTACACAGTGACAACACCCCATACACGGATTGATTTTTTATAGGAAAATAAAGACAACACAGGAAACCAAAACAAGAAGCTGCAAATGCAGCAGTTTCGAAGGAAGAAGCAATACGAACGGTGGTGCAGAAACAAGGAAGCAAAAGAACCAGGGCTGGCTGGTTTGGCTTGGCTGTGCATCCTTCTCCTCTCCTTCTCCCTTCTCTCTGATGGAAGTCCGAGCATGCACTCCTTTCTCTTTTCTTTTCTTTCTCACGTTCTACTCTTCTTGTAGGCAAGCTTAGAGTTTCAGTGGCATAGGCAACATGAGCATCGAACAAGAGTAGCTCCACTAGCAGCCTCTTCATCAAGAAGGGGCGTCCAATTTATAGCTTCAAGAAGCAGGAAATTTCCCTCCAAAGTTCTGCAAGTTGATTGGTTGAGAAAAATAAGAATACTTTGAATGAGAAGACCTGCAACATCTTCTTCCTCATTGGCTGGCAGCACCAAAGCTGTCCTTCTGTCCTGGAAGATCTTTTGGGCAGCATATCTGATTGGGTGAAGGGAAAAAGGTGGATAGCCTTGAAATGTGACTTTTCCCCCATTTGTAAACTATCAGCACCATTGACTAAAAGGGCTGATATGGTAACCCAATGATGACAAGGATAGTTGCCTTTCCTAGGAACCTTTTCCAAGCCTTAAAAATCGTGTTTTTAAATGTTTACGGTTACTATTTTTGGTTCTTGGAAGACCTATCGTGCTTGACAGAAGTAGGCAAAAAAATGCTTCTAGGAATAGCATGAGGTCGACCTCCTGTGATGGTGAGGTCAATGCAGCCTTGGAGAACCATGTTTACAATGGCTTCTGGGAGGAGCCTAAGGTCAACCTCCTGTAAAAGTGAGGTCGACGCAGCTCACGCTGACCACCTGTCAGATTGCTGGCTGAGCATCGTGAGGTCGACGCGTCATGATGGTGAGGTCAATGCAACCCTTGTGACATGCTTCTACAATGCTTTCAGTGAAGGCTTGAGGTCAACCTCTTGAGAGCCTGAGGTCGACGCGACTGGAAGCAACAGAACATTTGCGAAGAAGTGTCGACACCAAGGGTCAACACGCTCATTTCCCATGCTAGAAATGCGTTCATGAGGTCGACGTAATGCGCTATGAGGTCGGCCTGTCCTTTAGGCTTTGTTAAACTTGTTCACACCTAGCCAATAAATGGATGTATCATGAGTTTCTAAATTAATTGACTAATGACTTATGGTGAGACATCACCAAAATATCATTTATATAACATTCTCCCCCTTTTTAATGATGGCAACTATGAGTTATTTGTGCTCACAGTTTTGACAACAAATTTGGCATGCAGTGCACAATTATACAAATTTGAACTTAGCTATCATGAAGCACAACATGAATGCATGAAGGACTCATACACAAATATGAAGACACACAAATTATGACAAAACTTTGTTCCTCTCCCCCTCTGACACACAAACTTTATCTCCCCCTTTGACATCAGTAAAACATGAGGGGTGCTATAAAAAGAGCAGCTTTGAGTATGAGATGTGGAGAAAAAGGTTCAGAAGAAAGATTCAAGACTAAGACAATTCAGAGTAGATGACTGTAACAGCTCCAAAAAAATAGATATCTCCTAGCACACATACATGTCATGGTGTTAGAGTATGAAATGATGGGCTTAAAAATAATAACATTTAGAAGGATATAATTCAAGCAACTATCAAGAAAGTGCTCACCCAAGATTACTAGCACAGATGCACAATGGGAACCAAAGTTCTGGATAATCCCTATTCAGTTTAACTCATTGAGATCCAATAACTTTTCAAGATTAACTACCATGAGTATGTAGACACGCCGTTCTTGACGTCTCCTGAGAAAGTCTCATATTACTATACAACGCCCCGCAACGGCTTACGCATTTTGAATCGCTCGAGTGCTTCCTTTTCTTGGGTCTTCTTCTGCCTTTTTCGGCATCCGGAATCGTCTCGTCACGGCATTCGGACGGCATCAACACCAGTCGGACGCATCAGGAGGTTCCGGAATCAAGAAGGGTGTCTGCCGGGCGGCCGCCGACGCCTGAGCTGAGGACCCGGGTGGGTCTTAATGGGGGCGTCCAGGCCCCTGGACGCCCCTATTCTTTTAATTTAATTTATTTTTATTTTTCAAGGCCCAAAATCAAATAAAAAATAATAAATTAATGGAGGCGTCCAGGCCTCTAGACGCCTCCATAAAAATAAATATAAAAAATATAAAATGCCAGTTGGCATAAAAGACAAAACCAAATAAAAATATATATATTAATGGAGGCGTCCAGGCCCCTGGACGCCTCCATAAAAACAAATATTAAAAATTAAAATGCCAGCCTTGGCATAAAAGACAAAACAAAAAACAAAAATAATATATTTATGGAGGTGTCCAGGCCCCTGGACGCCTCCATCAACTCCGTCACGGGCGCCGGCCACCGAACGACGGTCTGTCGTGTGTGAAAAAATCCAAATTATGGAGACGTCCAGACAGCTGGACGCGCCCATTTCTGAATCACGAGGCGCCGCTCACAAAACCACGCGTTGCGCCAAACCGCGTGCGGCCATCGACGGTGTTCGGTGGACCTGTTTGAGGCGTCCGGGGCCCTGGACGCCTCCACAAAAATATTCCAAAAAAATAAATAAAAATAGAATAAAATATTAGTTCGGCCCTGATGGAGGTGTCCAGGGTCCTGGACGCCTCCACCCTCCGGAGCCCTATAAATAGAGGCCCACCCCCTCAGTTCTGGGGGAGCTTCGAAGAGATCCGATAGGCTGCCGGAGCCCAGAGGCTACCGGAGTCATTTCTAACCCGTGGGGTCTTTTGTAGGTGGAGGTTCTGTCGGCTTCTCGGGTGCCCACGCTCGCGAGAGGAAGGTCGTCTTCATCCACCGCGCTTCCACGTCATCCCCACGCTGCCGGAGCTCCGCCGGATTTCACCATCGGCACATCCAATAAGCCAATTCTTTCCTTTTCTTCGTAGTTCTTTTGCATTCATCATCTCGCATCCCCCTTCATAAGGGCGCCGTTTCTCATATACTTATTGCATCCATCATCTCATTTTCCTCCTACTCGAGTCCGAGAGGGGTTTAAAAGATAACACCAACCAGGTGTGTGTTTTGCCATCATTTCGTTATTTTTTATCGCAAGGATTTGAATACTACACCTTCATCTTTCTAATCCACTTGTTATTTGTTTATCGTTGTTTTGCAAGGGTAACTGAGGAAAGCCCTCTCCGTCGGCCGGCCGGAAGGAGAGGAAGAAGCAACCCGCCATCTCCCGCTCTTGAGGTAGGCGCGATCACATTTTTTATTTTGGGGTCTTTTGGCCCCTGGCGATCACATCTTGTTCTTGAGGCTGCGGCGAGTCATTTCCCCAATGGCCGTTTGATTTCCCGTTCTTTATATTATCTTTATATTCTGTTATATTCTGCTCATATTCTCGAGGCCGCGGCGAGTCACTTCCCCAATGGCCGTTTAAATTCCCGTTCTTATATGTTATATTCTTATCTATTCATGTTCTCGAGGCCGCGGCGAGTCACTTCCCCAATGGCCGTTTAAATTCCCGTTCTTATATGTCATATTCTTATCTATTTATGTTCTCGAGGCCGCGGTAAGTGACTTCTCCAATGGCCGTTTAAATTCCCGCTCTTTATATTCACTCTATATTCTGTTATCTTCTTATCTGCTCGTATTCTCGAGGCCGCGGTGAGTCACTTCCCCAATGGCCGTTTCAATTCTTGTTATTTAATTTCTGCATCATTCCCGTCCCCCCCGAGGTCGCGGCGAGTCACTTCCCGCTATGATCGTTTAACCCTCATATCTTGCTATATTATATTTGTCCCGCTCGCCTCGCCGGAGCAATCTCCCGTGGTGGCCCCTTCTCTTTTCTCTTATTTCTGTGTTGCAGCAAACAAAAAGAGGAGCCCGCGCGCTCCGCGTCCTCTCCGCTCCCCGAACCGCGTGACGTCGCTCACAGATTGGCGATCACGGTGGGACAACTACTGCTTCCTTTCGGCTACCCTTGCAAGTTCGGCACCATCCGTGCCTCTCCACCTTGGCGCCCGCGCGCGCCCCCGTTGTGCTCACGGCAGCACTGTCAGTTGTGATTGGTTGTTTGTTTATTATATGTCTGTTATTTCTGTTGTTTTCCCACTCCATATCTCTGTCAGCATTTCATTGCATACATCTATCCCTCTTTTATATCCTTTTTCATTTTTTCTAAGGATCACCCTTTCCCGGTGAAGGAAGGACTCTCCGTTTGGGAATTCCTCTCAACGGACTAGAATCTCCTACACTGGGACCTCCGTAAGTCCCCGACATCGAAGAATCTCCTCTTCGTTCACTGGGCTGGTTGTACCATTGAAGTTCCCCGGAGTTAGTCATTTCATTCGTGGTGAGACGAGAGACCCTAGCTGACACGGCGGTGAAACAAAAATAAACTAGGGTCCCCATTTTGTGTGAACTTCGGATCTCGCTAAAAGCACAAAAAAAATCATCAAAATCAAAACAAAAAAAAGGCGTAAAGGCATTCACTTGTTTGATAATCTCTGCTACCTGCTTGCTAGTGTATGTTTTTACGTTCTGGGAAAACTGTGAGCATGGCTCACGAGTCTTTTGAGGAGAACCACCCTAGTCGTGGTTTGTCAGCCGACCCGCGAGTCTATGCTATGGACTCGGGTCCTTCTCATGAGCCCTCGCATGAGGTGCAGGTTATTGCCGGGGACACGTCCCCACCACAGGATATCTCTTCCTTACTGGGCGTCCTCGCCAACACGGAGCTTACCGGTACATCCAAACCCAGCTAAAAGACTCCCCCATTATGAACATGTTTGAGTCGCCGAAGCCCAAAGTGGTCAGAAAGATAGGCGCTGGTGTCCCGGGCGGAGCCACAGAAGGGGTCGTGATAAATGAGCAAGTGGGTGCGGTCAACAATGCCAACTATCCAGTCAACCCAAGGCCTCCACAAATGCCCCGACTTCCCCTCCAACTAGATCCTTTCCCTCTTCGTCCTCCACCCCAAAATAATCCACCCCAGGATAATATGCCTCCATTACGTCAACCCCAGCAACAACAACCACAACCTCAGCCACAACAACCACCGCTTCAGTACAACCAAGTTCCACCCCCGGGGAACTATGGTCCCCAACAGCAACAAAGGAGGCCGCTCGATCCCAAGAGAGCCTACTATCCACCATTGCCAGAAACCTTAGTAGACATTTTTAATGCCCTCATGTCATCAAACCAACTCGCCCTACCCAGAGAAAGGCCCGTGTGGCCCCCGAATATTGATACCTCCAAATACTGCGTCTACCACAGGCAGCCAGGACACATAGTAGATTACTGCTTCCATTTCAAAGATTACATCCATTATATGAATGATGAACATCAAATAGATTGGGATGAGATGAGACGATACGTCGCCGCTCTCAAGGCTAGGAGACCTCCTCATAGGCCACAGCAGCAGTTACAACAGCAGCAGCAACAGCAACCACAACAACAACAGCAGCCTCAGCAGGCCCCACAACAACAGCCCGACATGGGCATAATCCAGAATCCATTACCAGAGCACCAACAGCCCAATCATCAGGTTAACCCATCTCCTCCTTCCCGGAAGTCGGGAGAGAGTAGGTGTGGCACCAGGAAAGTACCTCCATTCTTTCTACCTCCAACCCTATCGTCATGCACCCCCCTCACCTTGCCCGGGTAGCACCTCTCTCTCATCAACCCGCGTCAGTATCGCCTTCACAATTTCCACTACCATCACGTCCTCTCATCCGCACCCCGATCTCCTATCAACCGACACTCTACACTACGCCTTCACACCCTCTCATCTTCTCCCACTCCCCCACTTTACCATCCACCTCTACCACATTTACCCCTACGCCTTCTAAACCCCTTATCATCCGTCAACCATACATAACCCCATCTTTCTCCACCGTATCACCACTAATGCCTTCAAAACCACTCATTACCCATCACCCACCTCAAAATCATTGCCCGCTTCAACCCCTACCCACTTCTACTTCGTCTCCACCTCCACCTTCTAGACCCCTTATCCTTCATAATCCGCGCAATATCCCCTCTACCTCCACCATGCCTCCACCTAACAAACCCCTCATCAGAATCCCTGCTCCCGTCATCACCCCTGCTTCATCAACCATTCCTCCACCACTACCCCTCAAATCCCTGTTAAAACCCACTGCTACCCCCACAGAGGTACAAAAGCCGCAGGCAATGGTGCTCCGGAGTGGAAGGATTTTCCACAGGGTTTTCCCCCACAACAGTCAGAATCCTGAGCAGTCTCAGCCAGAGAAGGATGATGGAGAACAACCAGGAAGAGCTATCCCTGGAACACAGTATGATCTATTGAAACATTTGGACAAGACGCCTGCTCAGATCTCCATTCTGGAGCTACTTCAAAGATCCACATCCCACCAGGCGGCCTTGATGGAATATCTTCAAAAGGTCATGGTTAATGAAGACCTCCCCGTGGAGAAGATTTCGACCGTCCTGACCCCAACAGACACACAACCGGCCATCATGTTCCACAACTACGAGCTCGCTCCCAAGGAAGCTCGGAAATATACATTGTGCATTTCAATAAAAATTAATGGGGCGTCCATAAACCCGTGTCTTGTCGACACGGGTGCGTCCATAAATGTGATCTCCATGAGCACTCTTCAACTGTGTGGGATCGACGAGGAACAAATAAGACCTTCCTCGATCACGGTCACGGCTTATGACAATAGCAAAAGGCCGCCACAAGGGATGATAATTCTGAAGGCAGAACTAGGCCCCATGTCAATTCCCACGGAATTCCATGTCCTCGACATGGACCCCACGTTCAAGGCTATACTGGGTCGCCCTTACATCGAAGCCATGGACGCTGTGCCTTCCACCAACCATCAGTGCCTAAAGTTTCCTTACAATGGGAGAATTATTAAAGTGGTCAGTACACCTGTCCTTCACATAGTGGATGCTATCAACACCTCTCTACCTTCTGTTTGGCCGTCCCATCGGCCCATATTGTCACTGCTGGACGTGCGTGATTCATCTAGCACCAAAGGAGCCGGTCAGGGCAACCACAACATCATGTCTCCCTTTTCACTCCAAAGGTTGGGAGATTATGAGGAACATCGGCTATCAACAAGGAAAAGGTCTGGGCGCACAGTTACAGGGTATGCTCAAACCGCCAAAGGAAATTAGGCCGAACCGCAGGTTTGGCCTAGGCTTCAAAGGACCGTTCAAGGCGGATTGGAAGCCCCTCACATGGACTCTATCAAACCACTTCAACAGAGGGCCCGTTGTTCAGATGGGAGATCAACCACGAGAATCATATGGGGGATCACATACTGTATATTTGGCTGAAAAATGTCCAAGGATCACCAAAAGAGGTAAGATCAAATATCCGGAATGCGAGTGGAACAAATGGTTCGACATACGGGACATTTCCGTTGCACTGGAAAGGATGTTCTCGTCTCCGCAGCTTGAAGGACCACCATTGATCTCCAAAATACCAGAGAATATTACCACTCTTGCCAAGGTTCCAAACTATCCTTGTCCTCGCCAGAAGGACCCTGTCATCGACGGATCTTCATCCGTCCTCAACATTGCCGTCGACGGCTCATTAGCCGCCATCTTCTCCATCCACTCGTCTCAGCCTTTGCTGATATCTTCTTCCTGGGCCAGACAATTGTCTGATGATCTTCCCAGGTCCCCTTCTTTGCTTACATACCTACGCGGGCTTTTCAACCCGCGCCAGGTCTTCAACCATGATCTGCTCTATGAGCCTCACAATCCTCTAGCCATAACCACTTTCCTCTCTCCTCTAATCTCTTTTCACTGCTTTGTCATTAAAAATGAAAATGAAAAAAAAACGTCAATTTTCAAACTCCCCAACAACACATCTTCGTTGAGGAAACCTCCTACATCTCCCACGGGTGCGTACCGCCTTGCGGACCACCCGTCCAAGGTCTGATGAGCGACCTTTTCTACCCCTCCTCTGAGGGGTCTTCTCCTGTACATTCTACACCATCCTCTTCGTCCTCCTCTTCTTCTGTAAATATTGTCTGTCAATCTAGGAATGATAGGCCAAGGGTAGTACCTAGGAAGAAATCCAAGGGTAGGCAGATCCCTCGTCGATTCCTTCTGGATTTGGCCGCCAGGTGTCAGGCCCTTCTTGCCATCCCCCAGTTGTTAGAAAATCCCATCCAGCTACCGGAAATAGAATGTGAGGGCGACTGTGCCTCTGATGAAGGGTATGGAGTCTACGAGATCACGGATGAAGAATGCCCCACTGAAGATGAGGGTGAAGAATATGAGGATGCGGCGGGCGCATACGCTAGTGGAATGAGGAGATTCGACGAGCCGTCAACCGCCGTAGAAGAATCCACCAAAGAAGTCAACTTGGGAACTAAGGAAGACCCTAGGATCATCCTCATAAGTGACAACCTACCACCCTCTGAAGAAGAGGCATTAATTGAGGTTCTTAAGGAATATAATGACACGTTTGCATGGAGCTACGAGGAGATGCCGGGTCTAGATTCAACCTTGGTCGAACACCGTTTAACCCTAAAACCAGGGTCCATCTCGGTAAAACAAAGGTTAAGGCGTTTCCACCCTCAGGTGGCTTTGAAAATGAAAGAAGAGGTCGAGAAGCTCCACAAAGCCAGGTTCATTAGAGTCGTCCTTTATCCTCAATGGGTGGCGAACATTGTCCCGGTCATGAAGAAAGATGGGAAAGTCAGAATTTGCATCGACTTCCGGGACCTTAACCGAGCGTGTCCAAAAGATGATTTTCCCTTACCTCACATTGATGTGTTAATTGATAACACGGCAGGCTACGAAACCCTCTCATTCATGGATGGATTTTCAGGATACAATCAAATTCGTTTGGCAGAAGAGGATCAGGAAAAGACGTCATTCACTACCCCTTGGGGGACATATTGTTACGTGGTCATGCCGTTTGGATTAAAGAATACTGGAGCTACTTACCAAAGAGCTATGATGGCCATATTTCATGACATGATGCACATATATCTGGAAGTGTATGTGGATGACTTATTGGTGAAATCAAGGACCAGGATAGAACATCCAGAAGTTTTGGCTAAGGTCTTGCAGAGGTCAAGGGAGTTCCAATTGAAAATGAACCCGAAGAAGTGTGTGTTTGGTGTGTCGTCAGGTAAACTGCTGGGGTTCATTGTGAGTAAAAGAGGGATCGAGATAGATCCCGACAAAGCCAAGGCTATCAGGGATATGCCGCCTCCCAAGAATTTGAGGGAAGTCCGAGGTTTAATCGGGAGGTTACAGTTTATTCGTCGATTTGTGTCCCAACATTCACAAAGGTGTAGACCTCTCTACGAGTTGACCAAGCCAGGAGTAGAATTCCACTGGAATTCTAAATGTCAGAAAGCTTTCGAAGGATTGAAGGAATATCTGGCTAGTCCACCCATTCTCATTCCACCTAAACCAGAAAAACCTCTGATCCTTTACATCTCAGTCTTGGATGACTCCGTGGAAGCCGTCCTCGCACAAGCTGATGAAGAAGGCAAGGAACGGGCAACCTATTACTTGTCCAAACTTCTCAATCCTTGTGAGCAGAAGTACACCGTCATGGAGAAAACCTGTGCTGCCCTCGTTTGGGTAGTGCAGAAATTGAAGCACTACTTCTTGGCTCATGAGGTCCACCTGATTGCTCGAATGAATCCTATCAAATTCCTTCTGGAGAAAGCCGTCCTTACGGATAGGCTAGCACGCTGGCAAAGTTTTCTCTCTCAGTTCGACATCACCTACATCCAACAAAAGGTGATTAAAGGCTATGCCATAGCCGAGCATCTCGCTCACCATCCTCTTCCCAAGTTCTATCCCGTCCAATCAGAGTTTCCAGATGAGGAACTAATGTCCGTCAACCAATCAGATGAGCCAATGTGGACGCTGTGAACGCGTCACGTGGTGGACTGAGAGAGAGAGATGGGGTTTCTCCCTCTCTGAGTAATAAAGGGTGAAAGAAATGAGGATAAAACAATGAAACACGCGCTATAGGGGATATGAAAGAACGGTGGACAAGTACACCTACAGATGACACTCTAATGGAGACAGAAAGAATTTAGACTGACCAAACTCCGGTACATGGCAGAGATAGGGGTCCGAAGACCCTCTCACGCAAACTGAACCCCTTTCCGGTAGGCGTAACCCACCGTTCCGAGAGCAACTTTTCAGATACCGAATTCGAATCCTAGAACTCTACGTAATAGAAATTGACAGACGGAAAGACACGTGGACTCGAAAATTGTAACGATATATCACTACAAGAAAAACCACGAGTAGCGACCGACCTCCCGGTCGCTATTCGGTCGCAGATCGGTCGCAAAGAGATACTGCGACCAAACAGACACCTATTAGCGACCGAACATGTCGGTCGCTATATAATAGTCGCTAAATGGCGACCGATATAAATCGGTCGCAGAATAGGTCGCCGTTAGCGACCGATAATTATCGGTCGCAGAAGCAGTCGCGGATAGCGACCGATAATTATCGGTCGCAGTATCAGTCGCGGATAGCGACCGATATCAATCGGTCGCATGACCCGTCGCTAATATATACAGTCGCTATGCGGTCGCTATTCGGTCGCTAATTTTGTAGTATTTTTTTAAAATAAATTTATATAAACGACTATAAATCACCTGATAAATAATAATTTAATAAAATAAATAATAGAGACAGTCGCTATTCGGTCGCTATTCTGTCGCTAATTTTAATACTTTAATAAAATAAATAATAAAGACAGTCGCTATTCGGTCGCTATTCGGTCGCTAATTATTTTTTTTTTATAAATTTATATAATCGACTATAAATCACCTGATAAATAACAATTTAATAAAATAAATAACCTGATAAATAACAATTTCATAAAAACATATAAATCAACTACACAAATCACAATCTCCACGAACTTCAAATTCATCACATACAAACACACAAATTAATCATACATCCATAATAAAATGACAACATGCAAATAACTAAAATGAAATCACAAATCCTCCGCATATGTGTCATCCTGGTCGTCGTCTCGTCCAACATCTCGCGACGGATGATCCTGTATATCATTTAAAAAAATTAAAATCAAATCCTTAATAAAGAAATCAATTTTTCTTGAAAATTAAAAGCAAGATGTTTTTCATTTAAGTGAAATTGACGAATGACAATTTTAAACGTTTTGCTCAAATCGGTAGTCCAATTTGGACTCCGTCAGTTTCTACAAGTCACTCTCACCTTCCCGGTCGTGTTGGAGTCATTGACAAATTAATTGGACATATATTTCTTTATTTTTGACCCTCTTACACTCGATTAACTTGGTTCTATTTAGGAAATGTAAATTTGAGCATCGAGCTCAAATTTGGAGTCCAATTTGAACTCCGTCAGTTTCTACAGGTTACTTTCACCCCCCATGTCGTGTTGGAACAATCGATGGATTGATTGGACCTCTCTTTTCAATTTTGGACCCTCAAACCCAAGTTCATAGAGTTAAGAAAATGATATTTTCCCCTCCTCAATCTAAATTCTTATATTTTGTAAGATGATATTTAGAGTTAACAAATAGAAAATCAATCAAATAAAATACTTACCGGAGGCTGCTGTGCACGAGGTGCAGGAGGTGCAGGAGGTGCTCTATTACTAGCAAGTCCCAATTCTGTGAGCATCTGGGAGACGGTCTGAGAGACGATGGTTGAGATATTCTGAGAGACGGTCTCGTTGACGATCGCCCTAAACATATCAGATAATTGAATAATACTTAAATTACTATTTTATCCTTTAATATCATCCATTAATTTAATCTAATGATCAAGTATACATAAAATAAAATTTAAACATCATATTAATACCTATTATATTAGTTTATTTATTTTGGGTACACCACTGATTATCAGCTCCAAATACATATACATCCATTACCTTATCTGATATGATTATTGGTTTACGTATGCCATCCATGACTGGATCCATTAAGGGGTCATTTGGTGTCTCATAAAATAATGTAAAATATTGACTTTGAAACCACCTATTTTAAAAATCCATGAAAATAAATTTTCTGATTTTAAAATCACTGGTTTTAAAATCTTTGGTTTTGGTTTCTGGTGATTTTGGGCTGAAAACCGAAATTGGTTAAAAATTTAAAGGGTGCCACAAGGTTCAACCGGCTTTGAAACCCAGTAATTTATGCCACTCCAAACATAAGGAAAACAGTGTAAAATGATTTATAGAATTCCAAACACAAGAAATACGCCATTTTACAGCATTTTAGGGGACACCAAGCAACCCCAAAGTTTTCATTTTGGCTACTATGTTTGAATGCAGATGGAAATACTAATAACCAGTTCAGCATTGTATTATCAATTATCACTAGACAAGGAAGGAAGGATCAAGGACTGAGCACGGATAGGCCAGCCAGGGGACGATCTGGATCGATTTGATCCGATCTCATCCAGTCCATGCTGGTCCATCCTTGGCCAAGATCAGCTCTCTTTTTGCATTCAAAAGGATATAGAAATATTTTATAGAAATACAAAAAATAAGAAAGGACCTTAAACATCGCAAAAATGAAGGGGGGAGTGGGAGGGAGAGCATGGCATTGCGAATGGGCCAAGATTGGCCCTCTTTCTCCAAGATGATGCTTTTAATGATATAAATGCCCCAGAAAACTATATTCGCATGATTGTACCAAATATCCTCTAATCAAGAGAAACCCACTAACACAATTTGCTGCTGAAAGCCTCCAGCTGAAATTATCCAAAAGAACTCCATGTAATATGAAGGTCGACTACAAGTGGACTCTGGTTCAACTTTCTTCTATGCCCCAATTGTCCCAAATAAGGTGCCAAAATAAAAAAAAATAGAGAATTATATAGTGAGATGTCAACAACAATAATTGGATGGCTTTTACATGAGACTCAAAATGTAAGGAATCATGTTTACCGTAATGAAACCCACAAGAATCACGTCCAACCATGAAAAAGAAATTCATAGAGAAAGCTTGTTAAATAGAAATCCTAGTCTTACCTATCAATCTTCATTTCTTTTGCTTTCTGAACTTGTTCAAGAAAAATTTTCACAGACTGCAAATCCGTGCCAGGATTCTTCTTTCCCTACAACAGCAGTTGCTTTCACCTTAGGACTTGGAAAAGAAAAATAAAGGCATCTAATCTCATGTGCATCCATTTGTTGGATAACGTGATGAATTCTAAAATTGAATATATCATCTGAAAAGCAAGGAAAAGGAAGTAACTTGTTCTATCGACCCACTCGGGGTCCTCAGAATGCATAATGCATTGCTCACCACTGTTAAGTATCAACATAATGTAGCCAATTAAGGCTCAGAAGAAGGCTCAAAAATGGTTAAAATTGGGAGCATGTACACAAATGGAAATTAAGGAACCCCAATGTGACTAGCTTGTCTAATTGTGAAAGCAAGTACATGATCAGCATCCCCTGAGCCCCAAACCACATGCACATGCATGAACAAGTCAAATTGTACATGTACATTATACATGTGGAAATGTAACCTACCCAGCCAAATGCAAAAGGAAGATTGTTCCCAGTTCCTAATGGTACTGTAGCAACAGGAGGTGGGTGGGCTAGTTTGAGATCAGAGACCACTCCAAGCATGAATTTTATTTTAACATCCAACACATTCATAAGAGCAGAAATCAAATATAGCAGGATATTAAAATTTAATACCGGAGCCGGAGGGGGGGACCGGAGCCGGAGGGGGGGCCCTGCGGAGGGGGAACCGGAGCCGGTGGGGGGACCGGAGCCGGAGGGGGGCCCTACGGAGGGGGGACCGGAGCCGGAGGGGGGGCCCTGCGGAGGGGGAACCGGAGCCGGAGGGGTGGCCCTGCGGAGGGGGGGGCGGAGCCGGAGGGGGGGCCCTGCGGAGGGGGGACCGGATGGGGAGGGGAGAGCCACGCCGGAGGGGGAAACCAGATGGGGAGGGGAGAGCAGCGCCGGAGGGGGAGGGGGGGCTCGGGCGGGAGGGGGCCGCAGGGGGAGGGGGGGCTCGGGCGGAGAGGGGCTCGGGCGGGAGAGGGGCCCAAGGGGAGGGGGGGCTCGGGCGGAGGGGGGCTCGGGCGGGAGGGGGCCGCAGGGGGAGGGGGGGCTCGGGCGGAGAGGGGCTCGGGCGGGAGGGGGCCGCAGGGGGAGGGGGGGCTCGGGCGGAGGGGGGCTCCGGCGGGGGTCCCCCTCACTTACCTCCGATGGCCGGTCCCCGCCGCCGCCTGCAGTCGTCCGTCCACCGCCGCTTGCCATGCCGGTCGTCCGTCCACTGCCGCTCGCCACGCCGCTCGCAGTCGTCCGTCCACCGCCGATGGGAGCTGGTCGCGGGGGGGAGATGGGGGGGCCGCAGAGGGAGGGGGGGCTCGGGCGGAGAGGGGCTCGGGCGGGAGGGGGCAGCAGGGGGAGGGGGGGCTAGGGCGGAGAGGGGCTCGGACGGGAGGGCACCGCAGGGGGAGGGGGGGCTCGGGCGGAGAGGGGCTCGGGCGGGAGGGGGCCGCAGGGGGAGGGGGGGCTCGGGCGGAGAGGGGCTCGGGCGGGAGGGGGCCGCAGGGGGAGGGGGGGCTAGGGCAGAGAGGGGCTCGGGCGGGAGGGGGCCGCAGGGGGAGGGGGGGGCACGGGATGAGGGGGGATCGGGCGGGAGGGGAGGGGGCCGCAGGGGGAGGGGGGGCTAGGGCGGAGAGGGGCTCGGGCGGGAGGGGGCCGCAGGGGGAGGGGGGGCTCGGGCGGAGGGGGGCTCGGGCGGGAGGGGGCCGCAGGGGGGAGGGGGGGGAGCTGGTGGCGGGGGGGGGGGGAGATGAGTGATCTGCGACCGCTTCGCGACCTAAATAAATTCGGTCGCAAGATCAGCGACCGATTAGAGACCGAAATAAATTCGGTCGCAAAATGGGTCTCAGACGTGCGACCGATTATATCGGTCGCTATATGGTCGCTATTTGGGACCGACTAGCGACCGATTTATTCGGTCTCTAATTCGGTCGCTATTGCCACTTTTTCTTGTAGTGTATCCTCCTCGGATAGTTACAAGAACAATATGAATAAAAACACACCACCGCAGGACATTGGTCTTTGCGGGGTTTTAACAGGAAATAACAATATGAGCAATAATTAATATATGTACATATAGAAACCACCGCGAGACATTGGCCTTACGGGATTTTTAATGTAATATAAATAATAAATATATGTATATATATAAACCACCACGAGACATTGGCCTCTGCGGGATTTTTACTATAACATAGATAATAAATATAAGTATATAAATATATAAACCACCACGAGACTGTGGCCTCTGCGGAGTTTTTATTATAACATAGATAATAAATATAAGTATATAAATATATAAACCACCACGAGACTGTGGCCTTTGCGGGGTTTTTACTATAACATAGATAATAAATATAAGTATATAAATATATAAACCACCACGAGACTGTGGCCTCTGCGGGATTTTTACTGTGACATAAATAATAAGTATAAGTATATAAATATATAAACCACCACGAGACTGTTGCCTTTGCGGGGTTTTTAATGCGACATAAATAATAAGTATAAGTATATATATATATATATATATATATAGAAACCACCACGAGACTGTGGCCTCTGCGGGGTTTTTAATGCGACATAAATAACATAAATAATAAATAATATATATATATATATTAATGTGACATAAATAATATAAATAATATATATATATATATATATATATATGTGTATATATAGAAACCACCACGAGACTGTGGCCTCTACGGGGTTTTTAATGCGACATAAAGAATATAAATAATATATATATATATATATATATATATATATATGTATATGTATATATAGAAACCACTACGACACTGTGGCCTCTGCGGGGTCTTTACTATAATATAAGTATATGTGACAGGAAAAGAAAAGGGATCAAATAAACCGCCGCGAGATGTTGATCTCCACGGGATTTTAAAGCGATGATGGGGGAATGCTGAAATTAAATAGTTAGGAGTTAGAAAGTAAAGTGCAAAAAATAAAATACTGAAATGGAAGTGGTCGCGGGAGGTGACCCACCGCACCAGTTAGGAGTTAGATATACAAAAAATAAACAACAGAAACCGCCGCGGGGAATAATCCTCCGCGCGAGTGAGGCCAGAGACAGAAGAAGATGACCGCTACGGGAAGTAACTCTCCGCGAGTGTTATTAACAATAAAGAAAGTTAAGGAAGTGCGCGTTAGGAATTTTGTGATCGCCAGGGACCGAGGGTCCCGAACAGATTGATCGCTTTCGCCTTTGACACAGGGTTATGCGGGCTCCAACTTCCTCTTCTTTCGACAGGCCGAAGAAGAGGGCCTTTGACTGGTTACCCTTACACAAAGAACAAACAGAGAAAAATAACTAAATGAGAATGACGGCGGTGTAGTACCAATCCTTAGATAATAAAACAGTAAATAACATAAACGAACACGTACCTGGTTGGTGTGTTTAAAACCCCTTTGGAACTAAAAGGGTGGGAGAATGACATGATGAAATGCACAAACACAAAGACACTCACAAGCGAGGCCCTCTCGGAGAGAAAGGCATGGGACATATGCTAAATGATGCATGCAATGTAATTAACTGACTAAATAAAAATAAGAGAGGGGAGAAAAGCTTATCGGTGGAGGCCAACGACGAGCTTTGAGAAGGACTTCAATATCACGAGCACGGCACGACCGAAGGACTTCAAAACGGACTTCAGAAACTGATTAGGCCGAACATAATAACACACACACAAGCGCATACATATGAATGATAAATATATTTACATAAACATATACTTAGACATATTAAAGATATTTAATATATACGTAAATACAAACACATATAAACATATACGTAAGTTGGTCAAAATAAAAGAATATGAATTTGAGAGAGAAGGCGAGAAAGAGAGAGAGAAGTTGGTCTATCTCTTTTTTTAGAATTTTTTTATATCTTAGATCTAGAGGTAAGAAAATATAAAGATGAGGAAAGAAGACAGAAAGGAGAAGAATAAGATAAAAATAGATATATATTATACAAAGGAAAAAAATGGAGGGAGAGAGAGATCGAGAGAGGAAGAGTAAAAAAAATAAAAAAAAGAATAGAGAGGGATCGAGAGGGAGAGAAGAGGTGGTGAGAGGGGGAGAGAGGGTACGTGAGGGAGAAAGGATGAGAGAGGGGGAGTGGAATAAACAATATAAAAAATAAAAAAAGAAAGAGTGAGGGAGAGATCGAGAAAGAGGGAGTGAGAGAAACAGAGAGGGAGGGAAAGAGAGAGAGGGAACGAGATAGAGAGAGAGACGGAGAGAGAGAGAGAGGAAGCGGGGGAGAGAGAGAGAGCGCGTGGGAGAGAGAACCGAGAGGGGGAGAGAGAAAGAGAAAGAGAGGGGGGGTGCGAGAGAGAGAGAGAAAGAGAGGAAGCGGTGGAGAGAGAGAGAGCGCGTGGGAGAGAGGGAGAGAGAACACGGGGGAGAGAAAGAGAAAGAGAGGGGGTGCGAGAGAGAGCGTGGGACAGAGGGAGAGAGAGGGGGGTTCCGGCGGTCGGAGGCGGGGCGCTGGAGGTGGCGCGGCCGGAGCGGCGTCGGAGGCGGGGCGCTGGCGGTGGCGCGGTGCAGGGCGCAGGCGGCTGGAGGCGCTGGCGCGGTCGAAGAAGAAGGGCCGCAACGGTCCTCTGTTCAGACGGGGGGGCACGGGGGCGACGAGGCCGGTGAGCTCGGCGACGGGCTTGCATGCAGGGGGGCGCGTCCGACGGTGGTGCGGGAGCTGTGCAGGCGACGCCGGTGGGTGAAGACGGACGACGACGGCGAGGACGACGTACACGGCGGGGGGCTTGCGGCAGGGTGATCGTCGACGCGATAGCGGCGGTGGTCACGGGAGACAGACGACGTCGGTGGTGCTTCACGGCAACGGGGACTCGCGGCAGTCGGTGAAGCGTGGGGGAGTCCGGCGACGGTGCAGGTGGAGGGCGGTTGGCTTGGCCGGTGGTCTCGCGGAGCTGCTACGGACGTGGGTAGCACGTCGGGGTGGCGTCCGGGGGTGATCACGGCGCGGCAGGGGGTGCGGTTGGCGACCCGGGGAGGCTTCACAGTGGAGAGTAGAAGAGGGAGAGAAGGTCGCGGCAAGATGGAGGGTGTATGAAGGTGGAGGAGAGTGTGGAGATGGTGAAAAAGGATGTCGGAGAGGAGGTGGGTGTTCCGGCGGATGGAGGTGGTTGCCGGTGGTCGTGGATGGCGGACGTGGTGGAGTGGGAGAGGGGGTCGAGCTGTGTTTGTGGACAGTGGAGGAGGCGTGCAGCGACGTGGGGATCCTCTAACGGCAGCGGCAGTCCCGTGAGGGTCCTCGGACGGACGTGGGAGGACGACCGGCAGGGTGCTGGAGGGTGGCTGGTGTTGGCAAGGGAGAGGGTCGGCCGGCGGTGCAGGTTCGCGGACGGCAGTCGTGGGGCGTTGGCGTGCTAGCGGTGCAGGCGGCGTGCGTGGGGGACTTGATGCGGCGGCGAGGTGGAGGGTGCCGGTGGCGTGCTCACGCGAGGTGGAGGCGGGGGCGCTGCAGACGTGGCCGGCGCGGTGCCGTGGGTTGCCTGCTGGTGGGGACTGTCGCGGCGTCGTGGAGGACGACCGGTAGGGTGCTGGAGGGTGGCACGGCGGAGGTCGGTGAAGTGGAGGGCGGCGTGCGCAGGTGGGCTGGCTCTGGGGCGACCGGCGTGCGACGACGGCTGTGGAGGTGTTGCCGCGGGCATTAACAGGAGGAAGAAGAGGGGAGACGCGTGGGTTTAGTGACTGTCAGGAGAGGAGTGGAGAGTGGGGGAGAAGTTGCAGAGGGGGCGGTGCGAAGTGGTACCACAACGGAGCAGTGCATACCGGTTAGAGGAGAGGGGAGTGTCTTGCGGATGAGATGTTGTGCCCCTGTGGTTAATTGCGTTTTCATATGGTCACTTGGGTCATTCGACAGCATTCTATGGTCATATGTGTTCTGTGATATTCTTGGTTTTGATAATGGCTAAACACTATTCGTCATTGTTGTTTTTCACTCTTATATGACTGACATATGTTCTGTTGTGTTTATGACAGATATGCACATGAAAGCTCATTGATCGCGCCCAAGCAAGGATACAAATCTCATCACTTGTACAAGCAAACGTCGGCATTCCAAGGTCAATGCACGAAGACGTATAACCCAGAGAATCCAAGTCTGAAGACTGAGTTGATACGTTCTAGACCAACAAGGTCGATGCCACAGACATGAACGGGCGGCTAACGGACTCAAGCGGCGGCGTTAGATCGGCCAACGGACCGACCCGGGCTTACCCGGGCTCTGCCCAGCTGGCGGTCGACCGCCAGCACAGGGGCGGTCGACCGCCCCAGCCAGGGACCAGCCAGCTGCAGTTCTGGCAGCTGGCGGTCGACCGCTGGCCAGTGGCGGTCGACCGCTAGTCCCAGGGAATGCCCATTTACAGGTTTTACAGTGGCGGTCGACCGCCAGGATCTGCAGGTCGACCGCCAGCCCCGAGCCTTCAATTTTGACTTTGTTTCCAACTTCGAAAAGGGCCATTCAACCTTTATTTGTTTAATCCTAAAGTCACCTAATCACCCATAAATTGTGGATCTGGTCTGAGGCTTGTCTATAGACCATTCAAGGTCTATAAAACCAATACAAGAGGGTTGGAAAACCTAATGCTTCAAGCCTTCAAGGGAGCCCATTTTCGAGCTACTGTAGCACCTCCGTGAACAGTGTTTCGGGAGGAAGTTCTTCATCCATCCAAGGTGATTCAAGCTCAGATCTGAAGCCAAGCAACCTCCTACAAAGCAAGAAGCAATCAAGGGCAAGAAGGGTGATCAAAGAACGCTAGAAGGAGTATACTTCAAGAAGGAAATCAAGATACTCCGGGAAGAAGCTCTTCATCAAATCTTCATCCATCCTCTTCATCATCTCAAGGGGATCCATTGAAGCTCACTCTCAAGGGAGATCATCTTCATCCATTCAAGTTCTTTCAACCTCATTCAAGTTCAAAGAGAAGATCAAGAGAGAAGAATTGAAGGAAGAGGTACTGTTCACGTGAACAGTACTCCGTGAAGAACATTCATCCAATCAAGGGTGAATCAAGAAGATTGAGTTGAAGCCAAGAGGATCCTTGTTGCTGATCAACATTTCATACAAGGGCCAATTCATTTCTACTCATAACTCAATTTCTTGTCTTAGTTCATTCACATTTGTTTTCCTTTCAATATTGATTAAACATTGAAGTTGTGATTCGTCCCTACCGTTGGTTAGTAGGAAGGCAATCGGAGGTGTTTCCGATCTGCGGTGTTGACGTCCCTACCGTTGGTTAGTAGGAAGGCAATCGGTGGTTTCCGATTTGCGGGTTGGTGCGCTGCACAAGTGAAGCCTCACCGGGTTTTGGTGAGGGGTGGACGTAGGGCTGAGGATTCAGTCCGAACCACCTTAAAAATCCTGTCTAGTGTGGTTTGCTTGTGTGATTGATTCGTTCTAGATGCATGCTTAGGATCGAATTATTATATATCTTGCTTATCTTGCTAAGTGAATCATAGCATTCTTGGAAGCTAGTTTCTATTCCGCTGCAATTCATTTTAACTAGCTGTTTAGAGGGCCGCATTGCGAAAAGTGGGGCTGATCTATTCACCCCTCCCCTCTAGATCCGCTTTCCACTACACAACAAGTGGTATCAGAGCCTAATCTCTCATTATGGGGTCCAACGACCTTGAGGGAAATGGTGGATCAGCGTCTAAGGGTTTTCTACCCGAAGGACATGCTGTGAATAGGCCTCCTTACTTTAGTGGAACTAACTATCCTTATTGGAAACATCGCATGCAGGTGTTTATTCACGCCCAAGACTACGAACTTTGGCGAGTGATCAGCAAAGGTCCGTATGAGCTTACGGAAAAGGAAGACTTGTGGACCAAAGAACAGATAAGGCAATCAACCGTCAACTGGAATGCTAAACACATTATGCAATGCTCACTCCATCCAGTAGAATTCTTAAGAGTGGCTACCTGCGCATCTGCAAAACAAATGTGAGATAAGTTAGAGGTAATCTACGAAGGAACCTCTCAGGTACGAGAAACAAAAGCCAACATCTTAGTTTCTGAATATGAAATGTTCCGCATGAAGCCTGATGAATCAATTCAAGATATGTATGCTCGATTAACTGTGCTTACTAACAGTTTGACTGATTTGGGAAAGAAATATTCAGAACAGGAAATTGTAAGAAAGATTCTCAGATCACTGACTGCAGCATGGCACACAAAGGCTACCGTGGTTGAAGAGTCGAGAGATCTCGCAACCACCAAGGTAGATGAACTCATTGGGTCATTAATGACCTATGAGATCAACCTCAAGAACAAAGAGGCTGAGGCACCTAAGAAGAAGTCCCTAGCTCTTAAAGCAGGGCCCAGCCGTCAAAGCTCTTCCGATGAAAGTGAGGATTCAGAAAGCGAGCGAAATGAGGATGACGTAGCCATGCTCACACGTAAGTTCAAGAAATTCCTGAGAAAGGAAGGTAAGAGCTTCATGAGAGGAAGGTCAAAGGTAAGAAATGGTTTCAAATCTAATTCTGAAAACTTTAAGAAACCTGATAAAATCATTTGCTATTCTTGCAATAAACCAGGACATTTCAAGAATGATTGTCCCGACAGATTCAAAAAGGCCGACAAATGGAAGGGCAAGAAGAAGAACAAGGCCATGGTGTCCACATGGAGCGATGAAGAGGAAAGTGATGACGAAACTAGCTCCTCGGACAATGAAAAAGAAGATTTCTGCCTTATGGCCAAAGGTGATGAAGAAACAGAGGTAAATTCTCCATTTGAAAATTATACAACTGATGATTGGGAGGATGCATACATACAACTCATGGAAAAATATGAAATGTACAAAAAGGAGAATAAATCACTGAAAAAGAAAATTAACTCATTTGTGCATGATCATAATATGAATGATAAGAATGCTCTACTTGAGACTGAAATTGAAGATCTTAAGAAGATGATTGAGGATTTGGAGGAAGGAAGAAAAGAAATGGCTGACTTGGAAACTGAAAATGAGGATTTGAGAAATGAAATTGATGGCATGAAGCTCAAAATGCAAAGCTATGAAAAAGATAGTAAATTGAGCAATGAAAAGTATGAAGCTGTCAAACAAGTCAACATTCAACTTCTTCAAAATATCGAAAACCTACAAAAAGAGTTGAAGGATAAACAACAATCTTTAGAAAAATTTGTGGATGGAAGAGAAAACCTAGATGCATTGCTAGGTACTAGAATGAACTTCAACAAGGAAGGGTTAGGTTTTGAACCTACAAACAAAAGGCCAATTGGGTTAAAAACAGTCACATTTGTTTCCTCTTCTGATGCTTCAACCTCAAAAATAACATCCAAAGGAAAAGAAAAGATTGAAGAGGTAGTAACTGAAATTCCCAAAAAGCCTATCCAAAAGCCTAAGAAAGGTCGACCTTCCCCGCAACATAGGTCAACACTTCCTTGGCCATTGCATGCTCAACCTTCCAGATTTCACCACAATTACATTGCACACTCATATAGGCCACCACCATACTTTTGGGGAAATTGTGATTCATGTATTCAGCAATCCTATAAGTTTCAATCCCCTAGGTGGCAAAACAATCACTTTCAACCCAAAACCAACCAACGGCCTCAATGGTTTAAGAAGCAAACCTTTTCAAACTTCCACAAAATTCAACAAAGAGCTTCTAAACAAAATGTGAATGTCAAAGCTGAAAAGAAAAACCAATTTCCTGCTCCAAGCAAACAAAGCATGAATGTTAAGAAGGTTTGGATTCCAAAAGAAATGGTCTCATGTTTTGAAATTCTGAAAAGTTTGAAGGGTCCCAAATTTGGTTGGGTTCCAAACACCATTGCTTAATTACTTGTGCAGGAATGTCTTGCAGCCATGCATAACAGGTGGTACCTTGATAGCGGCTGTTCAAGACACATGATGGGAGACAAATCAAAATTTTGTCTCTTGGAGGAAAAAGAAGGAGGATACGTCACATTTGGAGGAAACAACAAAGGAAAAATCATTGGAACAGGTAATGTAGGTAAGAACCTCTCCAACTCCATTGGAAATGTGTTGCTAGTTGAAGGATTGAAATATAACCTACTAAGCATAAGTCAATTGTGTGATAAGGGTCACAAAGTGTTGTTTGACTCTCATGAATGCAGAATTCTTGAACCAAAATCTGATAAGGTAAAATTTTTTGGTAAGAGAGTTAACAATGTTTACATGATTGACTTAGATGATCCTGCTCATTTAAACCTTTCTCTTGTTGCACCAAAATCTGAAATTGCTTGGTTATGACATCGTAGACTAGGACATGCTAGCTACAATGTATTGCATAAACTCTTGAAGTATTCAATGGTAAAAGGTTTGCCTGAACAATCCTTTAAACAAGAAAATAAATTGTGTGATGCATGTGCCCTAGGTAAACAAACTAGAAAATCATTCAAGGGAAGATCTGAAAATACATCATCCAAACCACTCGAGCTAATTCATATGGACCTATTTGGCCCAACCAGAACTGCTAGCTTAAGTGGTAGAAAATATGGATATGTCTTGGTGGATGATTTTTCTAGGTTCACATGGGTTTTCTTTCTCACACATAAAAATGATGCTTTTGATGAGTTTCAGGCACTCTACATGAAGATAAAGCAGGATGGTGAGTTTAAACTTTCCAAGATTCAATCTGATCATGGTGGTGAATTTGAAAATGCTAATTTCTATAATCTTTGCAGGGCTGAAGGAATTACACACCGATTCTCTTCACCAAGAACGCCGGAGCAAAATGGTGTAGTTGAAAGAAGAAACCGAACACTTGTAGAGATGGCAAGAACCATGCTTGCTGAACGGCAACTTCCAAGGAGATTTTGGGCTGAAGCGGTAAACTCAGCATGTTACATTATCAACCGCTCTATGGTAAGGCCACACACCAAAAAGACTCCTTATGAGTTGCTAAAAGGTAAAAAACCCTCTCTCTCACATATGAAAGTGTTTGGATCGAAATGCTTCATTCACAACAATGATAAAAGAGACTTAGATAAATTCGAGCCCAAGAGCGATGAAGGTATATTCCTTGGATATTCTGATAGATCTAGGGCTTATAGAATTTACAATATCAAAAATCAAACTGTGGAAGAATCACCCCATGTTTCCTTTGATGAATATCATGATTCTAACAATGATAACTCTTGCAGGAAAAATGATGAAGATGGGGAATTCCTAAGCATAAAGGACAAGTGTGATCCTCCACAAGAAGAAATAAAAGAAGATGGTGACCTAACCGAATCAAGCAATGCAAGGGATCAAGCTCCAGGCGAAGGTAACGATTCTACAAATAATAGAATTCTTAAGGATCATCCCTTGGAGAATGTCATTGGTAGCTTGAATGACCCACCTAGAACTAGGTCACATTTTGAGATTGTGGAAGAATTAGATCAACTTGCTCTTGTCTCACAGCATGAACCCAAAAACATTGATGAAGCCTTAAAAGATGAAAACTGGATAAATTCCATGCAAGAAGAGTTAAACCAGTTTGAAAGAAACCAAGTTTGGCATCTTGTTCCTAGACCTTCGTCACAATCTATCATAGGCACTAAATGGGTCTTTAGAAACAAACTAAGTGAGGATGGCAAGATACTAAGAAATAAGGCTAGATTGGTGGCTCAAGGGTATAATCAAGAGTTTGGGGTAGACTTTGATGAATCTTATGCCCCGGTTGCTAGACTTGAAGCCATCAGAATCTTACTTGCCTTTGCATGCTCCCTTAGAATAAAGCTTTATCAAATGGATGTTAAAAGTACTTTCTTGAATGGCTTGATCAAAGAAGAAGTCTATGTTGAGTAGCCCCCTGGCTTTGAGAACTCTAACAATGCAGATTTTGTATATAAGCTAGACAGGGCGCTTTATGGACTTAAGCAAGCACCAAGAGCTTGGTATGAAAGGCTAAGCTCATTCCTCATTGAAAAAGGGTACACACGAGGTAAGGTAGATCAAACACTTTTCACCAAGAAGCAAGGTAAAAATATCTTGATTGTTCAAATTTATGTTGATGACATTGTGTTTGGTTCTACTAAATCTGAAATGTGTGAGGAATTTGCTAACCTCATGACTAGCGAATTTGAGATGAGCCTAATGGGAGAACTTCAATTCTTTCTCGGTTTGCAGGTCAACCAAGGAGAAGACGGATGCTTCATAAATCAAGCCAAATACATTAAGGAGCTGTTGAAAAGATTTGACATGGCAAATAGCAAAATCATTACAACTCCTATGAGCACCTCAACTTCACTGGATTCGGATGAAAATGGTAAATTGGTGGATGCAAAGGTCTATAGAGGTATGATTGGTTCTTTACTTTACTTGACTGCATCCCGACCGGATATCCAGTTTAGTGTTTGCCTTTGTGCTAGATTTCAAGCTAGTCCTAGAGAATCCCATTTGACTGCCGTCAAACGTATCCTTCGATATCTTGCCGGCACTCAAGATTTGGGATTGTGGTATCCGTCATCATGTGATTTATCTCTCATATCTTATTCTGATGCGGATTACGCTGGATGCAAGCTGGATCGTAAGAGTACCAGTGGCTATTGCTAGTTTCTAGGCGGGTGTTTAGTTTCTTGGGCCTCCAAGAAATAACACTCGGTTGCCCTCTCAACCGCGGAGGCAGAATATGTTGCTGCGGGGAGTTGTGGCACCCAAGTGTTGTGGATTAAACACCAACTCCAAGACTACTTGGTGGATCTTGGTTGTGTCCCGATTCTGTGTGATAACACTAGTGCTATCAACCTTGCCAAAAATCCAGTCCAGCACTCTAGGACTAAGCACATTGAGATTAGGCATCACTTCATTAGAGATGAGGTCGGTAAGAAAAACTTTGAACTGTATTTTGTTGATACATTGAATCAGATTGCTGATATCTTTACCAAGCCCTTGTGTAATGACAGGTTTTCAACACTCAGAAGGGAGCTTGGTCTTTGCCGACCTCAGGCCAATAAGAATTTGAATTGATGATCATGTTCAATTAGTCGTGTGTATTGCATTCATGCATTGTTTATATGTCAATATGTCTTTTTGCATATGGTGTCGCATTGCATGTAGTTGCATAATAATGAATTGAGTTCATGTTCATAATGCATTGTATGGTTTGTGTTGCATCATTCTCGCATGGCCATGGTATATCAAATGTTGATGTATGGAAGGGCAAGTTATGCTTGTCACGAAGCACTCAATATGCGTGAGGTTTCACCTCCGCCAAGTACCATGCGTCAATGTCGCATATAGGCCATATAGTAAGGGGGAGTTGTCCTTGTGCAACATTCATGCATATATTTAATCTTCACTATGTTGCATTTAATAAGTGTATAACCATGTGTTGGGTCATGCATCTCATGTCTGTCAAATTCATGTCAACCCATGCATGTTTCAGGTCATTCTCCTCTTGACAATTATCATTCCACTTGCTTGTAAACATAACTCCTTCGCGCATCCATTGCACATCCTTAGGGGGAGTTTTGTTGAATCTCTTAACCTCTTGCAATCTACCCGTCTTCGCTTACAATCTGAATTTGAGTTCATGAGCCTGACGAACATATGGTGTAAGAGCTTTCTATTATGTGCCTTGATGATTGTTCATTCAATGAAAATGGTTCAGATTTAATGATTTCCTTGCAGTTCTGAAATATTTGTTTTGAAATCATCTATATTCTATGGATTTAATAGACCTTAACTAGAGATTGCATATTAGGCTTTGTATGACTATCCTGAAATCTGAAAATCCAAACGTCATGACAATCTTGAAGATACTCTAGAACTTCGTATTGTTTCTAAACATCTTGATGAGCTGGAATTCTTGAAAATCTATTTACAGAGCAATGATATTGTTGCACGGAGAAATATGTCATGTCATCAAATCAAGTGACGAATGATATGTCATGATGTGCCCCTGTTATCTCTGTCATAAAAATTTTAGACTCTAGGCAGAGCAATGGCATAATTGCTGAGAAACATATCTTCTCATCAATGAAATGAGTTTGGATATGTCATGACGTGACTTTGCTATCTCTGTTCATTCTGAAGCATTACAGTCAGTCTTGCCAAATACCTAGGTATACTGGCGTCTAAACAACGCGTATTCTTACGGTTAGGAGGCATGTACTAGACTTGATTGCTCGTAAAATATGAGTCAGGTGCCTTCAAATACTAAAGATATTGAAAATCAAAATATGAAACCTCTTGCTTCAATCATCCAACTCCATGCTCTAGTCATGATTGTTTAGCCTCAATACTAGTTTTTGTGTTATTCCCTTTGTGGTTATGGAATATGGATATATAAGACAAGGGAAGGTTAAGCACTGCCATGATATGCATCTTTTGGTTCATTTCTATTACATCTTGTATGTAGCTGCTTTTCGAACTCTCTTGATGAATTCGGATCACATTAGCTTTGAACCATATATGTTGCTCACGGCATGTTTCAGGTTTGCATATAATGGCTTGCTCTTCATTTCTTTCCGCTCTGATCTCACATACATTTCACTATCTCACTCCTTTTTGCTGTTGGCAAAGGGGGAGAATTCTTTGTGTGAGTCCTTAGTAAGTGGTTTGTAAGTGGTATTATAGTCCTTTGTAAGTGGTATCATAGTCCTTTGTAAGTGGTATCAAGTTCTTTGTGGGCGTCCTTTATAGGAGCTATGTGTTGGTATGTTGTCAAAGAGGGAGAGAAGGGGAGAGAACCTTCATCTATCATGTAGTGGGTTTGTGCATAGCATTGTGCATAGCATTCACATGCATCATTCACATGTTTTGCTCCTCCATGTATACATATCCGCATTCACATATTTCAATATCATGGATCTTGAGCTGCACAGGTTGCATATGTCATACACGTTGCCATATAATGGACTCACAGTGTTGCCATCATCAAAAAGGGGGAGAATGTTGTGCCCCTGTGGTTAATTGCGTTTTCATATGGTCACTTGGGTCATTCGACAGCATTCTATGGTCATATGTGTTCTGTGATATTCTTGGTTTTGATAATGGCTAAACACTATTCGTCATTGTTGTTTTTCACTCTTATATGACTGACATATGTTCTGTTGTGTTTATGACAGATATGCACATGAAAGCTCATTGATCGCGCCCAAGCAAGGATACAAATCTCATCACTTGTACAAGAAAACGTCGGCATTCCAAGGTCAATGCATGAAGACGTATAACCCAGAGAATCCAAGTCTGAAGACTGAGTTGATACGTTCTAGACCAACAAGGTCGATGCCACAGACATGAACGGGCGGCTAACGGACTCAAGCGGCGGCGTTAGATCGGCCAACGGACCGACCCGGGCTTACCCGGGCTCTGCCCAGCTGGCGATCGACCGCCAGCACAGGGGCGGTCGACCGCCCCAGCCAGGGACCAGCCAGCTGCAGTTCTGGCAGCTGGCGGTCGACCGCTGGCCAGTGGCGGTCGACCGCTGGCCAGTGGCGGTCGACCGCTAGTCCCAGGGAATGCCCATTTACAGGTTTTACAGTGGCGGTCGACCGCCAGGATCTGCAGGTCGACCGCCAGCCCCGAGCCTTCAATTTTGACTTTGTTTCCAACTTCGAAAAGGGCCATTCAACCTTGATTTGTTTAATCCTAAAGTCACCTAATCACCCATAAATTGTGGATCTGGTTTGAGGCTTGTCTATAGACCATTCAAGGTCTATAAAACCAATACAAGAGGGTTGGAAAACCTAATGCTTCAAGCCTTCAAGGGAGCCCATTTTCGAGCTACTGTAGCACCTCCGTGAACAGTGTTTCGGGAGGAAGTTCTTCATCCATCCAAGGTGATTCAAGCTCAGATCTGAAGCCAAGCAACCTCCTACAAAGCAAGAAGCAATCAAGGGCAAGAAGGGTGATCAAAGAAAGCTAGAAGGAGTATACTTCAAGAAGGAAATCAAGATACTCCGGGAAGAAGCTCTTCATCAAATCTTCATCCATCCTCTTCATCATCTTAAGGGGATCCATTGAAGCTCACTCTCAAGGGAGATCATCTTCATCCATTCAAGTTCTTTCAACCTCATTCAAGTTCAAAGAGAAGATCAAGAGAGAAGAATTGAAGGAAGAGGTACTGTTCACGTGAACAGTACTCCGTGAAGAACATTCATCCAATCAAGGGTGAATCAAGAAGATTGAGTTGAAGCCAAGAGGATCCTTGTTGCTGATCAACATTTCATACAAGGGCCAATTCATTTCTACTCATAACTCAATTTCTTGTCTTAGTTCATTCACATTTGTTTTCCTTTCAATATTGATTAAACATTGAAGTTGTGATTCGTCCCTACCGTTGGTTAGTAGGAAGGCAATTGGAGGTGTTTCCGATCTGCGGTGTTGACGTCCCTACCGTTGGTTAGTAGGAAGGCAATCGGTGGTTTCCGATTTGCGGGTTGGTGCGCTGCACAAGTGAAGCCTCACCGGGTTTTGGTGAGGGGTGGACGTAGGGCTGAGGATTCAGTCCGAACCACCTTAAAAATCCTGTCTAGTGTGGTTTGCTTGTGTGATTGATTCGTTCTAGATGCATGCTTAGGATCGAATTATTATATATCTTGCTTATCTTGCTAAGTGAATCATAGCATTCTTGGAAGCTAGTTTCTATTCCGCTGCAATTCATTTTAACTAGCTGTTTAGAGGGCCGCATTGCGAAAAGTGGGGCTGATCTATTCACCCCTCCCCTCTAGATCCGCTGTCCACTACACAACATGAGAGAGTGTGTGTATGTGCCGTAGGGGAGGGGGTGTGTGCAGTGAGGTGAGAGGGAAAGAAAGAGACGGAGAGGAGGGGATTACGTGAGAGAGAGGAAAGGAAATATAAATAAAGAAAGAGATGGGGAGAGAATAAGATGGGGTAGGGAATATTATTTCTAATTATCTTTTATTTTATTTTTTTATACTTGTTTGTTTTTATTTGTTTTGTTTCTTTTATTTTTGCTTCTTTTTATATATATATTATTTATGGTTATTATATTTTTTTGCTTTTTAATAAATATATTATGTATATACTAATCACTTATATATATTTATATTTTATGAAAATAAATTTATTAAAGAAAACCAATTATATTATGTTTACGTAAACACAACTACACACATTTTTTGGAATTTTATTTTTTCTCTTTTTATTTATTTTATATGTACACATATTTTAATTTTCTCCCTTTCACAAAATAATGCAATTTAACCACAATTACGGAAATCACTCAAATAAAATAAAATGTAAGCCACTTCAGGGCATTATGGTATAACATGGGATTTACTCATCGTAACATCAGAAATGGCGTGTCTACAGCTGCCCCGCCTTGGCATCCACTTTGTAAGGAAGGACGTGTAAGGGAATGAAACGAAGTGTATTGAAATGAAATGAAGTGGACTGAAAAGTCGATGCCAAGGTGTGATGAGACACGCTTCTAACATCACGCGATGGGAATCTTTCCCGAGTTTCACGAAGCAACCTTGAGGAAGGTTCTCCGAAATCCACGATTGTTTGGATGGTAAACAAGGAAGGACATTGTGTGCACTGGGGCACAAACAAACTAAAAGGACCAACTTCACGGCGTGGAAGTACCTGGGTCGTAAACCTCAGGTTTCACCATTGGGGAGCGGTTACCAGCCATTGTGGACGTGCTACAACCAAGGTGGGTCCGAGGGGAATAAACAGATGATTGGAGACAGATCCAAACAATGGTTTCATCCAGAGAAACGTCCTAAGACAACCTCGGGGAAACTCAGTACTCGACTCGGAATGGAATATCCCATATTTAAGCAATTAAGCACAGTGGCTCACACAATCAAAGTAAGTGAATGATTTTCCACATTGAACTCAAAGTCCTACATGAATGCATGCTGGGTTTAAAAAGAAAAATAAAACAAACTAAAATAGAAACTAGCGAAGGATAATATTGCTAAGCTGTGGAGAGTGGGTCAGGATACCGATCCAATGAGCTGATACTGAGCCGGGGCCCGTTTATCCACGTACCGACTCATCGAATGGAACCATCGTCCCCATTCTATCACGGCTTAACGGCCTATCCGTACGTCCTGAACTCCTTCGGGATCATCACTGTTTTTGTTGAAGGGGAACTCAGATCCCAGATTCGTCCAGAGCGTAAGGTCCTTGGCATGCTCTAATAGCGTAAATATCATATAATACGATGCATGATAAGGGGGGACCATAATGATTGAATGATTAGGGGACAAGGCGGGAAAAGGTGGGACATCGGTGGGACAATGGTACCCCACTCGATAATTAACATAACAAAACAAGATCACAACTATGCAAGCAAATTATCACACACAACAAAACGAAACTGCCAACACTGTTCCTAGATTCCTTTCCTCACTATAAGTATCACCCTTTGGCTTTAAGAAAATGCATTCAAGGGCGAGCTAAGGAAGTTGAAGCTAGGAAGAGATCAGAGTTCGAGATGGAAGGCGAGTCTTCCCGTCCCGTGAAGAAAACCAAGCCCAGCAACGAGTGCAAGCGGCTTACCGACCTCGAAGGGCATCTTAGCGGGAGAATCCAATCTCGAATGGTGAGTTACCATTTCTTTTTTGTGTTTCTGCAAGACTTTCTTATGCTTATTTTCACCTTCTCCACTTTTCTATTTCCAGCCGTATCCTCTCTTTCCTGGCTCGAGGATGTTTTCAAGGTTACCATGGCTGTCGAAACTCACTTCGAACATCTCGATCAACATGAGGGCCATCATCAGAAAGTGGCATCTCCAAAAGCTCGTAACTCATGCCAAACATTACAACGAGATTCACATGGATTGGGCAGCTATGGGTGCACTGGTAGAGCTTTGGCACCCTCAAACCCATACATTCATTTTTCCCACTTTCGAGGCCACTATTCTTCTCGAAGAAGCAGAACTTCTTCTTGGCGTGAAGAAATTCCAGAGAAATGGCAAGGTAAAGGTTATGCGCATGCTAAGAAGGGTGACTTCCGAGGAGGTGCTCAGAAGCTTCATGCCGTCCGAAGCCATCAAGGGCATCCAGACTCAGAAGGGAATCCATCTGCAAAAACTTGCAGATTGGGTCATAAATGCTCTTGAAAGGTTGACAAGTGATGATGATCGCATTGAAGGGCTTATGAAGGGATTCACCATCTGCTTAGCGGGTGCTCTCTTATTCCCTTATACTGACAACATAGTGGAGGAAGATCAGCTAAGTGCCATCTGTGGAATTTGGGAAGGAAAGAGAGTGGGACCTGCTATCCTTGCTTATCTCTATAGCGGACTCACGGCTTCCAGTATGGGTAAGCCTCCTTTTGGTTGCGCACTCCTTTTGAATTGCTGGACTGACTTGCATTTCAAATTTAACCATCGTGAGGGAATGTCGTCTACTTCAAGACTCTTCCAACAAAGCCCGCTTCACCATATGGTCAATGTGTTAGGCTCTAGTGGTAGTATAGCAAATCGCGTTCCCTGGCTGAAGAAACGAGAAGACTGGCGGGCTCACTTCAGTACCATTGAAGAGTATATGTTCACTCATGCACCGACATGCTTACTCCCATATGAGCTTCTCACGAGGTCTTCTCTTAACATGGAGCTCCAGCTTGTTGGCGCGTCTGAATTCATCCTTTACAACACGCACCGGTGTCATACTCAGATGGGCCTCCCTCACCATTCGTTCCCACTGCTATCCGAGCTTCCTTTAATCAGAAAAAGGGAGCTGGGCACATGGGGTGACGCAAGAAATGTGAAGACAATCAAAGCGTCATGGAAGGCCAGCATTACATTGAGGGCAACAGAGTCTGTGAGTGAGGACGAAGAAATGCTGAAAGCTTATGTAATCGAGTTGGGAAAATTGAGGCCTGAGATGCCCAAACCCTAATGTATCTTATCTTGGAATGAATATGGAAACTTTAATGCGTATTTAAATCCTAACTCTCTTCTGTTTTTTTTTCTTTTTTATTCCTTTTTTTCTTTTTTTCTTGTTTTTGGCACAAACATCTGCAATAGCCAGTGCTAGGTGATAGCCAACCATTCAGGACAAGAGCCAAAAACTCAAGGCAACTAGCATGAGGAGGTGCCCTGAGATGCCCGGGAGCTGAAGATTTCTCTCCGAATGGCTAAGAGAGAGATAAAGCAAGAGATAGTAGAGAGAGAAAAGGCAAAAATAGAGCAGCACAAGAGGCGCAGGAGATGGAGCTCTGAGAGAAAGAGCATCCAGACATGGCTCGCTCTGCAGATTGAAGGGGATTAGAGCTCGCAACTGAGGAGCTCCTGGAGTTGGTAGCATCTTCATCAGCAGAGCATAGGGCAGCTCAGCTAGCGGCCTCGACTTCAAGAGCTTCGCGGCCATCAGGGTCGCAAGAGAGATAAGAGGACGGCGAGGAGCACTGCCGAAGAGCAGGTGGGAACGCATGGCGCGACAAAGCGATTGCTGCGTCACGGAACTATAGAAGGCCTCCGAAGGACTTCTTGCCTTGGGAGAGAGAAGAGAAGCAACCAAGAGGGTTAGTGAGTGGCTTGTTCACTCACTCCCTTCTCATGACGGGCACAAACCCTTATATAGATGTGCGAGTGAAATAGCTTGGCTTGAACCCTGGATATGTTCCTTCTGCTCTACGCCTCTTCTCCGACACATGGGTTCTTGCGCAGTATGCTTGGCGAGATTTCACCTTAAAACATGGGGCGGTGACTCACCATAGCCATGATTTTCAAAGGGGATCAGCCACGGATTTCAACAATATCGGCCCGTGGTGCTCTTTTCCCACGTGAATGTCCCTCATTTCCTCGTTTGCGCTAAAAGTAGTCGCAATAGGGTAAGAGACACGGGGAATCTTTGGACCGAATAAGAGTGGCGGGTCATCAAATCACAATTCCGCTCCATTTACTCCGCATGGCGAAGTGGCACGCGAGTGTACCGTGGCCATGAGTTTCAAAGGAATCTACCACCAATTTCAACAACGTGGGTCCCTGGTCCCATTTTCCCGTATAAATGTCCCCCACTTTCTTCTTTGCGCTAGCAGTAGTCGCAAAGGGACAATAAACACGGGGAATCTTTAGACCGCATGGGGAGGACAAGTCAACAAATCACGCGTCCGAATTGATCACTCCAGATGGCAGAGTGACATGCAAGAGTAAAGAGAGGGTGACTTGTCGAAAAGGATGTTGTTGGGGTGATGGTGATAGATCCAGATCACCTTCTTTCCAATCCTATAAATACCTCCCCTTTCGCTCGACTTGGAAACACCGAAGTCCTGAGAGCAAACTTGAGGAGTGCGAATTTTTAAGGAAGGGAGGTTGCGAGTGTTGCTCATTTTTTCAGGATGGAGGGTGAATCCAGCTTTAGAGCAGAATGTGAGTCTTCCCGCTCCTCGAAGAGGAGCAGATCAGGTAGCAGTTCTAGGAGACTCTCAGAAGTCGAAGGACAACTGAGTGAGAGGACCCGATCACAGCTTGTAAGTGGCTTCTTTGGTTTCCTTCCTTCATCCTTTTCTTCTCCTTTCTTGCTTAGCAATGTTCCCCTTTTTCACCTCTTGTATATGTGCAGAGCATGATGCGCTCGCACATCTCTTGGGAGCTCGTAATGGCAGCATATCGAGGTCTCCCGGACTTCCAAAAGGTCAGGCTAGACGTGATGGGGTTCGGTGCCTTCCTCCGAATCGAGCCGATAAAGCTCGACCTTGCCCTGATCCAAGCTTTACATGAAAGATGGGATCCGGCGAGTCGGGCATTCCTGATGCCTTGGGGGCACATGGTGCCCAGTTTGGAAGATATGGTCCGCATTACGGGCCTCAAAGTGGATGGAGAGGCAGTGACCGGCGTCACTTATGCGGATTACCGAGAAGGTGCCCAGAAACTGTTAGGACTGGAACTCGATGGACGGAAAAACAGGTCAGTAGCCAAGACATCGATCCTGGAGGTGTTAGGGCTTACTGACATCCGTCCACGGGATGACGAGTCCTTGGAGGAATTTATGGAAAGGGCAGAGAGAGGTGCCCGTGCTGTATACTGTGCAGATGCCAGCAACTGGGAGAGGACCAACATGGACCTGAGGAGGTTCCTCCTCTTTCTGCTAGGTAGGCTGCTACTGGGCTCCAAGGGAGACAACATACACTGCCGCTTCCTGGAGCTGCTCGTAGACTTAGAGAGAGTAGGACAGTACGCCTGGGGAGCTGCCGTACTAGCGCATCTATTCACAGGTCTGTCGCAAAGGACAGGCCGAGAGGTGACAATAAATGGGTTTACGCCCTTCATCCAGGTAAAATATTATTTTTTTATGATTTTTGTTTTATGCTTTCTTCTTGTATTTGTTGATGCCAATGACACATTATGGTGTAGCTGTGGAGCTACTATTATATTCCAATGGGGAGAGCTCGACACTGTCGGCCAGTGACGATCCCGTTGGCTAGGCGGTGGCAACCCATCATGAGTACAGCACCATTATCCTACCAGCTGATGGTATCGAGACGGGAGCTGCAGGAGTTCCCTGCAGCGATGGTAGGATACTTTGTTTCTCTTTTTTTATATGTTTTGTTCATTCTTTTTTTCCTATTTTTTGTATTTTTGAGTAACTAAGGAGATATGTACAACCCAACATAGGTGAACTGGAGGCCTTACTTGAATATGGTCGATGTCGACCAGCCGTGGGTAATTGGAAGCCGTGCCCGATTCGGACGGGACCTCTGGCTCCATTGCTTGAATGAAATTGAGCCTCTAAGGCTACGATTAGTCATGAGAACCCTCGGGCTTGCCCAGGAATGGGTGGATATAACTTCCTCACCCAGCGTCGGGAAGAAGACGCGTGGGCCGGCAACCTGCGTTGATTGGAGGGTGCGCTTCCCCGAACAGTATGAAGACTGGCAGCGGGGTGGCACGCTCCTGGAATCACAAGCGCAAGACAGTGAAGATTACCTACGGCTCTATAGGGCAATGTATGCGGAGAGGCTCCAGCTTGGAGGGCTTATAGAGGTAAAGTAAAACACCATTTTTTTGTCTTTTATAATTTCCATTTTTTTATTTTTATTTGTGAACTCAAGAGCCATGGCTGTAGGATGCCCGTGACACCATAATAACGAACTTACAAGCTCGTTTAACGGGCATGGAGCGAGAGTTAACTGATACTCGAGCAGCTCTGGGTTCATCAGTAAGTGTATATATATATACTCCAGGCATGATTTGAAATTCATGGCGTTAACCATTTAACTATCACCTCTCATATGTGTACGCAGCGTGCCCAGCTCGATGTAGTTTCATCGGCGATGGGGGCAGACGGCGTTTCTTCCAGTCTATGGATTCCCACTTCAGAGTTAGATTCACTACACGAGTAACTTGCTCATGCCACCCAGCGGGCTGCGGAAGCAGAAGGGATGCTTTCTGTACAGGTGAGAGCCTCACCATTTAAAATCCCTTGTTCAAGCGTTACCAGAAGCCTGAGATGAAACGTCTGGCAGGAGAAAGAAACGGAGGAGGCACTCGCACATGCCGCCCAGAAGGAAGCTAGAATAGCCGAGCTGGAAGAGGAACTGCAGCGTCGTCCAGGTGATGACTTTTCTAGGGACGCTATAGAGCTGAGGATCACCCTTCAGCTGGAGAGGGAAGACAGAGCGAGAGAACGTGCTGAGAGGGAAAAAGCCAAGGAACGAGAGAAGGCCAAGAGGTCGGCCGAGAAAGAGGAGAAGAGGGCCCTGGAGGCCCAATTATTTGAATTGAAGACCAGTCTCGGCCTCGCCGAGCAGTGGCTAAAGGACGGTGAGGAACGCTACCGAAGAGCACGAGAGCGTGGCTTTCGCGTCAGCAACTTCTTTGGTGCCCCCGCAGATCGACGCCGGGGAGCGGAGATGGAAAGAGGACCACAAAGCGGTAGAAGGACCGCTTTCCATGACTGGGTAGCACCCTCAAGAGTGTCTCGCCTAGAGGGTGGCGGGACGAGTAATGTGGAGAAAGAGGGTGAAACCTAATGTAATCTCTTTGTTGTTTATTTTTGTTTTGAATAGGAGTGAAATACAGTGTTTTGTGTTTGATTCTCTGCTTTTCTTGATCACTCTAGTCCCTGCATACACTTAAGCAAACAAGTCAGTATTTCTGTTCTGACTTACCCCTTGCTCAATGAGCAAATATGATGAAGAACCATTCTTGATAATGAGTCAAGGGGCAAGCCTTTATTAACAAAGGCACTGATAAAAGACGATGATGAGTGCGACAAACAAGCACACGGATGCAAACGAGAAATTAAAATGAATGCTGCATGCAAATGCGATCATGCAAAGATGTGATCTTTGTTTTGGAGTTTTCATTCATTTTTTTTGTGTTTTGTTGTTTGTTTATATTTTTTTTTTTGGTCTTTTGCATTTCCATTTTTTTTATGCATATACATTTTTCTGCCTTTTTTTTTGGATTTTTGGATTTATTATTTTTTGTTTGTTTTTGGTTTGTTTATTTTTTTGTTTTTGCTAATGCATGATGACCACTTGATATAACATCTAACCTGCATGAGAACGAGGGTTTCTTGCTAACCTCCCAGGCATCCTAAGTGCACATCTAAGTTGGTTTGGGCCTCTAGACTCCTCGAATGATAATCCCGCCGGCTAAGACTTATCCTGATGACAATGCCGTCATGCCCTACTTAGGCTCCCAGTTGCTTCCGACCACATGGATTCACCCAAAAAGTGTTCGAGGTAAATGATTTACCCGACCCGGGTCTATTTCCTCACAACTCTAGATGGTATGTAATGGAACACCTTGGAACCCAAATGACCAACCGCGCGACGCTGACCCGGAATCAGACGCCGTCGCACCTATAGGTGACGCGCTTGCATTGGTCTAAGCCCGAGGTTATACTAAGCAGACATTAAGGTGGTAGATAAAGGTCTTGACCAGCCAGAAACACGGAGACTCCTTCATGACAATGGCTTCTGCTTTTCAAAATGGACAACCATATATTTGTGTTAAAAGGATGTTGCAGGCTTTGGCGAGTTTCGCCCTTCAGGAACTCCATTGAGCCTTCATCTTTAGAGGAAGAAGGAAGAGTATAGGGGGTAAACCTCCTGAGAGGACCGGTAAAACCGTTAACCCGGCGAGCCAGTAGGGGCGCACTTAACTTCCCCTTTCGGGTAACTTCGGACTAACTCTCGAGCATTTACATCTCATGACCCCTTTTGTGTAGAGTTTGACTTTCAGTCATAGGGGTTTCATTTAGTGGAATCAGGCACGGTCACGGCCATGCCTTTCTTTTGATTTTGATTTCCTGCTTTTCTTTTTCTGATTCTTTTGATGGATTTTTTTACGAGGGACATAGTATTTTGACATTATGGAATCCCTCTTGGATGCCTGCGGGGACACTGCCCTCTTCTCGTGCTCTGATTCCTGCTCGAAGAATTGGATCCTACTCTCACCCTAGGGGTCGTGTTCATGTTTCCGATGCTCAGCGTTTTAAGGGCGCCGACTGTCTCATTCGGTCGAAGAGAGAGAGAATAAAGACTTAAGCCTTCTGGAGACCTTTTGAGTGATGCCCTACCATAAGCGATGCTATCAATTTTTTTATAACACAGATGTGTATACATGTTGTCTTGTTTTGAGGGGGCATAGGCCGAACTGGTCGGACATGGGTCTCCACCGTTCTGGCAAACCAAGACTTGAGACCTACCAAGTCTTAATGGGCCCTTTCCTAACATGGAGGTTGAATGCAATGACTTAACTACATGGTGATCTCCGAGCATCAGCATTTTGAATTTTTTTTTATATACATATTTGTGTTATTTTCATTTTATTTTATTTTATTTTTTTCATTTTTTTTGTTTTCTTTTCCTTTTTTTTTTCATTTTTGACAGTATGTACACCTATCTAAGGGTAGAACTTCTTAAGATAAAGTCCATTCCAAGGGTGGGATAACTCAACTCCCTCAGCATTGACTAGCCTATAGGCGTTGCCAGGATGTACAGCCTGAACCACGTATGGTCCTTCCCAATTGGGTTGGAGCTTAGAACGCGGCCCGCCAGGTTTTACAAAAATTCTTTTCACTACCATTTCACCAACTTTGAACTTTCTCTCAATAACCTTCTTTTGGAAAAAACGTGCGAGTCTATTTTTGTAGACGCGAGCATGCTCGGTAGCAACCAGACGTTTCTCGTCTAAGAGTTCCAACTGGGCAAGGAGAGAATCACGACGTTCGTCGAGGGGAAGGTCCTTGTCCAATTGTACTCTCAGAGAGGGAATCAAAATCTCATATGGAACTACCGCCTCCATCCCGTAAGTGAGGGCGAACGGAGTTTGCCCAGTGGGAGTACGGACTGAAGTGCGATAGGCCCATAGAGCTTCGATAAGCTTCTCTGGCCAATCCGAGAATCTGCTAGACTCACAAGTTTTCTTCATGATTTTGATCAGTGTTTTATTAGTGGCCTCTGCTTGGCCATTACCTTGTGGATAATATGGTGACGAATGATGCAATGCAATTTTATACCTTTGGCAGAGGTCCTGAAGATCCTGAGAGATGAATTGTGACCCATTGTCGGTGATGATAGTTCTTGGAATGCCGAACCTGGCGATGATGTTCTTCATAATAAACTTACAGACTGTGGACGCCTTGACTTCTGCATAGGCTTCGGCTTCAGCCCATTTAGTGAAGTACTCCGTTGCAGTGAGGATGAAGGATTTTTGCTTAGTAAGGGAGTTAGGATCACCAAGAGGACCAATGATGTCGAATGCCCACATGGAGAAAGGCCATGGGGAGGATACTGGATGGAGAGAGGAAGATGGGGAATGAATCTTATCAGCGTGAAGTTGACATTTGACACACCTACGGACATAGACATCACAGTCTTCCTCCATGGTGGGCCAGTAAAAGCCTTGCCGAAGGATCTTCTTAGCAAGCATTTGACTATTCACATGGCCACCACACACACCTGAGTGTGCTTCCTCTACACACTTCCAGGACTCATCATCATCAAGACACCTTAGAAGAACACCAGTGAGGCTTCTCTTGTACAGCAATCCTCCAACCAATGTGTATCTCTGGGCTACTCTCCTTATGGCCCTCTTATCTTCTGCTGTTGCCTCTTCAGGGTAAGACTGGTCTTTGCAATATTTAACAATCTCATGGAACCATGGCTTCTCCTCATCAGCCAATTCTTCTTCCAATTCGACCAACATAAGTTCCCTCTTTTCAGCAACTTCTCTATCCTGAGCCATCTTTGACATTTCCTCCTGAACCCTTAAATAGGAAGGGTTGTGAATAGCAGGGAAGAGAAGCTTGTGGATAGAAACGGACAGAGCCCTTCTGCCCAGAGGAAACCTTAATGATGATGCCAACGAAGCAAGAGCGTCGGCCAAAATATTCTGATTGCGAGGAACATGGACAAAGACCAACTTAGTGAACAGTTTAGCGAAAGCAACAATAAGCTCTTGATATGGCTTGAGCTTGGGATCGCGAGTGCGATATTTGGTGAGCACTTGGCGAAGGATAAGTTGACTATCACCTATGACTCGTAATTCAGTGACCCAGAAGGAATAGGCAAGGTTCAGACCTGCCAGAAGAGCCTCATATTCAGCCACGTTGTTGGTGACTGGAAATGAGAGCTGGAATGCCTCTGGGATAGCGACACCTTCAGGTGACAAAAGGACAATGCCAATACCTCTCCCCTGGGAATTCAAAGCTCCATCAAAATATAATGTCCACATGGGATCATCAGACTGGGTAATGGACATTAGTTCCTCATCTGGAAACTCTGATTGAACGGGATCAAACTTGCGGAGAGGGTGATGAGCGAGATGCTCGGCTATAGCATAGCCTTTGATTGCCTTTTGTTGAATATAGGTGATGTCAAACTGAGATAGAAAACTTTGCCAACGTGCTAGCCTATCAGTAAGGACAAACTTTTCCAAGAGAAATTTGATAGGATTCATCCGAGTAATCAAATGGACTTCGTGAGCCAGAAAGTAATGTTTCAATTTTTGTACCACCCACACGAGGGCGGCACAGGTCTTTTCCATGGTAGTATACTTTCGCTCACAGGGGTTGAGGAGTTTGGACAAGTAATAGGTTGCCCGTTCCTTGCCTTCCTCATTGATTTGTGCCAGGACGGCTCCCACAGAGTCGTCTAGGACCGAGATATATAGGATCAAAGGCTTATCTGGAATAGGTGGAGTGAGAACAGGCGGGTTGGCCAGATATTCCTTTAATCCGTCGAAAGCATTCTGACACTTAGAATCCCAACAGAATTTGGTCCCTGCTTTGGTCAACTCGTAGAAGGGTCGGCACCTTTGCGAGTGTTGCGACACAAAGCGATGGATAAATTGCAACCTCCCGATTAATCCTCGAACTTCTCTCAAATTCTTCGGGGGTGGCATATCCCTAATTACCTTAGCCTTGTTGGGATCTATCTCAATACCCCTTTTGCTTACAATGAAGCCAAGTAACTTGCCCGATGATACACCAAACACGCACTTTTTTGGATTCATTTTCAAATTGAACTTACGCGATCTTTGCAACACCTTTGCAAGGACCTCGGGATGTTCTGCCCTAGTTTTAGATTTTACCAACAAATCATCCACATACACTTCCAAATATATGTGCATCATGTCATGAAATATTACCATCATAGCCCTTTGATAAGTGGCTCCAGCATTCTTCAGTCCAAATGGCATGACCACATAACAATAAGTTCCCCAGGGAGTAGTGAATGAGGTTTTCTCCTGATCTTCTTCTGCCAGACGAATTTGATTATATCCAGAAAATCCATCCATGAATGAAAGGGTTTCATATCCTGCCATGTTATCAATCAACACATCAATATGAGGCAAAGGGAAATCATCCTTCGGACACACACGGTTAAGGTCCCGGAAGTCAATACAAATTCTCACCTTTCCATCTTTCTTCATGACCGGGACGATGTTTGCAACCCACTGAGGATAAAGGATGACTCTTATGAACCTAGCTTTGTGGAGCTTGTTGACCTCTTCCTTCATTTTTAAAGCCATTTGTGGGCGAAAACGTCTTAACCGTTGTTTTACCGAGACAGACCCTGGTTTTAGAGTGAGGCGATGTTCAACCACAGTAGAATCCAATCCTGGCATATCCTCATAGCTCCATGCAAACGTGTCCTTGTAATCCTTAAGAACCTTAACTAGTGCCTCTTCTTCAGATGATGGTAAATTATCACTTATGAGTACAATCGTAGGGTCTTCCTCAGTTCCCAAATTGATCTCTTTGGTAGACTCTTCTACAGCGGCTGACGGCTCGTCAAATCTGCTCATTCCACTAGCATAGGCGTCAGCCGCGTCCTCATATTCTTCATCCTCTTCTTCAATGGCGTATTCCTCGTCATTGAGTTCATAGACCCCATACCCTTCATCAATCATGCAATCATTCTCACATTCTATTTCTGGCAGTTGGACGGGATTTTCTAGCAATTGGGGAATGGCTAGAAGGGCTTGACACTTGGTGGCTAGATCCAAAAGGAATCGACGGGGAATCTGCCTACCCTTGGATTTATTCTTAGACACTACCCTTGACTTATTATTGCTAGCTAGACTGACATTTACAGAAGAAGAAACAGAAACTGAAGAGGATGATGAAGAATGTACAGGGAAGGACCCCTCAGAGGAGGGGTAAAGAAGGTCGCTCAAGGGACCTTGAATGAGTGGCCCGTAAGTCGGGGCACACTCATGGGAGATATAGGATGTTTCCTCAACAAAGATGTGTTGTTGGGGAGTTGGGAAATTGACGTTTTTTTTTCATTTTCATTCTTGATAACAAAACAATGAAAAGAAATTGGAGGAGGTGAAAAGGGAATTAGAGCTAGAGGGTTATGTAGCTCGTAGAGCAGATCGTGATTGAAAACATGGCGTGAGTTAAGAAACCCACGTAGGTATATGAGTAAAGAAGGGGACCTGGGAAGATCATCAGACAACTGTCTGGCCCAGGAAGGAGACAGCAACAAAGGCTGTGATATGTGGATAGAAAAGATGACGGCTAATGAGCCGTCTGTGACAATATTGGAGACGGATGATGACCCATCGATGACAACATTCTCTTGGCGAGGAGGGTTTGACATTCTGGCAAGTGTGGTGGTGTCCCCTGGCATTTCGGAGATCAAAGACGACCCTTCTAGATGTGGAGGCGAGAACATTCTTTCCAGTGCAATAGATATATCTGGTATGTCAAACCATTTATACCATTCACAATCCAGGTGGACAATCTTTCCTTTTTTAGGGATCCTTGAACATCCTTGAGCTAAAAACACATCCCGTGACCCCCCAGGTGATTCCAGTGGAGGATCTCCCATCTGAACGACGGGCCCCTTCTTGAAATGTGAGGACAAAGTCCAAGTGAGGGGTTTGCCGTCTGATTCGAATGGCCCCTTAAAACCCAAGCCAGCTCTATGGATTGGCTTTATCTTTTGGAGTGGTCTCAGCCTTCCTTGCAGTTGTGCCCCTAAACCTTTGCCATCTTGGTAGCCAATATTTCTCATAATCTCCCATCCTTTGGAGCGGAAGGGGAGACGTGAGTTTAACAAAGGGAATGGCTTTTGTTGTCTGAAGGGAGCACGACAGGGGTCATACACATCCAACAAGGATAGTATGGGCCGATGAGTCGGCCAGACCGAAGGCAAAGAGGTGTTGATGGCATCCACCGTAGAACAGAGAGGCATGCTCATTACCTTAATAACCCATCCTTTGTATGGAAATTTCAAGCACTGATGATTGGTGGATGGTACAGCATTCATAGCTTCAATGTAGGTACGGCCTAGTATAGCCTTGAAAGCGGGATCCATATCAAGGATATGGAATTCCGTAAAGACTGATACAGGGCCTAGTTCTACATTGAGGGTAATCATCCCCATTGGGGGCCTCTTACTGTTGTCGTAGGCCGTGACTGTGATTGAGGAGGGCATGAGTCGTTCTTCATCAACCCCACATGCTTGAAGAGTACTCGGGGAAATCACATTTATAGACGCGCCCGTGTCTACCAGGCACGGATCCATTGATACGCCATTGATTTTCACCGCAATAGACAACGCATATTTTCGAGCTTCCTTGGGGGCATGCTCGTGATTATGGAACATGATGGGCGGTTGTGTATCGGTGGGCGTCAGGACTGTCGAGATTTTCTCCACAGGGAGATCCTCGTTCACCATAACCTTTTGAAGATAGTCTTTCAAAGCTTCTTGGTGAGATGGGGATCTTTTGATCAACTCAAGGATGGAGATACGGGCGGGCGTCTTATCCAGATGTTTTAGCAAATCATACTGGGTCCCAGGGATGGACTCTTCTGACTGCTCTTCCTTATCTTTCTGGGACTGAGATTGTTCAGGGGCCGGACTATTCTGGGGAAACACCCGGTGGAACATCCTTCCACTCCGGAGCACCATTGCTTGTGCCTCTCGTTGCACCTCTATGGTATTGGGTGTGGACTTTAACAAGGGTTTGAGGGGTAGTAGTGGAGGAATGGTTGGTGGGATAGGGGTTATGATGGGTGTAGGGGTTTTGATTAGGGGTTTGCTTGGCGGAGGTATAGTAGAGGTAGAAGGAATCTTGGACGTATGATGGATGATGAGTGGTTTAGAATGTGAAAGAATAGGGGAAGTAGAGGGAATCTCGGGTGAATGGTGGATGATAAGGGGTTTGGAAGGTTGAGATAGATTAGAAACAGAGGTGACTTGGGGTGGATGATGGACGATAAGGGGTATAGTGGAAGTAGAGGGGACCTCAGATGACTGGTGACTGATAAGAGGTTTAAATGGTAGAGGAGGAGGTTCAATAGGGGTAGAGGTGAATGGTGTGTCATACGGGTAATGGACGGTAAAAAGGTTAGAAGGCGGGGGTAAAGGTGCGATAGAGGTAGATGGTAAATTAGAGGAATAAGAAGTGATCAAGGGACTTAGGGGTGAAAAAGGAGTGGGAGATGGCCTTTGGTGATGGACTAATGGTGAATTGGCGATAGCGGTACGAATAAGAGGGCGTGATGGCTGTGGAACGGGAGAAGGACCAAATAGGGGTTGTGAGGGGGTTGAATGGTAAGAAGATGATGTTCGAAGGAGACGAGGAGGCTGATTGTTGGTATGACTAGTAGCAAGGACAGAGGTGCTTTCTAAATGATTGGTTTGCTCTCTTCCAACTTCCGGGAAGGAGGAAATCGGATTAACCTGATGGTTGGGCTGTTGGTGCTCCGGAAGCGGGTTATGGATGATGCCCATATTAGGCTGCTGTTGTGGGGCCTGCTGAGGCTGTTGTTGTTGCTGTGGTTGTTGTGATAACTGTGGCCTAGGCGGAGGTCTCCTGGCCTTTAGGGTGGCGATGCATCGCCTCATTTCATCCCAATCGATTTCACCGAGATCATTCATGTCATAAATGTAATCTTTGAAGTTGAAACAATTCTCCACCGTATGACCCGGCTGTCTGTGATAGACACAGTACCTGGAGGTATCAGCATTTGGGGGCCATGCAAACTTTTCTTTGGGCAAAGTAAGCAGGTTGGCAGCCATGAGGGCATTAAAAATGTCCGGCAATGCCTCGGGCAATGGTGGATAATGGGCTCTTTTGGGTCCAATGGGCCTCATCCGTTGTTGTGGTGGGCCGTAATTTCCCGGGGGTGGAACTTGGTGATACTGAGGTTGTGGTTGTTGTTGGGGATGAAAGGGTTGAGGCATGTTGTTCTGAAGGGGGTTATTTTGGGGTGGAGGACGATAAAGAGGTGGACCTTGTTGAAAGGGAGGTCGTGAAACCTGAGGAGGCCTTGGGTTAACTGGTTGGTTGGGGTCGCCAAGCACACTCACTTGCTCGTTTATGACGACTCCCTCAGTTGTCCCTCCTTGGACACCAGTGCCCGTCTTCTTAAACACCCTTGGCTTTGGGGGTTCAAACATGTGCATGATGGGGGAATCTTTTAATTGGGTCTGGATATACCAAGCCCTCTCATAAAGTTCCTCCATCGTGGTAAGCTTATTCATGGCTAAAATGTGTCTAAACTGTGGGGTTGCATTAGACACAATCATCTTGACTTGCTCGGGTTCTGAAAGGGTGTCCTTTATTTTATCGGCCAGAGACCTCCACCTATCAGCATACTGGACAAAATCCTCATCTGACCTCATTTTCTCAGCAACTAGATCGGTGATAGAAAGAGAGGGGCCGACCCTATCCCGGTACTTCTGTATGAATTTGGCTTTGACAATTTCAAAATCTCCAGCCTCACTCGGCTCTAGTTAATAGAACCATTCTAGGGCGGGACCATCCAATGATTTCCGAAAAAGGTAAGCCAGGGATTTTGGATCGTTCTGCCATGAGGAAGATTCATACATGAAATCCTTGATGTGAATATAAGGATTTCCCGTGCCGTTATACCTACGGTATGTAGGCATTTCGGAGGGAGGAAGATGAAATATGGGGAGATTTGGCAGGGAAATGTCAGGGACAGACTTCCCATGTGCCTCTTTCTTTAAATTTTGGAGCTCCTCGTTCATTTCAGTGTATTTGTTGAGGAGGGACTGAGTGAGCTCCTCGGCAGGTGAAAGTGGGGCCTGCCATTGAGGCTGAGAAGGCCTTACAGGGACCTGAGAAGGGAACCCTGAGCCAGATGGGTATGGTGGCCCACCAGTGGACGGACCCATCTGGGGTACCGTATGAAGGATGGCAGGGATCTGAGATTGTACAGGGAGAAACTGATAAGAGGCGGGCTGTTGGCTCGCCTGTCCTTGAAGTGAAGAAGAGGGGGCAACATGTACATGTGATGGGGATACAGCAGCCTGGAGCGGCTGTTGGTAGGATGTGGGAGCCAAAGTTGACTCCTGAGGAGGGGGAGATACAGACTTCCCCTTTAAAATGGCCTGAAAGGCCAGAAGTTGCTCAGGGCTGAGCTATGTAGTAGCGAGGGCACCCAACAGGGAGAAGATATCCTGGGGTGGAGCTAGTTCCCGTGGAACAGTGAGGACCTCTTGTGAGGTCTCACGGGAGGGGCCTGAGTCCATTGCGTGGACCCGTGGGTCAGCTGACTGACCACGACCTAATTGATTCTCTTCGGAAGAGTAGTGAGCCATTCCTGTAATTTTACCAGAGCGTAAATGCATACACTAGCAAACAAGTATCAGAGATTAACAGACAAGTGGATGATCTTACGCCATTTTTTTTGTTTTTGTTTTAACCCTTTTTTTGTGTTTTGATTTACTTAATTTTTTTGATTTTGATTTTTCTCTTTTCGTTTTTTTTATTTTAACAAATATAAAATTCACACTTAGTAGGAGGGACTCTAATTGCACTTTGTTTTACCGCCGTGTCAGCTAGGGGCACTCGTCTCACCACGAATAGGTAACTAACTCCGGGGTACTTCAGTGGTACAACCAGCCCAGTGAACGAAGAGGGAATCCTTCGCTGTCGGGGACTTACGGAGGTCTCAATGGAGGAGATCCTAGTCCGTCGAGAGGAATTCCCGACGGAGAGTCCTTCCTTCACCGAGAGGGGTTAATCCTTAAATAAGTAAAAGAAAGAAAAGAAAATGGGTAAATGCATGAAATGCAGGGCTGAATAAAAGATGTATAACACACAAATACCAGAGATAAACACACAAATAGAACAGAGATAATCATAATAATATAATAGAAATATAAAAGCAATAAACAGATGGAGTAGGATACAACCGTTCCTCTTTCCGAGACACGTAGATCACTTGGAAAAACAGAAAAGACTATAAGAGTGCACGTGGTGCACGAGGGGGATGATGTGGCACACGTGGGCGCAATAAGAAAGGGCACACGTGGGTGCCGAGTGGAGGGGAGCACACGTGGGTGCTAAATGGAGGGGCACACGTGGGTGCTAAACAGAGGAGAGTACACGTGGGTGCTAAACAGAGGAGAGCACACGTGGGTGATAAATGGAGGGGCACACGTGGGTGCTAAACAGAGGAGAGCACACGTGGGTGCTATATGGAGGGGGCACACACGGGTGCCGAGTAGAGGAGAGCACACGTGGGTGCTAAATGGGGAGGGCACATGTGGGTGCCAAGTAGAGGAGAGCACACGTGGGTGCTAAATGGAGGGGAGTGCACGTGGTGCACGAGACAACGTTAACCTCTCAAATAACCACAAAGGACCGGGGGAGTGCACGAGGTGCACGAGGGGAGTGAGCGCACGTGGGCGCAATAGGGAAGGGCACACGTGGGTGCCGAAAGGAGGGACACATGTGGGTGTCGAAAGGAGGGGCACACGTGGGCGCCGAAAGGAGGGGCACACGTGGGTGCCGAAAGCTTGTGGGTAACCAGAAAAGCAAAAAGCAGGTCCCACCGTGATCGCCAGAGATGTGAACGCGTCACGTGGTGGACTGAGAGAGAGAGATGGGGTTTCTCCCTCTCTGAGTAATAAAGGGTGAAAGAAATGAGGATAAAACAATGAAACGCGCGCTATAGGGGATATGAAAGAACGGTGGACAAGTACACCTACAGATGACACTCTAATGGAGACAGAAAGAATTTAGACTGACCAAACTCTGGTACATGGCGGAGATAGGGGTCCGAAGACCCTCTCACGTAAACTGAACCCCTTCCCGGTAGGCGTAACCCACCGTTCCGAGAGCAGCTTTTCAGATACCGAATTCGAATCCTAGAACTCTACGTAATAGAAATTGACAGACGGAAAGACACGTGGACTCGGAAATTGTAACGATATATCCTCCTCGGACAGTTACAAGAACAATATGAATAAAAGCACACCACCGCAGGACATTGGTCTTTGCGGGGTTTTAACAGGAAATAACAATATGAGCAATAATTAATATATGTACATATAGAAACCACCGCGAGACATTGGCCTTACGGGATTTTTAATGTAATATAAATAATAAATATATGTATATATATAAACCACCACGAGACATTAGCCTCTGCGGGATTTTTACTATAACATAGATAATAAATATAAGTATATAAATATATAAACCACCACGAGACTGTGGCCTCTGCGGGGTTTTTATTATAACATAGATAATAAATATAAGTATATAAATATATAAACCACCACGAGACTGTGGCCTCTGCGGGGTTTTTACTATAACATAGATAATAAATATAAGTATATAAATATATAAACCACCACGAGACTGTGGCCTCTGCGGGGTTTTTACTGTGACATAAATAATAAGTATAAGTATATAAATATATAAACCACCACGAGACTGTTGCCTCTGCGGGGTTTTTAATGCGACATAAATAATAAGTATAAGTATATATATATATATATATATATAGAAACCACCATGAGACTGTGGCCTCTGCGGGGTTTTTAATGCGACATAAATAACATAAATAATAAATAATATATATATATATATTAATGTGACATAAATAATATAAATAATATAAATAATATATATATATATATATATATATATATATATATATATATATATATATATATATAGAAACCACCACGAGACTGTGGCCTCTGCGGGGTTTTTAATGCGACATAAAGAATATAAATAATATATATGTATATGTATATATAGAAACCACCACGAGACTGTGGCCTCTGCGGGGTCTTTACTATAATATAAGTATATGTGACAGGAAAAGAAAAGGGATCAAATAAACCGCCGCGAGATGTTGATCTCCACGGGATTTTAAAGCGATGATGGGGGAATGCTGAAATTAAATAGTTAGGAGTTAGAAAGTAAAGTGCAAAAAATAAAATACTGAAATGGAAGTGGTCGCGGGAGGTGACCCACCGCACCAGTTAGGAGTTAGATATACAAAAAGTAAACAACAGAAACCGCCGCGGGGAATAATCCTCCGCGCGGGTGAGGCCAGAGACAGAAGAAGATGACCGCTGCGGGAAGTAACTCTCCGCGAGTGTTATTAACAACAAAGAAAGTTAAGGAAGCGCGCGTTAGGAATTTTGTGATCGCCAGGGACCGAGGGTCCCGAACAGATTGATCGCTTTCGCCTTTGACACAGGGTTATGCGGGCTCCAACTTCCTCTTCTTTCGACAGGCCGAAGAAGAGGGCCTTTGACTGGTTACCCTTACACAAAGAACAAACAGAGAAAAACAACTAAATGAGAATGACGGCGGTGTAGTACCAATCCTTAGATAATAAAACAGTAAATAATATAAACGAACACGTACCTGGTTGGTGTGTTTAAAACTCCTTTGGAACTAAAAGGGTGGGAGAATGACATGATGAAATGCACAAACACAAAGACACTCACAAGCGAGGCCCTCTCGGAGAGAAAGGCATGGGACATATGCTAAATGATGCATGTAATGTAATTAACTGACTAAATAAAAATAAGAGAGGGGAGAAAAGCTTATCGATGGAGGCCAACGACGAGCTTTGAGAAGGACTTCAATATCACGAGCACGGCACGACCGAAGGACTTCAAAACGGACTTCAGAAACTGATTAGGCCGAACATAATAACACACACACAAGCGCATACATATGAATGATAAATATATTTACATAAACATATACTTAGACATATTAAAGATATTTAATATATACGTAAATACAAACACATATAAACATATACGTAAGTTGGTCAAAATAAAAGAATATGAATTTGAGAGAGAAGGCGAGAAAGAGAGAGAGAAGTTGTTCTATCTCTTTTTTTAGAATTTTTTTATATCTTAGATCTAGAGGTAAGAAAATATAAAGATGAGGAAAGAAGAAAGAAAGGAGAAGAATAAGATAAAAATAGATATATATTATACAAAGGAAAAAAATGGAGGGAGAGAGAGATCGAGAGAGGAAGAGTAAAAAAAAATAAAAAAAAGAATAGGGAGGGATCGAGAGGGAGAGAAGAGGTGGTGAGAGGGGGAGAGAGGGTACGTGAGGGAGAAAGGATGAGAGAGGGGGAGTGGAATAAACAATATAAAAAATAAAAAAAGAAAGAGTGAGGGAGAGATCGAGAAAGAGGGAGTGAGAGAAATAGAGAGGGAGGGAAAGAGAGAGAGGGAACGAGATAGAGAGAGAGACGGAGAGAGAGAGAGAGGAAGTGGGGGAGAGAGAGAGAGCGCGTGGGAGAGAGAACCGAGAGGGGGAGAGAGAAAGAGAAAGAGATGGGGGGTGCGAGAGAGAGAGAGAAAGAGAGGAAGCGGTGGAGAGAGAGAGAGTGCATGGGAGAGAGGGAGAGAGAACACGGGGGAGAGAGAAAGAGAAAGAGAGGGGGTGCGAGAGAGAGCGTGGGATAGAGGGAGAGAGAGGGGGGTTCCGGCGGTCGGAGGCGGGGCGCTGGAGGTGGCACGGCCGGAGCGGCGTCGGAGGCGGGGCGCTGGCGGTGGCGCGGTGCAGGGCGCAGGCGGCTGGAGGCGCTGGCGCGGTCGGAGAAGAAGGGCCGCAACGGTCCTCTGTTCAGACAGGGGGGCACGGGGGCGACGAGGCCGGTGAGCTCGGCGACGGGCTTGCATGCAGGGGGGCACGTCTGACGGTGGTGCGGGAGCTGTGCAGGCGACGCCGGTGGGTGAAGACGGATGACGACGGCGAGGACGACGTACACGGCGGGGGGCTTGCGGCAGGGTGATCGTCGACGCGATAGCGGCGGTGGTCACGGGAGACAGACGACGTCGGTGGTGCTTCACGGCAACGGGGACTCACGGCAATCGGTGAAGCGTGGGGGAGTCCGGCGACGGTGCAGGTGGAGGGCGGTTGGCTTGGCCGGTGGTCTCGCGGAGCTGCTACGGACGTGGGTAGCGCGTCGGGGTGGCGTCCGGGGGTGATCACGGCGCGGCAGGGGGTGCGGTTGGCGACCCGGGGAGGCTTCACAGTGGAGAGTAGAAGAGGGAGAGAAGGTCGCGGCAAGATGGAGGGTGTATGAAGGTGGAGGAGAGTGTGGAGATGGTGAAAAAGGATGTCGGAGAGGAGGTGGGTGTTCCGGCAGATGGAGGTGGTTGCCGGTGGTCGTGGATGGCGGACGTGGTGGAGTGGGAGAGGGGGTCGAGCTGTTATTGTGGACAGTGGAGGAGGCGTGCAGCGACGTGGGGATCCTCTGACGGCAGCGGCAGTCCCGTGAGGGTCCTCAGACGGACGTGGGAGGACGGCCGGCAGGGTGCTGGAGGGTGGCTGGTGTTGGCAAGGGAGAGGGTCGGCCGGCGGTGCAGGTTCACGGACGGCAGTCGTGGGGCGTTGGCGTGCTCGCGGTGCAGGCGGCGTGCGTGGGGGACTTGATGCGGCGGCGAGGTGGAGGGTGCCGGTGGCGTGCTCACGCGAGGTGGAGGCGGGGGCGCTGCAGACGTGGCCGGCGCGGTGCCGTGGGTTGCCTGCTGGTGGGGACTGTCGCGGCGTCGTGGAGGACGACCGGCAGGGTGTTGGAGGGTGGCACGGCGGAGGTCGGTGAAGTGGAGGGCGGCGTGCGCAGGTGGGCTGGCTCTGGGGCGACCGGCGTGCGACGACGGCTGTGGAGGTGTTGCCGCGGGCGTTAACAAGAGGAAGAAGAGGGGAGACGCGTGGGTTTAGTGACTGTCAGGAGAGGAGTGGAGAGTGGGGGAGAAGTTGCAGAGGGGGCGGTGCGAAGTGGTACCACAACGGAGCAGTGCATACCGGTTAGAGGAGAGGGGAGTGTCTTGCGGATGAGAGAGTGTGTGTATGTGCCGTAGGGGAGGGGGTGTGTGCAGTGAGGTGAGAGGGAAAGAAAGAGACGGAGAGGAGGGGATTACGTGAGAGAGAGGAAAGGAAATATAAATAAAGAAAGAGATGGGGAGAGAATAAGATGGGGTAGGGAATATTATTTCTAATTATCTTTTATTTTATTTTTTTATACTTGTTTGTTTTTATTTGTTTTGTTTCTTTTATTTTTGCTTCTTTTTATATATATATTATTTATGGTTATTATATTTTTTTGCTTTTTAATAAATATATTATGTATATACTAATCACTTATATATATTTATATTTTATGAAAATAAATTTATTAAAGAAAACCAATTATATTATGTTTACGTAAACACAACTACACACATTTTTTGGAATTTTATTTTTTCTCTTTTTATTTATTTTATATGTACACATATTTTAATTTTCTCCCTTTCACAAAATAATGCAATTTAACCACAATTACGAAAATCACTCAAATAAAATAAAATGTAAGCCACTTTAGGGCATTACGGTATAACATGGGATTTACTCATCGTAACGTCAGAAATGGCGTGTCTACAGACGCTATATTTTGATGGACCTCTGAATTTTCAAGGGAGAGGAATCGGTGTCGCCCTCCTGTCACCTGAAGGCCTCACATTCCCATTGGCATACCAGCTCAAATTTTCAGTTACCAACAATATAGCCGAATATGAAGCTCTTCTAGCTGGCCTAGAACTCGCCCATTCTTTTCGTATCACTGAGTTACGAGTCGTAGGTGATAGTCAACTCATTCTTCGCCAGGTGCTCACTAAATATCGCACTCGCGATCCCAAACTCAAGCCATACCAAGAACTCACTGCTGCCTTTGCCAAACTGTTCACAAAACTGATCTTCGTTCATGTCCCTCGTCATCAGAATATTCTCGCCGATGCCCTCGCCTCATTGGCATCATCCATAAGGTTCCCTCTAGGAAGATGGTTTAAGTCCATTTCCATCTACAAACTTCACGCCCCTGCAATCGATGATGCTTCCTACGTGAACATCAAAGACAGGATAGCAAGGAAGATCCTGCAGGAAGATATCCTTGAGAAGAGGGAGATCATGTTGGCAGAGGTTGAAGAAGAACTGGCTGATGAAGAGAAACCATGGTTCTATGAAATTGTCAAATACTGCCAAGATCAGTCTTATCCTGAAGGGGCCACCACAGAGGACAAGAAAGCCATAAGAAGGGTGGATCAGAAATATACTCTGGTTGGAGGTCTACTCTATAGGAGAAGCCTTTCTGGTATTCTGTTAAGATGTCTTGGTGACGATGAGGTTTGGAAATGTGTGGACGAGACGCACTCGGGTGTGTGCGGTGGCCACGTGAATAGTCAGATGCTCGCCAAAAAGATCATTCGGCAAGGCTTTTACTGGGCCACTATGGAAGAGGATTGTGCTATCTATGTCCGTAGGTGCGTCAAGTGTCAACTTCACGCCGATAAAATCCATTCACCATCTTCCTCACTTCATCCAATATCCTCCCCGTGGCCTTTCTCCATGTGGGCATTCGACATCATTGGTCCTCTAGGTGATCCCAATTCCCTCACCAAGCAGAAATCTTTCATCCTTACTACGACGGAATACTTCACCAAATGGGCCGAAGCCGAAGCTTACGCGGAAATCAAGGCGTCAACAGTCTGCAAGTTCATCATGAAGAACATCCTCGCCAGATTCGACATCCCAAGCATGATCGTCACCGACAATGGGCCACAGTTCATTTCTCAGGACCTACAGGACCTCTGCAAAAGGTACGTAATTGCATTGCATCATTCATCGCCTTATTACCCACAAGGTAACGGCCAAGCGGAGGCCACCAATAAAACATTGCTCAAAATCATCAAAAAAACCTGTGAGTCTAGTAAGTTTTCAGACTGGCCAGAAAAGATTATCGAAGCTCTATGGGCCTATCACACTTCAATCCGTACCCCCACCGGGCAGACTCCATTTGCCCTTACTTATGGTATGGAAGCGGTAGTCCCGTACGAGACTCTGATCCCTTCTCTCAGGGTACAATTGGACGAGGAATTTCCCCTCGACGATCGTCGTAATTCACTCCTTGCCCAGTTGGAACTCTTGGATGAGAAGCGGCTGGCCGCTGCCAAACACGCGCGTGTGTATCAAAATAGACTCGCTCATTTTTACCAAAAGAAAGTCGTTGAGAGAAAATTCAAAGTCGGTGAGATGGTCGTAAAATGAATTTTTGTCAAACCTGGAGGGTCGCGTTCTAAGCTCCAACCCAATTGGGAAGGACCATTTATAATTCAAGCCGTGTACCCTGGCAACGCCTACAAGCTAGTCAACGTCGAAGGGACCGAGTTATCCCACCCTTGGAATGGGCTTTATCTTAAGAAATACTACCCTTAGCTCAAAACAAAAAAAGATGAAAAGATAGAAAACATCAAAAACAAAGAAATATTGGAAACCACTAAAAATATGAAAAATTCAAAATGCCGATGCCTGGCAGTCACCATGTAGTTAAGTTCCTGCATCTAACCTTCATGTTAGGATAGGGCCCATTAAGGCTTGGTACGCACCGGGTCTTGGTTTGCCAGAACCGTGGAGATCCCTGTCCAGCCACGTCGGCCTATGCTCGCTCGAAGGAAGCTAACATGTGCTCGCTTATGTATTTTATTCAAAAAAGTCGGTAGCATCACCTACGGTGGGGCCCCACCCAGAAGATCTCCGGAAGCTGTAATCTTTATTCTTTTCTCTTCGACCAAATGAGATAGTCGGCGCCCTTAAAACGCTGAGCGTGAGAAACCGAAACTCAAACCCCAAAGGCAAGAGTAGGATCCATTTCCTCGAGCATCGATCAGAGCACGAGAAGAGGGCAGTGTCCCCGCAGGCATACGAAAAGGGAGCCCACAAACGTCAAACGACTATATCTTCCTCACAAAAAGAAATACAAAATCAAAATCAAGAGCCTGGTCGTGACCGTGCCTGATGCGATAAATGGAACCCCTCAAAGCAAAAGTCTGAATCCACAAAAAAGGGGGGGCTATGGAATGTAAATGCTCGAGATTTGGTCCGAAGTTATCCGAAAGGAAAGAGTTAATGGGCCCTTATTCGCTCGCCGGGTTAACGGTTTTGCTGATCCTCTCAGGAGGTTTATCCCCCACGCTCTTCCTTCTTCCTCTAAAGATGAAGTTTCGATGGAGTTTCTGAAAGGTGAAAACTGCCCAGGGTCTGCGACCTTATTTTAATATACACATTTGGTTGCCTACTTTGAAAAGCAAAAACTATCGCTGCGAAGGAGTCTCCGTGTTTCTGGCTGGTCAAGACCCCTATTTACCACCTTGATGTCTTCTTGTTTAACCTCGGGCTTAGGCCAATGCAAGCGCGTCACCTATGGGTGCGACGGCGTCTGATTCCGAGTCAGCGTCGCGCGGTTGGTCGTTAGGGTTCCAGGGTGTTCCATCATATACCATCTAGAGTTATGAGGAAACAGACCCGGGTCAGGCAAATCTCTTACCTCAAACACCTTTTGGGTGAATCCCTGTGGTCGAAAGCGACTGGGAGCCTAAGCATGGCATGACGGTATTGTCATCAGGGTAAGTCTTAGCCGGCGGGATCATCATTCGAGGGGTCTAGAGGCCCAAATCAACCTAGATGTGCACTTAGGATACCTGGGAGGTTAGTAAGAAACCCCTGTTCTCATGTAGGTTAGGTGCCATTTGGGTGCTTGCCAGGCGTTAGCAATAAAAAATTGAAATGATAAAAATAACAAAAAATGGAAAAGAAAAAAAATGTACATATTTGCAAACAAAAAATCTTTTTTATGATAAAATCAAACAAAAAAAATGCCAAATATAAAAAAAAGAAAACAAATCAATCCTGCATGATTGCATTTGCGTGCAGCATCTCACTTTAATACCGCTTGCATTCGTGTGCTTGCCTGTCGCATTTATCATCACCACTTCTTTCCCTTACCTTCGTTAAAATAAAGGCTTGGCCCCTTGACCAGTTATCAAGGACAGCCACAGTGACCATTTGTTTATTGAGCAAGGGGCCAAGTCAGAACAGAAATTATGATTTGTTTGTTTCAGTGATATGTGCAGGGATTCAGGCAACTGAAGCAAAGGTGAAAAACAAACAAACCGAACCTTGTATTTTATTCCAAAAAAACCAAAAAAAATTACATCAAGTTCCGCCTTCTCTCTCTGCATTACTCGTCCCACTACTCTCCGGGCAAAACACTCTCAAAGGTGCTACCCAACTACGAAAAGCAGTACTCCTACCGCTCTGTACTCCCCTTCCTATTCCCACATCCCGGCGTTGATCCACGGAAGCAGCAGAGAAGCTACCAACACGAAAGCCACGCTCTCGTGCTCTTCGGTAGCGCTCCTCACCATCTCTCAGCCATTGTTCAGCAAGACCAAGGCTGATTCGGAGTTTGAATAGTTGGGCCTCCATGGCCCTTCGTTCCTCCCTTTCAGTCAATCTGTTGGCTCTTTCTCTCTCTACGTCTCTTTCTCTCTCTGTACGTTCTCTCTCGCGGTCTTCCCTCTCCAACTGGAGAGTGATCCTCAGTTCCACGGCATCCCTAGAGGAGTCGTCATCAGTATGACACCGCAGTTCCCTCTCTAGTTCTGCTATCCTAGCCTCCTTCTGCGCAGCCGTGGCAAGCGCTTCTTCCGTCTCCTTTTCCTGCCGAGTGTACCATCTCAGATACGCAATAAGGCGTAAAACGAAGAGAACTCAGCACTGAAACTTTTACCTGTATACAGAGCATCCTATCTGCCTCCGCAGCACGCTGCGTGGCATGAGCAAGTTGCTCATGAAGCGAGTCAAGTTTTGAGGTGGGAATCCACAAGCTGGAAGAGGCACCACCTACTCCCATCGCTGGGGAAGCCGCGCCAATCTGGGCATGCTACGACCGTGTGAATTAGCAGCCAGCATCAGGAATCTGGGGTTTTAATTAGGAATGCATTGTACACCTACCAAGGCACTCGTAGCTCCGCGAGCATCGCCCAACCGTTGTTCCATCTCTGCCAAGCGAGTTCGTAAATTCGCTATCATGGTATCACGAGTATCCTGCAGCCATACGAGTCAGCATTTCCACCAGAAAACCAAAAAAAAAAAAAGAGAGAGAAAGAAGAAAAGAGGAAAAGGGGAAACCTACCTCCACAAATCCCCGGGGTTGGAACCGCTCTGCGTACTTTGTCCTATATAGACGCAAGTAGTCCTCGCTGTCCTGTGCATGTGATTCTACAATCGTGCCACCCCGTTGCCAGTCTTCACACTGTTCAGGGAATCGCACGCGCCAATCAATGCAGGTCGCCGGTCCTCGCGTCTTTCTCCCGACACGAGGTGGCGCAGCCGTATCCACCCATTCCTGAGCCAGTCCTAAAGTCCTCATAACCAATCGTAGCCGAAGCGGCTCGATTTCATTCAGGCAGTGCATCCACAATTCCCGTCCGAACCGGGCACGACTTGCTAGAACCCACGGCTGGTCGGCATCGACCATGTCTGAGTACGGTCTCCAGTTGACCATCGCTGCAGGGAACTCCTGTAGCTCCCGCCTTAGCACCATCAGTTGGTAGGTTAGGGGTGCCGCACTCATGATGGGTTCCCACCGCCTGGCTAGCGGCACCATCGCAGGTCGCCGATGTCGAGCTCTCCCCATCGGGAGGTAATAATAGCTCCACAGCTGCTCAGCGCAGGTCATCAGTACCTTGCAAAAATACAAAAAAAATACAAAACAAGCAAAACCAAAAATACCTGGATGAATGGTGTGAAACCACTCACAGTCATCTCACGGTCTGCTTCTTGAAACAGACCTGCGAACAAGTACGCCAGCATGGCAGCTCCCCAGGCATAGTATCCTACTCTTTCAAGGTCTGACAGCAGCTCCAGGAAGCAACATTGGATACCGTCCCCTTTCGAGCTCAGTACCAATCTCCCCAAAAGGAAGAGGAGAAATCTCCTCAAATCTATGTTGCATCTTTCCCAGTTGCCAAAATCTGCACAGTACACGACACGGCATCCTATTTCCATCCTTTCCATGAACTCTTCTGAGGATTCGTCGTCCCGTCGACGAGTGTCGGTGAGCCCTAATGCATCCATGAGGGACGCCCTAGCTACCGACCTGTTTTTCCGACCATCTAGGTCTAAACCCAGTAGCTTCTGGGCACCTTCTCGGTAATCCGCATAAGTGACCCCGGTCACTGCCTCGCCCTCCACCTTCAGACTTGTGATCTGGACCACATCCTCCAAGCTGGGCACCATGTGCCCCCAGGGCATCAGGAATGCCCGACTCACTGGGTCCCATCTCTCACACAAGGCTTGGATCAGGACCAGGTCGAGCTGGATCAGCTCGATCCGAAGAAAAGTGCCAAAACCCATCACGTCTAGCCTAGCCTTCTGAAAGTCTGGGAGACCTCGGTATGCTGCCACTACCAACTCCCATGAGATCTGTGATTTCATCACACTCTACGCATACAAGGAATGGAGGTGAGGTTTGGTCAGAAGAAAGGAAGAAAGAATGAGAAAAGGGCAGGAAAGCTCAGCTTACGAGTTGTGATTGGGCCCTTTCGCTAAAGTGCCCTTCGAAGTCCGAAAGCCTCCTGGAATTACTACCACTGGACCTGCTTCTCTTCGAGGAGTGGGAAGATTCGCCCTCCATCCAACTCTCGGAATTTTGAACTCCTCCTCTCCCGTGAGAACTTGTGCTCCTCGAGTTAGTCCTCGATATACCTGGGAAGATAAAAGGGACAAGAATTTATAGAAATGGAAGAGTGCGGGCCAAGATTACCTCCGTCACCTGTTAATAATCGCCCTCACAACAAGGCACCTACCATGCGGTCTCGTGTGTCACTTCACCGCTCGCACATGGTGATTGATTGGACGAAGAATATGACGACTATCCCCCTATGTTGTCTAGGGATACCCTTTCATGTTTTGGAGGACGTCCGCAAAATTTGACACAGCATCCGGGAAAAGAAACTAGGGCCGTCATTTTTGACTTTGACGGAAGATTCCCGTGGAAAATGGTCACAACAAGACGCGATTCTCCACTCGGGGCGGAATCTCGGCAGACCCATCACATGGAAATAGTGCAAAGGAGAAGAAGCGTAGGGAAGAAGGAACGCACAAGAGAACAAACAAGCAACAGCAAATCAAATCACTCCCTTCATAATTCTACATAAGCTGTCAAAAACATCATAAACATAAGGAGGAGGCGAGTCCACCAGCTTGCCGATCCTCACCATCACTCATCTCTCTGGGCGCTCCCCTCCTCTCCCCTGAGGTGCGGGTCTCTCAGAAGCCTCCTGGATCCTCGTGCAGTAGCACCCGCCTCGCCTCGTGGCGCCGGCTCCACAGCAATGACTCGCTGCTCCTCCCCTGGCGTGGTGAAGAAGCCACTAGCGGCAAAGCGACCGGATTGGCGGAGTCGCTCCCCGAACTCTCGCGCTCTCTCGTAGTGCGTCTCCATCCCTCCTAGCCTCTGCACGACGGCCTGAAGGCCCAGCTGGAGCTCCCTCACTTGGGCCTCCAAGGCTCTCCTCTCGGTCTGATCCCGCTGTCGCTCGGACCTTCTCTCGGTTCTCTCTCTCTCTGCCTCTCTCCTCATCATCTGCAGAAGAACCCTTAACTCCAGGATGTCTGGAGAAGGTCTCTCCTCACCGCGATGTCGCAGCTCCGCTACAGTCGCCACCCAGGCATCACGCTCCTCTTCCGCCCGGGTCGCGCGGGCCACCGCACCGGTAAGTTGCTCCCGGAGGGAGGCAATCTCGAGAAAAGGGGCCGAGGAACTGGAAGATGCGCCACCAATCATCCCCGCCGTCGCTGTCTGCTGGGCACGCTGGAACAAAATAAACAACGGCCGTCAGTGAAACTCTAAAATCTGAAGATAAAAGTGCGGCACGTAACTTACCAGGAGCGACAGCTCATGTTGAGCGACGGCCAACTGCCGCCTAACCTCTGACAGTTGGGCGCGCGAGCCACCGATGCCACGCGTGTCCCCAGCTTGGGGAAGCCCCGCATAACTCTCTCTCTGCCGCCGCAGGAAGTCGACGCTGTCCTGCACCAATACACTCCCTTGCTGTCCAGGGAGACGTACGTGCCAGTCCTCGAGCCTCGCCTTGCCGCGACTCTCCCTCCTGACGCGGCTCGGCTCGTCCGCACTCGCCCACTCATCGGCTAGGCCCAGGGTCCTCGCCATGTCCTGCACCAAGGAAGGAGGACCTCGCATCATAACAAAGAACGCGTCCCCTGTCTAGGATGCGTCCATCACTTGAGTGCAACACTTGCCGAACCCTTTCCCCCTCGCACGCCTTGCTTCAAAACTCAAAATCGATCATAAGAGGAAGAGATCGGAGGACCTACCGGACCGTGTTCACCTCCCTCCGCGACATCGGGCCCCTCGGGTCCCTCGAGGGCCCGAAGCGGCCCTTCCTCCTCCATAGACACCGTTCCGTGCTCTGGCGCGTCCCTCCTTGGGCGAGGGGTCCCGCGTCCCTCTCCACCTTCACCATGGTCGGGCCCACCGAACTCCATCGATCAAAAGAGGAGGAAGACGAAAAAGGGGGCAAGCGAGTTTCGGTAGAAGGCGGGCTCGTTTGCGGGTAAGGCACGGGAGAAGGAAGGCCACCCGACGCTTTAAATTTGAATTCAAGGATTAAGACGCGTCCTCGCGCCTGGACGCGCCCAAAAGGGGGAGAAAGGAAATAAAATCCCCCCATGCAAAGTAGTTCCCTTCTGTCCAGGGCAAAAGTCTCGTGAAGCGTAAACAACGTGGTGCAAAAGAAAGTGCGGGAAAGAAAAGGGCACGCCACACGAAATCTATTTCATATAATAGTCAAAGTACATCATACAGTGAGTAGGGTGACGTGTACAAGCAACTCTCTAACTCTCGCTGCCACCCTCCTGGTCATCTCTCTCCTCCCTCCTCTGCCGGGGATCCCTAGGGGGCCTCTGCGAACCCTGAGAAGCCGTGCTCGCCTCGCCCTGCGGTGGCACTCCCGCCTCGAAGGCGCGATGACGCTCCTCGGCCGAAGAAACCAGATAGCTGCCCATGGAAAAAGAACCAGACTGACGAAGTCGTGCCCTGCGTTCCTTCGCCCTCTGGTACCGCTCCTCGCTCTCCCGAAGCCTCCCCTCCGCCGTGCCGAGACTCAATCGGAGCTCCAGCAGCTGGGCCTCCAGAGCCCTCCTCTCGGTCTGATCCCGCTGTCGCTCCTCCCTCTCTCTCTCCCTCTCCTCTCTCTCTCTCACCGCCTCCCTCCTCGACAGCTCGAGGGCGATCCGCAGATCCAGCACGTCACGAGGGAGCTCCTCAGCCTCCCGTCGACGCTCCTCCTCCAGCTCCACAATCCGGGCGTCACGCTCCGCCACCCGAGCGTCGCGCTCCTGCTCGGCACGAACAGCACGCGCTAGGGCCCCTCGGATCTCGGTCATCTGTCAAAGCACGTATGCACCGTGAGAGAACAGTGATAGAAGGAGAGCAGCCAGAAGGAGAGTCGAGGTCAGGCAAACGCTCACTCGAGCCTCGCGGTCACGCTCGGCCTCCTCAGCCCGAGCCACCGCATACGCCAGCTGCTCCTGGAGGGCAGAAACCTCCGGAGGAGGGCCCCACGAACTGGAACCCGCTCCACCAGCCATCCCGGCTGCCACTATCTGGTGGGCCTACTGAAACACGGGGCAAACGTCAGTCAAAGGCTAAGCATCAAAAAAAACCCAGGTCAAAAAAAAATGCATTGCATAGACTCACCAGGATCTCCAACTCCTGTCGGATGGCCACCAACTGCCGCCTGGTGTCCGCCAACTGGGTCCGCAGGTCGGCGATCATGTTGTCACGAGCATCCTGCATTGCACATAAGTTAGTGACACATGCATATACATATAGAAGGGCGAAGCAGTTTCATTTCACTTACCCCTGCCATACCACCCAAGGAGGCGGTCCCCGTACGTAGCTCGATACCGTCTCATGTAGTATGTGCTGTCCTGTACATGGGACACCACTGGGACCCCGCCCTGCTACCAGTCCTGGTACTGTGCTGGGAAACACGTACGCCAGTCCACAATCTTCGCCTTCCCCTTGGTCTTCCGCTCGATGCGGGCCGGCCCATCTACATCGACCCACTCTTGGGCCAGCCCCAACGTCCTCATAACCAGCCTCAGTCGAAGCGGCTCGATCTCGTCCAGGCAATGGACCCACACGTCCCGCCTGAAACGAGGAAGACCCGCTACAACCCAAGGCTGGCCAGCGTCGCCCATGCCCAGGTAGGGCCTCCACACCACCTGCATCACCATGCATACATCATGATAGTTACCATTGAGTCACATGCATAAACATAAAAAAATCATATGCATCATACCATGGCCTCGGGATACTCGCCCAACTCCCGACGAAGCGACGCCAGCTGGTAGCCGTGGGGTGCTGCAACCACGACCGGCCTCCACTGCTGCGCCAGAGGCACGGCCCTCCTGTTCCCATGCCTAGCCCTCCCCATCGGGAAATAGTAATAGCTCCACACCTGCATCCATCATACATCATTAGTATAATAATTGCATATTTAACTGTGAGAATGCATAAATAAAATGTTTACCTGGAGAAAAGGTGCGAAGCCGCTGACTGTCATCTCCTTCTCCGAAGTCTGGGAGAGATCGGCAATCAAATGGGCAAGTAGAGCCGCACCCCATGCGTAGTGCCCCACTCTGTCAAGGTCCGCCAGGATCCCGAGGAAACGGCAGTGGATGCCATCCCCCTTCGTCCCCAGCAGAAGGCGGCCCAGGAAGAAGAAAAGAAACCTCCGGAGGTCTAGATCCACCAGCTCCCGCTCGCTCGGGTCCTGGGTGAAAGCTGCACGGGCATCTCCCTCCAGTCGTGCCAGAAACTCCGCTCCAGTCTCGCTGACCCGCTGGCGCGGGTCGACGAATCCGAGCGCCTCCATGATCTCCACTCGGCCGACTACCCTGCTGTCTCTATCACTCACGCTCGTCTCTAACCACAGCAGGTCCAGGGCACTCTCTCGGTAGTCGGGGTAGGTGACCCCGCTGACTGCCTCTCCGTCAACTCGTAGCCCGGTGATCCGAGCCACGTCCTCTAGTGTCGGCACCATGTGCCCCCAGGGCATCAGAAACGCCCGGCTCGGTGCGTGCCACCGCTCCCTCAATGCCTGGATAAGAGGAAGGTCGAGCCGGAAGGGCTCGATCCTAAGGAAAGCTCCAAAGCCCATGGCGTCCACACGCGCCCTCTGGAAGTCCGGCAGCCCGCGGTATGCTGCCACCCCCAGGGACCAGCTGATCCGGCCCTTCATCACGCCCTGCACACCACAAAACCAACATAGAACACATCAGCATCATGAATAGTAATAAACAATAACACTGTATATACTACTTATTCATTTTATTTTATTTTTCTTTTTAAAATATTTATTTTTTGTGGAGGCGTCCAGGCCCCTGGACGCCTCCTTTCCATTTCCTTTATTTTCTTTTATTTTTAGAAAAACCCAAAAACCAAAACAAAAAATATATTAATAATATACATATTATCATGGAGGCGTCCCAGTCCCTGGACGCCTCCTTATTTTTAATTATATTTCTATTATTTACGTAAATAAACAAATAAACAAAAAGAAAAAGAAAATGTGGAGGCGTCCAGGCCCCTGGACGCCTCCTTTCCCCCACTACCCGGCCTTCTCTCACAGCCTCTCGCCCGTCCGTTTAGCCTATTGAACCACAGAGTGAGAGTTCCGAAGGGCTTACCGGGTCTTGATCGTCCTCTCCCGCGTCGCCAACGCCCGCAGCGGCCTCCGCGGCCAGAAGAGGCACCTCCATCTCCTCCTCCGCAGTGATCTCCTCTGCTGCGGCCTCCTCGGCATCGTCCCTCAGCCTCCTCGGACGACGAGCCCGTCGTTTGCACTTCTCTCCACCCTGGCTTGGGCCTCCTTGCTCCATTGGGACTAAGAATGGGTCGTCTGGACTAACTGGATCGTTTGAATGAACAGTAAATGAGCAAAGGGGGGAGGCCCCCCCCATATATAGAAAATCCATCTTTTTTGGGGCGTCCAGGCGCCTGGACGCCCCCACATTTTTTTTATTTTATTTTTTTCAAGATTCAAAATTTTATGGGCGTCCAGGCGCCTGGACGCCCCCAAAACAAAAAAAATAAATAATAATAAAAATAAAAAATAAAAAATAGGGGCGTCCAGGACCCTGGACGCCCCCAGAACAAAAAATTAAAAAATTATAAACAAAAAAATAGGGGCGTCTAGGCCCCTGGACGCCCCCATAATAAAAATTTTGAAAATAATAATAATAATAATAAATAAAAAGAAAAAAAGGGGTAAGAGCATGTATATAATCCAAACAAAGCACAAAATAAAAACACAAAGAAAAAGAAAAATCACCAAAAAAATAATAATAATTAAGGGGACGAGGGTCCCAAAACATCCATGCCAGATTTTATTCCATCAAAAAAGCAGAATGAGCTACATCAGGGGTTTAGGCCCCTTAGGGGGGCCTTAACTTCCCCAGTTCGGTTACATAAGCCCTCCACGGCTCGCATTCTTCCACCACGTGCGCTAAAGCCTTTCCCGCAACACTTGTCTTCCAGGGAGCTTTAATGGCCTTCGCTTCCTTCGCGTCCGCTTCAGTGCCCAACTCCCTCTTCTTCAAAGGAACAATGCCAGTCGGTAGCGGGAACGAATGGCGTGGGATGCCAATCTGGAGGCAGCACCGATGCGCATTATAAAGGACGAACTCGGTCGCGCCGATCAGTTGAAGATCAACTTCGGGAGAAGGCCTCATGAGGAGATCTAGCGAAAGCAAACATGCCGGTGCACAAGTGAAGAAGCCTTGTGTCACGGTGCGGAAGTGAGACCGCCAGTCTTCACGTTTCTTCAGCCACGGAACGCGGTTCACTACAGTACCACCGAAGCCTAACACGTCGGCTATGTGATGAAGAGGGCTTTATTGGAAGAGTTTCGAAGCAGTTGGCATTCCCTCGCGGTGGTCAAATTTGAAGTGCAAATCAAGCCAGCAATTCAAGACAAGTGCGCAACCAAAAGGAGGCTTACCCATGCTCGAGGCAGTAAGGCCGCTGTAAAGATAGGCAAGGACGGCGGGTCCCACCCTCTTTCCACTCCAGATTCCGCGAATGGCACTTAGTTGACCCTCCTTCACTATGTTGTCGGTATGAGGAAACAAGAGAGCACCCGCCAGACAGATAGTGAACCCCTTCATGATTCCCTCCAAATAGTCATCGTCTGGTGACCATCTCAGGGCGTCCATGACCCACTCCGCGAGCTTTTGGAGATCGATCCCCTTTTGAGTACGGACCTTTCGAGCTGCGTCGGGCGGCATGAAGCTTCCAAGGACGCTTTCAGAAGTCCCTCCTGTCAGCATCCGCATAGCCTTCACCTTCTCGTCACTCTTGAATTTCTTCAATCCGAGCAGAAGTTCCACCTCCTAGAGGAGGATGGTCACCTCGAAGGTCGGGAAGATAAAAGTGTGGGTCTGGGGATGCCAGATCTCCACTAGTGCGCCCATAGCCGCCCAGTCCATACGAATCTTCTCGTAATGTTTGGCGTGAATAAGGAGCCCCTGCAGATGCCACTTCGAGAGTATGGCCCTCATGCCATTGGAGATATTGGAAGTTAGCTTTGAAAGCCATGTCAGTTTGGAAAACTTCCTCGGGCCTGGGAAGAGTGGATATGGCTGGAAGAGGAAAGAAAGAAGAAAGGAAGGAAGTAAGAAGAAGGTTCACGCGGAGAAATTTGAAGTGAATCAGCTTACCATATGCGACATGATCGTCCCACTCAGATGACCCTCGAGGTCGGAGAGTCGCCTAATCTCGCTGCTAGGCCTGCTCCTCTTCATAACGCGGGAAGACTCTCCTTCCATCCTGAAATCTCTAGATTCTCCTCTCCTTCCTCTCCTGAGCTTCCAAAACCCACCTTGGTACATTTGAATGAACTAGCCTAAGGGGAGTTCTTATAGGAAGGGTAGATCGCTACAGGACAGAACATGTCACATCAGCAGTCAATGTCAGGATTTTGGCTAGATCTCCTTTCCATTGTGGTGCGATTCTGTTACGATTCTGTTATTTTCTGATGTTATTAATCCATGCTGGCTTGTGCAAGTTTTACTAACGGACGTCTTTATCCTATGTCCTGTCCCACCTTTCATTGGTTGGTCCCACCTTGTCATGCATCGTAGTATATGATACCTACGCTACTAGAACATGTCAAGGACCTTGAGGCCCGAACGAATCTGGGATTTGAGTTCCCCTTCAACAAAAACGGTGATGATCCCGGAAGAATTTGGGTTGTACGGATAGGCCGTCAACTTGTGATAGAATGGGGACGACGGTTCCATTCAGTGAGTTGGTGCGCGGATAAACGGGCCCCAGCCCAGTATCGGCTCACCGGGTCGGTATCCTGACCCGTTCTTCACAAGTTGACAATATTATCCTTGGCTATTTTCTATTTTAGTTTGTTTTAAATTTTTATTTTAACCCAGCATGCATTCATATAGGACTTTGATTTATTACGGAAGATCATCCAAGTGATTCGATTGTGAAAGTCGTTGTGTTTCAATTCCTACAAATATGAGATATTCCACTCCGAATGAAATACTGAGTTTCCTTGAAACGGCTCTACGCTGCTCTTCCAAAGGAGACCCTTGTTTGGACAAACCCTCAGATATTCCTTTACTTTTGACCTTGTTTGACCCACCTTGGCCGCAGCACTTCCACATTGGCTGGTAACCGCTCACCAAAGGTGAAACCTGCAGGTTTATGACCCAGGCACTTCCACACCGAGAAGTTGGTCTCTTTTTGTTTCGTGCATGAGCGCACATCTCACCCTCACTTATTTGATCTCCGTCCAAGCAATCGTCAATATTTGAAAGACCTTCTTCAAGGTCGCCTCATTGAAACTTCAGGAAAGATTCCAAACAGTAACGTCAAAAGCGTGTCTCATCACACCTTGGCATCAACTTATCAGTCCGCTCCCACTTCATTTCACTCCACTTTGATACCATTCCATTACGTGTCGCTCCCTTGCAAAGCAGACGCCAAGGCGGGGCAGCTGTAGACACGCCGTTCTTGACGTCTCCTGAGAAAGTCTCATATTACTATACAACGCCCCGCAACGGCTTACGCATTTTGAATCGCTCGAGTGCTTCCTTTTCTTGGGTCTTCTTCTGCCTTTTTCGGCATCCGGAATCGTCTCGTCACGGCATTCGGACGGCATCAACACCAGTCGGACGCATCAGGAGGTTCCGGAATCAAGAAGGGTGTCTGCCGGGCGGCCGCCGACGCCTGAGCTGAGGACCCGGGTGGGTCTTAATGGGGGCGTCCAGGCCCCTGGACGCCCCTATTCTTTTAATTTAATTTATTTTTATTTTTCAAGGCCCAAAATCAAATAAAAAATAATAAATTAATGGAGGCGTCCAGGCCTCTGGACGCCTCCATAAAAACAAATATAAAAAATATAAAATGCCAGTTGGCATAAAAGACAAAACCAAATAAAAAAATATATATTAATGGAGGCGTCCAGGCCCCTGGACGCCTCCATAAAAACAAATATTAAAAATTAAAATGCCAGCCTTGGCATAAAAGATAAAACAAAAAATAAAAATAATATATTTATGGAGGCGTCTAGGCCCCTGGACGACTCCATCAACTCCGTCACGGGCGCCGGCCACCGAACGACGGTTTGTCGTGTGTGAAAAAATCTAAATTATGGAGACGTCCAGACAGCTGGACGCGCCCATTTCTGAATCACGAGGCGCCGCTCACAAAACCACGCGTTGCGCCAAACCGCGTGCGGCCGTCGGCGGTGTTCGGTGGACCTGTTTGAAGCGTCTGGGGCCCTGGACGCCTCCACAAAAATATTCTGAAAAAATAAATAAAAATAGAATAAAATATTAGTTCGGCCCTGATGGAGGTGTCCAGGGTCCTGGACGCCTCCACCCTCCGGAGCCCTATAAATAGAGGCCTACCCCCTCAGTTCTGGGGGAGCTTCGAAGAGATCCGATAGGCTGCCGGAGCCCAGAGGCTACCGGAGTCATTTCTAACCCGTGGGGTCTTTTGTAGGTGGAGGTTCTGCCGGCTTCTCGGGTGCCCACGCTCGCGAGAGGAAGGTCGTCTTCATCCACCGTGCTTCCACGTCGTCCCCACGCTGCCGGAGCTCCGCCGGATTTCACCATCGGCACATCCAAGAAGCCAATTCTTTCCTTTTCTTCGTAGTTCTTTTGCATTCATCATCTCGCATCCCCCTTCATAAGGGCGCCGTTTCTCATATACTTCTTGCATCCATCATCTCATTTTCCTCCTACTCGAGTCCGAGAGGGGTTTAAAAGATAACACCAACCAGGTGTGTGTCTTGCCATCATTTCGTTATTTTTTATCGCAAGGATTTGAATACTACACCTTCATCTTTCTAATCCACTTGTTATTTGTTTGTCGTTATTTTGCAAGGGTAACCGAGGAAAGCCCTCTCCGTCGGCCGGCCGGAAGGAGAGGAAGAAGCAACCCGCCATCTCCCGCTCTTGAGGTAGGCGCGATCACATTTTTTATTTTGGGCTCTTTTGGCCCCTGGCGATCACATCTTGTTCTCGAGGCCGCGGCGAGTCATTTCCCCAATGGCCGTTTGATTTCCCGTTCTTTATATTCTCTTTATATTCTGTTATATTCTGCTCATATTCTCGAGGCCACGGCGAGTCACTTCCCCAATGGCCGTTTAAATTCCCGTTCTTGTATGTTATATTCTTATCTATTCATGTTCTCGAGGCCGTGGCGAGTCACTTCCCCAATGGCCGTTTAAATTCCCGTTCTTATATGTCATATTCTTATCTATTTATGTTCTCGAGGCCGCGACGAGTCACTTCCCCAATGGCCGTTTAAATTCCCGCTCTTTATATTCTCTCTATATTCTGTTATCTTCTTATCTGCTCGTATTCTCGAGGCCGCGGCGAGTCACTTCCCCAATGGCCGTTTCAATTCTTGTTATTTAATTTCTGCATCATTCCCGTCCCCCCCGAGGTCGCGGCGTGTCACTTCCCGCTATGGCCGTTTAACCCCCATATCTTGCTATATTATATTTGTCCCGCTCACCCCGCCGGAGCAATCTCCCGTGGTGGCCCCTTCTCTTTTCTCTTATTTCTGTGTTGCAGCAAACAAAAAGAGGAGCCCGCGCGCTCCGCGTCCTCTCCGCTCCCCGAACCGCGTGACGTCGCTCACAGAGTATTGAGGCCAAACAAGCTAGAATTGTGAGAACTTATCTTAACATGCACCTCTGATTTTCACAGTGGCTATACTGACAAGCAAGTTCAACTAACACCTTTTTACGTAAGGAATCACAATTGTTAGATGCAAATACCCTAGTTACTGAGTGCAGTTAATTGTCATGCCTCATTTGACCCGAGATAACTTGCCACTTCATGCCTGACCCACTATCACTTCATTGAAGGGGTATAGTTTCTCAGTGGACAAGTGACATTGCCCTGTTAAGCCTTTCTAGGTCATTTTTTTATTTTTTTTGTTTTAAATAAACTCTACCAGATCAGAGTTAGTCAAGACATTACCTTTTGACGCGAACCACCTCACGTCTCAAGTGAAGTGCATTCGGTTACTCAGTAAGTCCTAACCATTGCTCTGTAATGAATGCTTTGGATAAATCTCACTTGATATGGTCGTTTGATCACAATACTCAATAGAAGTACATCAACCAAATTTGTCAATGAAAATGCATAAGTAGACCAAGGAACATTAGAACTTATAATTTGAAAAGCATCAACAGAAGTAAGCCTGTGGAGACCATCCTTCAAATTCCTTGATTGTAATCTTCAGGAAGTTATTGAGCTTAACATCTCAAATCATTCAAACACCCAAGATAGAAAGTGCAGGAAACTTCATTTAGAGAGATCAATCAATAAGAGGTAGTCTTAGAAAAGAATCTCCCCTTGAAATTATCCAAATGGGAGTGGAAAGATGAATAAAGGATGGTGCACACTCCCCCTCAACAATTGCAGGGATTTGAATGGCAATGGATGCTTGTAAATGTGTTTAGTAGATACAAGCATGAATTAAGACTAGAGTTGATGAGAGAACAAGACCTTCTATGATGCAACGCACAGAGGAGCAAAAGCAGAGACACACTGGAGGGCTCACGGAGAGGTTGACCTTAGCATACAGGAGGTCGACGCAGAGTGATCTCATAGAAAGGGAAAAAGCAATGAGTTGAACTGAGAGGTCGACGCACACTGATCAGTGCATCGACGCACTTAAGTCAGACAGATGCAATAGACTAAATGCAACAAATCTGATAAAGAACATATTTGAAAAAGTACAGTCAACTCCCCCTCAAACCATGGACACTAAAATACAGTATGTGAGGACACTTGGAACTTGGCGGAGCATCTTCTCTCGCATAATGAGTGTTTTTAGACATGGTGTGCCCGTCTTTCCACACACCACCATTTTATATACTGTTGGCCCAAACTAGATGGTGGACAAGAAGGGGGGTTGAATTGTCCCCCAGCCGAGATGGCGGATTTTAAAAAACAATCTAAACTAAACACAGCGGAATTAAAATTAGCAACCTTGATTAGCTCAAATTAAACTGAAGTGAAATTTAGGTTCACTCAATCTTTCTGATCTCACTCGAATAATCTATGCACTGAACGATTGAGGCTAACCAAAACATGAATAACAGAGTAGCAAGGTGTAGTGGTGCAGTGAAATAAAAATCAATAAGATAACCTATGAACGGAGATAGAGGAAATGGACAATCACACATGCATCCACACAGAATACAGAGATTTTTAGGTGGTTCAGGACCACGATGGGCTCCCCATGTCCACCCTTCACCGAAACCCGGTGAGGCTTCACTACATGCTATGAGACGTAGCAACACGGGAACGAGCCCCAACACCACACACGCTGCTTCCGTAGTAATGCACACACGGGGCCTAGCCCCAAACCGCTGCCACCGCAGCACACACGCACGCAGTCAGGGAACACACCCCGAACATAAAAATCACAGGGAGACACAGCTCTGTTTACAATAAAACCACACACTCACAGAAATATTCTGATTCAGAAAAGATACAGGATAATCAATATGTGCTCACAGCAGGATATAGATCAAGAAGCGCATCACAAATAAAAGGGTAAAAGATGTAGCATGTTTCCCCTTCATTCTCCAGTGGCCATAAGAAGATTTTTCTCGAAGTTTGGGTCGAAGGGAGTTGAATCCGCAACAGGATGGAGCAGCCGGTCATCTTCCTTGAAGATCCCAGCTCGTTTGCAACTCATACAAGATGATGGCCTTCAAATCCTAGCTCCAATCGCACCTGCAAGCATCAGAAAATGGTTATCTCTCAAAGCCCTCTCCTCTCCACCTCGCGGTCGCCCCCTTTCTTCCTTCCTCTGCAAGAGAATAGAAAGTATTAGCCCTCTCGATACCTTTCCTTGTGATAATGGCAAGGATATATATAGCAGCAATAAAGATGAACAAAAGACACAAAAGCCCTTTCAAAAACCTCTCAAAACAACCCTTAACATGTAGGAATGCCCTAAGTGTAAAGGTGTAAAAGCCCCAACAAAACGGACCATGAAATTGGAGTTTCGATAACAAATACGCAAACCCGATCTGGTTCGCCCAGAAGAAGTGTCGACTCATAGAGTCGACACTCTTGCTCTGGTGTTCTGCCAGAAGAGAGGAAAATCCACCCAGGACAAAAGTGTCGACTCTTAGAGTCGATACATTTTGTCAATCGTTCTATCAACATACAAAAACCCAACACATATGCTAAAGTGTCGACTCTTGGAGTCGACAGTTTTGGCCATCTGTTCTGCCAACGCACAGAATAGCCCCCTGGACACGAAGTGTCGACTCACAGAGACGACACTTGCTGCCTGCTGTGTTGAGGCAGTAAGCAGAGTTAACAAGTGTCGACTCAGTGAGTCGACACTTGCTCTGTCCAGCAAGAAACTGCCAATAGCATTCCAAAGCAAGCACAGCCAGTAAAGCCCTCTTTAAAACAGGTTTAGCCAAATGAGAAGACATGCTGAGAGGGTCTTCAAAACACCAAACAAACTTGGATTCATTTAGTGATAAATGAAACAAGATGAACAACACACTAACTACCACAGATTTCCAAGAACAAATATGCATGAAAACACTTGTAAACCCAATACATGAAAACCACTTCAAACACATTCAAGGAAATAGATAATCAAATTCAGAAGTACATTCATACCATGGATCCAACTGATTGAAAGCAATTTGCAAATCAAGCCAAACATTGATTTAGTCCAAACAAGTTGAACCTTCACAACCCTCACAGATCAATTAGATTCAAGCAATCCATTTCTGAATTGAATTCATCAATCCCTTCAAGGCACTATGAAACAAATTCAGAAATAAACTGTTATCATTTATCCAATGATCTGAGAACATTATAGATCCAGGAATTTAAGTTCAGTTAAGCAAATTTAAATACAGTCCAATTAATCTAAGTTCAGTAAATGAAAACTGAACTTTATCTGTTCACATAGATAGTACTAATGCAGTCCATGCTAAAAGAAATTCAAACAATCCATTGACAGTAAAATTCAACTTTGAAAAATTCATACTCATTTCTTGAAAACCATTCATATGACTAAACATATTTACTCATCTTCATCAAGCGATATGGAATGTGCATTCAATCCAATTCAGAACCAACCAGTAAAGGGTCCTTAAACCCCATTCAAAAGCACTTGAAAACTCAGTCTTTCTTAATCAAACTTGCATGAACACAAGTTTAGTCCAAAACCATCCAAGATAGTATGTGCATGAATTAACATGTGTAGGAACCAACATAGAAACCAGATTCAATCACAAAGATATGAGAAGAAAGGTGCATGAATCACTCACATACAAAGTTAATCAAGGTTTTGCATTAAGAAACCATGTTTCACAATTGAAAAGTTGATTAAATTTGCCATTCACTAATCAATATAGGAATGTCATTCTCCCAAGTTCCACCATGGTTAGCATGCCCTCATTGAATGCTTTAACCTTATGAAGGCATAGAAGCCATATAGTCAAAATGCTTGTATAACTGACATGAAATCCTCAATATCAAAATGCATGAGGACAATAGAGAACCCAATTTTTCAAGGCCAAGTATTAAGTGTCTTTACTATGCTTTCATGCTAAATAAAGGAGCAATCAGACCCAGTTTCATTCTCAAAAACATAGGAAGAAGGGTGCATGTTTCACAACCATCCTTAATCAAATTTCTGCATGAATAGCCATGTTCCATAGATAAAACGTCAGTTAAATCTGCCATGCACAAAGCAATATAAGAATTCCATTCTCCTGAGTTTCACCATGATCCTCACTAGTATTAGTATTAAAGCAATAACATTCATCTCAACAGACCATACAAAAACATGCATATAACTCAATAAGACCAACTTAGTGTTTACACCAATAATACAGAGCAACCCAACAAACCATTTGACAGTTCACTGAAAAACACAATGTTTCACATGTAAGCTCCAAAGTGTCAAGCACACTATGCATGAATCTAATTCATGATATCCACCATGCATTTCAGACCTGCAAGACAAGATAATCAACATATGAGCAAACCACCCAATATTTTGACTTCCATGCATATGCAAACCGCATAATATATTGTAATCATCAAAACCATTATCAAAAATAAAGAGGGAGTGCAACGAACCCAACAATCTCCTCCTTTTTGATGATGACAATATATTATGGCCACCAAGATTCTCTCCCCCTTTGACATTATCAAAAAGTGGGGGTGTAGAGGAACAATCAAAAAGGAAATTAGATTGAAAAGCGCACGAACTCAGCAATTCACCTACCATGAAAGGAAGGTGTATGAACCATGAACACCAAGCCAGAAATGACATTTGACGTGTAGTATGCAAGATGACAAAGTTATATGCAAATGCACAATTTTTAAATTTTTGTTCAAAATTATAAGCAAGATGACCAACCTATGCACACAGAGTGTAACAAAACTGAACTATATGCAGATGTTATGCTAAAAAGCACATTATTCTCTCCCTATTGTCATAAATAAAAATTGACTGACAATGGGATTATGTAACATGTTATTTACAAGTATAACCTAAAGATGTATCTAAGTGAGATGTAGTATGATATGGACAAAAAGGATCATGCAATAAGGCATTCAAGCATTCATAATAAGATATAAGAGCAAACAAGTCCCCTAGGGACATGTTTAAGAAGAGTGCTATTGATTCTAGAGCATGATGAACATGTGCAATACTAAGAAGGTCGTGCTTACATAAAGAAGGTACTGCATAAACTATGAAAGACGACTGATTCATAAAGAACATTCACACAATCAAACCCAAGGTGTATATGTGAAAGATTGAGCAATGAATTCCAAAGCAATATGGATAATCAGATTTTCTAAAGAACACTTAAAAGAACTTATCATCCATACACTTTCATACACAATGCTCGAATATTAGTAGCTACGTATGACCCCATTTTTTTAAAATTACTATAAATGGTGTGACTAACCTTTTGACACGAGTTGTATCCTTTGTCTCAGGGACACTTCCCGGTTACTCAATTTTGTCACTTACATTAACTGTGGATTTTATCACTTTTCGGCGTGAGTTGTATCCTTTGTCTCAGGGACACTTCCCGACTACTCGGTGGCAAATCACACTTATTCTTGATGTGGATTTATTTCTCCTTTTGACACGAGTTTCCTCCTTTGTCTCAGGGGAGATTCCCAGTTACTCTGATCCACGTTCCAATTATTCACTTTTTGGAGGGGCAAACAGTTTTTTCCTCACGAGATATGTAATTTCTATGTAGAGATTCAAGAGTCCTCTAAAGTGCTGAGAGGAATAACTGAAATCCTTGTTAGATTGAATCATTTATCTCGAAAAGGTGCAAAGTGTGTGGGTGGTTGTATTGAATGTAAGACATAAATTAGTCTAATCACAGTTATGTCTCCCTCTAAGTGTATGCACAGTTATAAGTAAAAACTCCCCCTTAATATGTGTCATGAAACAAACATGTCTAAATCAAAGTAACTTTATCTAGCAAGGGAAAGTGTCATAGGATGTTTTCAAAGAGAGGGTGATATAATATATATATACACTCAAACATCCATCGAGGTAAAGTTTTCACACAAATTGATTACCAGTACTTGGCTGAGAACATAGGTCCGAAGACTACCATCAATCATGGGGAAGGCTTCCAGTTTGACAAAGTCCAACCTTCCACTATCGCCATTTGATATACCGGATAATCATGGCATACAAGCACACAAATATGTCAAGTATATGCACGTAACCGAACAGATGATCAAAGACTTTCTTTATGTACAAGTATGCAAAGATGTGTATGATATGTGCAGTGTGTATCATGCAACTCAATATGTATTCTATGTATACAAAAATGAACTATTATTTGCAGGATGTAAGTAAAAGTATGAAAGACTTTATGTGCAGAGTAAAGCATTCAAAAACTAAATTTATTCATAAAATGTGAAACAACTCCAAACATATTTTTTACCTTTGCAGATCTTTCACAGTGAACTTAAGCAAGATAAATTTAAAAAACAAACCATTTTGGTTTCTCACCTTGAGAGTCCTTTATTTATTGACTTTCCTTGGCCTCAAGGCGCCCCTGCAAAAGAAGTTCTCACTTTGAAGATTTGGATACCCAAGCCATCTTGGGTCCCGAGGGGTTAGTTCTAGCACGAGCAAATAGATTCTTGTATCTCCTGGCATACCAATCATCATCTTATCTCATTGTGGCACAGTCATCCATTGAATGACCGTCCTGACCACAATAAAAGTAATAAACGGATTTCCTTTTTATGGACCATTTTTCATGATTTTTCATTAAAAAATAATTATTCATCACATATCCAACTTCACCACAGTAATGAAAAGAAAATTTTCTTTTGACAGACCAGTCATCATCATATTCCTGTGTGAAACAATTTTCAAAAATATGACCATGTAACCCACAATAGAAGCAATGAGTGTTGAGAGTTTTCTTTGTGGGTTTCCCATGATTTTTAGAGCCATCACACATTTTCATTCTTGACTTCAAAGCCTCATCATCATCAAATTTCATTAAAAAGTAATCATACATATCATGGCCAAATTTGCCACAGTAAAAGCATGAAGCATTCATTCTTTTCCTTGATGCATGATCATATTTAACAGTTGGGGGTTTTGCATGCACGCAAGAATAATCAACAACATTTTTTTGTTTCTGATTCTTTTATCACACGAGGACAAAGACTCATTCAAGCTCTTGATCTCATTTTCGAGATTCAAAATATGCAATTCAGTACTTATTAATTCTTCATAACATGACGTAATTTTATCATTCAAAAGAGAATTGATAGTCTTCTAGGTTGCAACCTCTTGCTCTAGAACATGAAGACTTTCAAGATCATCAACAATCACACATTTTCCTTTCTCAAGGGTATTGAGTTTATCAATGAGCAAATTATTTTGATATTTTAGTTTTTCAATTTCTTCAACAAGCTTTTCATTCTGAGCAAGTTCATTAAGCAAGATCTGATCATTATCCAAACAGCTCAATTTACCTCTTAGTTCCTTTTCAATGTCTTCAAATTCTAAAATTTTAGCCTTTAAGGTTTCATTTTCAATTTTTAGAATTGAAATTATTTCTTTATGCACATCAACAACATGCAGTAAGTTTTCATTCAAGTTCCTAACTTCTGAACATTTCTCACATGTGGAGGCAACATGTGCAGTATCTTGAATTTGCTTTTTCAATTTTTGATTTTTCGATTTCATTATTTTATATTTGTCAAACAATTCATCATAAGCATTTATCAATTCATCATAACTCAGTTCATCATCTTCATCAAAGTTAGAGTTTACCTTTGAACTCTCCTCGCTTTGACGCTCAATCTCATTGTTTGCCACGAGGCACTCACTATTCCAGCTTTCTTCTTGGGCTTCGCTTAGCCCATCCCAGATCTCTTTGGCTGACCTACAAGATGCAATAGAAGGAAATACATCAGTGCTCACTGCAGCCTTAAGAGCATTCAAAATAAACAAATTAGCATAATTCTTTTTCTTATCTTCATCGGTCCACCTTAACTCATTTTTTGGAAGAATGTGAGGACCATGAGTGATTAGATTCATAAGCTTGGGATCAGTATTGGTAATCTAAACACAAAATTTTCCAAGCCATAGAGCATAATCAAAACCATCAAAAATAGGAACCGAATTCACACTAGCCATCATTAATAGATATTTTCTCCTAGACCGTATGGTCCACGTATGAAATCAGAGACTAGGCTTTGATACCAATTGTTGGCCCAGACTAGATGGCAGAAAAGAAGGGGGGTTGAATTGTCCCCCAACCGAGATGGAAGATTTTAAAAAATAATCTAAACTAAACACAACGGAATTAAAATTATCGACCTTGATTAGCTCAAATTAAACTGAAGTGAAATTTAGGTTCACTTAACGTTTCCGATCTCACTTGAATAATATATGCACTGAACGATTGAGCCTAACCCAAACATGAATAGCAGAGTAGCAATGTGCAGTGGTGCAGTGAAATAAATATCAATAAGATAACCTGTGAATGGAGATAGAGAAAATGGACAATCACACAGGCAACCACACAGAATACAGAGATTTTTAGGTGATTTGGGACCACGATGGGCTCCCTACGTCTACCTCTCACCGAAATCCGGTGAGGCTTCACTACACGCCACGATACGTAGCAACACGGGGATGAGCCCCAATACCACACATGCTGCTTCCGCAGAAATGCACACACGGGGCCTAGCCCCAAACCACTGCCACCGCAGCACACACTCACGCAGTCGGGGAGCACACCCCAGACATAAAAACCACACGGAGACGCAGTTCCGTTGATAATAAAACCACACACTCACAGAAATATTCTGATTCAGAAAACATACAGGATAATCAATATGTGCTCACAGCAGGATATAGATCAAGAAGCGCATCATAAATAAAAGGGTAAAAGATGTAGCATGTTTCCCCTTCATTCTCCAGCGACCATAAGAAGATTTTTCTCGAAGCTTGGGTCGGAGGGAGTTGAATCCGCATCAGGATGGAGCAGCCGATTGTCTTCCTTGAAGATCCCAGCTCGTTTGCAACTCATACAAGATGATGGCCTTCAAATCCTAGCTCCAATCGCACCTGCAAGCATCAAAAAATGGTTATCTCTCAAAGCCCTCTCTTCTCCACCTTGTGGCCGCCCCCTTTCTTCCTTCCTCTATAAGAGAATAGAAAGTATTAGCCCTCTCGATACCTTTCCTTGTAAGAATGGCAAGGATATATATAGCAGCAATTAAGATGAACAAAAGACACAAAAGCCCTTTCAAAAACCCCTTAAAATAACCCTTAAGATTTAGGAATGCCCTAAGGGTAAAGGTGTAAAAGCCCCAAAAAATGGACCACGAAATGGGAGTTTCGATAACAAATACGCAAACACGATCCGGTTCGCCCAGAAGAAGTGTCAACTCTCAGAGTCGACACTCTTGCGTTGAGGCAGTAAGCAGAGTTAACAAGTGTCGACTCAATGAGTCAACACTTGCTCTGTCCAGCAAGAAACTGCCAATAGCAGTCCAAAGCAAGCACAGCCAGTAATGCCCTCTTTAAAACAGGTTTAGCCAAATGAGAAGACATGCTAAGAGGGTCTTAAAATAACCAAACAAACTTGGATTCATTTAGTGATAAATGAAACAAGATGAACAATACACTAACTACCACAGATTTCCAAGAACAAATATGCATGAAAACACTTGTAAACCCAATACATGAAAACCACTTCAAACACATTCAAGGAAATAGATAATCAAATTCAGAAGTACATTCATACCATGGATCCAACTGATTGAAAGCAATTTGCAAATCAAGCCAAACATTGATTCAGTCCAAACAAGCTGAACCTTCACAACCCTCACAGATCAATTAGATTCAAGCAATCCATTTCTGAATTGAATTCATCAATCCCTTCAAGGCACTATGAAACAAATTCAGAAATAAACTGTTACCATTTATCCAATGAACTGAGAGCATTATAGATCCAGGAATTTAAGTTCAGTTCAGTAAATTTAAATACAGTCCAATTAATCTAAGTTCAGTCAATGAAAAGTGAACTTTATCTGTTCACATAGATAGTACTAATGCAGTCCATGCTAAAAGAAATTCAAACAATCCACTGACAATAAAATTCAACTTTGAAAAATTCATACTCATTTATTGAAAACCATTCATATGACTAAACATATTTACTCATCTTCATCAAGCGATATGGAATGTGCATTCAATCCAATTCAGAACCAACCAGTAAAGGGTCCTTAAACCCCATTCAAAAGCACTTGAAAACTTAGTCTTTCTTAATCAAACTTGCATGAACACAAGTATAGTTCAAAACCATCCAAGATAGTATGTGCATGAATTAACATGTGTAGGAACCAACATAGAAACCAGATTCAATCACAAAGATATGGGAAGAAAGGTGCGTGAATCACATACAAAGTTAATCATGGTTTTGCATTAAGAAATCATGTTTCACAATTTAAAAGTTGATTAAATTTGCCTTTCACTAATCAATATAGGAATGCCATTCTCCCAAGTTCCACCATGGTTAGCATGCCCTCATTGAATGCTTTAACCTTATGAAGGCATAGAAGCCATACAGTTAAAATGCTTGAATAACTGACATGAAATCCTCAATATTAAAATGCATGAGGACACTAGAGAACAAGTTTTTCAAGCCCAAGTATAAACTGTCTTTACTATGCTTTCATGCTAAATGAAGGAGCAATCAGACCCAGTTTCATTCTCAAAAACATAGGAAGAAGGGTGCATGTTTCACAACCATCCTTAATCAAATTTCTGCATGAATAGCCATGTTCCATAGATAAAACGTCAGTTAAATCTGCCATGCACAAAGCAATATAAGAATTCCATTCTCTTGAGTTTCACCATGATCCTCACTAGTATTAGTATTAAAGCAATAACATTCATCTCAACAGACCACACAAAAACATGCATATAACTCAATAAGACCAACTTAGTGTTTACACCAATAATACAGAGCAACCCAACAAACCATTTGACAATTCACTGAAAAACACAATGTTTCACATGTAAGCTCCAAAGTGTCAAGCACACTATGCATGAATCTAATTCATGATATCCACCATGCATTTCACACCTGCAAGACAAGATAATCAACATATGAGCAAACCACCCAATATTTTGACTTCCATGCATATGCAAACCGCATAATATATTGTAATCATCAAAACCATTATCAAAAATAAAGAGGGAGTGCAACGAACCCAACATATACCATTGGGTCATGCAGATAGAGAACACAATCTACAATACGTGAACAGTGCAACCAACTAATCATGCAACAAGGACTCCCCCTATCATAAGTAACTAGTGACCCCTTGGACTTAGATGAGCAAAAACATGCAAGCACAATCAAGTGGGGGGTCTACGCAGACCCAATTCTCTCCTTAAAGTTAAAAATATGTCATTGCTTAGAGGTTTTGTGAGAATGTCTGCAATTTGCTTCTTAGTTTCAATGAATTGGAATTCAAAATTCATTTTACTTACCTCATCTCGAAGGAAATAATGCCTTATTTCAATGTGTTTCGTGCGGGAATGCTGGATGGGGTTCTTAGCTAAATTGATGGCACTTGTGTTATCACACAATATGGGTGTACATCGAAGATCTACTCCATAGTCTTGGAGTTGGTGCTTTATCCAAAGTACTTGGATCCCACAACAACCTGCTGCTACATATTCTGCTTCAGCAGTAGATAGAGCCACCGAGTGCTGCTTCTTGGAAGTCCAAGAGACTAGGCACCCACCCAAGTATTGGCAATTACCACTAGTGCTTTTTCGATCAAGTTTACAGTCCGCATAATCAGCATAAGAGTTGTGCTCCTGATTTTGATGATGATCACCATGATATGACAGGGTGTTTTATTATCTGACAATCTGGTATGTGGTAAGAATTTCTGTTGAACTTTAATGCAGGCAATAGTCAGCGTCGACGCCACAAGATCAAAGGGTCGATGCAGCCTTCAGCTCCTCCAAGTTGAAGCATACTTCATCTAGACTGCGTCTACGTCTCAAGCAAGATAACGTCGACGCTGTGACTAGATCTCAAGATGTTTGAGTCATGCGCATGCTAACTGCGTCAACGCCACTCGGATGCAGCGTCGACTTGCATGCCTCCAGAAGATATCTTCACACAGCGTTGACGCTACCAGCTACCAGCGTCGACGCAGCGGATGCCAAAAGACTAAGAAGATATCTTCACATAGTGTCGACGCCACCAGTTATCAGCGTCAACGCAGTGATAGCCTGAAGTCGTATATCGAAGGAAGATCAGAAGCTGTCTTCACACAGCGTCTACGCATTTAAATGCTGGCGTCGATGCACCCAGTCCCAGACAAGCGCTCGGGCAGAAGGACTGGATAAAGTGGGCCAGTCACGTCTGCAAATGAACTACACTCTTCCTCCTTTAGTCCAGAAGCTTCTCCACACGTGGGTGAATGATTGGGAATCTCGTGGGGGGGGCCCAATCTTGCGCGGGAAAAATGAAAAAGGAAATGTAGAAGTGGATCGAAGGGGGATGAGTAGAAAAAGAGAATAGAAGAGACTAAGAAGCACATATAGACAGAGAAGAAGGTGGAGAGCCTAGCATCGTGAAGAAGGTCCAGTGCGTGGATTGAAGGATAGGCTCGTTCTCCTGGTGAAGAAGATTAGAAGCTGAAGAACCATGAAGGCATCAGACTGATCTAGTCTCAACTGAAGGGAAGATCACACTCAGATCATACTGATTCATCTCTTCGGGCTCTACTCTCTTCTGCTGCGCAAGAAGTCTGAAGATCCATTGATCAGCATATTCTGAGTTTATTCCTTACCTTGTATTTTTGTTTTTACTATACAACTCTATTCTCGGATTACTGTTCCACTGGGATTCAGTGGTCAGGTGTGTTCTAATCCAGAGTGTGTTCTGAGCTCAGAGTGTGTATAGACTCTGTGTCTACAAGCTGTTCGACAGCGGTTCTAAGACAGGGTATAGCTGTCTTCTGCAGATTGGATCTGCAGGTCAGAGAAAGATTCTTCTCTGGTGTTAGCTAAGCTGTAAAGCTCAGCGGTGATCCCCACCGGTTTGGTGAGGGGGTGGACGTAGGTCTCGAGATAAAGACTGAACCACCTTAAAAACTCTGATCTACTGTGGCTTGTGCTTGTGGGTTGTTCTTGTGACTATTGTCTCGTTATATCGCTTAGACATTGCGCTAGCTCTTTAGAGATTCATGATCCGGATTTTAGTCTGTGCTATCACAGAGAGTGCAATTGTCTTATTAAACTTAAAATTTTTAAGTGGTCAATCTATTCACCCCCTCCCCCTCTAGCTTGACGATCCTCTGCTCCCAACAAGTGGTATCAGAGCGCCAGGCTCTCTTGGACGGTTTAACAGCCTAGAGAGAAGTAATGGAGAGCAAAGGATTCATGCCAGAGGGGTATGCTGTGAATAGACCACCATTTTTCGACGGCACTAACTATTCCTATTGGAAGAATCGCATGCAAGTCTTTCTCAGGGCCCAGGACTATGAAGTATGGAAAGTTATGAGCAAGGGGCCCTACATAATTGAAGGCGACGAAGAATTATGGGTAAAGGAGCAAGTAAGAAAATCAACCGTCAACTGGTAGGCAATGAACATTGTGCAATGTTCCCTGCATCCCAAGGAATTCTCGCGCGTCTCCTCATGCGCAAGTGCGAAAGAAATGTGGGATCGACTCGAGGTAATATACGAGGGTACCTCGGAGGTAAGGGAGACCAAGGCTAACATGCTAATCTCTGAATATGAGTCATTTCATATGAAGCCTGAAGAAAGTATTTCTGAGATGTATGCTCGTTTAACCGTGCTTGTCAATGGTCTCAAAGGTCTAGGGAAGGCCTATACAGATTATGAGCTGGTGAGAAAGATTCTTAGATCTTTGACATCCGTGTGGCACACAAAAGCCACAGTGGTCGAAGAATCTAGGAATCTTCCCAAGACCACTCCTGACGAGTTGATAGGTTCCCTTATGGCCTATGAGCTGAATTTGAAAAGATCTGATGAGGAAATAAAGAAGAAGAAACCCCTAGCTCTCAAGGCTGCTCCAAGCTGCAAGGAGAGCTCAGATGAGAATCTGACCTCTTCTTCAGACAGTGATTCAGGTGAGATTGCTATGCTCACTAAGAAATTTCAAAAATTCTTACGAAGGGAAGGTAAAGCTGGTCGATTTAGAAGCTATCAAGGTAAAATGAATTCTAAATTTAAATTTGACCAAACTAAGAAATCTGACAAAGTTGTGTGTTATCAATGCAGGAAACAGGGACATATCAAGTCAGAGTGCCCCGAAAATTCTAAGAAAGCGTACCCCAAGTTCAAAAATAAAAAGCCCAAGGCCATGATCAGTACATGGAGTGATGAAGAAGAGGAAGAGGAGGATAGCACCTCAGAGGAAGAAAAAGAAGTAAAGCTATGCCTAATGGCCAGGGGAGAGGACTCTACTGAGGTAAATTCTCCACTTGATGAATTTACTTGTGATGACTGGGAAGAAGCTTTCAATGACCTTATGGATAAATATGATGTTGTGAAGAAAGAAAATAAAATGCTTAAAAAGAAGAAAAACCAGGGAAGTCAAGAAAACCTGTCAAATGAAAAGGTGAAAATGCTAGAAGATGAAATTGTTTGTCTAAAGAAGACTCTGAATGAAGAAAATGAATACAGATCTGAATTGATTGAATTAAAAAGAGAGAATGACTTCTTACTAAAAACACATGATGAACTGAAGTTAAGAATGCAAAAGCTTGAAAAGGACACCAAAATAGCTGAAGAGAAATATCAAGTTGTAAATGGTGTCAACTTGAAACTTCAGGAAGAATTGAAGAAAGTTGAAAAAGAAAAATTGGACAAACAAACTTCCCTAGAGAAAATGACACAAGGCAAACATAATCTTGATGCCTTAATGGGAACAAAATGCAATGTCGGCAAAGAAGGACTTGGATATAATCCAAGCTCAAAGAAAGAAATTGGACTTAAACTGGTGACCTTCATATCAGAAGAAAAGAAAGCTGAGGAGAAACAGGTGGCTGAAGTAAAAAATGTTGAAAGAGACAAAGGGAAACAGATTCAGAAAAATGAACTGACAAAGGAGAAAGGAAAAGAAAAGATGAATGAATCTCCTAAGGCAAAATTTGTAAAGAATTTAACCAGCTGCAAGCCTGTCATTTCATCACCACCTAAGGCCTCAAGCTCCAGACCCTTCGTTCACCAACATAGCACCAGAAAGACTGAAAATACCAAATCAGGCAAGAGTCAGATGCGTCCACGCAAGACCAGTAATGTGTCAACGCAACCTTCATACAATAATAGGTCTTCTGCATATAGGTCTAGGCACTCAACTAAGATGCGTCAACGCTACGGGCATGTGGCGTCGACTCGGGCCGAATTCCAAAGAGTCCATAAGAATAGGAACGACCACATGGGTCGACGCATGCAGGGATATGCGTCCACGCACCCATACCACCATGGCCAACACTACAATCAATCTGGGTGGATGGGTCAACGCACACACCACAATGCGTCCACGCATCCTACATTCTATCATACACATAGGAGCAACTATGGGTGGGTGAGTCCACGCATTCATTCAGGAAGGTCGACGCATCCCATGTATGCATATCCTATAAGACAAACGCATGTACTTAGGGCAGTCAATCCACATCACCAAGAGGCTTTTTGGAGCCAAAATAAACGATGGCTCAATAAAGCAGCTAAAACAACCTTAAAATCAAATCAGAAACCAGCTGCCTCCTCAACTAAAAACCATCAAAAACCTCAACAAAGACAAATGTGGATTCCTAAGAACCTACTAAAATTCTTGAAGTCTTCCAGTGATCCAATGGGACCCAAGTGTGTTTGGGTTCCAAAATCTCTTGTTTGATGATTCTTGCAGGAATGCCTTACAGCCATGCACAACAGATGGTATCTTGACAGCGGCTGCTCAAGGCATATGACAGGGGACAAGGCCAAGTTTTGTCTCCTGGTTGAGAAGGATGGAGGATTTGTTACCTTTGGTGGAAACAATAAAGGCAAAATAGTTGGTAAAGGTTTACAGATCACCCAAAGTAGAGACGGATGCTCTATTAGTCAGACAAAGTACATCAAGGAGCTACTGAAGAAGTACAAAATGGAAAATCTGAAAGTAATCAGCACTCCCATGTGTACAAACACAACCTTGGATGCAGATTTGAAAGGTACAAAAGTTGATGCCAAGACCCATCGAGGTATGATAGGGTCACTTCTATACCTTACTGCATCAAGGCCTGATATTCAATTTTGTGTTTGTATGTGTGCTCGTTTTCAAGCTGATCCTAGAGAATCCCACCTAAGTTCTGTCAAGCGTATTTTTAGATACCTTGCTGGAACTCAAGACCTAGGGATTTGGTATCCTGCATCCTGCACCTTTGACTTGGTATCATATTCGGATGCAGACTATGCTGGATGTAAATTGGACAGAAAAAGCACTAGTGGCTACTACCAATTTTTGGGTGGGTGCTTGATCTCTTGGGCGTCCAAGAAACAACACTCAGTGGCACTGTCCACTGCAGAGGTAGAATATGTCGCTGCAGGGAGCTGTGGCACTCAAGTGTTGTGGATCCAGCATCAGCTCCAAGATTACCAAACTGATCTTGGATGTGTCCCAATATTGTGTGATAACACAAGTGCTATAAACCTGGCCAAGAACCCCATCCAGCACTCTAGGACCAAGCATATTGAAATCAGACATCACTTCTTAAGAGATGAGGTCAGTAAAGGGAGTTTCAAGCTTGTATTTGTAGAATCTGAACGTCAACTAGCTGATATTTTTACCAAGCCTCTCAACAATGAGCGTTTTTCATTTCTTAGGAGAGAGCTTGGACTCTGCAATTTGCATTCTGAATCTTGAATTGACTGCATGACCGCATATCTGAATGCTGCTTGATTGCTTCTGTGATGATCATTTGAAGTCCTGCTATGGTAAAATTGTTCATGTTTGAATAAGTCATACACTTAGGGGGAGTATGAATTTTTTTTTAAGTATGTCTTGGTATTTTGTTCATCTGAAATAAAACCTCAGCATGTTTACAAATTCATCTGTTTTAATCTCTTCTCTCATGCTTGAGTTAAGGGGGAGTAAGGTTGTATGCGGTAACGCACCCGTTAGGATGCGTCTACGCTGCGATGGATTGCCTCTGTTTAATTGTTAAACAATCCGTGCAGTATGGCTAAGTGCGTCGACGCTTCAGGTATTCTGCGTTGACGCTATGCAAGTAACAGTATGGTGTGATGGTGTTTATGACCTCTCGTCTAGTTCATAGGATTCTTTCGTTCATCCTTTTTAATCTTGTTCTTCTTCAAGAATCACCTTGCACTCAATCTTGTTCACCTTCTTAATCCCAAGATTTCTTGGAGTACTCTACTTCTATTCCTGAATAAGGGAATTGTCTCAAATGTCCTGGTGAAAAGGTAATGCCTCACATTCAGGGGGAGCTAAGGGAATAATTTCTAATGAAAACAAGTTTCTCTTAGAATAACTTCACACTATTTAATGATATAAAATGTGTGTCCTTCAATGTTTGAACTCACCAGAACTTGAACCTAAAAGTGGTTGAATCTGGAATAAGAACTAGACAAGTTAATGTGACTTGGTTCCTATCATCTCTTTTTCCCAATTGATCAAAAGTAGAAGGATCTTTTAATATATGGAAATTTAATTGGTATTGTTGCTAAAGTCTGCTTAGGTCTAAAAAGAGCTTCAAGAAAAAGTGAAACACACAGTGTATCTGTTCATTGCAGAGCAATGGTAGATTTCCACTGAGAAACTTGCTCTAGGCACCAAAGAAGTGTTAAAGAGCAAGTCATGAGGTGGACAACTATCTCTGTCCTTTAATGAAATTTATCCATGTTAGAGCAATGGTGATTCTCAACCGAGAAACTACCTTCCTCACCAATGAAGTGTTGGAAGGCATGTCATGAGGTTGATCACTACCTCTGATACTAAGCATAATGATTAGCTATGCTGAGTAACCGGGGACTCTGGTACCTGATAAGCATGTGTACTCATGTCACAAGGCTAGCTATATTTGACTGCTAATGGATGGAATAAATAAAATAAATATTAAGACACTTGTGTGTTGGTATGAAATCAAAGGCTCAAAAGATCTAATGAACTTATCCTCAATGCTTCTTAAATTTCCTTCTTCAAAGATTCTTTCAAAATTGAGTAACGAAGGATAAAGTCATGAGAAGATCCCGAGTATGAAGCTAGTTTAGAAATTACTCCAATTCTGCACTATTACTGCTCATTTCTGTGCTTCAAACTTCGCAGAATATCAACTTTTTATGTCACTAAATGGTTCGAAGCTAATCTGAGTAAATTTCTTTTTCATGGGAATTTGAACTGAAGCTATTAAAAATCCCTGAGTTTGAGTGTTTTACCTTATGAAACCTGGCTTCTAATGACATTTCCCAATTTCTGCTCTTTTAGCTGCATCTGCTTTATTACAAAACTCCTTGTCTTGCAACGTGTATTCACCTTATGGCGTCGACGCATCCTATCTCTTAAGGTCGACGCCTCTGTGCTTTTCCAATACACTTTTGTGCCTAAGTGATCACAGCGTCGACGCATTGATTTCCTCGCGTCGACGCATCCACTCTATCTAGGTTCTTTCGATTGTGATCTGGATCCGTTACCCGGTTACCCAATAACAAGATTGGGGGTTTCGCTTGTCACCCTTTTAAAACCCTCAACCGTGGGAACAGTCGGCTACTTTTCATTCATCCTTCTGAGGCACGACGGTTCCTCTCCTCCCTCTGAAACACCTCTTGACTGTTCTTCATCTCCTCTATCCATAAAGATGGCTCTCGCCTACTCCAGGAAGGGTAAGAAGCCTGCTGAGGAACCATCTTCAGCTCCTCCAGCTCCTGCCATCGCTGCTGAAGCTCAAGTTCATGAATCACCTGCGGCGGCTCCTCCTCCTACAACTTCTTCTTCTCATAAACGCAAAGACAAGGGGAAGCGTCCACGCAGCCCCTCCCCTCCTTCCAAAAAGAAGAAGGTCCGATCATCCTCCAAGCCTTCATCTCCACAGAAGAAAGCCTTCTCCAAAAAATCCAGGTCTGGGGTTTCCGTCTCCGCTCCTTCTTCTGGTAAAGACGAACCCCTGAAGGTTTTAATTCCTCGATATATCCTTGACTCGGACGAAGCCCTTCATGCTGTCTTCCCTGAGATTAGACCCACTTTGGAGTTTCAAGGTTGGTGGGGTTTTGCCACCAAGTACTCCGTCTATTATCCTACTCTTGTCAGGGAGTTTTACCGCAATTTATGCCATCAACCCGAACGTGGCAGACTGATCAGCTCTGTTCAGGGAGTTAAGTTTGAACTTACTGCTAGTCTGCTCGCCAAAGTATGGAAGATTCCTATGAAGGGGGCCGAACTTCACTCATTTCCATTGAATGAACATGAAGCGTTTGCTGTTTTGACCGGCCAGACAGAGGACCCTTCAGACATTAAGCAGACCCATTTGTCTAGCTTAAAAGCTAACCGGTTTTCACCTCATGTTTGACTCCTGCACCATATATGCACTTCCATCTTTACCCCTCAGAGCAGTGGTCGTGAAAGGGTTACAATCATGCAGAGATTTTTACTATACTGCATGTTGAAGGAAATCAATGTGTCGCTGATTGATGTAATCATCCAGACAATGGGGACTTGCCTGGATAACTCTAGGACTCTGCCCTACGCAGCACATCTCACAGCCTTGTTCAGGAAGGTTGGAGTTCAGTTTGGAAATGAAAAGAAGTGTGTTGTTCCTAGAGGCAATGTGTACTCCATGTCGTTTGTTCAGAATTTTATGGGTGTAAAAATTGTAGATGGCAAGCCAGTCAGAGTGCTGCCAAGTCAACAATCTTCTGTCAGGGCAGCTGCTCCTCCTCCTGAGCCCGAACCAGAGTCTGTCAGGATATCTCCTGAACCTGTTGCGTCTCCTCCGCATTGGGAGGGTCAAGAAAGAGATGTGGACATTGAGGTCCAAGGTGCAGCACAAGCTCCAGCCAGGTCACCTCCACCTTTTTACACTCATGATAGGCCTGCTCATAATGTTGATAGTGAGCAGGTTTTTCCTTCGTATGTGGTGGAATCTCCCAATGATGATGATGAGGAAGGATTTCCATCTGCAGTACCCACTTTTCAGGATGATGAGCCTGAATGGTTTGACATTAGAGGGGAACCCAAGACTCAGTGGGAACAAGGTGAGTCTAGCTCACATAATCTTAATAGAGAACTTGGGTCCAGTAGCCAACAACCTCAGGATGATTATTTTCAGGCTCCTCCTGGTGCAACTGAAAAGGAATTACTTGTTCACCTCATCCGAATGATGCAGCATCAAGGAGACAAACTTAACTCTTTTATTCTGTACACTGACTTTCAGTTGGAAAGACTGTATAAAAGAATTATCTTATCTGAAATTTCGACGATGGTCTTCTGGAGAGACTATATGAAGGCCAAGCAGAAAACTGACAAAGCTATGAGGAAGGTCCTGCAGAGTGTTGCCAAGATTGTCAACTAGATTGCAGAGTTAGTTTCCAATATGCACTCTACACAGATGTCTTCTCTTCAGACCATGGCCAAGATGCAATCCATGTGTTATGATATTCAAATTGCTATGGTTACTCTGCAGTCTCAAGTAACCTCGATTCCCACAGGTTTTCAAGCTGTGTTTGACAAGCTGTCAAGTCTTTCATCCTCCATGGACACTATGTGCCGTACGCTTGAGCTGTTGTCACGAGGATCTGACGATGTCCGCTCCGAGCTGGGTGGTCTTAAAAGCACTCTTTTATTTCAGTTGGGCGAGCTTTCTCAGGCAATTCAAGCTCTGCATGCCCAGCAGACCTTCTCATCTCATCGTCCTCCACCTCCACCGAGCCAGTCCTCTAGTCACTCATCTAGGAGACATTCTCAGTATTTTCCCTAAGTAATGGTCTGAATATTTTGTTATTCTTACTTGACTTCTGGCCTCCCCTTCTTGCTGATGTCAAAGGGGGAGACAATCACTATCTTGTCTTGTGAATGCACTTTGTTTTGTTTTATAGTTAAAATTGATCATGTGCGTAAGTGAATGATGAACGAGCTGAATGTGATACCTATGGTTATGCATGCCTCTGCTTACTTGATTATTGTATTACATGATCATTAAAGTGCCAGAACTCCATCATGGTTGCCATCATCAAAAAGGGGGAGATTGTTGTGCTCCTGATTTTGATGATGATCACCATGATATGACAGGGTGTTTTATTATCTGACAATCTGGTATGTGGTAAGAATTTCTGTTGAACTTTAATGCAAGCAATAGTCAGCGTCGACGCCACAAGATCAAAGGGTCGACGCAGCCTTCAGCTCCTCCAAGTTGAAGCATACTTCATCTAGACTGCGTCTACGTCTCAAGCAAGATAACGTCGACGCTGTGACTAGATCTCAAGATGTTTGAGTCATGCGCATGCTAACTGCGTCAACGCCACTCGGATGCAGCGTCGACTTGCATGCCTCCAGAAGATATCTTCACACAGCGTTGACGCTACCAGCTACCAGCGTCGACGCAGCGGATGCCAAAAGACTAAGAAGATATCTTCACATAGCGTCGACGCCACCAATTATCAGCGTCAACGCAGTGATAGCCTGAAGTCGTATATCGAAGGAAGATCGGAAGCTATCTTCACACAGCGTCTACGCATTTAAATGCTGGCGTCGACGCACCCAGTCCCAGACAAGCGCTCGGGCAGAAGGACTAGATAAAGTGGGCCAGTCACATCTGCAAATGAACTACACTCTTCCTCCTTTAGTCCAGAAGCTTCTCCACACGTGGGCGAATGATTGGGAATCTCGTGGGGGGGGGGGGGCCCAATCTTGCGCGGGAAAAATGAAAAAGGAAATGTAGAAGTGGATCGAAGGGGGATGAGTAAAAAAAGAGAATAGAAGAGACTAAGAAGCACATATAGACAGAGAAGAAGGTGGAGAGCCTAGCATTGTGAAGAAGGTCCAGTGCGTGGATTGAAGGATAGGCTCGTTCTCCTGGTGAAGAAGATTAGAAGCTGAAGAACCATGAAGGCATCAGACTGATCTAGTCTCAACTGAAGGGAAGATCACACTCAGATCATACTGATTCATCTCTTCGGGCTCTACTCTCTTCTGCTGCGCAAGAAGTCTGAAGATCCATTGATCAGCATATTCTGAGTTTATTCCTTACCTTGTATTTTTGTTTTTACTATACAATTCTATTCTCGGATTACTGTTCCACTGGGATTCAGTGGTCAGGTGTGTTCTGATCCAGAGTGTGTTCTGAGATCAGAGTGTGTATAGACTCTGTGTCTACAAGCTGTTCGACAGCGGTTCTAAGACAGGGTATAGCTGTCTTCTGCAGATTGGATCTGCAGGTCAGAGAAGGATTCTTCTCTGGTGTTAGCTAAGCTGTAAAGCTCCGCGGTGATCCCCACCGGTTTGGTGAGGGGGTGGACGTAGGTCTCGAGATAGAGACTGAACCACCTTAAAAACTCTGATCTACTGTGGCTTGTGCTTGTGGGTTGTTCTTGTGACTATTGTCTCGTTAGATCGCTTAGACATTGCGCTAGCTCTTTAGAGATTCACGAACCGGATTTTAGTCTGTGCTATCACAGAGAGTGCAATTGTCTTATTAAACTTAAAATTTTTAAGTGGTCAATCTATTCACCCCCTCCCCCTCTAGCTTGACGATCCTCTGCTCCCAACAATAAGTATATGAAATCAAATCAAAACAACATGATGCAGGATACCACAGCCCTAAGTCATTGGTGCTAGCAATGTATCTTAAGATTCTTTTCACAGCAATCAAATGAGATTCTTTAGTATTGGCTTGAAATCGAGCACACATGCACACACTAAACTGAATATCAGGCCTAGAAGTAGTGAGATATAAAAGACACCCGATCATACCTTGGTATGTTTTAGGATCTATAGATTTACCATTCTCATCCGCATCTAGAGATGCATTTGTTCCCACGGGCGTGGATATGTGTTTGGCATCTTTCATTCCAAATCTTTTCAGAACCTCTGATCCAATGTATATTTGGATTGATTGATGAAGAATCATTCCTTCGTTTGTGTGATCTATAGTCCAAGAAAAAATTGGAGTTCCCCTATGAGGCTCATCTCGAATTCCTTTGTCATAAGTTCAGCAAATTGCTTGCACATGATAGCATTAGTTGAACCAAATACTATGTCATCTATATATACCTATACAACGATGATGTGGCCATTCATTAACTTTGTGAAGAGCGTTTGGTCAATTTTACCTATGATGTAACCATTCCCGGTCAGATGTGCACCGAGTCTATCATACCAGCCCTGTTGAGCCTGCTTTAATCCATACAGTGCCTTGTTCAATTTGTAAACATGATTAGGCAAGTCAACATGTTCAAAACCAGGTGGCTATTCTACAAAAACTTCTTCTTTTAACAAACCATTTAGAAAGACACTTTTGACATCCATTTGTTGTAGTTTAATGCCTAGGGAGTATGCAAAGGCTAACAAAATTCTGATGGCTTCTAGTCTTTCTATAGGGGCATATGATTCTTCAAAATCAATTCCAATTTCTTGATTATACCCCTTGGCTACCAACCTAGCCTTGTTTCTAGTGATTGCCCCTTCTTAATTTAGCTTATTCTTAAAAACCCATCTAGTCCCTATTACATGCTGGTCGGTGGGTCTTGGAACTAGATTCTAAATTTGATTTCTTTCAAATTGACTAAGTTCTTCATGCATGGCATTAACCTAATTTTCATCATGCAAGGCATCTTCAATGCTTTTGGGTTCAAATTGAGAAACTAATGCAATGAGGTCTTCATTATGCACATCTTTATGAAATGACCTGGTCCTAGGGGGATCATGAATGTTTCCTATGATGTTCTGGATAGGGTGGTCCTTTAGAGTCCGAAAATTGATAAAAGACTCACCGGGCATAAAAGATTGGACAGGGTTTTCGGTCGACTGACCGGTTACCTATTGTACAGATGGCGGTTGGGAGCCTTCTCCTTGTTCTTCCTTGGATTCCAGGAATGTACCTTCATCCTCCTCCTTTTCCCTATCATCAATACTCTTATCTGAATCAGTTAATGTTTCAGCAAACATCACATGTGGAGTTTCCTCCATGGTTTGATTCTTAACATTAAAAACCCTATATGCCCATGATGTTTCAGCATAACCCAAGAATACTCCAATATTACTCTTGGCTTCAAATTTGTCCAAATATGATTTGTTATTGTTATGCACATAGCATTTTGATCCAAATGCTCTAAAGTATGCCAAGTTGGGTTTCTTACCTTTCAGCATCTCATAAGGACTTTTCTTACTCTTTGGCCTTACCATGGCCCTATTAATTGTGTAGCATGCTGTGTTTGTCACTTCAGCCCAGAATTTTCTTAGGACCTTGCTCTCAATCAACATGGTCCGGGCAATTTCCACAATTGTTCGATTTCTTCTCTCCACAATGCCATTTTGCTCTAGGGTCCTGGGAGAAGAAAACCTATGTGTTAGACCTTCCTGATTACATAGTTCAGAAAATGATGAATTTTTGAATTCTCCTCCATTATCTGACAAGATGGCAGAAATTCTGAATTTACCTTGTTGTTTTACTTTTCTGAAGAATCTTTGAAATTCAAGAAATGCGCCATTCTTATTAGTAAGGAAAAAGATCAATGTGAAACGGGAGAAATCATCAACTAGCACATATCCATATCTTTTCCCATTAATGTTGGTTGTTCTTGTATGACCAAACTAGTCCATATGCAGAAATTCAAAAGGCAAGGATGTCAAATCCTTACTTCTAGATTTAAAGGTTTTTCGAGTTTGTTTACCTAGGGAACATGCTTCACAAACCTGGTCAACTCTTGAATAGGTCAGTTTTGAAAAACCCTTGACCATTCCATGTTTGGACGGTTTATGCAATGTTCCATAGCTGACATGTCCTAATCGTCTATGCCACAGCCTTGCATCACTGAGCTGGTTGGCACACAAGCACAGATTTTCTGAAAGTGAGGTGTCGAGGTCTACCATGTAGAAATTATTTACTCTATGACCTACAAACATCACAGAGTCAGAATTCTTATAAAAAATCTTACATTCATTAGCATGAAACAGAACATTGTGCCCTTTTGTCACACAATTGACTTATACTGAGTAGATTGTGCTCAAGGCCTTCAACAAGCATGACATTCTCAATGAAATTGGAAGAGTTCTTACCAATTGTTCCTATGCCAATAACCTTCCCTTTATCTTTGCCTCCAAACCTCACTTGGCCTCCTTCTTGATTAGATGGCTGAATTTCTTCTTGTCTCCCGTCATATGCCTCGAGCAGTCGATGTCCAAGTACCATCGGTTGTGATGGGCTGCTAGGCATTCCTGCATAGAGTACATCAAGCAGAAGCTTTCGGAACCCAAACAAACATGGGTCCACAATCACAATTGAATGCATACAATAAGTTCTTTGGAATCCATACTTACTTAAAGAATCTCAATCTCTGGGTGGACCAGCATTGGTTGCTGGTGAGTCCCAGTTTGTTGCAGATATAACCACCAGATTTCATGGAGTTCATGGAACGTGAGTTGAATTGAGGTCTGGATCTTGGGTTTCCAGGTGTATTGAATTAGGTATGGAAGGTACCCAAGGTTGGTTGGCTGTTGAGCCTTCTTTTATCATTGAACTAAAATTTCTTTTCAGAATAATAGACTGAACTGCATTGACGCATACCTCTTGTGCATCGGCCTAACTGGTTCTGCTGACTATGAGCGCGTCGACCTGATTGGTCATAGCATCGACCTTGGGATCTAACAGGCTTTGGCTAAGGAGTGTTGCGTCGGCCTGACTGGGAGATGCGTCGACCTTGCTGTCAAGCAGGTCTCTGAGCCTGAGGGTTTCCTTTCTAATTTTTGATATTTTGTCATTTGCTTTGGGAAAATTGAGCTTTAAGAGCTTTGGGCTCAGGGACATTCTGTCGTGTTGACTCTTCTATGATTATTTACCCTTTCCTTGTTCAGGACAAAAGGATATGGTCTTGAATTCAAAAGGTCTTTTTTTAGTGGGGTTAAATCCTAAGGCTTCCTTTCTAGAGTTCACCCGGGTAGCTAAGATGGCATCAAGGTTGGACTTACCCTGGGTCATTCTCTCTAGGGAAGATTGTGTCACGCCCCGAGCGCGGAAGGAACCCGATATGCATGATGAGTTTATATCGATCATGTCAATTAGAGCACGAGAAAATTTGACACATAGACAGAGTGCGTAAAAGACAAGAGATAACCAAAGTCTAATTTATTCATTAACAACTTCAAATATCCCAAGGTATAACTTTCATTACATAACCCATTGACTCATGATATTCCATTGACACCTAGACTCAATAAAGAGAAAAGTACAATAATCGACTCAAGAAAATGTAAAAGACTCGATGTAGATATCTTGGACGGCTTCTACGCTCATCACTCTTGGTCATCCCCGTCCGAATGAGGCTCGCTATCTGAATTACCTGAAAAATATGAGAAAACACTAGGTGAGCAAATGCTCAGTAGGAATTACATCTCAAGAACAAGCTTGCTTTTAAGTGAATTACGAGTTACATGTAATGTAAGTATAACTAAGCATGAACGCATTATAATGTTGAGAAGGAATGCCAAGAGGATGATAATAGGAACTAGCAAGTTTCAAGATGTCATGTAAAGTGTCAAGAAATATCTAGCAGGTAATTATCAAGTCATGTTATGAGAATTGGCTATTTAATGTAGCAAGTAAATACCCATTCTGGGCCACGCAAGTCACGTCATGTCATATCAAGTCAAGTATGAGATCGTGGAATGTCATAATCTAGCAAGTCATGCACTCCGGTGCAATGCCACATCGTGGTCAATATAGCTCCCATGGGCACAAGTACTTTCGGGTACTCCTCTCAGGATCAGATCGGGCCCTATTAACGCCAAGCATTGAGTCATGTAAATATTTCAACATCCATTATAGTTTTTAGCGAATAGAATTCTAAAGGAATAAGCCATTGTAGGATAATAAGGTAGATTTCACGGAATAGAGATTTCAAGGTCAAAATTTTGAGTAAGGATGACAAGGTGAGAAATCTCATATAAAACCGAGACATTCATGAAATCTGGGTAATTGGCATCCACTCAGGCTGCCGCCATATATAGGAATAGCATCCACTATCGTGGTCGCCAATTCTGTGAACAATGTAGGCACGAAGAAATAGCCACTATAGGAAACCGGCATATAGCGACCAACGTTCATGGTCGCAATATAATTTGGTCACTATAGACCCATTTTTTTGTAGTGAGCGTCACTTCAAGTGGTCGCTAATTCAAATTGGTGTCCACTGTCTGGTCGTCAATTCCAGACAGAGATAGACTCTTATAGAACACCACAAATAGCGCTCCGTGATGGCTAGGGCATCATGTTTTTTCAGAGTGACATGACAAATAAGGGTTCTAGGGTTTTGAGGGTACAACCTGTCGCTCGACTGTCTTGAGGGAATCCAAGGCTATAGGAGACTTACGGAGGTCTTAGAGAAAGAAATTCCAATCCGACGGAAGGATTATCTGACGGAGGGTCTTTCAATCTCCAAGAATTGAGGTGTAAGTGTAAAACAACGTGAAACATGGACTCCATCTTCGGACATGAGATAAGAGTGCTAAAAGATCCGCGATATGGGTCAAAACCCGATAAAAACTATAAGATAAGAAAATCGCGTCCATTCAGAAAGTCGTTATTTACAGAATTAGCGTCTATTTATAAAGTCGCTAAATCAATAATTTTACAAATTTTAATGATATCAAAATAAATTAGCGACCTTCCAGGAAGGCGCCATATCTTTAAAGAGTGTCTAGGGGATGGACGTCAATTCTTGATTTTTATGAACTATTTCATTTTTATCAAATTAACAAGAATCAGCGTCTCTGTATAGAGGCTCTATTTCTAGAATAGACGGCTACTCAAACAGTCGCTAATTATTCTATGTATATAGTCTATAACACATTAGGCAGGTACATAGCTAGACTCAAAACACTATTCATTTCTTTTAATTTAACATGAACAGTAGCATATTGATGTTTATGATGATTTTTAGAAAACTGATCATATGGTAATGTAGAGAAAAATATGGAGATCATCAAAACATACTCATGCAGAATTAATAGAGTCAGGTTCCATAGTTATTAATTTTTAAACATAGGTAAATTATTAAATGATCAATAGGAATTAGCGATAGGGTGATGGTTGCTAATTAATTAGCGTCCAGGAAACGGTCGTCAATTTCAAGAATTGGCGCCCTTCCACACGAGCACTCATTAATCAGCAGTCACTGCTCTGGTCGCTATTTTTCATGCAAAAAGAAACGTTAAAATGACGTAAACTCAAGAACAGGAATCATGGATACAAGATAAAAAGATGCTATCATGATCGTATATGCATGCAATACTCCTTTTACTATCATCTTGGGCTTATAAACTTGAGAAAACCTACCTTTCGGGTGTTAAAACGAAGACGAACAGAGAGGAACGGGGAGAAGAATGCAGCAGCAATGGCTCCAACTGCAGTAGTGCCCACAGCAGCAGGAAGAAGAAGATACGGGAGGAAGAGGAAGCAGATGCTCTCTTCTTCACGCATGAGAAGCATAGGAAGAAGATGTCTGCCACAGCATTAGGAAGAAGAGGAAGCAGCCTTTCTCCTCGCACGGTAGCAGGACGACAAATGACAGCAGCAACAACAGCTTTTGTCGATCGATCATGGATCTTATTTATATGCTTTTGGAGCTCTCCGATTCCTACTTGGTGCATGGTATCCTAATGGGATTTAAATTCCCTCGTAAATAATCCTAAAAGGTTTAACCTTCTTATGTTAATCCCTCTATTGTCATATCCATAGCCGGCGTCCTTGTTTTGTTTAGAAAACCTAATCTCCCATGCAACTCTCTTCGACGTGATAAGGGCAAAAGCCATATGTATATATATATATATATATCGGTATATATCCTAAGGCCCATCCGTAAAGCCCAATTAAAGGGGTGTTATGTTACACGTGGGTTTTTATTTCAGCCCAAGTATGTAAAGGGTGATTAGTCCATTTGATTATTGGGTTGGTTATTAATCCCATCGGGTTTGGAATATAGGTATATATTTTATAAATTCAATTTATGAATGAATTTTTATTTTCTATAATTTTAATGGGGTGCTCCACCCTCCCCCACTTAAAAGAATTTGGTCTCAAAATTTAATTGCACAGATTAATAGAGGGTGTAGAGAACTTACTTTTGGATTAAGTCGGGAAATCTCCTTCTCATAGACTCTTCAGTTTCCCATGTCACCTCATGTTCGAGGTTTTTATTCCATTGAACCTTCACCATGGGAATAGTCTTGTTCTACAGTACACAGACTTCACGGTCAACGATCTTCAAAGGCTATTGTTCATATGTGAGATCCTTTTGTAACACCAAGTTGTCATGCTCTATGATGTGGAACGGATCATGAACATACTTCTTGAGTATAGAGACATGAAACACGTTGTGGACTTTCGATAATTGCGGTGGAAGGTGATCCTGTAGGCAACCTCGTCAACTCTTTCCAGAACTTCAAAGGGACCGATATATCTCGGTGTAAGTTTACCCTTGACACCAAATCTTCGAATGTCTCATCCCGGGGAAACCTTAAGGAATACATGGTCTCCAACTTGGAACTCAAGGTCTCTCCTTCTAGTATCGGCATAGGTCTTTTGTCTAGACTGAGCCGCCTGAAGTCTTTCTCTAATGATTTGAATCTTCTCGTTTGTATCCTTTACCATCTCCGGGCCTAGCAGTTATCTTTCTCCAACTTCATCCCAGCATAGGGGTGAGTGGCAACTTCTTCCATATAGAACCTCAAATGGTTCCATTTGAATGCTTGCCTAATAGCTATTATTGTAGGCAAATTCTTCTAGAGACATATGATTGTGCCAGCTTCCACCAAAATCAATAACGCAGGCCCTGAGCATGTCTTCTACAACCTGATTTGTTCTCTCAGTCTGACCATCCGTTTGGGGATGAAATGCAGTGTTAAAGTTGAGTTTCATCCCCAAGGAGTGTTGTAGACCCTTCCAGAAGTGTGTGGTGAAGCGAGGGTATTGGTCAGACACGATTGAGACATGAACTCCATGTAACCTGACAATGTCTTTAATATACAAAGCTACTAGCACATCAACCGACCATTTACTTTTGATGGGTATAAAATGTGCAGCCTTGGTCAATCGATCTACAATCACCCATATCCCATCATGTCCGCCTTTGGTTTTGGGCAAACCCATCACGAAATCCATCCCTATGTTCTCCCACTTCCACTTAGGAATGTTTAAGGGATGCAATTTACCTGCGGGCTTTTGATGTTCAGCCTTAATCCTTTGACAAGTGAGGCAGTGAGAGACAAATTCCGCTACCTCTCTCTTCATGTTGGTCCACGAAAGATTTCTCTTCAAGTCTTGGTATATCTTGGTGGCACCAGGGTGAATAGTGTATTTGGATTGGTGTGCTTCTTCTAAGATCTTGTTCTTCAATTCCGGACAATCCGGCACACAAGTCCTTCCATGAAATAATTATCTTTCATCAGATGCTATCTTGAAGTCAGGTTACTCGTTTAACTTGCCTTTGATTTCTACTAGTACCGGGTCATCATCTTGCAACACCTTGATCTCGGAGAGTAAGTCCGGATGTAAACTCATATGTGACAGAATGACACGTCCCTTTTCCTCGTCTAGACTTATGTTTAGCCTGGAGAATTGTTCTAGCATCCTCCATTCTTGAATCATGCAACTATCCAGTAAGGCTCTCGACTTTCGACTAAGGGCATCAGCTACAGAATTACCCTTTCCTGGATGATATTGTATCGTGAAGTTGAAGTCCTTGAGGTACTCTAGCCAGCGCGTTTGTCTCATATTCAATTCTTTTAGAGAGGATAAATATTTGAGACTCTTATGATCGGAGTACACGGTGAATTGTTCTCTATAGAGATAGTGTCTCTAAATCTTCAAGGCAAACACCACCACGGTCAACTCTAAGTCGTGAACCGGGTAGTTCTCCTCATGCTTCTTCAACTATCGGGAGCCCATAAGCTCATAAGGAGAGGTTGCATAACCTTCCTTGCTCTTGTAACCGCGAAGGAGGCTAAGGAGTCAAGGCTAGAAGACATCCGCATAGTTTGGTACTTTCCCAATGTTTTTCCAAAGGATTTGCCTGGTTTACCCCCAGAAAGGGAGGTGTCATTCACTATTGCCCTTATCCCAAGTGACGGTCCTATCTCTAAGGCACCCTATACAATGTCTCCCGCTAAGTTAAAGGAATTGAAGGAGCAATTGATGTGGCTTTTGAAGAAGGGATTTATTAGGCCGAGTACTTCCCTGTGGAGAGCACCTATTCTATTCGTCAAAAAGAAGGATGAAATGACAAGACTTTACATCGATTATCGGCAGTTGAATCAACTTACTATCAAGAACAAGTACCCGCTGCCGAGGATCGACGAGTTATTTGATCAAATATCAGGAGCTAAATATTTCTCAAAGATTGATCTTAGATCGGGATACCACCAATTGAGGATCAAGGATGAGGACATTCATAAGACCACATTTCAGAGCATGTATGGGCATTATGAATTTACTGTTATGCCTTTTGGACTAACAAATACCCCTGCAGCCTTTATGCAGTTAATGAACTGTATATTCAGGCATCATTTGGATCAGTTCGTTGTGATTTTCATTGATGATATATTAATATATTCAAAGTCCGAGGAAGATCATGAAGAGCACTTGAGGATTACATTACAAATATTAAGGAACAATCAGCTCTATGCCTAACTAAGCAAGTGCGATTTCTGGCTCGAGGAAGTATCTTTCTTGGGGCATGTGATTTCAAAAGATGGGATTTCTATTGATCCATCAAAGGTCGAGGCAGTGAATGATTGAGAAAGACCAACAAATGCTACCGAAATCTGTAGCTTCTTAGGGTTGGCTGGTTATTACCGGCGATTTATCAAGGATTTCTCCAAAATTGCTATCCCTCTTACCAGGTTGACGCTATTTTTCATGCAAACGTAAAGCAATCTTCTACGTAAAACTTCAAGAATAGGATTCATATATACAAGATAAAGAGATGCTATCATGATCGTATATGCATGCAATACTCCTTTTACTATCATCTTGGGGTTATAAACTTGAGAAAACCTACCTGTTAGGAGTTAAAATGAAGACGATCAGAGAGATATAAGAGCAGAGGAAGAAGATGCAGTAGCAGGCCAGCAACTATAGCAGTAACACAAGACAATAGCAATAGCAATAGCTACAGTAGAAGAAGAAGAAGCTACTGGAGGAAGAGGAAGTAGATGCTCTCTTCTTCACACACGGGAAGCAGAGGAAGAAGACGTCCGCCGTAGCAACAGGAAGAAGAGGAGCAGCCTTTCTCCTCGCACGACAGCAGGATGATGAATGGCAGTAGCAATAACAGCTTCTGCCGATCGATCAGGGGTCTTATTTATAGGCTTTTGGAGCTCTACAATTCCTACTAGGTGCATGGTATCCTAATGGGATTTAAATTCCCTCGTAAAGAATCCTAAAAGGTTTAACCTTCTTATGTTAATCCCTATATTGCAATATCCATAGCCGGCGCCCTTGTTTTGTTTAGAAAACCTAATCTCCCATGTAACTCTCTTTGACGCGATGAGGGCAAAAACCCTGTGCATATATATATATATCAGTATATATCCTAAGGCCCATCCGTAAGGCCCAATTAAAGGGGTGTTATATTACATGTGGGTTTTTATTTCAGCCCAAGTATGTAAAGGCTGATTAGTCCATTTGATTATTGGGTTGGTTATTAATCCCATCGGGTTTAGAATATAGGTATATATTTTATAAATTCTATAATTTTTATTTTCTATAATTTTAACGGGGTGCTACAGGTGGTGACGTCGATGTCATTCGCAGCTCCGTAGCAATTCTCAAATGTTGCCATTTTTGGGAGCTTGAGGTGATGGGGCGAGTCCTCTCGACGGTCTGCCGGTGAAGCCTAGACCTTACTGTTGGTTAATGAGGCAGACGATCCACTTAAGCATGAGTTCGTCTGTTAACCATCGGAGTCGCATTAAATCCCTTACCGAGGCCGTTTCATTTTTTTTTGTTGATCCGGTGCGACGGAATGAACAGTGGTTGAAGTGACATTTCTCAATCACTGTTCATCCATCTGAAGCATTTCCATTTCCCCTTTTTTATTATTTTTTATATTTTTATGTCCACCAGATGAGGCACATGGAACCGCTTGATCAGGGGGCACATAGGGCCGCCAGATCACTCTTTTCCTTTTTTTTTCTTTTCTCATTTTCTTCCATCCTTTTCTTCTTCTTCTGCTTCCGGATGGGGGTTTGGGGCCCCACCGGCTCAAGAGGAGTAGCCACCGGTTTAATGGGGGGGGGGAGGTGTAACGACCCGGAGATCCGGATACCGGTAAACCAATACCAAGAACTCGGGGAAGCCACCCAAGAGGCTGATGAGGCCCCGTATGGGTTGGAGGGTTTTGTTGAGGGGATGCATAACGAATTAGAATTACACCCGCGTAATATTAAGTATAGCAACAATTTGAACTATAAACGGAAGCAAATTAATATATCAGAGTGATAAATATGTACAATAGTTCAGATCCACAATTTATACAAGTCCAATAATTGTACAGGGGACAAAATAAACAACTACACGGGGACCCCAGCCAAAAGGTACAATAACAGACTGACAGATCAAAAACAACCTACTCACAAACCACTGTTGGCACTAAGATCGGCCGTCAAAAGCACGGGAAGCTCCGAAAGATGGCTACTGTTGCTCACCTAGAAACGTAAGGGTGAGTCTCACAACATAGACTCAGTAGGGGTCACGCGGATCTCTACCTCGCAACTAAACATGCACGAAAGTAATTAAAGCATGCATGACATAAGAAATGACAATTTAAGAAAGTTGTACAACTATCTAAACAGTTTAAGAACAGCTAAATATGCCAATTATAATTAAAACACAAGAGTCAGAAACTAAATCTACCAATAGAATAAACTTCAGTATTTCCAAGTGACAGGAGAAAGAAGGACCACTAGAAAGAGAAACCAGAAGCGTCCACTGACGGCTTACACTGCGTCTCAACTATCTACACAAGTCTGGAACGCGACAAGTGAGACACGTAATAGTACTAAAAAATAAGAACTAGTCAGGGTAACACTCGTCAGTATCAATCCTAGCCCCAGACCACGTGTGCACACACAGGCTCAATGCCCTGAGTTAGGCCTCTAGCTAGTTTTTCCCCCTAGTAGGACGCTACTGCCAAGCAAGGGGGACCACGGGAACTAGCTTAAAAATCATAAACTGGGATTACCCCGCCATCTCTCACAGGTGGGCCGACACTAAAGGTCGTCGGGCTACGACTAGTGGTTCCATCACAAGGAAAGAGAAAATAACTCTATTGGGATATAAAAATACACCACAGTTTATAAAAATAGCTAAACATGGCAAATATGCAACATTAAACGCATAATTAAATGAATTGAATCGCATTTAGAATCTGTAGGAAATAAACGGTCTAACCTAGGGCCACTACAGTCGTCAGCGGTCGAACCCCTGGCCGCTATATGGGATGAAACGGTCTACTAATAGGCCGCTAAACTCCCACCGCCATACTATTCAAAGCATTGACGCGGTCGAAGTCTGGACCGCGAAGGGGACGCTAGCGGTCTTACAATAAGCCGCTAGAGGGTCATAAGCGGTCTAGGTGTAGGACGCTAAGCTCCACCACCTTACTCGGTCAATGGTCTCACGCGGTCGAAGGGTCGGCCACGAAGGTCAGTATATGGTCTATGGGTAGACCGCTACAAGGGACAAAAAGGTCTAGCTGTAGCCCGCTTCTCGTAAACGGTCACTGGTAGGACCGCTACCCTACCAGAGAGCCGAAATCGTGGGATTTCAACGGGAAATCCCTCCCAATCGACCCAGATCGATGAAAAACTCGGTTTTAACCTGTTCCCTGCCATTCCATCATCCTCCCACAACAATTAAAAGGCTAAAAACTCAGTGACAATGGCCATGGATGATTGAAAACATAAATTACAATGTTCATGCCCCAAAAATGTAAAAGACGATGTTCAGGCTATAGAAGACATAACGACGATGGGCATGGCGGGGAAAAGGATCCTAACGAGGTCGGGCATCCATCCCCCTACCTATTTCAAGCCGGAAATGCCGTTATCATGGCTTGCAAGCCGAGGGAGCCGCACCGTTCTTCTGCGGTTTCTCGCCTCCATACGCCACAGTTTGCCACCACGTCGACGTCAACGCACTCCTCGCGCCGCAGGTTCGCCGATGACGCCTCCCGCGCCTCCTGCAGCGGCCCAACGCGGTCACACCACCGAGAGGGTGAGAAGAGAGAGAGAGAGAGAGAGCGATCGCGAGAGAGAGGGGGAGAGAATGGAGAGAGAGGGGGCTCATGGGTTTGGGGGAAAAGTGGGTTTGATATATATATTTTTTTATTTTTAAAACCCAAAATTGCAATTTAAACCCCCTAAGAAGCAATATTAGATATATACCCATATTATTTCTTAAAACCTTTTAACAAATGGGTTTAAATACTAGAAATGGCCCATTAAACCCATTAAAAATTCCTAAATTCAGGGATTAAATTTTATTTTGATACCGGTAAGGATCCGTTAATGAACGGGCCTTACAGACCCTCCCTCCTAATAGAAATTTGGTCCTCGAAATTTAAAAGGAAGTACAAGGAGAGAACTGAAAAAAATTATACCTCATTCGAATAAGAAAGGAAATTGTTGACGCATTTTGTCCTTACGTTCCCATGTAGCCTCATTACCAGAGTGACACTGCCATACGACCTTTACCAGAGGGAGTACCTTATTTCTCAATCGTTGCTCACGACGATCTTCAATTCTAATTGGGTATTCTGGTGTAGATAAATCTATAGTCACTTCAGGCCACACTGAATCATCTAACACGTGAGATGCATCAGGAGCATATTTTCTTAGCTGGGAAACATGGAATACTTCATGGATTGCTTGCATCGCCGCTGGCAACTGAAGTCGATAAGCTACTTGGCCCACACATTCCAAAATAGGAAACAGACCAATATAATGGGGACTAAGCTTTCCGCGCTTCCCAAATCTCAAAACACCTTTCATCGGAGATATTCTCACAAAAACCATATCTCCAGGCTCAAACTGCAATGGTCTTCTGCGCTGATCTGCATAGCTTTTCTGTCGACACTGAGCTGTCAACATTTTCTGTCTGATCAGACATACCACATCAGCACATTGCTAAACCATATCAGGTCCTATCAACAGTCGATCACCAACCTCAAACCAGTTCAATGGTGTACGACAAGGACGCCCATACAAAGCTTCATATGGTGCCATAGCAATGCTGGAGTGATAACTATTATTATAGGTAAATTCCACCAATGGCAAATGTTGACTCCACGAACCTTGCCAATCTAGGCAACACGATCGCAACATATCTTCTAAAGTATAGTCCTCTCTGACTGACCATCAGATTGTGGATGATACGCTGAACTGAAGACCAATTCTGTGCGCAACGCCTTTTGAAAGCTGTGCCAGAAACCGGAAGTAAACCGTGGGTCACGATCTGATACAATGGATATTGGAATTCCATGCAATGGCACAATCTTTTCAACATAGAGCTCGGCCAATTTCTGAACACTCTATGCAACTTTGATTGTCAATAATCTCGCTATCTTTGTCAAACGATCAACTAACAACCAGATTCCGTCATAAACCTGTGAAGTCCGGGGTAAACCCATAATAAAGTCTATTGTAACATGATCCCATTGTTGTGCCCATGTGGTTTTGATGATGGTTTTAATGGTGGTTTTGATGATTGGTCTTTGAGGTGAGTTATTCACTGTGAGTCATCTTGCTGTGTGAGTCTTCATGCTAGCATTCACTTTCTGATCATAATGCAGTTCTTCATTCTCTCTGATATGGCATTGCATATTTGATTATGTTCAGTCATGTTACTGTTGCTCTTTAGACTGCAGTTTGATACTGCAGCGTCGACCCATCGAACTGCAGCATCGACGCTGCCAAGGCACTTCAGAGGTAACAGTAAGAAATATGTGATCTGCTGCGTCCACGCTGCTTGGGGAATGCGTTGACGCTTGGTGCCTCTTTAACTTTGCTGCATTTATTCATTGGTCTGGTCTGTGGTGCGTCGACCCCTTGTGCTGATGGGTCGACCCCTCAGTTCATTCATCAGATTTATACAAGTCCATACATTGGCCTCCATGCCTCAAGTCTCTACATCGGATTGTTTGGCCAAGTCTGTACAGCTGATCTTCAAGCGTTTCAACTCTATACATTGCTGCTTTGGCCAACTCTGTACACCCGTTTGCCTATTCATTGTTAAGGCAAAGTCTGTACAATGGCTCAGACTTTCCAAAGTCTACACAACGCCCCTTCATTGAAAGTCTATACATTCTGGCCTATTCCTACGCTCGAAGCTTTAGCTACACTCTAAGCCTATACACTGCTAAAGTCTGATCTTCGCAGTGTTCAAGTCTATACATCAGCTTCATTGAGTAAGTCTGTACAGCATGCCTTATTGTTAACATCCCTCAAAGTCTGTACATTGGATTCATATCATTGAGTCTGTACATTGGCATCGGGCATCTTCTAATTGAAGTCTATACACTGGTCTTCATACTCTAAGTCTGTACACTGCCCGACCATTTAAGCCTACACATTGCCAAAGTCTGTACAGCTCAACTCTATACATCGCCTTCAGATCTTCAACTCTATACACTGCTACAGGAACCAAGTCCATACACTCTCCCGTTCAAATCCTTCTAAGTCTGTACATCGGTTTCGCTTCTGCAAGTCTATTCACTGGACTTCACTTTACCAAGTCTATACACTGAACTTTGTTTCACCAAGTCTATACACTGCACTCATGCATTGTCCTTTACGGTAAAGTGTATACACTGTCCATGTGCTAATTGTTCAAATGTATATACACTCGTTGTTATAAGAGCCTGAACTAACTAAGTATATACATTCCTTTTATCTCTGTTTGCAGACGATTCAGACTGATGATTGGGCCAACGCAGCGTCCAAATGCGTCAACGCAGCATGCTGAGAGCGTCGACGCAGCACGCCCATCTGCTGAAGACTTGATCACTGGATCACCGATGCGTCAATGCAGCAGGCTGATGGAGTCAATGCAACAGACTTGAGTTTTGCTGGTCGAATGTCTTTGAAGGCTGCGTCAACCCTTTGGAGCAAGTGTGTTGACGCCACCTCAACTCCAGTTGCTGAGCGTACTGATGAATGGGCACGTGACCCGAAGTTGGCACCTGACACGTGATCCGAGGAGGAATCTTCTGGACGGAAGGCGTGGGAAGCTCACGCCCTACCTGCTGCTGCTGCTTATAAAAGGAAGCCTTCATCCAACAGATGAAGACTGATCGAAGCTGAAAGAAAAAGGGAAAAAGTCTATACAGTGAGAAACAAGCAGCAGAGAGTCTTCGATCCGCAGAAAGAGGAAGAAAAAGAGAAGAAGAAGAAATAGAAGAAGAGTGAGCCGGCAGAAGAAAAAGGGTTGCAGAGAAAAAGGAGAGAATAGCGTGAGAGAAAAGGAGAGCAGAGGAGAAAGAAAGAGAGATAGAGAGAGAGAGAGTTCGTGGAGAAGAAGGAAGAAGCTATTGAAGATCTGTCCTCTGGCGTCTGGATTAAATCCAAGCCAGATCTGCTCCTTTGAGAGCTACATTCTTGTTCTTCATTTATAGCCTTCCGATCGCTGTGTATTTTCTGTTTCCTTATTTTTCTTTTGTTTCTTTGGTTAGCCTTGTTCTTTCGATTGTCCTGCTGGGGATCGGGCTCCTCCTGGTGGGTCAGGAGAAGGGAGATCTGATCTCCGGTTGCAAGTAGCTGGGAGCTACTTGTGGGTTCCCTCCGGTTTGGAGGAAGGGAGACTTGTCTCCGGTTCTGGGCTTGTGGGTTGCAAGTCCAGGGGTCCCTCCTGGTCTAGAGGAAGAGAGGTCTTTGACCTCTGATTTCTAAGTGGCTGGGAGTCACTTGGGGTGTCCCTCTGGTTGGGAGGAAGAGGGGAGGCTGTTCCCCTGGTCAAGCTGTGTGGCAGCAACTTGTTTGTAGACTGAGTCTGCGTTCTAGCTTGTGCTAGTGGAAGCCTCACTCCGGTTGGGAGTGAGGGGTGGACGTAGGTCTTGGTGACCGAACCACCTAAAAATCCTCTGTGCAGTGTGGGTGTGCTTTGCTCCTTATCTTCTACCTCATTCACAGGTTGCCTTAGCATTCTCGTTTATATCTGTGCTGCTTCCGCTAGTTTATTGTTTAGGCGCGAGATAGACGTTTGTTCTTCGGTTCAAAAGAGATTCTGATTAGTTATCCTGTCTGTCTATCTTGTTCTAGTTAGTGTTCTAGTTTTTATTGAGCGAAAAGTTTTTTAAGGGTGGGATTCATTCACCCCCCCCTCTGAATCCTTGCACCGATCCTAACAGTTTGTATCAGAGCGGTGTCTGCATACAAGGTCCAGCGACTTGCTGATTCGATCTTGCAGTCTTCGGTGCTAATTTATTTTTAGTGCATCAATATTCATGTTGCATTAATCTGTTGTGTTCTCATGGCTCATCCACCGATTTTTAGTGGTACGCATTTTAATGCATGGTTTGCTAGTCTGAAGAATTATGTTAAATCTGTGAATCCAGACCTGTGGAAAGTAATTTCACACGGTCCTCATGAACTACCAAAGAAAAAGTCCAAATGGACTGACAGTCAAAAATCACTGCATGAAGAAAATCAGATAGCTATAAATCTGATGAAGGCAGCTACTGATAGAGCTTTTCATTCATGTTTCTTTGATTGCAGTTCTGCTAAAGATATTTTGGATACACTGAAGCGAACTCAAGAGATAGATGTGGACAGCTGCATGATGGCCAACAGAAGCAATCAAAGTGGCAGCGATCAAGGCAGCAATCAAAATGAAGAAGATGATGATGATGAGGTAAATCTCTTCGATAATTTTTCTCTAGAAGATTGGGAGAACGCATATGCTGAATTATTTGAATCTCATGAACTGTTAAGAAAACAGTATAAAAAATTGAAGAAGGGTACTGGGTTAGATAGTTCAAGTTCTCCATGTAGAAATTGTGTTGAATTGAAAAATGTTCATGATGCTTGTAAGTCTGATTTTCAAATGTTGAAGAAACAAATTTCATTATTGAAAACTGAGAATCAAGATCATGTGAAAGAAATCTCTGAACTTGAAAAGAAGCTTAGTCTAGCTAGTCATGATTCTGTTCAGAGCAAGGATTTGCTAAAAGAAATTGAATGTGTTAAGTCTGAATTAAACAAGCTGAAATCTGAAAATGATTCTCTTAGAGAGTTCTCCAATAAAAATGATAAAAAATTTGAGAAACTTAAACAGGAGAACACATTGCTGACTGAAAAATTGAATGCCATAAAATCTGTAAACATAGAATTACAGAAAGATTTGGAGAAACAGCAAAAAGAATTAAAGGAATTTGAGACTGGAAGAAAACATGAAGTCAATTCAGAAGATCAACTTCTGATAAATGAATTAGTTCAGAATGACAAACTCAAGGAAGAAAATGAGAAGTTAAAAATGCTGAACTTCATTATGTCTGAAAGACTTCTTACGTTGGAAAGAGGAAAAAGTATTTGTGTTGAAGACTCTAATAAACTGAGCAATCTGGAACAGGAAGTTGAAAGATACAAAACTGCTAACAATGTGTTAACTGAGTGTGTGAATTGCAGTGAGCAAGAGATTACCAGTTATGAGTTACAAATCACCTCTTTAGAAAATGAAATCCAAGACTTAAAGAACTCTCTGTCAAAGTTTGTTAGTGGGCAAGATAATCTGAACAAACTGCTGGGAGTAAAAGTCAATTTTCAGAAGGAGGGGTTAGGTTATAATCCTGTAAATAAAAAGAATTTTGAAAATAAAATTCGTACATCTTTTGTTGCTAGCTCTACTTCTCACACTTCTCAGAAGTCACATGTTTCTCAGTCTACTGTTCAGAGAACCCAAAAACAAACTGAAAAGTTGAAAAAGGTTGATGGATCCAAGCTGAAAACTGTTTTCATTAAAACTTCTGAACATGAAAAGCCTTCTACCTCATCTCCACCTCAGTACAAGGCTAAGAAAACAGGAAAACAGGATAAAAATCAGAAAAGGACTGTGAATCAGAAAATAAATGAAAAGGGTTCATCAGTGCATATTAATCACAATACTCACACACACTCACATGCATCTAAAAAGAAGATTATCTATCATTACTGTCATAAAGTTGGACATCTGATGCATGAGTGTGAGTTGATGGAGAAGGATGATAAGAATGCTAGGAGATCTCATGATAAAAATCCTTCACCCCAGAAAAGGAGTGTCACATGTTCTAATTGTGGTAAATTAGGACACTCCATTGCTCATTGTTGGTTTGCTAGTGGTAAGAAAACCTTTTATTCATATCATGCTAAATTCCCTGCAAACCAACATGTTTTTAGTAAAAACAAATATGTTTCTATGAACCAGCACATCATCTGTTTTAATTGTAACAAAAGGGGTCACAGGGACTCTGAATGCTGGTCAGGTTCTTGTAGAAGAAATTCTATTTCATGCTTTGAATGTGGAAAGACAGGCCACAGGGCCATTGATTGTTGGCATGCTCAGGGTAGAAAATTAAATTCTAAAACTGTTAAATTCCCTGCCATTAACAGAAAGTCTCATGCATGCTATCACTGTGGGAAGACAGGCCATAGAGCTGCTGAATGTTGGCTGGCCGGTCTTGGTAAACAGAATTTCTATTCTGTTAACAGAAAGTTTCATACATATGCACATAGAGTTCGTGCAAATAAAAATGTGCATAAAACAAATCTAAAATCTGGTGCATAGTATCATTATAGTAAACAGAACTCTCTCTCTACCAATGAACTTCATGACAACAGTAATGTGCATAAGAGGAATTTGAAATCTGCTAATTCATGCCATTGTCGTGGACAAATTGGTCATTCAATGTATAATTGCTATTTGATGAAATCTGATGACCTTCATGCACGAAAATTGTTGAGAAAACCTGGTAGGAGTAATACTGTCATGTCAAGACCCAAGACTTCTTGGGTACCTGTTTGTGCAAAATAACATTGCTATGCAGGTGTGCCTTGGGACTGAAATAAAAGGGGTAATAAACCAAGGCACTCAAGAATGAAAACCCCTTCCTGAATCTTTCAGGTAAATTTCTTGCACTTCCTGTTTTTAGTTCTACTGCATGACATACTAAATCTATTTTTGCATAATCATTCTTCATCTGCATTGTCTGAATTGATGCCTCTGAACTCTCCTCATCTGAAGTGCATATATGTGATTTGCATATATAGTACATTGAAAAATCTTAACTGCATTTGAATGCTATTTGAAATCTGTCCATTGCATTCTGAAAAATCTGATTAGCTGAAATTTGATCCATGCATGCTGCCCATGTTGAACTATCATGCATGATCTCAATGGTATATAAATGGTAAGGTACCAAAAGGTAGGGAAGTCTGTCTGGAGGTTCTTACTATGTGTGAGGTGGTCTTTTAGACCAAGTGCTCCGCCTAGTACCATGGGTCACCTTGTTGGATAGGACAGTCTGAATGTGCATGAATCAAAATCATATGTTCAGTGTCTCATGGCAAACATTGCATGTCTTCAGGGGGAGTTAATTGCATATCTTTGCATAGCATTCAGTGTTGAGTCTTTGCATGCATGTAGTTAAGTGCATTGCATTTCCTTAAATTGAAAATGCCAATAAGATTGTCTGAATGCATGTTGACAGGGGGAGTCAATACATTGCATGTAGGTTGTCAAATGCATACTCTTGTGAGAACTCATTGCATATCCTTTCTTATTGCTTTCTAATGAAAGACCTTGAACATATTTTTTTGAAAACATTGAGCTTCAAAATCTCTCCTATCACTTGGTATCATTTGACTTCAGATTTCTATCAGTCTTTCATGAAGATTTCAATGGGACTATCTCGATCATAAATCTAAAAATTCTTGAACTAGAAATCTTCTATTATACATTTTTATGAATGACTGAAATAACTCATGTGGTTTAAGTTTAATGTATTCAATGAGTTTGGCTTTAAAATCTCTTAAAAATATCTGAAGCATGTTTAATAAACCTTAACCATCTGTTTCATGCTGTGTCTTATAAAATCTTCTGAAATCTACATTATTGAATACATGACTTTATTTGGTTAAGTACATGAAATTGTTATTGATTTGAAGCAAATGAATTTTTCTGAAATGTCTAAAGGGTATTTTCTGTCAGAGCAATAATCTTGGTCACTGAGAAACACATGTCCAAAGGACTGTGTCATGAGGTACCATAGTTAACTCTGATTAAGAATAATGAAATTCAGGCAGAGCAATGGCATGCACACTGAGAAATATAACTCACTCATCAAGAAATGATTTGCAATGTGTCATGATGTGTAAATACTATCTCTGTTCATATAAAGCATGACAGTTAGTCACACTAAGTGCTTAGGGATATTGGCCTCTGATCAAGGTATATCCTCTAGTTACAAGGTGTGCACTGAACTAGAGTGCTCGTAAAATTTGTAGCATGAAAAATTGTTGAACGAATTGAAATATCTGAATATTGATGCTAAAATCAAATTGCTACAACCCTAGACAAAATCATATGACTTCATAACTGTTTGATTTCAATACTGATGCATGTAGTTCCGAAAGAAGTCAATAAATTTGATTATGTAAGAGAAAGGGAGTTTTATCAAGATAAATATGAGGGCTTGGTTCATTTTTATTAAACCATGGTTTTAGATATCAATACCGAATTTTATTGATAAACTCTACATACATCATGTTTAAACCATGCTGTTCAATAAAGCTCATTCATAAGCCCTTATAATGGAAGACTTTGAAAAACTTATGTTTTGGATTTATGAGATTGATATCTCTCTGAAAATCTGACTGAATTTTCTGAGATTGGAGCTTCTTTAAAAATCTGCTAATTGAACCTCTTCTGCTCATTGACCTGAACTTCTCCTTGTTTACCTCTGTGGTCTCCTTCTCATTCATTTCATAAGGTTCCATTTATTGAGGGGGAGCCTCCTTGTCATATGCATCATGCTGCATAGAAGGAGAAGAATTGTGCTCTTGCATTCATATTTTTGGTATCTGCATCTACATTCATGCCCCTTCCCATGGTTTATTTTGATTATACCAAAGGGAGAGATTGCTTACCAAAGAGGGAGAATATCATTCAATCAGTGCATGCAGGTTCCTTTTGATCATCTCTAACTCATGCTTTTGCTGAAACTCTTAAAGGGGGAGAATCATGTTCTTGCAAGGGGGAGAAATTGACTTTTTTTTATACATGCTTTAATTTCTCAAACTATTTTCTTTTTGATGAAGTCAAAGGGGGAGAATAGTTTGAGTCATCAGATTGACTCACTGTGTAGTGTTTCCATCATCAAAAAGGGGGAGATTGTTGTGCCCATGTGATTTTGATGATGGTTTTAATGGTGGTTTTGATGATTGGTCTTTGAGGTGAGTTATTCACTGTGAGTCATCTTGCTGTGTGAGTCTTCATGCTAGCATTCACTTTCTGATCATAATGCAGTTCTTCATTCTCTCTGATATGGCATTGCATATTTGATTATGTTCAGTCATGTTACTGTTGCTCTTTAGACTGCAGTTTGATACTGCAGCGTCGACCCATCGAACTGCAGCGTCGACGCTGCCAAGGCACTTCAGAGGTAGCAGTAAGAAATATTTGATCTGCTGCGTCCACGCTGCTTGGGGAATGCGTTGACGCTTGGTGCCTCTTTAACTTTGCTGCATTTATTCATTGGTCTGGTCTGTGGTGCGTTGACCCCTTGTGCTGATGGGTCGACTCCTCAGTTCATTCATCAGATTTATACAAGTCCATACATTGGTCTCCATGCCTCAAGTCTCTACATCGGATTGTTTGGCCAAGTCTGTACAGCCGATCTTCAAGCGTTTCAACTCTATACATTGCTGCTTTGGCCAACTCTGTACACCCGTTTGCCTATTCATTGTTAAGGCAAAGTCTGTACAATGGCTCAGACTTTCCAAAGTCTACACAACGCCCCTTCATTGAAAGTCTATAAATTCTGGCCTATTGCTACGCTCGAAGCTTTAGCTACACTCTAAGCCTATACACTACTAAAGTCTGATCTTCGCTATGTTCAAGTCTATACATCAGCTTCATTGAGTAAGTCTGTACAGCATGCCTTATTGTTAACATCCCACAAAGTCTGTACATTGGATTCATATCATTGAGTCTGTACATTGGCATCGGGCATCTTCTAATTGAAGTCTATACACTGGTCTTCATACTCTAAGTCTGTACACTGCCCGACCATTTAAGCCTACACATTGCCAAAGTCTGTACAGCTCAACTCTATACATCGCCTTCAGATCTTCAACTCTATACACTGCTACAGGAACCAAGTCCATACACTCTCCCGTTCAAATCCTTCTAAGTCTGTACATCGGTTTCGCTTCTGCAAGTCTATTCACTGGACTTCACTTTACCAAGTCTATACATTGGACTTTGTTTCACCAAGTCTATACACTGCACTCATGCATTGTCCTTTACGGTAAAGTGTATACACTGTCCATGTGCTAATTGTTCAAATGTATATACACTCGCTGTTATAAGAGCCTGAACTAACTAAGTATATACATTCCTTTTATCTCTGTTTGCAGACGACTCAGACTGATGATTGGGCCAACGCAGCATCCAAATGCGTCAACGCAGCATGCTGAGAGCGTCGACGTAGCACGCCCATCTGCTGAAGACTTGATCACTAGATCACCGATGCATCAACGCAGTAGGCTGATGGAGTCAACGCAGCAGACTTGAGTTTTGCTGGTCGAATGTCTTTGAAGGCTGCGTCAACCCTTTGGAGCAAGTGTGTTGACGCCACCTCAACTTCAGTTGCTGAGCGTACTAATGAATGGGCACGTGACCCGAAGCTAGCACCTGACACGTGATCCGAGGAGGAATCTTCGGGACGGAAGGCGTGGGAAGCTCACGCCCTACCTGCTGCTGCTGCTTATAAAAGGAAGCCTTCATCCAACAGATGAAGACTGATCGAAGCTGAAAGAAAAAGGGAAAAAGTCTATACAGTGAGAAACAAGCAGCAGAGAGTCTTCGATCCACAGAAAGAGGAAGAAAAAGAGAAGAAGAAGAAGAAATAGAAGAAGAGTGAGCCGGCAGAAGAAAAAGGGTTGTAGAGAAAAAGGAGAGAATAGCGTGAGAGAAAAGGAGAGCAGAGGAGAAAGAAAGAGAGATAGAGAGAGAGAGAGAGTTCGTGGAGAAGAAGGAAGAAGCTATTGAAGATCTGTCCTCTGGCGTCTGGATTAAATCCAAGCCAGATCTGCTCCTTTGAGAGCTACATTCTTGTTCTTCATTTACAGCCTTCCGATCGCTGTGTATTTTCTGTTTCCTTATTTTTCTTTTGTTTCTTTGGTTAGCCTTGTTCTTCCGATTGCCCTGTTGGGGATCGGGTTCCTCCTGGTGGGTCAGGAGAAGGGAGATCTGATCTCCGATTGCAAGTAGCTGGGAGCTACTTGTGGGTTCCCTCCGGTTTGGAGGAAGGGAGACTTGTCTCCGGTTCTGGGCTTGTGGGTTGCAAGTCCAGGGGTCCCTCCTGGTCTGGAGGAAGAGAGGTCTTCGACCTCTGGTTTCCAAGTGGCTGGGTGTCACTTGGGGTGTCCCTCCGGTTGGGAGGAAGAGGGGAGGCTGTTCCCCTGGTCAAGCTGTGTGGCAGCAACTTGTTTGCAGACTGAGTCTGCGTTCTAGCTTGTGCTAGTGGAAGCCTCACTCCGGTTGGGAGTGATGGGTGGACGTAGGTCTTGGTGACCGAACCACCTAAAAATCCTCTGTGCAGTGTGGGTGTGCTTTGCTCCTTATCTTCTACCTCATTCACAGGTTGCCTTAGCATTCTCGTTTATATCTGTGCTGCTTCCGCTAGTTGATTGTTTAGGCGCGAGATAGACGTTAGTTCTTCGGTTCAAAAGAGATTCTGATTAGTTATCCTGTCTGTCTATCTTGTTCTAGTTAGTGTTCTAGTTTCTATTGAGTGAAAAGTTTTTTAAGGGTGGGATTCATTCACCCCCCCCTCTGAATCCTTGCACCGATCCTAACACCCATTTCCACATTGGAATTTCTAAGGGTTGAAGCATTCCTCCAGGCTTTTGATGCTCGGCTTTAACCTGTTGGCATGTCAAGCAGTTAGATACAAATTCAGCTACATCCCTTTTCATACCTGGCCACCAGAACTACCTTTTTAGATTTTCATACATCTTTGTAGTGCCGGGATGAATAGCATAACCGGATCCATGGGCTTCACATTGTAGATTCTAAGAAATCCACTTAGAAATAAAGAAGAAAAATAAAGGAATAAGCATGCACGAGGTGCAAATATGGAGATGTGATCGCCAGAGACGCGAGGGCCTCAAAAATATAACAATAATAATCAAGGGAGGGATCGCGAAGAATACCTTGAATGCGGGTGATGTGAGTGCTTTCCTTTCTCTTCAAATCGGCCGGCCGATGAAGAGAGTTCTTCAATTATTATTACCCTTGCAAAAAAGACACAAACACCAATAAAAGATAGGAATTAGAACATGGTGAGTGTAGCATCAATTCTTAAATAAAAATATGAGCATGATAACATGGTGAAGAACACACCTTAAGGGTGTTAGCCCTTAAACCCCTATGCAAAAGGGTGGGAATATGAATGATATGAATGAAGATGTAAATAAAATAAGGAGTTGTGCAAGAGTGCACTGTGGGGGACTTCAACGTAGTTGAGAAAATAAGTTTAACAGGAGATGCGTGAACTAATGCAAATAATAAAAATAACAGAAGAGGAGCCTGTGCTTTTGCTTTGGCTTGAATGCTCGTTTGGGATGAAGCTCTGCAGGATGAAGACAGATGCACATGAAGCCCCTCCTTCAGCCAGAAGCAGCAGCGACAGCAACCTGCAAGAAGAGAAAAAAATAGAAGAAGAAAACAAACGGAGGGGAAGGAAGGGATCGAACCCCATTAACAGAGACGAAGAGCCCTATTAATAAGATCGAAGAAGAGATAAGAAGGAAAGAGTCCAACGGAGGAAAAGATAAGAAGGGGCAAGAGCCCAAGGAGGGGAAGATAAGACTGGGCAAGAGCCCAAACGAAGCAGGGACTCTCTGGGGAAAGGTTGCGTTCGTTCGGAACACAAAACTGAAACACGACTTGGACCAGGGCGTCAATTCAAGAATTGACGACCTGCCAAAGGGCGTCTTTTAAAAACACGCCTAAGACCAAGGCGTTAACTCCTGGATCATTTTTAGAAATAAATATTTCTTTATTTGAAAATTATGAAACACACCTGAGTCAAAGGCGTTACTTAAAACGCGCCCTAACAAAGGACGTTAATTCAAAATATTCAAAATAGCGCTATTTTTTATTTCTTAATATTATTTTCTCATTTTTTAGGTGGAGGTGCATCTCATAGCCCTGATTCTAATGACTATTTTTGCGTATTTTTCTGACACCCGGAAGGCCACCAAATCACCTCTGGAATGGGATTGAAAATAATATTAAAAAAATCAATTTGAAAAGTGACGACCGTGCGTAAGTCGTTAATTCAATTTTTTAATTTTTTATTCTTTTCAACTTCAAAATAACGTCCTCTTATAAGTCGTTAATTACAAAATAATTTCAAAAAATTCCCAGAAAAATCCATAAAAATAGAAAATGAGTGGAATTGACGCCTCCATAAATAGTCGTCCATTTTTAAGAAACGCCCAAGGCTAAGTCGTTATTTAAAAGACGCCCCACGTCAAGTCGTTAATTCTGGAAAATTCATTAAAATAGAGAAAAATGTCCAGAAAATCCAAAAAAATCCAAAAAAATAGGAAAAAAATAAGAAAAGTGAGGAAAAAAGGAGAAATCCAAGAAAAGTGAGAAAATCACTCAAAAAAAAGTTAATTTGAGGGTCAAATTGGGGCATCGCAAGGTAATATGAGATATACTCAAAATAATGTCAATTTTAGCGTGTCTACAGCTGCCCCGCCTTGGCGTCTGCTTTGCAAGGGAGCGGAGCAAAATGAAAAGTAGATGCCAAGGTGTGATGAGACACGCAATCAACATCACTTGATGAGAATTAAATCAAAAGCTCGAGACGAAGCAATCTCGAGAAATTCAATGAAATCAACGATGTTTGGATAAAAGAGGGAGTGTGCACGCGGGCACGAAGGAGATAAAAGAATGATCAACTTCCAGCGCGGTGGAAGTACCCCAGGTCACAAACCTGTAGGTTTCACCATTGGGGAGCGGTTACCAGCCAATGTGGACGTGCTGCAGCCAAGGTGGATCAAAGGGAAAGGATTAAAACAAGATGATAGAAATCCAAACAAGGAGCTTTCGAGAAAATGACCCAAAACAGCGACAAAACGAACTGAGGATTCAATCAGCAATGAATATCTCATATTGAAGATTAAGATCAATTCAACCCTCAAAACAGCTTATCAGAATGATTTTTCAACAATTGTTTCAAATTCCTACATGAATGCATGCTGGGTTTAAAGGAAAAAATTAAATCAAACGAAAATATAAGATAATCAAGGATAATATTGCTAAGCTGCCAAGACTGAGTCAAGAAACCGATTTCGCGAGCTGATACTAAGCCGAAGCCCGTTTATCCGCATCAACTCGCAAAAGGGAACCATCGTCCTCAGCCTTGGACGGCTCAACGGCCTATCCGTGTGACTAAGACTCCTCTGGAATCATCATCGTTTTTGATGAAGGGGAACTCAAATTCCAGATTTACCAAAGCCACAAGGTTCTTGATATAATCTAGTAGCGTATGTAACATATAGTAAAATGCATACAGGAAGATGGTGATAGCAATAAGCATGGGGGGAACTGAGAAATGAGGTGTCAGCACCGTGGGGCTTGAATGATGATTCCCAGTCGGCGGGACCAAGAGCTTCTTATCCTGCGCTTAAAATTTCATCAGCCAAGATAAAAGATAACAAGCAATGAATAAGGCATTTAAGCATAGCAACAATAACATGTATACGGCATGAATAGCACAAGTTAAATCATGGTATTGTAAATCATTATTGTTTGTTGTTTCGTCATGAGGATGAGAACTTGGCTAATCAAGATTTGGAGTTGAATGATCAGAATGATATAATGCCCAGCGGCAAAAAGAGCAGCAAGATTTGATAATGCACATTGGCAAAGTGATCAACAGGAGTTGATTAAAAAGATCTGGAGATGAATAATCAGAATGATAATCAGGAGATATAACCAAAAAAGATATGAGGAGATGATAACCAAAAATGCCCAGGGTGGCATGTCATGAGAATATCGGGAGGGATCAATAGATTGATAGCAATGAATGGAGATAGGACTCATCCCGTGCTCTTGGTCCTTGCAAAGTTGTTCCTGCAAAACACCATCAGACAATACAATGCAATCTTTATGGAGAGTTTTTTTTTCTTTTTTCCTTTTTTCTGAAATATGCAAATTTTTATGAGTTTTGAAAAAGATATTCAAATTTTTTATGAATTTTATCAATATGCAAATTTTTGTGGTTTTTAGGAAAAGATATTCAAATTTTTATGAAGTTTTGAGAAAGATATTCAATTTTTATGGATTTTGGACAAGAAATATTCAAGTTTTTGTTTGATTTTGGTTAGACATTGCTAAAGTAGCATCAAAGGGTGTCTTAAACCACTGGCTAGGGGTCCTCGTTCCTTCCCCTTTTGCTTAAAACTGCCCAAAGCCGGGCGTGAATTGAAAGGTGGCGCCCTATAACCCATTGTCTATGGTTAACGGTGCCCCTACCAAGGCCATACCCGAGAAACATTCGGTCTTTGAGGGAGAAGAGAAGAACAATTGGGGATAAGCTCTATGCAGGATGGGAGATGTTGGGACTTGAATTCCTTCCAAGGTGTTACCCCTCAAAGAGGTAGTCTGTTGCGCTGGGGCTTTATGCCTTTGATTTTTAGACCCTTGACATGCATACGACCAGGGTTTTCCCTGCGGGGACTTTGCCACTCTTGACATGCCATAATTCATACTTTTGCATTTATCAAAATTTTGACTTGATTTTCATAATAGCCCTTTTGGCGAGATGTATATCATGAAACTCATATGATTTTTAGGTCAAGACTGCCCCTATTTGAGACTCCTCTCGTATTGGAGATTTACCTAGGTCGGTCATCTCATCCGTCAACCTCTTGCCCCTGCATGCGGCCGAGTAAAGAAAAGAAAAAGACTTTCAGGAATACTCATGGCATGGCCAAAGTAGCAACGGTGTTTAACTAAAGGAGCCGGCTAAGGACGCCGTGAAGTGTGTGCGGTGCCCAGCTAAGGGTTGCTCTTAACAAGCGGAGAGAGAACGTTGAATTCCCAGTGCGGGGTTCTTTTAACCAAAAGTGCTGCATAGAAAGCCTAAAGACTCTTTTTAAACAATGATTCAATTAAGATAGATAAATATCTAAAACACCACTCTTAATCTTGTTAAGAAGCACTTCATTTAAAAAATCATGCGCGAAGCAATGATATCATAATCGTGCGTACTTATGCCAATATATTACCTTGCAACCTTTGTAGAAGCAGCTGTCAGAGGCGAGATCGATCATCACGAGATTTGTCCTCTTTGGTAGATAAAAAGAATTGGAAGCAAAGGGTTTGAAAGTGGCTTAACAAGAAGGAGTGGTGCCAAGACCAGACTCAGACGAATAAGGAGAAAAGGAAAAGAGGCGAGGGCTAGAACTCCCTCACTAAGGTGTGGAGACCCTGATCACATGAAAGGTCTACAGAAGAAGCGAAGAATTAGAAGGAGGAGTGAGGACTAAAGCCTCGAAAGTAGTGAGAGAATGGGCAGATGCCCAAGGCAGTGGATATGGAAGAAGTTGGGTCAGACCCATGATCAGGAGGAATTAGAAGAAGAAATTGATAGATGAAAAGAGGCGGATCCGGAGGGTCTGGGAGTAGAGGAGAATCCTGATAGGAGGAATCCAGAGACTCCGGAGGGATGACAAAAGAAGGGACGCGATGCCCTGAGAAGAAATATGAAAAAAAGTGACGGAAAAAGAAGAAGAGAATGAAGGAGGTGATATTCTGAAAAATCAGAAAGATGAATCGGAAGAAAGATGGAGGGTCCGGAGGTTTCGGAGGAATGAGATCAGGAGGGGCGCGATGCCCTGGGGAAAGATAAAAAGAATAAGATGGAGAATCCGGAGGTTCCGGAGGAATAAAGTGGAAAGGGGCGCGATGCCCGAGAGGAAAGTACGAAGGATCCAAAGGGATGAGAAGGGAAGGGGCGTGATGCCCGAGGGGAAAGGCCGGAGGTTCCGGAGGAATCAGATCAGAAAGGGCGCGATGCCCTGGGAAAGGAAAGAAGAATAGAGGATCTAGAGGTTCCGGAGGAATGAAGTGGAAAGGGGCGTCATGCCCTAAGAGGAAGTCTGAAAATTCCGAGAGAATGAGATGAAAAAGGGCGCGATGCCCTAGCAGGATAAAGGAGAAATCCGGAGGGTCCGGGTGCAGAAGTTGGAAAGGGGCGCGATGCCCTGAGAAGAGATTGGAGAGGAGGCAATGCCCGAGTAATGTAAGGGGACCCACAGGTCCCAAGGAAGAAGATGAATAAGATGAGAAATGCGGAATATCCGGAGGTGCCGGAAGGCGGGGAAGATACGGGTTTGGAAACTCGGGAAGCTGGATGTGCAAACGTATGCAAATGGAGGGATGCGATGAATGCAGTGAATGCGTGAATGCAATGAGATGCAAAGAACATGAAGAATATGAAGGGTGAGAGGGTGAGATCTTCCTCTTTTCCCTTGGAGTGGCCCATGAAGAATCGGTGATAGACAAGAATATGGATAAATTTGAATGAAAGGAGGAACAAATAGTGGAAGGCCCTTTAGCACCAAGATAACTGCCCCTCCACGGCAGTGAAAATGTATAGCCAATTGGCCCAAAGAAAACAGCTTCAATAATAAATGACAACCCCCTTGGAAGGCAAATATCAACAATGTGAGGGAGTTGGAAAGTTGGAACATGAAGCATTGTGTTGCCCAAGGATTGTGGCATATAAAGAGTGTTGAATGGAATAGGAATTTGCCCCTTGTATGGAAGAATGGATTTAAGATTAGAAAATTGGAACAAGGGGTGCCCTACCCTGCCCTCGAACAGCGTCAATTCTTGGCATTCTTTTCTGGCGAGCAGTGGCGGTGACTTGGCCTCTTCAACTGTGCTTGGCACAATAACCCGGATTGGCATCCGGTAAATAAATTCTTGCTTCTTGAACAGCGTGGCAGTGGCCAAATTCTTCTTGCCCGGCTCTTGATCATCTTCGGCACAAATACTTGCAGAAGCACTCCCATTCCGAGTAGTAAGGGGAGGTGAGGCGGAGGCGGAAGGCTCCGTGGATGGTGGAGGTATAATGGGAAGTGTTGGTAAATGGGTGAGTGGAAGCGGAGGTTCACACACGTCAAGCTTCTCCCTTTGCTCGGAAGCAGTCGGGGTTGGCTCGAGTGCAAAAAGTGGTGGATCCTGCTCAGGACTAACCATAGGTGAAGGGTTAAGTGGTGGAGTAGGCAATGTGGGTTTTGGGGTTAAAGGGATAAGGGAAGGTTGAGGTGGTGGTAATGGGAGGTTAATTGGGGAAGATTCGAAGGTGGGCTCAGTGGAGGCTGGTGATATGGAGGTTAATGGCATAGCTGGTGGAGGTGTAATTGATGGGGGTTTAATTGGTGAAGGTGTAATTGGTGGAAGTATAATTAAGGGAGGTGTAATTGGTGGGGGTTTGTTGCGGAGAAAATGCCGAACGGGGCGAGCGGCGTTGAGAGTGGGAGGAGACTCAAGATGTGTCCGCGTGGGTGATTGAAATATCGACCCATCGTCGTAACACCAAGAGGTCTCAGAAACAGGGGTAGGATTAGGGACGGTGACTTCGTCCTGAGCAGGAGGTTCATCGAATGATAATGGGGGAAGTGGAAAGCGAAGGAAACTCGGAAGGGGTGCCTGCGGAGCTTCATCATCGTATACCGGCTCAAGTGCTTCAATTGCCGGTTCTTGCTTGCTTGAAACGCCAATGTCGCAGTCATCCATCCTATCCTTCCACTCTCTCTCCATCTTTGTAATGTCATTTAGGAACGCATGGAGAGGGTTGACCGGAGTGGGAGGAGCCGTGACCCTTCTTAATTGTTCCTCCATCAAAGTGACTTTATCAATAAGAGACTGTTGGAGGGGTGTAACTTGAGCAACCAAGGGTTGGCAGGGCATTGAAGAAGGGGTGGCATAACAAGGTCGTGGAGGGGAGTTAACGGGATGACCCGCAGAAGAAACCGGATGAGCCGGATTGCAAGAAATAAATGGGCCTCGGGGCCGTGATGGAGGAGGAATAGAAGGAGGCGGGTGTCGGACCACCCGGGGAGGAATGTGAATAGAAGAGGATGGGTAATGGGCTACCCGATTAGGATTGTGAATAGAAGAGGGAGGTGGGTGATGGGCCACCCGTGTGGGGTTGGAAGGAGGAAGAGATGAAGGAGATGCACCCTCAACGGCGGCCTTAAAGGCTTGGATCTGTTGAGGGGTGAGATAATCTAATGCATGAATGATTTGGAAGACTTTCTCATCATTAGGACGAGACGGTCCCGAAGGAGTAGTGGCTTGAAATTGGGATGAGGGACCATAAGTTTGGACATTGCCCATGGGCCGGGCATGACCATAAGAATGAGGACGTGGTCTCTCGAAAGCATGGTGAGAGTTTAGTTGAAATTGAGGAGAATAAGATGTGCATGGTTGTGCATCCTCATGAATTGAATTAAACATGTTGGTTTTCTTATCATGGTAAGCCATTATTCAATCAAAGTTCAAAATAATATGCAAAAAGCACACAAGTTGGAATGGTTACCTTTGATCTTAATTTGTTTGAACCTTGATGAATTAGTGAATTTTAACAAAGTTTGGTGTGATTCACACAAGGGAGGATCCTAGTTTCAATATGGTTTGAACTCCGGTGCCAACTAGGAACACTCTCTCATCGTGTATAGGCCAACTAACTCGGGACTTCAAAAGGGTACAACATGCCCGGCGTCCGTAAGGGAATCCACGGGTGCGGGGACTTATGGAGGCTTGGTTTAGGAACTTCCAATCCAAAGAGACGGAATGCTCAATGGAGGGTCCTTCCTTCACCAAGGGGGTGTGTGGAATCCTAATGTAGAGAGAGGAGGTCTCCCAAACCAATGCAAATGAGTGAATGAATGCAGGGTAAACAAGCCAATCACAGCAACATAATCAATCAACAAATATAAGCATGAATCGTGATGAAAAGCCACACACGGGAGGGTTCCATAAACCCACAGTAAAAGACGCCCTAGCAGGGGGCGCTACTAACCAAAGACACGACAGTGTGACTGTCGTGAATCAATGTGAGGGGCCCAGGGGCAGCGAAAAATGCGCCTTGGTGTGAGGCGCTATAAATAAAAGGACGCCCCTCCCAGAGTGCGTCAAATGCAAGTGGTGAGAAAAAAACACGCCTTGATGTAAGGCGTTAAACAATAAAGAGATGCCCTTGGGGAGGGCGTGAATTCACAAGCAGCGTAATAAAATCAGGAGAAATCAAGACATATGCTGGAAGACGCCCTAGCCGAGGGCGTTACATATGAATAAGACGCCCTGGATGAGGGCGTTAATTAAAAAGCGCCTCTGGCTGAGGCGTTAATTCCCACTCCGGTCACAGTCACAAGCAATCAACAAACATTAGATAGAAGCATTCTCATAAAAAAAAAAATTTTGGATAAGTGGAATTTTCAAAAAAAATCTAACAAGCTGACAGATCACTTGGGGAGAGTGCAATGCACAATGGAGGGTGCCCGAGGGGCACAAAAAGGAGACGCACCGTGGGTGCAAAAGGGGAGATGGCACACGTGGGTGCCCTAGGGAAAGGGTAATCGAAAGAAAAACGAAAGGGGTCCCACCGTGATAGCCAATTTGTAGATTCTAAGAAATCCACTTAGAAATAAAGAAGAAAAATAAAGGAATAAGCATGCACGAGGTGCAAATATGGAGATGTGATCGCCAGAGACGCGAGGGCCTCAAAAATATAACAATAATAATCAAGGGAGGGATCGCGAAGAATACCTTGAATGCGGGTGATGTGAGTGCTTTCCTTTCTCTTCAAATCGGCCGGCCGATGAAGAGAGTTCTTCAATTATTATTACCCTTGCAAAAAAGACACAAACACCAATAAAAGATAGGAATTAGAACATGGTGAGTGTAGCATCAATTCTTAAATAAAAATATGATCATGATAACATGGTGAAGAACACACCTTAAGGGTGTTAGCCCTTAAACCCCTATGCAAAAGGGTGGGAATATGAATGATATGAATGAAGATGTAAATAAAATAAGGAGTTGTGCAAGAGTGCACTGTGGGGGACTTCAACGTAGTTGAGAAAATAAGTTTAACAGGAGATGCGTGAACTAATGCAAATAATAAAAATAACAGAAGAGGAGCCTGTGCTTTTGCTTTGGCTTGAATGCTCGTTTGGGATGAAGCTCTGCAGGATGAAGACAGATGCACATGAAGCCCCTCCTTCAGCCAGAAGCAGCAGCGACAGCAACCTGCAAGAAGAGAAAAAAACAGAAGAAGAAAACAAACGGAGGGGAAGGAAGGGATCGAACCCCATTAACAGAGACGAAGAGCCCTATTAATAAGATCGAAGAAGAGATAAGAAGGAAAGAGTCCAACAGAGGAAAAGATAAGAAGGGGCAAGAGCCCAAGGAGGGGAAGATAAGACTGGGCAAGAGCCCAAACGAAGCAGGGACTCTCTGGGGAAAGGTTGCGTTCGTTCGGAACACAAAACTGAAACACGACTTGGACCAGGGCGTCAATTCAAGAATTGACGACCTGCCAAAGGGCGTCTTTTAAAAACACGCCTAAGACCAAGGCGTTAACTCCTGGACCATTTTTAGAAATAAATATTTCTTTATTTGAAAATTGTGAAACACACCTGAGTCAAAGGCGTTACTTAAAATGCGCCCTAACAAAGAACGTTAATTCAAAATATTCAAAATAGGGTTATTTTTTATTTCTCAATATTATTTTCCCATTTTTTAGGTGGAGGTGCATCTCATCGCCCTGATTACAATGACTATTTTTGCGTATTTTTCTGACACCCGGAAGGCCACCAAATCACCTCTGGAATGGGGTTGAAAATAATATTAAAAAAATCAATTTGAAAAGTGACGACCGTGCATAAGTCGTTAATTCAATTTTTTGATTTTTTATTCTTTTCGAATTCAAAATAACGTCCTCTTATAAGTCGTTAATTACAAAATAATTCCGAAAAATTCCCAGAAAAATCCAGAAAAATAGAAAATGAGTGGAATTGACGCCTTCATGAATAGTCGTCCATTTTTAAGAAATGCCCAAGGCTAAGTCGTTATTTAAAAGACGCTCCACGTCAAGTCGTTAATTCTGAAAAATTCATAAAAATAGAGAAAAATGCCCAGAAAATCTAGAAAAATCCAAAAAAATAGGAAAAAATAAGAAAAGTGAGGAAAAAAGGAGAAATCCAAGAAAAGTGAGAAAATCACTCAAAAAAAAAGTTAATTTGAGGGTCAAATTGGGGCATTGCAGGGTAATATGAGATATACTCAAAATAATGTCAATTTTAGCGTGTCTACACACGTAAGATGGCATTTCTTAACAAATCATCAGCTGGAACATAGAGTCTTCCTCTGAAGCTGACAACTAACTCATCATGAAAGTCAACATCGTGCATCATCACAATGCGGGCCAATTCAGAATCTGCTTGCTGAGCTTCCGTGATCTGTTGATAAATAGCTGGAGTCATCACAAGACTAGCAGACACAGCTACCATCGGATCACAAGGAAACTGTTCCCACAACTTTCATTCTTGAATCAGCAAATGACTGATTTGCATTTTTCTGCTCAATGCATCAGCCACAACATTTATTTTACCTGGCAGATAAGAGAGAGTAAAATCGTAGTCTTTCATGTACTCCATCCATCTACGCTGACGAAGATTCAAATCCTTTTGAGACAACACGTATTGCAAGCTTTGATGATCAGTAAAGATCTCAAATTTCTCACCATACAAGTAGTGTATCCAGATTTTCAATGCAAAGATCACCGCTGCAAGTTCTAAATCATGAGTAGGATAATTGTCTTCATGCTGTTTCAATTGTCGGGATGCATAAGTTATAACTTTACCATGCTGCATAAGCACTGCACCCAAACCTACTTGAGAAGCATCCGTGCATACCACGAATCCACCCGAGCCAGAAGGCAAAACAAGCACTAGAGAAGTAGTGAGCAGTCTTTTCAACTCATTAAAGCTCTATTCACACTGATCTGACCATACAAAAGCCACATCTTGGCGAGTCAGTCGAGTCATCGGCGTGGCAATCCGTGCAAAATCTTGAATGAATCTTCGATAATAACCAGTAAGACCCAGAAAACTTCTGATTTCTGTCACAGTCCTAGGACTCTGCCATTGAAGAACAGCTTCTATCTTAGCCATATCAACTGCAACTCCATCTCCAGAAATCACATGGCCGAGAAATGCACTTCCCGAAGCCAAAACTCACACTTACTGAATTTTGCATAAAGCTCGTGATCTCGCAAAGTCTGCAACACAATCCTGAAATGCTGAACATGTTCTTCTTCAGAAGCAAAATAGACTAGAATGTCATCCACAAAGATTACCATAAATCGGTTCAGATATGGACAAAACACACGCTGCATCAGGTCCATAAAAGTTGTTGGAGCATTGGTTAGCCCAAACAACATAACCAAAAATTCATAATGACCATATCGCGTACTAAAAGTCATCTTCTCCACATCAGATTCTTTAATCCTCAATTGGTAGTAACCAGATCGAAGATCAATTCGTGAAAAGATAGTAGCTAACTGAAGTTGGTCAAACAAATCATCGATCCTGGGCAAAGGATATTTATTCTTGATAGTCACCTGATTCAATTGCCTCTAATCAATACATAGCCTTAGGCTTCCATCTTTCTTCTTTACAAATAAAACAGGAGCACCCCATGGAGAAAAGCTAGGATGAATGTAGCCTTTTTCCAACAAATCTAACAATTGTGCTCGCAATTCTTTCAATTCAGCTGGAGCCATACGGTAAGGTGCCTTTGCTAAAGGTGCCGTACCTGGAATTAATTCAATTACCATCTCTATTTCTCGCTTAGGAGGTAAGCCTGGCAACTCATCAGGGAACACATCAGGAAATTCACAAACCACAGGAATATTATTTATCTCCTGTTGTGGTGCCTCGACAGTAACCACGGAAGCCAAGAATCCCTGACAACCTACATTAAGTAATCTACAGGCTCGAATAGGAGAAATAAGCAAGCGAGAAGAACGAGATCGAATACCTTGAAAATAGAATGATGCTTTCCCATGTGGCTGAAAATAGACTTTCTTCGATCTACAGTCAACCACGGCTCCATATTCTTCCAACCAGTCCATGCCCAGCATAACATCATAATCGACCAGCTTCAATGCATATAACTTAGCTGGCATCTGCTGATTCCCAGTCACAATAGGAGTCTCTTCCAGACAAAGAGGAGTGAACATGAAATCTCTAGAAGGCAGTTCAACAAGCAACTCACATGACATCTCCAATGTCGGCTCCTCAATACAGGCAATAAAATCTTCATAAATAAACGAATGAGAAACACCTGAGTCAAACAAAACATGAGTTGCATGACCATAAATCATAATATTACCTTCAACGAGATGGGATACCACTGCTTCAGCACGAGTCATATGCGTGACCTTCCCTTTTTGCTTCTTGCCGACTGCAGTAGACTGCTGAGATGAAGACACTGAAGCTTGAAAATATTGTTGAGATTGTGGTGGTGGAGGTCTAAACTGTGGCTGTGAAAACTGGGAAAACTGCACAGGCTACTTCGGCCTTTGAGCACAATCACGAACCACATGCCCAACTTGATCACACCGGAAACACACCACGGGCATTGAACACGGCCTGCCTGGATGGCTCCCACCACATCTCAGACACGGTTTCGGCTGACTTGCTATCGATCCCTGTCGCTGGAAAGAAGGCGCTGTTTGTTGCACGGTACCAGAAGATGCCTGACGGTTATACTGCTTCTTAGACTTTCTGAACATCCGCTTGAACTTGGTTTTTGTAAAGGAAGTGCCACTGGCAGCAGGGGAAGAAGATGGGACTCTTGTCACAGTCGACTGGCCAACCTGTTGATGCTGCCCACTTGGCTGAACTGAGTCAACTTGGGTACGCCCTCGGGATCTTGCCATATCCAGTTCTAATGTCGCAGTGCCTGATAAGCTGCATCCATCTCTGCGACCCGGGTTGCAATCAAAGGCTGCCTTTGTTCTACTTTCAACCCACACAAAAATTGCTCAGTTTTCAAACCTTCATCAGCAAGGATATGAGGAGGCGCATATCGACCCAATTCCATGAACTTGTTACGATATTGCAGAACTGTCATGTCGCCTTGAGCCAATTCCATAAACTGGTACATCTTGTCCACTCTGAGATAGGCAGGACTGTATTTACGCTCGAAAGACGTGACAAATTCCTTCCAAGTTATTTGATGAAGCGGAAAAGATCGGAAAGTTACTTCCCATTCTGTGGTCCACCACGCGAGTGCTCCTCCCTGCAATTGGAATGTAGCTAGCATCACTTTTTCATCTTCAGTGCATTCCATTGAACGGAATACACATTCAGTTGCATCTAGCCACACTCTCGCTGCATCTGGATCTGCTTGCCCTTCAAAAGTTGGTGGATGGAATAGTAGAAATTCTTTTAATGCTCTTCCACGACCACCTTGAGGCAATTCATCTCTAGGGGCAGGATCAACTTGGACTTGCCCTGGAATATTAACCGGAGGAGGAGAGGTACCACTTTCCTCCCTTGGAATACGTGCTCTTCTTCTAGGCGACATTTTAATCTAAAAGAAGACACACAACAACAGAAAAATCATAAGTAATCACGGAAAATAACCTAAGCCAGCAGTAGAAGACACACACATGGCTTGTTTTGGACTAATGCAATTTTGATTCCTTATACATAACCTCAACTCCACTCTGATACCAACTGTAACGACCCAGAGATCCGGATACCGGTAAACCTATACCAAGAACTTGTGGAAGCCACCCAAGAGGCGGATGAGGCCCCGTAAGGGTTGGAGGGTTTTGTCGAGGGGATGCATAACGAATTGGAATTACACGTGTGCAATATTAAGTATAGCAACAATTTGAACTATAAACGGAAGCAAATTAATATATCAGAGTGATAAATATGTAAAATAGTTCAGATCCACAATTTATACAAGTCCAACAATTGTATAGGGGATAAAATAAACAACTACACGGGGCATACCCCGACCAAAAGGTACAATAATAGACTGATAGACCAAAAACAACCTACTGACAAACCACTGCTAGCACTAAGACTGGCCGTCAAAAGCACGGGAAGCTCCAAAAGACGACTGCTGCTGCTTACCTGGAAAAGTAAGGGTGAGTCTCACAACATAGACTCAGTAAGGGTCACGCGGATCCCTACCTTGCAACTAAACATGCACGAAAGCAATTAAAGCATGCATGGCATAAGAAATGACAATTTAAGAAAGTTGTACAACTATCTAAACAGTTTAAGAATAGCTAAATAAGCCAATTATAATTAAAACACAAGAGTCAGAAACTAAATCTACTAATAGAATAAACTTCAGCATTTCCAAGTGACAGGAGAAAGAAGGACCACTAGAAAGAGAAACTAGATGCGTCCATTGACGGCTTAAACTGCGTCTCAAGTATCTACATATGTCTGGAACGCGACAAGTGAGACACGTAACAATACCAGAAAACAAGAACTAGTCAGGGTAACACTCATCAGTATCAGTCCTAGCCCCTGACTACGTGTGTACACACAGGCTCAATGCCTTGAGCCAGGCCTCTAGCTAGTTTTCCCCCCTAGTAGGACGCTACTGCCAAGCAAGGGGGCCCACGGGAACTAGCTTAAAAACCGTAAATCAGGATTACCCCGCCACCTCTCCCAGGTGGGCCGACACTAAAGGTCGTCGGGCTATGACTAGTGGTTCCATCACAAGGAAAGAGAAAATAACTCTATTGGGATATAAAAAAGCACCACATTTTATAAAAATAGTTAAACATGGCGAATATGCAACATTAACCGCATAATTAAATGAATTGAATCGCATTTAGAATTTGTAGGAAATAAACATTCTAACCTAGGGCCGCTACAGTCATAAGCGGTCGAACCCTGGCCGCTATATGGGATGAAACAGTCTACTAATAGGCCGCTAAACTCCCACCGCCATACTATTCAAAGCATTGACGCGGTCAAAGTCTGGACCGCGAAGGGGACGCTAGCGGTCTTACGATAAGCCGCTAGAGGGTCATAAGCGGTCTAGGTGTGGGCCGCTAAGCTCCACCACCTTACTCGGTCAAAGGTCTCACGCGGTCGAAGGGTCGCCCGTCAGTAGACGGTCTATGGGTAGACCGCTACGAGGGACGAAACGGTCTAGCTGTAGACCGCTTCCCGTAAACGGTCACTGGTAGGACCGCTACCCTACCAGAGAGTCAAAATCATGGGATTTCAACGGGAAATCCCTCCCAATTTACCCAGATCGATGGGAAACTCTGTTTCAACCTGTTCCCTGCCATTCCATCATCCTCCCACAACAATTAAAAGACTAAAAACTCAACGACAATGGCCATGGATGATTGAAAACACAAATTACAATGTTCATGCTCCAAAAACATAAAAGACGATGTTCAGGCTGTAGAAGACATAACAACGATGGGCATGGCGGGGAAAATGCTCCTAACGAGGTCGGGCATCCATCCTCCTACCTATTTCAATCCGGAAACGCCGTTATCACGGCATGCAAGCCGAGGGATCAGCGTTGTTCTTCCACGGTTTCCCGCCTCCACACGCCACAGTTCGCCACCACGTTGACGTCAACGCACTCCTTGCGCCGCGGGTTCGTCGATGACGCCTCCCGCGCCTCCTGCAGCGGCCCGACGCGGTCACACCACCGAGAGGGTGAGAAGAGAGAGAGAGAGAGAGCGATCGCGAGAGAGAGGGGGAGAGAATGGAGAGAGAGGGGGCTCATGGGTTTGGGGGAAAAAGTGGGTTTGATATATATATATATATTTATTTTTAAAACCCCAAATTGCAATTTAAACCCCCTAAGAAGTAATATTAGATATATGCCCATATTATTTCTTAAAACTTTTTAACAAATGGGTTTAAATACTAGAAATTGCCCATTAAACCCATTTAAAATTCCTAAAATCAGGGATTGAATTTTATTTTGATATCGGTAAGGATCCGTTAACGAACGGGCCTTACAGGAGGTCACCGATTCACTCCCACCTGCCTCTCTTTCCTCCCTTTCCTTTTTATTTTTTCTTGTTTCTTCACCTACCGTCGGTTCAATGGAGGGGGAGGCCGTAGATTCACTCCCACCCCCCTCTCTTTCTCTCTTATATATTTTTTGTGTGTGCATCTGCATGTGTGTCATCGTAGCTAGGGGTTGCGTCGATGCATCATTTCTTTCTTTTCTCTATTGCCCTTGCTTGGTCTAGCGAGGCTTGCAGTTCTTGCTGGCAAATTTCAGGTGTCCATAGAAGAACACACGGCTAAGATGCAGCAACCACCGGGGATGAACCCCAAAAGAGAAACACGCTACTAAGATGTAGCAACACACGGGGACTAACCCCATAGACAATCACAGACGCTGATGTTGTGTAGTGGATAGCGGATCTAGAGGGGAGGGGTGAATAGATCAGCCCCACTTCTCGCAATGCGGCCCTCTATATAGCTAGTTAAAATGAATTGCATCGGAATATAAACTAGCTTCCAAGAATGCTGTGATTCACTTAGCAAGATAAGCAAGATAGATAATAATTCGATCCTAAGAATGCATCTAGAACGAATCAATCACACAAGTAAACCACACTAGACAGGATTTTTAAGGTGGTTCAGACTGAATCCTCAGCCCTACGTCCACCCCTCACCAAAACCCGGTGAGGCTTCACTTGTGCAGCGCACCAACTCGCAAATCGGAAACCACCGATTGCCTTCCTACTAACCAACGGTAGGGACGTCAACACTGCAGATCGGAAACACCTCCGATTATCTTCCTACTAACCAACGGTAGGGACGAATCACAACTTCAATGTTTAACAATATTGAAAGGAAAACAGATGTGAATGAACTAAGACAAGATATTGAGTTATGAGTAGAAATGAATTGGCCCTTGTATGAAATGTTGATAAGCAACAAGGATCCTCTTGGCTTCAACTCAATCTTCTTGATTCACCCTTGATTGGATGAATGTTCTTCACGGAGTACTGTTCACGTGAACAGTACCTCTTCCTTCAATTCTTCTCTCTTGATCTTCTCTTTGAATTTCTTTGAATGAATGAAGGAGATGATGAAGCTACCTTGAACCTTGATTGCTTCTTTAGCTTCTAGGAGTTTGAATGCTTGAAATATCACCTTGGATGAGTTTGAAAGAGCTTGAATGGATGAAGATGATTTCCTTTGAAGAACTTGAATCAAACTGGCTTCCTTTGATCACCCTTCATGCCCTTGATTGCTTCTTGCTTTGTAGGAGGTTGCTTGGCTTCAGATCTGAGCTTGAATCACCTTGGATGGATGAAGAACTTCCTCCCGAAATACTGTTCACGGAGGTGCTACAGTAGCTCGAAAATGGGCTCCCTTGATCTCCCTTGAAGGCTTGAAGCATTAGGTTTTCCATCCCCTCAAGTGTTGGTTTTATAACCCTTGAATGGTCTATAGACAAGCCTCAGACCAGATCCACAATTTGTAGGTGATTAGGTGACTTTAGGATTAAACAAATCAAGGTTGAATGGCCCTTTTCGAAGTTGGAAACAAAGTCAAAATTGAAGGCTCGGGGCTGGCGGTCGACCGGCAGCTCCTGGCGGTCGACCGCCACTGAAACACATATAACTGGGCGACCCCTGGGAAAATCGGTCGACCGCCACTGGCTGGCGGTCGACCGCCAGCTGCCAGACTGCAGCTGGGCAGACCCTGGCTGGGGCGGTCGACCGCCCCTGTGCTGGCGGTCGACCGCCAGCTGGGCAGGGCCCGGGTCAGCCCGGGTTGGTCCGTTGGCCGCACCAACGCCATCGCTTGAGTCCATTAGCCGCCCGTTCATGTCTGTGGCATCGACCTTGATTGTCTTGAAGTTTTATTACTGAGTATTCAAGCCAATTTATTACTGACCGCGCAGGTCGATCCGCGTGCGCGGGCGCAACATTGAGCTTTCATGTGCATATCTGTCATGAACAAAATATCACATATGTCAGTCATAAGAGCGTGGAAAATAACAATGACTAATAGTGTTAAGCCATTATCAAAACCAAGAATACACAAAACTCATATGACTATAGAATGATGCCGAATGACCCATGTGACCACAGAATGACTCAAATGACCTCAGGGACGCAACAGCTGATCCATAGCTTGACTTCGAGGAACACTCTCCTCGATTACACACGACTGCTCAGCAGCCAAAATATGGTCCGATCCCTAAAATAATGTACCAGAAAAATTGCTATCAGTAGAGCACTACACATGGAAAATAGATGTAGAGTTTCAAAAAGACAACACAAAACAAAACTAAGAAACACAAATGTGGCTTCAAATCAAAATCTTAAAGCTAAAGATGTAGATCTAGACTCAGATTTGAAGACTGGTCCGCTTTTCTATTCAGTAGCCACGCAGTAACTCGAGGAGGAAGGTTCTCTCCACTTTCTTTCATATTTTTTCTCTCAGTGCTAGGGTCACTCAGGCAAACTGTTGCGTGGCTGCGCTTCTCTCTTTCCTTCTTCTCAGATGCTCTTAGTAAAGGCTCAGGGCGTCTCTAATGGCTAACGGCTACAGCAGCTTCTTCCCAGACGATAGGTCCATATTTATAGAAGAGAAGTGTGAATAATCACCTCTTTTAAAGCTATATTCTGATTGGTCTTTTTCAGATCTATTCTCTAATTGGTCCATGATAACAATAGAATATTCTAACCTCGGACCTTTCTAGAAACTAGGGCACATGTCCTAGAGATGTATGCCATTGACTTGGAGTAAGTAATCACATGACTGCTTAAAGACTCACGTATTTATACGGTTGGGCTCAGGTCAGTCAACTGAGTTGACAATTCAATCGATTGAATCTTCCATGTCTGTCAACTTGAGCTTGGCATGGTCTATCAACTTAGTGTTGTGAGCTTTAGATGATAAGGGTTGACCTAGTTGGCTTCGTAGGTTGACTCAGTGTATCCTCACACGAGCTTCAACACATGAGCATTAGCACACGAGCATTAATTCAGTCGGGCTGAGCAACCTCAGTCGACTGAGTCGACTGACTTTTCTTCAGTCGACTGATTTTTTCTTTCTTATGTCGACTCACACTCTACCTGTCTTCGACAATATCTGTCGACTCCTTGGCACATCTGTTGACTGGCTTTCATATCTGTCGACTGAGTTGGAACTTAGTCGACTGAAATTGCCTTTATCTGTTGACCAACTAGCCAGCCCTTGCACCTTGATTTCAGCAAGTTGAAAGCCACTTGCCAGTCTTCATTAAGTCTTTGTTGTCACACAAAGTTGCAACTTGAGCCTCTTGTTCTAACTCCATTGTGTCTTGCCATACCTAAGTTCTTTATCATTCCTTTCTTCTGATGTCTGTCGACTTTGTAGCTTGGTCTTCTATTGGGGTTGCTACAGCCCAGTTGCTTCCAAATCTATGCCCAGCTTCAAGACACCCTAATTTGTCAGTATCACCTCCCCAATTTCTTCAACATTCTTTCTGTGTTTCTTCTGATGTCTGATGGGTCTTCTTGTTGGCTGGATTTGCTTTGTCTGCAGGAAAGTCTGTCAAATTATTGACATATCTGTCGACTGAAGTCTGATATCTATCGACTTGGACTCATATCTGTCGACTGAAATTTAACTCAGTCGACTGATTTTGCCTTGTTCTATCGACTGAATTTCCTAAAAGTCAGACACTTAAGAATATCTTGAATCATATCTCCACAACAAGTTTCCAAACCATTCAAAGTCTCATGAAGAGCACTGTAGCATGATAGTAATGAATCATAAAAATCATCATTATAAAAATCATCAACCCACACATTGAATCATAGTTGGATTATTATCAATGGCACAATAATGAATCATAGTTGGATCATTATCAATAGCATAATAATGAATCATAGTTGGACATCATCAAAACCACACTTGAACCACACATGCACAACAGGGGGATCAACTAAATTGGGGGGATCAACTAGATTGAGGTTGACTGAATCATGATCATCAACTAGACTAGGGTTAATTAAACTCAACTGAGACTGAGATTATTGGCAACTAATTGAGCGATTGAAATTGGCAGTGGAGCTGAGTGAACAGTTGTCAATTGATCGGGGAGTGTGTCCCTAATTGAAAAATTGGTCATGTCCCTTATTGAACAGTTGGCCGAGCGCCCTTTAGGAGACTCCTCTTAATTATTCTCTTAGTCACATACCCATAAGCAACTGGAGCAGAAGCCCAAGCAGAAGCAACTAGAATGACCGAGCTCAAATGCTCTATGTCTTCTTCCTCACCTTCATTTGATGTACCTTTGATGGTCTTCTTGATGTTCTCTCTCATGACCCTTGGGCTTCCCTCAATATTTATAGACCCATAATAAGCCCAGGATGAAGGTGGTCCTCATGGGCACCTGGTGCGATTCATGCGCTGGGAGGAAGCACCTGTGCTGACTAAGGGTACTAGTGGAGGTCAGTTTATCTAGTGGCAACTTTGGCAAGGGCTAGTTGGCCATGTGCCAACGTTGACAAGGCAAGGGTGTTAGCAGATACCACTTGATCGGGTTGAGGCGCCGAGGAAGTCAGTTGGTCCGGCTGGGGGCTGGAGGACCCAACCTGGTCTGGTTGGGAACTGGAGGACCTCACCTGGTCCGGTTGGGTGCTGGAGGACCTCACCTAGTCTGATTGGGCTAGACGAAGTAGTGGTGCTAAGGAAGGGGGGCTGGTCCGGGCGATGCACTAGCAGACCTCAGCTGGTCCGAGTGGTGCACTAGCAGACCTCACCTAGTCTGGTGGGATGCTAGAGGAAGCAGTGGCGTTGAGGAAGAGGGGCTGCTCCGGGCGGTGCGCTGGCAGACCTCAACTGGTCTGGGCAGTACACTGGCGGACCTCACCTGGTCTAATGAGATGTGACAAAACTCCTCCCGGATGGGTTGGGGTCCCTGGCAGGCCCACCCAAATCAGGTGGCTGCCATGGATGCCCCACCTAGTCCGGTTGCTAGGGAAATGCTTATAAAAAAGATCCTTTGTAGCTCTTTTGTAATTCTGCATCAAATGTTCACCCTTTGCCTATCTTTTGTGGCTTTTGTGCTTTAGTTGGACTTAGACTTCTAGTCTTCCTATGATTCGTGCATAATCATCTCGTAAGTTTTTGACACAAACTGCGACACATAATGACGTCAACAAGGTGTTAAACATATTATCAAAGATATTCTTCTCGACATGCATGACGTCCAAGTTGTGTCATACAACAAGGGTTAACTAGTAAGGTAATTCTTGGAATATGCTTTTCTTCACCCTATTATGATCATTTTAAAATCTAGAGAGTTGTCAAGTGCTACCAGATAGTTGTGCTATATCTGGTAAGTATTGCACCTGTGCCACCATATGTCGACCAGTCACGCGTTCTAAGTTTACTACATCCATTTCAATTTTGTTCTTCTGGAATACATCCTTTTGTATTCAAAAAGGATGGTCACTTGGTAGAAATCGTCGATGACAATCAAAGTAGTATGGTTTCCCAGCATTTTTCAGTACAAATGATTTGATATCATCTATATAGTAAGGACATGCCAACTTCCTGTGTGTGCTCCAACCAGATAACATTCCATATATAAGGAAGTCACTTGTTGTCTACATCAGTATAGCCTTCATAGTGAAATTTTGCTTTATAGATACATCATAAGTAACAAATCCATCAGTCCATAATAATTTTAGCTCATCAATCAAGGGCTTGAGATATATATCCAATTTTTCCCATACATTTTGGCCTGAGGATAACTAAGGATAAAAATATATTCTCTCACTTTATACATATGTCTAGCGGAAGGTTGTACGATGTCATGAACACTGGCTAATAAAAGTAAAGCGCCACTGAACCACCAAATGGATTGAAGCCATCAGTGTATAAACCCAACCTAATATTGCATGGCTCCCTTGAGAAATTAAAATGAGCATGGCTGAAGTGAGTCCAAGCTTCGCTATCATTATTATGACTGATTATAACATCAACACGGCGTACTCTTTTCCCATGCCATCTTATATGCCGAGCTATCTTTGAGGACATATACATCCGTTGTAGTTTTGGCATGAGTGGAAACTATCACAATGACTTGTCAAGTTCATCATTTTGCTTTGAATTGCCCCCTATAGTAGGTTTGAATCTATGATGATGACAAATAGAACATGATCTCTTATCTGCATCCTCTTTGTAATATAACATATAGTGATTAGGACATGCTTCTATTTTTGCATATCTAAGCCCTACCTCGTTGACCATTTTCTTTGCATGGTAAAAATGTTCAGGCAACTTTTCATCTTGAGACAGCATATTCTTAATGAAGAGGAGGAGATGGTCAAAACAACTCTCACTAATGTGAAATTCAAATTTCAAGTTCAGCAACTATGAGACCGTAGATAACCGAGTGTGCTTTTGGCAACCATCCCATAGTGACTCATCAACATAGATCCCTAAGTAATTGATAAAATCTTTTAGCTATCTTGTTTGACATTTCTTTGTTGTATACATGCTTCTCATGAACATTAAAGCTGGGACCAACAATATCTACAACTATATCTATGTATGTACTTGTGCCTATAACATTTGTGGGCTCATACAACCATACATCTTCACCATGACCTGTCTAATTCATATAACCTTCCACAAACTCATTCCTGTACAAATGACGTTACACCTCCCATGATGAAATCCACTTCAAGTTTTTACAAACTGAATAAGGGCATCGGATGTGACCCTTGCTATCTACTGCTGCACTTGGATTCCCTAATATAAAATGAATGAACTTCTCAACTTCATCTTTAAACTCCACAGACACCACCCAGTCAACTACCCTATGATACATCCATGAACGATCTATAGACATTTTTCTTGCATCTACTAAATATTAATACACAAGCAACTTTGCAATTCTTACTCCAAAAAATAAATCCGACCCTTTCCTCATATCGCTCGACGTAGAAAATTTGAATAGAAAGAGAGTATTATTTATATTATCACTTTTTAACCCATCCATGAAAGTTTGATCGCACAATCACTTACTATATGTGTTGTACGATTTGGTAAAAATTTCGGTTGCATCTCCTCACACTTCTCCAGTATAGCAAAAATATTTATTGATTAAGAAATTTTCTTAAACATTTACTAATAAGTGGTTAAAAAATTACTCAAAATCAATAAAAGTATACTAAAGAAGAATGAGAAGATGCAACCAAAATTTTTAACAAACCATATAAACACATATAGTAAATGACTACCTAAGTGAGATCAAATATTCACATAGTGTCCACTCAAAAAATTCAAGACTTTGAGTTAGATATATATGTTCTCATCGAAAAAATGAGAACAAACACGCTAATAACAGAGTGTTGAACAGGAAGGTTCATTGAGACAGGCTTAACACACTCTCCTATGGTGTGTGTAATGTTAGGTTACACCCACGCATCTCAGCTCACATAGAACACCCCATATATTTAAGTAACATCAAATTAAAAAAACATCTCACTCATCAGCATACATACATCAAATTAAACAACATCTAATTTATAAAAATTTTAAATAAATAACTTCAAAGCTAAATAATGTAAAGCTGTGTATAAAGAGAAAAAGTAGCCAAAGAGATGAAACAAAGAAGTTTTTGCAAAAACCGTCGATGCTCCCCCACAGGATCCCCCCTCTCCACTGCCACCTGACCCCCTCTCCCCCGTCATCGGCCTTATAACCTACAAAAAAAACATACCCCATCCCCTCCCCCACCGGACCTCCCCTCCCCTCCCACATCGGACCCCCTCTCCGGTTGGTGCTACAACAACAAAAAAATAGAACCCCTCCCCACCTCCACCAGACCCCTGCTCCCCAATGGAACCCCCCTCTCCTCCCCCATGAGACCCCAACTCCCCCCTAGCTAGTCTTGAAACTTGCAAAGTAAAAAAAAACATACCCTATATCCTACCATACTAGACGCCCTCCCCTCCCCCACTGCACCTCCCCTTCCTTCCCCCACCAGACCCCCTCTCCTCCCCCATCGGCACTGCAACTCACATAGAAAAAAATAGACCCCCCTTCCTCCACCGGACCCCTTTCTCCCCCACCAGACTCCCCTCCCCTCCCCCAATGAGACCCCCTCTCCCCCCTCGCCGACCCTACAACCCACAAAGAAAAAAAAATATACCACATCCCCTCCCCTACTGGACCCCCTCTCTTCCCATGTTGGCTCTGTAATCCCAAAGAAAAAGAAACAAACCCCCTCCCCTCCCCCACCAGACCCCCTCCCTTCCCCCGTGGGACCCCCTCTCTAGCCCTACAACACACATAGAAAACAAACAAAAAAAAGCCTCATCCTCTCCACTCCCTCACCGGACCCCCTCTCCTCCCCCACCGGCGCTGCAACCCACAAAGAAAAAAAACATAGACCCCCTACTCCCCCATCGGAACCCCCTCCTCTCCCCCATGAGACCCCCTCTCCCTCCTTGCCGGTCCTACAACCCACAAAGTAAAAGAAGGAAAAAACATACCACATCCCCCCCCACTGGTCCCCCACGAGACCCTCCATTCCTCATCGGACTCCCCTCCCCTGGGAGATCACCAGACCCTCCCATCCCCCACCGGACCCCCCTCCCCTCCCCCACGAGACTCCCACCTGAGATCCTCCCCTCTCCCACAGGACCCCTCCTCTACTCCTCCACCGGAGCACCTCCCATTCCCCCACCTAACCCCCCTCCCCTGGGGGCTCATTGGAAACCCTCCCACACCGGACCCCCCACCAAACCCCTCCTCTCCTCCCCCATCGGACCACCCACATGAGATCCTCCCCTCCCCAACTAGACGCCCCCTCTCCTGGGGGCTCACCTAAACCCCTCTCCTCCCCCACCGGACCACCCCTCCCCTCCTCCACCTGAGACCCTGTCGGCTCGGCCATGTAACAAAGGAAAAGAAAACAGAGATAGGTTGGGGATGACCTACCGACAGTGAGGGGTCTCTAGGTGCACAACTTTGATGCGGAGGTGGACGACGTTAGTGGTGATGGCGAACAGAGGTGGTGAATGGTGGTGGATGGCGGCAGACAATGGCGTCGATGACGATGGTGGCCCATAGTAGTGATGAGAGAGAGAGAGAGAGAGAGAGAGAGAGAGAGAGAGAGAGGAGTGCACAATGCGAGTGAGGAATTTGGAAGCTTTTGTCAAGGGAAATTAGTGTTTAAGGATAGATTCATTTTTGTCTAAATTCCATCCTAAATTCCATCACAGAACCTTATTTTCCTACCAACTAAAAATTCAATTAGTGATAGAATATGTTTCCATCACAAAGGTGTCCCAAAATCCATCTCTATTCCTTATCATTAATATAATAATAAATATAAATATATTTTAAATGTAACACATATTATTATCTTAAAATTCTTTGTAAAATTAAAAATATATTAACATTTGTAAATAATTATAATAATCTACAAGCATAAGTCAATCTGACCTTGACTCAACTCAACAATATTAAAGCCTAAGCTAGGCCCGGGCACAAGCTATGCCGAGCTGGGCCTGACACTTTTAAAAAATGTAAAGCCGAACTAACGCCGGGTAGGGCTTTTAGGCCCGACCAAGAGTCCGCGAGCCGAAAAGGGGCTTGAAGCCCAACCCAAAATTGGGCCAAGCCCACGGGCCTGCCCAGCCGGCCCAACTCATTGACTACCCTAATTTGTACTAGTTGTAAATCTATTGCAATTTTTTTTCTCAATATTTTACATTTATACAATTAAATGTTACAAACTTAAATTTGTCAACATTGGTAAACGATACCCAACTCAATATTATGAAGATCGAATCATTAGATTTGCTCTCAAGTAACATCCGACCGTACATTTTAATTTTGATCAAGATCTGACTATTAGATTAACTCCAAAATGAAAATGTGGCCATTGGATTTAAGTTTGACAAAGACACGGCTATTGAATTTGTTCCCGAACTAAATATGACCGTTGGATTTAAGTCATTTGATGATGATCATGTTGGGTCCCTTTGGGTGCAATCGGATCTAGAATGGGGGGTTGAATAGATCCCTTGGGAAACTTTGCCCCAATTAAAATCTAAACCAATTGTAACACAATCTGCAACATGATATGCAGATTGCAATCTATCCAATATGGATTGTGGTTTCAATAGAAATAGTTCAAGGCAATAGGACAAAACATCATACCCAAGGACCAAACAGATTGATAAAGGAGGAGGCTGAGGTCGACGAAGCAGTGTAGTGAGGTCGACGTAGCCTCACTATGAGTTTGGATGTTGGGCGGATTTACTGCTCATCAAACCCCCGGTATGTGTATGTGTGTTCACGGTTGTAAAAACAATAAACCTCAGTAATTGACTCTATGCATAACAGCTTACAAGACTTAGAGTCTGAATAGAAACTAAGCCAGCTGAAAATGTGGGTGCAGTGCACAGACATAACAGAAAATGTGCAGACCTGAAAAATCCAAGCACCTGTAAATGGGGATGGAAGACAAGGAACAATCGCACAAAACACAACCCACTATACAAGGGATTTTTAAGGTGGTTCAATCTGCAAACACGCAGTCCTACGTCCAGCCCTCACAAAATCCGGTGAGGCTTTACCACACACTGTAAACGCAGCACCACACGGGGATGACGCCCCCCCCCCCCCCCCCCACACATACAAACAAAGAAAATAAGCTGCAAGTGCAGCAAAAAGTCAGGGACATATCCCTAGTCACACTCACGGCTGACTGTAGATTTGATTAAAAATCCACTTAATGAAAAAAATGATATGAATAAGTAATAAAAATAATAATAAAATAGCACGAGGTGCTAAAAGGAGGTTGTGATCGCCAGAGACACGAGGGTCTCAAAGAGGAGATTGATATGGGGAGATGATCACAAAATACCTCAAAAGATGCGGGGGATGTGAGTACTCCTTTTCTCTTCAAGATCGGCCGGCCGACGAAGAAAGTTCTTCAATTAATTACCCTTACAAAAAAGACACAAACACCAAAATAATATGAATTAGAAATATGGTGAGTGTAGCATCAATTCTTAATAAAAATGTGAACATGAACAATTAGAGAAGAACACACCTTAAGGGTGGTTGCCCTTAAACCCCTATGCAAAGAGGGTGGGAGATGTGATGAATGCATGCAAATGAAAATAAAGGGATGTGCAAGAGTGCACTATAGGGAAAGTCTCAACATGTTGAGATGAAAAATCAATAGAACAATGGAATATGATGCATGCATGAATTAATAAAAATACAAGATAATGAAAAGGAGATGAGATAAAAAAATCTTGTTTGTGATTGGTGCTCCTTGGCTTGAATGCTCAATGGGGAGAAAGCTTCAAAAGGGATGAAGACTTGATGTTGAAAGTCCTCCTCCTTAGCCAATGCCACCTTCGGTTCCTGTAAAAGAAAACAAACAGAAGAAGAGGGAACAGAAGAAGAAGGGGAAAGAAGAATAAGAAGAACGAAGAAGAAGAGAAGAAGAAGAATGAAGAAGAAGAATAAGACAGAAGAAGAAGAATAAGATAGAAAAAGAAGACGAACGAAGAGGAGAAGAAGAAGACAGAAGAAGAATACAGAAGACAGAAGAGGAAGAATAAAAAAAACACACAGAAGAAGAACGGAGGGAGGGAGAAAAGGATCGACAGGGGGCCCGAAGAGGAGAGTCCGAAGAAAGGGAATCCAACCTCATTAACAGAGCCAATGGCTCTATTAAATAGGATTGGAAGAGATAAACATTAGCAAGAGTCCAAAGAGGGGAAGGATAGGAACGGGCAAGAGCCCAAATAGGGGAGGACTAAGCTGGGCAAGAGCCCAAACGAAGCAGGAGTCTCTCTGGGAAAGGCTGCGTTCGTTCGGAACACAAAAGTGAAAAACGACTTGAACAAGGGCGTCAATTTAAGAATTGACGACCTGCTAGAGGGCGTCTTTTAAAAACGCGACTTAGATCAGGGCGTTAATTCAAAAATCATTTTTAGAAATAAATATTTCTTTCATTTGGAAATTATGAAACACGGTTGAGTCAAAGGCGTTAATTAAAACGCGCCTTAACAAAGGACGTTAATTCAAAATATTCAAAATAGGGCCATTTTTCATTTCTCAATATTATTTTCTCATTTTTTAGGTGGAGGTGCATCTCATCGCCCTGATTCCAACGACTATTTTTGTAAATTTTTCTGACACTCGGAAGGCCACCAAATCACCCCTAGAAGGGGGTTAAAAATAATATTAAACAAATTCAATTTGAAAGTCACGCCCTTACATACGGCGTTATTCAATTTTCGATTTTTTTTATTCTTTTTCAATTAAAAATAATGCCCATGATTAAGTCGTTAATTCTCAAAAAATTCCGAAAAATTTCCAGAAAAATCCAGAAAAAATGGAAATTTGAAAGAATGGACGCCCTCCGATATAGTCGTTAATTTTTTAATAAACGCCCATGTACAAGTCGTTATTTAAAAGACGCCCCACGTCAAGTCGTTATTTCTGAAAAATAGAGAAAAATGCCCAAAAAATCCAGAAAAATCTAGAAAAATCCAGAAAAATATGGGAAAATAGGAAAAGAGAGAAACAAGAGAAAAATCCAAGAAAAGTAAGAAAAACCACTCAAACAGAGCTAATTTGAGGGTCAAATTAGGACATTACAAGGTAATATGAGATGCACTCACAGTAACGTCAATTTTGGCGTGTCTACAGCTGCCCCGCCTTGGCGTCTGCTTTGCAAGGGAGCAGAGCAAACTGAAAAGTAGATGCCAAGGTGTGATGAGACACGCAATCAACATCACTTGATGAGAATGAAATCAAAAGCTCGAGATGAAGCAATCTCGGGAAATTCAATGAAACCAACGATGTTTGGATAAAAGGGGAGATGTGCACGCGGTGCACGAAGGAGATAAAATAAATGATCAACTTCCAGCGCGGCGGAAGTACCTCAGGTCACAAACCTGCAAGTTTCACCATTGGGGAGCGGTTACCAGCCAGTGGACGTGCTGCAGCCAAGGTGGATCAAGGGAAAAATTTGAAAAATAAGATGATAAAAATCCAAACAAGGAGTTTCCGAGAAAATCATCCAAAACAGCAACAAAACGAACTGAAGACTCAATTCGGCAATGAAAATCTCATATCGGGGAAAGGTTAAGATCAATTCAACTCTCAAAACCAGCTTATGAAAATGATTTTTCCAGCAATTGATTCAAAGTCCTACATGAATGCATGCTGGGCTAAAGGGAAAATAAAACAAATGAAGATATAATATAATCAAGGATAACATTGTTAAACTGTCCAGACTGGGTCAAGAAACCAATTCTGCGAGTTGATACTAAGCCGAAGCCCGTTTATCCACACACCAACTCGTAAAAAGGGAACCATCGTCCCCAGTCTTGGACGGCTCAACGGCCTATCCGTGTGACTAAGACTTCTCTGGAATCATCATTATTTTTAATGAAGGGGAACTCAAATCCCAGATTTACCAAAGCCACAAGGTCCTTGATATAATCTAGTAACATATGTAACATATAGTAAAATGCATACAGGAAGATGGTGATATCAATAAGCATGGGAACTGAGAAATGAGCTACAAGCACCGTGGGACTTGGATGATGCCCAGACGGCGGGACCAAGAGCTTCTTATCCTGCGCTCAAAAAATTCATTAGCCAAGATATAATGATAACAAGCAATGAATAAGGCATTTAAGCATAGTATGCATAGTATGAATCAAAGCATCAATAACATGTATATGGCATGAATAGCATAGCAACCATGGCATAGCAAAGCAATGACAACATAGACATCAAAGCACTCAAAGCTTAGTGTGAATGGCATTCAAACATGTATTAGCAAGGTGAAGCATGTTTAGCATGAATAGCATGAGTTAAATTATAGCATTGTTTGTTGTTTTATCATGAGGAGACAATCTGGCTAATCAAGATTTGGAGTTGATTGATCAAAAATGATATAATGCCCAGCGGCGGAGTAATCAGGGAATGATAATGCCCATTGGCAAAATGATTAAGTGAATCAGCAGGAGTTGATTAAAAGATCTGGAGATGAATAATCAGGAGATATGAGGAAATGATAATCAAAATGCCCAGCGTGGCATGTCATAAGAATATCGGGAGAATCAAAAGATTGATAGCAATAAGTGGAGAGAGGACTCATCCCGTGCTCCTAGTCCTTGCAAAAGTTGTTCCTGCAAAACACCATCAGAAAATACAATGCAATTTTTTTTGATTTTGAAAATATGCAACTTTTTATGAGTTTTGGAATATGCAAATTTTTATGAGTTTTGGAATATGCAACTTTTTATGAGTTTTGGAAAGTATTTGAATTTTTATGAGTTTTGGAATATGCAAATTTTTATGGAGATTTTGATCGGGAAATATTCAATTTTTGTTTGATTTTGTAATTTTCATTTTTTTTTGGATTTTGGCTTAGACATTGTTAATGCAGCATCAAAGGGTGTTTAGACCACTGGCTAGGGGGTCCTCGTTCCTTCCCTTTTCGCTAAAACTGCCCAAAGCTGGACGTGCATTGAAGGGTGGCATCCTATAACCGACCGTCTTTGATCAACGGTGCCCCTACCAAGGCCATACCTGAGAAACATTCGGTCTTGGAGGGAGAAGAGAAGAACAATTGGAGATAAGCTTTGTGCAGGATGGGAGATATCAAGACTTGAATTCCTTCCAAGGTGTTAACCCTCAAAGAGGTAGTCTGTTGTGCCGGGGCTTTATGCCTTTGATTTTCAGACCCTCGACATGCATACGACCAGGGTTTTCCCTGCGGGGACTTTGCCACTCTTGACATGCCATAATTCATACTTTTGCTTTTATCGAGATTTTGACTTGATTTTCATAATAGCCCTTTTGGCGAGATGTATATCATGAAATTCATATGTAGTTTTTGGGTCAAGACTGCCCCTATTTGAGACTCCTCTCGTATTGGGGATTACCTAGGTTGGTCATCTCATCCGTCAACCTCTTGCCCCTGCATGCGGCCGAGTAAAGAAGAGAAAAAGACTTTCAGGAATACTCATGGCATGGCCAAAGTAGCAACGGTGTCTAACCAAAGAGCCGGCTAAGGACGCCGTGAAGTGTGTGCGGTGCCCAGCTAAGGGTTGCTCTTAACAAGCGGGGAGAGAATATTGAATTCCCAGCGCGGGTTTTTGTTAACCAGAGGTGTTGCAAAAAAACAAACCTAAAGGACTCTTTTGAGAATGATTTCAATTAAACAAAAGCTTAAGATAAAGGTTTAAAACACCACTCTTAATCTCGTTAAGAAGCACTTGATTTTAAAAATCATGCGTGAATTAATGAGAAAATGATATCATTAAAATGCATACTTACGCCAATATGTTACCTTGCAACCTTTGTAGAAGCAGCTGTCAGAGGCGGGGTTGATCATCGTGGGATTTGTCCTCTTTGGCAGTCAAAAGGATTGGAAGCAAAGGATTTTGGGAGTGGCTTAACAAGAATGAGTGGTGCTCAAACCAGACTCAGACGAATAAGGAGAAAAGGAAAAGAGGCGAGGGCTAGAACTCCCTCACTAAGGCGCGGAGACCCTGATCACATGGAACAGTCTACAGAAGAAGCGGAAAATCAAGAAGAGGGGTGAGGACTAAAGCCTCGGAAGCAATGGGAGAAAGGGCAGATGCCCAAGGCAGTGGATGCGGAAGAAGTCGGGTCAGACCCAGGATTAGGAGGAATCAGATGAAGGAATTGGTAGATAGAAAGGGGCGGATCCGGAGGCAGAGGAGAATCATGAGAAGACCCATCCGGAGGCTCCGGTGGTATAATAAAGGAAGGGACGCGATGCCCTGGAAAGAAATATGGAAAAAGATGATGGAAAAGGAAGAAGAAGATGAAAGATGTGATGTTTTGGAGGATTAGAAAGATGAATCGGAGGAAAGACGGGGGGTCCGGAGGTTCCGGAGGAATATGGTGGGAAGGGACGCGATGCCCTAAGCAAGAGGAAGGAAAATCTGGAGGTTCGGGAGAAATCAGATTAGGAAGGGAATGAGAATCTGGAGGTTCCGGAGGAATGAGATGAAAAAGGGCGCGATGCCCAAGGGAAAGGTATGAAGGATCCGGAAGGATATGCTAAAAAGGGGCGCGATGCCCTGGGAGAAAGTCTGGAGGTTCCGGAGGAATAAGGTGGAAAAGGGTGCGATGCCCGGGGGAGAGGTAAAGAGAATCGGAGGGAGAATCCGGAGGTTCCGGAGGAGTAAAATCAGGAAGGGAATGAGAATCCGGAGGTTCCGGAGGAATAAGAGAATGGAAAGGGGTGTCGTGCCCGAGGAAAATGTCCGGAGGAATGGAAAGAATAAAGTGGAAAGGGGCGCTGTGCCCCGGGAAAAAGTGGAGAAAATCAAGTGGAGAGTCCGGAGGTTCCGGAGGAATGAGATGGAAAAGGGCGTCATGCCCGATTAAAGTGGATGAAGATGAACAAGATGAGAATTGCGGAATGTCCAGCGGTGCTGGAAGACGGGGGAGATACGGGTTTGGAAACCCGGGAATTAGGAGGTGCAAATGCATGCAAAATGATAGATGTGATGTGTGCAATGAATGGAATGAATGAATGAACGAAAAATGCATGAAATTTAAAGAAGATGAAGAATATGAAGGGTGAGAGGGGAAGATCCTCCTCTTTTCCCTTGGAGTGGCCCATGAAGGAAAGGTGATGGAAATGGATGAAAAGAAGATGGAACAAATAGGAGATGGCCCCTTAGCGCCAAGATAACTGCCCCTCCACGGCAGTGAACATGTACGACCAATTGGCCCAATAAAAAAAGCTTCAATAGTAAAAGACAACTCCCTTGGAAAGTAAAGATCAATAATGTGGGGGAGTTGTAGAGTTGGAACGGGAAGCATTGAGTTGCCCATTGAATGTGGTGTATATGGAGTGTTAAGCAAATAGGGCAATCGCCCCTTGTATGGAATAATGAATTCTCGATTGGAAAGTTTGAACAAGGGGTGCCCTGCCCGGCCCTCAAACGGCGTCAACGCTTGGCATTCTCTGAGCAATGGCGGCGACTTGGCCTCTTCAATCGTGCTCGGCACAATAACCCGGATTGGCATCCGAAAAATGAATTCTTGGATCTTGAATGGCACAGTCGTGGCCGAAGTCTTCTTGCCCGGCTTTTGATCGTCTTCGGCACGAATACTTGTAGCAGCGCTCCCCTTCCGAGTAGTAAAGGGAGGTGAGGCGGAGGCGGAAGGCGCCGTGGATGATGGAGGTATAATAGAAAGTGTTGGCGGAGGTGGAAGCGGAGGTTCAAACACATCGAGCTTCTCCCTTTGCTCGGAAGCAGTCGGGGTTGGCTCGAGTGCAAAAAGGGGTGGATCCTGCTCAGGATTAGCCATGGGTAAAGGCGAAAGGCTATGTGGTGGAGGTATGGTGGGTTTTAAGGGGATAATGGAAGGTTGAATTGGGGAAAGTTCAATGGTGGGCTCGGTGGAGGCTAAAAGCTCAATATGCGGAGGTTTTATAGTGGAAGGCTCGGGGGAGGCTAATGTTATGAAGGTTGATGGCATAGTGGGTGAAGGTGTAATTGGGGGAGGTTTAATTGATGAAGGTTTGGTGCGGAGGAAATGCCGAACGGGGCGAGCGGTGTCAGGTATAGGAGTGGGAGTGGGAATGGGAAGAGACTCAATAGGTGCCGGCGCGGGCGACTGGAATATCGACCCATCGTCATAACACCAACTAGTCTCATAAACAGGGGTTGAATTAGGAGTGGTTTCCTCCTGAGCAGGGGGTTCATCAAATGAAAGTGGGGGAAGTGGGAAACAAAGGAAACTTGGAAGGGGTGCCTGCGGAGCTTCATCATCATCGTATACTGCCTCGGATTCTTCGAATGCCGGCTCTTGCTCACTTGAACCACCGACGCCGTAATCATCCCTCCTGTCTTTCCATTCTCTCTCCATCTTTGTAATCTCGTCCAAAGCGGCATGGAGAGGATTGACTGGAGCAGGAGGAGCCGTGACCCTCTTTATTTGTTCCTCCATCAAAGTAATCTTATCAAGCAGAGATTGTTGGAGGGGTGTGACTTGAACAACTGAGGGCTGGCAGGGCCTTGAAGGAGGAAGGGCCGCATAAAAAGGCCGTGGAGGGGAGTTGACGGGATGACCCGTAAAAGAACCCGGACGGGCCGGATTGCAAGAAGTAAATGGGCCTCGGGGCCGTGATGGAGGAGGAATAGAAGGAGGCGGGTGTCGGACCACCCGAGGAGGAGTGTGAATAGAAGGGGATGGGTAATGGGCTACCCGATTAGGAACCTGAGTAGGAGAGGGAGGTGGGTGATGGGCCACCCGTGTAGGATTGGAAGGAGGATGAGAAGAATGCGATGAATGAGATGTACCCTCAACAGCGGCCTTAAGGGCTTGGATCTGTTGAGGGGTGAGATGAACTAATGCATGAATGATTTGAGAGATTTTCTCGTCATTGGGAGGAGACGGTCCCGTAGGAATAGTGGCTCGAACTTGAGTAGGGGGACCATGAGGATGGACATTGCCCATGGGTCGGGCATGACCATAAGAAGGGGGATGTGGTCCCTTGAAAGAATGATGAGAATGATGAACATGTTGAAATTGAGGGGAATAAGATGTGCTGGGTTGATCACCCTCATGAACATTAATTGAATTGAACATGTTATCTTGTCTATCAAAGTAAGCCATTATGCAATCAATTTAATGTGCAAACAATTCGTAAAGAATCACACAAGTTGGAATGGTTACCTTGATTTTTTGATGTTTGAACCTTGGTGAATTAATGATTTTATGCAAGTTGATATGATTCACACAAGGGGAGGAACCTAGTTTCAAAATGAGATTTAACTCCAATGCCAACTAGGAACACTCTCTCACCACGTATAAGCCAACTAATCCCGGGACTTCAAAAGGGTACAACCTGCCCGGCGTCCGTGAGGGAATCCACGGGTGCGGGGACTTATGGATGCCTGGAAAAGGGATCTCCGGTCCAAAGAGACGGAATGATCAATGGAGGGTCGTCCCGATTCCAAGAGGGTGTGTGGAATCCTAATGAAGAGAGAGGAGGTCTCTCAAACCGAAATGCAAATATGAATACATGAATGCAAGATATAAGCAGAAATATGATACAGTGATAAACAAAGGAGTTCGGTGAAAACACAGGAATAAGACGCCCTGGGGCAGGGCGCTACCAATAAAAGAGACGCCCTGGGGCAGGGCGTTAATTATCAAGGATGCTCAACCAAATAAAGAGACGCCCAGGGGTGAGGGCGTCAAATCATGAAAACGCGCCCTGAAGAGAGGCGCTAAATAAAGAAACGCCCTGTGGGAGGGCGTGAATTCACAGCATAAGAAGATATGATATAAAGCGCCCTGACAGAAGGCGTTAAACAGGAAAAAGACGCCCTGCGATAGGGCGTTAACTAAAAAAACGCGCCTCTGTCAGAGGCGTTAATTGCCTTCTTCCAGAAAACCCTCGCGGCCAGCAATATCAAAGTAGAGAGCACTCACATAGGCAATCAACAAATATAATTATTAACACAGAAGCATGCTCATCAAGATTTTAAATAAGTGAAAGTTTTAAAACAAATCTATCTAATTGACAGATCACTTTGGGGAGAGTGCAATGCACAAGGGAGGGTGCCCGAGGGGCACAAAAGGAGGGGTACACGTGGGTACCAATAGGAAAGGGCACACGTGGGTGCCAAGGGGAAAGGGGTAATCAAATAAAAAACAAGAAAGGGTCCCATCATGATCGCCAATTTGTAGATTTGATTAAAAATCCTCTTAATGAAAAAAATGATATGAATAAGTAATAAAAATAATAATAAAATAGCACGAGGTGCTAAAAGGAGGTTGTGATCGCCAGAGACACGAGGGTCTCAAAGAGGAGATTGATATGGGGAGATGATCGCAAAATACCTCAAAAGATGCGGGGGATGTGAGTACTCCTTTTCTCTTCAAGATCGGCCGGCCGACGAAGAAAGTTCTTCAATTAATTACCCTTACAAAAAAGACACAAACACCAAAATAATATGAATTAGAAATATGGTGAGTGTAGCATCAATTCTTAATAAAAATGTGAACATGAACAATTAGAGAAGAACATACCTTAAGGGTGGTTGCCCTTAAACCCCTATGCAAAGAGGGTGGGAGATGTGATGAATGCATGCAAATGAAAATAAAGGGATGTGCAAGAGTGCACTATAGGGAAAGTCTCAACATGTTGAGATGAAAAATCAATAGAACAATGGAATATGATGCATGCATGAATTAATAAAAATACAAGATAATGAAAAGGAGATGAGATAAAAAAATCTTGTTTGTGATTGGTGCTCCTTGGCTTGAATGCTCAATGGGGAGAAAGCTTCAAAAGGGATGAAGACTTGATGTTGAAAGTCCTCCTCCTTAGCCAATGCCACCTTCGGTTCCTGTAAAAGAAAACAAACAGAAGAAGAGGGAACAGAAGAAGAAGGGGAAAGAAGAATAAGAAGAACGAAGAAGAAGAGAAGAAGAAGAATGAAGAATGAAGAAGAAGAATAAGACAGAAGAAGAAGAATAAGATAGAAGAAGAAGACGAACGAAGAGGAGAAGAAGAAGACAGAAGAAGAATACAGAAGACAGAAGAGGAAGAATAAAAAAAACACACAGAAGAAGAACGGAGGGAGGGAGAAAAGGATCGACAGGGGGCCCGAAGAGGAGAGTCCGAAGAAAGGGAATCCAACCTCATTAACAGAGCCAATGGCTCTATTAAATAGGATTGGAAGAGATAAACATTAGCAAGAGTCCAAAGAGGGGAAGGATAGGAACGGACAAGAGCCCAAATAGGGGAGGACTAAGCTGGGCAAGAGCTCAAACGAAGCAGGAGTCTCTCTGGGAAAGGCTGCGTTCGTTCGGAACACAAAAGTGAAAAACGACTTGAACAAGGGCGTCAATTTAAGAATTGACGACCTGCTAGAGGGCGTCTTTTAAAAACGCGACTTAGATCAGGGCGTTAATTCAAAAATCATTTTTAGAAATAAATATTTCTTTCATTTGGAAATTATGAAACACGGCTGAGTCAAAGGCGTTAATTAAAACGCGCCTTAACAAAGGACGTTAATTCAAAATATTCAAAATAGGGCCATTTTTTATTTCTCAATATTATTTTCTCATTTTTTAGGTGGAGGTGCATCTCATCGCCCTGATTCCAACGACTATTTTTGTAAATTTTTCTGACACCCGGAAGGCCACCAAATCACCCCTAGAAGGGGGTTAAAAATAATATTAAACAAATTCAATTTGAAAGTCACGCCCTTACATACGGCGTTATTCAATTTTCGATTTTTTTTATTCTTTTTCAATTAAAAATAACGCCCATGATTAAGTCGTTAATTCTCAAAAAATTCTGAAAAATTCCCAGAAAAATCCAGAAAACTGAAAATTTGAAAGAATGGACGCCCTCCGATATAGTCGTTAATTTTTTAATAAACGCCCATGTACAAGTCGTTATTTAAAAGACGCCCCACGTCAAGTCGTTATTTCTGAAAAATAGAGAAAAATGCCCAAAAAATCCAAAAAAATCTAAAAAAATCCAGAAAAATATGGGAAAATAGGAAAAGAGAGAAAAAAGGGAAAAATCTAAGAAAAGTAAGAAAAACCACTCAAACAGAGCTAATTTGAGGGTCAAATTAGGGCATTACAAGGTAATATGAGATGCACTCACAGTAACGTCAATTTTGGCGTGTCTACACTGACAACAGCCAAAGACCACTCCAGTCTCTCAACCAGAGCACTAGACACGTTGTTAAAATAGCCCAGACGAAGATAGTTTTTCAAAAAACAAAACAAAACTTTAAACAAGGAAAAACACCAACTGTGGGTTTAGATAGAGATCTGGAAGCTGGTGGTTGCAACTTTAGATTTAGATCCGAAGATCTTCTTCTTCATGCTCATACATCTATAGGGATGCTCTCTCTCAAGGCTTCTCTCCTTTCCTCTTATCTCTTTTCCTTTCTCTCCTTTACAGCACTGGTCTAGGTTGGACCAAAACTGGGCTACTCTCCACTCTTATTTTTCTTCCTCACAGATTTTCAGTTGAAGGCTCAAGAAGACGTGGGCTTTTTCTTCAAGGGCAGCAGCAACTTCTTCATTTGAAGCTTCATGTATATATAGAAGAGCTGGTGGAGGAATTTCCATCCAAGTTCCTACATTGCAATTGGTTGGAATTTAAAACTTTCTTTGACCACTAACCTTCTCTTTTGATTGGTCCACCAAATTTGATAGCAGGTCACAAAATAAATCAAAACTTGAATCTGATTGGCCTAGAAAGAAATTGGAGATTTTCTATTTTCTTCAGCCTCATTCAGATCTAAACTTCATTGGTAGGAGTAACCATGATGCTTCTTGGATAAGGAGCTCTGCCAAATCTTTATTCTCATTGGCTATGGCATACAAGGATAGATCTCCGTCCTAGGTACCTTCCTTGGACTAAAATCTCATTAGTTATGACCAAAAAGTATAGTACAGGAAAGCTAACCTTTCCTAAATGTGGTATCTGCCAAAAAGCTTCTCCCATAAAGTTGTGTTGAATCCTCATGATGAAGAGGACAATCCACTATCCTAAGAACCTTTTCCAGATCTCAAAAGATGTGTTTTTGGATGTTTGCATCGATATTTTTAATTCCCTAGATGAGCTCAGAACGTGTTGAAGATTTGACAGATAAAATCTTGAAGGCTTATCAGTGCGTCGACACATCAAGTCTATCGTGTCGATGCATCGTTCAAAAAATGTGTTTATAACACTTTTTGGAAAGCTCCTTGCATCGACGCCTTGAGAGAACAGGGTCGAGGCATCCAACAATGAACGCTTGACTTTTCTTCCTCCCGTGCGCGACGGAGTCGACGCAGTGTAGCTACGGGGTCGACGCAGCAGCCGCCACAGGGACTTCACATGGAGGGGTCGACACCATGGGTCGACTCTTTTGACTTGGCTATGCTGTGAGCTTAGTCGCAACGACGTTGCTTAATGGTGAGTTCGACGCAGCCTAAGATGTAGCTTGAGTGTTTGCCTTGGCTATTTTTTATTCTTGAGAGAAGGAGTTGACGCCACTTGAATAAGGGGTCGACGCAGCCTTATGTAGTTTTGATTTTTCTTTCTTTTGGCAAGCCTTTCTTGGTTTCTGTGCATACTTATGACTTTGCACCTTGAGTTTCTTTCAACCTTGGTTGGCTCTTATTCCTTTATATTAATGTGGCTTGAAATCAACCTTGCCATGCTGCTTCAATGCATCGTATCACATGACATCATTGCATTATATCTTCATACTGCTCATCTCCATGCGGCAATACACTTGCCAGTCCTGACTTGATCTGAATTATAAGAATGTTGACATCATCAAATGCATATTAGACTCATCAATGAGTCATAGTAAGACATCATCAAAATAATAGAATCAAGCATGTTACACATATGCCCAACAGATCCAACAGTTAAATTTGCTCCCAATCTAAATCTATCGAGTCTCGATAGAAATCTGATGAAGATTGGATAATTAGATTTACTATTGATCTAACTTTGACCAATGGATTTAAGTTTTGATAAAAGTTTGACCATTAAATTTGCTCCTGATGCGGGGCAAGAGGACTTATGATTATTGTCTCGCCAAATCGTCGAGAATCTGTCACTAGTTTGACAGAGAAATATTTTCGTCAGAAATCCGTCCCAAATTAGTGACAGAAGTTGAGACGAAAATTGAAATTCTGGCTAATTTGGGACGGATTTTGGACAGATATATTTTTGTCTCAAAATAACAATGAATTTGTGATGATTTTGCAATGGAATTAATCAAAAGTCATTTTGGTCTACATTAGGAGTGAATTTAACGGTCGAGCTTGTACCAAGATTTGAATCCAACAGTCAGAGTTAGATGAGTAGTAGATCAATTTGTCGGATCTTGATCAGATTTCAATGTATACCAGATAGATTTAGATCGGAAGCAAATCTAATAGTTAGATCTTCATCAAATAGTTTAAATCCAACAGTCAGATTTAGATTGGGAGCAAATTCAATAGTTGTATCTTTGTCAAACTTAAATCCAACGGCCAAATTGTTATTCAACGGTTAGATCTTGATTAAAGTTAAAATGTATAGTCGGATGTTAGAACTCGACAGCAAATCCAATGGTTGGATTTGCGTAATGCTGAGTTTGATATCATTTGCCAACGTTGACAAATTTAAGTTTACACTATTTAAATGTAGAAATATAAAATACTGAAAAAAGATTTTTCAATGGATTTATGACTAGTACAAATTAAGGCAGCCAATGGGCTGCGCTGGCTAGACAGGCCCACAATCCTGGCTTGATTTTGGGCTGGACTTCTAGGCCTTTTTTGGCCCATGGACCCTTGGTAAAGTCTAAAAGCCCAGCTCGACTACACCCACAAGTAATACTGTGGCTTTAAGTTTGGGCATCACATCGGCCCTAGCCATTCTATTTTATTGAATCTCAATTATTTTTAACATTTTTAAATAAATGAAGTTAATAAATTTAGAGATGGAATTATTTTCTATCCCAAAATCTGTCATAATTTTCGACAAAGTTTGGGATGGAGGGTGACTAGTGTAGACATTCCAAAATTGACATCATTTTGAGCATATCTCCTATCGCATTACAATGCGCTAATTTGACCCTCAAATCATCTTATTTGTGTGATTTTTCTCATTTTTCTTAAACCTCCAACTTTCTCACCTTTTTTTTTCCTATTTTTTCAAATTTTTTTGAGATTTTTCTCCAATTTTCTGGGGCCGTTTGAAATTAGTGGCGACCGGAAGGGCACAAATTCTTTAATTAGAGCCCTACCCGAAGGGTGCCCATTCTTTTTTTCCTGATTTTATGATATTTTTAATTGGTCACGACCGGAAGGGCGCCAATTCTTTAATTAGTGCCCTATCGGAAGGGCACCCATTCTTTTTTTTCTGATTTTATGATATTTTTGAATTGGTGACACTCCGGAAGGTCACCAATTCTTTAATTAGCGCCCTACCGGAAGGGCGCCCATTCTTTTTTTCTAGTTTTATTAGATTTTTGAATTGGTGACACTCCTGAAGGTTGTTAATTCTTTAATTGGTGACCTGAGGGAAGGCACCAATTCTTGTATTCATATTTTGAGCCGAATTCGGATTATTTTTAATTCTGCGACTGTTATGAAGGTCGCTAGTTCATAAATGACCGTCCAGAGCTCAAGTCGCCAATTTCCTTGCCTTATTTTGAGCATTTTACTCTGTCCAGAATTCGTTTTAATTCCTAATTGGCAACCGGCCCATGGGCGCCAATTCTTTTCTAATTTTAAAAATTCCTAATCCTTCCTAAAATGGTTCAGAATGGACGGCATTTCAAACTGTCGCTATTTTAATTGGTGCCCACTGGGTGGTCGCCCATTCCTGCAGAATTCCGAACTCAAGCAGAACCTCCTTCTTTCTCTATTTTGAGCTCCCTTTCCACTTGAGAAAGGGTCCTAAGACTTTCTAAGGTTGAAGGGACACATTGCCAATGAATATATCCTTCCAAATTCTAATAAAATTATTTTTCCTATTTTCTATAGGATTAAACTCCGAATTTTACCCCTATAAATAGGACCCTTCTCTCCCTTATGTTAAAGGCTTCAACAATCAACTAAGGGGAGGTGGTACCGGACTTGAAGCTCAAGGAGGAGGAGTCTCCCATGCGCTTAATGCTACATCCCTTGGAGCGCCTTCCTCCCTTGGAGATCTTTGAAGCCCTTAATTGGAGAAATCACTAATCTTTCATCCCCCTTTCTCTTATTTCTTCTTTAGTTAATCTACGTTGCATGCATCATATTCCTCTCCCTCTTTTATTCTTGTTTTCATCTCAATTCAATTGAGATCTACTAATTGTGCAACACTTGCACCCTCCCTTTTATCATTACATCATTTTTATCCACCCTTCGCATAGGAGTTTAAGGCCAAAACACCAACAAGGTGTGTTCTATTTCATGTTCTTCATGCTTATTTTTATTAGAATTTGATACTACACACATTTGATCTCTAATTCATATCTTTCTTCGTTGGTATGTTCATTTTGCAAGGGTAATCAATCAAGAGAACTCTCTTCATCGGCCGACCAATTGAAAGAGAAGGTGACACTCATAATCTCCCCGTATTTAAAGGTATTCTACGCGATCCCTCCTTTGTTTGTTGTTCATATATTTTGAGGTATCCCATATGGCGATCACACTCCATTAGCATCCACGCATGCTCCTATTTCTTCCTCTTTCCCCTTTCTTTTCCTATATATTAATTATTTTCTTTTCCTTAGTAGATTTTCTTACAATTTACAAATTGGCGATCACGGTGGGACCACCTTTTGTTTTTTCTATGATTACCCTTCTCCACTTGGCACCCACGTGTGTCATCTCCTCCTTTGTGCTCCACGTAGCACTTTTTCTCATTATCTTCATCCCTTGTGCACCACGTGCATAACCCCCCATGTGATTGTTAGTTTGACAGATTTTTAGAAATTCCATTTTTCTTTTTCCCATAAAAAAATGATGAGCATGCCATGCTTTCTTTCATACTTCCCTTGATTGCCATAATCTATGTTATGTGATCGTGAGTGTTTTGCCCTTTCCTTCCATTGATATCTTCATTTTTAAAGTTTTAGAACCGTTGCTAGAGTTTCTAGGATGAATTGGTGCCACTGTACAGGGCGCCAATTCCCTATTTTCTAAAAAAAATAGTGCCCAAGCAGAGGGCTCACATTCTAGAATTGGTGCCACTGTGCAGGGCGCCAATTCCCTATTTTCTAAAAAAAAGTGCCCAAGAAGAGGGCGCCCATTCTGGAATTGGTGCCACTGTGCAGGGCGCCAATTCCCTATTTTCTAAAAAAAAGAATTAGCGCCCAGGAAGAGGGCGCCCATTCTGGAATTGGTGCCCACTACCCCAAGCACCAATTGCCTATGTTTTTCATAGAACCCCCTATTTATGCGACTTGTTTGGCATGATTCTTGCACACCTCTGTTCATACATGTATGTTCTCTTCATTTTGCATTAGTTCTTGCATTTAGGGCATTTTGCTTGGGAGACCTCCTCTCCCCATACTTTTTAGGAGATCTTACCCCCTCTTGGTGATGGAAAGGCCCTCCATTGAGCACTCCGTCTCTTTGGATCGAGAATTCTTAAACCAAACCTCCATAAGTCCCCACACCCGTGGATTCCCTCACAGACGCCGAGCAGGTTGTACCTTGAAGTTCCTTAGGATTAATTGGCCTATACGTGGTGAGAGAGTGTACCTAGTTGACATTGAAGCAAACCCACATCAAAACTAGGTTCCTACCTTGAGTGGATCATATCATACTTTGTCAAAATCATCTAATTCACCAAAGTTCAACAAAAAAAAATATAGTGTAAACATCCAACTTGTTTGACATCTTTGCACATTGCTTTGATTGAATATTATTTGTTTACATAATGTTTCGCTTTGATAATCAAACCATGTTTAATCAGAATCACATTCATGAAGATGATCAACCTAGAACATCATATAATCCTTAATTCCATAGTTCTCACCATAATGCTTCTAAGGGACCACGTCCTCACTCCTATGGTCTTGCCCAACCCATAGGCACTTTCCAATCTCATGGTCCCTTACATCCATTGCAAGCCACTACTCCCCGGGAACCGTCTCCTCCACACGACGAGAAGGTTTCCCAAGTCCAACATGCATTAGACCATCTCACCCCTCAACAAATCAAAGCCCTTAAGGCTATTGTTGAGGGTGCATCTTCTTCTCCTTCTCCTTCCAATCCCCCATAGGTGGCCCATCACCCACTTTCTTCTACACATACTCCCGTTCGGGTGACCCATCACCCGCCTCCCTCTTTTCCTCCATCTCCCTCTTACACACATCCTCCTTCTCGGGTAGTCCATAACCCACCTCCTTAATTCTATTCCTCCTCCTTCACGACCCCAAGGCCCTTATGTTCCTTGCGCCCTGGCCCATCCGGGTCCTTTTGTGGGTCAACCCCTCCAAGCTCCACGGCCACCATGCCAACCCCCTACTTCACATATTACACCTCTCCCACAAGTTATCTTTGATAAAATTACTTCAATGGAGGAACAATTGAAGAGGGTCACAAGCCCGCGGCCCGCTTCCCCTCCTCCTCAAGTCAATCCTCTTCATGCTTTTATAAATAACATCACCAAGAAGGAAAAATATTGGAAGGAGGGGAGAGATAATGGCATCGACAATCTAAGTGAGCAAGATATTTTGGCAAGTGTTAATGATCAAGTGGACGCCGTCCACCCTCTACCACCCATATATCCTGCTCATTCATGTGGCCCTCCGCCTCTGCGCTCGCGTCTACAAAAGCCTCCACCTTGTACACCTCGATCACCCATCATTACGTCTCCACCACGGCATCCACTTGAATTTAATGATGATGAAGAATGTGAGCCGGCATGACAAGAAGAATCTGTCAAAAAGGCACCCACTCCGAGCTTTCTCCATTTTTCACTCCCTCCATTACCCGATGAACCCCTTGCTCAGGATGACACCACCATCCCAAATCCTATTTATGAAACCAATTGGTGTTATGATGATAGGTCGATACTTCAGTTGCCCGCATCGGCACACCATGACCCTTCCCCTACTCTCAAAGCCTCTCACGCCACCAAAATCCGACGCTTCCTACGCACCAAACCCTTCATTGATTCACCTCCAATTACTATACCATTAGCCTCCATCAAGCCATCCGGGCCCTCTAATGATGCTCCTCCAACAATTATACCTCCATTAATCTCCACACCCTCGACCTCCGTCGAACCTACCATCAAACCTTCTCTTTGTCCCAAACTGACTAACCCTCCATTACCGCCACCTCGGCCCTCCACTATCCCTACAACCCAAAAGCCAATCCTTCCTAACCCTCCACTAAATCTCTCACCTACACCCGTGGCTAATCCTGAGAAAGATCCACCCACTTTTGCACTCGAGCCAAATCCATCTGCTTCCGAGCAAGGGAAGGAGCTCGCAGCGTTTCAACCTCTGCTTTTACCTACCCTTCCACCAATGCCATCCATTAAACCCTCATTATCCATTGAGCCTACCGCTTCCATCTCATTACCTTCCACTACCACCTGAGGACACCTAAAAAGAAGAAGAAGAAGAAGAAAAGGAAAGGAAAAAAAAGAGAGAGAAAAAAGAAGGAAGGGCAAAAAAATATAAAAAATTAAATAATAATAATAATAGTAACTAAAATAAAAATAAATAGAAGAAGAGAAAAAGAAAAGAAAAAGAAAAGAAAAGAAAAGAAATAATAACAAAAATAATAACAACTAATGAAATATATATATATATATATATATATAATGAAATAAAAGGGGTGGCCTACTCTCTGCCTCTTCTCTCCCATTATTTCTCACTCCCCGCTCTCACACCGCTCCCACGGTGCACTCCATCTACCCGACACGCCACTGTGCCAAATAACACCCACCGCACCGGACCGCCCCCCTGGCCACCTCGCGCCACTCTTCCCTTCCACTGCATCAGAGGCTATAGCTTGCTTGGCACACAACAAGCAAAACATGCCCCTTCCAAAAAGGCAAGCCATTAGTTATAACACACAATGGAGCAAGTGGAGTTTTTTTTTTTGGCTGCACTGATCTTGCATATCAGCAAGCATTCGAAGATGGGGCGGATGTAATTGATTGCTCATTCCTGATGACAAAAGATCGAATTGCCATTTGCTTGGATTCTGCAGACCTACGAGTACTACAACAGTAGTGACCACTTTTATGATCCGATCTGCCATGATTCCAGCGATTCAGCCGAATGGTGGCATCTTCTCATTCGATCTCAAATGGAGTGAGATCCAAAGTGTGAAGCCGGATCTACAAAGTCCCCTGTCGCAGGCCGATTTGCCAAGAAACCCGGCAGTAAAAAAAAAAAGGGCAAATTCATGACACTTGCTGAATTTCTGGAATTTTCCAAGGCTAAGTCTATTAATGGAATCTTGATCAACATAGAGAATGCAGCATACCATGCATCCAAGAAGGGCCTTGATGTAATTGGTGCTGTCACCACAGCTTTGACAAACTCCAGTTTCTCTAAAGAGACCAGTTAACATGTTTTTATCCAGTCTGATGACAGTGTAGTACTTTCCAGATTTAAGCAAGACTCTTCTTACAGGAGAACCCTCTTAATTAAAGAGACAATAAGTAATGCTCCTCAGTAGACGATGGAGGAAATCAAGCAGCTTGCACATGCAGTTAACATCTCCATGCTTTCCATCGTCTCAAGTTCAGGTGGCTTCCTTGTTTCCACTACAGATTTTGTGGATAAGATGTATGCTGCAAAAATTTTTGTCTGTCTCTGTCCTCAGGAATGAATATGTGGCAATGGCCTTTGATTTCTTCTTGGACCCCATGTTGCAAGTTGCAACTTATGTTTCACGGATCGGCGTGGATGGAGTCATAACTGAGTACCCTATAACAGCAGCTGCATATATGGGGAGCCTGTGCTACAATTACAGTACGCATGGCCACTACACATTTGTCTCGGTTGAGCCAGGTTCACTCTTGCAGATGGCTGCGCCAGGTGCAGCACCTCCTGTGGAAGCACCGCCACCTGCTCTCACTGTTGCTAATGTTATAGACCCGCTACTGCCATCAGTTCCAGACCAAACAGCTTCAACTCCGGCTGCAGCGCCAACGTCAACTCATCCCAGGGGGCAGCCCTCAAGTGTGACAATCAGTGCACCCATGCCAAGCTTTTCTGCATGCAGAGTTTCAGCGGCTATTACGCCTCCCTTTGGCCTCCAGTTTGCTCCCTCGACTTCCATCGCCGTGGGTGCCACTGGGCCAGCCTCCTGTCGCCTTTGCACCCAGCACACTGTCGCACCGGACCAGCCACTGCACTCGGCAGGCCCCTCCACGGCACACTCCCGCTACACCCGGCACACCACTGTGCCGGGTGGGATATGCTGCACTGAAGTCTATGGCATTTTCAAAGAGATGGCCTGTTTACTTGAGCACTAAAAACACAATCCTGAAGAAATATGATGGCAGGTTCAAGGATATATTGCAGGAGGTATATGAAGCAGAATGGAAAGAAACTTTGAAGAACAATCAATATGATGAACATCCTTCTGGAACACCTTTTATAAGATATATGAACAGCAATGTTGAAGATTCTAAGCTATGACATAAATCTTGCAAGCATCGTGGGTTTGTTGGGATATTGATGGGGGAATCTCTCGCCCTTCACATTTTACCACAACTCCGATTGCTCACCGCCATGGTTCCATTGTGTCCGTCACATTTTTCTGAGTTGAGTCATGTAAATTTATTATTTTTTTGAGTCATATCATTATAATTTCCCTTTTATTTGAGTCATTTACCTAAGTTATGTGTCATTACGTTGATTAAAGTTAGTTAATGGGCCCAATTCATTGGGCTAGGCCCAAGGGTGCCCCCCTTCCCCTTGGTTATTTGTCATTAGTACTAAAGTCAGGGACTTATTGTAAATTGTGGGATCCCTATAAATAGGACCCCCATCTCCTTATTTGAAGATTAATGAATGAATGAATATTTGAATTTTCTAGTGTCCAACTTAAATCTTCTTCTTTTGGTGAGAAGCCAATTGAGTGGGTGAGAAGTCCCTATCCCCCCCTCTCTCTCTACCTCTCTGTCTAGGAAGCCAATTTCTCTCTCCTCCAATTTCTCTCTCAAAAACCTGCGCCCCTTTCTCTCTCCTCACCCCTCCACATCATCCTCCACCTCATCCATCACACTCCACCTCATCTAGAGACCCTTCACTTCCCTAGGAGCATTAATTACCCCCTCTCCCAACTACCACCAAATATCCTCCCTCCCTAGAAGAATCTTGGCTCTCCCCAACACAATCTCCCTCTCCCCAACACAATCCACCCTATTCCCCACACAATCCTACAGCTCCCAAGGGACATTTGAATATTTTCCCTCCACTCTCTCCTCCCCCATGCCCTAGACTCCCCAAGGGAGAGAGATCTCCCTCTCCCATTCCCTCCCAACACCAAATTCGCAGCTCTCCCTCCCACCACCTGCTAGACCCCCTTCCAGCCCCCATTCTCCCCCTTCCTCACCTTGGTTTTCCTCCTCCCAGACCACCTCACAGCCCGGGGTCACCCCCACACCCATCCACCCCATTTCCCCTCTCATCTACCCCATTTCTCACCTATCATCTTCAACCAGCCTGTTCTAGCTCGCAGGCCGCAGTGTTCCATCGAATTGCAGAGGCTCCCACGATGTCACCATGAAGCTCCTTGAGGAGTATCATATACTGTTGGATTCATCTTCCTGTCATCTTTGCAACGGTGGTAGTCTCGTCCCCGTCTGAGTTCGTAACTGCCATGGAGAGCCGTTCTTCTCCGACTGCACAGGATAGGTCCGGTCAGCAACCTGAAGCAACTTCCAGAACCTCCCACGGCCACATTCATGTGCTTCTTGAGGCGCCACTTGGGTGAGAGCTTCTACGACAAGTCTTATTCCATTACCAAGAAGCGGCACCCCGTTCGGCATCCGGAACAGTGATTTCTCAATTTTCTCCCTCGGGTGCGTTGTTCTATCCACTCTAGGACTGAACAGACACCAGTTCACTGTTCGGGCTGTCCTTGTCTACTCTGACCTCTTAGGGTGTCCGCGCATGTCTCATTTCGAAGAGGGCTTGACAATGAATCCAGAGACTCCAGCCACACCCGAATCAGAGCCCAGGAGCGCCCGTGGCGACCTCGTCTTCCTGCAGCAGTGGTGGTGAAGCAGACAGAACCAGAGAATAGAGACCCTGCTCACGGCCCTATCCCGACCAACGCCGGCAACCAGAAGTCCTCCCCAAAATCTGATGTTCTCCTGGGCCAACCCAGGAGGTCTTTCCGCTGGTTTCTTAGCAAACGGAGTCCAAGAGTGGCCGCAGCGGCGCCGACATCGACTACCTGTCCCCTGTTCCAAAGAGCAGATAGAACCGGCAACCACCTTCCAATTAGTTCCTAGCTCGGCTTTTCCCCTCCCCGCCTGGCCAGCTGAGCGCCCCTCCCTGCATGGAGGTACATTTTGGTTGTAATTCTACTCCCCCACCCCTAGTCCAACCCCCTTGCAAGGGGCGTAGTGCATGTATTAGCAGGTCACTATCCGAAGCTACACCGACGCGGCGTACGGGTGCATGCCCACGCCTCCCCGCTCGTCATCGTCTCCGGTTGGGATCGGCGTATTCACGCTGATCAGGTGAGCTCCTGCCCCCCTCTCTTTTCTGATTTATCGTGCTTAATTAGTATGTACTCTTAGCTCCGTCGGATGGTGAGAGAGTGCCCGGTCCCAAATTTACATCAATTGAGTGCTACCGCGGGTGAGTTGTGAGAGAGATACTATACCCCACGCCCTTGGCATGCTGGCCGCCCCCGAGAGTGGGCATCCCAGGGCCCTTAGGGTTCAATCTTAGGCTAGTCAACCCTCGGAGCAGCGAGGTCCCATCCCGGACCCTCACCACCATCACCGGGTTGCCTACCGGCCCTAGTGTGCGCCAAGCAGGTGAGTCCGCTCGAGTGAGTCTGCCATCAAAATTGCATGCTTGCGGGTTGTAGGTCCAAGGGCATCGGTAGAGTGGCTGCCACCCCCAAGGTGGTGTCACATCAAATTGGTATCAGAGCAAGTTCTAGACTTATCTCTACTAAGTCTTGTTTTAGGGCCATTGCATTTATCCCCCCGTTCATCATGGCCATTTCCTACTTAGCCTACTCGCCACCCATGGACTTCATTCTAGATAGGGATATTATCTTCGACGGATCATGTTCTAGTGATTACATTAGGTGGGAGGCTACCATATAAAGGTATTTTGAAGGGACTTGGGTATATGGAACCGCGAGAGTCCTCACGGCCAAGGGACGACTTCGGCGTCAAGCCAAGGAAAAGTGGCGGAGCATAGAGGGCTTAAGGAGGGTTGAAAGACAAGAACCTATTCACTCATGGAAAGAGATGAAGGTAGAACTTAGGAAGATCTACATCCCCAAATATTCCCACCCCTCCTACTCAAACACCCCTAGCCCGAGGAGCACTACCACTCCTCCATCCCCACCCGGCCAACTTGAGACCACCCTTAGGCCTCCACCCCCACCACTCCCAACAAATTCCCTCTCAACCATCATCACTATACTTCGCCACCAAATCCTCTCCCTTAAGAGCCAAATGATCCAAGCATCCACCTCTCCACCTAACCCCATGAGGGCCCCCACACCCCAACCAAAACTCCCTTCCACAGTCCTCAATATCCAAACCAAATTGGCCCCCACTCCCACCCCTCCACAATCAGCTGATCCCAAGGGGAAGAGACCCCTAACCGACCTGATTTCCCCAATGAGGACCACCACTCACCCAACCCTCACCATTCTAACCCAAGTGGGCCCCGTGTCCATCCCTCCACCTAGGCCCATGATGGCCACCACCTCCCAACCCACGATCCCTCACCAAACCCATACCCCACAAGCCCCCTTGGTTCCCACCACTACCCCTCCATCATCCCCTAAAAGGAACGCCCCCGCCAAATCCAATCAACACAAACCCCCTCACCCAACCCACCTTCCACTCCCAACCCCAATCCTACTCCAACTTAGGCCTCCACTACTTCCCCTACCAATCCCAATCCAAGTTTTCCTTTACCCTCCACCCCGGGAGCACCACACACCAACCCTCATCACCCCAAAAGACCCTCTCACCTCCTTGGTAGAGGAACTCATACCCGACCCCATAGTGGTGAACACTCCAAAATCACTCCCACCTTGGAGGAAATCCATGTCCAAGTTGAAGAATAAACCTCACACAATGGTCTTCACCTTACACCACCCTCTCTAGTTGGGGCCGAGCTCATCTTAGGAGAACCCCTTGTTAGTTGGCTAAATGAGAGCCCAATTAGAGAGATCACGGCCCATATTTTCCCTCCCATAGAACAAAACATTCCCATAATGCCCTTCTCCTCCTATCACACCACAATCCAAGCATCCTATCAAGTGGAGACCTTAGAGGATCTTCTTAAGGGCTTAGCATGACAAATTGAGTTCACTAGCATGTTGACCCCTATGGCCAAACAACATAGGAGCCTTGGCCTCCTACACCTATGCATCGGGTCTATCACCTCGGTTTGCACCATTGGTTGCTACACTAGCGACCTCCTTCTATTCCTCCCCACACTCGATGAGCCTGACCTTCTCCTCAATTTGGAGCTTCTTATATCGGGTAGAAAGCCAAGCCCTCCCCTCATGGCCGACCCACCCACCAAGAACTTCGGCCCAATTATTTCATTAGAGGAGGATGACCCACCACCATTTGAGGATCTTGATGACATAGGGCCCCTCCCCCTTGATAACCCTTTTTATGATCCCTTCCAGTGGGGGTCAAGGAACCCATGGGACCCAACCGCCTTGTCCACCCACCACCTTTTCCTACCCCAACCCACCATGTTTGGTCCAATCCACCAAGCCCTTGACTCGGGTCACACCTTGGGAGCCATGACCTTGGGCCACATATCCCTAGGTAATACGGTTGTGCCCCACCCCATGATGTGCAGCTTCTTAGATCCCTTCGATCCTTTCCAATGAAAGTTCAAAGGTCATCCCACAACCCCTCACAAAGAAATCATCTTTGGAGTAGGAATGCATGTGTCTTGGCACCTCACACAAGTTGGCATGATTAGTAAGTCATGTCCTTTCATTCATCACACCCACATGTCAAGTCGGAAGTATGAGTGGTCCGTATTTGGGTGTGCCGGCCCTCCCCCATCCATCGGCATCAACAAGTTGGGTCTAGAGCATGATAGGTTCATACATGGCTGCGCTGGTCCCCCGACATTTGCTTCACCCATGCATGATAGATTCACCTACGGGTGCCCTGGCCCTCCTAGGTCCATCAAGGTTTACATAGCCGCATTGCATGATAGGTCCACTTATGGTTGCCCTGGTCCCCCTTTGCATACCATACACTTCCCACCCACACCGCACCGTAGCGCATGACATACTCATTCAAGCAAGCATCTAGCAACGGACGGTGAGGTTCATTATGAACGGGCAAAAACTCGCAAGTGCCACTTTGGATTCCAAGTAGGCAACATTACGATGGTGGCTTTGGAATGGCTCTACCTTAGGGTCACCTCCAAATCGAGGGCACGAGGACTTGGACCTTCCATGTTCCGAGTGGCTTTGGCAACCTGGCTTACAGGTTGGATTTACCGATGGGATTTTAGGATATACCCCACTCTTCATGTGGCGGATCTAGCACCCTCTAAGGGCATCGCGGTCGATCCCATTGAGCACCTTGAGCCTTCCCCCGGTGCGGTCACTATTCATCCAACCGTCCCATCTTCGTTACGATACTCTGTTTTCACTCAAGCACGGAGCATTGAATGCTCATGCCTCATGCTCGTGCTCCGGTCGACAGCGTGGCGACAGCAGGCCGTCGACGTCAACCTCGGGCAACCGTGTGAAGACACGCGAACTCCCTCTTGCTGTCCTTACGCACATGCCACTTGATGGTTTTGGATGGGTAACGAAGAGAAGAGAAGAAGGAGAAGTTTTGGATTTCGAATGCTCCAACCTCTGTTCAGTATAAAAGGGAGGATTCTCACTCTGAATAGTGGGAGACACATCTCGGCAGGCTGGCTCTTCTGCACTCATAGAGGCTCTCTGGCTCTCGGGCTCTCTGGCCTTCCTGCTCCCCCCCCCCTTGGCTGCTCCGACCACCGCCTGAGCGAAGAGAAAGAAGATAGAAGAGAAGAAGAGAAGAAGAGAAGAAGGGTAAGCGAAGAGCGGGAGTGAGGCCAGGGAGGGGAGGGTCTAGTGCCCCATCTTTCCCCCTTCCCACACTATATTTTCATTTCTTCTTTCTTTCTCCTTTGCGTTGTATTAGCCCATATATTCTCCCTTTTCATAAAAAGAAAGAAACTTGCAAATGTTCTCTTTTCTTCCCACAGACACTCCTTCTTCTTTTGGCATTTCTTGTTGTTTTACTTTCGTCAGGGTTCTCCACCGTCTGCATCTGGGCACCACCGCCTCCCACAGGTGTTTTTCCCCCTCTAGTTATTCCTTCTTCATGGGATGGCCTGGTGGTCTGTCTCCCCCTCTGTTTGAACACCGTGGGACACACGCTATAGCCTTCTTCTTCATGATTGGCTTGCATCGTGTTTCATGGTGGTCGTCTCCGGTGTTGGCGCCTCCGCGTGCACCATAAATTTTTGGGGCCATCACTCCTTGTGGACGCGCACCCGCGTTACCCCTCCATCATCTCGTGTCCGGGGGAGGTGCTGTCTGAATTCCGCAAGGATATAAACTAATGAAAGAAATAAAAGATTGGTATGATTTTAACCCCCAGAACACCGGAGATGGTCTACCCGACACACCTCAACCCAACCTTAACTGGCACACCTCTCGGCCCTTTACCCGGCACACCCTTTTAGTCCTTCACCCGACACACCCTTCAACCCTTTTGCCCAGCACACTCTTCAGCCTTTTACCCGGCACACTCTTCAGCCTTTTTACCCGGCACACCCAACCTGCCCCCCTTTCCGGCACACTCTTGGCTTGCTTCTACCCGGCACACTCTTGGCTCCTTTATTCGGCACACCCAACCTGCCCCCCTATCCGGCACACTCTCAGCTTGCCTCTACCCGGCACACTCTTAGCTTGCCTTTACCCGTTGCACCCTCCCTCAGTGCTCGGGTCTAAGGGAGATACTGTCGATTTTTCACAAGGATTAATATAATAAAAATATATAATAATAAAACATTAATAAAGAAACAATAATAATAAAAAAGGAAATAATAAAAAAAGATAAAATGAAATAATGCAAGCTTCGCTTGTGCATTTCATGAATAAAAAAAAAAGATAAAGCACCCCCATGCATGCATTAAACTAATTGCATCAAAGCTTGCACAAATAGGGCCTTGTGCGTTGTGTGAAGATCCTCCACTAACCTCCCAAGCAAAAATTGAAGAGACCATCATGTACCTACTGCAAATTAGAGCATAGCAGGCTCCCATCTTAAGCTCTGCTCCGCACATACATCAAAGCATCGTATAAGCATGAACCTTGCATGAAACTCTGATAATCCCATCCGAATAGCATTAAGAAATTTTGCATTCATCGCAAATCTGGACATTGCATGTTCCTCATACGCATGTGGCCTCCTTATTCAGCATGAACCTTAGCGAACCCTATGCATTCATGGAATAGCACATAAGTTACCCGTCGTCCCTCCATGGATAGTGATAAATAGGTAAATTTCATGCATTCTTTGCATATCTGAGCATAGCATATTTGCTTGCATGCATGAGCTGCTGGATGCCCCATGAGGCACCCTTGATTTCAACGTGATACCAACCCCCACGGGCAATTCAATATTTGGACCTTTCGGTCCACCGGACGATAGTGGGGTCGACCTTCGCATGGCTGGAGTCGACCCTTCGTGGTCCCCCCCTTCTCTGGGGGTTTCGGTCGACTGAACTCCCATGTTCGGTCGAACAGACTCCTCTCCTCCAACAAAAAAGAGAAAACAAAGGGTGTAGAGGGGGAATGAACAGAAAACAAATAATAGGGGAAAGTAATAGTAAAAGGGGAAAGTCAAGATAATACAATCAAAATACGATAAAAAGGGGGAAATAACACACGTGAATAGAGTAAAATCTACACTCATACGGAACTAAAGCTAATAAAAAAATAAATAAATAATGCAAAACATGCATGCCTTGGCATACATTTCAGAGATCTCTCCTCCCCTAGGCCCTGGACACGGGAACATATGCAGTGCCTCGGCGAATCGGGCTTGCGCCTTTGGAATTTTCTCCAACATGGCCACAACCCGATATTGCCTCGAGCCAACATCTTACTAGAGCTGTCTCTTTTCCACTGGAATCTGACCCCACACTCTCATCAAAATTGCCGCGTGCTCGACAGACATTTGTACAGGTTAACTTCCGTTTTTGCTGTGCTTTCTACATGGACTTTCGTCCGAATAGAAAATGGTCTATGAGTGACAGATATGATTCGAGCACTTATACCCTAATGTGGGTCTTTTAATATGATTTAAGTTTCTTATTGTCTTATTTCATTAGCATAATCTTCTAGGCCATAGGGCCCTTATTCCTGGTGATTAACCAAGGGTGTTCCTCTCTCCGAGAGGATGTAATTAACGCCATGACCTTTATCGCGTGACAGGTTTTGGTCCTGACCCGAACTACACAATCGTCTGATCGAGCCAGATCGAGCGCACCAAGGGCTCCCATGGAGCCCGAATAAATTGTCACTTTGTGACTGGAACGCCCTCGCACTAAATAAATAAATAAACCCAATTAATAAATAATTAATTAAGATTAAATTCTTTTCAAATTTTAGTGCGTCTACAAGTCTGGCACGCCTGGTGGTACTAAAACCACCCTTCATCTCTTCACCGGGATTAAGGGCCTTATGGCCCCTTCTTAAAATACTAATTATTTAATCGTCAATTGTAGAGGGTTGCATTCTTAGAATCATGGTGGCCATCTCCTGTGGACCACTCGTTGTCGCCAGCCATGTCACCCATGGCTACTTGGTGGTGCCGACTCAGATCGGAAGCTTTCCGCACGTCGTCGGCTTCCCCAATTTCTTGGGGGTCGCGTTCGTGGAACTCCTGGAGACCCAGGAGGTGGACTGCGTCGCCACTACAGTGGCGACATCAGACAAGACCAAGGTGGTGGATTGCAACATCCATCAAGCTGCTCCTTGTGCCTCCATCAATCGGAAGCGCTCACCGGCTGACAGGCGGGTAGCCAAGAAGAATGCTGGCATGCTGCAGGGCCAGTTATCTGCTTCAGGCAAGTCCGTCCTTATCGGAGGAGTCCGACTGTTCTTGAATGGTCGCCAGGCCAGAATGACACCGAAAAATGTGGTCGTGATAGTGCTGGTGCGCAACTCTTTTGAAGCATTGGCCCACATCGAGACGGACAGTTCTGAGTCCAAGAGAAGGGGTGGGTTGCCCCTAAAGCCAACCAAGATCAAGCAAATCTAGGTGCCCGAGGGGACCCATGCTGAACCCGCCATCCGGGGAGAACTTGTGAGGGTCCGTCAAGTAGAACCAAAGAAAGATGCACGGGCTGAGATGACAACCCCGATTTGTCCCTCGCCGGCATCGGCTATTCAGGCCCAACCGGGGGAGGTGTCCCACCGCAATGGACTATATACCCCACTGGGGGTAGTACTAGTGTGCCAGCAGCACCGCTGCACTACCTCCCCACCTCCGTAAAAGCTGCGGGCAAGGATCTCGGTCTTCGAGAAGTCAGCTACCTTCCGAAGAACGTCCACTAGAAAGATGAAGAAGAATGGGAGCATTCAAGCCTCCACTTGCAACACATCTGAAGTGGTCAGCCACTATGGGGCTCCGCCCTCGGATTATGATGAAGCTGCTAGTCTCGCTAAAGGGCTAGAACCCTCTATCGCAAGACAAGGGGCTGCAGTTACAGCGCAAGCCCACACTGAAACACCCAATGCAGATCTGATCATGGTGATTGTGAATGTGGTCACTACTAGAAATGATGGCAAGGAACCAGCGCCTGCTTCAAATGCTCGGGCGAAAGAGCAAGGTCATGCTTCTAGCTCCTCCATGCCTGATCAGGCCACCATTATGCTCATGATGCAAAGATACCAGCAAGAAATTGAGATGCTAAGGAAACAACTCAGCGGCATGAATGTACATGCCCTGGCTTTAAGGCAGGTCGAGCTCCCTCTCAAAGCCTCACAGAGAGGTGCTAATGAACATGGAGCTACCCTTCCAACCATGGCTTCTCAGCCGTCTCTTGATCATGCTGGGGGCACGGCCCTGACTCTACAGCCCACTCTCCCGTTGTAGGGGATGGCTACTACACCTCAACCAACGGTGCTAATGCCACCAATGACCCAACAAGCTCTATGCTGCCTGAGCCCGGCTGACCCGACAGGGATAAATGAAACAATGATAGAGCAGATGATAGAAAAGAAGCTAGTAGATCAAGGTGGTGATGATTATGCCTCGTTCGATGCATACAAGGTGCCGTACCCGGTCCACCATGATGGTAAAAAGCTACCTCCCGACGTTAGTAAGCCTCCGAAATTTGATAAATTCAATGGACAAGGATTGCCAAAGGAGCACATAGCCTATTACATCAACATGATGGGTGATTTGGCCACCGATGAGTCCTACTTATTAAAGTACATTGGGTCCTCACTGACGAGACTTGATTTCGAATGGTACTCCAACCTGCTAGCTGGAGCAATCAATGATTGGTCGGATATGTAGCATCAATTTCGGGAGCGGTTCCATATAGTCAAAAGAGAAATAACCATGGTTGAGCTCTATACCTCCAAGCAGAGACATGATGAGACCGCCTTGGACTATATCAAAAGATGGCGAAATCTTAGCATGAAAAGCAAGCGCCCGCTACACCAAGAGGATGCAGTTCAAATCTACAAACAGAACTTAAGGCCGGATATCCTCGAGAGGAAGATTGGGAGTGATATTAAGACTTTTGACCGGCTAAACAATGTGGTGGCCGAGATCGAGGCCTTCTTCTCTAGCTATCCTCACATTCCCACTTCTGCAAGCCAGAGAACCCGATTTGTCGATAAGCAACTAGAGTCGAAGGAAGCTTGCACGATCGATTTCAAGGGGTTTGAACCCCATAAGAACAGAGGTAAGGGGCATGTTAACCCTTCCCTTGCTAAACCCAATGAACCACAAGAGGGCCCATCCTTGCGGACTAAAATGAAGAAGCTATATTCCTTTCCTAAGGAGAGGACCCGGGCCTTATTTGAATGGCCACCCAACACAACAAAGTCACCCTCCTAGAGCCAAAGAGGCCGGCGGATGCTAGTAGAAATGATGATCCCCGCTTCTGCCAGTATCATCAGATGATCGGACACTCTATTGAAGATTGCTATCCATTCAAAGATGCCATTGAACGGTTGATCCGAAAGGGGGAGCTCTAGATGGGCAACCACAAGGTTGACCCTCCACTTCCTCACGAGTTGCCCGATCTTAAAAGGGCAGTCAATATGGTGTCTTTGCACCCACTACCAACAGAAGGGCTGAGGCCTTCCGCAAAGAAGACTGAAAGGAGGAAGTTGAAGGTCAAAGGTAAGGGGGTTGCCCTATCTTGCGATACATTATCTAGCCTGCCTGGCATGAGCCAAGCCACTAAGGAAAGAAATGAAGAACCATGCTGTCCACCAGCCATTAGAGAGGCGCGCCACCATACCCCCTCTCCACGTGAGAACATGGGGGCAAGAATGCCAACTTTTGAAGCACGGGATGCCCCCGGTAATGATGATGAGACGCTGCTGGCCCATCCAGAATCCAGACAGAAGGTAGCACTTCCAGCTCCCCTCAACTTGACCCTGCCATGGTAGCGGAACTATATCAAAAGCTCCAGGAGACCGAAGTGCTAAGAAGGAAATTAAGCGAAATGGGTCTATACCTAGCTATACCCGGACATGCCAGGTCACCTCCTAAAGTTTTGCAAAGTGGGGCTAAGCACCAAATGACACGTGATTATACAGGGGGCACTCCCTCTCAGCATCTTCATCACGCGCCTCCCGCTCATCTCCCGGCTCCCAGAACATGTCAGGGGGCAGTTAGCACATCTCGCGCCATGTCATCCGTGGCCCCGCTTCCACAACCCACTGGCTCGAGCCATGACTTTTTGACTCCACCAATAATGAGCGAGCCGAGAATGGAGCGTGCTGCTAAACTAAAGCTAGCCAAAGAAGAGATCACCCAGGCAGCGCTGTATATGACCAAGCAGAGGAATGATAAATCTGCCTCGGATTACATTCGATGGTGGAGGGACCTCAATGCAAGGTGCAGACACTTGCCCAGCTACCAGGATGCTCTCCAAATATGCCAGCACAACATGAAGACACACCACCTGTTGAGTGCGATTGGCGTTGAAATTAAATCCTTCAAGCAACTGGATGATCTTGCGATGGATGTTGAAGACCTCTTGGAAAAATATTGCCCGTCTGCTGCTGTCCAGAATTGTGAACATAGGCCGACCAATGAGTCACCGGCGCAAATGGAGACAAATCCTACTGACCTTGAGGCCTTTGGGCAACAACAGAAGAAATTGGAAGAGGTGGCTAGCACTCCCTCCACTAAGCCCTTTGAGCGGCAGCTTTTGCTGTGGGGCAAAATGATGAAGCCCTATTCCTTTTCAAAGGTCAAGACTCGGGTTCTCTTTGAGTGGGCCCAAGAATATGGAAAATTAGTGCTCCCAGAGCCCAAGAGACCGAATGAGGCAGAAAGAAAAGATGACCCTCAGTTTTGCCTATACCATCGAGGGCTGGGGCATTCTATTAAGGACTGCTACATATTCAAAGACATCATAGAAGGCATGATTAATTCGGGTGAATTGCAAATGGGCAAGTATAAGGTGGAACCACCGTGCCCTCACCAGATGCATGTCTTTAAGGCGGCAGCTAACAAGCCCCCTCTGCGTCGGTTAGAGTAACATAAGCACTAAACAGGGCCTCGGGCCCCATGCGCCCCCGCTACCATCTGTTCACATGACTTTTCATGAAGAGAACAAGCCACCCTGTGCAGGGATTTACTTCGAGCGGCTTCTTCACTTATTCACCCCCATCCTGGAGGCACCTTGAGTTGTAATGTCATTTGGGAGTCTACAGGCCGCGCTGAACCTGTAAGGGCACTTGGGCAGCTTAACAGCCCGCTGAAGAAATAGAGATACCATGATTTGCTCAAGGCCCGCTGGGTCTATAAATGTTTAGGGTGGCAACCTGTTGCGAGTGTTGTCTGTCTGATGGCCGACTTGAATCCCTCATTCGTAGGGATCACTCGCCATGCTTTATGCAAAAAAAAAGAAATAAAATGAAGAGAAAAAAAGAGGGCAAAAAAAAGAAAAGAAAGAAAGAGCAAGAGAAGAACAAGAAGAAGAGAAGAAAAGAGAACAAAAAAAGAAGAGAGACAAGATGAGCAAAAGTACAAAGAAGGGAGGTGTCGTCAGTGTTCATCAACCCCCTCTCTCGACGACCCTTCGGCTTTATCACCTACTCTCAAGGTCCGTTGGCATCCACGCCCTGCTCTCTTGATGTCTCTTGGCTTCGATAGCCCGCTTTCCTTATTTTCGGCTCTTGTAGCATGCTTCCAAATTTTAGCTCTTGTAGCCCACTTCCCTTTGGCCTTCGTAGCCTGCTTCCCAATTTTGGCTCTTGTAACATGCTTCCCCTATTTTGGCTCCCGTAGCCTGCTCCCCCATTTTTGGCTCTCGTAGCCAGCTTCCCAACATCGGCACTCGGAGCCCGCTTTCCCGATTTCAGCTCTCGTAGCCCGCTTTCCCAATTTTGGCTCTTGTAGCCCGCTTCACCAACCTTTGGCATTTGTATCCTGCTTCTCGGCTCTCGTAACCTACTTTCCCTATTTCAACTTTTGTAGCATGCTTTCCCAATTTCGGCTCTTGTATCCTGCTTCCTAGCTTCGGCTCTTTGCAGCCCGCTTCTCAACTTCGGCTTGTGGCCCGCTTCCTTAACATTTTGGCTCTTGTAGCTACTATAATGATGTGATCGATGCAGGCAGATTCAGAGGGGGCAGGTGAATGAATCCCCCGTCAAAAACTATTGTGGAAATAAAACTCTTGCCTGCACTCAATGTAGTCTCATGGGACTACTAATCTTTCTCACTCAGAAAATCGACAGCTAAGCTCTCAAAAGCACTTGCCACAATAAACACTAAGAAGCAAATGCTTCTGCTAAACTTTCTGTCATACACTTACCAGTTAAAATGAATCCAAGCAGAAATCACATATACTGATATGGAATGCCCAAGCAACCTGAGAAGTGGGGAAAGAAGATATGGAATATGTATGCAAAGCAAACCACAATGGACAAGATATTTTTAGGTGGTTCGGCCAGACCCACAGTCTGCCTACGTCCACCCCTCACCCCAAACCGGAGTGAGGCTTCCCTTGCAAAAGCAAGAACACGCAGACTAGTCTGTAAACATACGTTGGCTAACAGCTTGAGCCAGAGGAACACACTCCTCTCTTCCTCCACCCAGGAGGGCAACCACTAGCGACACCCAGTCACTAGCACCTAGAGACCGAAGTCTCTCTTCCTACAAATCGGAGGGAACCCACAAGTGACAATCTGTCACTTGCAACCGGAGACACCAAGTCTCCCTTCCTATGAAACACAGAGGGAAAGAAAAAGTGACACCAAGTCACTTGCAACCGAAGACACTAAGTCTCCCTTCTCCTAAGTCCACAGGAGGAACCCCGAACTCAACCTGAGTATCGGAAGAGCACACTGAGCAGATGAAAAGAACAAACAAAAAACAAAGATAAAAATTAATAACAACTCTTCAAGGGAGACTCTCTCTCTTCTCCTTCCTTAGAATTCTCTTTACTTCTCTGATCTTTCTCTTTCTCTCTTCACTTTGCAGCTCTCTCGCTCTCTCTCTTGACTTCTTCGATATCTTTTTCTTCGTTATATCGCCCCTTTTTTTTGATCGCAGAGGAAGGGTTATATATATATATAACTCCAAGCCTGGGACCCACGAGCTCACAGATTTGGCATGAGGAGGCTTATTCCCGCCAAACCTTTTCATCCATATTTGAGTTGATAGTGGCCACGTGTCAGAATCTTTGCATTTTAGATATCCACATGGCAGCTTCTTTCAAGGACGATCTATCTTGGGTCACGTGCCAATTATTGGTTCTGCTTTCCTCATGAACTCATGCTCCAATTGTGACTTTAGTGATCACATGAGAGACAATGATGTCCGCCTCATGCTTCTCAGGTGTTTGATCCTGGTACCTTCAGTTGCCCTGGGCTCTTCACACTTAGACTCCTGTCAATGAGTTACAAAGCATTTTGTCAAGCATATTATAGTCATGAGATTCACCTTTCATATGCTAACTCATATCAACACATGCACAGACATGTTGTATGCAGAGATAAGATGTGCACTGACCCCATTATGCACAAGATGCAGCTAGCATCGACCATGTATGCAAGAAAATGAAATGTGCACGGACTTTGCAACAACTATCGTGAAGGCGTGCACAGACCGTATGCATAGACATTGGGTATACACAAGATGATATATGCACTAAGTTAGCATCACACAAGAATGAAGTGTGCACAGTCTAGATAAAGCATTAAAGCAAATGTTTAACTATTCATGAGGCACACAAGGTCAGACTCAAGAAAACGTAATATGCATAGAATGCACAGATCTAAAGAAATCGTATGGCAGTATATGCATAGACCATATATATGTGCAGAAACAGGATTTGCACTGACCTTATGTGCAAACAACTGAAAGATGCACCGACGTTGTGTGTACTGGGGAAGGCATTGCACCGACCTCATATGCAGACAACTAAAAGATGCACCGACGTTGTGCTCGCAGCAAAAATTGCACCGACTCAAGCTAACAGCAAATATGCATTGACGCTAACATACCGGAGCTATAGGAAGTAGCTGTTGGGATGCTAAAGGGTGATCTAGAGGGGGGTGAATAGATCAATCACCCGTTAAAAATTACTGTAGCAGAATCAAATACGGAATGAAAACTTCTACTGAACAGATAGTGGGCACAATCCGAATGCCACCCAGAAAAGATGAAAAACAGTCCTAAGCATACATCTACTGTGCGAAGATAGAAATATAGAAGCTAGGCATACCACAAAACAATCACACAGTAGACAAAGGCTTTTAGGTGGTTCGGTCCTCCAGACCTACATCCACCCCACACTCAACCCGAGTGTGGCTTACTGCTGACTCACAGCTTGAACCGCTGGGCCTCACAGCTTGCCTACAACCCGCTGAGCCTCACAGCTTGCTGTCCAGAGGAATCCTCCTCTGCAAAACCCGCTGGGCAATACAGCTTAGCCGTCTAGTGGAATCCACCACTGCAAGTGCTGCCACACAGCTTGAACACAAGAGTTTCAAACAGAAAACAAAACAAAAGACAAATGGAAGATAAAAGAAATGTATCCCTGCAGGGAATATAGCTTAACCAAGTGAGCAACCTCAGATCTGGTTTTGAACCAAAGATCTGAGGAACGAACTCCTTCTCTCTCTCTCTTTTCTTCTTCCCTTCACACTCTGCTCGAGCTCTCTATCTCTCACTTTTTCTCTTCTGCTTCTTCTCTCTTTCTTTTCTTCTTCTTCTCTTTTCTCTGGATCGAACAGCTCTCTATTCTTTCTCTCCGCTTCTGCTCTTCTGCTTCTCACCTTCTCCTTCGATCCAGTTCATCTGTTGGATGAAGGCTTCCTTTTATAAGCGGCAGCTAGCGGGAGGGCAGCACTGGACGCGTGTGGCTTCCACATTTCCCGCCCAGAAATTGTGCCCTACGTGTCAGTCTCTCAGACAGCTTCACTCCAGCCTCGGATCACGTGCAGCCCAGGTGTCTGGAATGTTCTTCCTTGGACCTGCAAGGAGATACAACCCATTAAAACTGAGGGCCACAGGAACTAAAGCTGCATGAGGTATGTAATAGTAATACGAGATGCACTGTAACAGAACAGACACAACGAAGAGAATGACACGAAGTGAGGTTATAAAACAAGAAAGACACGAGGTCTAGGAAAGGCAACACGAAGACATAATAACTAAAAACGACACGAATACAGAGGACTCGAAGACATAAGGGTGACACGAGGTGGCACAGAAAATAGCACGAGGTGCTGCAGTGTTCAGTACGCGAAGAAACAACTAACGATATGAAGACGAGGACAACACGGACTGAAACCAACTCGAAGATGAAAAACAGAAACCAACACGAGGTGTGGTCACAAAGCAAAAAGTACACTGGGTCAGAAAAACAACACGAAGATAGAAGACACGATCGGCTACAACGACACGCGATAAAACAGTGAAGGCAGGAAGACGACTCGAGTAACTACAGTAAGTGACACGAAGACACAAAAGCAAACATAAAGAGGATGACACGAGATGAGCAGCTAAATAATGAAGAAACGACACGAGGTTCCACTGTAACAAGACAAACACTTTAAAGAGAACGACACGAAGTCAGATGAAAACAGCACGAGATAGAAAAGAGAATGACACGAAGTATAACCTCATACAAGTTTTCCTGTCAAGCATGGAAATCAACACGAAGTGTTGTAAGCTCAGACGACACGAAATCTTTTCGTGTTAGTGAGGGGAAACAACACGAAGTGTGGCTCAAGTGGCACTGAAAGTAACCCGAGGTGCTGCAATGTTCTGCACACAATGGAACAAAACGACACGAAGACAAGCCCTGAAAATAATGTTTAGACTTCACGCTGTACAGACTTTGAGGCTTAATGCAAAGGCCAGTGTACAGACTTCTAAATGCTGAAGCGTTGTATAGACTTGGAGACCCAAAGCCAATGTATAGACTTTGCCTTAACAATGAATGTGTAGACTTGATCAAGAGTCCAATGTGCAGACTTGCCACCGACCAAAGTATAAACTTGGTGGTCGTGAGACGGTGGATGTACAGACTTCAACTCTCAACTGAGACAGTGAATGAGACTCTAGACGCTGTACATACTTGAAGACAATGTAAGTGACTGACATTGTATATACTCAGCCAATGCAATGCACTATGAATGTATGGACTTACATGAGATGCTCATTGAGACGCTCAATGTATGCACTTCAAGCCCAGTGTATAGACTCTCAGCCATGAAAGTCATCAAAATATAATATCAAATGCACTCAAATGCACTCACTGTCTTGCTATCATCAAAACCAACTAGCATTGCTATCATCAAAGTAACATAGCACATGCTTGTGCCTAAGAGGCACAACATTCTCCCCCTTTTTGATGATGGCAACACAATGTGACAGTGAGACACACACAAGATTTTCTCCCCCTTTGACATGATCAAAAAGAGAAAAATAGTAAAAACAAGAGTGCAAAGTGCAATATGCATGCAAATTCCTCTAGAACATTCTCCCCCTGAATGTAAGACTCCCCTGAATTATTTCTCCCCCTAAATAAATGCTCCCCCTTTGAGAAGGAATATGAACAGATAACAAGGTAGGGAAGGTAGGAGGGTCACTTGACAACAGCTGAATCATAGGTTCAGAAGGGAAGCATGATTATAAACAAATGTTAAAGTATAAGAATCAGCAACATACAATTTTGAGAAAAATTCAGGTTTAACAGTGATAAATCTAGAGTAAAACATTTGACCCCTGAACAAGAGTTTATTGATTCCATTTATAGCAATGAATCTAGGGCACATGGTATTAATAGATAAGTCAGAAATAATACCCTTTTGTGATTAAACAAGGAAATTCAAGAGAGGCAACTTGAACATGTATTGAGAAAAACAATTTTCACTCATTGACTTTTGATTTTCGAAGGGTTACAGCAGTTTGATTTTCACTTTTTAATTTTCAGAACCTGAACTAAGTGAATAGACCTGTGGCATTTATGCTGTTGACATTAGGTGTACACCTTGATCAGAGGCAAGTACCCCCAGTTACTAGGCATAAACTACTAGATCTATTTCAGATCAAGACCTACAAGGAATAGTCTTCACTTTTGACATTAAGGGTATACCTTGATTAGAGGCCAGTACCCTCAGTTACTTGGTGAGGACTCCCCCTATAGATTTGACCCTATGAACAGAGTTAGCTTGAGGCACTTCATGACATGTGAATTTTCTGCTTCATTGGAGGAGTTCACAGTTTCTCAGTGCAATTAACCATTGCTCTGTCACAATGTTCAGTTCTTTACATTTATGATCTTATTTACTGCTGCCCTTAATTCTTTTAGAGTGATTGTTTGAAAAACATTACACACTCTTGTTCACCTGTTCTAGACATTTCCAGATTAACACACTTAGGCATTAAAAAAAAACTTTTTCTATTTTAGCCATGAGACAAAGATTAAGAGCTATAAAAGTTTTCTTTTATCTCAAATTCTGAAGTGCAGACACTTAACTCTCCAATTTATAAAGGTTAAACCTTTAATTCCTTTCAGTTTGTAAGAGAAATTCTTATAAAAGAACAATTGTAATAATCACAACTCAATGTACTAAACCAGATACAGAACTGTTGTTCAGTGAAAATGATAGGAAAAAAGATAGCTATTGGCAATATGGTCCAATGGCATCTGATGTCAAAAGATATGAATCAATTGAATGGGGACAATGAGGAGTAAATAGGATTCAAGAATTGAACTAAACTCACAGCTCCCCCTGACACCATGATGCAAGGAATATGCTATGCACTAGGTTGTTCTACATGCAGACTATGCAACAATGATACATGAGGCAAATATGCAATCAATTCAAGTTTATGCATCCAAGTCATGCACATTTTTATCCTTTTTCAGATTTTTTAAAAATATGATGCAGTACACTGTTCTACATGAGGACTAGACCCTTGGTACTTGACAGAGAACCTGGTCTCAAGGACCATCTCACACATAGTAAGAACCTCCAGGCAGATTTCCCTGCCTTTTAGTAGCTTACCATTTGATATACCAGGGTTATGCAAGTGATATATGCAGTGCAAGGCAGTTCTATATGCATTGAACAATTTTCTTGATGCAAATGATAAATGCAGACATTAGACACATGCATCAACTATATGCATTAAATGAACCATTCAAACTCAGTGCAATAGATGGCAGAAGAGGAACATCAAATTTATTCAGAATTAAATTCAGTAGCTAAGTCTGGAATGCAGACTGATTAGCTAGACAAGAAGAGAACATCAGAATTTAAACAACCAATTCAACATGACTTTCTCAATTCAATTCTGAAGTTAAATCACTTACCTGCTTTACCTGACTGATTTATTTTTACCCTTGGTGTTGCATCAGATTGTTGACAAGGCCTCCAATTTCTTTCAGCTCTTAGAATTTTGGCCCTGCCTCTTGTCCTATGCCTGAAGTAGCTATTTCTGTTTCATCAATTTGTTCCCGGCTACCAGGCATACCTGCAAACACACTTAGGGAGCAGGTTTTGGAACCCAAGACAGTTTGGGCCCCAAGACAGAAATAGACAACTGAGAGTGAAAACATGACAAAAGCTGTTTAGGGATCCACATTTGTGTGAAAGTGGAGGGTTTGGTGGATTTTACAGCTTGAGAGTTCTTTTTGTTATTTTTCTTTTTCTCAACACCAACAGGTTTAGTTTTCTTTTTCTGATGCTTTGATAGTTGTTGTGTAGTCCTGGCATTCATTTTATTAAAAACGTTTTTGTTTTTCTGCCAGTGCCTTGGCCAAAGAGTGTACGGAAATTGTGTTCCAAATTGGTCCTAGGCTGACCATAGAACCCTTGATGACTAGGACTCCATGTCCTAAACTGACTGTCCCATCTCCTAGCTGGCTGAGGTCTATATGGCTGATACCAAGTGGGGAAATTCTGATACCCAGACCTCATATATGCAGGGTTCCACCCAAACCTATTAAGTGGTTGAGGATGAATGTTATGATAGACTTGGGCTCTAGGGAAATAGGAATGAGCAAATGGGTTCCTAGCTGCACTTGGTCTCCCTGCCACCTTTGACCCTCTAGGTTTCTGAGCTGACTTATATTGGGTCTTTTTCTGAGCAGTTGATGGTGATGGAGACTTAGCAGCCTTGGGCTGGGGTTTTGTTGTGCTAGCTGGCTGACCCCTAGCCTTGGACTTATCCTTGGAAGAAGAGCATGCAGCTCTAGGCTCTACAACTTTCTGCTTTCCCTTGTCCTTAGCACTGGACACTTTTGATTTAACATTATTGAAGGCAAATTTTTCATTGACCATTTTTATGAGTGGTCCTCTATTCTTTTCTCCCACACATGAAATGGTTTTCAATTCAAAGCTCTTTTTAGCTGAGGGATTAAAACCGAGACCCTCTTTTCTGAAATTGACTTTTGACCCTAGTAAGGCATTAAGCTTTTCTGTTCCTTGGGTCATGCTTTCAATGATTTTCTGTTTGTCAGAATTTTCATTTTCTAAATTTTCAACAGTTTTCTTCAGTTCATCATTCACTGACAAAACAGCTTCATATTTTTCAGTTGAAATCTTTACTTGATTTTCAAATTTCTGAATTGACAATTTCAGCTCATCAATGACATTTTTCAGCAACTCATTTTCTTTCCTACAATCAATCACAACATGCTTTAATTCATCAAACTCAGAACATGCACTTTTCAATTTTTCATTCTCTGATTGTAAACATGCAACTTTATCAGTAAGTGTTTTATCATTAACCAGAGAATTCATTTTCTCTTCAAGTGTCTGTTTTCCTTCTTAATATCATTTGCTTTATCTAACAGATCTCCATAAGCATCTTCCCAATCAGAAATAGTATAATGTTCGAAAGGGGATGATACCTGATCAGACTCTTCTTCTTCTTCTCTTCCATTCCTGGCCATCAAGCAGATGTCCTTTTCTGATTTCTCACTATCTGAGGAAGTGCTCAGCGTGCCTTCTTCCTCATCACTCCATGTACTGACCATGGCCTTTCCCTTTGGCGCTTTCTTCCATGGTCTTCCTTTGATTTTCTGTAACTCTGGACAATCAACCTTCATATGTCCAGTCTTCCTGCAATGATAACAAGCATTATCATCAGATTTTTCAGCAGGGTTAAATTTATACCTGTTTTTCTTTCTGCTGTGGTATTTTCTGTAGACATTTTTCCCTTCAGTTCTAAGAAATCTTCTGAACTCTCTTGTAATCATAGCTAGTTCATCCTTTTCAAAATCTGATCCAGATTGGCTCCGATCACTGGATGATCCATTGCATCTGGACTGTTTTGAACAGCTATGCTTGGCCTTCAGAGCAATAGGCTTCTTGTATTCGAGCTCTTCAACTTGTAGAAGATTCATCTCGTACGCCATCAAAGAGCCTATCAGCTCATTGGGTTTCATCGTTTGTAGATCTTTTGACTCCTCAATCACAGTTGCTTTGGTATGCCACATCGGAGTCAGCGATCGAAGAATCTTCCTCACAACGTCATGATCGGTATAGCCTTTTCCCAGATTTCTTAGACCATTTGTTATAATGGTCAGACGAGCATACATTTCGGTCACTGTTTCACCGGGCTTCATCCGAAATGTTTCATACTTTGTCACTAGCATATTAGCCCGTGTCTCTCTCACTTGAGACGTTCCCTCATAAATGACCTCAAGAGTATCCCACATCTCCTTCGCTGTCTTGCAGGATGACACTCTATCAAATTCAGTGGGATGGAGTGCACACTGAATGGCGTTGATGGCGCTCCAATTCAGAGTAGATTTCCTGATTTCTTCTCTGGTCCACAATTCCTCATTCTCATGTAGCTCATAGGGACCTTTGCTTATGATCTTCCAGATCTCGTAGTCTTTGGCTCTGAGGAAGACCTGCATCCGGTTCTTCCAATATGGGTAGTTGGAACCATCGAAGAATGGTGGCTTCGTAGTGGACTGACCCTCTGCTGTTAGCCCTCTAGCATCCATGGCCGATCCTCTTTAGGATGTTGGTCCTGCACAAAGAGTTAGGCTCTGATACCAATTGTTGGGATGCTAAAGGGTGATCTAGAGGGGGGGTGAATAGATCAATCACCCGTTAAAAATTACTGTAGCAGAATCAAATGCGGAATGAAAACTTCTACTGAACAGATAGTGGGCACAATCCGAATGCCACCCAGAAAAGATGAAAAACCGTCCTAAGCATACATCTACTGTGTGAAGAAAGAAATATAGTAGCTAGGTAGACCACAAAACAATCACACAGTAGACAAAGGCTTTTAGGTGGTTCGGTCCTCCAGACCTACATCCACCCCACACTCAACCCGAGTGTGGCTTACTGCTGACTCACAGCTTGAACCGCTGGGCCTCACAGCTTGCCTACAACCCGCTGAGCCTCACAGCTTGCTGTCCAGAGGAATCCTCCTCTGCAAAACCCGCTGGGCAATACAGCTTAGCCGTCCAGTGGAATCCACCACTGCAAGTGCTGCCACACAGCTTGAACACAAGAGTTTCAAACAAAAACAAAACAAAAGACAAAATGGAAGATAAAAGAAATGTATCCCTGCAGGGAATATAGCTCAACCAAGTGAGCAACCTCAGATCTGGTTTTGAACCAAAGATCTGAGGAACGAACTCCTTCTCTCTCTCTCTTTTCTTCTTCCTTCACACTCTGCTCGAGCTCTCTATCTCTCACTTTTTCTCTTCTGCTTCTTCTCTCTTTCTTTTCTTCTTCTTCTCTTTTCTCTGGATCGAACAGCTCTCTATTCTTTCTCTCCGCTTCTGCTCTTCTGCTTCTCACCTTCTCCTTCGATCCCAGTTCATCTGTTGGATGAAGGCTTCCTTTTATAAGCAGCATCCAGCGGGAGGGCAGCACTGGACGCGTGTGGCTTCCACATTTCCCGCCCAGAAATTGTGCCCTACGTGTCAGTCTCTCAGACAGCTTCACTCCAGCCTCGGAACACGTGCAGCCCAGGTGTCTGGAATGTTCTTCCTCGGACCTGCAAGGAGATACAACCCATTAAAACTGAGGGCCACAGGAACTAAAGCTGCATGAGGTATGTAATAGTAATACGAGATGCACTGTAACAGAACAGACACAACGAAGAGAACGACACGAAGTGAGGTTATAAAACAAGAAAGACACGAGGTCTAGGAAAGGCAACACGAAGACATAATAACTAAAAACGACACGAATACAGAGGACTCGAAGACATAAGGGTGATACGAGGTGGCACAGAAAACAGCACGAGGTGCTACAGTGTTCAGTACGCGAAGAAACAACTAACGATACGAAAACGAGGACAACACGGACTGAAACCAACTCGAAGACGAAAAACAGAAACCAACACGAGGTGTGGTCACAAAGCAAAAAGTACACTAGGTCAAAAAAATAACACGAAGATAGAAGACACGATCGGCTACAACGACACACGATAAAACAGTGAAGGCAGGAAGACGACTCGAGTAACTACAGTAAGTGACACGAAGACACAAAAGCAAACATAAAGAGGATGACACGAGATGAGCAGCTAAATAATGAAGAAACGACACGAGGTTCCACTGTAACAAGACAAACACTTTAAAGAGAACGACACGAAGTCAGATGAAAACAACACGAGATAGAAAAGAGAATGACACGAAGTATAACCTCATTCAAGTTTTCATGTCAAGCATGGAAATCAACACGAAGTGTTGTAAGCTCAGACGACACGAAATCTTTTCGTGTTAGTGAGTGGAAACAACACGAAGTGTGGCTCAAGTGGCACTGAAAGCAACACGAGGTGATGCAATGTTCTGCACACAATGGAACAAAACGACACGAAGACAAGCCCTGAAAATAATGTTTAGACTTCACGCTGTACAGACTTTGAGGCTTAATGCAAAGGCCAGTGTACAGACTTCTAAATGCTGAAGCGTTGTATAGACTTTCATGAGACGCTGAAGTCTGTATAGACTTTGCTCAATGCGTAAGGCGCTAATTGAGACGGTCAGTGTATACACTTAGTCAAAGCAATGCACTGTGAATGTATGGACTTTACGAAATGCATGCTACAGTGCCACAATGTGTAGGCTTCAACTCTCAACTGAGACGGTGGTTATTGCAATCATCAAAACACAATATCAAATGCACTCAAATGCACTCACTGTCTTGCTATCATCAAAACCAACTAGCATTGCTATCATCAAAGCAATATAGCACATGCTTGTGCCTAAGAGGCACAACAGTAGCATGGACTTTGTATATACAAGACGAAAGTAGCACTGACTTCTGTAAGCAAAATGTGAGATGTGCACAGACCTAGTGTTTGGCGAAATGTCACACACATAGAACTGACATGCACACAAATACACGGACCTTGTATGGACGTTGCACCGATGCAGAAAGTTGCACATATTCTAATCCACACAAGACGCAAAGTGAGACGCAGGATGTGCACCGGGTCTAAACCATATGAGACGCACAATAAGACGGACACAGAGATGCATTTAGACACAGTTCATGCACTAACCTCTGAATGGCTAAGGCATAACATGCACTGACCTTAACAAAGAACAAACTGAGACATGCACAGACCTCGTGTGCAAACATGCACTGACTTACCACAGCGAAGAGCACAGACGTGGCGTGCTGAACCATGAGTATACATCGACATAATGTGCTGAATGTAAGCGAATGCATTGACCTTGAAATGCACAATGATGAGGTCTCTGCACGGACCTTGATCCCTACAATGCTTATGAGCTAAACTGCAGCCAACAAACTATACCGAGATGCATTTACACTGAACAATCAGTCACCTATTGCATGCAGGCATCTAATGACTCATAGTGTTTACTATCATCAAAACCACAGGAGCACAACTATTCTCCCCCTTTTTGATGATGGCAACACTATGACACATGTCAAACTATTCTCCCCTTTGACTTCATCAAAAAGAAAATAGTTTGAGAATAAAGATAAGTAAGCATGACATGATTGAAATGTAATCACACCCTTGAAGAATGAATAGATGAACAGTCTCCCTCTTTGACAAAACAGATGGATTAGAGTGGAAGAAGTGATAAGCATATATCAAGAGAAGCACAGATGCAACCAAGAATAAGTTCTGATCATGATGAATTTCAACATAGGATGTAAAATGATTTACTGTCCATTATGCTCCCCCTGAATAGAGTCTCCCCTTGGAGTAAGTGGAAGTGGGGGTAGAGAGATGACAAACGACAGACTAATCTCCCCTTAATACCAGAAATGGTGATGAACCAATTGATGTGGAAAGAGACATCAACAAAAACACAGGATCAGTCATGAATAGATCAGTAGATAGTTGAGCACAATAATGACTGGATTACAACTAAGGACAGATCTCATGAAATTGACTGAATTGTCAGTGAATAGATAAGACAGGGAGATTTTCAATAGGGTACTAAATTCATAAATCTTGATAATCGAATTTCAGACTCTTCTATTATAAGAGATTATGAATTAGTCTAAACATACCAGCATGATTTAAGAATGATGTATACATAGTTTATCAAGAAAATTCTATACTCATATCTGAAACACCCTTTAATAGAAATGAACCAATTGAACATATGACCTTCTTGTTTAACCTCCTTCTAGTCTTACTCATTCAAAATCAATGACTCCATTGGGAGTTACACAAGATAGTATTGAAATTAAACAATTATGAATGTATCTAAACATGTCTTTAATTTTTCAGAAATTTTTCTTTTGTTCAGCGACTTCATTTTTCTGAGCAAGTCTGGTTAAATCAACACTGTTTTACGTGAGACACAACACGTCTTAGGTGAAGTGACCCAGTTACTCAGTGTGACAACCATATTACTTCTCAATAAGAGAACAGAGTTAGCAATTTGGAGTGTCTTTTTATATGAGGAGACACATTGATCAGAGGCCAGAATCCCTAGTTAGTCGACACTACCAAGCCATTGCTCTACTAGATTTTCAATTATTTTTATAAGAGAGGTAACTATGGCACTTCATGACATGGGCTTACTCTATTTCTTTGATAGAGAACCCAGTTTCTCTGTGACCAAAGTCATTGCTCTGACTTTATTTTCTTTCAAAAGTTTTCAGATTTTTTAGACAATGCTCAGTACACTGAAATGTTTAAGAACAATATTTTCTACATGTATCTTAACCAAGGAAGTCATGTCTTTGAAGTTTCAGATTTCAGAAGGTTTTTGCATGAAGTTACATGAGACAATTGGTTAAAATTTTTAAACATAATGATTCAGATATTTTCAAGACTTTTAAATCAAGACTTAATGAATACATTAGACTTAAATCAATTTGATTCATTAGAATTCTTAAACCACTATAATAGAAGATTCTTATTTATGAAAACATTTCAGATTTATGATTAGGGTACACAGATTGAAATCTCCCTTCAAGATCAGTTGAATTAACATTGACCGTGCAACCAATCAATGGAAGCAACAAGAAATTTTATTGAGAGAGCAACAGAATTCAGCTTCAAAATAGTTGAGAGTTCAGCTGATTAAAATGCAATCACCAACATACAAGAATAAGAGAGTGATTTGAGTGACTAGACAAGAAGGGTTCAGATTGAAACAGACTAATGAGTCTAAAATGCTCCCCCTGTCTAGATGCAATGTGTCATTTCTTTTTGAATTTTTCAAAGTAGGTGATATGAAATACAATCAATGCATGTATGCAAATGCAGTGGCTCTCTTAAGAGAATTTCCTGAACACGAACATGAGAGTCATGACCATTATGCAAGGGCAGCCAAACTCCCCCTTACTAAATGCATTATATGTAGTAAAGGCTCTACATATGATTTTATGATTCATGCTTATGATTATTCAAACTGACTTGTATGCAACATGACAATGCAATGCTAATGTAGTCCTGTATGTAGTGTCCAATTTCAAAGTATGCAAGACAATGTAATTGGATATGCATATGTGAAGATGTAAGCAGATGAAAGTTTATGCATCCGAATCTGTGTAAGATATGCATCATAACATTTACAGACACTGAAGAATGCATTTGACATATGCAAGCATCAATCAGTTTAGATTTTCAGAGAATTTTAGTTTGAGCAATGCAAGTATCATATGAAGATGCAACCATGTATTCTATCTGACAGGTTTATCAAGACATGCAACTATAACGACAGAAAAAAAAATTCACATAACTAACCTGAAAGAGTGCAAGAGTGGGGTTTATCATATTCAGATGCCTTAGTTTATTTACCCCTTTTTATTTCTCAGCTCCAAGGCACACCAGTAGGCTGAACCTCATTTTCTATTTAGAGGTACCCAAGATTTCTTGGGTCCTGAAGAGTCAGTTGTACCTTTGGGAGGTACTTTCCTTATCCTTACAACATTAAAATTGTCAGATTTAAAAATATAATAGTCATCCATAATATGTCCTACTTTTCCACAATAATGACAATAAGCAAAAGCATTCTGGTTTTTTTTTATATGAAAGGCATGAGTTTTCTGTGGGTAAACAGGAGTTCTGTTATTTCTTCCATGGAGGTTATTGTTCATTTTCAAATACCAACAGTCTGAGGCTCGGTGGCCGATTTTCCCACATTCAAAATAGGGAGAGAAATTTCTTCTCTTGATCACTGACCATCACTCACTAGCCAGATGGCCTGGCTTCCAATAGTTGAAACACTTAGAGGCTTTTCCTTTGAAAGCAAATTTTTCTTTACCAAAGGTATTCTGTTTTGCAGAGAATTTAAGGTGTTTATAATGATCTTTTCCCTGGGCATGCCAGCAACGGGCAGCAATGTGGCCCATCTTGCCACAATGAAAATAGGAAATTGCCTTATTCTGAAATGCATGATTCCTTGCATGGACTCTACTAGCATTCAAATCATCCTTTTCCATCAATCTACACTCATGCATCAGATGGCCAATCTTGTGACAGTAATGACAAATCATTTTTTGTTTAGATGCATGTGAGTGTGTGGATAACTTGAGTTCAGTATGCACAACCGGAACATGGGAGTTTGTGGACTTTTTCTTCAGATTATTCTTCTCTCTTGTTCCCTTAGTTTGATTATCAGATTTCTGAGCAGTAAACTGAAATACTTGAGGAGTGGAATTAGTGTTCGATTCAGTACTGCACACAAAAGAAGTATAAAGTTTGCTTTCAAATTTCTTTTTATTCATAGGGTTATAGCTCAACCCTTCTTTCTGAAAATTCACCTTCATCCCTAGAAACTTATCCAAGTTATCTTGACCTTCAACAAATCTAGACAAAGAATTCTTTAGGTCCTTAATCTCATCTTCCAGGGATGCAATATGTAATTCATAACCAGCAATTTCTTGTTCACTGTAATTCACACACTCATTTAGTACTTTGTTTGCAGTTTTATAGTTTTCGACTTCTTGTTCTAGATTGTGCAGTTTTTCAGTTTGACTATTAACAACACACTTTCCCTTTTCTAGGACAAGAAGCCTCTCAGAGATTGTAGTGTTCAAAAGCTTCAATTCTTCATTTTCAGACCTTAATTCTTTGATTTGTTCAGCAAGATTCTCATTATGCCTTTCAATCAATTTCTCCTCCCTTTGTTAAGATTCAAGTTTTTCTTCTAACAGACCTTTATTTTCTTCTTTGAGAGAAGCAATGAAGCCCTTATGCCAATTTAAATCTGAGTGGAGATTTTTATTTATTTCCTTCAGAAATTCACATTTATTACAAACTGATTTGCCAGAATATTTTGATTCAGCTTGGAATTTTTATTTTTAAGTATCATCAAGACTTTTCTGAAGTTCTGCATTTACACTTTTAACAGCTTCAAGTTTTTTTATGAATCAACTCATTTTCCTTCACATAATTCTCAAGATTCTTTTCTGCCTGTTCAATTTGATTTCTGATATTATCATTTTCAGATTCCAATTGCTCTAGTTCTGAATTAGCATTATTAAGATCTTTCAACAATTCTTTCTTATGAACTAGATTATTGACATGAACCTGATCATCATTGGTCGAGCTAAGTCTTTCTTTTAGTTCAGAGACTTCATATGCAAGTTCTTGATTCTCCCTTTTGAATAAACTAATCTGTTTCTTAAGCATTTTGACATCAGACAAGCATGTATCATAGGACTGTTTCAGTTTTAAGCAGTTTTCACATGAGGAGTTTTCACATGAGGACTCAGAAGTATTCAGATCAATTTTCTTTTTCAATTTTTTATATTGTTTTCTTAATATCTCATGTGACTCTAACATCTCACCATAAGCATCATGCCAATCATCTAAAGTATAATTCTCGAAAGGGTTTACCTGATCATCTTCCTCTTCGTCATTTTGGCTGCTATTTTGATTGCTGCCATTTGCCATCATGCATCGGTCTTCATTTCCATGACTGGCAGTCTTCAGCTTGTCCAGTATCTCCTTAGCTGACCTGCAGTTATAAAGACAAGAGTGGAGTGCCTTGTTAGTTGCTACCTTTATCAGTTCCAGGGCGCTTTTATTTTCATCCCACATCGATCTATGTCTGTCAGTCCATTTGGACTTGTTCTTTGGTAGACTGTGTGGACCATGTGAAATTAGTTTCCACATATCTGGATCGGTAGTCTTAATAAACATATGCAAGTTTTTAGACCATATAGTAAAATTTGTACCATCGAAAACCGGTGGATGAGCCATGGAGGCAAATCAACAAGCAATATCAAAACAATATGCAGACGATAGTGATGCACCGAAGCTAGCAGGATCCTCTGCAGATCGCTGGATCTGGAAGTTCAGAAACCTGCTCTGATACCAATTGATAGTCTGTAGAGACTAGATGCAATGGTGCATTCACGGATTCAGAGGGGGGGTGAATGAATCCCCCTATAAAAACTTGCCCAATAAAACTATAACTAGTCAATGTAGTCTCATGGGACTACTAATCTTTCTCACTCAGAAAATCGACAGCTAAGCTCTCAAAAGCACTTGCCACGAGAAACACTAAGAAGCAAATGCTTCTGCTAAACTTTTTGTCATACACTTACCAGTTAAAACGAATCCAAGCAGAAATCACATATACTGATATGGAATGCCCAAGCAACCTGAGAAGTGGGGAAAGAAGATATGGAATATGTACGCAAAGCAAACCACAATGGACAATATATTTTTAGGTGGTTCAGCCAGACCCACAGTCTGCCTACGTCCACCCCTCACCCCAAACTGGAGTGAGGCTTCCCTTGCAAAAGCAAGAACACGCAGACTTAGCTTGCAAACATACGCTGCCTAGCAGCTTGAGCCAGAGGAACACACTCCTCTCTTCCTCCACCCAGGAGGGCAACCACTAGCGACACCCAGTCACTAGCACCCAGAGATCGAAGTCTCTCTTCCTCTAAATCAGAGGGAACCCACAAGTGATAATCTGTCACTTGCAACCGGAGACACCAAGTCTCCCTTCCTCTGAAACCCAGAGGGAAAGCACAAGTGACACCAAGTCACTTGCAACCGGAGACACTAAGTCTCTCTTCTCCTGAGTCCACAGGAGGAACCCCGAACTCAACCTGAGTATCGGAAGAGCACACTGAGTAGATGAAAAGAACAAATGAAAAACAAAGATAAAAATTAATAACAACTATAGCTCCAAAGTGCAATTCCAAAACAACTCTTCAAGGGAGACTCTCTCTCTTCTCCTTCCTTAGAATTCTCTTTACTTCTCTGATCTTTCTCTTTCTCTCTTCACTTTGCAGCTCTCTCGCTCTCTCTCTTGACTTCTTCGATATCTTTTTCTACGTTATATCGCCCCTTTTTTTTGATCGCAGAGGAAGGGTTATATATATATATATATATATATATATATATAAAACTCCAAGCCTGGGACCCACGAGCTCACAGATTTGGCATGAGGAGGCTTATTCTCGCTAAACCTTTTCATCCACATCTGAGTTGATAGTGGCCACGTGTCAGAATCTTTGCATTTTAGACATCCACATGGCAGCTTCTTTCAAGGACGATATGTCTTGGGTCATGTGCCAATTATTGGTTCTGTTGTCCTCATGAACTCATGCTCCAATTGTGACTTAAGTGATCACATGAGAGACAACGATGTCCGCCTCATGCTTCTCAGGTGTTTGATCCTGGTACCTTCAGTTGCCCAAGGCTCTTCGCACTTAGACTCCTATTAATAAGTTACAAAGCATTTTGTCAAGCATGTTATAGTCATGAGATTCACCTTTCATATGCTGACTCATATCAACACATGCACAGACATGCTGTATGCAGAGATAAGATGTGCACTGACCCCATTATGCACAAGATGCAGCTAGCATCGACCATGTATGTAGGAAAATGAAATTCGCACGGACTTTGCAACAACTATCGTTAAGGTGTGCACAGACCGTATGCATAGTCGTTGGGTATACACAAGATGATATATGCACTAAGTTAGCATCACACAAGAATGAAGTGTTCACAGTCTAGATAAAGCATTAAAGCAAATGTTTAACTGTTCATGAGGCACACAAGGTCAGACTCAAGAAAACGTAATATGCATAGAATGCATAGATCTAAAGAAATAGTATGGCAGTATATGCATAGACCATATATACGTGCAGCAACAGGATTTGCACTGACCTTATGTGCAAACAACTGAAAGATCCACCGACGTTGTGTGTGCTGGGGAAGGCATTGCACCGACCTCATATGGAGACAACTAAAAGATGCACCGATGTAGTGCTCGTAGCAAAAATTCTACCGACTCAAGCTAACACCAAATATGCATTGACGCTAATAGACCGGAGCTATAGGAAGTAGCACGGACTTTGTATATACAAGATGAAAGCAGCACTGACTTCTGTAAGCAAAATGTGAGATGTGCACAGACCAAGTATTTGACGAAATGTCACACACATAGAACTGACATGCACACAAATGCACGGACCTTGTATGGACGTTGCACCGAGGCAGAAAGTTGCACAGATTCTAATCTACACAAGACGCAAAGTGAGATGCCGGATGTGCACCGAGTCTAAACCATATGTGACGCACAATAAGACGGACACAGAGATGCATTTAGACGCAGTTCATGCACTGACCTCTGAATGGCTAAGGCATAACATGCACTGACCTTAACAAAGAACAAACTGAGACATGCACAGACCTCGTGTGCAAACATGCACTGACTTACCACAGCAAAGAGCACAGACTTGGCCTGCTAAACCATGAGTATGCATCGACATAATGTGCTGAACGTAAGCGAATGCATTGACCTTGAAATGCACAATGATGAGGTCTCTGCACGGACCTTGATCCCTACAATGCTTATGAGCTAAAGTGCAGCCAACAAACTATACCGAGATGCATTTACACTGAACAATCAGTCACCTATTACATGCGGACATCTAATGACTCATAGTGTTTGCTATCATCAAAACCACAGGAGCACAACAGTAGCCCACTTCCCTTTGGCCTTCGCAGCCTGCCTCCCAGATCCTGGCTCTTCTAGCCTGCTTCCCCGATTTTGGCTCCCGTAGCCTGCTCCCTGATTTCGGCTCTCGCAGCTTACTTCCTAACCTCGGCTCTCATAGCCCGCTTTCACGGTTTCGGCTCTCGTAGCCCGCTTTCTCAATTTCGGCTCTTGTAGCCCGCTTCACCAACCTTTGGTCTTTGTAGCCAACTTCTCGGTTCTCATAGCCCGCTTTCCCAATTTTGACTTTTGTAGCCTTCTTTACAAATTTCGGCTCTTGTAGTCTGCTTTCTGGCTTCGGCTCTTGTAGTCTGCTTCACAGATTTTGGCTCTTGTAGCCTGCTTTCTGGCTTCGGCTCTTGTAGTCCGCTTCACAGATTTTGGCTCTTGTAGCCTGCTTACCAGCTTCGGCTCTTGCAGCCTACTTCCCTAATTTCCTTTTGACCCTTTGCGGTCTGCTTCCCTAATACCTTTACTACCACTACACCTATACGTAACAATAATATGTTCTTACCCAAAAAAAGAATAAAACAAAAGAAAAAAAAGGAGACAAAAATGCTTGGCTGCCCTGCTTGCATGCTTGCTTATAATATAGAATAATACACCTTCTTGAAATTTTCTAGGACTTTACTTCCTTGCTAAATAATGTTGCCCCGATTCCATATGCATGTGCGTCGCGGCATACGCTCGAAAGGAACCCAATTATGGCAGGTGCGCACGTCAAGGGGGAAGAGTCATGGCTAAATTGTTAAGCCCAACTCACGAGATACACCTAAGGCAGCACTCCCACACTTCGCACTTAATGTGTTCAATGGTCTTCAATCATAGGGATTGCCCGACTTTCTTCTTAGCACTCTATGGATACTTAAATTCCTACACTCGCGTGAAAGGTAATCGTGAGGAAAAAGTTGCCTACCCCCATTAAAAAGAGAGAGAGAGAGAAACGTGAATCCAAGCAGTTGGGAATCCTCACTGAAACAAATGAGGAGACTCGCATGAAATGGCGAAGTGAATTATAATAATGATGAAGCCTAGTAGTCGAGAATCCCTATTGAGACATATGAGGAAACTCGCGTCAAACGGTGAGATCCGCAATAGAATTATAATAAAGATGAAGCCAAGTAGCCGGGAATTCACATTGAGACACATGAGGAGACTCGTGCCGAACGGTGAAATCCGCTACTTAAATACATTTGTGGGGGGTGTGCGAAGCTACTGAAAATCGAAAGCCTGAAGCGTATGTGCAGGCGCTAGAGTAATCCTCGAGTGTTACCAGGAAAGCTTGCATATCCCTATATTTAGGGCTCTTTGTTTACATGCTTGCACTTTCACGCCACAGAGAATTGTCTCAGGTGAAGATTTTAAGTTTGAACTACGCATGCGAACCATGCGATATCCTCTTAACGGGTGCACCACCCCTCAGTTGTGCCTCCCGGCTCGCACCGTGTCTACGAATTATGGACAATTTCCTTATCCCATCCCCTATAGAGGGAGCTACCTTATGTATATTTGTGTTATGACTGCTGACGTCTGCTTACATGCTTGGATAAAAATAAATAAATAAATCAGTTTTGGCTATCGCAACCTGCTTTCCCAGTTTTGGCTCGTAAAGCCCAATCTTGGCCCTCACGGCCTACTTCCCGCCCTCATGGCTTGCTAATCTATTAACTTCGGCTTCTATAGTCTGCTTCTCAATTTTGGCTTTTACAGCCCGCTTCCCAACATCCCTTCAGCCCTCGCAGCCCCAATTGCGGCCTTCGTGGCCTGCTCTCCTAACTTCGGCTCCCGAAGCCCGCTACCCCGATTCCGGCCCTTGTGGCCCACTTTCCCGATTCAGGTTTCATGGCCAGTACCCCCGGCGCATTAAAGAACGAAATACCCTGTCTGGCCCGAGCCTGCCTTTCGGGTGAGGAATCTACCCTCTTTCCTTGCATCGACACTAGTCCGTGTCAACGACTCGACCACCTCTCCGACCCCTCTCGGGCGACGAATATCCTCCCTTATGATTTGGACCTTCCGTCCAGATCATTAAAGGAACAAACCCTGCTCTCCGTTCCCTTTTGGTGATGAACATCGCTTTTGATTTGGACCTTCCGTCCGGATCATTAAAGGAACAGACTCTTCCTTCCGTCCCTTCGGGCGACAAATACCTCTTTTGAATCAACAAACTCTTCTCTCCGTCCCTTTGGGCGACCAACATCCCTTCTGAATGAACAAACTCTTCTCTCCGTACCTTCGGGTGACAAATAACCCATTTGATCTAGACCACCTATCCAGATCATTGAATTAACAAACTCTTCTCCCCGTCCCACCGCGCTTCTAATACCTCCCGACTCTAACAGCCCGATCTCAACTTTGGCTCTCATAGCCTGCTGCCCGATTCTGGCTCACGTGGCCTAGTTTCTCGACCTCAACCTCGGTCTGTGGACCCGCTTTCCTAATCACAATAATGAATCTCTCGAACGGGCTGCACCCGCACGCACCGCTCTGCTCATCCTTCGCTCGCGCCACCCACGGGTGGAAGGGCATTTGTGGACACCTAAAAAAAAGAAGAAGACGAAGAAAAAAAGAAAAAGAAAAAGAAAAAGAGAGAGAAAAAAACGAAGGAAGGGCAAAAAAATAAAATAATAAATAATAATAAAAGTAAATAAAATAAAAATAAATAGAAGAAGAGAAAAAGAAAAGAAAAGAAATAAGAATAAAAATAATAACAAATAATGATATATATATATATAATAAATTAAAAGGGGTGGCCTACTCTCTGCCTCTTCTCTCCCGTTATTTCTCACTCCCCGCTCTCACGCCGCTCCCACGGCACACTCCCTCTACTCGGCACGCCACTGTGCCGGATAACACCCACCACACCGGACCGCCCCCCTGGCCACCTCGCGCCACTCTTCCCTTCCACTGCATCAGAGGCTATAGCTTGCTTGGCACACAACAAGCAAAACATGCCCCTTCCAAAAAGGCAAGCCATTAGTTATAACACACAATGGAGCAAGTGGAGTTTTTTTTCTGGCTGCACCGATCTTGCATATCAGCAAGCATTCGAAGATGGGGCGGACGTAATTGATTGCTCAATCCAGATGACAAAAGATCGAATTGCCTTTTGCTTGGATTCTGCAGACCTACGAGTTACTACAATAGCAGTGACCACTTTTATGACCCGATCTGCCACGGTTCCAGAGATTCAGCCGAATGGTGGCATCTTCTCATTCGATCTTACATGGAGTGAGATCCAAAGTGTGAAGCCGGATCTACAAAGTCCCCCGCCGCATGCCGATTTGCCAAGAAACCCGACAGTAAAAAAAACCCAGGGCAAACTCATGACACTTGCTGAATTTCTGGAATTTGCCAAGGCTAAATCTGTTAATGGAATCTTGATCAGCATAGAGAATGCAGCATACCTTGCATCCAAGAAGGGCCTTGATGTAATTGGTGCTGTCACCACAGCTTTGACAAACTCCAGTTTCTCTAAAGAGACTAGTTAACAGGTTTTTATCCAGTCTGATGACAGTGTAGTACTTTCCATATTTAAGCAAGACTAAGGAGAACCCTCTTAATTAAAGAGACAATAAGTAATGCTCCTAAGCCGACGATGGAGGAAATCAAGTAGCTTGCACATGCAGTTAACATCTCCAGGCTTTCCATCGTCTCCGGTTGAGGTGGCTTCCTTGTTTCCACTACAGATGTTGTGGATAAGATGTACGCCGCAAACATTTCTGTCTATGCCTCCGTCCTCAGGAATGAATATGTGGCAATGGCCTTTGATTTCTTCGCGGACCCCATGTTGCAAGTTGCAACTTATGTTTCACGGATCGGCGTGGATGGAGTCATAATTGAGCACCCTGGAACAGCAGCTGCATATATGGGGAGCCCATGCTACAATTACAATACACATGGCCACTACACATTTGTCCCGGTTGAGCCCGGTTCACTCTTGCAGATGGCTGCGCCAGGTGCAGCACCACCCGTGGAAGCACCGGCACCTGCGCTCACTGTTGCTGATATTATAGACCTGCCACTACCGTCGGTTCCAGACCAAACAGCTTCAGCTCCGGCTGCAGCGCCAACTTCAACTCATCCCAATGGGCAGCCCTCAAGTGTGACGATCAGTGCACCCGTGCCAAGCTTTTCTGCAGGCGGAGTTTTAGCTGCTGTTGCGCCTCCCCTTGGCCTCCAGTTTGCTCCCTCGACTTCCATCGCCGTGGGCGCCACTGGGCCAGCCTCCTGCCGCCTTTGCACCCAGCACACTGTCGCACCGGACAAGCTATTGCACTCGGTAGGCCCCTCCACGGCACACTCCCGCTACACCCGGCACACCACTGTGCCGGGTGGGATACGCTACACCGGAGTCTATGGCATTTTCAAAGAGATGGCCTATTTACTTGAGCACTAAAAACGCAATCCTAAAGAAATATGATGGCAGGTTCAAGGATATATTTCAGGAGGTATATGAAGCAGAATGGAAAGAAAGTTTGAAGAACAATCAAAATGATGAACATCCTTCTGGAACACCTTTTATAAGGAATATGAACAGCAATGTTGAAGATTCTGAGCTTTGACATAAATCCTGTAATCATCGTGGGTTTGTTGGGATATCATACTATGACATAAGTCCAGCATGCAATGCAATGAGAGCACTTCAAAACAAGCCTTTAAGATGGAGGAAGATTGACATATACTTCTCAATTCCAAGGGACAATCCCTCAGAGAAAGATATGAACCAGGGTACAATAGTGACATTCAATCTTGATTCTTCTATTTCAAATGATGATCTCCGTCAGAAATTTGGTGTTTATGGGGAGATTAAAGGGATCCAGGTATATGCACGTGACACAGCGGGTACTTGCTGAAGTTGCTAGCTATGCACTAGGAAATCTAAATGAACTGGGAGGCTCATTGGCTTGAATTGGGAAGGCTCTGCTTCCAACATCTATTGATACAAAGGCCAGCCTGCCAGCTCTGGCAGATTCAACCTCAAACACCGCGTCCATTACTGCGGCAGAGGAAATCGACGATGGCCGCGCTTTCTTTCCAAATGCCATATCTGGCAGGCCCGTGGGCCATTAAATCACGGGAGCATTTAGTGCCCCCCGGGGGTTCCATGCGGCAGGGCCTAAGTGGCCTTCATCCGGCACCCTCACCATCTGCCCGGCAGAGGCACATTTAACCGGTGGCGGCATGCTTGACAGGTGCAGGTCCCATTTATCCGGTGGGAGGTTTATATAACCGGTGAAGCCCCCACCCAGCACTCCCTCATACGGTGACGGTCACCACCATCCGGTGCGATTACTGTTCACCATCTGGTGCGCCCTCTGGCCACTCTCACCCGGTGCACCCCACCACAAGTTCATCCAGTGCACCGTCCAGTTCGTTGAAATGGTGCACCCATGCACTGTGAGAACCGGTGAGGCTACCAAGCCTCCCACTCGGTGCAAGGCTGTTGGGACTCCTCTGGTTTGTTAAGCAATGTGTGCACTGCTTTGTACTAAAATGTTTTGATGATTGACAATAGTTATTTTGATGATTAGCAACAGTAGTGTTTGATTTTGTTGACTGCATAGTTGACTTTAACAAATTTACTCTGAAATGATGTTGTGTGTATTTTGATGAAATTTATATGTCAGATGCTCACATAAGTGTTGTCAGCATGTTTACACTTAGGCTTTGCATTAGAATGGAGTCGGTGCAATACTAAGTCAGTCTACATTGAGTTCGTGCATAGAGTGCATTTCCAGCACATCAAGTCCGTGCATGCATATATAAAGTCGGTGCAAGCCATGTTGCTGCACATGACCAAGTCACTACAAAGGTCATCCATGCATTATGTAAGTCGATGCATTGGTAGTTGTTGCACGAGACCAAGTCCGTGCAGACTTAGCTCAAGGCACACTAAGTCGGTGCAACACTTCTCACTGCACGCTATCAAGTCGGTGCAACCCATGTTGCTGCACATGACCAAGTCAGTGCAAGTGTCATTCAAGCACTAGTTCAGCACGCAACTAAGTCCGCGCATGCTTATGTCTAGGCACATATAGTCTGTGCAATACGTCTTAGGCAACTCGGTGCATAAGAGCTCATGCACTCAGCGTTTGCACATTAAGTCTGTGCAAGTCAAGTATGTTGCAAAAGTAAGTATGTGCAACCTTTGCACGTCACATAATCTAAGTCTAAGCAATGTTGTTCTCGGCACATTGAGTCAGTGCAAGGTCTGCACTCTGCATATACACACTCAGTGCATTACTACATGTCACACACATATAGTCTGTTCACATCCACTAGGTCAATAAAATAAGTCTGTGCATCAGTTCAATGTGTGAACACTTGACTCCGTGCATATGTGTTCATACGTTATATCGAGTCTGTGGAGTCTGTGCACATCTAGTTCAAAGCTCTAATGAACTCTGTGCATCTTTCTACTATCTTTCAGATTGTTTCAAGCTGACATTAAGTCTGACCTTAATAGGATATCTGCTCGAGGAGCTTAAGAAAGGCACGTGATCCAAGAATGAAGGAGGTGCCAAGATGATACCACGTGGCCTGACTACTCCAGATTTGGATAAGGCTCTGGGCGGGAATTGTGGTGAGAACACGCCCTACCTTCTGCTGCTTCCTATAAATAAGGAGAGTCTTCTTCAAGAGAAGATTGATCGTGATCGTGATATTGAGAGAAAAAGAGCAGAAAGAGCTAGAGCCAGCACGATCCAGTGAGAAGAAGAGAGAGCAGCAAATCTGAGAAGAAAGTCTGAGAGTGAGAGATTTGAGAGTCTGAGAGAGAGCTTTGTTTATCAGTTTCCTGCTTCAGAACTAGAACTGACTTTGCTCATTGTTGAGCTACATTCCCTTCGTGGGTTTTAATTCTTCGATTTATTTCTTTTCGTTTTTAGAAACTCTTGTTCAAGCTGTTCGTCAGCAGAGGTTAAGATGTAATTCCTCAGCGGGCAGAGGTGTGGTATCCTCTGGACGGGTGAAGTTGTAATTCCCCTGCGGTTGCAGAGGAGGATTCCTCTGGTCGGCGTAAGCTATAAGGCCCAGCAGTTTGTAGGGTTTTCACCCCGAAGCTGTGGATCAGCAGGTTAAGCTGTGTATCAGCGGGAAACCTTACTCTGGTTGGAGTGTGGGGTGGACGTAGACCTTGGGTTTGATGTTGATCCACCTTAAAAATTCACCATCTACTGTATGATTGCCTTATAGTTTGTGCTCATCTCTATTTTAGTTTTATCGTCTAGTAGATGAATGCTTAAGACCGCCTGTGTGCTGATATTCTAGACCTGCTATGTTCAATTGCGTTTAAGTGTTCTTCTTTGTCCTACAACAGCTTGATTTTATTCCACAACTGTTCCTACTGATGTCAGTTTTTATTGGGTGATCGATCTATTCACCCCCCTCTAGATCATCAATAGAGTCTTGTCTATTGGTATCAGAGCGTCCATCTATTCTATCACTTGGTATCAGAGCCTAACTCTTCTGTAGGGATCAACGTCTTGAAGAGAAACGGCAATGGATGTAAGAGGGATGACGGCTAAAGGACATTCCACCACGAAGCCCCCATACTTTGACGGTTCGAACTACGCATACTGGAAGAACCGTATGGAAGTATTTCTGAGGGCCAAAGACTATGAGATTTGGAAGGTGGTCAGTAAAGGACCATTCGAGCTGCATCCTAATGAGGATGTATGGACGAAAGAGGAGATCAGGAAATCTACTCTCAACTGGAGTGCCATTAACACCATTCAGTGCGCTCTACATCCCACGGAATTTTCAAGAGTTTCTTCGTGTGCCACAGCGAAAGAGATGTGGGATAAGCTGGAGGTTATCTACGAGGTAACCTCTCAAGTAAGGGAGACCAAGGCAAACTTGTTGGTCTCATAGTACGAAGCATTTCGGATGAAGCCCAGTGAGAACATCACCGAGATGTATGCGCGTCTTACCCTCATCACCAATGGTCTAAGAAATCTGGGGAAAATTATTCTGATTATGAAATCGTGAGGAAGATTCTTCGGTCCCTGACTCCAGTCTGGCACACGAAAGCTACTGTTACAGAGGAGTCAAGGGATCTTCAGAACATGAAGGTGGACAAGTTGATTGGCTCATTAATGACCTACGAGATGAATCTTCCCAAGACCGAGGAGCTGGAGAAGAAGAAAAAGCCCATTGCTCTGAAGGCTAACTCCAGTAGATCAAGCAGATCCAGCCATAGTGGATCGTCGAGCGATCAGAGCTTTTCTGGGTCAGAAATTGAAGGAGATTAGCTTGCAATGATTACCAGAGAGTTTAGAAGATTTTTGAGGAAAGAAGGAAGAAATTTCGGTCGAAGATAGTATGGTGGCAGGAGACAAACGAGGTATAAATCTAACCCTGCCAAGAAAATAGACACTAATGTTTGCAACCACTGCAGGAAGGCCGGTCATATGAAGGCAGATTGTCCCGAGCTCCAGAAGCTGAAAGAGAAGTCAAAGAAGAAAGCTCCCAAAGGAAAGGCGATGGTGAGCACATGGAGCGACGAGGACGAGGGCACATTAAGCTGCACATCTGAGAGCGAGGATGAAGAAAAGCCCATCTGCCTGATGGCAAAAGATGATGAAGAAAATGAAGAAGACTCCGATGAGGTATCCTCTCCATTTGAGCATTACACCATTTCTGATTGGGAAGATGCCTATGGAGAGTTAATTCTCTGATGAATGACAAAACCATGTCTGACAAAATTGCATGTTTACAATCAGAGAATGATAGGTTGAAAAGTGCATGTTCTGAATTTGATGATCTGAGTATTGATTTGATTAATTCTAAAAATGAAAATGAGTCTCTAAAAAATGTGATTGATGATTTAAAATTGAAACTGCAAAAATTTGAAAATGAAATGAAAATTGCTAGTGAAAAAATATGAAGTTGTCTTGTGTGTCAATGCTGAGTTGCAGAAAATAATTGAAAGATCAGAAAAAGAAAATGCTAACAAGAAGAAAATAATTGAGAATATGACCCAAGGCACTGAGAATTTGAATGCTCTATTGGGGTCTAAAGTCAATTTCAGAAAAGAGGGTCTCGGGTATAACCCCACAGCTAAAAAGAGTTTAGCAATGAAAATAATTTCAGTTGTAGCTGAAAAGAAAAAGGGACCCCTCATCACGATGAGCAATGTAAATTCTGATGTTAAAAATGTTAATTCCAAAATGCCCAGTGTTCAGGACAAGAGCAAGTAGAAGATGGGTAAGTCTAGCCACGATAGTACATACTGCCCTATTCCTCAAGGTAAGTCTCAGGTTAGGGGTCAACCTTCACGCACACCTAAACCCCAGGCTAGGGTCACCAAGTTTTCACCAACTGTTCAGAAGAAGATTCAACCCTCACCCATGCAGAAGTCAGGTGGGTCTAGGGTGCAAGGGAGATAGAATCTAGCAAGAGGTCAATCCAGCCAGTTTTACCAACCCAGAGTCCAGACCTACCATCATGTGCAGCCACAATAATTCCATAGGTCTGGATGGAATAGAGTTCAAAAGAGGTCTAGATATCAGTCATATCCCACACAGACATATAGACCTCAGGCTAACAACTGGGTTAGGCAGTCTAGAACATGGGCTCCCAGGAAACAAACCACCTACAGTCAGCCTAGGACCAACATCGATCACAATTTCCTGAATGCTCATTGGCCTAGGCACTGGCACAAATAAAATCAACTTGCTAAAAACAATGGTGCCAGTATACTGAACAGGAAAGGAGGGACAAAGAATGCTAATGCTGAGAAGAAGAAAAATGACAAAAATAATGTTGAAAAATCCACTAAACCAATAATGTTCAAACAAATGTGGATTCCTAAGAATTTGTTGTCTTGTTTGAGTAGCTCTTCATCTGCTCTGGAGCCCAAACATTTTTGGGTTCCAAACTTTTCTCCATGACTGTGATTGCAGGTATGCCTGGCAGCCAAGCACAACATATGGTACCTGGATAGTGGCTACTCCAGACATATGACAGGAGACAAGGCTAAATTTTACATGCTAACAGAGAAGAATGGAGGCCGTGTCACCTTCGGAAGAAATACTAAGGGTAAAATCATCGGGCCAGGTAAGGTAGGTAAGTGCACTACCTGCTGCATTGAGGAAGTTATGCTGGTTGATGGTCTTGCTTACAACTTGCTCAGTATCAGCCAGCTATGTGATAAAGGGCATAGAGTTATTTTTGATTCCCAATGTTGTAGAATTTATGAACCTGATTCTGATGTAGTTAAATTTTTAGGAAAAAGAGTGAATAACATTTATATGGTAGATTTACATGCCTTGGCTCATTCTAATCTATGCCTCACTGCTAATAAAGATGATTTAGCATTTCTATGGCATCGTAGATTAGGACATGCTAGTTACACTGTCTTGCATAAATTGAACAAACATAGCATGGTTAGAGGACTCCCTGAAATTTCATTTAAAAAGGAAAATAAAGTTTGTGATGCATGTACACAGTCCAAGCAAATTAGGAAGTCATTCAAGTCTAGAACTGAAAACATGTCTTCCAATTCTTATGAGCTGATACACATGGATCTTTTTGGACCAACTAGATCAGTCAGCTTATCAGGTAGGAGATATGGGTATGTATTAGTGGATGACTTCTCTAGATATACTTGGGTCTTTTTCATTACACACAAAAATGATGCATTTTCTGAATTTCGGGAGTTCTACTTGAAAATAAACCAGAAAAATGAAAATTCAATTGAAAACATTCTGTCTGATCATGGAGGTAAGTTTGAAAACTCACAATTTGATGAATTTTGCAGGGTCAATGGGATTACTCATCGATTCTCCTCACCAAGGACACCAGAGCAAAATGGAGTGGTGGAGATGAGGAACCGGACACTTGTGGAGATGGCACGTACACTCCTAGTTGAAGGAGGCCTACCAAGAAAGTTTTGGGCAGAGACAGTCAACACTGCATGCCATGTAATTAACCGAGTCATGGTAAGGTCGTTCACTCAGAAAACACCTTATGAGATTCTAAAAGGTAAGAAGCCTTCGATTGCTCATTTCAAGGTCTTTGGCTGTAAGTGCTTTATTCACGTTAACGATAAAAGAGACCTTGATAAATTTGAACCTAAAAGTGATCCAAGAATTTTCCTTGGATATTCTGAGAATACTAGAGCATATAGGGTGTACAACCTGAATTCTAAAACTGTTGAGGAATCTCCACACATTATCTTTGATGAGTCCTTAAATAAGTCTGATGATGGTCTATGCAGGAAAGAAGATGATGGAGAAATTCTGAAGGAAGGAGACTCTGCAGACCTATCAGATAATGAAGAAGAACCTGAAGAAAACAATGCAGAAGACCCTGCTGCTCAGGGGGAGGCAAATGAAGGTCAATGTAACCAAGTTATCAATATCAGATTTTTAAGATATCATCCAGTAAATAATGTCCTTCGTAACTTAAATGAACCCCCTAAGACTAGAGGCAACTTTTGAGCACAGCATGAATTAAATGCATATGCATTGGTTTCTCATGTAGAACCCAAATCTATTGACAGTGCCCTCAAAGATGTGCATTGGATCAATGCCATGCACGAGGAGCTTAATCAGTTTGACAGGAACAAAGTGTGGCATCTGGTCCCACCTCCTGATCATGGGACTGTCATTGGGACAAAAATGGGTTTTTAGGAATAAAACTGATGAGCTAGGTAAAGTAGTTAAAAATAAAGCCAGACTTGTTGCTCAGGGGTACAATCAAGAATTCGGAATTGACTTTGAAGAGTCATTTGCCCCTATAGCCAGGTTAGAGGCAATTAGAATACTTTTGGCTTATACATGCTCATTAGGAATTAACTCTCCAGCAGATGGATGTTAAATCTGCTTTCCTCAATGGGGAAATTAAAGAGGATGCCTTTGTGAGACAACCTCCTGGCTTTGAATGCTTAGACTTCCCTAATTATGTTTATAAGTTGAATAAAGCTCTTTATGGCTTGAAGCAAGCTCCTAGAGCTTGGTATGACAGGCTCAGCAAATTCCTTACCGAGAAGAAGTTCTCAAGAGGTGAGATAATTGACCAAACGATGTTTACAAAGGTAAGTCATCCTGGCATACTCATTGTTCAGATTTATGTGGATGACATTATTTTTGGTTCAACTAACCCAAAGATGTGTAAGGAATTTTCTGATTTAATGACACAAGAATTTGAGATGAGCTCAATTGGTGAGCTAAAATTGTTTCTTGGACTACAGGTGACACAGACCAAAGATGGAACATTCATCACCCAGTCCAAGTACATAAGGGACCTACTGAAGAAGTTCAAATTTGAGAACCTCAAGGACATTGCAGCTCCAATGGGTACTTCAACAAGTCTTGATGAAGACCCCAAAGGTAAAATAGTGGATCAAAAGCTGTATCGAGGTATGATCGGATCCCTTTTGTACCTTACTGCATCTAGGCCTGATATACAATTTGTAGTGTGTTTATGTGCTAGATTTCAGGCTAGTCCTAAGGAGTCTCATTTTAGTGCAGTGAAAAGGATCTTTAGGTATCTGTCAGGCACCGAAGAGCTTGGTCTCTGGTACCCTGCTAAGTGTGAGCTGGAGCTTATACACTGATGCAGACTATGCTGGGTGTCGGATAGATAGGAAAAGCACTAGTGGCTATTGTCAATTTCTAGGTGGTTGTCTAGTATCTTGGGCTTCAAAGAAGCAACACACAGTTGCCTTGTCCACTGCAGATGCAGAGTATGTCGCTGTAGGGAACTGCACAGCTCATGTACTATGGATTAAGCACCAACTTTCAGATTATCAGATAAATTTGGGTTGTATTCCAATTTTATGTGATAATACTAGTGCTATCTGCCTAACTAAGAATCCTGTTCACCACTCTAGGACTAAGCATATTGAGATTAAACACCATTTTCTTAGAGATGCAGTGAGCAAGAGTGAAATTGAATTAGTCTTTGTTGAAACTGAAAAATAAGTTACTGATATTTTTACTAAACCCCTTTGAAATGAAAGATTTAAACATCTAAGAAGAGAATTGGGGCTTTATAAATTTCAGCATGAAAATGACTAATTTCATTCTTGAATTATCTTCTGAAATGCTTGATATAATAGTGTCTGTCTGTCTTTAAGTTTTGAATGAAAGTTGCTTGATGTTTGAATAATCATTGTTGCACTGAGTATATAAGTTGCTGCATGCCTTGCACCGAATTTAAGTCGATGCATGTTCTACACATCGTCGATGCATGGTTTGCACCGGATGCATAAGTCGATGCACAGTGTAAGTCTTCAGCATGTAGGTCGGTGCATCTTGTGTTTAAACAGCATGAAGGTCGGTGCACCCTTTGTTCGAGTTGCATGTAGGTCGGTGCATATTGCATATTACATATGTCAGAGTCGGTGCATCTTAATACCATCTGCATACATAGTCGGTGCATTTTAAGTCAATACATCATGATGTCAGGGGGAGTGCAGTTGAGACTGATCTTAGTACAACTTTTCTTATTCTCTCCTCCCTCTCAGAAATTTCTATCTCATGACATCATTCACATTCAGTCTCTTCCTGAAAACCTTTTGAACTGCTCCTATGCTTCATTGTCTACCTCTATCACTCTGATTGGCTAACAGTCTTGTAACTGGTTCATTACATTGAGCATCAGGCACTTCAATTCTTTTAAGAATCACATGTGTTTCTTGAATGAACTAAAGGTTTATTTTTAATAGACTGTAGAGTCAAAGAACTGCTCTTCAGAAAATAAGGTGATAGAAAACACCTATAGCTCTTAACCTTTGTTTTATGATTTCAATAAAAAGGTCTTTATAGTATCTGAACTTTTCAAACTTAGTGAAGTCTAGGCTGGGAAAACCAGAACGTGTAATGCTTTTGAACATGTATCTCTGAAAAGTTATAAGGGCAGCATCAATAAAATCTTTAATGAAAAATAATTGAACAAAGTGGCAGAGCAATGACTGAATTGTAATGAGAAACTGAACCCTCCATCAAGGAAGTGGAGAGGACCTTATGCCATGAGGTGTCTCATGTTATCTCTGTTCACATGGTCAAATCTATGGGGCTAGTTTCACTGAGTAACTAGGGGTACTGGTGTCAGATAAACGTGTACCCTTAATGTCAAAGGTGTAAATCATCTTGGTAGTTTTTGATTAGAGGCAGATATAGTAGTTTATGCCTAGTAACTGGGGGTACTTACGTCTAACCCACGTGTACACTTAATGTCAACAACATAAATGACACTTGTCTATTCACTAAGTTCAGATTAGTAATGAAAAAGAAATCATGTAACCCTTCTCATGCAAAATGTTATGAAATATCAATTAGTTCATCTCAATACTAATTCAGGTTACTCTCCTTGATATTCATTGTTTCTGAAATAAGTAAGATATTATCTTGACCTAGTCTAGTATAGTCATGTGACTCAGGTTAATTCCTATAAACGGACACTATGACCACATTTCAGAAACTCGGTGATTTAACTCTACCTTCTATAACTGTTAAACCTGAACTTACTCAAGAATGCATACTGATTGATTCTTATGAATAAAAGTTGTTCATGATCTGCTTATATTCTGAACCAATGCATAGAATGTTACTTAATCTATCTCTTCTACCCTTCCACTATCTCCCTTCCTCCTTATTTGTTGATGGCAAAGGGGGAGAGTTTATTGTCTTCTTCCCGTCTTTCCTTATGACATAGGGGGAGAGACTACATTCTGATGGCAAAGGGGGAGTAAGTATAAAGGAGAGTCAGTCTATGTGTTTAGGGGGAGAGTCGGAGAGTCTGTAATGGTGTTTGAGAGAAGGGGAGAGAGAGAAAGAGTCAAAAATTCAAGGGGAGCGCATCTTAAAGGATTCATTCAGGGAGAAAGTCTGTGCATAGTGTATGCACTGGCATGCATGTCATCTGAATATGATTAATGATTCATCAAAATACATCATTCTTAACGCATCTACTTTTGGTGTTGCCATCATAAAAAAGGGGGAGACTGTCGGGACTCTGATGAACACCGACTAGTGTCGTTAAAAAACCCATGCCACAATTTCAAAATAATCGCACTCACTCATTTTCAAAGATATGAAAATCAAATATGTAGTGGTAAGTGGAGTCGATCCCACGAGGAGGAAAAATCATTATTTCAACAAGTTGGAAAAGTACCTTATGCTTTGAAAATCGAATTTTGAGTGAGATTGAAACTAAGGAAAATAAAGTGCAAGAAAACTATTTAAAGAATATGAGAGGGTTTAAGAAAAGAATTTGGAAGAGATAGAGAGAGGAAAGACCACAATTTACTCAAATGATGAATTTCATTAAGATGATAGTGAAAAGTCACATTATGAAAATAAAAATTACAACATGGGAATATCAAAGAGAAAAGAGAAGAAAATATAGCCAATTGATGAAGAATAGTGTCGCCTCCTTGCCAAGCTTTGGATGAAGATCGCCCCGCCTTGGATGCCGATGCCGTGAGAGGACCAATGGAAGAGAATCCGCCAAAGGGATGTGTGGATGAAATATAGGAGAGGGAGATGAAAAGGTGGAGGAAGAAGAATAAAATTAAAACAAAAGCATGTGTGCTGTGAAAAGAGAGGAAGAGAGATGGCTACGGTGGGTAATAAAATAGAAAACACAGTAAAATAATTTTGAAAATAGAGGGTTAGAAGAAGAAGAATAGATTAAAATAAAGAGAGAATTAGATGAAGTGAAAGAAACAAAAATTGTAGAGGACGAAGAGAGGAAGAAGATTGATGAAGAACACAAAGACAGAAAATGAGAGGAAGATGGAGAAAAATGTGATAGAATATAGAGTGGTTGCGGATGAATAGTGAAAAGTGCAAGTCTGAACTTTAGAAAATTGACTATAACTTGAAAACGGTTGAGAATTTGAAGAAGTGGTAGAATAAGAATTTGAAGAACTTTTAAAAACCTACAACTTTTGCGAAAAACTCAAAAGCAACAGAAGATCAGAAAGGGAAGAAAAAAGAGAAATAGCAGAGTATTTTAAAACCAGATGAACAGTAAAAATGCAGAGATAGACCTTTGGAAAATTGGAAATAACTTTGAAAACTGGAAGAATTATAGGAAGATGAAGAAGAAGAATTTGTAGAAGACTAGAAAACGAAGAACTTTGATGAAGAACTTCACTGGAAAAGACGAAAGGAAAAGCTTCAAAATAAATCCCTATGGCAGATCTCCAACTGGTTATCTCCTCCTCATGGCACTCTCGGTGGCTTTATATAGTAGCAGAGAAACCCACGATCATGGACTCTCAATTTGATCCAAAAACTAGTTTCCAACTATGCAACTTGATCCATTTAGACTTCTTTCCATCGTTGGAGTCCTCCTTTCCTTGAATATGGCTTGGATAAGCTTGAAAATTGGAAGGAGACTTCGATCGGGAAACTGCAGTTGCCGTTTCTGGTTCAACTCGAAATAATAACTTCAGCTAGGGCGTTATTTCTTGAAGTAGCGCCTCTTCACTCGGGTGTTATTTCTTTGATTTTCCTATTTTTCCAATTTTTTGACTTCTCCGTACAGCAGGGTTTAGCGCCCGTGTGAACGGTCGCTATTTATTGAATTGGCGCCCCTTCAAGCCGCTGCTCAAAATTTTCCATTTTCTTTCTATTTTTCAATCAAAATGTATTGACACCCTCCATGCCATCGCTATTTCTGAAATCAACTTCTGCTTAAAAGGGCGTTCATTAAATCATGCCTTGAGCTCGGTCGTCATTTCTTCTTTTTTCCCTTCTTTCTTCAAATTAATTGACGCTTGATCTTATGTCGCTTCTTACTGAATACGCGCCCTTGCAGCTATCGTTATTTAAATAGCGCCTTGATCTTGGTCGCTGTTTCCTGAAAATTAAAATATCAATCTATTTAATTCCAAAATAATTGTGCAAATATTTAAATATTTCTCACATGGTCTTTTAAGCTAAAAAAGATGATAAAATACATGAAGACTCACATAATGGTGAGAATGGAATTAATGCTCATGTTGCACGACTTTATCCATTTAATGCTCAAAGATGATGAATGTGATGTAAATTATGATGTAAAACATAGCACTTATCACACCCCCGAACTTACTCATTGCTAGTCCCTTAGCAATGCAATTAAATTAAAATTTAAGTCCAACAAGAGTTCACAAAGATCATACTCTTATATCCAGCTCTCCCTTCATAGAATTAACTAAAGATTTAGAATCCAGAATCATTAATGCTGATACTAGCCTTAGATTGAAAATTAAAGCACATGACTTAAGAATACAAATCAAAGCTCAATAGCACGTGTGCATGTGTAATTCCAAATCTGCAGTTAAGATAATTGCATCCCCCATTTGTTATTCCAAGTAAGTAACTTTCAACCCTGCACCTCTTAGATCAGAGCATTTAAGCATACTAGCTTTTGTCTGCCTTTTTCTTTTGTCCATTTGAAATTTTCTCTTCTTCTTTTTTTTTTCATTTGTACAACCATGATGCTGCACTACCCTTCACATTTTTGCGCGAACCTCAACATGTCTTAGGTGAAGCAGGCCCGGTTACTCAGATCAGTGGTATTTTTCATGGCGTGATCTTTCTATTTCATCATTTCTTTTTTTTCAACAATATGCCTTTGCATTTTATTTTCTTTTTTCTATAAAACTTGGCAGAAAGCTTTTTCTTGAAATAGATCTCCTCCTCAAGAAATGCAGAGTATCAGATACAGTACCCAAAATAACAGAGGGCTTGTCTTATTTTGCTTCATCAGAGTGCATAGTGAATATTTTTTCTAAAAGTGCGCATGAACTTTAAAAAGATTCTTATATCAATTTTCCATGGCTAGATCGAACTTAATTTTTCTTGAACATTTTCCTAGTCTTTTCTAATCCAGAATTACTTTCAATTCAAGCATGAATTAATAAAACTCTGTCGGGGATTTCATCTTTTCACTTTCATACAAATTTGTAAAAAATGATATGTAAGAATTCATGTAAAATCCCTATTAGATTGTACTATATGCAATAAAAATTTTCTGCCCTCTCCTCCCCAACTTGAATGACATTGTCCTCAATGGCATGTAAAGTTGAAATGAAAGAACAATGTAACAGTGAAGTTTGATGAGTAGGAAAGAGACAACCTGGTGTGCAGGGCAGAACCTCCTTTGGCGACAACTTCCTCTCCTTGGCTTGAATCTAACTAAAACACACTGAAACAAAAGTATCAAATAACAAAAACCTTGGGTTGCCTCCAAGAAGCGCTAAGTTTTCCGTCTTCAGCCAGACGCAAGAAAGCTCATAACATATTCATTCCATATCACACAATGCAATGGATTCTTTTTATGTTAACGGCTCATTCTCCAAGTAAGGTTTTAACCTTTGACCATTAACAGTAAAAATGTGACCATTTTGAGGATTCAAGATTTTAACAGCACCATGGTCGAATACTTTAACAACAACAAATGGCCCATCCCATCTGGATTTTAATTTACAAGGGAACAAACGCAGTCTTGAATTAAAAAGCCAAACCTTTTGATTTTCTTGAAAACTCTTTCAGTGAATGTGCTTATCATGAAATACTTTGATTTTAGCTTTGTAAATCTGTGCATTTTCATAGACTTCGTTCCTTAATTCCTCCAATTCATTAATTTGTAGAGATCTTTGTGCACCAGCTTGATTAAAATCAAAGTTAACTTGTTTAATGGCCCAATAAGCTCTATGTTCCAATTCCAGTTCTATAGGCCCATAATGCATCATCTAGTCTCTCAGACCAGTCTTTCCTATCCGGCCTAACTGTCTTATGCAAAATGTTTTTGATCTCCATATTAGAAACTTCAACCTGGCCACTAGTTTGGGGATGATAAGGGGTAGCAAGCTTATGAGTGACACCATACTTACGAAGAAAAGCTCGGAATTAAAAATGAGTGAAATGAGAACCCCCATCACTAATTATAGCTCTAGGACAACCAAACCTGGAGAAGATATTCTTCTTCACAAACTTCATAACCACCTTATGATCATTTGTCCTAGTAGCAATGGCTTCAATCCATTTTGACACATAGTCGACCGCCACCAAGATGTATTCATTCCCAAAAGAAGATGGAAACGGTCCCATGAAATCTATTCCCCAAACATCAAAATTTTCAACCACCAGAATGGGATTTAGCGGCATCATATCTTTCTTTGAATTATTACTCACATCCTGGCACCTCAAACAATTTTTAGAGAATTTATAAGCATCCTTAAATAAAGTGGGCCAATAAAATCCACACTGTAATACTTTTGCCGTAGTCTTTTTTCCAGAGAAGTGTCCCCCACAAGCAAGATTATGACAAAAATTCAATACTGATTGTTCTTCTTCTTCTGGGACACATCTTCTTATAATCTGATCGGGACGCATATGAAACAGCTCAGGGTCCTCCCAAAAATAGTGTTTTACCTTAGAAAAGAAGTGATCCTTCTCCTGCTTAGTCCACCCTCCCGGGATCTGACCTACCGCCAGGTAGTTAACAATATTAGCATACCAAGGAGTGGAAGAATGAGAGATGGAAAGAATTTGCTCATCTGGAAAAGAATCGGACATTGGGGCACCTTCTGGTATCACTATCCTGGATAAATGATCAGTAACCACATTGGCTAACCCCTTCTTGTCTCTAATTTCTAGATTAAACTCTTGTAACAATAGAATCCATCTAATGAGATGGGGCTTAGCATCCTTCTTGGAAAGTAAGTATTTCAATGCAGAATGATCGGAGTAAACAATAACCTTAGCCCCTAAAAGATATGATCAAAATTTTTCTAGGGTAAACACAATAGCTAGCAGCTCCTACTCCGTGGTGGTATAGTTCAATTGAGCATCGGTGAGTGTGCGGCTCGCATAGTATATTACCACGGGCTTTTTCTCTATCTTCTGTCCTAAGACAGCTCCAACAGTATAGTCCGAGGCATCACACATAATCTCGAAAGGAAGCAACCAATCTGGAGATTGAAGAATCGGAGCTTGAGTAAGGGCCTCTTTCAAAGAATTAAAGGCCTTGAGACAAGAATCATCGAAATGGAATGCAGTACCTTTAGCAAGCAACTGTGTGAGGGGCCGAGCAATGGTGGAGAAGTTGTAAATGAATCTGCGGTAGAAACCCGCATGGCCAAGAAAAGATCTGATTTGCTTGACAGATATAGGGGGAGGAAGATTGGAAATGAAATCTACTTTAGCTTTATCGACCTCTATTCCCCTTTCCGAAATCATATGGCCTAAAACTATGCCTTCCCTCACCATAAAGTGGCTCTTCTCCCAACTTAACACCAAATTAGATTCAATGCACCTTTTCAAAACATGAGTCAAATTTTCCAAGCACCCCTCAAATGAATCACCAAACACCGAAAAATCATCCATGAAAACTTCCAAAGTCTCCCCCACCATGTCAGAAAATATCGACATCATATCCCGCTGAAAGGTGGCGGGAGCATTGCAAAGCCCGAAATGCATCCTTCTAAAAGTAAACGTGCCATAGGGGCACGTGAAAGTGATTTTTTCTTGATCCTTCAGATAGATAGTAACTTGATTATATCTGGAATAACCATCCAAGAAACAAAAATAATTTTACCTGGCCAGCCTTTCCAAAATTTGATCAACAAACGGGAGTGGCAAATGATCTTTCTTTGTAACTGCATTTAATTTTCTATAATCAATACAAACCCTCCATCCAATTTGCAAGCGCATGGGCACCTCTTCTCCCTTCTCATTTACAACCACAGTCAGCCCTGACTTCTTAGGAACAACTTGTGTCAGGCTGACCCATTTACTGTCAGAAATGGGATAAATTATCCCAGCGTCTAATCACTTAACAACTTCCTTCTTCACCACCTCTTTCATATTTGGATTCAGCCGACGTTGCATCTCTCTGCTCAGCTTGGTATTTTCCTCCAAATAGATATAATGCATACAAACATCTGGACTTATACCCTTCAAATCTACCACAGACCATCCTATCGCCCCCCTATGCTCCTTAAGAACTTCTAAAAGTTGAGATTCCTGAGTAGAGGCAAGATCAGAAGCAATGATAACAGGCAGAGTATGATCTGGGCCTAGATAAGTATATTTCAATTAATCCGGCTAAGGCTTAAGTTCCAAAATGGGCGGCTGATCAAGAGATGGAAGAACTGGTTCAGATCTTAATGGAGGAAGAGGCTCCACACTAGAATAAGAAAGAGGTGAATCCTGAAGCAAACTACCCTCTTCAATCACATTCTCATTCATATCCGGACCTTCTTCAATCATTTCCTCAAAAATATCAATGGCATTACATTCTCCCTCATGGTCCGGGTATTGTGAAGCTCTAAAAACATTCAATGAGACCTTCTCTCCTCCAATAGTAATATCCATCATCCATGTGGCACAATTAATATTGGCCTTCGCCGTAGCCAAAAATGGGTGTCCCAAAATGATTGGTGTATGCTTTAACTCCTGGGATGAGGCCATATCTAAGATTAAAAAGTCCACTGGGAAATAGCATTCATGAATTTTTACTATCACATCCTCCAACAAACCCTTTGGTGTCTTAATAGACCGATCCGTCAGTTGAAGGATAATAGAAGTGGGCTTCAATTCCCCTAAATCAAATTGCTCATAAATGCATGTGGGTAACAGATTAACACTAGCTCCAAGATCTAGCAAAGCTTTATCAAATGTCACCCCACCTATATCACATGAAATTAATGGAGCACCAGGGTCCTTCAACCTTTTTAGTAAAGAATTCATTAAAACAGCACTAACATCTTCAGAGAGGCGGATCTTTTGTGCTACTGCCTTCGGCTCCCTTCTTGGTGTACAAAGCTCTTTTAAAAACTTGGCATACGCTGGCACATGTTTAATGGCATCAAAGAGTGGAATATTGATATTGACTTACTTAAATAATTCTAATATCTCTTCTTGTTGGACCGGCTTCTTTTGAGCTTTTGGCTTTAATGCATCCGGAAAAGGGACCTTAGGAACATATCCTTGAAAACCTTCATCAACCTTGATCTTTCCCCCATCCGACTTCTTTTTCTCTTGAACAATTATCGGCTCTTCTTCCTCATTATCACTCTCCTCTTGGATATCTTGGCCCTTACTACCACCCACGTCTTTAGCCTGATATGGATCATTGAGAATTTTCCCGCTCCTAAGGGTAGAGATAGCTTTGGCATTCTCGAATTGAGGAACGATAGGAGGGGGTGGCTGAGGTTGATTGGGCTGATTTGGAGGGGGAAGAATAGGAGCTCTTTTCTGAAAACTCGGAGGTTGTTGATTGCGGGGATTAGCTATGGGTTGACTAGGTAATTGCCCGGCATCTCTCCTCATATTACTAGCAGCCAACTGACCTATTTGACCTTCTAACTTAGCAATTGATTGTTGTTGAGAGAGAATAAGTTGCTGAAGTTGGTCAAATTTATCCTCAAAATGAGGCTGAGGGGGTTGAAGAGGCGGTTGATAAGGAGCTTGAAACGGGGCTTGAGGTTGATAACGATGTGATGGAAATTGGTTATATTGGCCCTGGAATGATGGAGCTTGTTGATATGGGGCCTAAGCATGATGGAACGATGGTTGCTGAAATGGAAGTTGTTGTTGTTGATTATGTTGAAAAGGAGTTTGAAAATGTTGGTGAGACTGGTTCGGAACTTGGAAAGATTTTTTTGGAATTGAGGGATTGACTTGAGTAGATGGGCCTCGTGGCGATTTCTAAGAAAAATTTGGGTGATTTCTCCAGCCCGGGTTATAGGTATTAGAATATGGATCATAGGCGGGCTTAGAGACACCCTCAGCAGCAAAGGCTTGTTCTTGGATAAATGGGGGAAGTTGGGCCGCCGTGGGACAATCAATTACGGCATGATTTGGGCTAGAGCATAGAGCACAAAGTTCTTGAAGGTTAGAATCTGAGAAAGATTGATTTTGTTGGATAGAAGGAAAAGAAGGTTCTTGTTTATTCATGGATAATAATTGATCTAGCTTTTGTGCTACCAAATCTACCTTCTCCATCCTTTGCGCCAATAAATTCACTGTGTTCAACTTTTGAGCAAGCGCATTAATATCCATCATATTCTCCAACTCTCCTTGACTTTTGACTTCATAGCCCACCCTTCTTGGAAGGTCCAATCATCCTTTCATAGGAGGAAAGTGAAGCATGACTAATAGAATTTTCACTTAACATCTCAAACAAATCATAGGCTTCATCCTCACTTTTACTCATGAAAGCCCCCCCCCCCCCCCACATGAGGTATCTACCATTTGTCTATAGTTTTCCGTTAATCCCTCATAAAATGCTTGCACGATTTGCCATCTAGATAGGCCATGATGGGGACATTTTCTCAATAGATCTTTCAACCTGTCCCAGGCCTCATGAATTTGCTCCCCAGAATTTTGTGTAAATCCAGTGATGGCCCTTCTCATGGTATTAGACCTACCAATGGGATAGAATTTCTTCAAGAACTCTTTTTGCATCTCTCCCCATATGTCAATTGTTCTACCCAAGGCTCCCAACCAATATTTTGCCATGTCCTTAAGGGAGAATGGGAAGAGAGTAAGCTTAAGGGCATCATCTAAGAAGTTTTGAATTTTGACAGTTGAACATATCTGGAGAAACTCATCTAGATGTTTATATGGATCTTCATTGGTATTGCCATAGAAGGATGGCAACATTTGGATGGTACTTGATTTGATTTCATAATGAACCGCCTGGTATGTAATGTCCCGGATCTTTGCAAGATCTTTAGTAGGTCTGGTTGGATCTTTATTGGATCTTTCGGATCAATTTCGGTGAGTTTCGGTTCGCTTATGTGGCTTCCGAGTTGAGTTTTACGATCCGTGTGAGTTTTTCTCTCGTACTAGTTACGGAACCATACGGTGAGTTTATTTGTTAGTTCATCGACTCGAGGATGCTGCAGCGACGATGTACTCTTCGAGCCGGTCGTTTCGACTATTTTTACGTATTTTTCTGTGATAGGGCCAAAAATTAGATTTTTCGAAAATTAGGAAAATTCATAATTTTCTTTTCTATTTATTTTCTTTCCTCTCTCCTCCTTCTCATTTCACGCCGCCGCCTCTCTCTCTCCCGTTTTCTCTCCTCTCGAGCTTCCTCGGCTCCGGCTGCAGACGGAGGACCTAGGGGCGAGTGCTGGGGATGCTGTAGAGCTAATTGGGTGCGCGACGGAGCGAAGATGGAGTGGTTTTGGCGTGATCCGGAACGGTGGATTCAAAGCCAGCGTTTGAGCTCACGGTGCGATTTTTGGCGCGGTTTAGTCCCTGCGGGGCACGATTTCTTTGGTGGAGGTAGGGTGACGGATCACCACTTCTTTCTGTCCGTTTTCCCTGCCATTGCATGTTGTTCGGCGCAGAAACGGCTAAGTTTGGGCTTGTTTAGCATAAACCGTGATTTTCGAGTTTTGTAGGATTCGCCGGAAAACGGCAACCATTTGCGGCGTAGTTAGTGTCAAATTGACCGTTGGGATGTCTGGATCCCATTCACGTTAGTTTCGTGTCGATCGGTTGTCATTCGAGGCCGGTAGGAGTCCGAGAACCTCGGTGACTCGTTTTGGGTTGATTCAATAGAATCGCCCCGATCTTGCATTTTAGCGCGTGCATGTGGGCTTTTTAGCCTCCAGATGTCATTTGCCATCGTGTAGCTTTACTTCCCCTACGCTTCGGCGTGAATGGGGCGTGGAACGGCCCGATTTGGCGTTTCCACTATTTTCCCGCCATGGCTGATGTAGCGGTCGTATCAGAGACCGTCACAGTCTCTGACGGCCCTACGATAGACCGCCACAGCGTCTGTTCGTTTTATATTTTTCGTGGATGTGAGAGTGTGACGGCCCAGGTGTGGTGCGTTACAGCTCCCTGACGCATCCCGGAGTACACGTCACAGCTATTTTATCGTCTTGTGTTTTGGTTAAGTCGGTTCCTCTGATGCGCCTGCCCCAGTGCGTCAGGCTCGCGTAACGTGCCTGCCCCAAGCCGTTACATTTTGTTTGATCGGATTTGACCGGGTCAGTCGGTTCGTGTAGCGGCTGTGCCCCTGTGCGTCACAGCTGTGTAACGCGCCTGCCATAGGCCGTTACACTCTGTTTGGCTGAGCTGGGTGGCTGTGTCAGTTAGCTCTAACGGCCCTGCCCCCGTGCGTCACGGCGTTGTAACGCGTCCGTCGTGGACCGTTACGTGCTGTTTGTTTGAGTTTTCAGACTTGGGTCTGTTGGCCCTGACGCGTCTGCTCCCGTGCGTTAGGTTGGCGTAACGCGCCTATCGTTGTTCGTTAGGTCGCTGTAATGCGTCTGCCCTGGTGCGTTTCGTGGCTCACGTTTTGGTTTTGTGCCTGTTGGCTCTGACGCGCCCGCCCTGGTGTGTCAGGCGCCTGTAACGCCCCTGTGGTGGTGCGTTACAGCCCTGTTGTGGCCGTGATGGCCGTTGGGTGTTCGGTGTTCGCCCGTGTGTTGGGCAGTCGTAGGTTGGTGTTCTAAGGCTGTGTTTATGTGGCAGTGGTCTTCTGGATCGGTCGGTTTAGGTGACTGGGTGCGGTCTTTTCCCTTACTGCGACAGTTCCCTAACGACGCAATCTAGAATTGCCAATGTCCTTGTCTCTGGTTGCGTGGCGGCTGTTCCTTGACTGTTGGGTCTGCCTAGTGGTTGAATGATGGTCCATTCTGCCAGAGTGTGGTTTTTGCCATTCCGGTTTCTGCTTGTCTTGGCTTGACCTGGTGGTTCGCCCATTGTCACGTGGACATCACCCGATGTCCTATGAGGGCTATAACCGTGTTCCGAGGTGGCCAAGAGGGTTTGTGCCTGTGTGTGTGTCTCGGCGGTTTTGTCCAATTCGAGACACTGGTTCTGGATGCCTCGGGGTACTGTTTACCTTGAGTTGCATGTCCAGGCGTGCCGGAGGGTTCTTGCTGTTCCCTCAGGTCTCCGTGAGTCATTTTCTGCGAAGTGTCGTTTCTCGTGGCTTAGGATTAGACCGATTGGCGGCTTGTTCCGCTGTTAGTGACGATCTTACCTTTGAGTCGTCTGACTCAAGGATCGTTATGTTGTAGGTCTAGTTGCCTAATCCCGAGTCTGTTGGCAGTAGTAGTACTGCCAGTGGTGCCTAGTAGTGCGTGTGACAGCGCGTTCTAGCTTGTTCGTACTCTAGCACTTGTGTTCTTGAGTTTGATGTCTCGTGAACCTCCGCTTGTCATGGCCTGTCGATGCACGCGGTCCAGTGTGTTGACCCACCTCGGAGGGGTGGAAAGGGCAGTTCCCGAGATACTGTTTGTAAGCTAGTTCCGTGGGCTCCCAGCCAATGGTAGCGTCCTACCGAGGGAGAAAACTAGCTAGAGGACCTGGCTTAGGCTAGAGCCAGTGTGTGCACACGTTGTCACGGACTGAGGACTTACGCCGACGGGCATGACCCTGACTAGTCTCTTGTTGCTGTTGTTCTTATTTGGTTCAGTGCGTGTCTGCGTCTCTGCCGTGTCTTTAGCGGTGCCGTAGGCGAGACACTCGGGGCGCTGCATAAGACGACAGTGGACGCAGCTGGCTGTTCTCCTTGTGAGGAGGCGCTTCCGTCACGTGATACGTGACTTTCGCGTTTCTTGTGCGCCGTGACCTTTCCGAGTTAGCCCTCTCGTGGCCCTACTCGAGGTCAGTGTCGTGTTGTGTGCACGACATCTTAGTCGTGTGTGTCGTCTAGTCTGTCCGTCGTCTGTCTGGGTCTTTCCTAGACTTTTTGTCTGTCCTTGCTAGTCTTCGTCTTAGGCCTGGCGGCGTGTCGACAGATCGGTAACTCCTGACTTTGTCAGATCGGAGTCGCCCTTCTATCGCTGCTTGGAGTAGTTTGGGGTGCCGAGGTTAGTTCGGAAGCCGCTTGTCTTGTGTGGATTCTCCCCCTTTCCTACTTGTTCCCTACTCCTGCTGTTCCCGTTCTTTTTATAGCTTGGTAGTGTAGCTTTTCTTGCTTTGCTACTACTGTTGCTTTCTGTTCCGTGCTGCGTGTTTTTCAGTGGGGATCTGCGTGACCCCTACTGAGTCTCTGTTTGGAGACTCACCCCTGCTTTTCAGGTGGGTGGCGTCGTCTCTGTTCGTGGTTCCTGGTGTGGCGCGTCTGTAGCTACCAGCGGTACCCGCGTCGGGTTTCCCCAGACCACAGTGTACGTTCTTTTCCTGTGGCCTGTACTTGTCTTTAATTTTTTGGACTGGACTCTGATGTAATTGTTAAATTGAATTGTTAATTAAAAAGTAATTTTATTTCTGCTACTTTAGCAAACCGATCTAATGAAATTTAATTACTTACTGTACTATCTCTGTGGCTTCAATGTACTACACGACAATCCTTTTTCCCTTCAGAGCTTTACCTCTCTTGGGAGGCCTCGCGGGTTCCAAGTGGTATCAGGTGTATTCGGTAGTCCTACCGGGTATATCTGGTATCCGAGTTCCGGGTCGCCACAGATTGGTATCAGAGCAGTGTTCTAAGATGTTCGGAGTTCTTTTCTGAGCTATCAGAGCATTGTTGTGTGAAGTACATGGGAATCTGAGATATTACAGTATCCAGAGTCCTTAAGGTCCAGTACAGGCTTTTGCTGGCTTAGGTGTTGCGATGATTTGTCGCGCTGTTTTCTCCATGTGTTGTTCAGGTTGCTGTTGACCTTTGGCCTTGGTCTGATGATCGTACACGTTCTCACGTTGTTTTGGTCGTCCCGGCTTGAGTCTGTTCAGCCCCTGATGTGTCTGGCTTCTATTGAAGTGCTCGATTTGATTCCATGTTTGAGAAGTTGCTCATGCAAGCTAGGATTTTCCCTTCCTGGTGAGCTTTCGTGGTTGAGCTTATTGCTTCTTGTCCCTTCTGGTGGAATCTTTTCGAGGTTTACCTTGGAATTGCTATCTTGGTGATGCTTTTGTCCTGTGTCTGCTTAAGTGTGGACAGTGTTTATTCTGAGCCTGATCTACTCTTTGCTATACGGTTGCTTGGCTTTGGACTCCATTATGGTGTTAAGAGCTGTTATGCACCGTGTTTGTCGTGCCGTGTCCAACGGCCGATGTATTGTGAAGGCTCATTTACCGTTTTCAGGACGTGAAGGTAAGCTGAGATTAGCATTTTCTTTGTGCCTTGTGCTGAAGCTGGTACTCCTCTTCTTTGCACTGAGGCTTCTTGTGATCGGTTGTTCGCTGGATCAGTACTCGTCGCGCGTTATATTGCGATTTTCATGAATTGCGATGTCGCCGTACATGTGCCGGGATGTGGATACCGAGATATTTTTTGGTGCCTGCGTGCGTTGTTGAGTGCGGAGCTGAAGCGTGTGAGCTGGTTACCTACGGGCTCAGGATCATTGGTGGTAAGATTCTGGCCAGTCGAGAGGTTTGTTCTTTCTCGATGTGACTTTGTTTTGGCTTCATGTGCCTTGATGTTGTTGTTGCCGTGCCGTGCTGTTATTGGAGGCATTCCTGGTGTTGGCGTTGGCATTTGCGAGTGTTGGGGAATCTGTCGGTATTCCTTGCTGATTGAGTACCCTCTGTTCTGCATTCCTTCTCTTGGGTGTTGTGCTCTCGAGGCGTGGGCGTGGTCCTTGAGGTGCATTCCCAGAGATTGTCGTTTCTCGTTGTCGTGGGTCCTTTCTTGGTGAGCATTCTGATGCGTGACCCGTTCCTTGTGGTCGTGTGTTCAGCCATTCTTGTGCCTTGATGTGACCTTGCTTGCAGTTGTGCTCCATGGTTCTGTGTTCTGTATGGAGCCGGAATCCTGCAAGTGCCGTTGTTGTCGTTTTATCGCTGTTTCTCTATGATTTTGTGTCTCTGCCGTGGACCATGGTCTTGTCAGTTAGCTTGCTGTACTCCCTTTTCCTGGTAGAGTTAGCTTGCGACTCGATCAGATGTAATATCTGAGTGAGTGCTGACTTGATTGTCTTTGTGGTCCGGTGCTGTTGTCGTTGGCATCTTTTGTGCCAGGTGTTCTCTGTCACCTTTGGCACTGGAGCCGATGATGTGGTCGAGCTGTCAGCTGAGAGGACTGTGTCTCCTTGCGTAAGCTATTGCTTGTCGTGCTATCGTTGTGTTCTTCGGTATCGGTTGTCTGTTGTTGTGGCATGTGTCGTGTCTCCATTTCTGGTGAGACGTAAGCGACGTTGCCTTGTTTCGGAGGTGTCTGACTTGTGTTCACTTGTGTCGTGCTCGATCCAAAGCATGTGCTCGTGATTATAGTCTGACGATGTTCCTCTGAGCTGTGTTTCTCGATATTTATGTCGTTTCCGCAGTTGTGCTGTCGGGTTGTTCTTCCCTGCTTACCCTTGCTAGTCCTTAAATTTCGAGGATGAAATTTCTAAAAGGAGGGGAGGATGTAAAGTCCCGGATCTTTGCTGGATCCTTAGTGGGTCTGGTTGGATCTTTATTGGATCTTTCGGATAAGTTTCGGTGAGTTTCGGTTCGCTTATGTGGCTTCCAAGTTGAGTTTTACGATCCGTGTGAGTTTTTCTCTCGTACTAGTTACGGAACCCTACGGTGAGTTTATTTGTCAGTTCATCGACTCGAGGATGCTGCAGCGACGATGTACTCTTCGAGCCTGTCGTTTTGACTATTTTTGCGTATTTTTCTGTGATAGGGCCAAAAATCAGATTTTTCGGAAATTAGGAAAATTCCTAATTTTCTTTTCTATTTCTTTTCCTTCCTCTCTCCTCCTTCTCATTTCACGCCGCCGCCTCTCTCTCTCCCATTTTCTCTCCTCTCGAGCTTCCTCGGCTCCGACTGCAGACGGAGGACCTAGGGGCGAGTGCTGGGGATGCTGTGGAGCTGATTGGGTGCGCGACGGAGCGAAGAAGGAGTGGTTTTGGCGTGATCCCGAACGGTGGATTCAAAGCTGGCGTTTGAGCTCGCGGCGCGATTTTCGACACAGTTTAGTCCCTATGGGGCACGGTTTCTTCGGTGGAGGTAGGGTGACGGATCACCACTTCTCCCTATCCATTTTCCCTACCATTGCACGTTGTTCGGCGCAGAAACGGCTGAGTTTGGGCTTGTTTAGCCTAAACCGTGATTTTCGGGTTTTGTAAGGTTCGCCGGAAAACGGCAACCATTTGTGGCGTAGTTAGTGTCAAATTGACCGCTGGGATGTCAGGATCTCATTCATGTTAGTTTCGTGTCGATCGGTTGTCATTCGAGGCCGGAAGGAGTCCGGGAACCTCGGTGACTCGTTTTGGTTCGATTCGTTAGAATCGCCCCGATCTTGCGTTTTAGCGCGTGCATGTGGGCTTTTTAGCCTCCAGATGTCATTTGCCATCATGTAGCTTTGTTTCCCCTGCGCTTCGGCATGAATGGGGCGTGGAACGGCACGATTTGGCGTTTCCACTGTTTTCCCGCCGTGGCCGGTGTAGCGGTCGTATCAGAGACCGTCACAGTCTCTGACGGCCCTACGATAGACCGCCACAGCGTCTGTTTGTTTTATATTTTTCGTGGATGTGAGAGTGTGACGGCCCAGGTGTGGTGCGTCACAGCTCCCTGACGCGTCCCGGAGTACGCGTCACAGCTATTTTGTCGTCTTGTGTTTTGGTTAAGTCGGTTCCTCTGACGTGCCTGCCCTAGTGTGTCAGGCTCGCGTAACGCGCCTGCCCAGGCCGTTACATTTTGTTTGACCGGATTTGACCGGGTCAGTCGGTTCATGTAGCGGTTGTGCCCCTGTGCGTCACAGCTGTGTAACGCGCCTGCCATAGGCCGTTACACTCTGTTTGGCTGAGCTGGGTGGCTGTGTTTGTTAGCTCTAACGGCCCTGCCCCCGTGCGTCACAGCATTGTAATGCGTCCGTCGTGGACCGTTACGTGCTGTTTGTCTGAGTTTTCAGACTTGAGTCTGTTGGCCCTGACGCGTCTGCTCCCGTGCGTTAGGTTGGCGTAACGCGCCTGTCGTTGTGCGTTAGGTCGCTGTAACGCGCTTGCCCTGGTGCGTTACGTGGCTCACGTTTTGGTTTTGTGCCTGTTGGCTCTGACACGCCAGCCCTGGTGCGTCAGGAGCCTGTAACGCCCCGGTGGTGGTGCGTTACAGCCCTGTTGTGGCCGTGATGGCCGTTGGGTGCTCGGTGTTCTCCCGTGTGTTGGGCAGTCGTAGGTTGGTGTTCTAGGGCTATGTTTGTGTGGCAGTGGTCTTCTGGATCGGTCGGTTTAGGTGACTGGGTGCGGTCTTTTCCCTGACTGCGACAGTTCCCTAACGAAGCAATCTAGAATTGCCAGTGTCCTTGTCTCTGGTTGCGTGGCGGTTGTTTCTTGACTGCTGGGTCTGCCTAGTGGTTGAATGACGGTCCGTTCTGCCAGAGCGTGGTTTTTGCCATTCCGGTTTCTGCTTGTCTTGGCTTGACCTGGTGGTTCGCCCATTGTCACATGGACATCACCCGATGTCCTATAAGGGCTATAACCATGTTCCGAGGTGGCCAAGAGGGTTTGTGCCTGTTGTTGTGCCCCTTGTGCTTTGATGAGTGTGGTGTTTTAATGATAGTAACATGAATGAGTCACCACATTGAATGATAGCAACATGAATGTTTATAACTGATATACTCTGTGGAAAATGCATATGACTGTGACTGGTATATTATCTGGGGAAAGCATGTGTTCTGTCTGCATAAGTCTATTCACTGCATATGTTCTGTCTGCAAGTCCATACATTGCATTCGCCAAGTCTGTACATCCATCTGCTTGCTGAGTCTATACATCGCTCACTTGCATGATCATCAAGTATGCACATTGGACTTTTACTCAAGTCTGTACATTGCATCATAGTGTTATGCAGTGTCTTGGTGAAGTCTATACAGACTGTTCATGCATTCAAGTTCAAGTATATACATCGTTCGTCTCATGTAAGTCTATACAGACTGTTCATGCATTCAAGTTCAAGTATATACATCGGTCCGTCTCTGTTAGCGTCTAAGGCTTTGGGCAAAGTCTATACAGACTTCAGCGTCTCATTCTGCGTCTTATAGCATGTCTATACATTGCATCGTGGCGTTTATGCTCTAAGTCTATACACTGCATAGCAAGCTCAAAGTCGATACATTGAGCGTCTCATTGAGCGTCTCATGCATCATTCTTCTAAGTCCATACATTGGACTGTAGCATGCATTTGGCGAAGGCATCGCAAGTCTAGACAGTGGACCGTCTTTCCCAGCGTCTCAATTGGACTAGTCTGCAACGGCTAAGTCTGCACATTGGACCGTCTTCATTAGCGTCTTTGCCAAGTCCATACATCATCCATCGTCTCATGAAGTCTGTACATCGCATTCACGTTTCACAAAGTCTATACATTATGCATGTTTGAGTTGAAGTCTATACACTGGTTCATATATCAAGTCTGCACATCCCTTACAGCAAGTATATACATTCGTTGTGCATAGTCTTGAGCATATAGGAAGTATGTACATTGTTCAGTGCATTGCATGCATCATGGTTGAAGTCTACACAGTGAGCTGAAGGATGCCTAAGTCTATACGTTGGCTACTGAATGTTATGCAGAGTCTATACATTGCACTGCATTCACATAGTCTATACAAAGCATAGCCTTGCATGAATGAAGTTTGTACATCGTGCATCTAGTGCTTCAAGTCTATACACTGCTGAACGTTGTGTTCTTCGAAGTCTGCACATTGCTTTACACTTCAGTAAGTATGTACAGCCGTTGCCTTCTTACATGAAGTCTGCACATTGCATCGTCTCAACTTGCGTCTCACGTTGCATCCAGCAAGTCTTTCACAAGTCTGTACATCACTGTAGCTGCATCGTCTCATGCAGCGTCTCATTCAAGTCTGTACAGCCGTCTGCATTGGATTTCAAGTCTAGACATTGCACTGTTACATCCACCGTCTCATTCAGCGTCTTAGGCCTGCAAAGTCCATACATTGGTCGGTGGAAAGTCTGTACATTGGCTTTAAGACTCTCAAGTCTATACATTCGTTTCTAAGGCAAAGTCTGTACATTGCCTTTGGACCTCAGAGTCTATACAGAGTCTGCATCCTCTAAAGTCTGTACATCCGATTGCCTTTGCTTTGGTCAAGTCTGTACAGCCAGGGAGACTGTTAAGTCTATACATTCCTTCACTGTAGCTGGCACGAGGTGAAGTCTGTACAATGGTCTTAACTTTCCAAGTCTGTACATTGGCCTCCATGCCTCAAGTCTCTACATCGGATTGTTTGGCCAAGTCTGTACAGCCAACGCCTTCATTGATTCCAAGTCTGGACACTGGTCTTCAGGCGTTCCAAGTATGCACATTGATTCAGGTTCTCCAAGTCTATACAATGAAGTCTGAACATTGCATTTGCATTCACAATGTCTTCACACCTGAAGTCTATACATTGTGTCGTTCACATCTGCAAGTCTAGACATTGGAAAGTCTATACACTGCATTGTGCATACTATGATGTCTGTACAGGGTTTATGCTTAAACTGATAATCTGATACTCTGTCTGACAGGGACTGTTCGAGAAGCTCTATGAAGGGCACGTGATCCGAGGATAAGAACAGTGCTCATATGAGGACACGTGTACTGACAGCCTGCTGGATGCTGCCACGTGGTCCGAATTTTTAGGGCGGGAACTGTGGAAGCCACACGCGCCCTGGCTGCTGCTGCTGCTGCTATATATATGAGTCTTCGTCTTCAGTAGGAAGATGATCGACTGAAGGGAGGCAAAGCATATACATCCAGTCTGAGAGCAGCAGAGAGCCTTCGATCCAAAGAGAGAGGAAGAGCAGATAGTGAGAGATTAGCAGAAGAAGAAGAGAAAGAAGAGAAAGAGAGAAAGAAAGAGAGACAGTGAGATCAAGAGAAGAAGAGTGAAGTCTGAAGATCTGTTTACTGACCATGGATCAAATCCAGGCCAGTCTACTCTGTTGAGAGCTATATTGTGCTTTTCATTTACAACTTTCCGTTGTTGTATTGTCTATCTTTTGTTTTCATTCTATACTTTCTTCAAGCTGTTAGCCAGCGTCTGCAGAGGTGGACTCCTCTGGACGGGTAAGCTGTAATCCCCAGCGGTTTGCAGAGGTGCATCCTCTGGACAGCAAGCTGTGAGGCTCAGCGGGCGAGGAGGATTCCTCGGACGGCAAGCTGTGTTGCCCAGCGGATTGTAGGCAAGCTGTGATGCCAGCGGTTCAAGCTGTGAGTCAGCAGTAAGCCACACTCGGGTTGAGTGTGGGGTGGATGTAGGTCTGCTGGACTGAACCACCTAAAAACCCATTGAGCAGTGGTTTGATTTCTTTGTGTGTTTGGCGCTAGATGAATGCATAGGGTCGAGATAGGTTGATCTTCTATATGTGTTCATTTCATTGATGCGCACACTATATGCTTGACAGTGGTTTTGTGTGTTTGCTTGATCTGTCTAATTGCTGCCCACATTAGATGTTTGCTAGGAGCACACTTCATATTTGTCTACAGGTTCAGTAGATGACTGGATTAGTTTTTCCTCAGTTAGTCTTAGTGCTTTTATTCCGCAGGTCTGAGCACTAGAATTTTAATTGGGCGAAAGTTTTTAAAGGGTATTCATTCACCCCCCCTCTGAATACATAGCACCGAACCCAACACTTGGTATCAGAGCGGGTCTCTGATCTATCAGATCTAACAATCTGCAGAGGATCCTGCTAGTGTTTGGTGCATTTCAGAGTGTGCTTTCTATGCTCGTTGTTTAGTTTCACTGAGTTAGTGCTTTGCCGTGCTTATCTGGTTGTGGTGTTTTCTTGTCGATTGCTTTGTGCTTTGAGTCTGCTTGTTATCTGCTTTGATGGCTAATCCTCCGATATTCAGAGGTGATGACCTTGGCCCATGGCTGGAAAAGTTGCATCGGTATGTAAGCACAACCGATCCTGACTTGTGGAAGGTAATAACTCACGGTCCATATAAACTGTCGAAGGATAAATCCAAATGGACCAAGAAGGATAAGCTGAAAGACTCTGTCAATAATAGAGCTGTAGTTTTATTAAAAGAATCAATTGACAGATCTCTAATTGAATGCATTTCTTCTTGCAGGTCTGCCAAAGATATTTTGGAAAAACTAAAGCTAATCAGGAATCACAGCAAATGCTTGATGGCTGATCGGAGAAATGCTAATGATGAAACTTCATCCGAGGTAAGCTCTGAATCTGGAGAACTTTCAATTGATGACCTATGGAATATAAATGAGGAACTTAATAATAGATGTGAACAATTGAAATCTGAGAATAAGAGATTGAAAAAGAAATGTGATCAGATAACCTTGAAAGTTCCTTGTAAAAATTATCCAGATCTGAAACAATCTTATGATGCATGTATGTTAGATGTTCAGAATTTTCAGGAACAAAATGGTTCTCTAAAACTTGAAAATCAAACATGTCTGGACAAGATATCAGAACTTGAGAATCAGCTGAATGAGAAGAAAAATGAACATATAAAAGACATGCAAGAACTGACTCAAGTTAATTCTGAATTGGATAAACTGAAACTTGAGAATGAAGGATTTCAAAAGAAAATTGAAAATCTCATGGGTAGAATAAATGAAATCAATGGGGAGGCTTCACATTCTTCTTCTGCTGAATTAACCTGCCATATGTGCTCAGCTCTAAGAGAACGTAATGAAGATCTTTATAGTGAGAATGAATGGCTGAACAAACAAATAGTCTCACTTAAAGAGGATCACAAAAACTTGGTTGCTGAGAAAATTAAAGTGGAAGAAAGAGAAGAGGAACTAATTGAGAAACTGGAATTGATATCCACTAATGAAAAATGTGATGCTGAAGTTAAGAAGCTGACCAAAGAAAACATTGAATTAAAAGCTGAAATTGAAAAATTGAAATGGTTAAATACTGGCTTGTCTGAAAAACTTCTCACCACAGAAAAGGGAAAAGTTGTTTGTAATGAAAAATCTAAAAAGTTAAGCAACTTGGAACAAGAAATTGAGAAGTATAAAACTACAAATAAAGTCTTAAGTGAATGTGTCAATTGCAGTGAACAGGAGATAGCCAGTTATGAGCTTCACATAACATCTTTGGAAAACAAGATTCAGGATCTAGAAAAATTATCATCCAATTCTACTAAGAATGAAAGAAAAGTAAAAACTGTTGTGAAAATGAATGATGATAATCCAAGAAAGGGGACAAGCTGTAGTCCTGATGTTAAGGAAACTACCAGAAACCAGCTATATACTACCTTTGTGCATAGTTCTAATGTAGCTGGTACCTCAAGGCAATCCCCAAAACAAAATGAAAATCAGAAGTCACCTTCAAAACCTGTCTTTCAGTTCAAAGCTCAGAAAATTGAAAAGCAAACAAAACCTGTTGAGAATAATCAGAAATTGAAAAGAAAAAGTCAAACAAAGAAGGTAAAGAATAATTCTGGCTATACTCTGAAATTTATCAGCTCTGCTGAATCTGATGCTTCTTGTACTCATTCGCATGCATCTAAGAAATCATATGATAGAAACCATGCTCTTAGGAAATCTGATGCCTCTTGCTACTATTGTGGTAGGCATGGTCATTATATGGATGACTGCAGTGTGATGAAAAGTGATGACATGATGCATGATAATTTTTTCTCAAATAATCATCACCACCTCAAAAGAACATGTCTGCTTCAAACCAACACATCATTTGTTATAATTGTAACAAACGTGGTCATAAAGCTGTTGAGTGTTGGTTTAGGCCTTCATGGGGTTTTAATGGCTCAAGAGGTAAGCACGCAAGGTGCTTCGAATGTGGGAGGCATGGCCACAAAGTCAAAGACTGCTGGCATGCTCAGGGAAGTAGAATTAATTCTAAATCTATAAAATTTCCTGCTCCCAATGCTGTTGATAAGAAGAAAATTGAATTCATGAAAAAGAATTGTTACTGCTTTGAATGTGGTAAGTTAGGCCACAAAGCTGCCAACTGTAGGCTGGCTGAGTATGAAAAGAAAAATTTTCATGTCAATAAAAGAAATACTCATGCTCATACACATAATTTTCATACTCATGTGCATGCACATGGGCATCATGTTTCTGCTAACATGAAGAATAAAAACAAAAAGTCTGTGGCTTCATGTTATTATTGTGGAAATTTTGGACACTCTATGTCTGATTGTTTTCTAATGGAATTTGATGATGCTGCTGCAAAAAGAATATTTAGAACACCTGTCAGGGTAAATGCAGGACCCAAAACTGCTTGGGTCCCTGGAGGATCAAAATGATCATAATGTTACAGGTGTGCCTTGGGTCAAAGAATAAACAGGGGTTAACAGACCAAGACACTCAAATGGAAACCCCAGGATCCTACCTTTTAGGTCAGTTCTGAACTTTGTTTAAATCTCATAATCTGAAAATGCTGATTTGTCTGTTTTAATTTCATTATCTGAAATTGTTGTTTTGCTTGGTTATTTTTTGATGCTCTTCTCATGCTGTTGTTTGCACTAAACAAATGAGATTGCTTTACACTGCATATGTCATTTGCATGACCATCATGGTATATTAAATGGAACAGTGTTGAAGGGCATATGGAGTATGTCTGGATGCAACTGCCATGTGTGAGGTGGTCCTTGGACCGAGTCCTCCGCCTAGTACCATGGGTCTAGTTTTCATATTGAGCAGTGTATTGCATATCATAAATTTGAAGAAAATAAAATTCGAAAAGAAATGATTCATTGCACATCATGCATTTTGTCAGGGGGAGCTTGTTTGCTGTTGATTGATCATCATGCTCTCCTTGTTAGAATTGTTGCATATTGCATATGTAGGATAGTGCATATCAAAATTTGGAAAAATCTAAAAAGAAATTCACTGCACTTAGATAGGGGAAGCATTCCTATTTCAGATCTTCTTCACCTCATGAACTCCCTTTGTTTAAGTAACCTGATTCATTCTCTTGACTATGCGCTATTCAACTGAATTCTCTGCTGGTATCTCTAAAATAGCTTATCAGTCTGTATTCCAGACTCAGATACTGTCTGATGATAAAAATATCTTCTGATGCTTTTCTCTATTGCTGATTTACTCTTGCACCAGCCTATACTCACCTTTCACATCCTTCTCAGCTGGTGTGACTGAATTGGCTCTACTATTGATTTGTTGGTCAGCTAAACTTATTTTTCTGATCTGAGGAACTTAAGCTGCATGTCATGCAATTCAGACTGAGAACATTGTAGAAATTTCTATCATACAGGTTTAAGAATTATCACTGAATCGGACTGATATAAGATTAATGTATTCTCATATTTGTAGTTAAATGAATTGAAAATATCTGAATGATAAGGTTTAATAAACCTTAACCATATGTGTCATGTAAACCTTAGACTCTCTCATCAGATATCTAAAAATTTGAATTCAGGGCTTCTTTGGTTAAGATGCATATAGTGTGTATTGTTGTTAAACATTAATTTGAAAAATGTTAACTAAATGAAAAATTATGAATTCAGAGCAATGACTTGGTCACTGAGAAACTGAGTCCTTTATCAATGAAATAAAGTAACTCATGTCATGAGGTGCCATAGTTATCTCTGATAAAAATTTAGTGAAACAAAACCTGACAGAGCAATAGATTATTTGTGTTGAGTAGTTGGGGAGTCTGGCCTCTGATAAAGGTGTCTTCTCATGTAAAAAGACACTCATATTGCTAACTCTGCTCTCAAAGTGAGAGGCAATGACAGTTATCACACTGAGTAACTGGGTCACTTCAACTAAGACTTGTTGTGCATCATGTAAAAAGGTGTTGATCAACTTAAATTGCTCAGGAAAAATATAATGTGCTTCAAATAAAATTATCTTGAAAAATCTGTCAACTCATGTTCTTGAAAAAAAAATGTTTAACTTCAGTACTAACCTGTGTATTTTTCAAAGGTGCAATTGAGATCATATGTGTAAGATAAAAGATGTTTTTTTTTGAGTGTTTTCTGACTATTTGGTTCACTTTTATTAAAACTTGGATTCAGATATGAGTATTGAGTTTAATTTGGAAAATTTGGTATACATCAAAATTAAATCAGATTGGTTAAGCTGCAAATTCATAACCCCTTATGATAGAAGAGTCTAATCTTCTTAAGACTTATTGTTGTGATGGATGCTTTAAAATCTCTCATGATCAGATTCTTTTCAGTCAGCTTGATTAACATCTTGCTATTGATTGATTCCTTGAGATGCATTGTGCTTTGACTATTTCTCAGCCCACCACTTGGCTACACTATCAGTTGATTGACTCCTGAGATGTACTCTTCTCCACACTGTTGGAATCTTCCATCTTGTTCTGCAACAAATTCTGATTATGTGGTCTTTTCACTAAAATTCAGATTCTTTGTAATGGCAGATTTCAGATTGATTTATTGGATAACCTGAGTCCATTCCTGTGCTTCAGGGGGTGTTATGGTTTATCTACAGTTAAGGGGAGAGTAGTCAATCATGCATGTTGATAGGGGGAGAGCTGTTTCATTGTCATAAGAGAGAACTTCATTTTAATGAACCATGACTCATTCTCTGAATTTATGTGCTGTGTTTGTATGTTGAATTTGTCTCTCAAACCATTTCCCTTCTTTTTGATTATGTCAAAGGGGGAGAATAGTTTGACGAGTCAGTGGGACTCATCATGTTGCCATCATCAAAAAGGGGGAGATTGTTGTGCCCCTTGTGCTTTGATGAGTGTGGTGTTTTAATGATAGTAACATGAATGAGTCACCACATTGAATGATAGCAACATGAATGTTTATAACTGATATACTCTGTGGAAAATGCATATGACTGTGACTGGTATATTATCTGGGGAATGCATGTGTTCTGTCTGCATAAGTCTATTCACTGCATATGTTCTGTCTGCAAGTCCATACATTGCATTCGCCAAGTCTGTACATCCATCTGCTTGCATTGAGTCTATACATCGCTCACTTGCATGATCATCAAGTATGCACTTTGGACTTTTACTCAAGTCTGTACATTGCATCATAGTGTTATGCAGTGTCTTGGTGAAGTCTATACAGACTGTTCATGCATTCAAGTTCAAGTATATACATCGTTCGTCTCATGTAAGTCTATACAGACTGTTCATGCATTCAAGTTCAAGTATATACATCGGTCCGTCTCTGTTAGCGTCTAAGGCTTTGGGCAAAGTCTATACAGACTTCAGCGTCTCATTCTGCGTCTTATAGCATGTCTATACATTGCATCGTGGCGTTTATGCTCTAAGTCTATACACTGCATAGCAAGCTCAAAGTCGATACATTGAGCGTCTCATTAAGCGTCTCATGCATCATTCTTCTAAGTCCATACATTGGACTGTAGCATGCATTTGGCGAAGGCATCGCAAGTCTAGACAGTGGACCGTCTTTCCCAGCCTCTCAATTGGACTAGTCTGTAACGGCTAAGTCTGCACATTGGACCGTCTTCATTAGCATCTTTGCCAAGTCCATACATCATCCATCGTCTCATGAAGTCTGTACATCGCATTCACGTTTCACAAAGTCTATACATTATGCATGTTTGAGTTGAAGTCTATACACTGGTTCATATATCAAGTCTGCACATCCCTTACAGCAAGTATATACATTCGTTGTGCATAGTCTTGAGCATATAGGAAGTATGTACACTGTTTAGTGCATTGCATGCATCATGGTTGAAGTCTACACAGTGAGCTGAAGGATGCCTAAGTCTATACGTTGGCTACTGAATGTTATGCAGAGTCTATACATTACACTGCATTCACATAGTCTATACAAAGCATTGCCTTGCATGAATGAAGTTTGTACATCGTGCATCTAGTGCTTCAAGTCTATACACTGCTGAACGGTGTGTTCTTCGAAGTCTGCACATTGCTTTACACTTCAGTAAGTATGTACAGCCGTTGCCTTCTTACATGAAGTCTGCACATTGCATCGTCTCAACTTGCGTCTCACGTTGCATCCATCAAGTCTTTCACAAGTCTGTACATCACTGTAGCTGCATCGTCTCATGCAACGTCTCATTCAAGTCTGTACAGCCTTCTGCATTGGATTTCAAGTCTAGACATTGCACTGTTACATCCACCGTCTCATTCAGCGTCTTAGGCCTGCAAAGTCCATACATTGGTCGGTGGAAAGTCTGTACATTGGCTTTAAGAGTCTCAAGTCTATACATTCGTTTCTAAGGCAAAGTCTGTACATTGCCTTTGGACCTCAGAGTCTATACAGAGTCTGCATCCTCTAAAGTCTGTACATCCGATTGCCTTTGCTTTGGTCAAGTCTGTACAGCCAGGGAGACTGTTAAGTCTATACATTCCTTCACTGTAGCTGGCACGAGGTGAAGTCTGTACAATGGTCTTAACTTTCCAAGTCTGTACATTGGCCTCCATGCCTCAAGTCTCTACATCGGATTGTTTGGCCAAGTCTGTACAGCCAACGCCTTCATTGATTCCAAGTCTGGACACTGGTCTTCAGGCGTTCCAAGTATGCACATTGATTCAGGTTCTCCAAGTCTATACAATGAAGTCTGAACATTGCATTTGCATTCACAATGTCTTCACACCTGAAGTCTATACATTGTGTCGTTCACATCTGCAAGTCTAGACATTGGAAAGTCTATACACTGCATTGTTCATACTATGATGTCTGTACAGGGTTTATGCTTAAACTGATAATCTGATACTCTGTCTGACAGGGACTATTCGAGAAGCTCTATGAAGGGCACGTGATCCGAGGATAAGAACAGTGCTCATATGAGGACACGTGTACTGACAGCCTGCTGGATGCTGCCACGTGGTCCGAATTTTTAGGGCAGGAACTGTGGAAGCCACACACGCCCTGGCTGCTGCTGCTGCTGCTGCTATATATATGAGTCTTCGTCTTCAGCAGGAAGATGATCGATTGAAGGGAAGCAAATCATATACATCCAGTCTGAGAGCAGCAGAGAGCCTTCGATCCAAAGAGAGAGGAAGAGCAGATAGTGAGAGATCAGTAGAAGAAGAAGAGGAAGAAGAGAAAGAAGAGAAAGAGAGAAAGAAAGAGAGACAGTGAGATCAAGAGAAGAAGAGTGAAGTCTGAAGATCTGTTTACTGGACCATGGATCAAATCCAGGCCAGTCTGCTCTGTTGAGAGCTATATTGTGCTTTTCATTTACAGCTTTCCGTTGTTGTCTTGTCTATCTTCTGTTTTCATTCTATACTTTCTTCAAGCTGTTAGCCAGCGTCTGCAGAGGTGGACTCCTCTGGATGGGTAAGCTGTAATCCCCAGCGGTTTACAGAGGTGCATCCTATGGACAGCAAGCTGTGAGGCTCAGCGGGCGAGGAGGATTCCTCGGACGGCAAGCTGTGTTGCCCAGCGGATTGTAGGCAAGCTGTGATGCCCAGCGGTTCAAGCTGTGAGTCAGCAGTAAGCCACACTCGGGTTGAGTGTGGGGTGGATGTAGGTCTGCTGGACTGAACCACCTAAAAACCCATTGAGCAGTGGTTTGATTTCTTTGTGTGTTTGGCGCTAGATGAATGCATAGGGTCGAGATAGGTTGATCTTCTATATGTGTTCATTTCATTGATGCGCACACTATGTGCTTGACAGTGGTTTTGTGTGTTTGCTTGATCTGTCTAATTGCTGCCCACATTAGATGTTTGCTAGGAGCACACTTCATATTTGTCTACAGGTTCAGTAGATGACTGGATTAGTTTTTCCTCAGTTAGTCTTAGTGCTTTTATTCCGCAGTTCTGAGCACTAGAATTTTAATTGGGCGAAAGTTTTTAAAGGGTATTCATTCACCCCCCCTCTGAATACATAGCACCGAACCCAACACCTGTGTGTGTGTCTCAGCGGTTTTGTCCAGTTCGAGACACTGGTTCTGGATGCCTCGGGGGTACTATTTACCTTGAGTTGCGGGTCCAGACGTGGCGGAGGGTTCTTGCTGTTCCCTCAGGTCTCCGTGAGTCATTTTCTACGAAGTGTCGTTTCTCGTGGCTTAGGATTAGACCGATTGGCGGCTTGTTCCGCTGTCGGTGACGATCTTACCTTTGAGTCATCCGACTCAAGGATCGTTACGTTATAGGTCTAGTTGCCTAATCTCGAGTCTGTTGGCAGTAGTAGTACTGCCAGTGGTGCCTAGTAGTGCGTGTGACAGTACGTTCTAGCTTGTCCGTACTCTAGCACTTGTGTTCTTGAGTTTGATGTCTCCTAAACCTCCGCTTGTCGTGGCCTGTCGATGCACGCGGTCCAGTGTGTTGACCCACCTCGGAGGGGTGGAAAGGGCAGTTCCCGAGGTACGGTTTGTAAGCTAGTTCCGTGGGCTCCCAGCCAACGGTAGCGTCCTACCGAGGGAGAAAACTAGCTACAGGACCTGGCTTAGGCTAGAGCCTGTGTGTGCACACGTTGTCAGGGACTGAGGACTTACGTCGACGGGCGTGACCCTGACTGGTCTCTTGTTGCTGTTGTTCTTATTTGATTCAGTGTGTGTCTGCAACTCTACCGTGGCTTCAGCGGTATCGTAGGCGAGACACTCGGGGCGCAGCATAAGACGTCAGTGGACGCAGCTGGCTGTTCTCCTTGTGAGGAGGCGCTTCCGTCACGTGATACGTGACTCTTCGTGTTCCTCGCGTTTCTTGTGCGTCGTGACCTTTCAGGGTTAGCCCTCTCATGGCCGTACTCGAGGTCAGTGGCGTGTTGTGTGCACGACGTCTGAGTCGTGTGTGTCGTCTAGTCTGTCCGTCGTTTGTCTGGGTCTTTCCTAGACTTTTTGTCTATCCTTGCTGGTCTTCATCTTATGCCTGGCGGCGTGTCGATAGATCGGTAACTCCTGACTTTGTCAGATCGGAGTCACCCTTCTGTCGCTGCTTGGAGTAGTTTGGGGTGCCGAGGTTAGTTCGGAAGCCGCTTGTCTGGTGCGGATTCTCCCCCTTTCCTACTTGTTCCCTACTCCTGCTGTTCCCGTTCTTTTTACAGCTTGGTAGTGTAGCTTTTCTTGCTTTGCTACAACTGTTACTTTCTGTTCCGTGCTGCATGTTTTTCAGTGGGGATCCGTATGACCCCTACTGAGTCTCTGTTTGGAGACTCACCCCTGCTTTTCAGGTGGGTGGCGTCATCTCTGTTCGTGGTTCCTGGTGTAGCGCGTCTGTAGCTGCCAGCGGTACCCGCGTCGGGTTTCCCCCGACCTCAGTGTACATTCTTTTCCTGTGGCCTGTACTTGTCTTTAATTTTCTAGACTGGACTCTGATGTAATTGTTAAATTGAACTGTTAATTAAAAAGTAATTTTATTTCTGCTACTTTAGCAAACCGATCTAATGAAATTTAATTGCTTACTGTACTATCTCTGTGGCTTCAATGTACTACACGACAATCCTTTTTCCCTTCGGAGCATTACCGCTCTTGGGAGGCCTCGCGAGTTCCAAGTGGTATCAGGTGTATTCGGTAGTCCTACCGGGTATATCTGGTATCCGGGATTCGGGTCGCCATAGCCTGGTTCTGAGGTGCTTGAATATAGAAGGACGGTTTATATTGATTAGGTATGAAGTAGTCCTTCATTTGCTTAGGGACTTGTTGCACTTGTTGGTTTTGATTTTGATTCTCCATGAGGTTAGGTTGGGGTTGAGATCTAGAATGCACTAACCTTTCAATTTCACTAATGGGTCCTATCAAATGAGGGTGGAGGGATCTCCTAACTTGCATGCAATACAAAGGGGCCAAAAGGTAATGATGATTTTTTCAAAATGCAATGAATGCCTATATGAATGGGTTATGGGTTAACTAGACTATGCAAATGCAAGGATTAACTATACCAATGCAAGAATGATGATTTTTTTTATGGAAAACCTTCTAAGGGCACTCTAACTCCAAGGTGCTTCGTGGTACAACCGGCCCGGCGTCCGTGAGGGAATCCACGGGTGCGAGGACTTATGGAGGTCTTAGAGATAGAATTTCAAGTCCAAAGAGACGGAATGCTCAATGGAGTGTCCTTCCAAATCCAAGAAGGGTGTAAAGATCCTAATGCCCTTAAGAAAGGGAAATAGATGAGAAAAGAAAGTTTTTTTTTCAAATAATGATGCAAGTGAATAAGAAATCAACTAAAATGTAAAATGCATGAAAATAATGCAACTAAGATGAAGATATGCTAGCATGAAATAATTTTTTTCTATTTTTCTGTTTTCTGATTATTTTTATTTTTCAGAGAATTTTTCAGATTTTTTGTTTGAATTTTTAAAAAGAGATATGAAGAAAAGAAACTATCAACTAAAAATACCAAACATTATGCAAAATTACTGCAAAGTGACATCTAAAATCATGTTTTTGGAATTCTATGGGTTTCTGATTTTTTTTAGAATTTTTTAGAATTTTTTAGATTTTTTAGAATTTTTCAAAATTTCACAAAAAAGGACATTTTCCTACGTATACTGATCTTTAGTGACGCTTAAATTTTTCAGAATTTTTGATTTTCAGCTTTCTGCGATAGATTATTTCTTGGGAATATGCAGGTCTGAATTTCTGTAATTTGTTGATTTTTTTTTATTTTTCCTATAAAATAAAAAATAGAAAAATAAGTAAAACTATATACAAATCAAACACAAGGAATTTCCCAACCTAAAAAATTAATTTCCTCCCCGATAACGGCGCCAAAAATTGATGAACACCGACTAGTGTCGTTAAGAAAGCCGTGCCACAATTTCAAAATAATCGCACTCACTCATTTTTAAAGATATGAAAATCAAATATGTAGTGGTAAGTGGAGTCGATCCCACGAGGAGGAAAAATCCTTATTTCAACAAGTTGGAAAAGTACCTTATGCTTTGAAAACCGAATTTTGAGTGAGATTGAAACTAAGGAAAATAAGGTGCAAGAAAACTAATTAAAGAATATGAGAGGGTTTAAGAAAAGAATTTGGAAGAGATAGAGAGAGGAAAGACCACAATTTACTCAAATGATGAATTTCATTAAGATGATAGTGGAAAGTCACATTATGAAAATAAAAATTACAACATGAGAATATCAAAGAGAAAAGAGAAGAAAATATAGCCAATTGATGAAGAATAGTGCCGCCTCCTTGCCAAGCCTTGGATGAAGATCGCCCCGCCTTGGATGCCGACGCCGTGAGAGGACCAATAGAAAAGAATCCGCCAAAGGGATGTGTGGATGAAATATAGGAGAGGGAGATGAAAAGGTGGAGGAAGAAGAATAAAATTAAAACAAAAGCATGTGTGCTGTGAAAAGAGAGGAAGAGAGATGGCTACGGTGGGTGATAAAATAGAAAACATAGTAAAATAATTTTGAAAATAGAGGGTTAGAAGAAGAAGAATAGATTAAAATCTAGAGAGAATTAGATGAAGTGAAAGAAGCAAAAATTGTAGAGGATGAAGAGAGGAAGAAGATTGATGAAGAACACAAAGATAGAAAATGAGAGGAAGATGGAGAAAAACGTGATAGAATAGAGAGTGGTTGCAGATGAATAGTGAAAAGTGCAAGTTTGAACTTTAGAAAATTGACTATAACTTGAAAACGGTTGAGAATTTGAAGAAGTGGTAGAATAAGAATTTGAAGAACTTTTAAAAACCTACAACTTTTGCGAAAAACTCAGAAGCAACAGAAGATCAAAAAGGGAAGAAAAATGAGAAATAGCAAAGTATTTTATAACTAGATGAACAGCAAAAATACAGAGACAGACCTTTGGAAAATTGAAAATAACTTTGAAAACTGGAAGAATTATAGGAAGATGAAGAAGAAGAATTTGTAGAAGACTAGAAAACGAAGAACTTTGATGAAGAACTTAACTGCAAAAGATGAAAGGAAAAGCTTCAAAATAAATCCCTATGGCAGACCTCCAATTGGTTATCTCCTCCTCATGGCACTCTCGGTGGCTTTATATAGTAGCAGAGAAACCCACGATCATGGACTCTCAATTTGATCCAAAAACTAGTTTCCAACAATGCAACTTGATCCATTTAGACTTCTTTCCGTCCTTGGAGTCCCCCTTTCCTTGAATATGACTTGGATAAGTTTGAAAATTGGAAGGAGACTTCGATCGGGAAACTGCAGTTACCGTTGCTGGTTCAACTTGAAATAGCGACTTTAGCTAGGGTGTTATTTCTTGAAGTAGCGCCTCTTCACTCCGGCGTTATTTCTTTGATTTTCCTATTTTTCCATTTTTCTGACTTCTCCGTACAGTAGGAATTAACGCCCTTCACACATTCGCGATTTATTAAATTTGCGACTCCTCGAACAGTCGCTCAAACTTTTCCATTTTCTTTCTATTTTTCAATCAAAATGTATTGACACCCTCCATGCCGTCGCTATTTCTGAAATCAACGTCTGCTTAAAAGGGCGTTCATTAAATCACGCCTTGAGCTCGGTCGTCATTTCTTCCTTTTTTCCTTCTTTCTTCAAATTAATTGATGCCTGGTCTTGTGTCGCTTCTTACTGAATACGCGCCCTTGCAGTTGTCATTATTTAAATAGCGCCTTGATCTTGGTCGCTGTTTCCTGAAAATTAAAATATCAATCTATTTAATTTCAAAATAATTGTGCAAATATTTAAATATTTCTCACATGGTCTTTTAAGCTCAAAAAGATGATAAAATACATGAAGACTCACATAATGGTGAGAATGGAATTAATGCTCATGTTGCACGACTTTATCCATTTAATGCTCAAAGATGATGAATGTGATGTAAATTATGATGTAAAACATAGCACTTATCCGACTCCTCTGGTTTGATAAGCAGTATGTGCACTGCTTTGTGCTGAAATGTTTTGATGATTGACAATAGTTGTTTTGATGATTAGCAACAGTAGTGCTTGACTTCGTTAACTGCATAGTTGACTTTAACAAATTTACTCTGAAATGATGTTGTGTGTATTTTGATGAAATTTATATGTCAGATGCTCACATAAGTGTTTTCAGCATGTTTACACTTAGGCTTTGCATTAGAATGGAGTCGGTGCAATACTAAGTCAGCCTGCATTGACTTCGTGCATAGAGTGCATTTCCAGCACAACAAGTCCGTGCATGCATATGTAAAGTCGGTGCAAGCCATGTTGCTGCACACGACCAAGTCGCTGCAAAGGTCATCCATGCATTATGTAAGTCGATGCATTGGTAGTTGTTGCACGAGACCAAGTCCGTGCAGGCTTAGCTCAAGGCACACTAAGTCGGTGCAACACTTCTCGCTGCACACTATCAAGTCAGTGCAACCCATGTTGCTGCACACGACCAAGTCAGTGCAAGTGTCATTCAAGCATTAGTTCAGCACGCAACTAAGTCCGTGCATGCTTATGTCTAGGCACATATAGTCTGTGCAATATGTCTTAGGCAACTCGGTGCATAAGAGCTCATGCACTCAGCGTTTGCACATTAAGTCTGTGCAAGTCAAATATGTTGCAGAAGTAAGTCTGTGCAACCTTTGCACGTCACATAATCTAAGTCTAAGCAATGTTGTTCTCAGCACATTGAGTCAGTGCAAGGTCTGCACTCTGCATATACACACTCAGTGCATTACTGCATGTCACACACATATAGTATGTGCACATCCACTAGGTCAATAAAATAAGTCTGTGCATCAGTTCAATGTGTGAACACTTGACTCCGTGCATATGTGTTCATACATTATATCGAGTCTGTGGAGTCTGTGCACATCTAGTTCAAAGCTCTAATGAACTATGTGCATCTTTCTACTATCTTTCAGATTGTTTCAAGCTGACATTAAGTCTGACCTTAACAGGATATCTGCTCGAGGAGCTTAAGAAAGGCACGTGATCCAAGAATGGAGGAGGTGCCAATATGATGCCACGTGGCCTGACTACTCCAGATCTAGATAAGGCTCTGGGCGGGAATTGTGGCGAGCACACGCCCTACCTTCTGCTACTTCCTATAAATAAGGAGAGTCTTCTCCAAGAGAAGACTGATCGTGATCGTGATATTGAGAGAAAAAGAGCAGAAAGAGCTAGAGCCAACACGATCCAGTGAGAAGAAGAGAGAGAAGCAAATCTGAGAAGAAAGTCTGAGAGTGAGAGATTTGAGAGTCTGAGAGAGAGCTTTGTTTATCAGTTTCCTGGTTTAGAACCGGAACTAACTTTATTCATTGTTGAGCTTGTCACGCCCCGTACTCTATACCGTCGAGGTATTATCCACTTTGGCCTACCGGCCTCACGGTTTTGTCCCTTTCTAACAGTGATTGGCTCCAGGATGGGGGACTTCCCGGGCAGGTCACCCATCCCAATACTACTCCCCATTAAGCACGCTTAACTTCGGAGTTCTTTCAAGAACTGAGCCGATACTTCAAAAGGCGCCTCGGTGATATAGAGTACAACTTTGCTATATTTGAGGGTGTTATAATCTACCCCTCTTATATAGGCGACGTCCTCGTCGCTAGGCACATATAGCACGCAATCACGCAATCAAACCCCCAGGCAGGTAGGACTCTAGAGGTGGCCCCTACAGGCTCAAGAGGTGGCTCCCACTATGTAGCACTTTGCTCCATTACGGACTCAAGAGGTGGCTCCCATAGCGTAGCACTTTGCCCTGCATGGCACTTAGTTCCCACACTTCCGACTGGGTATGGCTCTGATACCACAAAACCGTCACGCCCCGAGCGCAGAAGATACCCGGAGACGCGTGACGTGTTCATATCGATCATGTCAATCAGAGTATTAGTGTATTCGACACAAAATCAGAGATGCGTAAAAGTAAAGATAACCCAATCCTTTAATTCCTTCATAAAAGTACTTCTATTACAATCCCTTGAAAATGTTAAAAGAAAAGTACAACATTGACTCAAGAAAATATAGAAAAGTCAAGACTAGTTGACGCTTGAGAAGTTCTAATCTCTTTCACTCTTGATCTTCCCCGTCCGTTTGGGTCTCGTCATCGGACTTACCTGAAAATTAGGGAAAAACTGAGTGAGCGAACGCTCAGTAGGAAATTATATCTCAAGAACTAGCAATGGGTTTAAGTAATTACATTTTTTTCCATGAATGCAATAAGCTATGCATGCTCGCGTAAAACGACAAGATAGAGAGTATATCAACAAGATAACAAGGTGAACTATTCACGAACTTTCAAGTACTAGTATCAAGTAGATGTCCAGATGTTCAAGCAAGTGTATCTATAATGTCATGTCGAAAGTTTTGGCTATCACATTCCAAGCAAGCAAGTATATAAATACCCTTTTTCGGGTCACTCAAGTCATGTCAAGTACGAATCAAGTACAAGATTTGTGGAATGTCCAATCAAGCTAGTCATGCACTTCGGTACAATGTCATACCATGATCATTCAACTCCCATGGGCACAAGTACTTTCGGGTGCTCCTCCCAGCACCAGATCGGGCCCTATATGCGTAGGCATTGATCATGTGTTTTGACATCCACTTTTGTGTATAGCCAATATGGAATGAAAAAGTTTATCGATATTCAAGATAGATCTTGAGAGAATAGAGTTCAAAAATATGAACTTGATGTAGAAGAACGATAATAACGGTATACACACGCGTATCATAAAACTGGGTGGATTTGGTTCCCCAATCGGGTACCATATCAAGTAAGTGCCCATACGTAGATGGTCACCCCCTTTTATATAGAATTGAGGTCCACAAGAACAGCATATTAATGGCATGATGTCCTCATCCCATTAAGAATATTCCCATGATATCCACATAGCACATCATGAGGGCCGGTATACCATGTTTCTATAGAGTGACACGGCAAAATAGTGTAATAGGTTTTTATGGTACAACCTGCTCAGTCGGCCTTGAGGGAATCCAAGGCTCGAGGAGTCTTACGGAGGTCTCCATGACTAACTTGCTAGTCCAAAGGAACGGAATGTCCAATGGAGAGCTTGTATGTCACCGAGAATTGAGGGATAATCGATAAAACATCGTGGAACGTGGGACTATACTCACGGAATGGAATATAGTGCCTATATATACATATATATTTATATAAAACCCTCGGTTAACAGTAAACAGCATAATATATGTACACAGGAAATTAACGTCTTAACACAAGTCACTACTTAGTAAATTAACGCCCTTCACTGGGTCGTTATTTTGACATTTGACGACTTCTCTAACCGTCGTCCATTTAAATTTCTATTTTTGCTGAGATTTTCTTTATTCTGTAATTTTGATTAAACGCGCCCTAGCCAGGGGCGTCTCTTTCATAAAAGACGACCTACGGAGGGTCGTTAATTCACAATGTTTTTCCAAGGATATGAATAGTAACAAATTTTCATGATAAATAATTTACAGGGAACAATTATATGGATAGGACGAGAAAAATACCAGGATTCCAAATCTATGATCATGCATTAAATTAGATTTATGGTTTCATAGATATTCAATTTCTAACATAAGTAATTACTAATTATCTGCAATTGACGCCTCCTCTGTCGGGCGTCAGTTCTTGAATTAGCGCCCTGGTCAGGGTCGCCTCTTACATATTTCACAGAAAACTTCATAAAACGTAATGAAACGATGTGCATGAAATACATATATTATCATCATGTTATTAAGATGGTTTGGGGCTACAATTCTTGAGAAAACCTACCTGATTAATCAGATCTTGGTGAGTGTACGTGAAGGTTGTGAAGAGAACTCTGTTCTAAACAGGGTTTTCTGGAAGAACGATGTATTCAGCTACTACCGAATCAGAAGAACTTCAACACCCCTCTGATGGTCCGGAAGCAGACTTCACTAATGCTCCGTCTGTAGAGAAATCCCCAGCTTTCTCTGTAACGGATGAAGACGATTTTGATGAAGAACCCCCGTTCTTCACTTCGACAATAGAGTTACTATTTGCTGCAGACTTCCTACAGAAGGAAAAGTTGAAGATCATTAATTTTCCTTCATCATACATAACCGAAGGTAAGGCAGGAACAAGGAAGAACAAACCTGTGTTCTTCACGGATGACAGCAGCAGCAGATCGCCAAAATAGCGATCAAGGTTGATTAGAAGGGTATTTATAGAGTTTTAGGAACCCTAATGGAGTTAGAGTTTGATTGGAAGATCTATTTCCCCGTTAGAGTCCTTACTATAATTCTACTAACGCGTGCTAATCCAGAAACTTACCCTAGATAATGTCCTGGTTCGAACGGAACACAATTGGAATTAACGCTTTAAACTAGGTCGTTAATTTTAATTGACGTCGTATCCTGGGCCGTTATTTTTGTAATTCGCGCCCAAGAAGAGGGCGTTTCTTTCCCTTTCCTTTTTATTTCACCCCTTCCTTTTAGATTTGACGCCCTTTGGTGTAGGCGTCTCTTTTTAAATTAACGTCTCAGGTGAAGGTGTTTCTTATTTAAATCACGCCTTGATGAGAGGCGTTATTTTCATTTTGGCTTATTATTTATGCACTTTTGGTTTTTTTTTTCATTTATTTACTAAATCTTTTAGTCTATTTTGATTTACTTTGATTTATTCAGATCTATTTGGATCTATTTCTTTTATTTTACCAGGGTTGCTACAGAGCTACATTCCCTTCGTGGGTTTTAATGCTTCGATTTGTTTCTTTTCATTTTTAGAAACTCTTGTTCAAGTTGTTCGTCAGCAGAGGTTAAGCTGTAATTCCTCAGCGGGCAGAGGTGTGGTATCCTCTGGATAGGTGAAGCTATAATTCCCCAGCGGTTGCAGAGGAGGATTCCTCTGGTCGGCGTAAGCTGTAAGGCTTAACGATTTGTAGGGTTTTCACCCCGAAGCTGTGGATCAGCAGGTTAAGCTGTGTATCAACAGGAAACAACACTCTGGTTAGAGTGTGGGGTGGACGTAGACCTCAGGTTTGAGGTCGAACCACCCTAAAAATTCACTGTCTACTGTGTGATTGCCTTGTAGTTTGTGCTCATCTCTATTTTAGTTTCATCGTCCAGTAGATGAATGCTTAAGACCGCCTGTGTGCTGATATTCTAGACCTACTATGTTCAATTGCGTTTAAGTGTTCTTCTTCGTCCTACAGTAGCTTGATTTTATTCCACAACTGTTCCTACTGATGTCAGTTTTTATTGGGTGATCGATCTATTCACCCCCCTCTAGATCATCAATAGAGTCTTTTCTATTGGTATCAGAGCATCCATCTATTCTATCAAAGGCTTCCCTTCTTCACCCGGTGCGGTCACTATTCATTCCACCGTCCCATCTTCGTTACGATACTCTATTTTCACTCAAGCACAGAGCATTGAATGCTCATGCCTCTGGCTCGTGCTCCGGTCGACAGCGTAGCGGCAGCAGGCCGTCGACATCAACATCGGCCAGCCGAGTGAAAACATGCCAGCTCCCTCCTGCTGTCCTTACGCACAAGCATCTTGATGGTTTCGAACGGGTAAAGAAGAGAAGAGAAGAAGGACAAGTTTTGGCATTCGAATGCTCCAACCTCTGTTCTGTATAAAAGGGAGGATTCTCTCTCTAAAGAGTGGGAGACACATCTCAGCGGGCTGGCTCTTCTGCTCTCGGAGAGGTTCTCTGGCTCTCGGGCTCTCTGGCCTTCCTGCTCCCCCCCCCCCGACTGCTCCGACCACCACCTGAGTGAAGAGAAAGAAGATAGATGAGAAGAAGAGAAGAAGGGTGAGCAAAGAGCAGGAGTGAGGCCAGGGAGGGGAGGGTCTAGTTCTCCATCTTTCCCCCTCCCCACACTGTATTTTCATTTCTTCTTTCTTTCTCCTTTGCGATGTATTAGCCCATATATTCTCCCTTTTCATAAAAAGAAAGAAACTTGCAAATGTTCTCTTTTCTTCTCACAGACACACCTTCTTCTTTTGGCATTTCTTGTTGTTTTACTTTCGTTAGGGTTCTCCACCGTCTGCATCTGGGCACCACCGCCTCCCACAGGTGTTTTTCTCCTTCAAGTATTCCTTCTTCATGGGATGGCCTGGTGGTCTATCTCCCCCTCTGTTTGAACATCGTGGAACTCACGCTATAGCCTTCTTCTTCATGATCGGCTTGCATCGTCTTTCATTGTGGTCGTCTCTGGTGTTGTCGCCTCCGTGCGCACCATAAATTTTTGAGGCCGTCACTCCTTGTGGACGCGCACCCGCGTTACCCCTCCAGCATCCCGGGTCCGGGGGAGGTGCTGTCGGAATTCCGCCAGGATATAAACTAATGAAAGAAATAAAAGATTGGTATGATTTTAACCCCCAGAACACTGGAGATGGTCTACCCGGCACACCTCAACCCAACCTTAACCGGCACACCTCTCGGCTCTTTACCTGGCACACCCTTTCAGTCCTTCACCCGGCACACCCTTCAACCCTTTTGCCCGGCACACTTGTGCTGTGGTATGATCGAGGTATTCTGCCCCGAATATAACACTTTCAACACTTCAGAGGGAGAGACCTCTTTAGACTTGTGGAGTCTATCACAGCTCAGCGGCCTACCCATTGATGGGGAACCGTATGAAGAAGTTTGTTGGCCTAACTGGCTAAAGGACCAGACCGACGGTGACGGTCGGTATCTGGCGGGTTATGCTTATCGATATCTGATGAAGGCGTATCACACCCTCTTTCATTCGTCGCACGACACGAGGGAAGCTCGGAAGTCAGGCGAGAAGCGAAGGGTGCGGATGGGCACTTGGCTTCAATATTTCTTCAAGGGGAAGAATAAGTACGAAGATTTTCCTCTAATAGCGCCAGTGGCTCAGAAGCGGAAGAAGAGGGTGCGACGCCAGGCCGCTTCATCATCTTCTTCGAGAGGAGGGCAGGGGGAAAACCCAAACCCTACCGGTGTTGATGCAGTCACTCACTGTGCTGCATATCTGGTTTATTGGCTCTGTTCTTTCGCTCTTCCGCAAGGTGACGAGAGCGTGATCAGGGCGGAGGCCATTTATCCGGCCTGTCTCATGGCTTGGGGCACCAAGCTGTCTCTTTGCCCGATGGCCCTGTGTCTTATTTACAAGATGTTGGGAGACTTGCACAAGACGCGTCTCCCCAGAAGTCTTCAGACGGTCGGTCCGTTACATTTTTTCAATGCTTGGGTTTGCACCCTATTCCCGGAGGCGGCTCCTCGGGCATTACAAGCGATTCCTCTTATTCCGCGGATGATAGAGTTTGCAAGCGCCGAGCCATCTTTACTAGCGGAGCAACTCTACGCCATTCGGGGCAAATTGGCCCGTATTCCCATGGATTCACCTGGGGTTTTTCATTTTTGGAGCTTAGCTGCCCATTCGAGCCCACTGGTAAACAGGACGAGGCAGTGTGATGCGGGACGGATGACTCGACCGGGCTAGGACGTACGATGGACACAAGTGCGGCCAGCACTAGCACGTTAAGGCAAGCCAGGCGGCTAGCCACTGTGGTATTCTCTGGGTGGAGACGCCTCTGAACAGCGCTCTCTCTTTAGCCCAGCGATCGTCCCTTGCGAGGGAAACGTGGGGATCACGGCGATTAAGAAACCACCGTCGCCTAGGGTACCGATTCGCGTTCGGTGCTCGATCGGAGCTACGGAACGGGCACTCTCAACTCACTAGCATGGTGATTTAGATACAAGATAACGGCCCTAATCTCACAAACGCAGCAATATAGAATGTATACTAAATTAGCAATGTGAGAATGGAATGAGCCCGTACCTCCACGTCTAGGCGTGGGGAAGAATTCCCGGCCGTTTTCCGAACAACCCCGATATACAAATGATTTAATTTTACAATTTCAGATCTGGAAACCCACTCCACACAGGGAGGTAAAGGGTTGCAAAATGATGTTTGGGGTTGTTGGGTCCCGGGTTGACGGGCAGCAAGCAACGGAGCCGAGGAAGGCGAGCTGGAGCCGAATGAGCGCGCCGAGGGCGAGTCGACTTGGTTCTGTCCACACCGGGCACCCTGTGTAGCGATCTTCCGACGACTATAACTCCTAGCCACGACGTCTGATTGGGGTGCCGTTTGTTGGAGAATGACGGTGACTGGACGTAGTTTCTTCACTCCAGAGGGCGCATTCAGATCCTTTCAGATCTGGGTGCAGCAATGATTTCTTTCAGCGTCTGATTTGGTGTTCACAGAACTGCATAGACAGACAAATAAATGGTGGAAAAAGGGTTGCCGATGTCGAAATGGAATTCCGTCTGTGGGAGGTTGTTGGTGACGTCCATAGGAACAAATCCTCTGAAGACCACTCTCTCAGATATTGGCTGGATGAGGCAGGACAGATGTGGGAAGTCGCCTCTAGATCTGGACTGAGTCTGTTCAGATCTTCTTGCGCGACCTCACAAGAATTGACGCCACGGACAGGACAGACCTTGAAATGAAACGAAACCAGAGGCAACGTGAAGATGACTTGCAATACTTTAATTGATCTTCAGACACCAGCTCCTGATCACATCGTGGTTGGGCTGCATAAATCGAAACACAGTCAACCTCAGATCTGGACTGCACTCTGGGACAGATCTTTGCGCCGCCACAAGAAAAATCACCGCCGGTGCTCCCGAATTCCAAACGGCATCAAACCAGCGCTGAATTCTTGAAATCTTGTAGTAGTATCAAGGATAAATCGGAGGGAACAAGATGATAAGAGGGGGAGGGGAAGAGAAGGTCGAGTCCACGACCAGATTTCTGGGAAATTCACAGCAAGGGAAAGGGCAAGAGAAAGAGGGAGAATCACTCTCTTAACAATTTTCTTTCAAAAAAATATCATTAGCCTCTGCACACACAATGTACAAGCCCTTAAATAGACAATTACAAGAGGTATAAGGGGTGGGGAGGTCGTGGGTTTCAAGGGGAGGGGAAGGGGGATGCGCCCATGGCCATGAAAGGGAGAGGGAGGGGACAAAGAGACATGTTGGCTGCCTACCTTTGACATTCAAGGTAAAAGGGGATAGGTTGGCAGCCAATTAACCTTGACCAGCAGCCATTTAATACCACATGTTGTGAATGGAGAGAAGAAAGAAGAAAAAAGACAATTTCCTAGCCTAATAGGACAAGGAAGGGGGCGCCCCCTTCAATGGGCCTTGAATGGGCCACTTTGGCTCATGGCCAGCCCACTCTCCTTAAGCCTTAACCCATTTAGCCTTTAAGTGTTTAAGGCCCTCCAACCTAGATGGCCCATAGAGGAAAGAAGCCCAATTGGGCCTTGCTAGGCTAATGGGTTCTCTATCTTGGTCCAAGGCCTTTCCTTTCTTAAGGAGAATGGTAAAGGGCCTTAGCCAATTAGCCTTGTAAGAGGCCTATAACTAGCCCAATATGAAAACCCACATATAATGTGACATTACAAGCCTAATTTAATGCTAAAAAAGGTCCAATTTGAAGCCAAAGTGTCCCCAATTTGAAGGGAAGTCGATGTAGTCAACTTGGTGCTCCGCGTATGGCACCGTCGGTTCGCCGACGTGTCACGTGATCGCCCTGGTGTCCGCACCACAGTGCAAGCTTTTTGAAACTGAGGAGTACATCCATCCGATTTCCAAGGCCAACTATACCAAGCCTATTCTGGAGTCGGAGTTGGTTGATTGGGCGCTGGCTATCAGGCCTAGTGTGCTTGTATTCCGCAAGAGCGGCATTTTGTGGTTGGAGCCGTACTACCCCTTCCGCTTCAGTCGGAACTTCGGCTACGACCAGCACATTCCACATTCTTCTTCTTAGTTTGCATTGCCCAACAGGCATAGGGCGGGGCAAGTTTCAAATGACGACACCCGCATATGGTGGGACTTCTTCCATCGCCGGGAGGATGTTTCTTTCAGGGTGCCAACCCCTGCCCGTTTCCCCTGCTTCACGCCTGAATATATCAAGCGGTGGAACGCGCGGACGGGATTTTATAGGAGCTCCCGACGAGAGTGCTGGGCCGTGGTAGAGCACAGGTTCCTGGATTCCCAGCCAGAGCCGGTTCTTGACATTAAATCTTCTTATTTGAAGAAGTTGAAGTCCTGGACCAATACAGAAGTGAAGGCCTATCTGGAGGCCCGCAAGGTTGTAAAAGGTGGCAAGACGAAAGTTGAACCGAAGCTGCCCCCGATCAACAAAGATGATTATGTGAAAACCCTTCGGGGTTTATGTCGGGTAAGCAGCAAGAGGGTGATTCTTCAGCAACTCCCTCTGCCAATAGAGGAGCCTATCTCGGCTGTGGCCGACTGGCGTCCCGAGGTGGATAGGTTGTACCCCTATCGGACCTTCATCCGCAAGGAAGACAGGCGGGATGCCTTATACGACAACACCCCCTGGCTATTTGCGCTTCTTCGCTCACATGGTCTTTCAGTGGGTGGTCCCAGCGAAGCCATCTTGGACCGACCTCTTCATATCTCTTTCAAATATGCTAACAGGTGGGGGCTGGACCACCTGAGCCTGTACTATCTCTTGTCTTCTCGTGGTCACGAGGACCTGGCACTGCTGGCCGAGCCGAGTGAAAAGATCAGAGATTTATGCTGGCTTATTCGCGAGGCAGCTTCGAGAGACAAAACGCCATTGCTATATCATTGGCCTCTCTTCCCCTTCTATACGGGGCCAGCAAGTATGTTCCATTTCTTCATTCAGGCCGTTCGGCCAGCTTCTTTCTTTCATTGTGGTGCATCATTCTCACCTGTGTGCATGTGCAGTCCGACCGACTTCGGAGGAGACCCGGCACTTTAGGGAGTTGATAATAAAGGCCCAGAAGCCAGCATATTTTGAAGTTCCCGAGCCGACCCCGACTACGACGCCACTGCCTCCTGGCGATTCGAGAAAGCGGACTCGATCTCAATTGAGAGAGGCCGTTGGGAAGGCGAAGGCGGCGGTGACCCGAGTGACACGGGCGCGCCGAAAGAAGGCCGCCGAAAGAGAATCAACAACCGTTCTTCCTTTGGTTGTATCCTTCGAAGAGTTTGAAGCTTCTCGCACATAGAGGCCAGAAGTTGAAAGTAAGCTTTTCTTCTCTTTAAAGTTCATTAGCTTGCTTTGACTGCCCTGGCTAGCCCTTGCTGACGGTTGCCGACACAGTTGCCGCGGTCGTTGGGATGGAGGCGCCGGTAGATGCCGCGACCAGGGAAGGGGCAGAGGAAATCCCTACTGCTCCCGTAGAAGGAGATTTGCCCTCTCCAACACCCAGGCAGGAGATGGAAGGTAATTTATGGTTTAATTGCGATGCCACTGCGAATCCTCATGTCTTCAGCCGGCTTGACCTTTTCTCGCCGTAATTTTTAGTTGATATACAACCGTCATTACTTCCGGGCTCGGAGAGTGTAGAGGAAGCGACTATCGAGGGGCAGGGTGAACCTGTCCTCGAGATCCCACCAGCCGTTGCTTCTGGTGTGGAGAGCATGGGGGAAGTTCCTGCTGCGGATGATGTTTCCGCTGGCGAGGCTCCTGCTCCGACGGTGGAGCATCCTGAAAGAGCAGAGGGGTCATCTTCCTCTGAGCAGGTAGATTATGGTGGCGGCTCCAGTGATGAGGAGCTTCCACTTATTGATCTTGAGACCGAGGATGTCGGGGCGTCTTCGGCCTATGAAAGTGATTAATCGACTTTTAGTCCACCCCGGCTGTCATGGAGCGGTCCCGGGTGGTCAGGACCGCTTGTAAGCGCGGAGGCTGGCGCCGGGGAAGTTGCTCTTAAGAGTTTGAGCTTAGTACCGGCTGAGGTAAGGACCCATCCGTAGTCGGTGCCTGCTCCCCTTCTTTTCTCTTTCTTCTGGCCTCATTTTTGATGTATATATCTCTGATGCAGACTGAGGTGGCGCTGCCAACCATGACGGTGCAGATACCCCTCCCAGCTCTGGGCGCGGGCCATGCAACCTCCCCATCCATCTTGCGGCCCATCGCACTGCGATACCCCAAGGCTTATGCTGCTACAGTGGATCCGGCTGGGCCCGGAGCACTTGTGAGGGTTGATAGTCTGGCAGCAGTTGCGGACTTTCAGCCATTAGAAGTCACACAACATTCAGCTCCGGAGAAGGGTGGCCCCTCCGAAATAGAAGCCGGAGAGATCATCGAAGAACAGACGTCCTTAGCTCTTGATATTCCTGTTGCACCTCCATCCCAGGGGGCAGGCAAGGAAATTGTTGTCATTGAGGCTCCAGCCACCATATCGGCAAGCGCGGTTGTTCCCCATAGCAGTGGATTGCAGCTCATGCCATCGTCATCTTCTGGGACGGGTGACGATATCTGGGCCACTGTGGATAGCAGAGTGGAATTTGAACTACCCGAGACGTCGCCGCTTGGTCTCCAGTTTTCAAGTGACCTCGTGTGGCAGTTCCTAGGGACCCTTCAGCAGACCATAACGGCCAGCAGAGATTTAACTTATGTTCAGCCGAGCAGTTTGATAGAGCATTTATCCCGCTCGCTGTTGGCCTTTGGTTGCCCCATGGACGACTGGACTCCACGGGTGATCTTGCTCCTGAAGTATGTGAACATGAGAGAATTTCTAGGCCGGGAGGCAGCTGACCAGCTGGCGGCCGTAACACTGGAGCGGGCTGAATGCCGGATAGCTCTCATTTCCCTGAAAGGGACTGCGGCGAGGATGAGGGACGACGTCGATGCCTCTTCGCAGCGCTGAAGCTTCCTTACGGCCCGCATAGCGGAATTACATGCCGAACTTTCAAGGGCAGAGGCTGAGCTTCAGGAGGTAGCACACCTGGAGATCCAGAGGGTGGAGGAGGCAGAGATGGCCGAGGGACAGGCTGCTTCCCTCGAAGAGAGACTATCACAACTGGAGGCCACTGAGTTCAAGCTGCAAGAACTGACCCGTCATCCTTCCCTGGGTATTCCTGCGCTGAAGGACATCTTCTGACGCCCTCTGCCGTAGTCCCTTTTCTTTATTTGCCCCCTTTTTGACGCACTTCATGTATTCCGGGAGATGCCCCGCGTACCATGTACCTGTGGACGTCAAAAAATGATGATGATCATACGACATGCACGTCTCAGCACTCGAGAGCAAGTCGAAGACGGAAAGGCTGAATAAACCCTGTGCCTCCTCCAAGCAGGACGAATACCTACCCGGTGCTCCGCCACCCGACAAAGAATCCCCTCGTGTTGAAGAGACAGCCCCGGCTCTCCAGTCGGCATTGCCAAAGGCTGAATCAAAAGAAACTCGGGAATTCGAACACGTGTTCGGCACGCGCCGGGGATCACTCGAAGTTCCAAATCGGGATGCAGAGGCCCTGAACTAAACACCCCGACGGCGGTGCATTACGACTGAAGCAATACAGGAGGATAAGCATCCATCCGAATAGCCGCGAAGCCGAGACGAAGTCTAAACCGGCGCGCCCTTATATGGTCTTTAAACCGGCGCGCCCCTTCCAATGGCCTTAAACCGGCGCGCCCTTATATGGTCCTTAAACCGGCGCGCCCCTAAGGGGGCCTTAAACCGACGCGCCCTTTACAAGATGCTATTCCGGCACGCTCACCTTTGATTCATATCCCCCCTTGGTCATCTTAAACCGACGCGACCTTGAGTATGACAAAATCGGCGCGCCCATTTGGTGATGTGAACAAACCTTTCTCTGAGGCCTTTATCCGGCGTGCAGTGAAGCCGTCCCGTCATCAATGCAGTCCCCTGTTTCCTGGGAGTTGCATGATGACGAACAAGCCTGAAGTGGTTAAAACTCCCACTACGGTCCGACGGGCAACCGAGCATATGCCGTGAATGGAAGTTCTCGAGCCCCATCCCGCCGAACGCTCATTCCGTCGATCGGCCGCCCATCCTCCGGCAAATGATGATAGCGACGTGGCTCGCGGTGGATGTGCCAGCGGAGGAGGAGGCCATGCCTCTGCCCCCCTCCCGGTCACACTAAAGCCTCGGCGGAGGTAGCGTCGACAGCAGCAGCAGGGCAACGTCACCAACGTCAGCAGCAGCAGTGGTGGTTGCGGGAAACAGGGAACCAACGGGAGGAAGAAGAATCCAGAGGGCATCCCTCCAAAACAGGGCCTCCGGCCCCTATAAAAGGAGCGCCCAGGCGAAGCTTAAATGGGTTGGAAGCCTGAAAAGTGGAAGTCTTCTTCTGAGAGAAACCCCTTGAAGCCCGAAGCCAGCGTTCCTGTGAGAGCGAAGTTAAGTGAGAAAAGAGAAGGAGAGAGCAGAGAGTGAGGTGAGGGAGATATAGCTGTCCCCTCCCCTTTGTTTCTTTTCCTTTTCCTCCGATGTATTCTTCCCGTTGGTTCTTTTCTTTAGATGCATGAAGAGCCCATGTATTTGCACCCCTTCGTCGTGAAATGAAAACGATCCTTCGGGAGATCCTCTTTTTTGATACGGTGCATCTTCTTCTCCCCCTTTCTACTTGGCCTCCAGTGCTTTTGATCTCCCTCCCCACTTGTTCCCCTTCGAGGGATCGTTACCCGTGAGTCGTGAGAGCTCTTGAAGGCTAGTCCTCGAGCTTTTCCACACTCACACTTGGGTTATTGGACCGCGTGAGGTCTACATTTTGAGGTTCACCCTGGAGCAATCCACTTGGTGTTCCTCTATTTTCTCTGGCAATCGTCGGTCCGGGGGAGGTGCTGCCCAAATTTTGCCAGAGGAAGAACATGTAAGAACAGAGAATGCGTAAGAACAGACAGACAAACATACTAAACCACTGAAACAAACTGAATCTCTGAGTTCTTGCACGAACTATTCTGATAAAACACGCGGATCATCACGACAATCCACCTGAACAAACATTTAAAACACTTAAATCTTCTTTCCACAATCATAATCCATCAATAAGATGAACAAACCAATCAATAAATCAACTTACAGTTGAAGGAAAGAAGAAACAGAGCACAAACGGGTTGAAAGAAGCTATATAATGCTTAATCCGGCGCCCCCTAATCCGGCGCGGGTTAATCCGGCGCGGTACCCCCCCCGCGCCGGTTTAACCCCACACTCAAAACCCATATTTTTTTCCTTGCAGCAATCCGGCGCGCCCCCTTGTACTAGTCCATTTAACCGGCGCGCCCCCCCTTGCTGGACCTTAACCGGCGCGCCCCCCCTTCCTGGACCTTAACCGGCGCGCCCCCCTTGAACTCCCTTGAACCGGCGCGCCCCTTCAGCCCCCTTGAACTCCCTTAAACCGGCGCGCCCTTCCCCTTGTGGCATCCTTAACCGGCGCCCCCCCCCCTTCAATATCACTTAATCCGGCGTGCCTGGAAGAGAGAAGGTGATCAAGAAAATAAAAGAAAACATGCAATTCAAGCTAATAGAACCCCGCGACCTGACCGCGCAGGTCGATCCGCGTGCGAGGGCGCACGTTGCCGAGTTTTGGCTTTACACTTAACAACCCGCTCCCCCGGACTGTGCGTGAAGAGAAAAGCAATGATGCCCCGTGGTATCGGACGTGGACCTCGGGATCCCCGACATGGTCATGATCCGTGCACCTCTTGGGCCGATAGTTCATCAGCTTGACCCACTTCTTCCGGGATCCGATCCCGCACCCACGTGAAGTGTGCCGTACCTACGGCAGATATCCGAATGTCTTTGTTGTTACCTTCGATGCTTCGAATATGGACTCTCGACCGAATACTGGATTGTCTGTTAGTGACTGATATATATATATATATACCGGGATCTAATCCCGCACTTTCATTAAATTCGCCGCACTCGCAGCAAGTATTTGTATGGTTTTGAACACCGTTTTGCGTACCGATGCGGAGGGTTTAAATCATGTCAACCCAACTCGCATGCTTTAATGAAAAATGATCTTTAGGTCATTTGACCCCTTTTCTTGGCGATTAATCAGAGGTCTTCCCTTCTCCGAGGGGATGTAATTAACGTCGTGGCCTTTATGGCGCGGCGGGTCTCCAGTCCCGACCCGATATCCACAATCGTCTGATCAGTCAGATGGAGCGCACCCCGGGCTTCGGACCACTCCAGTCTCGAAGCCCGAACACATTGTCACCTAGGTGACTGGCACGCCCTCGCACTAGATAAACCGATAAAAAGAACACCGATATCCCACGATATTTTCACCCAACGAAACTTAGTGCGTTCCACAAGCTGGCACGCCCGGTGGGACAGATGATCTCGAATCGATATAACCACCGATACCCCGATACTTCCGCCACACGAATTCCAGTGCGTTCCACAGTACCTTTCTATTTCATGGGAATGAAAAATCTCCATCTTGCTGTTTGAATGAAGATTCCATCCTATCATTATTCTTCTCTTTTCCATTTCCATTTGCCGGTTAATTCTAGTCCGAGCGTGTGAGTCATTAGGGCAGGAGAGTGCTTACGCCTTCAGCAAAGGGGTGAGGTGTTCGCTCCACCGCGCCGTGACTATTCTCGGGACTTAATCAACGGCCTGTGCAGGTCGAGAGTCCGGGGGACTCAAAAGGGTATATGAGAGCCAAACACCCAGACAAAGGGTAGATGGTCCTGTTGAGGATGACGAGAACCGAGAGAGGGTAGCGACCAGTCTTGTCGACGGTGACAAGGGTCGAAAAGGGTAGATGGTCTTGCCGATGATGACAAGGGTCGAAAAGGTAGATGGTCTTGCCGATGATGACAAAAACCGGATAGGGTGGCGATAGAGCTTGCCGATGATGACAAGGGTCGAAAAGGTAGATGGTCTTGCCGATGATGACAAAAATCGGACAGGGTGGCGACCGATCTTGCCGATGATGACAAGGGTCGAAAAGGTAGATGGTCTTGCCGATGATGACAAAAATCGGAAAGGGTAGCGACCGATCTTGCCGATGGTGACAAGGGCCGAAAAGGTAGATGGTCTTGCCGATGATGACAAAAACCGGATAGGGTGGCGACCGATCTTGCCGATGGTGACAAGGGTCGAAAAGGGTAGACGATCTTCCCAATGGTGACAGAAACCGGATAGGGTAGCGACCGATCTTGCCGATGGTGACAAGGGTCAAAAAGGTAGATGGTCTTGCCGATGATGACAAAAACCGGATAGGGTGGCGACCGATCTTGTCGATGATGACAAGGGTCGAAAAGGTAGATGGTCTTGCCGATGATGACAAAAACCAGACAGGGTAGCGACCGATCTTGCCGATGGTGACAAGGGTCGAAAAAGGTAGACAATAGATGCATGTAGGTGGGATATCGGATGAAGGCTCCGCCTCGACGCTGTGAAGAGTCTTCAGGACGGAGGATGGATCATCACTATTCATCATTGATTTATAATTTTTCGTCTCTCTTTTTTTTTATTCATATTACTAACCTAAGCGCCCTTTCGGGTTTTCGTCGAAGCCAACCCCCTCTTGCTTTTGCCCACGCGCCCTCTCGGGTTTTCACGTGGCGGGGTACCCGATTTTACCTGCGACGCCCTTTCGGGTTTTCGCCACAGCTGGGTTATAGCCTTTTTTTACACTTGTCCTGATATAGGAGCAAGTCTGGCGGGGTATCTCTATTTTTAACCCCATTTTTCTTTTCTTTCTTTTTTTTTTTGATTTCGAATTCGAAGTACAGAAGAACTGGACTGCTAGAATGCTGACCGGCCTTGTCGATGCTGACAAGGATTGGTCCCGGGTTTAATTCGTCGACACTGGTTAAATACCGAAGCAAAGGACATGGTTTATTAACAAAGATGTAAGATCCGAGTTAGGGGTAGAGGTCGACCGATCTCGTCGATGATGACGAGAGTCGAACACGGGTTTATTCATTAGCATAGGTTATATGCCGAAACAAGGGTAGGATTATTAGCAGGGACGGAAGGTCCAAGTTAGGGGTAGAGATCGACCGATCTCGCCGATGATGACGAGGGTCGAACATGAGTTTGTTCATCAGCATGGGTGACATGCCGAAGCAAGGGTAGGATTATTAACAAGGACGGAATATCCAAGTTAGGGGTAGAGATCGACCGATCTTGCCGATGATGACGAGGGTCGAACACGGGTTTATTCATCGGCGTAGGTTATATGCCGAAACAAGGGTAGGATTATTAGCAGGGACGGAAGGTCCAAGCTAGGGGTAGAGATCGACCGATCTCGCCGATGATGACGAGGGTCGAACACGGGTTTATTCATCAGCGTAGGTTATATGCCGAAACAAGGGTAGGATTATTAGCAGGGACGGAAGGTCCAAGTTAGGGGTAGAGATCGACCGATCTCGCCGATGATGACGAGGGTTGAACATGGGTTTGTTCATCAGCATGGGTGACATGCCGAAGCAAGGGTAGGATTATTAACAAGGACGGAAGATCCAAGTTAGGGGTAGAGATCGACTGATCTCGCCGATGATGACGAGGGTCGAACATGGGTTTATTAAAGGATTTCTGGTGGGACTTTTGATGATTGTCCCTTGTGGAGTTTCATCGGGTGGAGAACAAAAGAGGGACTTGGAAATTACCACTTTACTGACTTAAGCGCCCTTTCGGGTTTTCGCCGAAGCCAGCCCCCTCTTGCTTTTGCCCACGCGCCCTCTCGGGTTTTCACGTGGGGGGGTACCCGATTTTACCTGCAGCGCCCTTTCGGGTTTTCGCCGCAGCTGTGTTATAGCCATTTTTGCATTTGTCCTAATATAGGAGCAAGTCTGGCGGGGTATCTCTATTTTTAACCCCATTTTTCTTTTATTTTCTTTTTTTTAATAAAGGATGGTAGGTCGAAGTGTGATATCCGACCCTTGGTTGGGAGTAGATGGCTGTTGACCGGAGCACCGAGCCTTGTGCCGAGCAGAATGGTTCATTCGTTACCGAGGACTGAGCGCTAACGTAAAGGAATGATCTTTCACTGATTCGGATGTAAGACCCGCAATGGCAATATGGTGTATTCTTTTTGAGAGCTCGGCCATGGCGGAGTGCCACTAGACCAAGGAAAGGTAGCTGGATCTGGGCGGAATGCCACTAGACCAAGATAAGGGTAGCTCGGCTGGGGCGGAGTGCCACTGGGCCAAGGAAAGGTAGCTCGATCAGGGCGGAATGCCACTAGACCAAGATATGGGTAGCTCGGCTGGGGTGGAGTGCCACTGGGCCAAGGAAAGGTAGCTCGATCAGGGCAGAATGCCATTAGACCAAGATATCGGTAGCTCGGCTGGGGCGGAGTGCCACTGGGCCAAGGAAAGGTAGCTCGATCAAGGCGGAATGCCACTAGACCAAGATAAGGGTAGCTCGGCTGGGGTGGAGTGCCACTGGGCCAAGGAAAGGTAGCTCGATCAGGGTGGAATGCCACTAGACCAAGATATGGGTAGCTCGGCTGGGGTGGAGTACCACTGGGCCAAGGAAAGGTAGCTCGATCAGGGCAGAATGCCACTAGACCAAGATATGGGTAGCTCGGCTAGGGCGGAATGCCACTAAACTAAGATCAGGGTAGCTTGATCAGGGCGGAATGCCACTAGACCAAGATAAGGGTAACTTGATCAGGGCGAAATGTCACTAGACCAAGATAAGAGTAGCTCGGCTAGGGCGGAGTGCCGCTAGGCCAGGATAAGGGTAGCTTGGCTAGGACGGAATGCCACTAGGCCAAGGAAAAGGTAGCTCGACTAGGGCAGAGTGCCACTAAGCAAAGGAAATGGTAGCTCGATCAGGGCGAAATGCCATTAGACCAAGATAAGGGTAGCTCGGCTAGGATGGAGTGCCACTGGGCCAAGGAAAGGGTAGCTTGGCTAGGGCGGAATGCCACTAGACCAAGATAAGGGTAGCTCGATCAGGGAAGAATGTGACTAGACCAAGATAAGGGTAGCTCGATCAGGGCGGAATGCCACTGGACCAAGTAAAGGGTAGCTTGATCAGGGCGGAATGCCACTGGACCAAGGAAAGGGTAGCTTTATCAGGGCAGAATGCCACTGGACCAAGTAAAGGGTAGCTTGATCAGGGCGGAATGCCATGGACTAAGGAAAGGGTAGCTTGATCAGGTCGGAATGCCACTGGACCAAGGAAAGGTAGATTGATCAGGGCGGAATGCCACTGGACCAAGGAAAGGTAGCTCGATCGGGGTGGAATGCCACTGGACCAAGGAGGGTAGCTCGGCTGGGGCGGAGTGCCACTGGGCCAAGGAAAGGGTAGCTTGGCTAGGGCAGAATGCCACTAGACCAAGATAAGGGTAGCTCGATCAGGGCGGAATGCGACTAGACCAAGATAAGGGTAGCTCGATCAGGGCGGAATGCCACTGGACCAAGTAAAGGGTAGCTTGATCTGGACCAAGGAAATGGTAGCTTGATCAGGGCAGAATGCCACTGGACAAAGTAAAGGGTAGCTTGATCAGGGCGGAATGCCACTGGACCAAGGAAAGGGTAGCTTGATCACGGCGGAATGTCACTGGACCAAGTAAAGGGTAGCTTGATCAGGGCGGAATGCCACTGGACCAAGGAAAGGTAGCTTGATCAGGGCGGAATGTCACTGGACCAAGGAAATGTAGCTCGATCGGGGCGGAATGCCACTGGACCAAGGAGAGGTAGCTTGATCAGAGCGGAATGCCACTAGACCAAGATAGGGGTAGCTCGGCTAGGGCGAAGTGCCTCTGGCCAAGGTACGGGTAGTTCGATCAGGGCGGAATGCCGCTAGACCAAAGAAAGGTAGCCTGATCAGGGCGGAATGCCACTAGATCAAGATAAGGGTAGTTCGGCTAGGGCGGGGTGCCACTAGACCAAAGAAAGGTAGCCTGATCAGGGCGGAATGCCACTAGACCAAGATAAGGGTAGCTCGGCTAGGGCGGAGTGTCACTAGACCAAGGAAAGGTAGCTCGATCGGGGCGGAATGCCACTGGACCAAGGAGAGGTAGCTTGATCAGGGCGGTGTAGATCGGATTAAAATCCGCTCTTTTTCAAAAAAAAAATGATATGAATAAGCAATAAAAATAATAATAAGATAGCACGAGGTGCTAAAAGTAGGTTGTGATCGCCAGAGACACGAGGGTCTCAAAGAGGAGATTGATATGGGGAGATGATCGCAAAATACCTCAAAAGATGCGGGGGATGTGAGTACTCCTTTTCTCTTCAAGATCGGCCGGCCGACGAAGAGAGTCTTTTCAATTAATTACCCTTGCAAAACCAAGACAACAACACCAAAAGATATGGATTAGAAATAATGGTGTAGCATCAAATTCAATAAAAGCATAGGTGAGCATGAAAAATACGAACAATACACACCTTAAGGGGATTGCCCTTAAACCCCTATGCAATGAGGGTGTGGGAGATATGAATGCATGTAAAAAAAATAATATAATGGGGAAAGAGTGCAAGAGATGCACTATGGGGAGATTTCAATATGATGGTTGAGAAAAATCAATATAACAATAAAACATGATGCATGTATTATGAACTAATGAAAAATACAAATAAAGGGAGATAAGATAGAAAAATCTTGTTGGTGACTCCTTTGACTTGAATGCTCGATGGGAGGAAGCCTCAAAAGGGATGAAGATGTTGAACGTTGGAAATCCTCCTTAGTCAAAGCCCTCTTACCTTCGGTTCCTGTAAAAAGAAAAGAAGAAGAAGAGAGACAGAAGAAGGAAACGACAGAAGGAGAAAAAGAAGAAGGAAGCAGAAGAAGAAGAAAAAAAAAGAAAAAGGCAGCAGAGGAAAAAACGTAAGTAGAAGAAGAAACCGAAGAGGGGGAGTCCAACCTATTAACAGAGGCGAAAGCCTCTATTAATAAGAATGGGAAGAGATAAGAGGGCAAGAGTCCAAATAGGGGAGGATAAGAATGGGCAAGAGCCCCAATCAAAGCAGGAGTCTAACGAGGCAAGGACTCTCTGGGGAAAGGGCTGCGAAGCCAGAAGATGAAACACGCCCTAGGTCAGGGCGTCAATTGTTGAATTGACGACCTTCGTAGAGGGCGTTTCTCAAAAACACGCCCTTCACAAGGGCGTTTCTCAAAAAACTAAATTTAGAAATAAAAACTCCCCACATTTGAAAAATGCAAAACACGCCTTAATCAAAGCCACTTTAAAAGAAGCGCCCCTTGGAAGGGCGTTAATTTCAAGATCTCAAATGGGGAAGTCGGTCAAACAGCGAGAATTGACGCCCTCAGCCCTGGGCGTCCTTTCTCAAAGAAACGCCCCAGATCAGGTCGTGTTTTGTTAAAAACACGCCCTTACCCAGGTCGTGAATTTCACAAAAATGAGTTAAATGCCCAGAAAATCCAGAAAAATAGGAAAAAGGAGATAAATGAGAAAAAATTGGAGAAATTTAATAAAAATGGGAAAAACCACTCAAACAAGCTGATTTGAGGGTCAAATGGGGCATTACATGGCAATACGAGATATACTCAAAAATAATGTCAATTTTAGCGTGTCTACAGCTGCCCCGCCTTGGCGTCTGCTTTGCAAGGGAGCGTAGCAAACTGAAAAGTAGATGCCAAGGTGTGATGAGACACGCAATCAACATTACTTGATGAGAATCAAATCAAAAGCACGAGAAAAAGCAAATCTCGGGAAATCCAACGAAATCAACAATGTTTGGATAAAATGGGGAGATGTGCACGCGGTGCACGAAGGAGATAAAATAAAGTGATCAACTTCCAGCGCGGTGGAAGTACCCCAGGTCACAAACCTGTAGATTTCACCATTGGGGAGCGGTTACCAGCCAGTGGACGTGCTGCAGCCAAGGTGGATCAAGGAAAGGAGATAAAATAAGATGATAAAAATCCAAACAAGGAGCTTTCGAGAAAAGACCCAAAACAGCGATAAAACGAACTGAGGATCCCATTCGGCAATGAAAATCTCATATCGAGAAAGATCAAGATCAATTCAACTCTCAACAAGCTTATCAGAAAGATTTTTCAACGTTAAATCAAAGTCCTACATGAATGCATGCTGGGCTAAAAGGAAAATAAAACAAATGAAAATATAATGTAATCAAGGATAATATTGTTAAACTGTCCAGACTGGGTCAAGAAACCAATTCTGCGAGCTGGTACTAAGCCGAAGCCTATTTATCCACGCACCAACTCGTAAAAAGGGAACCATCGTCCCCAGTCTCGGACGGCTCAACGGCCTATCCGTGTGACTAAGACTTCTCTGGAATCATCATTGTTTTTGATGAAGGGGAACTCAAATCCCAAATTTACCAAAGCCACAAGGTCCTTGATATAATCTAGTAGCATATGTAACATATAGTAGAATGCATACAGGAGATGGTGATAACAATAAGCATAGGGGAACTGAGAAAGGAGGTGCAATAATGTGCAAACACCGTGGGGCTTGGATGATGATGCCCAGTCGGCGGGACCAAGAGCTTCTTATCCTGCGCTCAAAATTCATTAGCCAAGATATAAAAGATAACAAACAATGAAGAAGGCATTTAAGCATAGCAATCATCAAAACATCAATCATAGCATGTATATGGCATGAATAGCATAAGTCAAATCATAGCATTGTTTGTTGTTTTATCATGAGGAGACAATCTGGCTAATCAAGATTTGGAGATGAATGATCAAGATCTGATATAATGCCCATCGGCGGAGTGATCAGATAAAATTAGCAGGAGTTGATTAAAATGATTTGGAGATAAATGATAATCAAGAGATATGAGGGAAATGATAATCAAAAATGCCCCTGGGTGGCATGCCATGAAAATATCGGGAAAGAATCAATAAATTGATAATAATGAGTGGAGAGAGGATTCGTCCCGTGCTCTGGTCCTTGCAAAATTGTTCCTGCAAAACACCATCAGAAAATACAATGCAATTTTTATGGATTTTTGAAATATGCAAATTTTTATGAATTTTGAAAAGGATATTCAAATTTTTATGAATTTTGAAAAGGATATTCAAATTTTTATGAATTTTGAAAAATATGCAAATTTTTATGAAGTTTTGAGAAAGATATTCAAATTTTTATGGATTTTGGAAAGGATATTCAAATTTTTATGAATTTTGAAAAATATGCAAATTTTTATGAAGTTTTGAGAAAGATATTCAAATTTTTATGGATTTTGGACAAGAAATATTCAATTTTTTGTTTGATTTTGGTTAGACATTGCTAAAGCAGTCTCAAAGGGTGTCTTAAACCACTGGCTTGGGGTCCTCGTTCCTTCCCCTTTTGCTTAAAACTTGCCCAAAGCTGGACGTGCATTGAAAATGGCGCCCTATAACCGACCGTCTTTGATCAACGGTGCCCCTACCAAGGCCATACCCGAGAAACATTCGGTCTTGGAGGGAGAAGAGAAGAATAATTGAGATAAGCTTTATGCAGGATGGAAGATATCAAGACTTAAATTCCTTCCAAGGTGTTAACCCTCAAAGAGGTGATCTGTTGCGCCGGGACTTTGTGCCTTTGATTTTTAGACCCTCGACATGCATACGAGGGTTTTCCCTGCGGGGACTTTGCCACTCTTGACATGCCATAATTCACAATTTTGTCTTGATTCAAAATTTTGATTTGATTTTCATAATAGCCCTTTTGGCGAGATGTATATCATGAAAACTCATATTGCTTTTGAGTCAAGACTGCCCCTATTTGAGACTCCTCTCGTATTGGGGATTACCGAGGTTGGTCATCTCATCCGTCAATCTCTTGCCCCTGCATTCGGCCGAGTGAAGAAGAGAAAAAGACTTTCAGGAATATTCATGGCATGGCCAAAGTAGCAACGGTGTTTTAACCAAAGGAGCCGGCTAAGGACGCCGTGAAGTGTGTGAGGTGCCCAGCTAAGTGTTGCTCTTAACAAGCGGGGAGAGAACGTTGAATTCCCAGCATGGGTTCGTTTTAACCAAATGTGCTGCAAAAGCAAGCCTAAAGACTCTTTTGAATTTAATAAACAAATCTAAGATAAAGGTTTAAAACATCACTCTTAATCTTGTTAAGAAGCACTTTGTTTTGAAAATCATGCGTGAAGTAATGAGAAAATGATATCATTAAAATGCATACTTACGCCAATATGTTACCTTGCAACCTTTGTAGAAGTAGCTGTCAGAGGCGAGGTTGATCATCATGGGATAGTCCTCTTTGGCAGTCAAAAGGATTGGAAGCAAAGGATTTTGGGAGTGGCTCAACAAGAATGAGTGGTGCTCAAATCAGACTCAGACGAATAAGGAGGAAAGGAAAAGAGGCGAGGGCTAGAACTCCCTTGCTAAGGCGCGGAGACCCTGATCACATGAAAGGTCTACAGAAGAAGCGGAGAATTAGAAGGAGGAGTGAGGACTAAAGCCTCGAAAGTAGTGGGAGAAAGGGCAGATGCCCAAAGCAATGGATGTAGAAGAAGTTGGGTCGGACCCAGAATCAGGAGGAATCAGAAGAAGGAATTGGTAGATAGAAAGAGGCGGATCCGGAGGGTCCGGAGGCAGAGGAGGAGAATCGTGATAGGAGGAATCATCCAGAGGCTCCGGAGGGATGAAATATCGAGGGACGCGGTGCCCTCGGAAGAAATATGGAAAAAGGTGATGGAAAAGGAAGAATAGACTGAAAGATGTGATATCATGGAGGAGTAGAAAGATGAATCGGAAGAAAGATGGATGGTCCGGAGGTTCCGGAGGAATAAGATAGAAAGGGGCGCGATGCCCTGGGGAGAAATAGGGAAAAAGATGATAAAAAAGGTGACGAAAAAGGAAGAAGAGAATAAAAGATATGAAGTCCCGGAGGGGCAAGAAGATGAATCGAAAGAAATATGGAAGGTCCGGAGGTTCCGGAGGAATGAAATCAGGAGGGTTGCGATGACCTGGGAGATGATAGAGAGAATAAGATGGAGAATCCGGAGGTTCCGGAGGAAGAGAATGGAAAGGGGCGCAATGCCCAAGGGGAAAGTCCGGAGGTTCCGGAAGAGGAGAATGGAAAGGGGCGCGATGCCCTGAAAGGACAAGAGAAGGATCCGGAAGTTCCGGAGGACTAGAATCAGAAATGGCGAGATGCCCAAAGAGGAGGGATAAAATTCCTGGAGGTTCCAGGGAGATAGCAGGAAAAGGGACGTGATGTCCCAGGGAGAGTGGACAAAAAGATGAAGATGAACAGGATGAGAAATGCGGAATATCCGGAGGTACCAGAAGAAGAAGAAGATACGGGTTTGGAAACCCGGGAAGCTGGACGTGCAAACGTATGCAAATGGAGTGCAATGGATGCGATGAATGCAATGAATGCGTGAATGCAAGGAGATGCAAAGAAGATGAATAATGTGAAGGGTGAGAGGATGAGATCTTCCTTTTTACCCTTAGAGTGACCCATGAAGAAGAGGTGATAGAAATAGATGAATAGAAGGTGGAGCAAATAAGGGACGGCCCCTTAGCATCAAGGTAACTGCCCCTCCACGGCAGTGAACATGTACGGCCAATTGGCCCAATAAAAGAAGCTTCAAGAGTAAAAGACAACTCCCTTAGAAAGCAAAGATCAATAATGTGGGGGAGTTGTAGAGTTGGAACGGGAAGCATTGAGTTGCCCATTGAATGTGGTGTATATGGAGTGTTAAGCAAGTAGGACAATTGCCCCTTGTAAGGAATAGTGAATTCTGGATTGGAAAGTTTGAACAAGGGGTGCCCTGCCCGGCCCTCAAACGGTGTCAACGCTTGGCATTCTCTGAGCAATGGCGGTGACTTGGCCTCTTCAATCGTGCTCGACACAATAACCCGGATTGGCATCCGAAAAATAAATTCTTGAATCTTGAATGGCACGGTCGTTGCCGAAGTCTTCTTGCCCGGCTTTTGATCATCTTCGGCACGAGTACTTGTAGCAGCGCTCCCCTTCCGAGTAGTAAAGGGAGGTGAGGCGGAGGCGGAAGGCTCCGTGGATGATGGAGGTATAATAGAAAGTGTTGGCGGAGGTGGAAGCGGAGGTTCAAACACATCAAGCTTCTCCCTTTGCTAGGAAGCAGTCGGGGTTGGCTCGAGTGCAAAAAGTGGTGGATCCTGCTCAGGATTAACCATGGGTAAAGATGAAGGGTTAAGTGGTGGAATAGGTAAGGTGGGTTTTAAGGGGATAATGGAAGGTTGAATTGGGGAAAGTTCAATGGTGGGCTCGGTGGAGGCTAAAGGCTCAATATGCGGAGGTTTTATAGTGGAAGGCTCGGGGGAGGCTAATGTTATGAAGGTTGATGGCATAGTGGGTGAAGGTGTAATCGGGTGAGGTTTAGTTGATGAAGGTTTGGTGCGGAGGAAATGCCGAACGGGGCGAGCGGTGTCAGGTATAGTAGTGGGAGTGGGAATGGGAAGAGACTCAATAGGTGCCGGCGCGGGCGACTGGATTATCGACCCATCGTCGTAACACCAACTAGTCTCATAAACAGGGGTTGAATTAGGAGTGGTTTCCTCCTGAGCAGGGGGTTCATCAAATGAAAGTGGGGGAAGTGGGAAACAAAGGAAACTCGGAAGGGGTGCCTGCTGAGCTTCATCATCATCGTATACTGCCTCGGATTCTTCAATTGTCGGTTCTTCCTCGCTTGGAATGCCGATACCATAATCATCCCTCCTGTCTTTCCATTCTCTCTCCATCTTTGTAATCTCATCCAAAGCGGCATGGAGAGGATTGACTGGAGTAGGAGGAGCCGTGACCATCTTTATTTGTTCCTCCATCAAAGTAATCTTATCAAGCAGAGATTGTTGGAGGGGTGTAACTGGAGCAACCGAGGGCTGGCAGGGCCTTGAAGGAGGAGGAGTGGCATAAAAATGCTGTGGAGATGGATTAATGGGCCGACCCATGGAAGAACCTGGATGGGCCGGATTGTAATGAATAAATGGGCCTTGGGGCCGTGACGGAGAAGGAATGGAAGGAGGCGGATGATGGGCCACCCGAGTGGCATGAACAGGAGGAGATGTAAGTGGATGATGGGCCACCCGGGTGTGAATAGAAGAGGGAGGTGGAATGGGGTGATGGGCCACCCGAATAGGATTAGAAGGAGGGGGAGATGAATGAGATGCACCCTCAACGGCAGCCTTAAGGGCTTGGATCTGTTGAGGGGTAAGATGATCTAATGCATGGATGATTCGGGAGACCTTCTCGTCATTGGGAGGAGACGGTCCCGAGGGAATAGTGGCCCGAAATTGAGGAGAGGGACCATGAGAATGGACATTGCCCATTGGCCGGACATGACCATAAAAATGGGGACGTGGTCCCTTGAAAGAATGGTGAGAATTATGATGGACATGTTGAAATTGAGGAGAATAAGAAGTGCTAGGTTGATCATCCTCATGAATTGAATTAAACATGATGTTTTGTTTATCAAAGTAAGCCATTATGCAATCCAAATAATGTGCAAACAATTTGCAAAGAAACACACAAGTTGGAATGGTTACCTTGATTTTTATTTGTTTGAACCTTGGTGAATTAATGAATTTTATGCAAATTGATATGATCCACACAAGGGGGGAACCTAGTTTCAATATGATTTGAACTCCAATGCCAACTAGGAACCCTCTCTCACCACGTATAGGCCAACTAACTCGGGACTTCAAAAGGGTACAACCTGCCCGGCGTCCGTGAGGGAATCCACGGGTGCGGGGACTTACGGAGGCTTGGAAAAGGGATTTCCAGTCCAAAGAGACGGAATGCTCAATGGAGGGTCGTCCCGATTCCAAGAGGGTGTGTGGATCCTAATGAAGAGGAGGGGGCTCCCAAACCAATGCAAAGAATGAATGTTGCAGGGTAAACAGGCCAACCACAATAATATGATCAATCAACAAAGATAAGCATGAAATATCATGAAAACTCACCCACGGGAAGGGTTCTGGAAACCCACAGTAAAAACACGCCCTGGCAGAGGGCGCTACTAACAAAAGACACGACAGTGTGACTGTCGTGAAACAACGTGAGGGCCCAGGGGCTGGGTGAAATACGCCTTAGAGTGAGGCGTTATCAATAAAAGGACGCCCTATCCAGAAGGCGTCAAATTAAAAGACACGCCCTGATGTGGGGCGCTAATCAAATAAAAGACGCCCTGTGGAAGGGCGTGAATTCACAGGGCAACATAAAATAACGGAAGAAATCAGGAGATAGGCTCGAAGACGCCCTTCCAGAGGGCGTTACACATGAATAAGACGCCCCGAGTTAGGACGTTAACTTAAAACGCGCCACTGTCCGAGGCGCTAATTACCTTTCTTCCAGAAAACCTTCACGGCCGACAGTATCAAGCACTCACAGCCACAGCAGGCAATCAACAATATGGATATTAAGATAACAGCATGCTCATCAAAGATTTTAAATAAGTGGAAGTTTTAAAACAAATCTATCTAATTGACAGATCACTTTGGGGAGAGTGCAATGCACAAGGGAGGGTGCCCGAGGGGCACAAAAGGAGGGGTACACGTGGGTACCAATAGGAAAGGGCACACGTGGGTGCCAAGGGGAAAGGGGTAATCAAATAAAAAACAAGAAAGGGTCCCACCGTGATCGCCAATTTGTAGATCGGATTAAAATCTGCTCTTTTTCAAAAAAAAAAATATGAATAAGCAATAAAAATAATAATAAGATAGCACGAGGTGCTAAAAGGAGGTTGTGATCGCCAGAGACACGAGAGTCTCAAAGAGGAGATTGATATGGGGAGATGATCGTAAAATACCTCAAAAGATGCGGGGGATGTGAGTACTCCTTTTCTCTTCAAGATCGGCCGGCCGACGAAGAGAGTCTTTTCAATTAATTACCCTTGTAAAACCAAGACAACAACACCAAAAGATATGGATTAAAAACAATGGTGTAGCATCAAATTCAATAAAAGCATAGGTGAGCATGAAAAATACGAACAATACACACCTTAAGGGGATTGCCCTTAAACCCCTATGCAATGAGGGTGTGGGAGATATGAATGCATGTAAAAATAATAATATAATGGGGAAAGAGTGCAAGAGATGCACTATGGGGAGATTTCAATATGATGGTTGAGAAAAATCAATATAACAATAAAACATGATGCATGTATTATGAACTAATGAAAAATACAAATAAAGGGAGATAAGATAGAAAAATCTTGTTGGTGACTCCTTTGACTTGAATGCTCGATGGGAGGAAGCCTCAAAAGGGATGAAGATGTTGAACGTTGGAAATCCTCCTTAGTCAAAGCCCTCTTACCTTCGGTTCCTGTAAAAAGAAAAGAAGAAGAAGAGAGACAGAAGAAGGAAACGACAGAAGGAGAAAAAGAAGAAGGAAACAGAAGAAGAAGAAAAAAAAAGAAAAAGGCAGCAGAGGAAAAAACGTAAGAAGAAGAAGAAACCGAAGAGGGAGAGTCCAACCTATTAACAGAGGCGAAAGCCTCTATTAATAAGAATGGGAAGAGATAAGAGGGCAAGAGTCCAAATAGGGGAGGATAAGAATGGGCAAGAGCCCCAATCAAAGTAGGAGTCTAACGAGGCAAGGACTCTCTGGGGAAAGGGCTGCGAAGCCAGAAGATGAAACACGCCCTAGGTCAGGGCGTCAATTGTTGAATTGACGACCTTCGTAGAGGGCGTTTCTCAAAAACACGCCCTTCACAAGGGCGTTTCTCAAAAAACCAAATTTTGAAATAAAAACTCCCCACATTTGAAAAATGCAAAACACGCCTTAATCAAAGCCACTTTAAAAGAAGCGCCCCTTGGAAGGGCGTTAATTTCAAGAGCTCAAATGGGGAAGTCGGTCAAACAGCAAGAATTGAGGCCCTCAGCCCTGGGCGTCCTTTCTCAAAGAAACGCCCCAGACCAGGTCGTATTTTGTTAAAAACACGCCCTTACCCAGGTCGTGAATTTCAAAAAAATGAGTTAAATGCCCAGAAAATTTAGAAAAATAGGAAAAAGGAGATAAATGAGGAAAAATTGGAGAAATTCAATAAAAATGGGAAAACCACTCAAACAAGCTGATTTGAGGGTCAAATGGGGCATTACATGGCAATACGAGATATACTCAAAAATAATGTCAATTTTAGCGTGTCTACAGGCGGAATGCCACTAGACCAAGATAGGGGTAGCTCGGCTAGGGCGGAGTGCCACTAGACCAAGGAGAGGTAGCCTGATCAGGGCGGAATGCCACTAGACCGAGGAAAGGGTTAGCTTGATCAGGGCGGAATGCCACTGGATCAAGAGAAGGGTTAGCTTGATTAGGGCGGAATGCCACCAGACTAAGGAAAGGTAGCTCGATCAGGGCGGAATGTCACTGAACCAAGGAAAGGTAGCTCGATCAGGGTAGAATGCCACTGGATCAAGATAAGGGTATTCCGCCGATCACTCGGGGAATGTTGGTTGCGCTGCATGATACAGCTTTATATGCCTTCCGTTGAGGGGAGAGAACTGGATGACTCCTTTGTGGTCTACCAGGACGTAGGCACCCCCTTCGTATACTCGGCGGACGATATACGGTCCGATCCAGTTTTTGACCAACTTCCCTTTGGGGTTGGAGGCCATCACTTCTCTTCTTTTGACCATCACCAGGTCTCCTTTCTTGAATTCTCGTCCCTTGACCAGCTTCTCAAAAGCACGGGCCATGCGAGCTTGGTAGAGTTGGATGTTTTGTTGTGCCCAGAGGCATTTTCCTTCGAGCTCAGCGAGCTCTTCTAATCTTCTTTCTGCATTGGTTTGTTCACCGTCGATGTAGACACGCCATTCTTGACGTCTCCTGAGAAAGTCTCATATTACTATACGACGCCCCGCGACGGCTTACGCATTTTGAATCACTCGAGTGCTTCCTTTTCTTGGGTCTTCTTCTGTCTTTTTCGGCATCCGGAATCGTCTCGTCACGGCATTCGGACGGCATCAACACCTGTCAGACGCACCAAGAGGTTCCGGAACCAAGAAGGTGTCTGCCGGGCGGTCGCCGATTGAGGACCCGGGTGGGTCTTAATGGGGGCGTCCAGGCCCCTGGACGCCCCCATTCTTTTCTTTTATTTTATTCTTTTCTCAGGGCCCAAAACAAAATAAAAAATATATATATTAGTGGAGGCGTCCAGGCCCCTGGACGCCTCCACAAAAACAAAAATAAAAAAAATATATTTAAAATGCCAGTTGGCATAAAAAACAAAAAATTAATAAAAATATATACATATTTTTGGAGGCGTCCAGACCCCTGGACGCCTCCATAAAAACAAATATAAAAAAATCAAAATGCCAGCCCTGCCACAAAAGATAAAATCAAAATAAAAATAATATATTTTTGGAGGCGTCCAGGCCCCTGGATGCCTCCATCAACTCTCTCACGGGCGCCGGCCACCGAAGGACGGTTTATCGCGTGTGAAAAAATCCAAATTTTGAAGACGTCCAGTCAGCTGGACGCGCCCATTTCTGAATCACGAGACGCCGCTCACAAAACCACGCGTTGTGCCAAACCGCGTGCGGCCGTCGTCGGTTTTCGGTGGACCTGTTTGAGGCGTCCGGGGCCCTGGACGCCTCCATAAAAGTATTCCAAAAAAATAAATAAAAATAGAATAAAATATTATTTCGGCCCTGATGGAGGTGTCCAGGGTCCTGGACGCCTCCACCCTCCGGAGCCCTATACATAGAGGCCCACCCCCTCAGTTCTCGGGGTGCTTGGAAGTGATCCGATAGGCTGCCGGAGCCCAGAGGCTACGGAGTCATTTTCTAACCAGTGGGTTCTTTTATAGGTGGAGGTTCTGCCGGCTTCTCGGGTGCCCACGCTCGCGAGAGGAAGGTCGTCTTCATCCACCGCGCTTCCACGTCGTCCCCACGCTGCCGGAGCTCCGCCGAATTTCACCATCGACACATCCAATAAGCCAACTCTTTCCTTTTCTTCGTAGTTCTTTTGCATTCATCATCTCGCATCCTCCATCCCCCTTTACAAGGGTGCCTCTTCTTATAAACTTCTTGCATCCATCATCTTATTTTCCTCCTACTCGAGTCCGAGAGAGGTTTAAAAGATAACACCAACCAGGTGTGTGTCTTGCCATCATTTCGTTATTTTTATTGCAAGGATTTGAATACTACACCCTCATCTTTCTAATCCGCTTATTATTTGTTTGTCGTCATTTTGCAAGGGTAACCGAGGAAAGCCCTCTCCGTCGGCCGGCCGGAAGGAGAGGAAGAAACAACCCGCCATCTCCAGCTCTTGAGGTAGGCGGGATCACTTTCTTATTTTGGGGTCTTTTGGCCCCTGGCGATCACATCTTGTCATCGAGGCCGCGGCGAGTCACTTCCCCAATGGCCGTTTAAATTTCCGTTCTTATATTCTCTTTATATTCTGTTATATTCTGCTCATATCATCGAGGCCGCGGCGAGTCACTTCCCCAATGGCCGTTTAAATTTTCGTCTTTATATTCTCTTTATATTCTGTCATATTCTGCTCATATTCTCAAGGCCGTGGTGAGTCACTTCCCCAATGGCCGTTTAAATTTTCATCTTTATATTCTCTTTATATTCTGTCATATTCTGCTCATATTCTCGAGGCCGCGGCGAGTCACTTCCCCAATGGCCGTTTAAATTCCCGCTCTTTGTATTCTCTTTATATTCTGTCATCTTATTATCTGCTCATATTCTCGAGGCCGCGGCGAGTCACTTCCCCAATGGCCGTTTCAATTCTTGTTATTTAATTTTTACACCATTCCCGTCCCCCCGAGGCCGCGGCGAGTCACTTCCCGCTCTGGCCGTTTAAACCCCCATATCTTGCTATATTATATTTGTCCCGCTCGCCCCGCCGGAGCAATCTCCCGTGGTGGCCCCTTCTCTCTCTTCTCTCATCTCTGTGTTGCAGCCAGCTAACAACAAAAATAAAAAGAGGAGCCCGCGCGCTCCGCGTTCTTCTCCGCCCCCCCGAACCGCGTGACGTCGCTCACAGATTGGCGATCACGGTGGGACCTCTACTGCTTCCTTTCGGATACCCTTGCAAGTTCGGCACCATCCGTGCCTCTCCACCTTGGCGCCCGCGCGCGCCCCCGTTGTGCTCACGGCAGCATTATCAGTTGTGATTGATTGTTTATTTATTATATGTCTGTTATTCTTGTTATTTTCCCACTCCATATCTCTGTCAGCATTTCATTGCATGCATCCATCCCTCTTTTTATCCTTGTTTCATTTTTTTTTAGGATCACCCTTTCCCGGTGAAGGAAGGACTCTCCGTTTGGGAATTCCTCTCAACGGACTAGAATCTCCTACACTGGGACCTCCGTAAGTCCCCGACATCGAAGAATCTCCTCTTCGTTCACTAGGCTGGTTGTACCATTGAAGTTCCCCGGAGTTAGTCATTTCATTCGTGGTGAGACAAGAGACCCTAGCTGACACGGCGCTGAAACAAAAATAAACTAGGGTCCCCATTTTGTGTGAAATCCGGATCTCGCTAAAAACACAAAAAATCATCAAAATCAAAACACAAAAAAAAGGCGTAAAGGCATCCACTTGTTTGATAATCTCTGCTACCTGCTTGCTAGTGTATGTTTTTGCATTCTGGGAAAACTGTGAGCATGGCTCACGAGTCTTTTGAGGAGAACCACCCTAGTCGTGGTTTGTCAGCCGACCCGCGAGTCTATGCTATGGACTCGGGTCCCTCTCATGAGCCCTCGCATGAGGTGCATGTTACCGCCGGGGACACGTCCCCGCCACAGGATATCACTTCCTTACTGGGCGTCCTCGCCAACACGGAGCTTACCTCTGAACAGCTCCGGGCCTTCCAAGCAATTCTAAAGGGGAAATCTGTTTCCCCCACGCCCCAGGAATCAACTCCGGCCATCGCACCTCTCCAAGAGTCCGTGCAGGCCATTCCATCTCCTTCATTGGCGCAAGCCATCCAGTCTCCCTCGCTTCAAGGTCAAGCGAGCCAACAACCACCCTCATTCCAATTCCCGTCACAATCTCAAACTCCTGTTGTTCCCCACACACCGCTTCAGCCAGGGCCAACTGTCGGCGGTCCGACAGTTCCCTCTCATTCTGGATTTCCCCCTCAAGTCTCCGGGAGACAGTTTCTCCCCCAGTGGCAAGTGCCACCTTCACCTCCAGAGGAGCTCGCCCAATCGCTCCTCAATAGGTTCAATCGCATGGACGAGCAGTTTCAAAATCTGAGAAAAATGGTGGATGTGAAAGCCACCCCGGAGGTTGCTTTGCCAATCCTTCCGGTCATTCATCTTCCTCCCTCCGAAATGCCCACGTACCGCAGATACAATGGTACCGGCAACCCCTTCATTCACCTCAAGGACTTCATGTATGAGTCCTCCTATTGGCAAAACGATCAGAGGTCTCTGGCATACCTCTTTCGGAGATCATTGGATGGTCCCGCGCTTGAGTGGTTCTATTCTTTGGAGCCCCGCGAGGCCGAGAATTATGAGATAGTGCAGAGAAGGTTCTTGCAGAAATATAGGGATAGGGTCGGTCCCTCACTCTCCATTACCGACCTAGTGGCCGAAAAAATGAAACCCGACGAGGATTTTGTCCGATATGCTGATAGATGGAGGTCTCTAGCGGAGAGAATAAGGGATACCCTCTCCGAGCCCGAACAAGTGAAGATGATTGTGTCTAATGCAACCCCACAGTTCAGACACGTCTTGGCCATGAATAAACTTACTACAATGGAGGAACTCTATGAAAGGGCCCGATACATCCAAACCCAGTTAAACGACTCCCCCATCATGAACATGTTTGAGTCACCGAAGCCCAAGGTGGTCAGAAAGACAGACGCTGGTGTCCCGGGCGGAGCCACGGAAGGGGTCGTGACAAATGAGCAAGTGGGTGCGGTCAACAACACCAACTATGCATTCAACCCAAGGCCTCCACAAATGCCCCGACTTCCCCTCCAACCAGGTCCTTTCCCTCTCCGTCCTCCACCCCAAAATAATCCACCCCAGGATAATATGCCTCCATTACGTCAACCCCAGCAACAACAACCACAACCTCAGCAACAACAACTACCGCTTCAATACAACCAAGTTCCACCTCCAGGGAACTATGGTCCCCAACAGCAACAAAGGAGGCCGCTCGGTCCCAAGAGAGCCTACTATCCACCATTGCCAGAAACCTTAGCAGACATTTTTAATGCCCTCATGGCATCAAACCAACTCGCCCTACCCAGAGAAAGGCCCGCGTGACCCCCCAATGTTGATACCTCCAAATACTGCGTCTACCACAGGCAGCCAGGACACACAGTAGATTACTGCTTCCATTTCAAAGATTACATCCACGATATGAATGATGAACATCAAATAGATTGGGATGAGATGAGACGATACGTCGCCGCTCTCAAGGCTAGGAGACCTCCTCATAGGCCACAGCAGCAGTTACAACAGCAACAGCAACATCAACCCCAACAACAACAGCAGCCTCAGCAGGCCCCACAACAACAGCCCGACATGGGCATAATCCAGAATCCATTACCGGAGCACCAACAGCCCAATCATCAGGTTAACCCCATCTCCTCCTTCCCGGAAGTCGGGAGAGAGCAGGTGTGGCACCAGGAAAGTACCTCCATTCTTTCTACCTCCAACCCTATCGTCATGCAACCCCCTCACCTTGCCCGAGTAGCACCTCTCTCTCATCAACCCGCGTCAGTATCACCTTCACCATTTCCACTACCATTACGCCCTCTCATCCGCACCCCGACCTCCTATCAACCGACACTCTCCACTACGCCTTCACACCCTCTCATCTTTTCTCACTCCCCCACTTTACCATCCACCTCTACCACATTTACCCCTACGCCTTCTAAGCCCCTTATCATCCGTCAACCATACATAACCCCATCTTTCTCCACCATATTACCACTAACGCCTTCAAAACCACTCATTACCCATCACCCACCTCAAAATCATTGCCCACTTCAAGCCCTACCCACTTCTACTACGTCTCCACCTTCACCTTCCAGACCCCTTATCCTTCATAATCCGCGCAATATCCCCTCTACCTCCACCATGCCTCCACCTAACAAACCCCTCATCAGAATCCCTGCTCCCGTCATCACCCCTGCTTCATCAACCATTCCTCCACAACTACCCCTCAAATCCCTGCTAAAACCCACTGCTACCCCCACAGAGGTATAAAAGCCACAGGCAATGGTGCTCCGGAGTGGAAGGATTTTCCACAGGGTTTTCCCCCACAACAGTCAGAATCCTGAGCAATCTCAGCCAGAGAAGGATGATGCAGAACAACCAGAAAGAGATATCCCTGGAACACAGTATGATCTATTGAAATACTTGGACAAGACGCCTGCTCGGATCTCCATCCTGGAGCTACTTCAAAGATCCACATCCCACCAGGCGGCCTTGATGGAATATCTTCAAAAGGTCATGGTTAATGAAGACCTCCCCGTGGAGAAGATTTCGACCGTCCTGACCCTAACAGACACACAACCAGCTATCATGTTCCACAACTACGAGCTCGCTCCCAAGGAAGCTCAGAAATATACATTGTGCATTTCAATAAAAATTAATGGGGTGTCCATAAACCCGTGTCTTGTCGACACGGGTGCGTCCATAAATGTGATCTCCATGAGCACTCTTCAACTGTGTGGGGTCGACGAGGAACAAATAAGACCTTCCTCGATCACGGTCACGGCTTATGACAATAGCAAAAGGCCGCCACAGGGGATGATAATTCTGAAGGCAGAACTAGGCCCCATGTCAATTCCCACGGAATTCCATGTCCTCGACATGGACCCCACGTTCAAGGCTATACTGGGTCGCCCTTACATCGAAGCCATGGACGCTGTGCCTTCCACCAACCATCAATGCCTAAAGTTTCCTTACAATGGGAGAATTATTAAAGTGGTCAGTACACCTGTCCTTCACACAGTGGATGCTATCAACACCTCTCTGCCTTCTGTTTGGCCGTCTCATCGGCCCATATTGTCACTGCTGGACGTGTGTGATTCATCTAGCACCAAAGGAGCCGGTCAGGGCAACCACAACATCATGTCTCCCTTTTCACTCCAAAGGTTGGGAGATTATGAGGAACATCGGCTATCAACAAGGAAAAGGTCTGGGCGCACAGTTACAGGGTATGCTCAAACCGCCAAAGGAAATTAGACCGAACCGCAGGTTTGGCCTAGGCTTCAAAGGACCGTTCAAGGCGGATTGGAAGCCCCTCACATGGACTCTATCAAACCACTTCAACAGAGGGCCCGTTGTTCAGATGGGAGATCAACCACGAGAAGCATATGGGGGATCACATACTGTATATTTGGCTGAAAAATGTCCAAGGATCACCAAAAGAGGCAAGATCAAATATCCGGAATGCGAGTGGAACAAATGGTTCGACATACGGGACATTTCCGTTGCATTGGAAAGGATGTTCTCGTCTCCGCAGCTTGAAGGACCACCATTGATCTCCGAAATACCAGAGAATATTACCACTCTTGCCAAGGTTCCAAACTATCCTCGTCCTCACCAGAAGGACCCTGTCATCGACGGATCTTCATCCGTCCTCAACATTGCCGTCGACGGCTCATTAGCCGCCATCTTCTCCATCCACTCGTCTCAGCCTTTGCTGATATCTTCTTCCTGGGCCAGACAATTGTCTGATGATCTTCCCAGGTCCCCTTCTTTGCTTACATACCTACGCGGGCTTTTCAACCCGCGCCAGGTCTTCAACCATGATCTGCTCTATGAGCCTCACAATCCTCTAGCCATAACCACTTTCCTCTCTCCTCCAATCTCTTTTCACTGCTTTGTCATTAAAAATGAAAACGAAAAAAAAACGTCAATTTTCAAACTCCCCAACAACACATCTTCGTTGAGGAAACCTCCTACATCTCCCACGGGTGCGTACCGCCTTGCGGACCACCCGTCCAAGGTCTGATGAGCGACCTTTTCTACCCCTCCTCTGAGAGGTCTTCTCCTGTACATTCTACACCATCCTCTTCGTCCTCCTCTTCTTCTGTAAATATTGTCAGTCAATCTAGGAATGATAGGCCAAGGGTAGTACCTAGGAAGAAATCCAAGAGTAGGCAGATCCCTCGTCGATTCCTTCTGGATTTGGCCGCCAGGTGTCAGGCCCTTCTTGCCATCCCCCAGTTGTTAGAAAATCTCATCCAGCTATCGAAAATAGAATGTGAGGGCGACTGTGCCTCTGATGAAGGGTATGGAGTCTACGAGATCACGGATGAAGAATGCCCCACTGAAGATGAGGGTGAAGAATATGAGGATGCGGCGGGCGCATACGCTAGTGGAATGAGGAGATTCGACGAGCCGTCAACCGCCGTAGAAGAATCCACCAAAGAAGTCAACTTGGGAACTAAGGAAGACCCTAGGATCATCCTCATAAGTGACAACCTACCACCCTCTGAAGAAGAGGCATTAATTGAGGTTCTTAAGGAATATAAGGACACGTTTGCATGGAGCTACGAGGATATGCCGGGTCTAGATTCAACCTTGGTCGAACACCGTTTAACCCTAAAACCAGGGTCCATCTCGGTAAAACAAAGGTTAAGGTGTTTCCACCCTCATGTGGCTTTGAAAATGAAAGAAGAGGTCGATAAGCTCCACAAAGCCAGGTTCATTAGAGTCGTCCTTTATCCTCAATGGGTGGCGAACATTGTCCCGGTCATGAAGAAAGATGGGAAAGTCAGAATTTGCATCGACTTCCGGGACCTTAACCGAGCGTGTCCAAAAGATGATTTTCCCTTACCTCACATTGATGTGTTAATTGATAACACGACAGACTACGAAACCCTCTCATTCATGGATGGATTTTCAGGATACAATCAAATTCGTTTGGCAGAAGAGGATCAGGAAAAGACGTCATTCACTACCCCTTGGGGGACATATTGTTACGTGGTCATGCCGTTTGGATTAAAGAATACTGGAGCTACTTACCAAAGAGCTATGATGGCCATATTTCATGACATGATGCACATATATCTGGAAGTGTATGTGGATGACTTATTGGTGAAATCAAGGACCAGGATAGAACATCCAGAAGTTTTGGCTAAGGTCTTGCAGAGGTCAAGGGAGTTCCAATTGAAAATGAACCCGAAGAAGTGTGTGTTTGGTGTGTCGTCAGGTAAACTGCTGGGGTTCATTGTGAGTAAAAGAGAGATCGAGATAGATCCTGACAAAGCTAAGGCCATCAGGGATATGCCGCCTCCCAAGAATTTGAGGGAAGTCCGAGGTTTAATCGGGAGGTTACAGTTTATTCGTCGGTTTGTGTCCCAACATTCACAAAGGTGTAGACCTCTCTACGAGTTGACCAAGCCAGGAGTAGAATTCCACTGGAATTCTAAATGTCAGAAAGCTTTTGAAGGATTGAAGGAATATCTGGCTTGTCCACCCGTTCTCATTCCACCCAAACCAGAAAAACCTCTGATCCTTTACATCTCAGTCTTGGATGACTCCGTGGGAGCCATCCTCGCACAAGCTGATGAAGAAGGCAAGGAACAGGCAACCTATTACTTGTCCAAACTTCTCAATCCCTGTGAGCAGAAGTACACCGTCATGGAGAAAACCTGTGCTGCCCTCGTTTGGGTAGTGCAGAAATTGAAGCACTACTTCTTGGCTCATGAGGTCCACTTAATTGCTCGAATGAATCCTATCAAATTCCTTCTGGAGAAAGCCGTCCTTACAGATAGGCTAGCACGCTGGCAAAGTTTTCTCTCTCAGTTCGACATCACCTACATCCAGCAAAAGGCGATTAAAGGCTATGCCATAGCCGAGCATCTCGCTCACCATCCTCTTCCCAAGTTCGATCCCGTCCAATCAGAGTTTCCAGATGAGGAACTAATGTCTGTCAACCAATCGGATGAGCCAATGTGGACACTATATTTTGATGGAGCTCTGAATTCTCAAGGGAGAGGAATCGGCGTCGCCCTCCTGTCGCCTGAAGGTCTCACATTCCCGTTGGCATATCAGCTCAAATTTTCAGTCACCAACAATATAGCCGAATATGAAGCCCTTCTAGCTGGCCTAGAATTCGCTCATTCTTTTCGTATCACTGAGTTGTGAGTCGTAGGTGATAGTCAACTCATCCTTCGCCAGGTGCTCACTAAATATCGCACTCGCGATCCCAAACTCAAGCCATATCAAGAACTTACTGCTGCCTTTGCCAAACTGTTCATAAAACTGATCTTCGTTCATGTCCCTCGTCATCAGAATATTCTCGCCGATGCCCTCGCCTCATTGGCATCATCCATAAGGTTCCCTCTAGGAAGATGGTTTAAGTCCATTTCCATCTACAAACTCCACGCCCCTACAATCGATGATGCTTCCTACGTAAACATCAAAGACAGGATAGCAAGGAAGATCCTGCAGGAAGATATCCTTGAGAAGAGGGAGATTATGTTGGCAGAGGTTGAAGAAGAACTGGCTGATGAAGAGAAACCATGGTTCTACGAAATTGTCAAATACTGCCAAGATCAGTCTTATCCTGAAGGGGCCACCACAGAGGACAAGAAAGCCATAAGAAGGGTGGCTCAGAAATATACATTGGTTGGAGGTCTACTCTATAGGAGGAGCCTTACTGGTATTCTGTTAAGATGTCTTGGTGACGATGAGGTTTGGAAATGTGTAGAGGAGACACACTCGGGTGTGTGCGGTGGCCACGTGAATAGTCAGATGCTCGCCAAAAAGATCATTCGGCAAGGCTTTTACTGGCCCACTATGGAAGAACATTGTGATGTCTATGTCCGTAGGTGTGTCAAGTGTCAACTTCACGCCGATAAAATCCATTCACCATCTTCCTCACTTCATCCAATATCCTCCCCATGGCCTTTCTCCATGTGGGCATTCGACATCATTGGTCCCCTAGGTGATCCCAATTCCCTCACCAAGCAGAAATCTTTCATCCTCACTGCGACGGAATACTTCACCAAATGGGCCGAGGCCGAAGCTTACGCGGAGATAAAGGCGTCAACAGTCTGCAAGTTCATCATGAAGAACATCCTCGCCAGATTCGGCGTCCCAAGCACGATCGTCACCGATAATGGGCCACAGTTCATTTCTCAGGACCTACAGGACCTTTGCAAAAGGTACGCAATTGCATTGCATCATTCATCGCCTTATTACCCACAAGGTAACGGCCAAGCGGAGGCCACCAATAAAACATTGCTCAAAATCATCAAAAAAACTTGCGAGTCTAGTAAGTTTTCAGACTGGCCAGAAAAACTTATCGAAGCCCTATGGGCCTATCGCACTTCAATCCGTACCCCCACCGGGCAGACCCCGTTTGCCCTTACTTATGGTATGGAAGCGGTAGTCCTGTACGAGACTCTGATCCCTTCTCTCAGGGTACAATTGGACGAGGAATTTTCCATCGACGATCGTCGTAATTCACTCCTCGCCCAGTTGGAACTCTTGGATGAGAAGCGACTGGCCGCTGCCGAACACGCACGTGTGTATCAAAATAGACTCGCTCGCTTTTACCAAAAGAAAGTCGTTGAGAGAAAATTCAAAGTCGGTGAGATGGTCGTAAAAAGAATTTTTATCAAACCTGGAGGGCCGCGTTCTAAGCTCCAACCCAATTGGGAAGGACCATTTGTAATTCAAGCCGTGTACCCTGGCAACGCCTACAAGCTAGTCAACGCCGAAGGGACCGAGTTATCCCACCCTTGGAATGGACTTTATCTTAAGAAATACTACCCTTAGCACAAAACAAACAAAAAATGATGAAAAGATAAAAAAACATCAAACATAAAGAAATTTTGAAGACCACTAAAAATATGGAAAATTTAAAATGCCGATGCCTGGCAGTCACCATGTAGTTAAGTCCCTGCATCTAACCTTCATGTTATGATAGGGCCCATTAAGGCATGGTAGGCACCGGGCCTTGGTTTGCCAGAACCGTGGAGATCCCTGTCCGGCCACGTCGGCCTATGCTCGCTCGAAGGAAGCTAACATGTGCCCACTTATGTATTTTATTCAAAAAATCGGTAGCATCACCTACGGTGGGGCCCCACCCAGAAGATCTCCAGAGGCTGTAATCTTTATTCTTTTCTCTTCGACCAAATGAGACAGTCGGCGCCCTTAAAACGCTGAGCATGAGAAACCGAAACTCAAACCCTAAAGGCAAGAGTAGGATCCATTTCCTCGAGCATTGATCAGAGCACGAGAAGAGGGCATTGTCCCCGCAGGCATACGAAAAGGGAGCCCACAAACGTCAAACGACTATATCTCCCTCACAAAAAGAAATACAAAATCAAAATCAAGAGAAAAGCCTGGTCGTGACCGTGCCTGTTGCGATAAACGGAACCCCTCAAAGCAAAAGTCTGAATCCACAAAAGGGGCCGTGGAATGTAAATGCTCGAGATTTGGTCCAAAGTTGCCCGAAAGGAAAGAGTTAATGGGCCCTTATTTACTCGCCGGGTTAACGGCTTTGCCGGTCCTCTCAGGAGGTTTATCCCCTACACTCTTCCTTCTCCCTCTAAAGATGAAGGTTTGATGGAGTTTCTGAAAGGTGAAAACTGCCCAGGGTCTGCGACCTTATTTTTATATACATATTTGGTTACTTTGAAAAGCAAAAGCTATCGCTGCGAAGGAGTCTCCGTGTTTCTGGCTGGTCAAGACCCCTGTTTACCACCTTGATGTCTTCTTATTTAACCTCGGGCTTAGGCCAATGCAAGCGCGTCACCTACGGGTGCGACGGCGTCTGATTCCGGGTCAGCGTCGCGCAGTTGGTCGTTAGGGTTCCAGGGTGTTCCATCTTATACCATCTAGAGTTGTGAGGAAACAGACCCGGGTCGGGCAAATCATTTACCTCAAACACCTTTTGGGTGAATCCCTGTGGTCGGAAGCGACTGGGAGCCTAAGCATGGCATGACGGTATTGTCATCAGGGTAAGTCTTAGCCGGCGGGATCATCATTCGAGGGGTCTAGAGGCCCAAATCAACCTAGATGTGCACTTAGGATACCTAGGAGGTTAGTAAGAAACCCCTGTTCTCATGTAGGTTAGGTGCCATTTGGGTGCTTGCCAGGCGTTAGCAACAAAGAAATCGAAATGATAAAAGCAACAAAAAAATGGAAAAGAGAAAATGTACATATTTGCAAACAAAAAAAAACAAAAATCTTTTTTATGATAAAACAAAAAAATGCCAAAAAGAAAAAAAAAGAAAACAAATCAATTTTATATGATTACATTTGCGTGCAGCATCTCACTTTTAATATCGCTTGCATTCGTGTGCTTGCCTGTCGCATTTATCATCATCATATCTTTATCTCGCCTTTATTAATAAAGGCTTGGCCCCTTGACCAGTTATCAAGGACAGTCATAGTGACCATTTGCTTATTGAGCAAGGGGCCAAGTCAGAACAGAAATTCTGATTTGTTTGTTTCAGTGATATGTGCAGGGATTCAGGCAACTGAAGCAAAGGTGAAAAACAAACAAACCGAACCTTGTATTTTATTCCAAAAACCAAAAAAAATTTTTACATCAAGTTCCACCCTCTCTCTCTGCATTACTCGTCCCACTACTCTCCGGACAAAACGCTCTCAAAGGTGCTACCCAACTACGAAAAGCGGTACTCCTACCGCTCTGTACTCCCCTTCCTATTCCCACATCCCGGCGTTGATCCACGGAAGCAGCAAAGAAGCTACCAACACGAAAGCCACGCTCTCGTGCTCTTCGGTAGCGCTCCTTACCATCTCTCAGCCACTCTTCAGCAAGACCAAGGCTGATTCGGAGTTCGAATAGTTGGGCCTCCATGGCCCTTCGTTCCTCCCTTTCAGTCAATCTGTTGGCTCTTTCTCTCTCTGCGTCTCTTTCTTTCTCTGCACGTTCACTCTCGCGGTCTTCCCTCTCCAACTGGAGAGTGATCCTCAGTTCCACGGCATCCCTAGAGGAGTCGTCATCAGGATGACGCCGCAGTTCCTTCTCCAGTTCTGCTATCCTAGCCTCCTTCTGCGCAGCTTGGGCAAGCGCTTCTTCCGTCTCCTTTTCCTGCCGAATGTACCATCTCAGATATGCGATAAGGTGTAAACAAAGAGAACTCAACACTAAAACTTTTACCTGTATACAGAGCATCCCTTCTGCCTCCGCAGCACGCTGCGTGGCGTGACCAAGTTGCTCATGAAGCGAGTCAAGTTCTGAGGTGGGAATCCACAAACTGGAAGAGGCACCGCCTAGTCCCATCGCTGGGGAAGCCCCGTCAATCTGGGCATGCTATAACCACATGAGTTAGCAGCCAACATCTGGAATCTGCGCTTCTAATTACGAACGCACACTGTACACCTACCAAGGCGCTTGTAGCTCCGCGGGCATCGCCCAACCGTTGCTCCATCTGTGGCAAGCGAGTTCGTAAATTCCCTATCATGGTATCACGGATATCCTGCGGCCATACAAGTCGGCATTTCCACCAGAAAACCAAAAAAAGGAGAAAGAAGAAAAGAGAAAAAGGGAAACCTACCTCCACAAGTCCCCGGGGTTGGAGCCGCTCTGCGTATTTTGCCCTATATAGACACAAATAGTCTTCGCTATCCCGCGCCTGTGATTCTACAATCGTGCCACCCCGTTGCCAGTCTTCGTACTGTTCAGGGAACCGCACGCGCCAGTCAATGCAGGTCGCCGGTCCTCGCGTCTTTCTCCCGACACGAGGTGGCACAGCCGTATCCACCCATTCCTGAGCCAATCCTAAAGTTCTCATAACCAATCGAAGCCGAAGCAGCTCGATTTCATTCAGGCAATGCATCCACAGTTCTCGTCCGAACCGGGCATGACTTGCTAGGACCCACGGCTGGTCGGCATCGACCATATCTGAGTAGGGTCTCCAGTTCACCATCGCTGCAGGGAACTCCTGTAACTCCCGCCTCAGCACCATCAGTTGGTAGGTTAGGGGTGCCGCACTCATGATGGGTTCCCACCGCCTGGCTAGCGGCACCATCGCAGGTCGCCAATGTCGAGCTCTCCCCATGGGGAGGTAATAATAGCTCCACAGCTGCTCGGCGCAGGTCATCAGTACCTTGCAAAAACACAAAAAAAATATAAAACAAGTAAAATCAAAAATACCTGGATGAATGGTGTGAAACCACTCACAGTCATCTCACGGTCCGCTTCCTGGAACAGACCTGCAAACAAGTGCGCCAGCATCGCAGCTCCCCAAGCATAGTATCCTACTCTTTCAAGGTCTGACAGCAGCTCCAGGAAGCAACATTGGATACCGTCCCCTTTCGAACTCAGTACCAATCTCCCCAAAAGGAAGAGGAGAAATCTCCTCAAATCTATGTTGCATCTTTCCCAGTTGCCGAAATCTGCGCAGTACACGGCACGGCATCCTATTTCCATCCTTTCCATGAACTCTTCTGAGGATTCGTCATCCCGCCGACGAGTGTCGGTGAGCCCTAATGCATCCATGAGGGACGCCCTAGCTACCGACCTATTTTTCCGACCATCTAGATCCAAACCCAGTAGCTTCTGGGCACCTTCTCGGTAATCCGCATAAGTGACCCCGGTCACTGCCTCGCCCTCCACCTTTAGGCTTGTGATCCGAACCACATCCTCCAAGTTGGGCACCATGTGCCCCCAGGGCATCAGGAATGCCCGGCTCACTGGGTCCCATCTCTCACACAAGGCTTGGATCAGGACCAAGTCGAGCTGAATCGGCTCGATCCGAAGAAAGGTGCCAAAGTCCATCACGTCTAGCCTGGCCTTCTGAAAATCTGGGAGGCCCCTGTACGCTGCTACTACCAACTCCCATGAGATCTGTGATTTCATCACAACCTACGCATACAAGGAATGGGGGTGAGGTTTGGTCAGAAGAAAGGAAGAAAGAATGAGAAAAGGGCAAGAAAACTTGGCTTACGAGTTGTGATTGGGCCCTTTCGCTAAAGTGTCCTTCAAGGTCCGAAAGCCTTCTGGAACTACTACCACTGGACCTGCTTCTCTTCGAGGAGTGGGAAGATTCGCCCTCCATCCAACTCTCGGAATCTTGAACTTCTCCTCTCCCGTGAGAACTTGTGCTCCTCGAGTTGGCTCTCGATATACCTGGGAAGATAAAAAGGACAAGAATTTATAGAAATGGAAAGAGTGCGGGCCAAGATTGCCTCCATCACCTGTTAATGATAGCCCTCGCAATGAGGCACCTGCCATGCGGTCCCGTGTGTCACTTCACCGCTCGCACAGGGTGATTGATTGGACGAAGATATGATGACTAGCCCCCCATGTTGTCTAGGGATACCCTATCATGTTTTAGAAGTCGTCCGCAAAATTTGACACAGCATCCGGGAAAGGGAACTAGGGCCGTCATTTTGACTTCGGCGGCAGATTCCCGTGGAAAATGGTCACAAGACGCGATTCTCCGTTTGAGGCGGAGTCTCGGCAGACCCATCACATGGGAACAGTGCTGAAGAGGCGGGATCTCGCGCTGGGTCCTGAGCGGGCTGTGGATCACCAGAAGATGAATCTGCAAGAGAGGGAAACGTATCAGGGGGCCCAGGGGATCGCCCTAGGGGAAAACCCTCCGATGGCTAAGTCAGTAGAGCGATGGTGGAAGCGATAATGGGGGGAGGAGAGAGCTGGTGCGCGAGAATCCTCTCCACCAAGGGTGAAGCGAATTGTGCTCAGGAGCTTAGGGTGTGTTAATGCCCTTGTTCATCTTACCATCTTCCGGAGGGTATCCCTTGTTTATATAATGCGCCGCCTTTAAGAGTCCGGTGAACTGAGGGCTTCCCGACGGGAGTTACGTCTTCAGCGGGGGCTTTCATGGCCGGATCGTGGGGACGTTATCCCCTTGGAGTCCGGCGATACCCCTGACTCTCCCGTTGGCGGAGGACTCTGAACGGCCGTACCTGCGGATTAATCAAACGGTCTTACCGAGCTACGGGGATGCTAGCTCATGTCCGAGCGATAGGCATGGCCCGGCGAAGGTGGGGTCGGATAGGTCGACTAGAGCCTGTCTCTCTCGGATGAGGAGAGGGCTCTTAGACCGGACCTTCCTTGGGACCTGACCGCTGTCTCGGGCCCTCCGAGCCTAGAAGGCCGCCGGGGAGAGTTGGTTCCTCGAGTCTTTATATATTGGGCTTTTCTTCCCGGAGCGGGCCCAGTGGGCTATCACTCGGGCGGGCTCGCCTAGTTGGACCGTGTGGGTCTTGTTGGGCTGCCTTTGTGGTGGGCTACGGAAATCCCCCTCTCCAAGTGTAAAGGAGAAGAACTGTAGGGAAGAAGGAACGCACAAGAGAACAAACAAGCAACAGCAAATCAAATCACTCCATTCATAATTCTACATAAGCTGTCATAAAGCACTACAATCATAGAGAGGTGGCGGGTCCACTAGCTCGCGAATCCTCGCCATCACTCATCTCTCTGGGCACTCTCCTCCTCTCCCCTGAGGTGCGGGTCCCTCAGAAGCCTCCTAGATCCACGTGCAGCAGCACCTGCCTCGCCTCTTGGCGCCTGCTCCGCAGCAGTGACTCGCTGCTCCTCCCCTGGCGTGGCGAAGAAGCCACTAGCGACAAAGCGACCGGACTGGTGGAGTCGCTCCCCGAACTCTCGCGCTCTCTTGTAGCGCGTCTCCATCCCTCCTAGCCTCTGCATGATGGCCTGAAGGCCCAGCTGGAGCTCCCTCACTTGGGCCTCCAAGGCCCTCCTCTCGGTCTGATCCCGCTGTCGCTCCGACCTTCTCTCGGTTTTCTCTCTCTCTGCCTCTCTCCTCATCATCTGCAGAAGAACCCTTAGCTCCAGGATGTCTGGAGAAGGTCTCTCCTCACCGCGATGTCGCAGCTCCGTTACAGTCGCCACCCAGGCATCACGCTCCTCTTCCGCCCGGGTCGCGCGGGCCACCGCACCGGCAAGTTGCTCCCGGAGGGAGGCAATCTCGAGAAAAGGGGCCGAGGAACTGGAAGATCCGCCAGCCACTCCCACCGTCGCTGTCTGCTGGGCACGCTGGAACAAAATAAACCACGGCCGTCAGCGAAACTCCAAATCTAAAGATAAAAGTGCGGCACGTAACTTACCAGGAGCGACAGCTCATGTTGAGCGATGGCCAGCAGCCGCTTAGCCTCTGACAGTTGGGCGCGCGAGCCGCCGATGCCACGCGTGTCCCCAGCTTGGGGAAACCCCGCATAACTCTCTCTCTGCCGCCGTTGGAAGTCGGCGCTGTCCTGCACCAGTACACCCCCTTGCTGTCCGGGGAGACGTACGGGCCAGTCCTCGAGCCTCACCTTACCGCGACTCTCCCTCCTGACGTGGCTCGGCTCGTCCGCACTCGCCCACTCATCGGCCAGGCCCTGGGTCCTCGCCATGTCCTGCACCAAGAAAGGAGGACCTCACATCAGTCAAAAGAACGCGTCCCCTGTTTAGGACACGTCCATCATTTAAGTGCAACACTCACCGAACCCTTTCCCCCCTCGCACGGCTTGCTTCAAAACTCAAAAATGGATCGAAGAGGGGGAAAACCAAGCACTCACCGAGCCGTGTTCACCTCCTCCCGCGCCATCAGGCCCCTCAGGTCCCTCTTGGGCCTGAAGCGGCCCTTCCACCTCCATAGACGCCGTTCCGTGCTCGGGCGCGTCCCTCCTTGGGCGAGGGGTCCCGCGTCCCTCTCCACCTTCACCGTGGTCAGGCCCACCGAACTCCATAGATCAAAAGAGGAGGAAGATGAAATGGGGGCAAGCGAGTTTCGGCAGAAGGCGGGCTCGTTTGCGGGTAAGGCACGGGAGAAGAAAGGCCACCCGACGCTTTAAATTTGAATTCAAGGATTAAGACGCGTCCTCGCGCCTGGACGCGCCCAGAAGGGGAGAAAGGAAATAAAATCCCCCCGTGCAAAGCATAGTTCCCCGCTGTTCAGGGAAAGGTCTCATGGAGCGTGCCTCAAAGGACAACTCAGTGCAAAGAAGAAAGGGTGGGAGAGAGAAAAGTACACACAACACACAAAAAGCCATTTTCATTCCATATAATAGCCGAAAGTACATCATACAGTGAGAAGGGTGACGTGTACAAGCAACTCTCTAACTCTCGCTGCCACCCTCCTGGTCATCTCTCTCCTCCCTCCTCTGACGGGATCCCTAGGGGGCCTCTGCGACCTCTGCGAACCCTGAGAAGCCGTGCTCGCCTCGCCCTGCGGTGGCACTCCAGCCTCGAAGGCGCGACGACGCTCCTCAGCCGAAGAAACCAGATAGCTGCCCATGGAAAAAGAACCAGACTGACGAAGTCGCGCCCCGCGTTCCTTCGCCCTCTGGTACCGCTCCTCGCTCTCCCAAAGCCTCCCCTCCGCCGTGCCGAGACTCAATCGGAGCTCCAGCAGCTGGGCCTCCAGAGCCCTCCTCTCGGTCTGATCCCGCTGTCGCTCCTCCCTCTCTCTCTCCCTAGCCCTCTCCCTCTCTCTCTCCACGCTCTCCCTATCCCTCTCCCTCTCCTCTCTCTCCCTCATCGCCTCTCTCCTCGACAGCTCGAGGGCGATCTGCAGATCCACTACGTCGCGAGGAAGCTCCTCAGCCTCCCGTCGCCGCTCCTCCTCTAGCTCCGCAATCCGGGCGTCACGCTCTGCTACCCAGGCATCGCGCTCCTGCTCAGTACGAACAGCACGGGCCAGGGCCTCCCAAATCTCAGCCACCTGTCAAAGCACGCATGCACCGTAAGAGAACAGTGATAGAAAGAAAGCAGCTAGAAGAGGGTCAGGGCCAAGCAAGCACTCACTCGAGCCTCGCGGTCATGCTCGGTCTCCTCAGCCCGAGCCACCGCATACGCCAGCTGGTCCTGGAGGGCAGAAACCTCCGGAGGAGGGCCCCGCGAACTGGAGCCCGCTCCGCCAGCCATCCCGGCTGTCGCTGTCTGGTGGGCCCGCTGAAACACGGGGCAAACGTCAGTCCAAGGGCTAAGCATCAAAAATCCAGGTCACAAAAAAATGCATTGCATAGACTCACCAGGATCTCCAACTCCTGTCGGATGGCCACCAACTGTCGCCTGGCGTCCGCCAACTGGGCCCGCAGGTCGGCGATCATGTTGTCACGAGCATCCTGCATTGCACATAAGTTAGTACCACATGCATATACATATAGAAAGGTGAAGCAGTTTCATTTCACTTACCCCTGACATACCACCCAAGGAGAGGCGGTCCCCGTACGTAGCTCGGTACCGTCTCATGTAGTCTGTGCTGTCCTGTACATGGGACACCACTGGGACCCCGCCCTGCTGCCAGTCCTGGTACTGTGCTGGGAAGCGCGTGCGCCAGTCCACGATCTTTGCCTTCCCCTTGGTTTTCCGCCCGATGCGGGCCGGCCCATCTACATCGACCCACTCTTGGGCCAGCCCCAACGTCCTCATAACCAGCCTCAGCCGAAGCGGCTCGATCTCGTTCAGGCAATGGACCCACACGTCCCGCCTGAAACGAGGAAGACCCGCTACAACCCAGGGCTGGCCAGCATCGCCCATGCCCAGGTAGGGCCTCCACACCACCTGCATCACCATGCATACATCATGATAGTTACCATTGAGTCACATGCATAAAAACATAAAAAAATCATACGCATCATACCATGGCCTCGGGATACTCGCTCAGCTCCCGACGAAGCGACGCCAGCTGGTAGCCATGGGGTGCTGCAACCACGACCGGCCTCCACTGCCGCGCCAGAGGCACGTCCCTCCTGTTCCCATGCCTAGCCCTCCCCATCAGGAAATAGTAATAGCTCCACACCTGCATCCATCATACATCATTAGTACAATAATTGCATATTTAACTATGGGAATGCATAAATAAAATGTTTACCTGGAGAAAAGGTGCGAAGCCACTGACTGTCGTCTCCTTCTCCGAAGTCTGGGAGAGATCGGCAATCAAATGGGCCAGCAGAGCCGCCCCCCACGCATAGTGCCCCACTCTGTCAAGGTCCGCCAGGATCCCGAGGAAACGACAGTGGATGCCATCCCCCTTCGTCCCCAGCAGAAGGCGGCCCAGGAAGAAAAAAAGAAACCTCCGCAGATCTAGATCCACCAGCTCCCGCTCGCTCGGGTCATGGGTGAAAGCTGCACGGGCATCTGCCTCCAGTCGTGCCAAAAACTCCGCTCCAGTCTCGCTAACCCGCTGGCGCGGGTCGACGAATCCGAGTGCCTCCATGATCTCCACTCGGCCGACTACCCTGCTATCTCTATCAGTCACTCTCATCCCTAACCACAGCAGGTCCAGGGCACTCTCTCGGTAGTCGGGGTAGGTGACCCCGCTGACTGCCTCTCCGTCAACTCGTAGCCTGGTGATCCGAGCTACGTCCTCTAGTGTCGGCACCATGTGCCCCCAGGGCATCAGAAACGCCCGGCTCGGTGCGTGCCACCGCTCCCTCAGTGCCTGGATAAGAGGAAGGTCGAGCCGGAAGGGCTCGATCCTAAGGAAAGCTCAAAAGCCCATGGCGTCCACACGCACCCTCTGGAAGTCCGGCAGCCCGCGGTATGCTGCCACCACCAGGGACCAGCTGATCCGGCCCTTCATCACGCCCTACACACCACAAAATCAATAAAAATACATCAGCATCATGAATAATATTAAGCAATAACACTAGATATTCTACTTATTTATTTTATCTTATCTTTAAAAATTTTAGGATTTTTATGGAGGCGTCCAACGTCTTGGACGCCTCCTCTCTATTTTTCTTTTTTTCTTTATAGAAAAACCCAAAAAAAAAATTATTAATAATATATATATTATTATGGAGGCGTCCCAGGTCCTGGATGCCTCCTTATTTTTTAATTTTATTTTATTATTACGTAAATAAATAAATAAATAAAAATAAAAAGAAAATATGGAGGCGTCCAGGCCCCTGGACGCCTCCTTTTCGCCACTACCCGGCCTTTCTTACAGCCTCTCGCCCGTCCGTTTAACCTATTGAACCACAGAGTGAGAGTTCCGCAGGGCTTACCGGGTCATGATCGTCCTCTCCCGCATCGCCAGCGCCCGCAGCAGCCTCCACGGCCAAAGGAGGAGCCTCTTCCTCCACGGCGATCTCCTCTGCCGCAGCAGCCTCCTCGGCATCATCCCTCAGCCTCCTCGGACGACGAGCCCGTCGTTTCCGCTTCTCTTTAACCTGACTCGGGCCTCCTAGCTCCATTGCGACGAAGGATGGGTTGTCTGATTTGACTGGGTCGTTTGAATGAACAGTAAATGAGCAAAAGGGGGAGGTCCCCCCATATATATAAAATTCATCTTTTTTGGGGCGTCCAGGCGCCTGGACGCCCCCACCTTTTTTTTATTTTTCAAAATTCAAAAATTTAGGGGCGTCCAGGCGCCCGGACGCCCCCAAAACAAAAAAACAAAAAAAATAAAAAATAGGGGCGTCCAAGACCCTAGACGCCCCCAAAACAAAAAAACAAATAATAAAAATAAATAAATAATAGGGGCGTCCAGGCTCCTGGATGCCCCCATAATAAAAATTTTAAAAAATATATAATAATAATAATATAAGAAAAAAAGACAAGAGTATGTATATAATCTAAACAAAATAAAAATACAAAAAAAAAGAAAAATCATAAAAAAGATAATAATAATTAAGGGGACGGGGGTCCAAAACATCAATGCCATATCTTATTCCATCAGAAAAGTAGAATGAGCTACATCAGGGGTTTAGGCGCCTTAGGCCTTAACTTCCCCAGTTCGGTTACATAAGCCCTCCACGGCTCGCATTCTTCCACCACGTGCGCTAAGGCCCTTCCCGCAACACTTGTCTTCCAGTGAGCTTTAATGGCCTTCGCTTCCTTCGCGTCCGCTTCAGTGTCCAACTCCCTCTTCTTCAAAGGAACAACGCCAGTCGGTAGCGGGAACGAATGGCGTGGGATGCCAATCTGGAGGCAGCACCGATGCGTGTTGTAAAGGATGAACTCGGACGCGCCAATCAGTTGAAGATCAACTTCGGGGGAAGGCCTCATGAGGAGATCTAGCGAAAGCAAACATGCCGGTGCACAAGTAAAGAAGCCTTGTGTCACGGTGCGGAAGTGAGACCGCCAGTCTTCACGTTTCTTCAGCCACGGAACGCGGTTCACTACAGTACCACCGAAGCCTAACACGTCGGCTATGTGGTGAAGCGGGCTTTGTTGGAAAAGCTTCGAGGCAGTTGGCATTCCCTCGCGGTGGTCGAATTTGAAGTGCAAATCAAGCCAGCAATTCAAGACAAGTGCGCAATCAAAAGGAGGCTTACCCATGCTCGAGGCAGTAAGGCCGCTGTAAAGATAGGCAAGGACGGCGGGTCCCACCCTCTTTCCACTCCAGATTCCGCGAATGGCACTTAGTTGATCCTCCTCCACTATGTTGTCGGTATGAGGAAACAAGAGAGCACCCGCCAGACAGATAGTGAACCCCTTCATGATTCCCTCCAAATAGTCATCATCTGGTGACCCTCTCAGGGCGTCCATAACCCACTCCGCGAGCTTTTGGAGATCGATCCCCTTTTGAGTACGGACCTTTCGGGCTGCGTCGGGCGGCATAAAGCTTCCAAGGACACTTTCAGAAGTCCCCCGTGTCAGCATCCGCATAGCCTTCACCTTCCCGTCACTCTTGAATTTCTTCAAACCGAGCAGAAGTTCCACCTCCTCGAGGAGGATGGTCACCTCGAAAGTCGGGAAGATAAAAGTGTGGGTCTGGGGATGCCAGATCTCCACTAGCGCGCCCATAGCCGCCCAGTCCATACGAATCTTCTCGTAATGTTTAGCGTGAATAAAGAGCCCCTGCAGATGCCACTTCGAGAGTATGGCCCTCATGCCAATGGAGATATTGGAAGTTAGCTTTGAAAGCCATGGCAGTTTGGAAAACTTCCTCGGGCCTGGGAAGAGTGGATATGGCTGGAAGAGGAAAGAAAGAAGAAATGAAGGAAGTAAGAAGAAGGTTCACGTGGAGAATTTGAAAAGAGTCGACTTACCATATACGACATGATCGTCCCACTCAGATGACCCTCAAGGTCGGAAAGTCGCCTAATCTCGCTGCTAGGCCTGCTCCTCTTCATAACGCGGGAAGACTCTCCTTCCATCATGAAATCTCTAGATTCTCCTCTCCTTCCTCTCCTGAGCTTCCAAAACCCACCTTGGTGCATTTGAATGAACTAGCCTAAGGGGAGTTCTTATAGGAAGGGTAGGGCGCTACAGGACGGAACATGTCACATCAGTGGTCATTGTCAAGATTTTGTCTGGATCTCCTTTGTACTGTGGTGCGATTCTGCTGTGATTCTGCTACTTTCTGATGTTGCTAACCTTTGCTAGTCTGTGCAGGTTTTACTAACGGACGTCTTTGTCCTATCTCATGTCCCACCTTTCATTGGTTGGTCCCACCTTGTCATGCATCATAGTATATGATACCTACGCTACTAGAACATGTCAAGGACCTTGCGGCCCGAACAAATCTGGGATTTGAGTTCCCCTTCAACAAAAACGATGACGATCCCGGAAGAATTTGGGCTGTACGGATAGGCCATTAATTTGTGGTAGCATGGGGATGACGGTTCCGTTCAGTGAGTTAGTACGTGGATAAATGGGCCCCAGCCCAGTATCAGCTCACCGGGTCGGTATCCTGACCCGTTCTTCACAAGTTGACAATATTATCCTTGGCTATTTTCTATTTTAGTTTGTTTTAAATTTTTATTTAAACCCAGCATGCATTCATATAGGACTTTGATTTATTGCGGAAGATCATTCAAGTGATTCGATTGTGAAAGCCGTTGTACTCCAATTCCCACAAATATGAGATATTCCACTCCGAATGAAATACTGAGTTTCCTTGAGACAGCCCTACGCTGCTCTTCCAAAGGAGACCCTTGTTTGGACAGACCCTAAGATATTCCTTTGCTTTTGACCTTGTTCGACCCACCTTGGCCGCAGCACTTCCACATTGGCTGGTAATCGTTCCCCAAAGGTGAAACCTCCGGTTTATGACTCAGGTACTTCCACACCGAGAAGTTGGTCTCTTTTTGTTTCGTGCCTGAGCGCACATCTCACCCTCCCTTATTTGATCTCCGTCCAAACAATCATCAATATTTGAAAGACCTTCTTCAAGGTCGCCTCATTGAAACTTCAGGAAAGATTCCAAACAGTAACGTCAAAAGCGTGTCTCATCACACCTTGGCATCGACTTATCAGTCCGCTCCCACTACATTTCACTCCACTTCGATACCATTCCATTACGTGTCGCTCCCTTGCAAAGCAGACGCCAAGGCGGGGCAGCTGTAGACACGCCATTCTTGACGTCTCCTGAGAAAGTCTCATATTACTATACGACGTCCCGCGACGGCTTACGCATTTTGAATCGCTCGAGTGCTTCCTTTTCTTGGGTCTTCTTCTGTCTTTTTCGGCATCCGGAATCGTCTCGTCACGGCATTCGGACGGCATCAACACCAGTCAGACGCACCAAGAGGTTCCGGAACCAAGAAGGTGTCTGCCGGGCGGTCGCCGATTGAGGACCCGGGTGGGTCTTAATGGGGGCGTCCAGGCCCCTGGACGCCCCCATTCTTTTCTTTTATTTTATTCTTTTCTCAGGGCCCAAAACAAAATAAAAAATATATATATTAGTGGAGGTGTCCAGGCCCCTGGACGCCTCCACAAAAACAAAAATAAAAAAAATATATTTAAAATCCCAGTTGGCATAAAAAACAAAAAATTAATAAAAATATATACATATTTTTGGAGGCGTCCAGACCCCTGGACGCCTCCATAAAAACAAATATAAAAAAATCAAAATGTCAGCCCTGGCACAAAAGACAAAATCAAAATAAAAATAATATATTTTTGGAGGCGTCCAGGCCCCTGGACGCCTCCATCAACTCTCTCACGGGCGCCGGCCACCGAACGACGGTTTGTCGCGTGTGAAAAAATCTAAATTTTGAAGACGTCCAGTCAGCTGGACGCGCCCATTTCTGAATCACGAGGCGCCGCTCACAAAACCACGCGTTGTGCCAAACCGCGTGCGGCCGTCGTCGATTTTCGGTGGACCTATTTGAGGAGTCCGGGGCCCTGGACGCCTCCACAAAAGTATTCCAAAAAAATAAATAAAAATAGAATAAAATATTATTTCGGCCCTGATGGAGGTGTCCAGGGTCCTGGACGCCTCCACCCTCCGGAGCCCTATAAATAGAGGCCCACCCCCTCAGTTCTCGGGGAGCTTGGAAGTGATCCGATAGGCTGCCGGAGCCCAGAGGCTACGGAGTCATTTTCTAACCCGTGGGTTCTTTTATAGGTGGAGGTTCTGCCGGCTTCTCGGGTGCCCACGCTCGCGAGAGGAAGGTCGTCTTCATCCACCGCGCTTCCACGTCGTCCCCACGCTGCCGGAGCTCCGCCGAATTTCACCATCGACACATCCAATAAGCCAACTCTTTCCTTTTCTTCGTAGTTCTTTTGCATTCATCATCTCGCATCCTCCATCCCCCTTTACAAGGGTGCCTCTTCTTATAAACTTCTTGCATCCATCATCTTATTTTCCTCCTACTCGAGTCCGAGAGGGGTTTAAAAGATAACACCAACCAGGTGTGTGTCTTGCCATCATTTCGTTATTTTTATTTCAAGGATTTGAATACTACACCCTCATCTTTCTAATCCGCTTATTATTTGTTTGTCGTTATTTTGCAAGGGTAACCGAGGAAAGCCCTCTCCGTCGGCCGGCCGGAAGGAGAGGAAGAAACAACCCGCCATCTCCCGCTCTTGAGGTAGGCGCGATCACTTTCTTATTTTGGGGTCTTTTGGCCCCTGGCGATCACATCTTGTCATCGAGGCCGCGGCGAGTCACTTCCCCAATGGCCGTTTAAATTTCCGTTCTTATATTCTCTTTATATTCTGTTATATTCTGCTCATATCATCGAGGCCGCGGCGAGTCACTTCCCCAATGGCCGTTTAAATTTTCGTCTTTATATTCTCTTTATATTCTGTCATATTCTGCTCATATTCTCGAGGCCGCGGCGAGTCACTTCCCCAATGGCCGTTTAAATTTTCATCTTTATATTCTCTTTATATTCAGTCATATTCTGCTCATATTCTCGAGGCCGCGGCGAGTCACTTCCCCAATGGCCGTTTAAATTCCCGCTCTTTGTATTCTCTTTATATTCTGTCATCTTATTATCTGCTCATATTCTCGAGGCCGCGGCGAGTCACTTCCCCAATGGCCGTTTCAATTCTTGTTATTTAATTTTTGCACCATTCCCGTCCCCCCGAGGCCGCGGCAAGTCACTTCCCGCTATGGCCATTTAAACCCCCATATCTTGCTATATTATATTTATCCCGCTGGCCCCGCCGGAGCAATCTCCCATGGTGGCCCCTTCTCTCTCTTCTCTCATCTCTGTGTTGCAGCCAGCTAACAACAAAAACAAAAAGAGGAGCCCGCGCGCTCCGCGTTCTTCTCCGCCCCCCCGAACCGCGTGACGTCGCTCACAGTCGACTAGTCCATGTTGGATGGCAACTCGCAGAGAAGGAACTTCCAGTTCAATTGGCACCACAGCCTCTGACCCATAGATGAGGGAGAAAGGCGAACAGTCGGTTGGGGTTTTGTAGACAATACGATAGGCCCAGAGTGCTTCGTACATCATTTCTTCCCAATCTTTTTTATTAGACTTGACAGTCTTTGCCAGCAATGTGCATAATGTCTTGTTGAAGGCTTCTGCAAGTCCATTGGCTTGAGCGTTGTAGGGGGACGATGTCCTCCAGTCAATCTTGTATTTGTCGGCCAGCCGATAAACCTTCTGGTTCCTAAAATGGCTGCCATTGTCAGAGATGACTCGACTGGGGATCCCAAACCGGAATATTACGTTCTGCCGGAAGAACCTTGCAACTAGTTCTCCCGTTACATCTCTTAGTGCTACAGCCTCCGCCCATCTAGAGAAGTAGTCCGTAGCTGCTAAGATATATTTGCACCCTTATGAAGATGCTGTTAGTAGCCCTACCACGTCTGTGCCCCACTGAGCAAACGGCCAGCTTGGTAGGGTGGGATGCAATGGCACTGGAGGTCTCCTTGCCACATTAGCGTGCTCTTGACACTTCTGACAAGCTTTGGCGAACTTGCAGCAGTCATTAAATATAGTGGGCCAATAGTAACCCAATTTCTTTATCTCAATTTTCATCTTGGGGCCAGCCTGGTGTGCTCTAGCTGATCCCGCATGAACTTCTTGCATCACCTGTCCTGCCTCTATTGAAGACAAGCAACGAAGTAGGACTTTCCTTCGGGCATCTGCCATTATTCAGAACAGGGTTCCGCTTCTCATCTCGTAAGAGTCCTTGACCCTCAGGAGCTTCATTCTCTGTTCTTTTTCTTTTGGAAGCTGTTGGTGTTGGAACCACCGCAGGAGGTGTTCTCGCCAATCGGGTTGCTGAACCTCTTTGACGACTGCCACCTCAATCTCTTGTTCGTCGGCCAAGACCTCCGTTACACTGGGGACCTACCGGCGGTTGATCACTGTTATATTCAGGCTTGTGTCTGGCGGGACTGCCAATGAACTGGCCAGCTTAGCGAGGGCCTCTGCCTGAGCATTCCGACCTCGGTTGATATGCTTGATGCTGATGAAGTAGAATCTTGACATCAGGCGGGTTGCCAGCTGGTGATAGGGGAGGAGCTCTTGCTTTCGCACGTCGAACTCTCCTTCCAGTTTTTTTATAACTAGCATGGAGTCTCCGAATGCTTCCAGCATCTGAATTCCCATGGATAGAGCAATTTGCAACCTGATTATCAAGGCTTCATATTCTGCTTCGTTATTTATGCAATGTTTGTTTATGGAGCAGGATGTGTGCACCACTTCTCCTTCTGGGGATTTCAGGACTATGCCTGCTCCTGCCCTGACTCTGGCCGATCCAGTGGTGGAGGCGTCAATTCTGGAAGCGCCATCAAAATATAGCTGCCACAAGGAGGGCTGCACTTGAACGGCTTCTAGGGTTTCATCTTCAGGAAGCTCCGGCTCCAACGGGCAGTCCCCGGGTACTGGGTGCTCAGTGAAGAAGTCTGCAATAGCTTGGCCCTTGACGGCCTTGCGCGGTACATAGGAGATGTCAAACTCCATAAGGATTACCGCCCATTTTCCCAGACGACCCTTGAGTGTCGGCTGAGACATAATATATTTCAGGGGATCCTCCTTGGATATCAAGCTGATTTCATGCGACAACATGTAGTGTTGAAGCTTCTTAACTGCGAAGACCAGTGCCAGACAGACCTTCTCAATATAAGTATATTTCTCCTCAGTTCTGACTAGTCTCCGACTGAGGTAATAGAGGGCTTGCTCTTTTCCTTCTTCATTATTCTGGGCCAGCATTGCCCCCAGAGAGTTATGTGTAGCTACTATATACAGTATTAATGGCCGTCCTTTCACCAGAGCACCCAGCACTGGGGGAGTCTTCAGATAGTCTTTCAGCTTGTTGAAGGCTGTCTGGCAATCTTCATCCCAATAAAAGGGGACATCTTTCATCATCAACTTATGGAAAGGATGGCATCGTCCAGATAAATTGGAGATGAAACGCCGGATATAAGCCAAGCGGCCTTGTAGTGATCTCAGCTCGGAGATATTCCTTGGTGGAGGTAGCTCCTGAATCACTTTGATTTTTGCGGGGTCTATCTCGATCCCCCGATATCGGACGATGAAGCCCAAGAATCTTCCGCTCGACACTCCGAACGCATATTTCATGGGATTCATCTTCAGCTCATGCTGCCTCAGCCTCTTAAAGACGATCCGGAGGTCTTGCAGATGATCTTCTTTTCTTCTGGTTTTGACCACCATGTCATCTATGTAGCACTCGACCTTGTGGTAGAGCAACAGATCGAAGATTTTGGTCATTGCGCGCTGATAAGTTGCGCCAGCATTCTTTAGTCCGAACGGCATCCTCTTATAATGATAAATGCCTTTAGGGGATCGGAAAGCAGTATGGACTCGGTCATGCTCCGCAATCCAAATCTGGTTGTAACCGGATGACCCGTCCATGAATGACAGGGCCTCATGGCCGGTTGTAGCATGTATCATGACTTCCGTTATTGGCACCGGGAAGTCATCTTTGGGGCAGGCTTTATTTAGATCTCGGAAGTCGACACATATTCGGATTTGTCCATTCTTCTTCTTCACGGGGATGATATTCGCCAGCCATGTAGTGTACTGATTTTCTTCAACAAATCCCACGTCAATGAGCTTGTCGACTTCAGCACAAATTTGAGTAATGAGTTCTGGCCTCATGCGCCGCGGTGGTTGCTTCACCGGTTCGGCCTCAGGGCTGATTGCCAGCTTATGTTGTGAGACAGTGGGGCTTATACCCAGCATTTCTTTGTAAGTCCAGGCGAAGCAATCCCGGTACTCTAATAGCAGCTGGATGTACAGCTCCCGTTCTTCTGGGGATAGTTGGGCGCTAAGGAAGGTAGGCCTAGGGTCCTCCTCATGTCCCAAGTTGACTTCTATCAGTTCATCGACTATGGCTTGGCCTCCGTCTTCTATCTCCGGAGGTGCCGGTTGGAGGTCAACAAAATCTGGAATACCATCTTGAGGGTCGAGTACTTCGACTTCCTCGTCTGACACCACCAGAGCTTCTTGAGGTTTCCCTATTTCTTGTGCCAGCGGCTGCGCAGATGATTTTATTAGCCAATACGCTGCCGTTGCAGCTCCCAGGGACGAGAGAGCAGCTTCAGTGTTTGTAGATAAGGTTGCAGCCGCGATAGGCTGGTAGTTGTTTATTACCGGGCTTGGACAGCATCCCGATTTTTTAGCAGAAGTTGAGGAGGTCTCGCCTTCTGGGGCAGTTATACCTTCCGTGGAAGTGACTTTTCCTTTCTTGGTAGCTGGTTCCCCTTGATTGGAGTTGACCAAGGCTTCCCTGATTGGCAGAAAGGGTGTTAAAGTCATCATTAGTAGGACTCCACTGGAGGGAGAAACTCCTGCTTCTTTAATGTCTTCGGCTTCACTGCTGCTAGCCGTATCAAATTTGGCTTGAAGGGCCGTTTCTTCAGGGTGGACCTGCTCCCAGCATCGGCAGGGGACCGAGGTCTCTATTTCTTGATTTCCGGATCGAGCCAGTTCAACATGTTCAGCTTCCACCGGGTATTCATCAAAGGTTGCCCCTAGAGGGCTATCTTCAGTAGGATAGAAGGCGGAGATAGTGTCCACCTCGTACCGCCCACTGTAATAATATTCCTCAAGGGTAAAGCCCAACCCTGGATGTTGAGAGACACGCCTCATTTCCTTGTCCAGGTTTGCGGGATACCACATCTTCTGGAAAGCTTCCTTGCCCTTTTGAGACTGATCGGGAGGAATGTGTTGCTTCTGAAACATCCTGGCCATCCGATCAGTTGTAAACGCCAGACCCTGGACAGGAACCGGCGGGTTGCTTATATCTTCGGGGAGGCTACAGTCTGTGTCTTCCCGAGTGGGATGCTCCTCAGCTATATAGAACAAGCTGTTGGGTCCATCTTCCTGTGTCACCTCCCAAGTCTTGAAAGGCTCGATAGTGGGGTCATCGAGGCCGAGGACTGGCTTGATAAGGCCAGTTGGGACTCCGATGTAATTGTGCTGCGGATTGACCTGCACTTCATTAGCTTCGGGGTAGAATGCTGGAGGTGTTGTTCTGCCCACGTCCCCGGATGCTGTGATATGGGAGACCACCTTGGGCTTGACATGCCCGCGCGGCGGTGGTGGATACCAACTGCTGCCGGATGTGCTTCTGGATGCCCCCGCAGGGGTCTTAGCTTCAGAGGTCTTCTGGGAAGGCCTTGTATATAGGTTGGCATCTGCCAAATGACACTCAAACACCTCGAACGGGTGGGGGTCTGCAAATATCCTCTCCTCCTTCCCCTGGAGGCTGTATTTGATGCATTGGTGGAGCGTGGAGGGCACCACCATATTTTCATGCAGCCATGGGCGGCCGAGCAGTGCCTTGTAAGAGGTGCGGGAGTCAATGAAAGGAAACTGCACCGTTGTAGTGAAATCTGCTAAGGTAAGGGTGAACTCTGCCACTCCCATTGACACTTCGCATTTTTGATTGAAGCCGGCGATACGCATATCCCTGACTTTCTCGAGATGCACGTTAAAGTGGTGCCTCTCATATATTCTATATGGCAGGATGTTGACTGCTGCACCGGGATCAACAAGAATCATGTTCAGCTCCCTTCCATTCAGGTGCCCCTTCATATACAACGGCCTGTTATGGCTGATGGTAGGCAGTAGCATGTCTTCTGGAGTGAAGGTCATACTGGCTTCCGGTATAGTTTCAGCTATGCAAGTCTCGAAATGAGTAGGCGTTTGCAGAGCAGCAATAATCACCTGTCGGGTTTCTTCACTCAAAGAAAGGATCTCCCAGATTGTAAATCGAGTAGGGAGCTTCTTGAGTAGCTTCATTATTCGGCTCCCGGCTCAGACATTGGAGAGCTTCATCTCTTCGGCCCATCTGGGCTTGGGGAGGTTTTGATTTGCGGGCCCTGACGGACCTGCTTCATCTTCCTCAGATTCGGCACCTTTCTGGCTGGTACCGACTTCTAGGTCTTCTTGGTTAGTTGTTGTAGGGCAAGCTCCATTTGTATTTGGCTCTTCAGCATGTTGTGCGAGCTACGGGTGAACGATCCCGAGCGTAGGGTTAGCCTCCTGGCAAGGCTGTTTGCCCTTGGACATCTTCATAAATTCAAGAAATGAAGGGACCCCCTTGCCCCACTCTTGGTATATAGGCCTGATGGAGGAGGGATTTGGACTCCCTTGACCTCCGGCGGAGGTGTCTTGTAGGGTTGATCCCCTCTGAACTTGATGTTGTGGTTGGGTGGTGGCTGGCGCCCCCATTTTCGGTCTGATCGAGTGGCATGTGCAGCAGTTGCGGCCTTGGCCTTGCCTCCCCCAGCATGGGGCATGAAGCAAATTTCCTCTTCTTCCTCCTCTCCGAGCAGGTTGAAGAGTGCTGACAAGGTATTACAGGAGACAACCTGTACTTTATTGGCCCCAATGGCCTTTCTTTTCTTCTTTTGCTTCTTCTTCTTTTTTGCTTCTGCGGGCGGATGCCCCCAGAATAGACTGCCCTCTCTGTCGGGTGCCTCTTCAGCTTCCTCCTTTTGTTCAAGTGAGAGCTGCTCTAATTCTTGCCACGGGACGTAGTCCCGCACCAGCAGAGGTTTCAACTCGGGCTGCACATACTCGTCTAGCCCTTCAATGAGGTTTTGCAGTCGAAGGACTCCAGGATTGGTTTCCTTAATCACTGGCAGCGGAGTTTGTCTCCTGCGCTTATGTGTATGTATCCTGATAGCTGGAGGTGGAGTGACCCATACGGGTGCTGCCACCGGCGGAGCAGGCCGGGGTGTGACACCACGGATATATGCCCCCTCTTTCAGGCGGGGTGCCCTCTTCTTCTTGTGCTTCACAGGGATCTGCTGCCATCCCTGTTGTTCTTTCGCGGGCTCCAAGAAATGAGCTTCGTAGGTGCTCCGCGTGCTTGTTTCAGAGATCTCCTCGGGCAATGCCTGGTATAGGGAGATCATGTTAACTGCTGCCCTCCTCCGAGGGGCTTCATGTGGCTGAGGAGGGTCCACTTTGTACTCTCCCAGCTCAATTTCATTCTTCTTCACCATCCCTTCGATGATGTCTTTGAAAACATAGCAGTCTTCGATTGGATGTCCTAGCATCTGGTGGTAGGGGCAGAATCTTGGATTGTCTTTTCTTTTCATGTCCTCCGGCCTTCTTGGCTCTGGCAGGGTGACCATGCTATATTCTGTTACCTAGTCGAACAGGACTCGGGTCTTGTCTTTTGGAAAGGAATAGGCCTTCTTCATTTTGTCCCTTAGTGAAGGACCTTCTTTACCGTCTGGGGCTTCTGTAGGCTGTGGGGTGACTCCCTTCTTGCCTTCACTTTTCTGTTGTTCGAATGCCTTTATGTCAAGAGCGTTCGCTTCTTTAGGCGACGAGCGTCGGTCCACTGCTTTACCCTTCTGGGTCATGCTGGCAGCAGATGTAGGGGTAGGTCTGGCCAGGAAAGCTTCCACCTCGGCCACGATATTATTCAATCGGTCAAATGACCGTATTTCCATCCTGATCATCTTTTCCAGAACCTCCCTTCTGAGATTCTGTTTGCATATCTGCACAGCGTCCTCCTGATGCGGGGGCCGCTTGCACCTCATTCCGAGGTTCCTCCACCTCTTAATATAATCGAGGGCTGTCTCATCGGCCCTCTGTTTTGTTGAGTAGAGTTCGGCCACTGTGACCTCCCTCTCTGTGACATGGAATCTTTCCATGAACTTCTTCTGCATATCTGGCCAGTCGCTGATCGACCCGGCCGAGAGGCTAGAATACCATTCAAATGCGAGCCCCGTCAGCGAGGACCCAAAAAACTTCAGCAGATATGACTCGTCGATGGCCAAGTCACCCATGACAGTCATATAATAGGCTATGTGTTCTCTCGGGGATCCCTTCCCGTTGAATTTATCGAACTTGGGCGGCTTGCTGATTCCCGGGGGAAGCCGCTTAGCAGCATGGTGTTGCGGGTATGCACCCGATATGCATCAAATGCGACGTAGTTGCCTTCACCCCTTTCTGCGAGCTTCAGCTCGATCATTCTTTCCACCATCATCTGGTTTATGACTGCAGGGTCAACCAGATCTGGATAGAAGTGTGCCGGCTGCAGGTACGGGGTGACCAGGGTGGTCGCCTGTGGAGGACGCAGCAGCGGGGGTGTCTGGTGCGCCTGAGGGAGCACCGGTGGTAGTAGCGGCTGGAGCTGTGGTGGCCGCTGTTGCATTGTCGCCATGCTTGGCTCTGACGACTGAGGTAGTGTGTAGAGTGGTGGAGGGCCGTCACGATGGACTGCTCCCCGAGATGATTCACCCTGGACTTCGGGTGGTTTGGAAGCTGAGGATTGTTCAGTCTTCTCCATCAGCTGCTTCTTCAGCAAGTCTATCTCTTGCCGATATTGTTGAAGTAATATCAAGACCGATGGGTCTATAGTGGCTGTAGTGGGGATAACTTCTGCTGTCTCTCCGGACGTACCCTCGGGCAGGATGTCGATGGGAACGTCGTCTTCTTCCTCTGCCGTCACCACATTAGCGGTCAGGACGGGGGCCTTATCATCCCACTGGTGGTAGACCTGGGGTTGTTTTCCTTTATTCATTATCAGGAGCTCCCTTGCTGCTTCTGTTCTGCGAGTGCTCGGCCTTGGCCGTTCGGCCAACTGAGCCAATTCTCGGGGGTCTTCGGGAAGCTCCCCATATCGGTGGGATATACCAGCCATGTTGCAGGTGAAGACCTGCATCCTTTTCCTTTGTCGATGGACCCTTCTTCTAATTTCCTGCGGGAAGGTCAGCCTCTTGAACACAGAAACTCTTCTTCTTTCTTCCCACTCGGGGATGGCTTCATCGGCTTCGATCTTGAAGCCGCTATCATATCCATTGTCGTCGACTGACGACACCATCATTCTTTCTGCCACATCTTCTTCATCTGCCACTGACGGGCAGTAGTCTTCATCGGCGGCGGCTACTTGCATCAGTCGCTATTGCCCAAGCGAGGGGTTGCCTAACCCTCGAAAATAGTTTCTGACCAAACAGGTCATCTCTTCTTGATCCCGCTCCTGATGTAACACGGGGGATGATTGTCGACCTGCTGTAGGAGGGATATAAGCCAGCCGAACTCTGTAGGCGGGTTGTTGGAATCTTCATCCCGTGGCTGGGACGTTGGCTTGACGGGCAGCAGCCCGGAAACTTTTGCGACGCGGAGGATCGGCAACCACTTCTTCTTCCTTCTTCGGGGGCAAGCCCCTTTCTCTTCTCTCTTCCGCCCCGTCATACATAGGACGGCGGCGAATGGGTGTCAGCTGGTGGACAGGTTGGGCCCGCTTGGGAACCCAGACTTGTTTGAACTTTCTCGGCCTGGGGGCCGACCTTCCTTGGCCATGGTGGCCGATTTCTTCTCTTTCTGCCCTCCTTCCAGCGAGGGCCTGGTATGTGTTGTGGACAGGGATGGTGGGCATGATTCGGTCTGGGGCCACCCGTGCATTGCGTCCGTTGAGGAAGACGCGCATGCCACCAACCATCATAGATTTCCCAGACTGAGATAGAGTTCCGGTAATCACAACAGCACTTCTGTGGGCCAGGCGACGCTGACGTCCTCCAGGGTGTTTGTTGATAGTATTGGGGTGGATCCCACGTATGACGTGGTGCACCAGATAGCTAGCGACTGGGGCCGGACTCTTGGATGAGTCGTTGCAGCAGGGAGCCTTCAGAGACTCCACTTTCCCCACAGCTTCCTTGACAGGTTCTGGGGCTTCGACTTCCAGCATATCGACAAAGGCTAAACCCAAGAAGTTGGGGAAGCCAACAGCGGCAGGGAAGCTGCCGAACTCCATGGGTACCACCAGGTACCCTTGTGCGTGCCCAACAACGATCGAAGGACCAAAGCCAACGCCAGTTAATCCATTGGTTGTCATCGCTCGCCTGTAAAGACAAACAAGCCAACGATCAGTAGCCTTTGAGAGGGCCTCGAAGCCCAAATATCCCAGCAAAGAGATGAAAGGTGCCACCATGTCCCATCGGGTGTGCCAGACTTGTTTGCGTGTCTTTTTTATCTTATTTATTATTTCACGTGTCGATCAACCGATTAACTAACTGGTAATTAACTGACTGATTGACGACACGGGTGTGCCCGTCACGTGAGTGACGAGTTTATTATGCGCTCATTTTGACCCGTGTCGGGCGAAAGTGAGGTTCGGTCGGGACCAGCAGTCCGCCATACCATAAAGGTTATGGCGTTAATTACATCCCCCACGAGGAGGGAATACCTTTGATTAATTGCCGAGATAGTGGGCTGTCGAGGCCGGAATAAAGGATGCAACGTTATGAGCACGACAAGATCACATGCGATTTATTTATCATGCAAGGGGAGACATGATTCATTAAATTAGAGACCTTGGGTACGTGGTGGAGGACGTAGGTCCGAAGACCATCATCGCGCATAGCGGAGACTTCCGATCGGGCGTAACCCGACCTTCCATCAACGCCATTCGATATACCCGAGGGTCTATGCAAGCATGCAGGCATGATGATGATAACTATACTGAGCATGGAAACAGAATTATGACAGTAAACAATGCTTAATCACATTCATTGATCCCCGTCAGAAGAGAGGGAAACGATAGCACAAGGGTGATGACGAAAGCAAAGTGTTCACACACATGATAGTCAACATGGTAAAGAGGTTATTCGGAGCATGAACAGCCCTTGCCTAACTTAATCTACCGCTGGTTAGGGTAGTCAATATTGACCATGGGAGGCCAGGATTGCCCTAAGAGTGAACGAGAGATTAGAATGACATAAAAATGTGAAACGGCGTGAGAGATAGCTTCCATGGCACGGTAAAGCGTAGGTAAAAGGGGTTAATCCGGCGCGGCCCTAAAACCCGTTAACACGGCGCGCAAGGCACGGGGCGCGCCGGTTAAAGGCACGCCAGGAATTGACCCAGGAAAAGAAGAAGAAACATGAGTCACAAGTTAATACGGCGCCGAGGGGGGCCGCACCGTATTAAGGCGCGCCGGTTTAAGGCCACGCCGTTTTAGCTTATTTTTTGATGCATTTTCGAACCTTTTGAGTTTATTAAGCTTCCATTGAGCATTTTAGAGTTGTTTAGACCAACTGTTTGTTTGATTGAAGTCCAGGAACCTCTGGAAACAATGCAGTGAGTCAGTGCGAGGTTCATACTCGAGCACTGAGTCAATTGAGTCCAGAACCAGTATCTCATTATAGCTTTAGTTATGCTGAGTCTGTCCAAAATTTGACAGTATCTCCCCTGAACATGAAGAGTTACAGGGGAGAATCGGGGTCATACTCACTCGTGGAGTAAGCCCCTAAACCGCCGGTATGCACAGAGGCACACAGCAAACCCCATTGGATAGGATACCCCGAGGACTAGCCTACGAGGGGCACCAAGGCTCCGTAAGGGGAAAGATAGAGAGATGAGGTCATTGATGATGGGAGCATCACCCCGAGGGCTAGCCTACGAGGGGTGGACAACCCACAGCTTATGACTCATCCCGTGGAGGAATTGACCATTAGGAGAGTGGAGCTCCGAGGGCTAGCCTGCGAGGAGCATACGTCTCTTGGCCTCAATTGGGTCTCAGGGTGTCGGGGCTGAGCTTATTAGGCTAGAACCCCTTTGTTACTGTCTACTATGATCTTGAGGAAACCTCTACCATCGAAGGGTAGGGCCCTCAATCATCCAGCAGCTTATGTAGAGCAACGGGGGATGTCCCCCTCCCCGGGTGATTGAGACAAAATAAAGAAATCTCGGAACGGTTCACATGACTATGATGCAGAGGGGGGGTAGTCAATGCACAGGCGAGACGAGCCAAACATAGAGGCATATGCTTGAACTGTTACGGCGCAATGTTAAGTCGATGCATCTTGCAATCCCAAGAACGACTCCCACCTCGCGAGCCACAGGGCAACAGGAAGGGAAGAGTCAATGGGAGTTAGACCCTCGACATCACGGTGGAAAGAAGCATACACAGAAGCATAGCTCTGTCCACGGAGGGGATGCGGAGACCCTTAAATCAAACACGAGCATGGTCGAAGGGAAAACCCCGGGGAGGGGTGTTTCTGTACCCCACGGTGCTTCGGGGCATGATCGGGGCTTCGGGGAAACCAGAATCAGAGAACACGCGCGGAAGACCTTAAACATACACATCGATGTAGATAGAGAAGGAGACAGAAGTTTCAAATCATTCATTCGACCTGCTGGTCCAGACATTCATATACACATTGCCATCCCAGAAACGGGAATGGGCCATCGTTAACACGTTAAGAGTCCGGCGCCGGCGTCATTGCTCGGTAGCCGTTTATCGTTTGCAGAGGAAAATACAGTAAAGAGAAGAAATCGTAGAGGAGGGGAGGGGTCGGCTCATATCATTGCCATCCCTCCCCTCTCTTGCTTACAGTTGGTAGACGGAAACCCCCAAAGAGGAAAATTCACGAAAAGTAGAGAGAGATAGACGCCGGCGCCCACCTGTTCTCAAAACAGAGTATCGGCCCGCTTCTCCTTCTCCGGCTCCGGAGGACTTCAACCAGAACAGAGGAAGATGGCCGTCGAAGGACGCTCGGACAGAAACTCCCCTCTTTCAAGAAAGCTCTCTCTCCCTCGAAAACTTCTCTTGAAAGACTTTCTTCTTTTTTCTAGGCTCCTCCTCCTCTTCTAATCGAACAGCCCGTATATATATATATATATATACATCGGTTCAAGACTTCATGCGGCGTGGAGATTTGGCGTGTCGGGGAAGGGCTTCTACATCCTTTGCGCGCCGACACAATAGGCCGCCGGATAAGGGGCTTTTTGCGCGCCGGGCTCAAGGGAATGAGATGGGGGCACGCCGGTTTAAGGCGCGCTGTGTTAGTGCTCCTCGCACGCTTCGAGCCAGTCGATGAGTCTGGGGATGATTCCGGGGGTTACCGAGAACATTTATCTTGCCAATGCTCCTCGAAACCTTGACGAGATGTCTTTTCGAAGCTCCCAGGTTGACGTACGGCCATTCCCGAGACTCCAGATAGCTTTGATTTGATCATACGGGCTTTCCGCTGACACGGCCTTTGGCTCTATGATTCGTGTTGCCGGCTCGGTCCGGCTCGTGCCCAATGCTCCTTAGGGGGTGGTGTAACACCAGGGATAGTTCCACCTGAGCTGGGCGATCATTCGGCCACTAACGGGCCCATCTTGGCGGGAAGCCGTACCTGTGCCGGGTGATCGGGATCTTCTGCCGTTAGAGCTTTGGGTCCTCCGTCTCGGGGAACCAGGTGGACTCCTTCATCTTCAGGAGAGCCTTTCATAAGGCGGGAAGCCACTGGGTAGACCGTCGTCCTTGATCGGACAACGGGTGTAGTGTATGCGGCACGACAGAGTCGATGCCGGTTCATTGGGCAGGCTTGATCGCACTACCGGTTGGTTGTGAGTTTTTCTCGGCTCTCCTGAGGTGAAGTCCCCGTGTCCATACGGGGTGATTCGAGGCTCTGACAGCTTGAGAAATCTTCCATATGTTGATCTTTATCGGCTTCTGTGCTTCAGCGGCCCGGGTCATTTGTCCTTATGGCTTGGTCGCCGACGATCATATTTTGGGTGCCAACAGCTGCTCAAGGTGCGGGCCGCCGACCAGATAGTCAGACATCTCAAGAGGATCCCGACCCGGTTCACCATATGGGAGATGCTGTCCTTGGATTAAGAAACACGGCAAGCCATTATTGCTGCACTCCAAACACCAGCACACCTTGAAGCCTGCCTAGTAGAAATATCACTTGAAGTGGCCGTGGCCTTCATAGAAGATGATATGATTTTGCCCACCTGTAGTCATAATAGGCCGCTCTACATGAAGGGGTAACTGAACGGCCAGCCTATCAACAGGGTCCTGATCGACCCAGGGGCGGCAGTGAACATTCTTCTCTATCGGGTGTACCAGAAGCACTACTTTGATGTACATCTGGTCAAAGTTAGGAACATCAAGATTGCTGGTTTCAACCAAAAATGTGAGGTACCCATGGGGGTCGTCGAATTCAACTTGACCTTTGATGATTTCACCACCATGGTCTAGTTCCACGTCATCAACTCCAACACCTCCTATAAGGTGTTGCTTGGTCGGCCTTGGCTACACCAGAACAGAGTGGTGCCTTCCACCCTGCACCAATGCATCAAGTACCCTTGCGTGGGGAAACAAGTTAGAATCTTCACCGACCTCCACCCATTCGAGGTGTTCGAGTGTCATTTATCAGATGCCAATATATACTTAGAAAAGGTGAAGCAAGTTCCTCAAGTCGCCCAAGACAGGGGAAATAAGAAGGTGGAGTCGGGAGGTTGGTTTCCTCCACCGCCCCCAGCCTATGTGGCTCCCTCACATGTACCATTCATTGCACAAGAAGGAGGGGTATTTAAGACAGCTCCTCTCGCCATCTACCCTACACCGGGGACACCCTGCCTCGAAGATCTGCTGGAGGATGTCAGAGTCCCGACAGGGATCATTAAGCCCATAGCAGAAGTCGACTGCCAATTAACCGAGTAGCTGAGAATTTTTGAGGTGCCTAACCCCGAAGGGCCACCCACTATCTTTTATGTTGCCGGGGAAAAGCCAGTCAAAGAAGATGATGATTGTTGATTCTCTGACGAACTACATGACCCGCACGTCCCCATCTTGGGACTTCCCCACATGACTGACCGGGCGGTCGGAGTGGTGAGAAAGCAAAGGATCCCCCTCTATCAACCCTCCAACCGGAAGGAAATGTTTGAAAGGATGTGGAACCCGCCAAACTTGGATCAGAGGCTGCTGCAAATCACCAAGCACCCCGGCCTAGGCTTTTCAGTAGAAGATTATTATGAAACTGACGTTATATCAGTTTTGACCCTGTCCGACGATGACCCCACTGAAATTGCAGACTTGCGGGAAGCCCGTCGAGATATGTATTCCACTCCTCCAGTCGAGGAGGCGCAAGACGAAGAAGTGTTCCTTTGGAATCCTCTCCACCGCAGTGGCACGGAAGAGGCTTCCTCCTTTTCTGAGGGGTCAACCTCAAAGGATCACGTCACCAGGGCGTCCTCACCCCGGCCCGTTGGCGAAGCAAGGAGTGGTAGTGTGGGTTGTGCTCCAGGTCCTCCTCGATACGACCCCGTCATGTATGCCTTATACTATAGGCAACAACGGGAGATCGAGACGTTAAAGGCTGGCCGAATTAACCTCGCTGGTGGCCGACCTGATCCAAAGTTCTCTCTGCCCAGGGGGCGACGGCGCATCCCTGTCCCGAGACGCTAGTCTTGACATCTCCATCCGGTCAAGGAGGGAAGCAAGAAATGTAGTGAGCCCTCTAGCCGGGAGGCCAACTAGGCGGGGCCTGACCTTGCAAGAGAAGCTGTAGAAGTCCTACTCCTTCCCAAGGGAGAAGACTCGGGGTATCTTTGATTGGGCCTGCCACTATGGCAAGGTCTCCCTCCCGACGTCCAAGAGGCCACTGGATGTCCGAAGAAGCGGTGAACCATTGTTCTCTCTCTTTCACCAGATACTGGGTCACGCCATTGAAACATGTTATGTCTTCAAAGACATTGCTCAAGGCCTCATTGACAGGGATGAGCTCAGAATGGGAGACTATGTGGTGGCCCCACCGCATCCCCACACGACAGGCAGCCCCAGAACATGAGTCTATACAATATCCATTCAGTACCGACTGCCTGAAGATATAGCTACCCCGGCCCCTGCCGAGGATATCTATGATGAGTACATAGAAGTGCCCGGGGTGACCCTGTGCCTATCTACTCCAGGGAACCCCGTGGGCCCACCGACTATAGCCCAAGAGCAATGCAAGGTGAATGCAGCATCCACACCCGACCACGGGGAACGAGAAAAAGTGGATGGCATCCTCGAGCCCGAGGACAATGAAGACTAGGACTTTGTCGATTTGTTGCCAGCCCCGCCAGAAATTGAAGATGGCGGCCAGGCCACCGTCGACGAACTGGTTGAGATCAACCTTGGCACAGAAAGAGACCCCAGGCCGACCTTTCTGAGCACTCTTATACCCCCACAGGAGAGGGAACAATATGTGAAGCTGCTGCAAGAGTTCAAGGATTGCTTCGCCTGGAGCTACAAAGAGATGCCCGGACTCAGCCCTGAAGTGACTCAGCACATTTTGGCCATTGATCCCAAGATGGCGCCAGTGAAGCAGTCTCCTTGGCACATGAGGCCGAAACTGATAAATCAGATCTGCAAGGAAGTTGACAAACTCATAGATGTCAACTTCGTGGTAGAGAACCAATACACCACCTAGCTGGCCTACATCGTGCCGATAAAGAAGAAGAGTGGACAGATCAGGATTTGCGTGGACTTCTACAACCTGCAAAAAGCCTGTCCGAAGGATGACTTCCCGATGCCTATCACCGAAGTAATGATCGATGCAACCACTGGTCACGAGGCCCTATCTTTTATGGATGGATCGTCCAAATATAATCAAATTTGGATAGCCGACCATGCCCGAATTCACACAGCCTTCAGGTCGCCTAAGGGGATATTCCACTACAAAAGGATGCCCTTCGGCCTCAAGAATGTCGGCGTCACATACCAGCGGGCGATGACCAAGATCTTCGATGAGCTGCTATATAGCAAGGTCAAATGCTACATTGACGATCTGGTCATCAAGACCAAGAAAAGAGGTGATCATCTGAGTGACCTCAGGGTCGTCTTCCAGAGGCTCCGGCAGTACGGGCTGAAAATGAACCCATGAAGTGCGCCTTCGGCGTCTCTAGCGGGAAGTTCCTCGGCTTTATTGTCTGGCATAGAGGGATCGAGATTGACCCCTTCAAAATAAGAGCTATCCAGGAGCTACCTCCTCCGAAGAACCTAGGGGAGTTGAGGTCCTTGCAGGGTCAGCTAGCTTACATTCGTAGGTTCATCTCCAACCTGTCGAGACGCTACCAACCCTTTCACAGACTGATGATGAAGAATGCACCCTTTAGTTGGGGTCACGAATGCCAGCACTCATTCAACCAGCTGAAAGAGTACCTGAAGAACCCGCCAGTCTTGGGGGCACCTGTCAAGGGCAGACTGCTTGTTCTTTATATAGCAGCTATCGAACATTCACTGGGGGCAATGCTTGCCCAGAATAATGACGAGGGGAAGGAGCAGGCTCTTAACTACCTCAGCCGAAGATTGGTGGGTGCGGAGGCCAAATACACCTTGATCGAGAAGGTTTGCCTTGCCTTGGTCTTCGCGGTCAAGAAGCTGAGGCACTATATGATGTCCCATGAAGTGAGTCTAATATCCAGAGCTGATCCCATCAAGCACGTTCTCTCCCAGCCAGTCCCGAACGGGCGTCTTGGCAAGTGGGCCGTACTGCTGATGGAGTTTGACATCACCTACGTGCCGTAGAAGACCATTAAGGGGCAAGCCGTCGCGGATTTCTTCGCAGCACACCCTGTGCCCGAAGACTCCCCGTTGGCCACGGAGCTACCTGAAGATGAAACACTGGAGGTGGACCAGATCCAACAAGCCATCTGGCAACTGTACTTTGACGGGGCCTCAAGAATAGAAATGACCCCGTCCGGATGCACCAAGGTATGGGCCGGAACTGGCATCGTCCTCAAATCTCCAGATGGGGAAGTAGCGCACACTTCCTGCTGCATCAACAAGCCCTACACGAATAATGAAGCAGAGTATGAAGCTCTGATCATTGGCCTCCGAGTGGCCCTCCAAATGAAAATCAAAATGCTGCAAGTATTTGGCCACTCACTGCTTGTTGTCACGCAGGTCCAGGGGCAGGTTGATGTCCGGAAACCCAAGCTACTCCCTTACTATACTAAGGCGAAGGTGCTCATGGAGCAGTTATACCTCCTTGAAATAAGCCACGTCTCTAGGGGAGACAATGCACAATCCGACGCCCTGGCAAAGCTAGCAAGCTCGTTGGTAGTACCGCCAGATGGATTGCTTAATATCCAAGTGATAAATCAGCACCAGGTGCCCAGCATGATAGAAGAAGAACTAGAAGAACAAGAACTGGAGGTCGCTACAACAGAAGCCGTCGGCCTACCTGATTGGAGAGATTCTCTGATGCAGTGGTTCAAATACTAGTAATTGCCCAAGCAGAGAGAAGAGAAGATTAGGCTAATCAGAACTAAAGACTCTTACGAGCTCTGAAACGGAATATTATTCTGAATTGTGGCCGACGCCAAACAGAAACTACTCCTTTGATGCCTATCCATTGAAGAGGCTCGGAGGGTTATGAAGGAAGTTCATGCTGGGACCGCTGGTGCACACCAGGCCGGACCAAAAATAAATATTGAATTAAAGAAGCTCGGCTACTACTGGCCGGTAATGTTTGACGACTGCTGTAAATACGCTAAGTCGTGTCAGAAGTGTCAGGATCATGCCACTGTACCTAGAAGGTTGCCCGTGCCGCTGCATCAAACAGTGCCCAATTGGCCGTTTGCCCAATGGGGAACAAACGTCGTGGGTCCTTTACCTGCGTCATTGGCCGTGATGTGTCACAACCAAGGACTTAAGCAAGCAAGCACATTTGCATTCAAATGGACCGATATGGGCCACCGCTCTCCCGTCGCTCACCCAAGCCAGGGGTAACTTGGCGATGCCAAGTGGAGGTCGTGAGGCTTGGGCCCTTGCTGGTAGAGGGCCAGCAAGGCCAAGGTTTGCTCCCCAAAGGTGTGGAGGCCCAATTCGATGGGACCGATGAAGTGCCAACGGCACGGGTTACACTCCTCTCCCCCACGGTGATCGCTTGAAGCAATGGAGCTTAAGGATCGGGCTCTCACTCTCACGTCCAGCAGAACTATGAAAGAATATTGAAAGACAAGCACAAATGAGAGCAAAGTTTGGAGCACTTACTCGATCGGTTTGAAGAAACCGGTCCCCCTCGGAGACGAGGGCGAGAAGGGAGGCGAGTGTTCCCCACACGCTGCGCCGGGGAAGTTTGACCTGCTCAAATAACTACAAAACTACACCTCTCGCAGGAGGGGGGATCTTAGGGTGGCGGTTAAGTGACACTACATCCAAAACTACCTCCACACAAGGAGGGGACTTCAGCCGGCCAAGCGGGGAGGGGTGAGACCAAACTAAAGAGGAACTAAGAAGCCGATGTCGATTCTGTCCGATGTCTGTGCTTCAGGACTGACTGATGGTCTTCACGATGCTGTGGCCACTCCAGAATTTTTTCGAAGACGAGACCATTTGGAGATTCTTCGTAGCTGGATCTGGATGACGCTTGAATTTTTTTGATTTCTTCGGGCACCGCTGCTGGTCGGGGTAGGGGCTTGAACAGGGTGGCAGACCCTCAGCTCTGACAGCTTCAGGTTCCCAACAGCAGGAAGAAGAGGGTGCCACGATCGCTCCCGAGCTCAGAATCAGGTGCCGCCAGAGTCGTTGGAACCTTTGATGAGTCCTCTTCTAAGAAAGACCGACGGGGATGCCAACTGTTGTCAGGGTCGGCCGGTAGACTCTGAATACTGAGGGAGGGTCGGTGCAGACTGAGTGGAAGCAGAACCGCGTACCCGGGGAAGAAAATTGATAACTTTCAGGTACAGTATCCAAAATGGTCTCTGCTTCTTGGAAATGATAGAAGACTCGTAGTAGAAGATTTTTCGAGAAGAACTCTCAATCAGATTCCAAACAGGATCGTCGCAGTCGAGCTTCCACTCCGGCTCTGGTCTCCTGCCAGGGAGGCTTTGCGCAGTCGAGGGAGAATGGCTTCCCTGGTCGATCACGAACTCAGAATGGGACGGGACTACTGCCGTTGCGAAGAGGACGTGGAGACGCTTCCAATGATGGCTCTTGGGAATCTAGGAACATCCGGAGGAAGCCGTGATCGCCTCTGAAAACTGGTACTCTTCTGCAGGTCTTCAACTGAAACTGGTTCACCGATGAAGATCCTGAATGACCACCGAAGGAGCTAGGGAAGAAGTGAATGGGGAAGGGGAGAGGTTGAATGGTGGGGAAAGAGTGTGGGGGAGGTATGGAGGGAGGCTAAGGTAGTGTGGAGGTGGAGAGAGAGGAGGAGGGTGCAAGGTTTTGCTGGTTCAGCCAAAGGGGAGGGTGTAATGGGTGGTGGAGAGTGGAGGGAAGGAGGGGGCGGCCTGGGCTAATGGAAGGGCTGGGGGGGAGACCTAGGGCTGGAGATGGGAGGGGTTTTCAAATTCAAATGGGCTTAGGGAAGTGAAGGGTTGCATGGGAGGGAGGGCAAAGTGTGTTGGGAAAGATATGGGGTGGTTGGTGGTTGGAGGGTGGAGTGGGGATTGGGGGTTCTACTCTTGGGACTAGGGGGTGGAGTAAAGGGGTTGTGGGGAAGTGGAGTGGCCTTAATGGGGTAGGTGGGAGAGTGGAGTTGGATGGGGGAGGGAGGAGAGAGAGAAGGGGGCGAACCCCTCTTGGAGGGAGAGAGAGAGAGGAGAGGGGGGGTAGGTGGGATTCACTCCCTAGGGCTTCTCACCCAAATAATGGATTCACTCCACTAAGAAAATTTTAACTCTCAAATGGCAATTTTCATTCATTCATTCATTAGTTCCAAATGAGGGGAATGTGGCCCTATATATAGGCAACCCACATTCTACAAAAAGACCCTGACATTTGACTCAATGACAAATAACCAAGGGGGTAAGGGCACCCTTGGGCCTAGCCCAATGCATTGGGCCCAATAGCTAACTAATCAACCTAATGACACTCAAACTTAGGGAAATAAGCACAAGACCTAGGGACATGACTCAAATAAAATAAAAATTACATCAAAATGACTCAAATAGAAAGCACAAAATGGATAATTGGGCCTTTATAGAGAGAGGCCCGAACTCAAATATCGTCGGAGTGTGAGGAAGACCCGAGCCAAAGGGAGTCACGGGTGATGCCTCCATCAAATCCCCTGGGCTGCGAAGAGCTCGACTCCGTCGAGTAGGGGTCCATCTGGCTGTGATACTACTCGAGAAGGTCGGGATCCAGTTGCTAGAGATCCTCCCGACTCACCCACGAATCGTCCGAAGGAGGCCGATCCTTCCACCTGACGAGATAGCGCTCGTATACCTTGCTCCAAGTGGTAGTGACTTGTTCATCCAATATTCGTTCAATGCGCTCACGCTGGGCTCTCTTGGCTGGTGGTCTCTCCTCACAGGTGGGTGCTCTCTCAACGGAAGGAATAGACTCAATATCCTCACTGGGTACCACCGTGGGTCCCTTATATGGCACTAGGTCGGTTACATTGAATGTGGGACTTACCCCATACTCCTCGGGGAGATCTAACTCATAGGCATTAGCACCAATGCACCTCAGGACCTGGAAGGGACCAGCCCCACGTGGCCTCAATTTGGAGATGGCTCCCGGGGAGAGCCTCTTTGTCCTTACCATCACAAAGTCACCTACATGGAATTCTTGGTGACGCCGATGAGAGTCGGCCAGCCTTTTATAAGTATCATTCTTCTTGCTGATGTGCTTGCAGATCTCTTCATGCAATTCTTTAATATGTTGTGCAAAAGACTCGGCTGAAATGGACACTCTAGCATGCTGGGGAAGGGGAATGAGATCGGAAGGTTTTCTTGGTTTGTACCCATGCATGGCCTCGAATGGACTCATCCCTATGGACTTATTGATGGAGTTGTTATATGCAAATTCGGCCTGTGGTAAGATGAGATCCCAATTCCCGGGACGATCCTCAACAAGACACCTAAGAAGGTTCCCAAGGCTCTGATTGACAACTTCGGTCTGGCCATCAGTTTGAGGATGGTAGGCTGTGGAGAATTTGATGAGGGTACCCATCAAGTGCCAAAGAGTCTTCCAAAAATAGCTAGTGAACTTGACATCCCTATCGGAGACTATAGTCTTGGGTAATCCATGGAGACGAACAACCTCATCAAAGAACAATCGGGCCACATGGGAGGCATCGGAGGTTTTGGAGCATGGGATGAAATGGGCCATTTTGGAAAATCTGTCAACTACCACATAGATTGAGTCATGCTTTCTTTGAGTCTTGGGTAGTCCTAGGACAAAGTCCATGCTTAAGTCTTGCCATGGCCGGTCGAGGATGGGGAGTGGGGTATATAGGCCAGTGTTTTGTTTCACCTGTTTGGCCGAAGCGCATGTGCGACATTGACCCACTACCTTGCCTACGTCTCTCCTGAGACTTGGCCAATAAAACTGTCCCTCAACTAGAGCAATGGTTTTGTGAACCCCAAAATGACCAGCTAGTCCCCCTGCATGTAATTCCCAAATCAAGGAATCACGGAGTGTTGTCCGTGGAATGCAAAGCCTTGGTCCCTTGAAGAGGAACCCATCCTCTAAAACAAATCCCTCATGTTCCTTGCTAGAATGGGCAGTCAAGGTGGTATAGATGTGCCCGAAGTCGGGGCAGCCAGAGTACTCATCCTTGAGCCTATCAAATCCGGTCACTTCCACTTGGATAGTGGATAACAAGGAGACTCTCCTACTAAGGGCATCCGCCACTCGATTCTCACTCCCTGCTTTGTGTTTGATGACAAAAGTGTAGGATTGAATGAACTCAACCCATCGGGCATGTCGGGCATTCAGCTTTTGTTGGGAGTTGAGGTATTTGAGGGCCTCATGGTCGGAAAAGATGACAAATTCTTTGGGCAACAAGTAGTGCCTCCAATGTCGGAGGGACTGAACCACGGCATAGAACTCCTTGTCATAAGTGGAGTATCTTGTCCTAGCATCACATAGCTTCTCACTGAAGAAGGCTACCGGGTGTCCCTCTTGGCTAAGAATCCCTCCTATTCCTATCCCGAATGCATCGCATGTGACTTCAAAGACTTTAGAGAAATCGGGTAGGCATAGGACCGGGGCTTGGGTCAACTTCTCCTTAAGTTCTTGGAAGGCTTTAGAAGCTGATTTGGTCCACACAAAAGTCCCCTTCTTGAGACAATCGGTGATCGGGCCAGTGATAGTGCTAAATCCTCAAATAAACCTCCTATAAAAGGTGGCCAACCCATGGAAACTTCGGACCTCATGAAGGGTGTGGGGTTCCGACCAATCAAGAATAGCTTGGACCTTCTCGGGGTCCATGGAAACACCTTTGGTAGATACCACAAATCTTAGGAAGGTGATGGATGTGGTCATGAAGTGACACTTTCCTAGGTTGGCAAATAGGCTCTCTTGTCGGAGGACGGTGCAAACTTGCCTAAGGTGGTCAAGGTGGGTCTCTTGGGATTGGCTGTAGATGAGGATGTCATCGAAATAGACGACTAGAAAGATCCCAATGAAAGGCCTAAGGACCTCCATCATAAGACGCATGAAGGTACTTGGGGCATTTGAAAGCCCAAAAGGCATGACTAACCACTCAAAAAGACCGTCTTTGGTCTTGAAGGCCGTTTTCCATTCATCTCCCAGCCTAATCCTAACTTTGTGATAGCCACTCTTAAGGTCAATCTTGGAGAAAATAGTGGCTCCGGCTAGCATATCAAGCATGTCATCAAGCCTAGGGATGGGGAACCTATACTTGACGGTGATCTTATTAATGGCCCGACTATCCACACACATTTGCCATGTCCCATCCTTCTTAAGAGTGAGAAGGGCCGGTACGGCACGTGGACTTTTGCTAATACGGATGAAGCCCTTACTAATGAGTTTCTCTATTTGCCTCCAAAGTTCGGCATGTTCCGTGGGGTTGAGGCGATAATGAGGAAGGTTTGGAAGAGTGGCCCCTGGTACTAGATCAATTGCGTGTTGGACATCACGCATGGGAGGAAGTTGGTCCGTGAGCTCCGTCGGGAACACATCATGGAATTCTTCTAGGAGTTGTTGGATTTCTATGGGATGGGGGTTGGAGGGGGTAGGTTCTCCTAGGCAAATGACCACCACACATAAAGGTACCCCTTGAGCTATCTCCTCCTCAAGCTCTTTCTTGGTGATGAGGTGAAGACCCTTGGTCAACCCCGAGGTCCCACTTTGTTTGGGAGTTTGTGTAAGGGATTGGGTTGGAGGGGTGGAGTTCCCCAAGACTTATGTGGTGGTGGGGTGGTGTCCTTGAGGGAGAGTGTCCCTCTTGGGCATGGGACGTGGTGGGGAGGGGTTAAGACGGATAGTCCTACCCTCATGTTCAAAAGTGCATGTGTTGGTCCTACCCAAGATGGTGGCATCTACATCATAAAGCCAAGGTCTTCCTAGTAGGATGCTACCCACTTCCATGGGGATGACGTCACACCATATTTGTCCATGATATGAAGAGAAGGTGAGGGGCACAAGGCATTGGGTGTTGACCAGGATGGAGTTGTTGTTGATCCATGAGACCCGGTATGGATTTGGGTGGGGGGTAATAGCAAGCCCAAGGAGCTTAACGGTATCGGAGGATACGGCATTGACACAACTCCCACTATCCAAGATCACTTTTCTTACATGGCTCCCTATCTTGACAAAGGTGTGAAAGATTGAGGTTCGACGCCAATCCTCTTCTTGGGGTTTGGTGAGGGTGCATATAATCACTCCTAGATGGGAGTTGGTAGGTGGAGTGGTGCGATCTAGACCCGATTCAAGGTATTGGGCCTCATACTCTTCTTCCCAATCTAGGGAGGCTTCATGGTCCTCAACAACACTCTCAAGTTCCCTTTGGGGTGGGGGAGCTTCTTCCTCAATAAGCAAACTAGACAATCCTTTGGATGGACATTGCCCAGCAAAGTGGCCAAACCCTTGGCACCTATAGCATTGTTGACGCCCGCTACTCGGAGTGGTTCCTACATTTGGGCCTTTGGGAATGTCTTCCCTCCGTGGAGGAGGGTGACTAGGGGTGGTCTTGTTTGGAGTGATGGTGGGGGGAGGGTTGTAAGGCCTTAATGGGGCATTCCCACTTGGGCTAGGGGCTTTCATGGGGGTGGCCAGAATGGGTCTGATGGGGACATCAAAGTAAGACCGTCTGCATTTTGTTTACATTTATGTCCTTTTATATTTGTATGTATACCCTTGTGTTATATGGGTACGTAATTGTAAGTCTTAGTGGGTTTATATGCAAAAGTCCAGTAGGCCCAAGTAAGGGGGCCCTCACCCCTTTCTCATTGGTCCACCTAAACCATGTGGGGCTGGTCAACCATCCTAGGTGACCATCTAGAATGTTGGAATGCCAATTGACCACATGGGAGACAAAGGGGGTAAAATTTCCAAGGTAGGCTACCTACCCATTCAACCCCTTCATCCTAGTCAAGGGGGCGCCCCCTTCCACTTGCATTATTTTATTTTTTTTGTGTGTTGATCACATTTAATCTAGGCCATCCCTTCCTGTGGACGTCGAAAAATGTCGATGATGATCATACGGCATGCACGTCTCGACACTCGAGAGCAAGCCGAAGATGAAAATGCCAAATAAACCTCATGCCTCGCCCGATCAGGATGAGGACTCGCTTGGTGGTCCGCTAGCCGATGAGGGAGCCCCCCGGGCGGAAGATATGGCCACAACTCTACAGCCGTCCGTGCCGAGAGCTGAATCAAAGAAGAGTCGGGGACTCCGACACAGCCCGACGTGCACCGAAAGTCACGCAGAGTCTGGGACCGGGCCCCAAAGGCTGCGAATGGAACATTGTAGAGGTCATACATAGCAACCGGAACCTTCCGGGAATGTCGACATTCACGCAAAATGGCCGCGACTTCGAGAAGAATCCGTTTAGTGCTTAAAACGGCACGAGGGGGCTTTAAAACGGCGCGCCTTAAAACGGCGCGCCCCCCCTTTAAAACGGCGCGCCCCTTTCTTTGTTTAGCTACACGGCGCGCTCGAGGCCTTCATCTTTGCTTAAAACGGCGCCCCTTTGAATATGGCGCCGTTTTAACCCCTGAACCTATTCTCTGAAGCGCTTCCGGCGTGCAGTGAAGCCATCCCGTCATCAATGCGGTCCCCTATTTCCTGCGAACAGCACGTCGACGAACGGTTTAAAACGGCTAGATGTCTGCTTCGATCCGTTGGGCAAACGAGCATATGCCGTAAATGGAAACTCTCGAGCCCTGCATCGTCGAACGCTCACTTCATCCGTCGGCCGCCCATTCCCCTGCAAATGATGAAAACAGCATGGCTAGCGGTCGATACGCTAGCGAAGGAGGAGGCCATGCCTCTACCCCTCTCCCGATCACACTGTAGCCGCGGCGGAGGTGACGTCAACGACAACGGCACTCGACACGGTGACACGGCAGAAGCGTTGCAGGCGAAGCAAGATGGAAAGAAGAAGAAATAAAGAGAAATAAGGGGGGGGGGCCTCTCCCTTCGACAGGGCCACTGCTCTCCCTATAAGTACAAGCCCCAGGCAAGAAGTAGAAAAGGAGGGACGCTCTACTGGCGGCGAAGCCCTGCTCCGAAGTGTGAAGAGAGAAGAGGGTGAAAGAAAGAAGGGGAGGTGAGGGGAAGAGAGCTCGGTTCCCTCCTTTGTCTTTGCATTTCCTTCTGCCCCTTTGATTTCCTTTTGGTGATCTTCATATGTAGACCTTTGTCTTCGTATTCCCTTTCAATGTAACCGGAGTTCGGTCTGTTGTGGAATGAAAGGAAAACTCCCCTTTGGGAGATCTTGATGCCCCAAATCCCCCTCAATACTCAGCCCATAGTGGCTCTGTTTTTCTCCCTACCGCCGTGTTCTTGTGTAGACTTCGGCTCTCACGCGGTCTTCAGCCACGCGATCACGGCAACCCTCGGGTCGTCGGAGTTCCTTTGTAGGCTGGCCCTCAGGACCTCCGGCCCCGAACGGGGGGAGTCGATACGATCGCAACAACCCATGGGTCACCGGTTTCCCTTGTAGGCTAGCCCTCTGGATCTCCGGCCCCAAATGGGGTAACTTTACTGGTGTCGTTGCTTATGCACGCACCGGGATGTTTCGAGGCCGTCGGAGTTCTCTCCGCATGGCGCGCCCCATCTTTTCCCCCAGACCCTTCTGATCTAGGGGAGGTGCTGCCCGATTTTCGTCAGGGCCAAGAACAAGTGAACATACAAGAACACCAAGAACGATGAATAAATGTATCATAGAATTTTCCCACGGGTGAAAGAAAAGAAACGCACAGTAAACTCTGTGAACTGAACCCCCTGAACAAAACACTTGAATCATCACGCTAATCCGCCTAAACAAACGAGTAAAACACTTAAATCTTCTTTCCGTAAACATAATCCATCCATAAGATGAACAACTAATCAATAAACCAACTTACAGTTCAAAGAAACAAGAAACAGAGCATAAAAGGGTTGAAATGAAATCTCTTTGAAGCTGTCTCAGCATGGCCCAATCCGGCGCGGTCACCCCTCACCGCGCCGATTTAACACCACTCTCGTAACCCCCCCCCCCCATTTTCTTTGAACACTAAAACGTCGCGCCCCCATGGGAGCCTCTCTACCCGGCGCGCCCTCCTACCTCGTTTAACCATTAAAACGGCGCGCCCCCGTGGAAGCCTCTACCCGGCGCGCCCCATGGCACCTCCCCCCTTGTTCAACCCTTAAAACGGCGTGGCCACAAAACCGGCACGCCCCCCCCCCTAACGTCCTTAAAACGGCGCGCCTCCTCTCCATCTCTTTCACTGTTCACCTTGAAACGGCGGCCCCATTTCCTCCCTTGGACCCTAAAACGGCACCCTCCTCTTGATACTAATCCGGCGCGCCCCGTCCCTGTTGCTTCCTTAAACCGGCATGCCTGAAAGGGAGAAAATGCTTCATCAAATGATAGAAAAGAATTAAAGCTAATGAGTAAAACTAATCGAAAGTCTCCCCTCTACTATAATCCAAATTTTGTTCCGGGGGCGCTGCCCCTGAAAACCCCCGCAAGGGGCGCTGCCCCCTTGACCCCCGCGACCTGACCGGGCAGGTCGAACCCCGCGACCTGACCGCGCAGATCGATCCGCGTGCGAGGGCGCACGTTGTCGAGTTTTGGCTTTACACTTAACAACCCGCTCCCCCGGACTGTGTAATGATGCCCCATGGTGTTGGACGCGGACCTCGGGATCCCCGACATGGTCATGATCCGTGCACCTCTCGGGCCGATAGTTCATCAGCTTGACCCACTTCTTCCGGGATCCGATCCCGCACCCACATGAAACGTGACGTACCTACGGTAGATATCCGAATGTCTTTGTTGTTACCTTCGATGTCTCGAATACGGACTCTCGACCGAATACCGGATGGTCCGTCAGTGACTGATTTATATATATATACCGGGATCTAATCCCGCACTTGCATTAAATTTGCCGCACTCGCAGCAAGTATTTGTATGGTTTGAACGTCGTTTTGCATACCGATGCGGAGGGTTTAAATCATGTCAACCTAACTTGCATGCTTTAATGAAGAACGATCTTTAGGTCATTTGGCCCCTTTTCTTGGCGATTAATCAGAGGTCTTCCCCTCTCCGAGGGGATGTAATTAACGTCGTGGCCTTTATGGCGCGGCGGGTCTCCAGTCCCGACCCGATATCCACAATCGTCTGATTAGTCAGATGGAGCGCACCCCGGGCTTCGGACCACTCCAGTCTTGAAGCCCGAACACATTGTCACCTAGGTGACTGGCACGCCCTCGCACTAGATAAACCGATAAACTGATAAAAAGAACACCCCGATATCTCTACACCTCGAATTTCAGTGCGTTCCACACTTCCCCATCCCTAGATCCAATGGTGGAAATTGGATTTGATGTGTAGCATATATATACTTGTATTTTTCCATTTAGAACAATTAATGAAAGAAAAATCCATTTGGAGCAAGAGTGCTTGGTGCGCCCCCTACCTCTCCCCCTGGTGTTCTTCCTCCTCAACCCAAATTCTAGAGTGGATCTACCTTCTATCATCTCTTCTCTATCTCCGGTAATCATCGGTGCTGCCGCCGCCGCCGTTCATGCCGCCATCGAGCCGCCGCGAAGTCGTCTTCGGTATTCTGTCCATCCAGGATAGGAGCACCTTCCCCAAATTTCTGCTCCCACCTCCTCTGGAGCTGAAATTTTCAGGAGTGGTTCCCCTCTTGAACCCCTATCTTCAAAAAAAATTCAAGTCAAAATTCCTTCTTTTACTATTTTCCCATTTTCGGTCTTCAGGTCATCCCAGATCTGCCAGGATTCTGTCTACAGTGATAGCAACCCTGCGTTCTCCATATCCGGACAACTTTTTGATTTTCTCAGGAACTCCCAATTGTATTGGAAGTTCTGTCCACCTTCTTCTATCACCACGAATTTTCTTGATTTTTGGTTTGCCATCTATATATTTTCTAAAATTCGTCCAAGTTACTAAATCTGTTCTGTCTACTTTAGTCTAGATCCGATGACCAGTCAGTGCCAAATTCATAGTAAATCGTCGCCTCTACCAATCCTTCCACAACAATTATCCCTGGTTTCCTCTCTTGAATCCCTACAACTTTGCTGAAGATTTCAACTTCAGATTCGGAGGTCTACCCATCAGTCAACGCCAACTCTCAGGAAAAGAAGTTTCTACCAGAGCAAATCTAAAGAGAAGAATAGCAGCCTTCAAAATTCGCCCACCAGAAATATAGAGCTGGTGATTTTTCTGTGATCCCATAGGGTCGAAGCCCTTCGAATCCGCTTTCCAATGGCGCTGGTTTCGTCGCATTCCGACATCGGTGCTGGTCACAGCAAGCGATCTCGTCGGGCCGCGCGCCAGAAAATAGAATCGGCAGGTCCGTGGCCGGTTATTCCGGCGGGTGCCGATCAGAGCCGCCCGGCTTCCGGTAGACGTTCCAGTGTGCCGCCAGCCCAGGGAGTGCTTCCCCAAGCGTCCCCACCACAATGGTACCACCAGGTCCCACACGGCTCCTCCGGCCAGCACGTGGGCCCCATAGTCATGAGTTCGGGTGCTACCGAAGAGACGAGAGAAGCCGCCCGTCAACCCAAAATCGGTCCTCCCAGACCAACTTGTGTAGCCCTTTACCTCCGTGCGTAGAGTGGGAAGTGATTTATTTCTGTAATACTCATGTATTAACTATCCCGGGAGTACGAGTTCGGCCGGGTCCGTCTTCCCCATGCCGAGAGCGTGGAGGTATCGTTTTCGCTCCCTTCTCGGCATTTGCTTTCTTTCGTATATATATCTTTATGTCGCTACTAGAGAGCATGTGTAGGGATATCTAGCTCGCTATATAATGTTTATTACCGCTGCTGCGAGAGAGAGAGAGAGTGACCGTCCCGTGACCCGATCCGGGCACAAAAGAGAGCCGATCACCCTAGCTCATTGTCGGTTTCTCAACCGCGCACGTCCGACGCTTCCCTCGCTAAGGGACGATCGTGAGTTTGCATAGCATCCAAAGATCGCATTCCAATTGGAGTCATGTCCGTGGTCCGTCTCCCATCACTTTTGGTATCAGAGCGAGTTTGAGTATAGGGTGTCAAAAAAAAGGGGTGTCATTTACGTCTAGCCATAGTCATTGTCTAAGTCGTGTTTAGGGTCATCATTGTTTAAAAAAAAAGTGTCTTTTGGGTCGCATTTACATCCCTTTACTTGGTATATCAAAAGGTGTTGTCTGAATGTTAGGCTACGCCTATCGGGAAGGCCGCACACTTGCGCGAGTGATCTTCAGATGGGTTATCTCCGCCACGTACCGAGTTTTGGTTAAGTCTAGGTGCATTAGTTGTGTTTGCATTAGTCCGTGTGTATGCATATCCATGTCCGCTACCCATGGCCATTCCCCAAGACCATACGTCCGAGTGGTCATCCTTTGTGGCCCAATTCAATGCCATCATGACCCGAGCCTTTGGTTTTACCCCTCTCATTATGAAAGCCACTCTACCCAACAGGTGCACAACGGAACTCCATTTCACCGATAGGGAGTCAGATAATTGGGTTTCTCTTGACATCGTGGAGTCCCTCTCCAAGACAGGTGAGATAGTCCGCAATGGTGATTTTGCTTGTGTCGAGTTCTATAGGAAGATCAGCTCCGTTCTTTATGCCGATGGTGCATGGTGCAAGATCGGCACACTTGCTGGTCCATGCATCATTTTAGGGCAAAAGTGGTTAGGAGAGAGAAAGGCCAATCTTGACTGGGACAAGAGGACTTGCACCCTATGCCCACCTTACCTACCCGGCAAGATCACCCTCGTATGTCCAGTCACTCAACCCCAGTGGCCCACTCCACATTCGGAACCATTATGCTTGGAGCCATCTCATCCCGAGCCACCCGTGTTTCTTACGGGGACGCTATACATAGCCGAGCCGCTTATTAGTTGGCTCAAAGATGGCTTGGTCCCACTCCCTTACCCATCCATGGACCCTACCCTACCTTTAGTGCCCGCCAACTCTTACCATACTACATTCCGATCCTGTCACCATGTTGACACATTGGGTGACCTTATTCTTGGTTTAGGTTGGCAATGGCAGTTGACACATTTATTGGCCCGAGGCTTCGACGAACCCGCTAGTCTGAGCTTCACCCATCCAGACTTAGGGTCCATTACCTCTGAGTGCACCATGGGTTGTCTCACCACGGACATTCTATTATTCCTCCCTATGTCGGTCGAATCCGACATCACTCCCTTTTGCCCAAGGGAGGAATCTTATTTCCTACACATGTCCGTCGTCCCACCGATCATAATGTATGGCGGTGATTATGAATTCTAAACTTGGGACCATGTCATGTTGGAACCCATCTCACGGGGTCATACCTTCTTCGACCCTTTTGACCCCCTCACTAGTGAATCTCCCGAGCCTCCATCTTCACTCCACTTCCTCCGCGGAGTTCACTATCACGCCTTTTCCACTCGGGTTAAACCACCTCTACATAGCCATAGGTCCGAACCATCATTTAGGGGTAATGAAGACGTTGGTTTCCCCGATCCATCTAAACCACCCGCACCTCCCGGACTTCCCACATCCAAGCCCAATGTCCATGATTGGTGCATCGTAGGATGTCTAGGAGTTCCCCATGATGTCAACCTCCGGTTACGTCAAATGCATGCATGGCACACATTCGGGTGTCCTGGACCGCCGTCATCCATGTACGGGTCGGACTAACAATAGGTTTGTCTAGAGTCATGCATGTGTCTGTTTCTTATTTGTGTGGTTTGCATATGTGTGTTAGTGCATGGTGCGTCTGCATGTGTCTTTTGTAAGCTCGTTGTTGATCTCTTATGAGTAAGAGGCGAGTGGACTCGCTCGATGAGTATGGGATCGATTCTACATCTATACCCGGATAAGTCACCTACAGGGACTCAGCTGTGATTCCTAATGAGTCTTCAAGCCATCTCCTCCCATTTTGAGAGTGCCCCACCCGGAGTGTCCACCTCTAGCCCACAGCAGCTTGTGGATATCGAGTATATATGGAATGAGCAGGTGACAGTCACTTGGAGTGGAGCCTACCCGCGTTACTTGGTACGGTGATGGATCCGCCGGAGTACTCGAGCATCCATACCCCTACTCGATGGGGTCGAGTTCCTCTCACCCGGGGAGAATTGATGGGGACATCGAAGCAATACCGTCTGCATATTGTTTACATTTATGTCCTTTTATATTTGTATGTATACCCTTGTGTTATATGGGTACGTAATTGTAAGTCTTAGTGCGTTTATATGCAAAATTCCAGTAGGCCCAAGCAAGGGGGCCCTCACCCCTTTCCCATTGATCCACCTAAACCATGTGGAGCTAGTCAACCATCCTAGGTGGCCATCTAGAAGGTTGGAATGCCAATTGACCACATGGGAGACAAAGGGGGTAAAATTTCCAAGGTAGGCTACCTACCCATTCAACCCCTTCATCCTAGTCAAGGGGGCGCCTCCTTCCACTTGCATTATTTTATTTTTTTTGTGTGTTGATCACATTTAATCTAGGCCATCCCTTCCCCATCCCTAGATCCAATGATGGAAATTGGATTTGATGTGTAGCATATATATACTTGTATTTTTCCATTTAGAACAATTAATGAAAGAAAAATCCATTTGGAGCAAGAGTGCTTGGTGCGCCCCCTACCTCTCCCCCTGGTGTTCTTCATCCCCAACCCCAATTCTAGAGTGATATCTCTCCCTATTGATCCTCTCTACCTTCTGGTTCATCTTTGGTGATCGCCGCCGCCGCCGTCGTGCCGCCATTGCGCCGCCACCATCGTCTTCGATATTCTATCCATCCAGGATAGAAGCATCTTCCCCGAATTTCTGCTCCCACCTCGCACCTCTTCTGGAGCTAATATTTTAGGAGTGGTTCCCCTCTCGAACCCTTATCTTCAAAAAAAACGTCTAGTCACAATTCCTTCATTTGGTATTTTTCAATTTTCGTTCCCTTCTATTCCCAGATCTGCCAGGTTTCTATCTATAGTGATAGCAACTCTGAGTTCTACATATACGAACCACTTTCTGATTTTTTCAGGAGCTCCCAATTTTATTGGAAGTTCTTTCCACATTCCTCTATCGCCACAATTTTCTTGATTTTTCTTCAGCCCTCCACGTATTTTCTAAAATTCGTCCAAATTCCCAAATCTATTCTATCTGCTTCAGTTTAGATCCGACCACCAGTCAGTGCAAAATTCATAGTAAATCGTAGCCTCCACCAATCCTTCCAAAAAAAATATCCCTGGTTTCCTCGCTTGAATCCCTACAACTTGGATGAAGACCTCAACTTCAGATTCGGAGGTGTACCCATCAGTCAACGCCAACTCTCAAAAAAAGAAGTTTCTGCCAGAGCAAATCTGAAGAGAAGAAAAGCAGCCTTGAAAATTTGCCCACCACAAATACAGAGCTGGTGATTTTTCTATTATCCCATAGGGTCGAAGCCCTTCGAAGAAGCTTTCCAATGGCGCTGGTTTCGTCGCATTCCGACATCGGTGCTGGTCACAGCAAGCGATCTCATCGGGTCGCGCGCTAAAAAATAGAATCGGCAGGTCCGTGGCCGGTTATTCCGGCGGGTGCCGATCGGAGCCGCCCGGCTTCCGGTCGACGTTCCAGTGTGCCGCCAGCCCAGGGAGCGCTTCCACAAGCGTCTCCACCACAGTGGTGCCACCGGGTCACACACGGCCCCTCCGGCCAGCACGTGGGCCCCACAGTCACGAGTTCGGGTGCTGCCGAAGAGACGCGAGAAGCCGCCCGTCAACCCGAAATGGGTCCTCCCGGACCCACTTGTGTAGCCCTTTACCTCCCTGCGTGGAGTGGGCAGTGATTTATTACTGTAATACTCATGTATTAACTATCCTGGGAGTGCGAGTTCGGCCGGGTCCGTCTTCCCTACGCCGAGAGCGTGGAGGTATCGTTTTCGCTCCCCTCTCGGCATTTGCTTTCTTTCGTATATATATCTTTATGCCGCTGCTAGAGAGCATGTGTAGGGATATCTAGCGCGCTATATAATGTTTATTACCGCTGCTGCGAGAGAGAGAGTGACCGTCCTGTGATCCGATCTGGGCACAAAAGAGAGCCGATTACCCTAGCTCATTGCCAGTTTCTCAACCGCGCACGTCCGACGCTTCCCTCGCTAAGGGACGATCGCGAGTTTGCATAGCGTCCAAGGATCGCACTCCAATTGGAGTCGTGTCCGTGGTTCGTCCCGCATCAATTTTGGTATCAGAGCGAGTTTGAGTCTAGGGTGTCAAAAAGAAAGGGGTGTCATTTACGTCTAGCCATAGTCATTGTCTAAGTCATGTTTAGGGTCATCATTGTTTTTTAAAAAAAAAAGTGTCTTCTGGGTCGCATTTACATCCCATTACTTGGTATATCAAAAGGTGTTATCCGAACGTTAGGCTACGCCTATCGGGAAGGCCGCACACTTGCGCGAGTGATCTTCAGATCGGTTATCTCCGCCACGTACCGAGTTTTGGTTAAGTCTAGGTGCATTAGTTGTGTTTGCATTAGTCCGTGTGTATGCATGTCCATGTCCGCTACCCATGGCCGTTCCCTAAGACCATACGTCCGAGTGGTCATCCTTTGTGGCCCAATTCAATGCCATCATGGCCCGAGCCTTTGGTTTTACCCCCCTCATTATGAAAGCCACTCTACCCAACAAGTGCACAACGAAACTCCATTTCACCTATAGGGAGTCGGACAATTGGGTTTCTCTTGACATCGTGGAGTCCCTCTCAAAGACAGGCGAGATTATCCGCGATGGTGATTTTGCTTGTGTCTAGTTCTATAGGAAGATCGACTCCGTTTTTTACGCCGATGGTGCATGGTGCAAGATCAACACACTTGCTGGTCCATGCATCATTTTAGGGTAAAAGTGGTTAGGAGAGAGAAAAGCCAATCTTGACTGGGACAAGAGGACTTGCACCCAATGCCCACCTTACCTACCCGGCAAGATCACCCTCGTATGTCCAGCCACTCAACCCGAGTGGCCCACTCCACATTCGGAACCATTATGCTTGGAGCCATCTCACCCCGAGCCACCCGTGTTTCATACGGGGACGCTATATATAGCCGAGCTGCTTCTTAGTTAGCTCAAAGATGGCTTGGTCCCACTCCCTTACCCATCCATGGACCCTACCCTACCTTTAGTGCCCGCCAACTCCTACCATACTACATTCCGATCCCGTCACCATGTTGACACATTGGGTGACCTTATTCTTGGTTTAGGTTGGCAATGGCAGTTGACACATTTATTGGCCCGAGGCTTCGACCAACCCGCTAGTCTTAGCTTCACCCATCCGGTCTTAGGGTCCATTACATCCGAGTGCACCGTGGGTTGTGTCACCATGGAGATTCTATTATTCCTCCCTATGTCGGCCGAATCTGACTTCACTCCCTTTTGCCTAAGGGAGGAATCTTATTTCCTACACATGTCCGTCGTCCCACCGATCATAATGTATGGCAAATGATTATGAATTCCAAACTTGGGACCATGTCATGTTGGAACCCATCTCACGGGGTCATACCTTCTTCGACCCTTTTGACCCCCTCACTAGTGAATCTCCCGAGCCTCCATCTTCACTCCACTTCCTCCGCGGAGTTCACTATCACGCCTTTTCCACTCGGGCCAAACCACCTCTACATAGCCATAGGTCCGAACCATCATTTAGGGGTAATGAAGACGTTGGTTTCCCCGATCCATCTAAACCACCCGCACCTCCCGGACTTCCCACATCCAAGCCCAATGTCCATGATTGGTGCATCGTAGGATGTCTAGGAGTTCCCCATGATGTCAACCTCCGGTTACGTCAAATGCATGCATGGCACACATTCGGGTGTCCTGGCCCGCCGTCATCCATGTACGGGTCGGACTAACAATAGGTTTGTCTAGACTCATGCATGAGTCCGTTTCTTATTTGTGTGGTTTGCATATGTGTGTTAGTGCATGGTGAGTCTGCATGTGTCTTGTGTAAGCTCGTTGTCGATCTCTTATGAGTAAGAGGCGAGTGGACTCGCTCGATGAGTATGGGATCGGTTCTACATCTATACCCGGATCAGTCACCTACAGGGACTCAGCGGTGATTCCTAGTGAGTCTTCAAGCCGCCTCCTCCCATTTTGAGAGTGCCCCACCCGGAGTGTCCACCTCTAGCCCACAGCAGCTTGTGCATATCGAGTATATATGGAATGAGCAGGTGACGGTCACTTGGAGTGGAGCATACCCGCGTTACTTGGCACGGTGACGGATCCGCCGGAGTACTCGAGCATCCATACCCCTACTCGACGGGGTCGAGTTCCTCCCACCCGGGGAGAATTGATGGGGACATCGAGGCAAGACCGTCCGCATTTTGTTTGCATTTATGTCCTTTTATATTTGTATGTATACCCTTGTGTTATATGGGTACGCAATTGTAAGTCTTAGTGGTTTATATGTAAAATTCCAGTAGGCCCAAGCAAGGGGGCCCTCACCCCTTTCCCATTGGTCCACCTAAACCATGTGGGGCTAGTCAACCATCCTAGGTGGCCATCTAGAAGGTTGGAATGCCAATTGACCACATGGGAGACAAAGGGGGTAAAATTTCCAAGGTAGGCTACCTACCCTTTCAACCTTGTCCCCTCTTGGTCAAGGGGGCGCCCCCCCTTAATTTTTTTATTTCTTTTTGTGTGTTGATCACATTTAATCTAGGCCATCCCTTCCCCATCCCTAGATCCAATGATGGAAATTGGATTTGATGTGTAGCATATATATACTTGTATTTTTCCATTTAGAACAATTAATGAAAGAAAAATCCATTTGGAGCAAGAGTGCTTGGTGCGCCCCCTACCTCTCCCCCTGGTGTTCTTCCTACTCAACCCAAATTCTAGAGTGGATCTACCTTCTATCATCTCTTCTCTATCTCCGGTAATCATCTGTGCCACCGCCGCCGCCGTTCGTGCCGCCATCGAGCCGCCGCGAAGTCATCTTCGGTATTCTATCCATCCAGGATAGGAGCATCTTCCCCGAATTTTTTCTCTCACCTCTCACCTCCTCTGGAGCTGAAATTTTCAGGAGTGGTTCCCCTCTCGAACCCCTATCTTCACAAAAACATTCAAGTCAAAATTACTTCTTTTGCTATTTTCCCATTTTCGGTCTTCAGGTCATCCCAGATCTGCCAGGATTCTGTCTAGAGTGACAGCAACCCTGAGTTCTCCAAATCCGGACAACTTTTTGATTTTCCCAGGAGCTCCCAATTTTTCTGGAAGTTTCGACCATCTTTCTCTATCACCACGAAGTTTCTTGATTTTTGGTTTTCCCTCTATATATTTTCTAAAATTCGTCCAAATTCCCAAATCTATTCTATCTGCTTCAGTTTAGATCCGACCACCAGTCAGTGCAAAATTCATAGTAAATCGTAGCCTCCACCAATCCTTCAAAAAAAAATATCCCTGGTTTCGTCGCTTGAATCCCTACAACTTGGATGAATACCTCAACTTCAGATTCGGAGGTGTACCCATCAGTCAACGCCAACTCTCAAAAAAAGAAGTTTCTGCCAGAGCAAATCTGAAGAGAAGAATAGCAGCCTTCAAAATTTGCCCACCACAAATACAGAGCTGGTGATTTTTCTGTTATCCCATAGGGTCGAAGCCCTTCGCAGCAGCTTTCCAATGGCGTTGGTTTCGTCACATTCCGACATCGGTGTGGGTCACAGCAAGCGATCTCATCGGGTCGTGCGCCAGAAAATAGAATCGGCAGGTCCGTGGCCGGTTATTCCGGCGGGTGCCGATCGGAGCCGCCCGGCTTCCGGTCGACGTTCCAGTGTGCCTCCAGCCCAGGGAGCGCTTCCCCAAGCGTCCCCACCACAGTGGTGCCACCGGGTCCCACACGGCCCCTCCGGCCAGCACGTGGGCCCCACAGTCACGAGTTCGGGTGCTGCCGAAGAGACGCGAGAAGCCGCCCGTCAACCTGAAATCGGTCCTCCCGGACCCACTTGTGTAGCCCTTTACCTCCCTGCGTGGAGTGGGCAGAGATTTATTGCTGTAATACTCATGTATTAACTGTCCTAGGAGTACGAGTTCGGCCGGGTCCGTCTTCCCCACGCCGAGAGCGTGGAGGTATCGTTTTCGCTCCCTTCTCGGCATTTGCTTTCTTTCGTATATATATCTTTATGCCGCTGCTAGAGAACATGTGTAGGGATATCTAGCTCGCTATATATTTATATCACCGCTGCTGCGAGAGAGAGCGTGACCGTCCCGTGACCCGATCCGGGCACAAGAGAGAGCCGACCACCCTAGCTCACTGCCGGTTTCTCAACCGCGCACGTCCGACGCTTCCCTCGCTAAGGGACAATCGCGAGCTCGTCTAGAGTCCAAGGATCGCATTCCAATTCGAGTCGTGTCCGTGGTCCGTCCCGCATCAAGTTTGGTATCAGAGCAGGTTGAGTCTAGGGTGTCAAAAAAAAGGAGTGTCATTTACGTCTAGTCATTAGTCATTGTCTAAGTCGTGTTTAGGGTCATCATTATTTTTAAAAAAAAAAGTGTCTTTTGGGTCGCATTTACATCCCTTTACTCGGTATATCAAAAGGTGTTGTCCGAACGTTAGGCTACGCCTATCGGGAAGGCCGCACACTTGCGCGAGTGATCTTCGGATCGGTTATCTCCGCCACGTACCGAGTCTTGGTTACGTAGGTCTAGGTGCATTCTGTTGTGTCTAGTGTCTTGTCACGTGTGTATGCATGTCCATGTCCGCTACCCATGGCCGTTCCCAAGACCATACGTCCGAGTGGTCATCCTTTGTGGCCCAATTCAATGCCATCATGGCCCGAGCCTTTGGTTTTACCCCCTCATTATTAAAGCCACTCTACCCAACAGGGTCCACAACGGAACTCCATTTCACCGATAGGGAGTCGGATAATTGGATTTCTCTTGACATCGTGGAGTCTCTCTCAAAGACAGGCGAGATTGTCCGCGATGGTGATTTTGCTTGTGTTGAGTTCTATAGGAAGATCGGCTCCGTTCTCTACACCGATGGCGCATGGTGCAAGGATCGGCACACTTGTTGGTCCATGCATCATTCTAGGGCAAAAGTGGTTAGGAGAGAGAAAGGCCAATCTTGACTGGGACAAGAGGACTTGCACCTTATGCCCACCTTACCTACCCGGCAAGATCACCCTTAAGGACATGGTTCAGTCGAGCCACTCAACCCCAGTGGCCCACTCCACATTCGGAACCATTATGCTTGGAGCCATCTCATCCCGAGCCACCCGTGTTTCTTACGGGGACGCTATACATAGCCGAGCCGCTTCTTAGTTGGCTCAAAGATGGCTTGGTCCCACTCCCTTACCCATCCATGGACCCTACCCTACCTTTAGTGCCCGCCAACTCCTACGATACTACATTCTGATCCCGTCACTATGTTGACACATTGGGTGACCTTATTCTTGCTTTAGGTTGGCAATGGCAGTTGACACATTTATTGGCCCGAGGCTTCGACCAACCCGCTAGTCTTAGCTTCACCCATCCTGCCTTAGGGTCCATTACCTCCGAGTGCACCGTGGGTTGTGTCACCACGGAGATTATATTATTCCTCCCCATGTCGGCCGAATCCGACTTCACTCCCTTTTGCCTAAGGGAGGAATCTTATTTCCTACACATGTCCGTCGTCCCACCGATCATAATGTATGGCGGTGATTATGAATTCCAAACTTGGGACCATGTCATGTTGGAACCCATCTCACGGGGTCATACCTTCTTCGACCCTTTTGACCCCCTCACTAGTGAATCTCCCGAGCCTCCATCTTCACTCCACTTCCTCCGCGGAGTTCACTATCACACATTTTCCACTCGGGCCAAACCACCTCTACATAGCCATAGGTCCGAACCATCATTTAGGGGTAATGAAGACGTTGGTTTCCCCGATCCATCTAAACCACCCGCACCTCCCGGACTTCCCACATCCAAGCCCAATGTCCATGATTGGTGCATCATAGGATGTCTAGGAGTTCCCCATGATGTCAACCTCCGGTTACGTCAAATGTATGCATGGCACACATTCGGGTGTCCTGGCCCGCCGTCATCCATGTACAGGTCGGACTAACAATAGGTTTGTCTAGAGTCATGCATGAGTCCGTTTCTTATTTGTGTGGCTTGCATATGTGTGTTAGTGCATGGTGCGTCTGCATGTGTCTTGTGTAAGCTCGTTGTCGATCTCTTATGAGTAAGAGGCGAGTGGACTCGCTCGATGAGTATGGGATCAGTTCTACATCTATACCCGGATCAGTCACCTACAGGGACTCAGCGGTGATTCCTAGTGAGTCTTCAAGCCGCCTCCTCCCATTTTGAGAGTGCCCCACCCGGAGTGTTCACCTCTAGCCCACAGCAGCTTGTGCATATCGAGAATATATGGAATGAGCAGGTGACGGTCACTTGGAGTGGAGCCTACCCGCGTTACTTGGTACAGTGATGGATCCGCCGGAGTACTCGAGCATCCATACACCTACTCGACGGGGTCGAGTTCCTCCCACCCGGGGAGAATTGATGGGGACATCGAAGCAAGACCGTCAGCATTTTGTTTACATTTATGTCCTTTTATATTTGTATGTATACCCTTGTGTTATATGGGTACGCAATTGTAAGTCTTAGTGGGTTTATATGCAAAATTCCAGTAGGCCCAAGCAAGGGGGCCCTCACCCCTTTCCCATTGGTCCACCTAGACCATGTGGGGCTGGTCAACCATCCTAGGTGGCCATCTAGAAGGTTGGAATGCCAATTGACCACATGGGAGACAAAGGGGGTAAAATTTCCAAGGTAGGCAACCTACCCATTCATCCCCTTCATCCTAGTCAAGGGGGCGCCCCCTTCCACTTGCATTATTTTATTTTTTTTGTGTGTTGATCACATTAATCTAGGCCATCTCTTCCCTATCCCCAGATCCAATGGTGGAGATTGGATTTGATGTGTAGCATATATATACTTGTATTTTTCCATTTAGAATAATTAATGAAAGAAAAATTCATTTGGAGCAAGAGTACTTGGTGCGCCCCCTACCTCTCCCCCTGGTGTTCTTCCTCCTCAACCCCAATTCTAGAGTGGATCTACCTTCTATCATCTCTTCTCTATCTCCGGTAATTATCGGTGCCGCCGCCGCCGCCGCCGCAAAGTCGTCTTCGGTATTCTGTCCATCCAGGACAAGAGCATCTTTCCCGAATTTCTGCTCCCACCTCCCACCTCCTATGGAGCTGCAATTTTCAGGAGTGGTTCCCCTCTCGAACCCCTATCTTCACAAAAAACTTCAAGTCAAAATTCCATCTTTTGCTATTTTCCCATTTTCGGTCTTCAGGTCATCCCAGATCTGCTAGGATTCTGTCTACAGTGATAGCAACCCTGAGTTCTCAAGATCCGGACCACTTTTTGATTTTCCCATGAGCTCCCAATTTTATTGGAAGTTATGTCCACCTTCCTCTATCACCACGAAGTTTCTTGATTTTTGGTTTGCCCTCTACATATTTTATAAAAGTCGTCCAAATTCCCAAATCTGTTCTATCTACTTCGGTCCAGATCCGACCACCAGTCAGTGAAACATTCATAGTAAATCGTAGCCTCCACCAATCCTTACACAAAAAATATCCCTAGTTTCCTATCTTGAATCCCTACAACTTTTCTGAAGAACTCAACTTCAGATTCGGAGGTCTACCCATCAGTCAATGCCAACTCTCAGGAAATGAAGTTTCTGCCAGAGCAAATATGAAGAGAAGAACAGCAGCCTTCAAAATTCACCCACTAGAAATACAGAGCTGGTGATTTTTCTGTGATCCCATAGAGTCAAAGGCCTTCGAAGCAGCTTTCCAACGGCGTTGATTTTGTCACATTCCGACATCGGTGCTGGTCGCAGCAAGCGATATCGTCAGGTCGCGCGCCAGAAAATAGAATCCGCAGGTCCGTGGCCGGTTATTCCGGCGGGTGCCGATCGGAGCCGCCCGGCCTCCGGTCGACGTTCCAGCCTGCCGCCAGCCTAGGGAGCACTTCCCCAAGCGTCCCCACCATAGTGGTGCCACCGGGTCCCACACGGCCCCTCCGGCCAGCACGTGGGCCCCACAGTCACGAGTTCGGGTGCTGTCGAAGAGACGCGAGAAGCCGCCCGTCAACCCGAAATCAGTCCTCCCGGACCCACTTGTGTAGCCATTTACCTCCCTGCGTGGAGTGGGTAGTGATTTATTGCTGTAATACTCATGTATTAACTGTCCCGGGAGTACGAGTTCGGCAGGGTCCGTCTTCCCCACGTCGAGAGCGTGGAGGTATCGTTTTCGCTCCCTTCTCGGCATTTGCTTTCTTTCGTATATATATCTTTATGCCGCTGCTAGAGAGCATGTGTAGGGATATCTAGCTCGCTATATAATGTTTATTACCGCTGCTGCGAGAGACAGAGTGACTGTCCCGTGACCCGATCCGGGCACAAAAGAGAGCCGATCACCCTAGCTCATTGCCGGTTTCTCAACCGCGCACGCCCGACGCTTCCCTCGCTAAGGGACGATCGCGAGTTTGCATAGCGTCCAAGGATCGCATTCCAATTGGAGTCGTGTCCGTGGTCCGTCCCGCATCAGGGTCGTGGTCCCATGTTTTTAGGATCGGTCTGCCGGGGAGTAATAAACCGAGGGATCCTAGAGAATCTTTCAACATCCCTAGCTATTTGGTAGGCTAGCTCAAGGTTGTCAACATCCTTCATGAAAAGCTCTCTCTTGATGTGACTTTGGAGCCCATTTCTAAAGCGGGACAAGGTGACGACCGGGTCCTCATGAACTCCACACTTCAAAAGATAGGAGTCAAACTTCTCAATGTATTCAACCACGGTCTTCCCTTCTTGGGTGAGGCTTTGCCATTCATCTAAGAGTATTTGGTGGTAGGATTGGGGTAGGTATTTATTTCTAAGTTGGTTCTTCATACCCTCCCAAGTATCAATAGGCTCTTCCCGCCTAATCCTCCTTAATCCCTCTTGGTTTAGCCAATAAGTTTTGGCTAATTTGATGAGATGCATTTTAGCCAACCTTACCCTCCTTTGGTCAGATATAGGGTACCATTCAAAATATTGGTTCATGGCGGTTTCCCATTCTAAGTAGACACTTGGTTCATGGGAACCATCAAAGTTTGGGGCCTCTACCTTGATCATTCTTAAGAGGGGGTCATCCGAGTCGTCCCGTGGACGCCTTTCATGATTTTGATGATAGCGAGGCATCTCATAGTCATGGTATAGGTCACCATTCAAGTCCTCCCTATTAACTTCAGCATGTGGAGGGTGGGCTCTTGGTCCATTGTTCCTCAGTTGAAACTCATCCCTATGAAGGTCAACATGTGGTGGGTGGACTCGTGGTTCATTGTTCCTTGGGTGGAACTCATCCCTATGGGGTTCAACATGTGGAGGGTGGGCTCTTGGTTCATTGTTCCTTGGGTGGAACTCATGCTCTTCTAGTCGAGCGAGCCGAGTGGAAAGGGACTCAAGTTGTGCAAGAATGTTTGTAAGGGTAGCATCTACCCGGTTCATTTGGCCTTGGGGTTCCTCCCTAGGGACATCTTGATTGAGTTGAGGATTGGGATCCATGGGGGGAACCGAAGATGATGGATGGGGTCGGTAAATGGCACCACTACGGGTGGACATGCAAATGGGGGGAAATGCAATGAAGGATAGACACACAATGCAATGGCCCTAGGACTTAGACTTGATAGAAACAAGTCAATGACTTGCTCTGATACCAATTTATGTGACACAACCAAGGACTTAAGCAAGCAAGCACATTTGCATTCAAATGGACCGATATGGGCCACCGCTCTCCCGTCGCTCACCCAAGCCCGGGGTAACATGGCGATGCCAAGTGGAGGTCATGAGGGTTGGGCCCTTGCTGGTAGAGGGCCAGCAAGGCCAAGGTTTGCTCCCCAAAGGTGTGAAGGCCCAATTCGATGGGACCGACGAAGTGCCAAGGGCACGGGTTACACTCCTCTCCCCCACGGTGATCGCTTGAAGCAATGGAGCTTAAGGATCGGGCTCTCACTCTCACGTCCAGCGGAACTATGAAAGAATATTGAAAGACAAGCACAAATGTGATCAAAGTTTGGAGCCCTTACTCGAATGGTTTGAAGAAACCGGTCCCGCTCGGAGACGAGGGCGAGCGGGGAGGCGAGTGTTCCCCACATGCCGCGTCGGGGAAGCTTGACCTGCTCAAATAACTACAAAACTACACCTCTCGTAAGAGGGGGGGATCTTAGGGTGGGGGTTAAGTGACACTACATCCAAAACCACCTCCACACAGGGAGGGGCCTTCAGCCGGCCAAGCGGGGAGGCGTGAGACCAAACTAAAGACGAACTAAGAAGCCGATGTCGATTCTGTCCGCTGTCTGTGCTTCAGGACTGACTGATGGTTTTCACGATGCTGTGGTTACTCCATAATTTTGTCAAAGACAAGACCACTTGGAGATTCTTCGTAGCTAGATCGGGATGACGCTTGAATTTTGTTGATTTCTTCGGGCACCGCTGCTGGTCGGGGTAGGGGCTTGAACAGGGTGGCAGACCCTCGGCTCTGACAGCTTCAGGTTCTCAACAGCAGGAAGAAGAGGGTGCCATGATGGTTCCCAAGCTCAGACTCTGGTGCCGCTAAAGTCGTTGGAACCGTTGATGAGTCCTCTTCGAAGCAAGACTAACGGGGATGCCAACTATTTTTGGGGTCGGCCGGTAGACTCTGAACACTGAGGGAGGGTCGGTGCAGACTGAGTGGAAGCAGAGCCGCGTACCCGGGGAATAAAATTGATAACTTTCAGGTCCAGCCACTAAACTGGGCTCTGCTTCTTGGAGATTATAGAAGACTCGTAGTAGAAGATTTTTGAAGAAGAACTCTTGATTAGATTCCCAACAGGATCGTCGTAGTCAAGCTTCCACTCTGGCTCTGGTCTCCTGCCAGGGAGGCTTTGCGCAGTCGAGGGAGAATGGCTCCCCTGGTCGATCACGAACTCAGAATGGGACGGGACCACCTCCGTTGCGAACAGGACATGGAGACACTTCCAACGATGGCTCTTGGGTTTCTAGGAACGTCCGGAGGAATCCGTGATCACCTCTGCAAGCTGGTACTCTTCAGCAGGTCTTCAACTGAAACTGGTTCGCCGATGAAGATCCCGAATGACCACCGAAGGAGCTAGAGAAGAAGTGAATGGGGAAGGGGAGAGGTTGAATGGTGGGTAAAGAGTGTGGGGGAGGTATGGAGGGAGGCTAGCATAGTGTGGAGGTGGAGAGAGAGGAGGAGGGCACAAGGTTCTGCTGGTTCAGCCAAAGGGGAGGGTGAGAGGAGGGTGGAGGGTGTAATGGGTGGTGGAGAGTGGAGGGAAGGAGGGGGGAGGCCTGGGCTAATGGAAGGGCTGGGGGGGCGACCTTGGGCTGGAGATGGGAGGGGTTTTCAAATTCAAATGGGCTTAGGGAAGTGAAGGGTTGCATGGGAGGGGGGGCAAAGTGTGTTGGGAAAGGGATGGGGTGGTTGGTGGTTGGAGGGTGGAGTGGGGATTGGGGGTTCTACTCTTTGGACTAGGGGTGGAGTAAAGGGGTTGTGGGGAAGTGGAGTGGTCTTAATGGGGTAGGTGGGAGAGTGGAGTTGGATGGGGGAGGGAGCAGAGAGAGAAGGGGGCGAACCCCTCTTGGAGGGAGAGAGAGAGAGGAGAGGGGGGGTAGGTGGGATTCACTCCCTAGGGCTTCTCACACAAATAATGGATTCACTCCACTAAGAAAATTTTAACTCTCAAATGGCAATTTTCCTTCATTCATTCATTAGTTCCAAATGAGGGGAATGGGGCCCTATATATAGGCAACTCACATTTTACAAAAAGACCCTGACATTTGACTCAATGACAAATAACCAAGGGGGTAGGGGCGCCCTTGGGCCTAGCCCAATGCATTGGGCCCAATAGCTAACTAATCAACCTAATGACACTCAAACTTAGGGAAATAAGCACAAGACCTAGGGACATGACTCAAATAAAATGAAAATTACATCAAAATGACTCAAATAGATGTTGTGCACCCCTAGTTTTGATGATGACAATCCACAAAGTAGAAAAGCATTTTAATTTGCTGAACTTTATTCTACCATGTTTCAGATGCAAACAATGCGTATTGGTCATGATGAAGTGACTGAAGATGACAGTCAAAGATGAACCACATTTTGTAATGATCTATAAATTGATGATACAGATGATGACTGACTACAAATGCAATTGAGTGATCAATCAAGTCATGAAAACCTTGAAGATGCTGGATGACAACCAATAGGGACGGTTGTTGACTCTGGAGCATTAATCAGTTTCTGGTATGCTTCAGGTGTCGACTTCGGAAGCCTCAAGTGTCGGCTTCAGAATCACGCAGGGAACAATTTGGTTCTGCTGCGTTCTGGGAGTCGGCTACAGACCTAGTCGAAGTCGACCACGGGCTGGACAGCGTGCATGGTTCTGCAAGAAACTAATTACGGTTTCAAGCCCTAAAATTCTGGAAAGCAGTTGACAATGGCACGTGGATAAAGGCATGGGAGAATATTCTGGTCGATCTGTTGCTGCATCTCTTGGAGATCGAGTCAGCCTTGCGAATAGGATTGAAGAAACTGAAAAATAGATTTCCGCCCTAAAAGTCAGCAGAGAATCTGAGCGCGAATATCGGATTGGCTCAAGCTTCTGTCTCGCGCCAATTCTTGATGACAGATGGAGGGAAACAAAAAGAATATATGCATGCCGAGAGAGGAGGTGTGACATACGATTAGAGAGAGTGGAAGACAAGGGTTTTCTGCAAGAAGGAACCGGCCGCGTTCAAGCCCTACTATGCAGTTCGTGTAGATGCAAGAAGGTCTGCTGCTGAAGACAATGGGGATCCAGCTGTGCAAGAGCTCAACCATCTGAAGACTACCCAGCTCAGAGATCAGGATCTCAACGCGCCAGCAGCCCTACGGACTTGGATTTGTCAAAACTCTGAAATCTCATGTCTTCAGTTTAATGGTTCCTTGTTTCTTTCTTAACTCAACCACTTCTTTTGATTATATCAAGCTGTGAGGCAGCAGTGTCAAGCTGTGAGTCAGCGTGTGTACAAGCTGTGAGGCAGCTGTGTTGCTTGAGACAAGGGTCTCTTGGTAGTGAAGCCTCACTCAAGTTGAGTGAGGGGTGGATGTAAGTCTCGCATGGAGACTGAACCACCTAAAAAGATCATCTTGCATGTGTGATGATTTTTGGTGTGATTGCTTTCATTACATATCAGTTCATGATCCTGATGCATTGAATAACTAGATTTCATTGAAACTCTAGTTGATTGCATTGATTCTAATAATAGTTCAAATAAGGCTGAATTAAATCAAGAAAGGGGGAAAGATCTATTCACCCCCCTCTAGATCTATTCAATCCTCACACAACACGTGGTATCAGAGCTTGGCTCTCCAATATGTGGTCTAACAACCAGGAGAGAACAGGAGGATTGATGTCTAAGGGTCTGACAGCTGAGGGACACTCAGTGAGCAGACCACCATACTTTGATGGAAATGACTACTCATATTGGAAAAATCGTATGCAGGTATTTCTAAGGGCTCAAGATCATGAAATGTGGAGAGTAGTAAGACGTGGCCCCTATGAGCTTCCTGAAGATGAGGACTCGTAGACAAGAGAACAGATTCGAAAATCAACCATCAACTGGGGCGCAATGAATGTAATGCAGTGTGCACTACATCCCACGGAGTTCTCAAGAGTCTCTCAATGTACAACCGCGAAAGCCATGTGGGACTGGCTGGAAGTCATATACGAAGGTACATCTGAGGTAAGAGAAACTAAAGCCAACATGTTAATTTCAGAGTATGAATTGTTCAAAATGAGAACTGATGAAAGCATCTCTGAAATGTATGCAAGATTGATGCAATTAACTAACAGCTTGAAAAGTCTAGGTAAGACTTACACAGATCAAGAGTTGGTAAGAAAAATTCTCAGGTCTCTTACTCCTGTGTGGCATACCAAAGCCACGGTCGTTGAAGATTCAAAAGACCTCACCACCATGAAAGTGGACCAGCTAATCGGGTCTTTAATGACGTACGAGATCAATCTCAAGAGAAGTGAAAATGAGGACAAAAAGAAAAGGCCAGTAGCCTTGAAAGCCAGCCCAAGCAAATATGAATCCTCTGAGACAAGTGATTCCTCAAGCACTGAGGAAGACAACGGTGAGTTTGCTATGCTAACCCGAAAGTTCAGGAAATTTCTTCGAAGAGAAGGTAAGGGATTCAGCAACAAAAAGGGAATGGTAAGAAAGCTTTCTCAGCACAAGTTTGATCAACCCAAGAAATCCTCTCACAAAGTAGTTTGCTATAACTGCAGAAAACCAGGTCACATGAAGGCTGAATGCCCTGAGGCATCCAAAGGCATGACCCCTAAGTGGAGAGGGAAGAAGCCTAAGGCTATGATAAGTACCTAGAGCGAAGAAGAAGAAGACAGTGAGGAAGATGCATCATCCGATGAAGATGAAGGGAAACTGTGTCTCATGGCAGAAGGAGAAGGTGAAGATCTTGAGGTAACCTCTCCTTTCAAGCACTTTTCTATTTCAGATTGGGAAGACGCATACACTGAATTACTTGAGCAGTATGATGTAATCAGAAAAGAGAATAAAAGCCTGAAGAAGAAAATCAACATCATAAGTCACGACACTAGCCCAGTCAACAAGTGCGCTGACTTAGAACTAGAGATCATCAATCTGCACAAAAGATTGAGTGAACAGGAATTAGATGAAAACATGTTTAAATCTCAGGAAGAAGAAAATGAACTACTGAGGAAAACAATTGATGAACTGAAGTCAAATGTGCAAAAATGTGAACAGGAGACAAAATTGATCAATGAAAAGGCTAACATAATGAAGGAAGAAAATAACAGACTTCTGGAAGAAATCAAAAGAATTCAAAAAGCATTGGAAGATAAACAAGAAAGCCTAGAGAAAATGGCAAGAGGAGAAGAAAACTTGAATGCCATGTTCGGAACAAAAGTAAATTATCAAAAGGAAGGTTTGGGGTATAATCCTAATGCCAAAAAGGAATTTCAAATGAAAACCATCACCTTTGTGGCCGGAGCAGATCCTAAAGGAAAGAGACCTCTCATAAACATGTATGAAGTTGAAGAGTCAAGTAACACAAATGCAAGAGAAAAAGACTCTAACAAAAATGACTTGGAAGACTCGAGGGTAAAAGGCCAAAGCTCTCAAAAACTCTCTTGAAACAAGGCCAATCATCCAATAAGGAAACAAACTCAATCAAGGCATTCAAAACAAGAAATAAAGAGTTCTGGAACCAGGAAAGTCGGCTCAGAAACCCCCCAAAGTCAACCACAGGCAAAGCCAGACGGAATGATGAATTCTGGCAGAGCCGAAGTCGACCACAACCCCCTCAGGTGTCGACCATAGCCAGACACAGAAACTGGACGAATTACTGGGAAGTCAGAAGCCGACACCTATGGCATCAGAAGCCGACTACGGCCCGTAACAGCAAGTGGGAAAACCACTGGCATGGCAGAAGCCGACACCCAGGGCTCCATAAGTCGACCACGGATCTTAACAACAACCATGCACCAGTGAGCAGAAATCAGAATTGGCTCCAACCCACAAGATCCACCAATCAAATATGGATTCCTAAATCTGTCTTAAAATATTTGAGTGACTTTGCTAGACATATTGAACCCAAGAGCAGCTGGGTTCCAAAAATCCCTCACATGATATGTCATGCAGGAATGCTTAGCGACCGTCCACAACAAATGGTATCTTGACAGCGTCTGCTCGAGACATATGACCGGAGACAAGAAGAAGTTTTATCAGCTGATTAAAAAGGATGGTGGACACATAACCTTTGGTGGAAACAACAAAGGTAAAATCGTCGGCACAGGTAAGATAGGTAAGAAGCCTTCAAACTGCATTGAGAATGTGTTGTTGGTAGATGGCCTAGAGCATAATTTACTGAGCATTAGCCAACTATGTGATAAAGGACACAAGGTAATATTTGACTCGAAAAGCTGCAAAATTATGTAACCTAATTCAGATCTAGTGAAATTCTCAGGAAAAAGAGTGAACAATGTATACATGATAGATTTAAATGATCCTGTTCATTCTAACTTATGTTTAACTGCTAAAAAGGATGATCTGATCTGGCTATGGCACCGCAGGTTAGGACATGTCAGCTTTAGAGTTTTGCATAAATTGGTTAAAAAGAACATGGTAAGAGGGCTGCCTGAAATCACCTTCAGTAAAAACATCAAACTATGTGCTGCATGTGCCCAGGGAAAGCAAACGAGAAAAACCTTCAAAAGTAAATCTGAAAACCAGTCCTCTAAACCACTTGAATTAGTGCACATGGACCTATTTGGCCCTACAAGAACAGCAAGCATTAGTGGGAAAAGATATGGCTATGTATTAGTAGATGACTTTTCCAGATTTACTTGGGTATTCTTCTTATCCCACAAGAATGATGCATTCCATGAATTTCAGGCCTTCTACAAAAGACTGAAACAGGATGGTAAGTTCAAAATATGCTCAATCTTATCTGACCATGGCGGAGAATTCGAAAATTCTGAATTTGATGCCTTTTGCAGGAGAAAAGAATAACGCACAGATTCTCAGCACCCCGAACGCCAGAACAAAATGGGGTGGTGGAAAGAAGGAATCGAACTCTGGTAGAGATGGGGAGAACAATGTTGGCAGAAGGGAACCTTCCAAGAAAATACTGGGCAGAAGCAGTCAACACTGCGTGTTACATTGTGAACCGTGCAATGGTAAGACCATCTAGTGCAAAAACTCCATATGAAATGTTCAAAGGTAAGAAACCATCCCTAGCTCACTTCAGAATATTTGGAACAAAGTGCTTCATCCATAACAATGATAAGAAAAACTTGGACAAGTTTGAACCTAAAAGTGACCCAGGAATATTCCTGGGATACTCTAACATATCAAGGGCTTATAGAGTATTCAATGTCAAAGATCAAGTAGTTGAGGAATCTCCCCACATTTCATTTGATGAGTCTAATGAATCTATGGATGGTGAACAGGTCGACAAGAAGAGTGAAGATGGAGAATTTATGGAACCCAAGGATGAACCAGATGAGCAAGATAAGGAATCAAGCCACGAAGAAGAACAAGGCAACAATTCAGGTGAACAAAATGCAAGTGTAAATGGATCAGGTAACAATCTTGAAAATGTGAGAGTGCTTAAGGATCACCCCCTTGATAGCATAATTGGTAATGTAAATGAACCAAGGAGGACAAGATCTCAGTGGAGAGCTATTAATGAATCAGACCAACTTGCACTAGTCTCCCAAATTGAGCCAAAAACTATAGAGGAGGCCTTGAATGATGAATCCTGGATAGATGCAATGCATGAGGAGTTAAATCAATTTGAGAGAAACAAAGTGTGGAATCTTGTTTCCAGACCAACCTCTCAATCGGTCATTGGAACCAGGTGGGTGTTTAGAAATAAATTAAGTGAGAGAGGGGAGGTCATTAGAAACAAGGCTAGACTTGTAGCCAAGGGGTACAACCAGGAATTTGGTATTGATTTCGAGGAATCATATGCCCCTGTGGCCAGATTAGAAGCAATCAGGATGTTACTTGCCTTTGCATCTTCTCATGGGATCAAACTACAACAAATGGATGTAAAAAGTGCCTTTCTAAATGGAGTCATCAAGGAAGAGGTCTATGTAGAGCAACCTCCTGGGTTTGAAAATGAGAGTTTCCCTAACCATGTTTTTAAACTCAATAAAGCATTATATGGTTTGAAACAGGCTCCACGTGCATGGTACGAGAGGCTAAGTTCATTTCTTGCCAACAAGGGTTATTCAAGAGGTAAAATAGACCAGACCTTATTTTCCAAGACCCAAGGTAAGGATATTCTCATTGTGCAAATCTATGTCGACGATATTGTATTTGGGTCTACAAAACCTCAATTATGTAATGAATTTGCAAATCTGATGACTGCGGAATTTGAAATGAGTTTGATGGGGGACTTACAATTCTTCCTTGGACTGCAGGTCATACAATGCAAGGATGGATACTTCATTAATCAATCCAAGTACATCAAGGAAATGCTAAAGAGATTCGGCATGGAGAGCTGCAAAGCAATTGGAACACCAATGAGCACAAATGTAACACTAGATACTGATGAAAGAGGTAATCTGGTAGATACAAAAACATACAGAGGTATGATTGGCTCCCTGCTCTACTTAACTGCCTCTAGACCAGATATACAGTTTAGTGTGTGCATGTGTGCTAGATACCAAGCATGTCCTAGAGAATCACACTTAGGAGCTGTCAAGCGTATTCTCCGATACCTTGCCGGCACCCAAGATTTGGGACTTTGGTATCCTGCCTTCTGTGATCTAGATTTAATTTCATACTCAGATGCGGATTATGCTGGATGCAAAATAGATAGAAAAAGCACGAGTGGCTATTGCCAATTCTTGGGTGGATGTTTGATCACTTGGGCTTCTAAGAAGCAACACTCCGTTGCACTCTCCACTGCTGAGGCAGAATATGTCGCAGTAGGGAGTTGTGGGACACAAGTTCTTTGGATCAAACATCAGCTCCAAGATTACAACATAGATCTTGGATGTGCTCCAATATTATGTGACAACACGAGTGCTATTAATTTGTCAAAAAATCCAATCCAGCATTCTAGAACTAAACATATTGAAATCCGTCATCACTTCATAAGAGATGAAGTCAGCAAGGGCAACTTTGCACTGCATTTTATTGAGACTGAAAAACAACTTGCTGACATTTTCACAAAACCCCTCAACAATGATAGGTTCACCACCTTGAGAAGAGAATTGGGGTTATGCAGATCTCCTCATGAAAACTAATAACAGCCTTGCTGCAATAATTTTCTGTGATGATCACTGGTTATTTTCTGGCAAATAGATGTTACATTTAGGGGGAGTCTAAGTTAGCAATGTTCAGCATGCATTCATACAGTTAGTTCAGTTAGCATATCTCTTTCCAAGCAAACATTGCACCTCATGATAGAAACGAGTGTCATTAGATCTCTAGTTGCAACTGGTGGAAGTGGAGTGGACTGAGCTCACCATCTCTTCAAGGAAAAGCACAAGACCAGCCAACTGCATAAGGACTCCAACAGATTTGAAGAACACAACAATGCTCTGGACAATTCTATGTGTCGACCACAAACAGGCCCAAAGTCGGTTATGACATCAAGACAGAAAAGATTGATTTCTGGATGAAGACAGGTGTCGACCATGGACAGACCAAAAGTCGACTCCCAAGGCAAAACAGAAACAGGTAGCTTCTGGAGCGATCTTGTAGTCGACTATGGACAGGACAAAAGTTGACTTCTATGGCAGGACAGAATCAGGCTGGTTCTGGAACAACCTCTTGGTCGACCATTACCTCTGCGGAAGCCGACTTCTTGGTATAATCCTTCCTCTTGCTGCCTAAATCCCACACATGCTCTTGATTTTCTACAAACCCAATTCAACCACACTCTTCCTAGTCCACATCAAAAAAATTCTCTTCATCTAACTCTGCAAAGACTCATGAACTAAGGGGGAGGGTTTGTATACACCACTTCTATTCTGAAATCGTTGGGCTGTCACAAGCCACCATTCGTCCACTATATGATGAATCCAATTCTGAGAACTCAGTGCGAACAAGTTTGGTTGGCTGTAAGATGAGCTTGATTTGTCATGCTTCAATAAACTAAACATACAGGAGTATGCCATTTACATGCCCTTAAATCTTATAATTGAAAGTAGTAAAGTTATCTTACTCAAAGTGCTCATGTTGTCAAGTGAAAGTCAAATTCAACTAATTCATGAATGCCTTGGGAATACGCTACTATTATGTCTGTCAGGCAGAGCAATGGAATGGCCTCTGAGAAACTGCTGTCTCTCCCAGCAAAAAGTGTGATGTATAAAAAGGGAGAAACACGTGTGTCATGAAGAGCTAAGCTACCTCTGCCAGTATGAATAAGGGGTGGGAGCACTAAGTAACTGGGATACTGGCGTCTAATCAACGTGTATCCTCACGCAAAAAGGTGCTCACCAATTCCCAAGTGCGACGGTTAGGCATGCAAAGTAGCCGGGATCTCTGGCGTGTAAAAAGCGCGTTATCTCGTGCAGAAATGTATGTGATAAACCTGACCACTCTTAAACAATCTGTCAAAGAAAAAGAAAACAAATTGCGTGCATGCTGTTCAAAATTCTTTCTGTAAAAAATGACAGACAAGCTAAATGGTTGACCCCTGGCAGCTCATGACAACAAAATTGTCCTGAATTCATAGTGCAGCAGGCATTTTGGTCAAACTAACTTATGCAAAATCAATTATAAGGCTATTAGCTCATGTAAAGAACCATACTCCACTTTGTTGACATTTATTACTGCCTTGACAATCAAACACACTGATAAGGCCCCAATCTTAGACCACTAAATCTTTTCAGAATGAAATTCATTAAGTTAGTGGATAAATTCCTTAATACGATTTTTTTTGGAAAGGGTTTAAACAAAAGCTCCCTCACAATTTCAAGTCTTTGCTGGGTTTATTTGCAAAACTCCCATTCTTCTCAAAAACCCCTTTCGAACCTCCTTTCCCTCATTCCTTCCATCCTGCCTAGCCCGTAGCCGGCAACCCCTGTTTCCTCATCCGGCTTCCGGCTCTGCTCGCCACCATGGTGTCTCCCAACACACGCTCAGCCAAGAAGAGAGCTGCCGCAGAGCTCTCGCTGGAGGTTCCCCGGACAGAACGTCGCTCCAAACACAAGCATGATCCTCTCCCGTCAGACTCTGCCGCTCGTGTCAGGATCCCTGAGGAGCTCGCCACACCTCCTTCCAAGACGTCTGTGTCCAACAAAACTCGCCCTTCGCCTGCCAAGAAGCCGCAATCGGAGGCCCGAGCCAACATCAAAAGGGAAGGAAAGGCGTTAGCGACTGGTAAAGCTCTCAAAGATTCCAAGGCCAAAGGGAAAGCTCCTGCTGCCCAGTCAGATGAAGATGCACCCATCCATCCGGTATCCGGCGTCGTAAAGCTGCGCAAGATAATGCAACCTCGGATTGTGGACTTCGGGGACTCAAAGTTGCTGGAACTATTTCCTGACTTGCTGGATGTAATAGACGCCCAGGGATGGACTTCATTTATGTCATCCCACTCAAGGTATTATCCACGTTTGGTTCAGGAATTCTTTCACAACCTACAGATGGTGGATGGCACATTGTTTACAGTGGTGAAGGACGTCGTGATCTGCCTCAACAAGCAAATGTTCCATAAGGCCTTGCAAATACCCAAATCAGGCTCCACCTTCGACCCCTCCTCCTTTGATAACATTGCAGCATTCACTCTGATCACAGGGTTACCAGCCCCCACTGAACTCCCAACTGCCTTAAATGCCAACACCTTTCCTCCTCTTCATAGACTCCTTCATCACATGATAACAACCACTATTCAGCCAAGGGGAGGGGGCAGAGGTCAAGTGAGTCAACTCCACATATTTTTGCTTCATGGACTCATCAGCAGGCAACGCATATGCCTCCCTCAATTGCTATTGGATTCCTTTTCGACCATTCTCCACTATCCTTCAAACTCCCTACCTTTTGCTGCCCACATAATGGCCATTTTACGCCTGGCCAAAGTCTCTTTGACTGGTGAGGAATCTATAACAGTCTCCAAGTGCCACATTTACAACCATCCCTATGTTACAACCTTTGTGGGGTATAAAAAGGTTGGTGTTCAAGTCACCAGAACGTTACCCTCTCAAAAGGGTCAATCTTCCAATGCCTCTCTTCCAACATCTGCACTTGACCCTCCACCACCACAGCCAGAAGTTTTGACATCTGACCAAATTCCAGTTCAATACCACACTGCCTCTTCTACTGCCATCATTCCTATGTTTCCTGCCATTGCACCTTTTCATCCTCGCCCACCGTCTCCTTCTGATTTCCCTTCGACTTTAGACCTACCACGATCTCCACCCTCACCTATACCCTCCATGTCAGCCCCACCTGCCACTTCATCTACTTCCCCTACTCTGCTTCTCCACATATCCACCCAGCTTTCCTCCCTCACTACTCAACTTTCCTCCTTTCAATCTTCCATGACTGAGACAACTGGCCGCCTGGAGCTGAGATTGCAACGATTGGAAACTCAGATGGAAAGCAGATTTATATCTCAACAGCAACATGCAGATAACGCAGCCAGTAGGTTCAACAGATTGGTAGGCAGCTTGGGTCTTCTGTCCACTGAAGCCGGGATATTGCAAACACAATTGGTTGGAGAGCTTGCTCGGGTTAATGCATCTATTCAGCAAACGTCATCCCAGCACCAAGTGACCATCTCAGAAATTCAAAAGCTACGGCTATCCCTTGCCCGTATGGTGGAACATTTGTAAACATTGGAAAGAGGTTCAGTCTCTCTTATTCAGTAGCACACTGAACTTGCAGACACTCAGATGGCAGTTCAAGCACAGCTTCAGGACATTGCAACTGGGCTGAGTTTTGTTGAGCAGCAGTTAGCTCCCCTGCCTCCACCAGGGCCACCTAGCCATCCGTTCTAGGTTCTTCAATTCCCTTTTTGCCGATGACAAAGGCGGAGAAGTGTCATGTCATGTCATTGTGGTCAGTCTAGTTAGTCCAGTATTTGTGATGTCAGTTAGTCTGTCATGGTCATGGTGTGAATGCATGTCACAAGTGTGTCGGTTTGTGGTTCATGTGTTTATATAGTGTCTATATATAGCTTATCCTTAGCACATCTCATTAGCATATGCAAGCAACTTTTGTATGTTGAACAGGTCATGGCCAATCTTGTAATTCAGTTCATTATATTAAATGAAATGCTTGTCTTGTCTAAAGTTCTACTCTGACGCATATTTGAATTATTGACTGCAAGAGCTCACAATGACTTTTGGTTGTCATCACCAAAAAGGGGGAGAATGTTGTGCACCCCTAGTTTTGATGATGACAATCCACAAAGTAGAAAAGCATTTTAATTTGCTGAACTTTATTCTACCATGTTTCAGATGCAAACAATGCGTATTGGTCATGATGAAGGGACTGAAGATGACAGTCAAAGATGAACCACATTTTGTAATGATCTATAAATTGATGATACAGATGATGACTGACTACAAATGCAATTGAGTGATCAATCAAGTCATGAAAACCTTGAAGATGCTGGATGACAACCAACAGGGACGGTTGTTGACTCTGGAGCATTAATCAGTTTCTGGTATGCTTCAGGTGTCGACTTCAGAAGCCTCAAGTGTCGGCTTCAGAATCACGCAGGGAACAATTTGGTTCTGCTGCGTTCTGGGAGTCGGCTACAGACCTAGTCGAAGTCGACCACGGGCTGGACAGCGTGCATGGTTATGCAAGAAACTAATTACGGTTTCAAGCCCTAAAATTCTGGAAAGCAGTTGACAATGGCACGTGGATAAAGGCATGGGAGAATATTCTGGTCGATCTGTTGCTGCATCTCTTGGAGATCGAGTCAGCCATACGAATAGGATTGAAGAAACTGAAAAATAGATTTCCGCCCTAAAGTCAGCAGATCTGAGCGCGAATATTAGATTGGCTCAAGCTTCTATCTCGCGCCAATCCTTGATGACAGATGGAGGGAAACAAAAAGGATGTATGCATGCCGAGAGAGAGGGTGTGGACATACGATTAGAGAGAGTGGAAGACAAGGGCTTTCTGCAAGAAGGAACCGACCGCGTTCAAGCCCTACTATGCAATTCGTGTAGATGCAAGAAGGTCTGCTGCTGAAGACAATGGGGATCCAGCTGTGCAAGAGCTCAACCATCTGAAGACTACCCAGCTCAGAGATCAGGATCTCAACGCGCCAGCAGCCCTACGGACTTGGATTTGTCAAAACTCTGAAATCTCATGTCCTCAGTTTAATGGCTCCTTGTTTCTTTCTTAACTCAACTACTTCTTCTGATTATATCAAGCTGTGAGGCAGCAGTGTCAAGCTGTGAGTTAGCGTGTGTACAAGCTGTGAGGCAGCTGTGTTGCTTGAGACAAGGGTCTCTTGGTAGTGAAGCCTCACTCAAGTTGAGTGAGGGGTGGATGTAAGTCTCGCATGGAGACTGAACCACCTAAAAAGATCATCTTGCATGTGTGATGATTTTTTGGTGTGATTGCTTTCATTACATATCAGTTCATGATCCTGATACACTAAATAACTAGACTTCATTGAAACTCTAGTTGATTGCATTGATTCTAATAATAGTTCAAATAAGGCTAAATTATATAAAGAAAAGGGGAAAGATCTATTCACCCCCCTCTAGATCTATTCAATCCTCACACAACAATAGAAAGCACAAAATGGATAATTGGGCCTTTATAGAGAGAGGCCCGAACTCAAATATCGCCGGAGTGTGAGGAAGACCTGAGCCAAAGGGAGTCACGGGTGATGCCTCCATCAGGCCGGCTGCAAGAACATTTTGGCGGTGATTGATTATTTCTCCCATTGGGTAGAGGTTGTCACCCTAAGGGAGGTCACCGGAGAGATCGTGGTCAGGTTTGTCCGCCGTAACATTATATTCTGGTTTAGCACGCCCGACCAAATTATCTCAGACAATGGTAGCCACTTTCGCAACCAGAAGGTCTACCGACTGGCAGAAAAATACAAAATTAATTGGAGGATGTCAACTCCTTACAATCCACAGGCCAATGGTCTGGCCGAAGCCTTTAACAAGACTTTATGCACTCTCCTGGCCAAAATTGGTAGATCTAACAAAAGAGACTGGGAAGAAAAGATGTACGAAGCGCTGTAGGCGTACAGGACCGTATACAGGACCCCAATAGGCTGCTCACCGTTCTCCCTAGTATACGGCTTGGAGGCGACTGTCCCCATCGAATTGGAGATACCCTCCCTCAGGGCCGCCATCCAACACGAACTGGTCCACGAAGGGCAGACTAATGTCGAGCGAAGGCTCGAAGAGTTCTCCAGTTTGGAAGGAAAACAGCTTCAGGCCCAATAGAATATTCAGGTCTATCAGGCCTAAATAGCGCGTGCCTTCGACAAGCTCGTCAAGGAATGCAAATTCAAGAAAGGCGACCTCGTCATGGTCAAGAGAAGAGACGTCATGGCCGCAAACCCCAAGGGCAAGCTGAATGAAAATTGGCTCGGACCTTACGTAGTCCAGAAAGTCTACGAAAGCGGGGCTTATGTAATTGTCAACCACCGCGGGGAATGTCAATTCCTGCCTCTTAATGGAAGACACTTGAGATTGTATCACGCTCCAGTGCCCCTATTCAATGAATAATATTATCCTTCACCCTATTTTGGGTGGGTTGGCATGATTGTTGTCCGAGTGGTTTGATCACTATTCATGTCTTCAAAAAAAAGAGAGAGAGAGAAAAAGAGAAGGAAAAGAAGAGGAAAGAAAGGAAAAAAGAGAGAGAGAAAAGAAAAAAAAGAGAAGAAGAAAAAAAAGAGAAAGAAAAGAATGAAGAAAGGGAGATAATGCTGATGATAAACAGATGGTAAAAAAAGAGAAAAAAAATGGGGAAAAGGGAGATGGTCCCCTATTTCGAGCCATTGCCCCGTGCCGGCAGGGATACCAAGAAATAAATAGACCATGTTGGCTCCGCCATCTTGTTGACACCGATGAATATCCCTTTGACTTGGACCGCCTGTCCAGGTCATTGAATCAACAAACTCTTCTCTCCGTCCCCTTCGAGCGGTGAATATCCCTTTGACTTGGACCTCCTGTCCAGGTCATTGATTAAACAAACTCTTCTCTCCACCCCTTTCGGGTGGTGAATATCCCTTTGACTTGGACCTCCTCTCCAGGTTATTGATTAAACAAACTCTTCTCTCCGTCCCTTTCGGGCGGTGAATATCCCTTTGACTTGGACCGTCTGTCCAGGTCATTGATTAAACATGTTAGGGTGCTTGGCCCGGATACAGAGGGGGGGTGAATGAATCCTTCTACGAATAATGGCCAAATTTAAAACTAGGATGCTAGATAAAGAAACAGAATAGAACCAATTCTATTCAACTCAAATACAAACACATTGAGCGCATCTATTCAAGCATCTAGCGGAAGCAAATCAGACAATCAAGCCACTGCTCAATAGATTTTTAGGTGGTTCGGTCCTTCAGACCTACATCCACCCCTCACTCCCAACCGGAGTGAGGCTTCACTAGCAAACGCTAGACCCAAGCAGACTCAGTCTGCAAACAGTTGCTGCCACACAGTTTGACCAGGGGAACAGCCTCCCCTCCTCCTCCCAACTTTAGGGACACCCAAGTGACTCCCAGTCACTTGGAAACTAGAGGTCGAAGACCTCTCTTCCTCCAGACCAGGAGGGACCACTGGACTTGCAACCACAAGCCCAGAACCGGAGGACTAGCCTCCCTTCCTCTAACCAGAGGGCAACCCACAAGTGACCACCAGTCACTTGCAACCCGAAGATCAGATCTCCCTTCTCCTGAACCAACAGGAGGAACCCGATCCCCAACAGGGCTATCGGAAGAACAAGATAACCAGATGAAAAATGGAAGAAAACAAAAAACACGAAATGAAAAATAACTTCAGCAAACAGAACGCTGAAAAATGAAATGCACAATGTGGCTCCCAACGGAGCTGACTGGCCTGGATCTGATCCACGGTCCAGTGAAGACAGATCTTCAAGCAGCTTCTTTCTCCTTCTCCACGAGCTCTCTCGCTCACTCTCTATCTCTCTTTCTTTCTCTTCAACTCTCTTCCTCTTTCACACGAGCACTATCTCTCTCTCACTTTTTCTTCTTCTGTTCTTCTGCTCTTTTTACTCTTTCAATCTCTGCTCCTCTATTCTATTTTGCTTCTCTACTTGCTTGATCCCTGCTCGACCAGCCTTTCTTCTTTTTATATCAGCAGCCAGCAGGAGGATGGGGTTCAGAGTACGTGTGCTTCACACGCTTGATCCAGAACCTTCCTGCCACGTGCCCTTTTCGTATTTGTTCCTTCAGTATCGGATCATGTGCACCCAGACACGGATGAATGTTCTTCCTCGGACCTGCAAAGAGATAAGAACCATTAACCTTGAGTGCCACAAGAACTAGAACTGCATGAGGTAATTGGACACGACAAGAAGTGCACTAAACAGAGAACGACACGAGATACAGTGGTGACACAACGAACATTACCAAGAGAACGACACGAGGTAGAAGGAGAACAGCACAAAGTAGAAAAAGATGACACGAAGTAGACAAGATTACTACAGTACGAGATAGGGAGAGCATGACACAAGGTCATATGAAAAATAGCACGTAGTAAAACGAGAACGACACGAAGTGTCACTGTAACAATAAACACTACGAAGTTACGAATACAAGAACAACATGAAGACACGAAGACAAAAACAACACGGAGATACGAAAACAACAACTACACGGAGTCACGAAACCAAAAACAACACGAAGACAAAAACAACACGAAGATGAAACAGTAATCGACACGAGTTGAAAACAACACGAAGTCGAAATATAAGAATTGACACGGAGTTGAAAACAACACGAAGACAAAACAGTAATCGACACGAGTTGAAAACAACACGAAGTCGAAACAGTAATCGACACGAGTTGAAAACAACACGAAGTCGAAATATAAGAATTGACACGGAGTTAAAAACAACACGAAGATGAAAACTTGTAACCGACACGAGGTGAAGTCACAAAGCGACAAAGACGAGGTCTAGAAACCATGACACGAAGTCATGAGTTAGACATGTCTTTAACAACACGAGATGAACTAGTGGAAGCAGAGGAACAGCACGAGGAACTACAGTAACTGACACGAAGACACAGGAGCAAAACATAGAAGACTAACTCGAGATGAGCAACTAAGTGCTAACGACACGAGGTCAAACAGAACACAATTTAAAACAACACGAGGTACGAGAGGACGACACGGCGTAATGAAAACACAAACAAGACGAAGTGCCAACCAACACGAAGACAGTCCCTGAAAGTACCTGAAGTGAAATGAAGGTTTATTCTTCACAGAAAAATGTTTGTGTTAATTTTTCACAGAGACATATTTTTGTTAATTTTTCACAGAGACATATTTTTGATAATTTTTCACAGAGACATATTTTTGAACACCACTAAGACTTATAGTGTTGTCATCATCAAAACATGTAAAGATTCAACAAGACTCAACAATCTCCCCCTTTTTGATGGATGGCAACACTATGAGTCTTGAGTCTTTGCAGAGAAAGAAAAACACTAAATAGCCATTCTCAATGAAAAACACACATTAAACATTCTCAATGAGCTAGCAAAGGCCTGATTTCTCCAAGGCTGAAATAGCCATTCTCAAAGAGTAACAAACATTAAACATTTTCAACGAGCTAGCAAAGGCCTGATTTCTCCCCCTTTGACATCATCAAAAAGAATGAAACAATAAGAATGCAACAATGCAAATGATATGAGTTTTAATTAATAAGTCCAAGAGTGTGAGAGAGAAAGCCTCAAAATGGGCAACAAGATACAAAGCATAGTCTTTTCAAGAAAAGTATCTGGCTTGTCTGCTAGAAGGGCCACGCGGCCTGCCATGAGGTGGTCTCCCCCTTGGAGAAGCAGAAGTATATTCTTGAGGTGGAGTTCTGCTGGAAGAAGCTTGACTAGGTGCTGAACCCAAGGTAGACTGAAATTCCTTTAGGTCATTTGACAGTTCAGCTAGCCAATAGACCACAGAGCTTCTGACATGTGCCACTTCAGAAATGATGTCGTCTTGGCGAACATTGACAGTTTCATATCTGTCAGTCAGAAGTGTCATTTCTATTAAGAAGGCGACCAATTTGTCATAGATCTGCTGAATGCCTGGACCTAGGGCACTGGAAGACTTCTTCAAAACTTCTAAAGATGTTCTGATTTCAAAGCAGTGATCTATAATGTTGGTAGACATTTTGAAGGAGGAAATATGAACATCTTGTAACTCACTCAGTGCTTTTGCTATCTTTGAACAAACTTCCTGCAAGCCTTGCATCAATGATCTGTTTGCATCATCTGAGGCCTTTTTGTTGAGTAGGAACCTTTTCCACTCAGTGAGGAGAGATATCTCAAGCTTCAGTAGCCTGGAATGTACCTGATTAATGTTGAGAGTGACATATGTGAGCAAATCATCTAATTTCTTATCTTGTTTCTGCATCTGCTGAGTCAAGTTTATGAGAAGCTCTTCAATGTTGGGCGCCCGAGCAGATTCAATGTTGGGCGCCTGTGCAGATAGAAGTCTAGGTGGACCTAGAGGTGTACCAAAAAATTCACTGCCAGGTGCAGTTCTCTCAGCTGCTTCCTCTTGTACTGGCATTTGACTACTCTCAACTGGGACCTGATCTTCATCTTCAGCTAGAGTTTCTTTCTGAGGAATTACACCTTCAGGTGCCTCTTCTTCACTTGAAGATTTTGTATCTAGTTCTATTACAGGAATCTTTTCTTGACTGCTAACCCCTCTTTCTTTCATGAGTTCCTGATCTACAGGGCTGTCAATAGATGCCTGTTCAAGACATTCAGATGCAACCAAGTTGGTAGCCTCTTCCAAGCTTCTCTCTACAGTTTCTCTTAAAATTTCATTAACAAACACAACAAGTTCTTGATCAGTAATGTCTTGCTCTTTAGCTGGCTATTCCTCAGGCATTATTACCTCTTCAGATGTCTTCCCAACAGAATCAAATAGACCAGCAATATTGGCATCTAGATCAGTCTGAATCCTTTCGTCAGACAACCTGATTTCCTCAGATGCAACCTCGACTAGCCTCTGAAAGGAAAAAGGTACTTCGGTGGGTGCAGTAGGCAAAATAGACTCTGGTTGTTCAGCTGGTGTTTCCTGTTGAGCAATCTCAGAAACTAATTGCACACCAGTTAGGGCTAAGTCTTGAAATTCTTCCAAATGCTCCCCCTGAGTATGTGATTCCTTGACCTTTTGGGCTTTAACTTGCCCCACCAAAGAAGAACCCTCTATGCCCAAAAACACTGAAACAAAATTCATATTAAAAATGTTTCGGGCTTTAACTTCTGATGCGGCCTCTCCATCCAAGCAAATCTCAGAATGCTTGAAGATGTCTGTCAGATGGGCGGCATAGGGAAGGTGTCTCTTGGATCCAATGCATCCCTTCATGATAGTAAAAATGATCTCTGGCAGACATATCTTCACATTTTGAATCAGACAAAACAGTAGAAATCTCTGAGTGTCTGTAATTCTTCCTCTAGCCCCAGTCTGTGGGGTGATAATGGAAGCAATGACATTCTGAAGGAGCTTGTGAAGAGGAGGAAATGACGATGTCTGATAAGCTTTTAGCTTCAACTGCCCCTTATCATGAATGTTACTGGGTTTACTAGTAATGACTGAGAAAGCTTCATGGAGACTGTATCGAAAGCTTCCCTCTACCTCCCCTTTATCTGGAACACCGAGAGCTTTGTGAAGGGAGTCACATGTAACAGTTATCTCGACCCCTTTAACAGATGATAACAAGGCAGACTTGTCTTGGCTCAAGGACAAATTATTGTAAAATTCCATTACCGACCTAGGGTAATAGACACGGTGATTTTCTAAGAAAAATCTCCACTCCTGAAACTCAAAGATTTTCAACAGTTCTGGAAACTTTGAGACCATGGTTTCATCTCCGAAATCTATTATTCTAGGAGGAATGATTTTCCCACTTTCTAAGAACACGGTAGACTGAGAAATCCTGGTACCTTGTTCTGAAGATACTTCCGCAGCAGGTTCTGGCTCAAGACATCTATGTTGCTTAGATGAAGGCTCTTCAACTATTTTTTTTCCCTTCCTCTTCCTTTCACCCGGAGCTGCTGACCTTTGCTGATCCATCTGCCGTAACTTCCAGAGTATCAACTCTCTCTTGCAGGCTGCTATTGGAAGTGAAGCTAGACTCAAGAGAGGAATAGACCTCTGTGGAGGAAGAAGGTGAGCGGGAAGAGATGGAGATGAGTTTGAAGAAAAACGCTCAAGGTGGAGCGGCACGAGGATGAATAGGAAGCGGCAAGGGGAAATGAGGGTTTGAGGTTGAAGACGTGTGAAACAAGAAGGGTTTTGTCGGGTAGCTTTTTACTCTTATCAAACTTTTTCTGGAAATACCCAAATTACCCTTAGTCCTGATGTAACGCAGCTATAGCATGTTAAAGTTAGCCCTTCAATATGTGGACGGGTTATATTCTTCCAAATTCCAAGGTCAGTTAACTCAAGATATTAAATCAGCATAATCACAAAATTAGCTGTTAAAGTTGCTTAACCTAGAGAGAGACACGATTAAATTGCTCCTTATGTTTGTCAAGCAACGAAATAACACATCAATGTCAAGCAGATTTCATTTCTTCATATAATGGATAAGAGAAGGCATACAGGGTCAACCAATTTGTTGAGCACAAGGTAGAATAGTCCCTTTTTACACAAGGAGACATGTTTATCAGACACCAGAAACCCTGGTTACTCAGGACGAACTACCTTTATGCCAATGAAAATTTTCTTTGAGGACTTTCCCCTTTTTTTTTTAGTTTAACATTTATACACAGAGATAGCTAATTGTATCATGACAGAAACTCTGGACTTCTCTGATCTAGAGTGTCTATTTCTCCACAAAAGCCATTGCTCTGCCACAAATAATGGCGTATTCCCTGGTAGCACTTCTCATGATTTTAGACAAAAGACAGATATCTTACTTAACACAATTTTTTATCTCAGAGCTCTCTTCACATAAGTTTCAGTTAAGTTGAGATCCTCAATAAGTTTTTCTCATTTAACAGGAAGTTTTATAATATGTTGACCAACACTTGAGAGGATAACTTAGAAGGATCAAGGACCAAATATAACCCCCATACATTGAAGTTCTTTATTAACAGGTGTAAATTGTTACACTAGATATTGGGTGGTTTAAGGTATACAGATCACATCTGATAAGAGCAAGAAGACTGAAAACACAATTTCTTCGAGATAAAATCTGAACCAAGAGTGATAGGAGAGAGATAAGGAGGTGGCTGACCGAATAGAGAGAGATGAGATGAGATGAGCAGCACTCCTATCAGCAAGCTAACACGAGAGAGATCACTCAAGACATTAGGCACTAAGGACACATCCAAATATAGTATTTTTGAAGAAGTTCTGTCTCACATCCAGAGAAGCTCTTGGACAATAAACTGCAACCTCATGAGATGACAGATCTTAATACCACATAAACTGCATCGGCTGACACAATTCCTCAGAAACCAAATGGCCTGACAAGCTCCTTTTCAGCCCACTCAAGGACATCTCACACACGACTCTTGGAGGTATTAATTATTTATTGAATGCAATGTTTGCCATGAAAATTAAACATGTGAGTTTGAGTTATGCACAAACAGGCTCCCCTGATTATCAGAATGACTCATGGTACTAGGCGGAGCATTTGGTCTGAAAGACCACCTCACACATAGTAAGGACCTCTGGACAGATTTCCCTGCCTTTGGTAGCTTACCATTTGATATACCATAGAGGTCATGAATAACAGGGTAAACTCAATAGTCCTATAAGCAATTCAGATTTTCATGAATTATGCAACATACAGTTTTTCAACTAGCATTCACATTCAGTTCAAATTTTTCAGAATTTTCAGAGTGCATGTTCAGAAAATAATGCAACTTGCAGATGATGAATGAATATGCAAGAACAGATTCAATATGCATGCACTAGATGAAACTAAGAGCAGAATAAGCAAGAATACATCAAACCAGATATGCAATAGGTTTCAAAATGGGACATGCAGAGAGATTACCTGAACAATGTGAGAATGGGGTTTTCATTCTTGAGTGCCTTGGATCATTACCCATTTTATTCCAGTCCCAAGGCACACCTGCAAAACAAGGTTTATTTTACACAAACAGGTACCCAAGAAGTCTTGGGTCCTGACATGACATTATTATGTTTAGCAGGTTTTCTCAGCACATTTCCAGGAGTAGTTTTCAGATCTGAATTATGCACATTCTTATTAGCATGAATTCTATGTGCATACACATGAGATTTTCTGTTAACAGGGTTAAATTTCTGTTTACCAAAACTGGTTTGGTTTTGATATCCTGCCAGCCAACAGGTTGCAGCCCTGTGACCTGGCTTCCCACAATGATGACATGAAGGTTTTGCTGATTCTCTTACAGGGAATTTAGCATGTTTGAAATTCACATTTCTACCCTGAATATGCCAACAGTCCTTGACTGTATGGCCATGCTTTCTACAGTGAGAGCAAATGAGATAATTTCTTCTAAAGGAACCTGACCAGCATTCAGAGGCCCTGTGACCCATTTTGTTGCAGTTAAAACAAATGATATGCTGGCTCATTGAACCAGATTTTTTATTAAAAACATGTTGGTTTGTAGGGAATTTAACATGATATGAATAGAAGGTTTTCTTACCACTAGCAAACCAGCAATGAGCAGTAGAGTGTCCTAATTTGCCACAATTAGAGCATGTGACATTTCTTTTCTGAGGTGATGAATTTTTATCATAAGATCTCCTAGCATTCTTATTATCCTTCTCCATCAACTTACACTCATGCATCAGATGTCCAACTTTATGACAGTAGTGACAGATATCCTTCCTTTTAGATGCATGTGAGTGTGTGTGAGGACTGTGATCAGCAAATGCTGATGGACCCTTTTTATTTATTTTCTGATTTTCAGTCCTTTTCTGATTTTTATCTTGTTTTCCTGTTTTCTTAGCCTTGTACTGAATCGGAGATGAAGTGGAAGGCTTTTCCTGTTCAGAAGATTTAATGAAAACAGTTTTTAGCTTGGATCCATCAACATTTTTCAACTTATCAGTTTGGTTCTGATTCTTCTGAACATTTGGTTGTTTATTTTCTGAGGTTGTGGCTATATCAGAAGCTTTGATAAAGGATGTCGTCAGCTTGTTTTCAAAAACCTTTTTATTGACATTGTTGTAGCCCAACCCTTCTTTTTGAGTATTGACCTTAATTCCTAACAACCTGTCCAGATTTTCTTGACCACTCACAAACTTTGACAAGGAGCTTTTCAGATCCTGAATTTCATTATCAAGAGATACAATGTGTATTTCATAACTAGCAATCTCTTGTTCATTACAATTGACAGTTTCATTCAAAACCTTATTAGCTATTTTGTATTCTTCAATTTCCTTTCTCAGCTCATCTACTTCATCAGTTTCGTTTGTACAGATGACTTTTCCTTTCTCCAATGTGAGAAGTCTTTCAGACATGGCACTGTTTAACAATTTTAATTTTTCAACTTCTTCTTTAAGCTTATCATTTTGAATTAACTCATTTATTAGAAGCTGATCTTCTGAGTCAACCATGTTTTCTCTCCTAGCTTCAAACTCCCTCAATTCCTTTTGTTGTTTTTCAAAATTTTTCTGTAGTTCTATGTTTACAGATTTTATGGCATTAAACTTTTCATTCAGCAAATCATTCTCTCGTTTAAGTTTCTCTAATAGTTCTTCATTTTCTTTAGAGAACTTTCTGAGAGAGTCATTCTCATTTCTCAGCTTGCTTAGGTCAGATTTAACGCATTCAAATTCTTTCAGCATTAGATTATCAGACATACTAGCATTTTTCAGTTCAGCACAATTTCTACAAGGAAAGCTTGAACTATCTAAACCAGTACCCTTCTTCAATTTTTTATACCGTTTTCTTAACAGTTCATGAGATTCAAATAATTTAGCATAAGCATTCTCCCAATCTTCTAGAGAGAAGTTCTCGAAGAGGTTTACCTCATCATCATCATCTTCTTCAGTTTGATTGCTGCCTTGATCGCTTCTGTTGGCCATCATGCAGCCTGTTTGATTTCCTTTCCCGTTTCTCTTCATCATTTCCAACATATCCCTTGCAGATCTGCAATCAAGGAAACATGAGTGAAAAGCTTTGTCAGTGGCTGCTTTCATCAGATTTATAGCTGTCTGATTCTCCTCATACATTGATTCGTGACTGTTAGTCCATTTGGACCTTTTCTTTGGTAGTTCATGAGGACCATGTGAAATCACTTTCCACAGGTCTGGGTCAACAGACTTAACATAAGCACGTAAAGCACTGTGCCACTGGTTGAAATCAAAACCACTGAAGACAGGTGGACAAGCCATTGAAGCAAAAGCAGATATATTCAATGCAATAGGAATATTGATGCACTAAAGGCAAATAAGCACCTAAGACCGCAAGAACGAATCTGCAGGTCGCTGGACCTTATATGCAGACACCCGCTCTGATACCAACTGTTAGGGTGCTTGGCCCGGATACAGAGGGGGGGTGAATGAATCCTTCTACGAATAATGGCCAAATTTAAAACTAGGATGCTAGATAAAGAAACAGAATAGAACCAATTCTATTCAACTCAAATACAAACACATTGAGCGCACCTATTCAAGCATCTAGCGGAAGCAAATCAGACAATCAAGCCACTGCTCAATAGATTTTTAGGTGGTTCGGTCCTTCAGACCTACATCCACCCCTCACTCCCAACCGGAGTGAGGCTTCACTAGCAAACGCTAGACCCAAGCAGACTCAGTCTGCAAATAGTTGCTGCCACACAGCTTGACCAGGGGAACAGCCTCCCCTCTTCCTCCCAACCGGAGGGACACCCAAGTGACTCCCAGTCACTTGGAAACTAGAGGTCGAAGACCTCTCTTCCTCCAGACCAGGAGGGACCACTGGACTTGCAACCACAAGCCCAGAACCGGAGGACTAGCCTCCCTTCCTCTAACCAGAGGGCAACCCACAAGTGACCACCTGTCACTTGCAACCCGGAGATCAGATCTCCTTTCTCCTGAACCAACAGGAGGAACCCGATCCCCAACAGGGCTATCGGAAGAACAAGATAACCAGATGAAAAATGGAAGAAAACAAAAAACACGAAATGAAAAATAACTTCAGCAAACAGAACGCTGAAAAATGAAATGCACAATGTGGCTCCCAACGGAGCTGACTGGCATGGATCTGATCCACGGTCCAGTGAAGATAGATCTTCAAGCAGCTTCTTTCTCCTTCTCCACGAGCTCTCTCGCTCACTCTCTATCTCTCTTTCTTTCTCTTCAACTCTCTTCCTCTTTCACACGAGCACTATCTCTCTCTCACTTTTTCTTCTTCTGTTCTTCTGCTCTTTTTACTCTTTCATTCTCTGCTCCTCTATTCTATTTTGCTTCTCTACTTGCTTGATCCCTACTCGACCAGCCTTTCTTCTTTTTATATCAGCAGCCAGCAGGAGGATGGGGTTCAGAGTACGTGTGCTTCACACGCTTGATCCAGAACCTTCCTGCCACGTGCCCTTTTCGTATTTGTTCCTTCAGTATCGGATCATGTGCACCCAGACACGGATGAATGTTCTTCCTCGGACCTGCAAAGAGATAAGAACCATTAACCTTGAGTGCCACAAGAACTAGAACTGCATGAGGTAAGTGGACACGACAAGAAGTGCACTAAACAGAGAACGACACGAGATACAGTGGTGACACAACGAACATTACTAAGAGAACGACACGAGGTAGAAGGAGAACAGCACAAAGTAGAGAAAGACGACACGAAGTAGACAAGATTACTACAGTACGAGATAGGGAGAGCATGACACAAGGTCATATGAAAAATAGCACGTAGTAAAACGAGAACGACACGAAGTGTCACTGTAACAATAAACACTACGAAGTTACGAATACAAGAACAACATGAAGACACGAAGACAAAAACAACACGGAGATACGAAAACAACAATAACACGGAGTCACGAAACCAAAAACAACACGAAGACAAAAATAACACGAAGACGAAACAGTAATCGACACGAGTTGAAAACAACACGAAGTCGAAATATAAGAATTGACACGGAGTTGAAAACAACACGAAGACAAAACAGTAATCGACACGAGTTGAAAACAACACGAAGTCGAAACAGTAATCGACACGAGTTGAAAACAACACGAAGTCGAAATATAAGAATTGACACGGAGTTGAAAACAACACGAAGATGAAAACTTGTAACCGACACGAGGTGAAGTCACAAAGTGACAAAGACGAGGTCTAGAAACCATGACACGAAGTCATGAGTTAGACATGTCTTTAACAACACGAGATGAACTAGTGGAAGCAGAGGAACAGCACGAGGAACTACAGTAACTGACACGAAGACACAGGAGCAAAACATAGAAGACTGACTCGAGATGAGCAACTAAGTGCTAACGACACGAGGTCAAACAGAACACAATTTAAAACAACACGAGGTACGAGAGGACGACACGGCGTAATGAAAACACAAACAAGACGAAGTGCCAACCAACACGAAGACAGTCCCTGAAAGTACCTGAAGTGAAATGAAGGTTTATTCTTCACAGAAAAATGTTTGTGTTAATTTTTCACAGAGACATATTTTTGTTAATTTTTCACATAGACATATTTTTGATAATTTTTCACAGAGACATATTTTTGAACACCACTAAGACTTATAGTGTTGTCATCATCAAAACATGTAAAGATTCAACAAGACTCAACAATTGGTTTGTAGGATCAAGCCCCTACCGTTGCGCTAAAAGCTCGAGCTAGTAGCGAAGGTTAGACCGTATTTCCTTATGGCAGTGCAGAACCCCACGTCTATGACGTGCTGTGGGCGGGCATGAGGGGCTTCGCACATGGACCCCATAATCCATGCGGCGGGTTGGGCTGCCAAGCACCGATGGTCCCACGTGGGTCCCATACCCCACATGGTACACACCAAATACAAGGAGACGCTGGAAATAAACGTTGGAATAAACCAATAATCTCCCCCCCAGCGGCACCTGGGATTTGAACCCGCGACCTCGCTCTGATACCAGTTTGCAGGATCAAGCCCCTACCGTTGCGCTAAAAGCTCGAGCTAGTAGCGAAGGTTAGACTGTATTTCCTTATGGCAGCGCAGAACCCCACGTCTATGACGTGCTGTGGGCGGGCATGATGGGCTTCGCACATGGACCCCATAATCCATGCGGCGGGTTGGGCTGCCAAGCACCGATGGTCCCACGTGGGTCCCATACCCCACATGGTACACACCAAATACAAGGAGACGCTGGAAATAAACGTTGGAATAAACCAACAAAACAAACTCTTCTCTCCATCCCCTTCGGGCGGTGAATATCCCTTTGACTCGGACCTCCTATCTAGGTCATTGAACCAATAAACTCTTATCTCTATCCCCTTCAGGCGGTGAATATCCCTTTGACTCGGACCTCCTGTCCAGGTCATTGAATCAACAAACTCTTCTCTCCATCCCCTTCGGGCGGTGAATATCCATTTGACTTGGACCGCCTATCCAGGTCATTGATTAAATAAACTCTTCTCTCCGTCCCCTTCGGGCGGTGAATATCCCTTTGACTTGGACCGCCTGTCTAGTCCATTGAATCAACAAACTCTTATCTCCGTCCCCTTCGGGCAGTGAATATCCCTTTGACTTGGACCGCCTGTCCAGGTCATTGATTAAACAAACTCTTCTCTCCGTCCCCCTTCGGACGGTGAATATTCCTTTGACTTGGACCTCTCATCTGGGTCATTAATTAAACGAACCCCTTTTGCCATCCCTTCGGGTGACAAATAACCCTATCTCTAGCCAAGGCCTCCGCCTGAGGCCAGTGTGCAGTTCCAACGTTGTGGCCAGACCGGTAATCCGCCCGCTTGGCGTGGAGGAGTGGTCCCCTTGTCCTTCTTTTGGGAGAGCGAGCGCCCTCCCGTGCACTAACAAGGATCGCTACCTGTTTCCCCCGGAGCGGACTACCGTGAAGACTTATGCTCTGCCAATATGTCCCAGCACCACAAAAAAGGGAAGAAAAGAAGAAGAAAAAAGAGAGAAGAAAAAAAGGGGGCAAAAAAGAAAGAAGGAAAAAATATATATATAGGAAAAAAGGGAAGAGAAGGTAAAGGAAGAGAATAAAAAAGATCCATTGGGGCGAATGCCACACGCACTGAAAGGACATGTCAAGCAACAGTGTTCTATTCCATTCAAAGGAAATTAAAATTACATGTGCTTCGGGGCATACCCCGGTGTTACATTTCAAAAAAAGAGAGAAAAGGAAAGAGAAGAAGAGAAAAGAGCAGAGGGGTGCGATGTTCATTTGATGCCCCTAAAGATATCTTCAAGAGGGAGAATCTCGACACAAGGGAAGTTCGTCAAATGGTGCAGTTGGCTCCGCCGTTCCTCGAGGCGGGTGAGCTCGGTCTCTACAGACGTCGTCCCGGCCCGGGCGATGGCAAGTGCTTCGCTCTCCCTCTCGACGATCGCTTCGGCCTTAGAAAGGTTGGACCTGGCTACGGCAAGGTAGCCCTCCAACTTCGCGATCCTATTCCTGAGGGCGCGGACATCGCCATGGCCTTCCTTCAGGGCCTTCCCGTGCTGCTCTTCGTTGTTGCACCGCGCTTCCAGGATTTGTAAATATTCGTCGACCTTGGCATCGAGAGCGGCGCACTCGTCGAGAGATTGGTGTTGAGTTATGGTTTTGATGATTGTTGGCGTTATGGTTTTGATGATAACAAAACTTAATGTGTGATTGAGTGGTGATAACTAAACTTATGGTTGATTGCACATGTTATTGTTGACTGTGTACATTCATATTTAAATATGATTGAGATGGCAAATGGCAATGGTACATGGTCTTGATGATTGCTTGATTAAATTGGTTTTACAAGAGGCAAGAGGTTTCATAACCTCTTTAATGTGCACAAGCATGGTATTAACCCTGACTATCTTGCTTGTAGGATCGGACTCATGGTAGTCACCTAGTGAACCAAATGTATGGATAAGCACCCTGCTCCTCTACAATCCAAAACAGGTGGTATATGTCATGTACTGTCAAGAACCATTGGTAAGGCTCTTACCCTATTATACACTCCTTGTTATTGAGTGTTCCATGAGGTTATTTCATGAATAATCTACTTGGGATGATTGAGTTTATCTCTTGATTCTTGGCCCAGAACTTGATCCTTACCTCAGAACATGTGTGTTTCAAAGTGTTCATATGCACCTAGTTCATGAGGTTTCTAGCCCTTGCAAAACTCTCCATCGGGCGCCCTCATACGTGGATTGACCTGCGCGGTCAGGTCGCAGGGATCGACCTGCCCGGTCAGGTCGCAGGGGTCAAGGGGGCAACGCCCCTTGCGGGAGTTTACGGGGGCGGAGCCCCCAGAACAAAATTTTGATTTCATGCTCAATGGTTTGCATGAAGCTCATGCATTCATCATATGGATGTTTGAGCTATAGTTCTAATCAATTATCCATGTGTTTACAGGTCCATATACACAGTACAAATCTTCAAGGTTGAAGGAGTTTGAATCCACGGACTACAAATGGGTTTTAGGGGTTGATTGATCGAAATCTGGAAAATCCCAGATTTTGGTCGACCGCCAGCCTAGGGGCGGTCGACCGCTCTTCCCAACACCGAAACTGCAGCACCTGTAAAAATAGTGGTCGACTGCCAGACCCATAGCGGTCGATCGAAAATTCTAACACCTCAACATCTACAGAAATTCTCAGTTCCGGTCGACCGCCAGCCCACCTCCGGTCCACTGCCAGCCCCGAAGCCTCTAACTTTGACTTTTAGTTTCCAATCCGTGGAGAGATTCCCTTCCCCATTTCTTTAATCCCAATGCTCCCAATCACCCTAGAAATTATGGATCTAGGTATGGGGCTTGTCTCCTAACCTTCCAGGGGTTATAAAACCTCTCTTTGAGGTTATAAACCCTAAGAGACTCTAAGATAACAAGAGGGATCGAGTTGGCTCAAGGAAGAAGAGGAATATCATTGTAGCCGTGAATAGTGATTCAGAGATCAAAGCCTCATCATAGCTGAAGATCCAAGATCTATTTTGAAGCCTTCATCTTCCCATGAACTGAAGCAATAACAAATCAACCAAGAGAGATCAAGATAGTAGCTATCAAGGGAAGGTTGCTGCAACGATCATGAACAACATTCCTTCCACCAAGTTCTTCATCTGATCAAAGCCATTCAAGCATCAACTGAAGCCATTCAGTCATCTTCCAAAGCCAGGGAGTTCCAATCAAGCAAGGGTCTCAAGAAGAGCTTAAGGGAAGGCTGTCCAAGTGAAGAGAAGAAGAAGTACTGTAGCAGTGAACAATACTCCGTGCAAGAATATCTACATCAAATACAAGGCCATTCAAGCTGAGTCTCAAGCCATTCAGGTGAAGAAGGAATCAACACGAACATCTGGAGCATACACTCAGGGGGAGCCTAAATCAGGAGCATTCTAAACTGTGGTTTATTTAATTTGGTGTCTTGTGATTTGAGTTTCATATTTGTGTTTCTTCATAAACTGGAAGAACTTGTGTTGGTGTGGATCATTATTGGATCCGTGGTCATGTGTGAGTGTGTCGTATTTGATTCGTGTGTGCGTAGGTCTTCCTAGATCTACGTGTGTGTGTGATTTTATTCAGATCATAGTGTTTGTGTGTGGAGTGCTGCACTTGTCATAGCGTGTGTGTGTTTTGTTGATCGCTTGTTGGATCGTGTTGGAGACCTCGTCTCCGTGTGTGTGTGTGTGTGTGTGTGTGTGTGTGTGTGTGTGTGTGTGTGTGTGTGTGTGTGTGTGTGTGTGTGTGTGTGTGTGTGTGTGTGTGTGTGTGTGTGTGTGCGTGTGTGTGTGTGTGTGTGTGTGTGTGTTGGGGTGCGTCCCCATGTGTGTGTGGGCAGGTGTCGTCCTTTGTGTGTGGTTGGAGCGTCGTCTCCGTTTGGGGATTTATCCCCAAGTGAAGCCTCACCGGGTTTGGTGAGGGGTGGATGTAGGATTGCCGTCGTTGCATCCGAACCACCTTAAAAACCGCTGTGCATTGTGTTTTGAATTGTGTGGTTTGGTCCTTTTCTTCTACCTCCATTCTACATGAGTGTTAGTATAATTGTGATTCCGGATTTATCCACGTATATCTTGCATAGTCTATATCATCATCTAATTAAGTTTGATAAATCTAATTTGTATACAAATAGTTTTTGAACCTCTTGATTAGCATTGTACCACATATTTTGTAAAAAGCCAAACGTTTCTTTAAAATTGGTAAACACCCAATTCACCTCCCTCTTGGGTGTCATTGATTGCGGGACTTCATTTGGGTCTCAAGGAATTCACGGCATTTGACATACTTTAGCAACAATAAAATTCACCGCGACCATTCCCCTAGTGGGCAGCCCAACACTTGTAGTGCCCCAGTCAGCTGTGTCACTATACTATGCACCTCCCGGTATGACAAGGAAAGTTCGGCAAGGAGCATCGTCCGCAACGTCACCAACATCTGGCGGACCGACGCATCTAACGAGGTATGGCTGACCGAAGGCACAGCCGGACGATTGAATTCTATGGAGCTGTCCACCTCCGCCCATAAATCGGCATCTACCGTGGCCGAAGAAGATGGGAGAGTAAGAGTCAAGTCGCATGGCCGTCGTAGTTCGGCAGACAACTCCTAGCCAGCCACCGCTAGGGGAGTGGGCAAGATCACCGCCGAGTCACTTGGTAACACCATCATTCGGTGTTGTCCCACCTCCTCTTTCCCCGCCCGGTCCATCTCCGTATCCATTTCATAAGACGGGAGTGCAAGTACCGCTGCTTCGGCCGAAGGAGGGGCTTCGAGCAAAGCTGGTCCCGAAGCCATCACCGTTAGACCTCTCTCTCACGTCTGGGACCCCTCCAGGTGCGCGCGAAGCCCCGTGAATATCTTCTTCAAGAGCGGGTCCTCCACCTGAGTCGGGATCTTTGGGAGAGGCGGAAGAGGAACCATGAGCCGGGGCTTGCCTCCCGCTTGCACGAGCGCCGCGAAGGTCTCTGCCCCCGGGCGCAGGATCGAGGTCAGCCCCTCCACCGCTAGTGAACCAATGAGCGGCCTCCATTTGGAGACGGCCTTGCAGACACAGATAGTTGTCTTCCCTAGTGTTGGCATTACCTAACCATGTGAAGCAGGGTTGGCCATCCGCTACCTAGAACGAATCGTGCAAGAATGAAAAGACAGGGAGGAGTCGTGAAGCCCTCGTGCTTACCTCAGCCACCGGGACTATGCTGCCTTCGAGCGCGATCTCCCCCTCCTCCAAGGGCTTGTCCATCGGTTTGGGAGCACTTGAAGTCTCCGCGGCCGTCTCCTAGTGTAAGGCCTTGAACAAGAGTGCCAGCTTACCCAGGCCCGCATCGACTCCTGTCGGGCGATCGGCCGATGCATCTAGGGCAGTTCCCTCCACGGCCTCCGGCTCGGTTGGTTCCAAAAAATCAAGGAGTAATAGGAATAAAGTCAGTGGATGACCATGAAGGAAGTCCTGCACAAACAAGCTCACACTTACAGTAGCCTTCTCCATTAGGCTTAAAGAGATATCAAGTAAGGGAGCCTTAAAGATTGGCCCGGAAGGCCCAGACACTTCAGATATGCCCTCGCCAGAAGCCACTTCGTCGGAGGAGTAGTCATAATCTACCTCTTCGCTTGACGAAGACTCAACCGCCATAGATTCTTCCCTCGCTGGCAAGGGGGCCTCCACCTTGAGGTCGATGATCGGTGCATCATTGCCCGGGTTGGGCAAGGGTGGTACATCGGACCTCAACCGCTTCCTCGTGTACGTGCCCGTCGCTGGGAGATGCAGACGGGGCCCTAATGGCCCGATAATCACTGCATTAATGCCTGCCACTTAAGAGAAAGGGCGGATCATATCGGAGCCAATAGGTTCCTAAAGAATGAAAGAAGCCAATTAAGTGGACAAAGATAAATACCCCCTTCGGCTTCTATAGTATGAGGCGGCCCATGGGTCTCCTTGACAGGCAATGTTGCCCCAGGAACCGCAGCCTTGCCCTCGCCCGGAATCGGCACGGGTACCGACTCCTCCGTACCAGCTGAAAGGAAGAAATACACATGTTACATATGCATAAAAGCCCTACCCCCAGGAAGCAAGTAAATCTTAAAGGACATCAGCGGTCGGTGAACCTCACCAGCATGGTAGCTCAGCTCAGCCCGAGTGACTTTGAATTCCTCGAAGGACAAAATGGGAGCCACCGGAGAGACGGCCACCGGTGCTGAGGTGGCCTCTGCCCTCCTTCGCTTCGCCTCCTGCCGCCCAGCCGCTTTGGCGGCGGCCAACGCTTTCTTGATGGGCGACTTCACCCGGGATCTCTCCTGGACCTGTCATGGGGGATTCGGAGTCGACGTTTAAGTCACCTCTACTACGACCGTGGCCTTGCCCACATTGGGGAGGGGCATAGGTGCTGGCTCCTCCACGTCGGAAATGGGCGCGGGTGCAGGCTCTTCCACAGCAACTGAAATAAAAAAAGGAAGAAGCATTTATGTGTAAAGACCTTGCCCCGAGATGAAGATGGATCCCGAAGGACACGGATGGCTAGAAATTCTAACTGACAGACTGACTCGGCTCAGTCCGGGTGGCTTCAAACTCCTCGAAAGTTAGAATTCATGGTGCCGGAGGAATAGCCACCAAAGGCAACCTCCATTTTCCGCCGCTTCGCCTCTCGCTGCCCGGCCGCCTTGGCAGCATCTACCGCCTTCTTCACAGGCGATTTTGCCCAGGACCTCTTCGCGGCCTTAGGCAAAGGAGCAGTAGTCGGGGCTGGTAATGCTGCGTCAAAGTAGGCAGGCTTCTGGACAAGCCGAAGAAGATTTCGGTACATTGCCATTTGTGTGCTGTCGGGATGGTCTGTCAAAAAAAAAATCTGATCAGTATCTGGTAGCCTGCAAAAGGTCGCGACAATAAGGGATGAGAATAAAAGGAAAAGGGAAGATTGAATACAATGAGGACCGGTATACAGCTGAAGTGTTATCAGCCAGTAGCTCAGAGATGGCTCCTTGTCCCGGCGCGCTGCCTCCCGAACTAACCAGCATAGGTCCTCGATCTTTTGGCAACAGTCGGCGAGGGTAGCCAGATCTGCATGCTTCTTGGACGCCAGGTGGCAGAAGAGGTTGAAGTGATCTATACCCCACCCGTTGGCATAATAATACGAGATCTGCATATGCTTACCTAGGATGGCGGTGGTCTGGTCATCGATATTCTGCTCATTTACTCGGAGGAGGACGTACAACCATGTGGTGTCTTTGTAATTTTCGGGCTTCCACTTCTCTCGCCTCATGAATGTGCGGTATGGGTAGATCGGGTCCCTCTCCGGACGCCAGCTCTTTGTGGGAGTGCCCTCTTCTTCCATCGGTAGCGGATAATTGACAAGCTCCAGGCGGTCACTCTAGATCCGGCAGAGATCCCTCAGGGTCTTCTTAAAATCATCTTTTGCCACGGGGGGTAGTTTGGCTTGCGGTGCCGGCTTTGCTTCTCGAGCTTCCCGGCGGGCGGCCAGATACGCCGCCACCTCCTTATCCTTCTTGTTCTGGAGCCAGAGGAGGTGCTCCGGATCAATGTCAAGCATCGGTACTGACTGCCTGCTCAGAAACCTCCTCTCGGCCCTGTCCCAGTAGTCAGTATTGCACAATCGATAGAAGGCCGTTTAGGCGTTCCACCATTTCACATACTCCGGGGTCACCTGAGGAATACGGTCGGGGGCTGGCACCCGAAAGGTCGCAAAGTCCGCCCGATGGAAGAAGTCCCACCAGGCCCTGGCGTGCTTGGCAGTCGAACTCCCTCGGAGGCTTCGCGTGGGTAGGCCGAACTGTGCACTGTAGACAGGGATATGCTGATCATATCCAAAGTTTCGACTGAAGCGGAAGGGGTAGTATGGTTCTAGCAACAAATTATCCCCCTTCCTGAACGCCAGCACGCTCGAGCGAATAGATAACGCCCAATCCCTGAGCTCGGGCTCCAACAGTGGGCGGACTACATTCTCCTGGCCGATGGGGTGGACGTACTTCTCCACCTGATCGTCTTTGCACTCCCTTTTATTGTTCACCAGGGGGCTCGAATGCGCGGCCAACGTCCAAAAGTGAATGGTGCTGGCCGCGTCCCGTGGGACTGTTGTCAATCGGCCCCGAATATCATATAGCCGTTGGGAGATGGAGCCCAGCTCTGCGCTGGCAAACTCCAGCATCCGCGGCACTAGCCCCCAGTCTTGAAGAGTGCGGGGGGCGAACTCCAGGAATAGTGAGCAGACCCACGCATTGAAGAAATACAATGGTCACACATACCGGGCCTACCTCTGGAACTAATGAGTGCTGATGTCCCCTAGCGCCTTGTATATCAGGCAAAGAGCAACCGGGTACAGGGACAGCTTGATCCCCCATGCCATTTGACACGCTGGGTAGATGGCGTCTGGCCGAATGAGTGTCTCGTCCCCGTACAGCATGGAAAATGAGCATAGCCAGTATGTCAGGTATGCTGCGTAATGTGTTAGCGAGTCGACCCCCATGGGATTGGGGCCACTCCGGCATCCTCTGGAAGGGATCTTCACGTCGGTCTTGGGCTTGGCACGCTTCTTACGAGCAACGGCAGTGCCAACGCATGGAAAGTCCTCATATTGCTTCAGCCCGTCATAGAAATATTGCAGCCACAGGGTCATGCGAACCCTCTTTCTATCTCCACGGGGGGGCTGCTTCCCGCCATGCGCTAGTTGATATAATTCCTGGTACGCCTTCATGAGGTATCGGTATGAATACCCAAGAGAATAGTAGTCGTCCCCGTTGGTTTCATCTTTGATCAGGTCAAGGAGGCAGACCTCTTCATAGGGCTACCCATTAATGGGTAAGCCGCTCAGCTGACTGAGGCTCCACAAATCCAGTGAAGTCTCACCCTCCACCGTGTAAAAGGTGTTGGTCTCTACGCTGAAGACTTCTATCATACCGCAGCAGAGGCCCTTAGAGATGGGGTAGCCATACCGGGAGCTATAGACACTGTGATAGATGCCAGCCCGGATCAATATTGGGGCATAATTGAGCAGCACATACTCTGTGAATTCTACTGCCCCTTCCCTGAAACTGTGAGCATCCTGAAGATTCAGCTCCCCGAACCAGCCCAGCGCCAGCTCGTGCTTGAATCCGATGGCCAGACAGTCCAGGATAAATGGCTCCTCCCTGTAGCCGCATTTCAGGGGAGCCAAGAACAAGCCAAAGCGGGGTTGCTCACCCTAGACTCGCCCAACGGACATGACACACTTCGCCGGGATGAATTGAGGGGACCGCACCAACCTGTCCTCGATCGGCAGCACGGCCTCGATCCCCAGCACAGGCTTCCATTCCCGGGCTTCTCCTACTAAGTACATTGGGATGCTTCGGGGGACGCTGTACAATAAGCTGTCCTGGGTCTGCAGAATCGCGCGCTCCACCTCCCGCACGGCCCGCAGCTCCCGCCTCTCCCGGGAGTGGAAGTACTTTAGAAATCGGATGAGGTGCTTGTCCTTCAGGAAGTCTTTCCAATATTCGTCGGTCCAGTCAAAAGTAAAACGGTTCTCAACCCGGGAAAGCCGGGGATAGTCCATTGTTTCGGTGTTAGAGCCCGACGATTCGGCCAATGTTGCTACTTTGGCGTGCTCCCTATCCAAGTCTTCCACATTAAGCCATGTGACGGCCGGCACCGGAGGTGGTGGAACTAGTCCAGCACCGGAAGCAGCATGAACAAAAGAACCACTTGGGGCAGCCATTTATCTGCAAGATATAACAAACGAAAGATCAGAACAAGTCACAGGCGAGAAGAAATGAGAACTATAAGGGGGCTCTACTACAAGTGAAGTGAATAAGACGCTGCCAATTTCTAACTAAATTTCGGCAGAGTTTCCCTTAGGCCGGAGGCGTAAGAGAAAATACGGGTGCACGTCCACAAGGAGTGACGGCCCCAACAAAATCACGGTGGGCCCCGAGGGGCAACACCGGAAGTCCTCTGGTCAAAAGTCATTTTCACCCCTCTCAGCCGCTCTTCGCCGGCACACCCTTGAGTAGCCCTTCCCCGGCACACCCTGGGGCTATCTTCGCCGGCACGCCTCAAGGCGGTTTTTTCCGGCATGCTCCTATAGCTTTCCCCGGTATGCCTATTGGGACATCTACCCGGCACACCCTTGTGTGCCCTTGCCCGGCACACCCATGCGGATCTTCGTCGGCACGCCTTGGCATAACCCTTCACCGGCACGCCCTGGCCGCTCTTCTCCGGCACACCCTGTGGTGGCCTTCCCCGGCACGCCTGCAAGGGTCCCAACCCGGCACGCCCCAAGTGTTGCCCGACACATTTGGTGCCCGCTCCCTGGCACAGCCTTGGCAAGCTCCACTAGGTGCCACAAACACAAGGGCAGAAAATGAGTGGAAATGAGAGTGAAATAATGAATGAAAATGATGGGGCAATGAGAACTATAAGGGGACTCTACTACAATTAGAACGAACAAGACGCTGCCAATTTCTGACGAAATTTCTGCAGAGTTTCCCCTAGGCCAGAGGCGTAAGGGAAAACACGGGTGTGCGTCCACAAGGAGTGACGGCCCCAACAAAGTCATGGTGGGCCCCGAGGGACAACACCGGAAGTCCTTCGATCGAAGAAACTCCTCCTCTCCCTCCACCGGTGCACCGCCTGAAGCCCCTTCGCTGGCACGGCCCTGGCACCATTCCCCGGCACTCCCCAGGCGGCCTTACCCGGCACAAACCCTGTGCGTCTTCCCCGGCACACTCCGGCGTCTTCCCTGGCATAGCCCGAGGTCTCCCTGCCCGACACACTACTGAGCACCCCTTCCCCGGCACGCTCTCCGGCGCCTTCCCCGGCACGCTCGAGCATTGCTCCCCGATGCGCCTATGGAACCCCTTTCCCGGCACGCCCCTGCGGGCCTTCCTCGACACACTCGTTGGAACCCATCCCCGGCAAGCATGTGCCCTTCCTTCCCCGACACACTCTTTGGAGCTCATCCCCTGTATGCATGTGCCCTTCGAACCCCGACACACCTGCCTGCCCCGTCTCCGGCACGCCCGACACTCCACTCGCCGGTGCCGCTCTCCACAGAAGAAAAGAAGAGGAGGAGGGAGGAAGGGGGAAGAAGGAGAAGGGAAAGAAAAAAGGAGAGAGAAGAGGCAGAAGAGAGATGGGGAGCCTAGGGCTCCACCGTCCCCCGAAGATGGAGAAGAGGAAGAAAAAAAGAGATGAAGAAGAGGGGAGCGAAAGGAGGAGAAGGAGAAGAAGGAGGAGAAGGAAGAGGAGAAGAAAGGGGGGGCGCCTCCACGGCGGTGCCCTCACCACAGTGATGACGACGGCGGTGGTCGCGGTGCTCGGCGACAGGGAAGATGAAGAAGGAAGAGAGAAGAGAGGGGGGTCGGTTCGTCTGCCACGGGAAAGAGAGAGAGAGGGAGCGTTTGAATGAAGAGAGGGGGTGGCCCGCTCGTGCCACCCCCGTTCCTTTTATAGGGTAAAAGAAAAGAAAGGAAAAAAAAAGAGACAAGAAAAGAGAAAAAAGGAGAAGAGAAAAAGAAAGAAGGGAGGAAAAGAGAAGAAAAATGAGAAAAAAGGGGGGAAGAAAAGGGGAGGAAGAAAAAAAGAAGAGAAAAAAGGAAAAGAAAAAAAAGAAAAAAATAGAGAGAATAAAAAGAAAAGAAAGAGAGAAAAATATATATATATATATATATTTATATGATAAATAAACAAGTAAGATATAATATATAAATATATGTATATGCGCACATAATGACAGCGCACAACGATCAGTGCACACGTACATGGACGTTCCGTCCGCATGCTCTCATGTGCCGATAGGCGTCCGTGTATGTGCGTACAAGCATAGACAACAACCACAAAGCGAGACCGTCACCTTCTCCGGACGACGAGGTCTCGAATACAACCCTCAAGAACAAGTACACCCACGGGCCCTGCCCGGCTTATCCTTCACTCGCGCCACCCATGGGTGGGGGGCATTTGTGGACGTATAAAATTACACTTCCATATGTCCCGGCCAGCCCAGCATTGGCCACAACTCCAAATGAAGAAACTGCGGAGGAGACGGGCCATCTGTACTCCCCGAACAAGCACACATTGCCGTGAAGCTATCCTCAGAGTCACGACAGCAAAGAGAAACTAACCACGGAAAGCCCACAATCCATGGGCCCTGAAGAAAATCAGAGCGAACCGCAACCCGAGCTAGTAATGGTCTTAGATGAGTCCCAGCGGCACGCCCCTCCTAAGCATCTTTAACGGTATGCCCCTGGACGCCTCTAGCAGCACGCTCGCGCGTTGCCTTCAGCGGCATGCCCAGGTTGCCCTTCGCCGGCACACCTGGCTAGCACGCTTCAGTGGCACACTATGGTGGCCCCCTCAGTGGCACACCCATACCGCCCGTTCAGCGGCACACCAGGGGGGGCCTCAGCGGCGCACCCCAACTTCCCGTTCCCAGGCACACTCCGCTGGCGCTCCGCCGGTACACTCAGCCAGGGCGCTTCACCAGCACACCCAGTTTGGGTGTCTCCACCGGCACATGTTGCCAGCCCCCTCAACGGCACGCCATGCGGAGGCCTTTAGCGGCACGCCTGCAAGCTCCCCCAGCGGCACATGTTGCTAGCCCCTCAGCGGCACGCTTCTCCAGTCTTCTAGCGGAACGGCATGCTGGCTCTTCAGTGGCACGCCCACGCCCTTACCCGGTGTGCCTGGAAGATGAGATCTTATGCCTACACCCTAAAAGATCCTTGGCGCGTAGTGGGCTTGCTGAGGTGTCGTTCAAGGAGGGAGACACGATGCCTACCTCCTGCCATCGAAAAGGGGGGAGTCAAATCCCCATTAAGGTTGGTCACTTCTCGCCTCCGCCGTTCGTGTTCGAAGGCTCCCCCCACTGGGAGTATAAAAGCCTCCCCCTCCGACGAACAAAAAAGGGGGACACAACCACGTAGAGGGCGCACAGAGAAGGAGGCAGAGCCACCACTTCCAAAGGAAGAAGAGAAAGAGAAGAAGAAGGGAAGAGGAAGAAGGGAGCTCCGCCGTGGGGTTCCCCTCCGACGACCACCAAGAAGAGAGAGTAAGGGAGAAAGAGAAAAAGAGAGATGTAGTGGGGGAAAGTAGGGAAGATCAGGCATCCGTCGCCCCTGCTCGACCCTAACTCCCTATCTCCACCTCCCCGTGCTTTTCTTTTTGCCTTTTCTCCCCCACTGTTGTATCTTCTACCCCGGTGTTTTAATGTATACATGGCTGGTTACGGTCTTTTCTCTTGATGAATAGAAATGTCCCCCCCCCACCTCTTTTTGGGGTTTCTTGCTACCGTGGTTGATTCATGCCCGGATGTGTGTGTAAACGCTTCTTCCTCCGCCTTCCGATGGTTTGGTCCCCTCCGTCATGGCCCTTCTCTTCTTCGGACACCCAACCGTTAACGCCACCATGTCATTCCCTCAGAACGGCCTCTCCTTTCCCAACTGAAGCTTCCCATTTGGATGAGTCAAACCAACACCCCTGGTTCTTTCCCCTTTGGCTCCATCTTGCATGGCTAGCCTTCAGTCCAGCTTCTCAAGTCCTCGGGCGACATACCTTGTTCTGCCTCCCACCGACACACCCTCAACGCGGTACGGCTTCCCCAGCTCCCCAGCGGTACGCCATGACCCACACTCGACCGGTATACCTCTTCACCGATATAGCCCCTGGCCGGTGCACCCCCAGCTCTTGGAAGTCTTCCCCGGCAGAGTCCCTCAACGGCACACCCTGGCTTCTCCCATCTCGGCACGCCTTTGAGTCCCTCTGGTTAATGGGGACATCAAAGCAAGAGCATTAACATTTTATTTTGCATTTGTGCCCTTTAGTTTATTTTTTTATCCTTGGGAAAGCATATGCGCAATTGTAAGGCTTTATAAGCCAACGTGTCATTCCCTAGGATTGTTTGGGCTTTTGTACAAATTGACAGTAGGTCCAGCAAGGGGGCCCTCACTCCTTCCCCATTGGTCCACATAAGTCATTTGGGTCCATTTGGGGCTGGTCAACTATCCTAGGTGGCATCTAGAAGGTTGGACCGGTCAAGGGGACAAATAGACCACAAAGTCCAGGTTGGAGGCTAGCTTGGGCAAGGGGGCGCCCCCCCCCCCCCCCCTTTTAAGGTTATTTAATGTGGTTTCAAACCACATGGGATAAAAACTTTTGAAGTCCCTCTTTTACCCCTCCCAATTCTAGATCTAGGGTTAATTAGTGTCTTTTGGCTTTTCATACAAATACCTTGTATTTCACATTTTATTGGACTTAGTGAGAAATTTTGTTAGAAATTGCCCAAGGAAGGGTGCGCCCTCCCCTCTCCCTCCCTGGTTCTTCTCCTTCCTCCAGTCCTCTAGGGTGTGAAGCCGATTCTCCTTAGCCCCTCTAAGTTCCATTTCTGCCACTGCCGCCATTGCACCGCCATCGCGCCACCGCCACCATCGTCGGAGTTCTGTCTCCATCAAGACAGAACCTCTTCTCCAAAATTTTATATTTTTTTCTTGTTGTTTGTTAGAGCCCTAATTTTGATGGTTTGTTCTGTACATCTCCCTTAACCTCCATTTCAAATTTTGTGTCATTTGGACTTCATTTGGTATTTTTCCCACATTTATTGTTCCCCCCTGTAATCTATCATTCTGCAGATCTACAGGACAGAGTCACCTTCTTATATTTTTCCCACCCACTTATAAATTTTTAAAATAATCACAAAAATTCTAAATTGTTCCTCACGTCCTACCCTGTCTCCCATACTTTATCTCGCACCTGGAAAAATCATTTTCCCTTTCGGTCAAAGGTCAGTTTCAGGTAGATCCCTTCCTGCCCTGTGTGTCTGTCAGTCCGAGTCAGAAACAAAAATAGTGTTACAGTCATATTCATTTTCAATACGTTGGGTGGATGGAACTGTGAAAAATATATGTTATAGATCTTTGAGTGCTCTTTCCAACGGTACCAATCACGTCTCAATCGGCCTCCGGATCTGAGCACTATAATTCTTGCCACCGAGGCGCGTAAATATGTTCCCTGTGCAGATCAGAAAAATCAGTCCGAGAAGAATTCAAGCAAAAATACCAAAAGTCAACTTCTGGGACCACCACTTCAGGTAGTCGATCAGGGGGAACCAGCCATCGTCCCAGCCAAGCGGCGCCTTCAGAAGACCTCAGGAGGGTGACGTTCCTTTGGAAACCGTGTCTTGCTGTCCAACGAGTCAGAATCGAGTCGACGCAGTACCGAGTCAGCGTAGGATCGAGTCGGACCAGCAGGCCGAGTTCGTGCCAAGCGCACCTCCAGATTGCTACCCGTAAACCTAGGGTCAGTCCTCCCAGGCCCCACTTGTAGCCCTTTACCTCCCTACGTGGAGTGGGCAATAGATTTCACTATTGTAACTAAATTTTTACCATTGTTACCGGGAGTTACCGTAACTGGCCGGGAACGTCTTCCCCACGCCCAGAGAGTGGAGTTACACTCGCCCCCACTCTTTATCGCATTTTGCTTAGTTCGTATTCATTCGTATATGCCGCTGCGAGTGTAGGTTTCTAGCTTGATATATTGTTATCACCGCTGCGAGAGTGAGTGAGTGTACCGTCCCGTGACTCAATCTGAGTTAATGCAGAAAAGGTCGATACCCAAGACTCACGGCTGGTTTCTCAACCACGCCCAGTCCCACGTTTCCCTCGCTTAGGGGCGATCATGAGCAAGAGTCCCAGGTCGCGTATCCGTCCCGCATCAATTTGATATTAGAGCGCCAGTTGAGTCTAGGGTGTCTAAAAATAAAAAAAAGTCATCTAAGTCGAGTCTAATTTTAATCCGGTCTAAGCTTGCATCGCATACCTTTACTTGGTATATCAAAAGGTGTTGTATGAATGTTGGGCTACACCTATCGGGAAGGTCGCACACTTGCGCGAGTGATCTTCGGATCGATTATCTCCGCCTCGTACCGAGTCTTGGTTTAAGTCTAGGGTCCTTAGTGTGCATGCATTCCAACCTTGCATAGTCGGTCTAGTGTCTTGTCCAAGTGTCGGCATGTCCATCCACTAGTATCCCCGTGTTCCATGGATTACCAAATGCCCGGATCTTATGCATGGTGGCGATACTATCTAAAATGGAAGGACCACTCGGACCACCCCAAAAGACCCGTAGCCCGGGACTTCTACGGCTCCGATAATCCGAGTGACTACCTAGAGTGGGAAGCCATTATGGACGACTAATTTGAGGTGTACATGATGTCCGGTCCCATGCAGATGGACATTGCCAAAAGGTGACTTTTCTATGAAGCCACCGAAACATGGAGGGATATCAAATACTTCCAGGAAGATAGGAGGCTAAGGCCCATCGAGTCATGGTGGGAGATGAAGAGAGCGCTTAGGAGGGTCTACCTTCCCCACCTACCTACCTCCAACCATGGGCGTCATACCACAAGCCAACCGCAACCACTCACCCACAATCAAGTGGGCCACACTGCCAACCAACCACCGACTCGTCACCTCCATCCAAGCCCTCCAAAGCAACCCCAATCAAGTGGTCCGCCCAGTCGCCTCCAACCAGCATTACCTCGGTACCCCCATCCAATCCCGCCCAAGCACCTCCAACCAAGTGGAAGCCCCACTTATGGCCGAGCCAAGGTCCACACCCGAGCCGAGAGATGAGGAGCAAGTCCACCCCGAGGCCCCTACTCCAGCCCGCACCTTTGTCAAACTCTTGCAAATGTTTACGGATCGATTGGATAGGATGGATAGGGCACTACTCCTACCCGAGCCCAAGGAGGCCATAGCCGGTAGTCTCAATCCGGCCCCATCTCCGACTTCCCCAAGCCCTCTCCCCATCTTGGAGGCCCCGCCTTCACCACCCATGAGCACTCCAATGCCACCACCCTCTACTTCCGAACTTTTTTCGGAACAATCTTATTTGGAGCCACCAAAGCCAAAGCCCGAGCCACCCGTGTTTCTAATAGGTACGCTATACATAGTCGAGCCGCTTCTTAGTTGGCTCAAGGATGGCTTGGTCCTACCTCCTTACCCATCCATGGACCCTACCCTACCTTTGGTGCCTGTAAACTCCTACCATACTACATTCTAATCTAGTCACCATGTTGACACATTGGGTGACCATATTCTTGGTTTAGGTTAGCAATGGAAGTTGACACATTTATTGGCCCGAGGCTTCGACCAACCCACTAGTCGTAGCTTCACTCATCCGGTCTTAGGGTCCATTACCTCTGTGTGCACTGTGGGTTGTGTCACCACGGAGATTCTTCTATTCCTCCCCATGCCATCCGAGCCCGACTTCATACCCTTTTGCCCAATGGAGCAATCTTATTTTTTTCACATGACCACCGTCCCATTCACCATGATGGATGAAGGTGACCACCCACACCTTCAAGAATTTCACGATTGGGACCGTGTCATATGGGAGCCCATCTGAGGGGGTCATACCTTCTTTGACCCTTTTGACCCCTTCACTAGTGAACCTCCCGAGCTATCGTCTTCACTTCACTTCCTCCGCGGAGTTCACTATCACACCTTTTCCATTCCGGCCAAGCAACCTCCACATAGCCTTAGGTTCAAACCATCATTTGGGGGTAATAAAGACTTTAGTTCCCCCGGCCCTCCTAAACCACCCGAACCTTCCAGACTTCCCACATCCAAACCCAATGACCATGAGTGGTCCACTTTAGGAGGTCTAGGAGTTCCACATGATGTCAACCACCCATTACCTCAGATGCATGCATGGCACATATTCGCGTGTCCTGGTTCGCCGTCACCCATGTATGGGTCGGACTAACATTAGGTGTATCTAGGGTCTTGTGTGTCTATGCATACATTGAGTGGAGTCGGTTTGTATGCTCGCGATGTTAGGTCCTTTCGAGTACGAGACTTGTCGGACTTTGGGATCGGTTCTACTTCATATCGGATCTAGTCACATAAGGGACAAGTAGTGATTCCTAGTAAGTCTTCGAGCCGCCTTCCTTTATTTGAGAGTGACCCCACCCCGGAGTGTCCACCTTTAGCCTCCTCCCCAGCAGCGTGTGCATATCAAATCTATACAGGATGAGCAGGTGTCGATTACTTGGAGTGGAGCGTACTCCACACTTCCAAGTTCAGTGACGCATCTGCCGGAGCTACTCGAGCAGCCGCACCCCTTACTCGACGGGGTCGAGTTCTTCCCACCCGGGGAGAATTGATGGGGACATTAGAGCAAGAGCATTAACATTTTATTTTACATTTGTGTCCTTTAGTTTATTTTTATATCCTTGGGAAAGTATATGCGCAATTGTAAGGCTTTATAAGCCAATGTGTCATTCCCTAAGATTATTTGGGTTTTTGTACAAATTGACAGTAGGTCCAGCAATGAGGTCCTCACTCCTTCCCCATTGGTCCACATAAGTCATTTGGGTCCATGTGTGGCTGGCCAACTATCCTAGGTGGCATCTAGAAGGTTGGACCATTCAAGGGGACAAATGGACCACAAAGTCCAAGTTGGAGGCTAGCTTGGTCAAGGGGGCGCCTGATAATGCGAAAGTTCGTCGTTTAAAATACGCGTATCAATCTTAAAAATTCCAACTCGCACTAGATGAAAGTAAGCCGTAATAAGGTGGCGAGATGGGCCGAATTCACTGGGAAGAAGAGATTTTTAGAGTTCAAAACCTTATAGTCCTTTGAAAAACACTTGTGATTTGGCTTTGCTTAAAGAAAATAGTGAAATGATGAACACACCAAACACTTAATTGAAAACACCATGACTATACGCCTATCCTATAGAAAATAATTGCATGAAGTGGAAAGAAGATATAGAAGAAAGAGATAGAGAGGGAAGAAGAGCAAAAACTAGATCAAGAGAATAACTCCTTTCATTAACTTAAAAGAAAGAGTACATGAAATGTGAAACAAGTTTACACTAATGACACAATGAGATTACAATGAAGTGAAATATCACAAAAGTAACAAGACAAGAAAAGCCTGGAGTTTGGAGTTTTGATATGGTAGTAGCAATGGTGATGACAGTGCCGTCCTCTCTTGGCCTTGGATCACGAACAACCTTGTGGAAGATGTCGTCTACGCCGGGAGGAAGTCTCCTTCGTCGTTGAAGCTACCTTTGGAAGGTGAATAACTTTGAACCCAAAAGGAATTAGGGTATGCCCAAGAAGAAAAAGTTGAAGAAAAATAAGACATAAAGAATTTTAATGAAGGGCACAGGGAGAGAAAATGTAAGGAAGATGCTGAAATAAGAGAAAGAAGGGAAGTGGTATGTTGGTATGAACAGTACAATCATATGATACCAGGTTAAAAAATGGTAAATAACTGCAAACGTAGAAAGAATTAGAAGATGATGTAGAAGAAGAAATTGTAGAACATTTAAAAACAAAGAACTTTTATGAAGATAGCAAGAGGCGAATAGGGACGGAGGAAGAAGAAAAATAGGGAATAACAGAGAAGAACACAGAATGAAAATGCACAGGATAGAACAGTAGAAAACACGAAATACCTTACAAACCAGAGAGAATTTGAAGGTAATGCAGAAGAAGAAGTTGTAGAAAACCTGAAAACAAAGAACATTGATGAAGAGTGAATGAGCTTAAAATGAAGTTAAGTAGGAGAACTCGGAAGCCTAAGGTTGGGAGAGAAAGAGGGAGAGTGAAAGATTGCCAAAAGAAAAAGACTCCCCTTCTCCTTCTTGTCATGGGCTATTTATAGGGAAACTTGGGTCAATAGAGGGTGGAGATTATATCAAAAGGAGATGGATGGTTAGAATTTAGATAGAAGATAATGCATGGGGAAGAGAAAAAGGAGGTGGGCACCCCATTTCTTGGACTTTGGCCACCCCTTTCTAACTTTGAATCTCCTTTTCAAACTTTGAATATCATTTTCCTCCTTTTCAAATTTAAACATTGAATTCCTCCTTTTCAAATTTCAAATTCAAAATTTTGAACTTTCTTTTTCCTCCAACTAAAAATATTTTGAATTCTTTCTTTGACTTTGTCCAAGTGGTGATGACCCTTTTGCCCCCGACTTCTTTTGTAATTACCTTCGGTGTCCTGCACACACATAATTGCACTTTAGTCCATAAAAATTACCACAATGTGTACATAAATCTCAAATGTTCATGATTATGCAATGGAGAATTAATGCTCATGGCCCTCAACTTTAATTTATTATTAAATAATATCACTGAATTAATCAATTTACGTGAAAGCTCTAATTTAAATGTGGAGTTGAGGTTAACTATAAAATATGCATAATTACCTTATTATATGCATATGAAATGGTGTATATGCGATGAGTTATCATACAAAATAGACACTTATCACACCCCCAACTTACTCATTGCTAGTCCCTTAGTAATGCCGATAAATTAAAATTTAGGACTAACAAGAGTTTGTAAAATTCATACTCTCATATCCAATTCTCCCTTCATAGAATCAACCAAAGATTAGGAATCTGGAATCATTAATGCACATTAGTCTTATGCAGGAACTTAATAGTACATGATTAAGAATTTAAATAAAAGTTCAATAGCACTTGTGCATGTGTAACTACCAAATCCACATCTTAGATAATTGTATCTCCCATTCGCTATTCCAAGTAAATATCTTTCAACCCTACACCTCTTAGATCAGAGCATTAAGTATATTAGCTTTTTATCTGCCTTATTGCTTTGTCCCTTTGGGATCTTTTTATACCACACATGATGATGCACTACCCTTCACTGCTCAACGTGAACCTCGACTCTTGCCTTAGGAGAAGCATGCCTAGTTTCGCAGATCCATGTTCCCTTTTCCATTTTACGTGAACCTCAGCACGTCTTAGGTGAAATAGGCCTGGTTACTAAGACTAGGGGAATTTTTCATGGTATTTTTTTCTCTTTTTTTTCTCTTTTTTTTCATAGTGCCATTGCACTTATTTGATAGATAATTTGGCAGAAAGCTTTATATAAAGATCTCTTTTCTTAAGAAGTGTAGAATATCAGACAATATACCTAAAATAGCAGAGGGCTTGTCTTACTTGTTTCATTAGTGTGCAATGTAATTTTTTTTTTAAGTGCACATGAACTTTAAAGGGATTCTTATATCAATTTTTCATGGCTAAATTGGCTAAAATTTTCACCATCCTTCTCCCTAGCCTTTTCTATTCCAGAATTACTTTTAATTTAAGCATGAATTATAAAACTCAAAATGAGGATTTTATCTTTTCGTTTGCATGCAACAAGTAAGAACTCATATCAGATTGTACTTATATGAAATGAAAAAAAAATTTCTTTTCTCCTCCCAACTTGAATGACATTGTCCTCAATGGCATATGCAATAGAATGATAAGAGAACAAGGAAACAAAGAATATGGTTGGGATGGACGGATACAACCTGGTGAGCGGGAGAAAGGGATGACGATGGCTCCTTCTCTTCTTGGCCTGACAACTAAAAAATAAACACACTAAACCAAAACATCAAATCATAAAAATCTTAGGTTGCCTCCCAGAACCGTTAAGTTTACCGTCTTCAGCCAGACACATGAGAGCTCATGATGATTTTATTCCAGACCACTTAGAATAATGGATTCTTTTTGCAACTGATCATTTTCCAAATAAGGTTTCAATCTTTGACCATTGACGGTGAAAATGTAACCATTTTTAGGATTCAAAATTTTGATGGCACCGTGGTCAAAAGTTTTGACAACTACAAACGGTCCATCCCATCTGGACTTGAGCTTTCTAGGGAGCAAGCGTAGCCTAGAGTTAAACAGCCAGACTTTCTAATTTGGTTGAAAAATTTTCCTTTAAATATGCTTATCATGAAAGGCTTTCATTTTGGCTTTATAAATTTTTGAATTTTCATAGGCTTCATTTCTTAGTTCCTCCAATTCATTGAGTTGTAGAGCTCTTTGGGCCCCGGCTTGAATGAGATCAAAGTCGACTTGTTTGATGGCCTAATATGCTCTATGTTCAAGCTCTACAGGCAAGTGGCAGGCTTTTCTCAAAATGAGGTGGTAAGGTGACATGCCAATGGGAGTCTTAAATGCAGTTCTGTAGGCCCAGAGTGCATCGTCTAGTCTCTCGGACCAATCTTTTCTATCCGGCCGAACTGTCTTATGAAGAATGGTTTTTATCTCCCTATTGGACACTTCTACCTGGCCACTGGTTTGGGGATGGTAGGGGGTAGTGAGCTTGTGAGTGATGCCATATTTGCAAAGCAGAGCTCGGAATTGAAAATGAATAAAGTGAGAGCCCCCATCACTAATGATAGCTCTAGGACAACTAAATCTAGAAAAGATGTGTTTCTTCACAAACTTCATTACGACCTTGTGATCATTTGTCCTAGTAGCAATAGCTTCAATCCATTTTGAAACATAGTCCACTGCCACCAAAATGTATTCATTACCAAATGAAGGTGGAAATGGTCCAATAAAGTCTATTCCCCAAACATCAAAAATTTCTACTACCAAAATGGGACTGAGCGGCATCATATCTCTTTTTGAATTATTTCCCACGACTTGGCACCTTAAACAAGTTTTGGAAAATTTGTAAGCATCTTTAAATAATGTGAGCCAATAGAATTCACTCTGCAACACTTTCGCCGATGTTTTCTTTCCTGAAAAGTGTCCCCCACAAGCAAGATTATGATAGAAGTTCAAAATAGATTGTTGCTCCTCCGCGGGGACACATCTTCTTATTATTTGATCTGGACCCATGTGAAACAGCACTGGGTCCTCCCAAAAATATTACCTCATCTTTGAAAAGAATCGATCCTTCTCTTGTCTAGACCACCCTTCGGGAATCTACCCTACTGCCAGGTAGTTGACTATATGAGCGAACCAAGGGGTTGTTGTGTGAGAGATGGAAAGAATTTGCTCATCGGGGAAGGAATCAGACATAGGGGCACTTTCAGGAATTACAATCTTAGACAAGTGATCAGCTACAACATTCTCCAACCCCTTCTTGTCTCTTATTTCCAAATCAAACTCTTGTAGTAATAAAATCCACCGTATGAGACGGGGTTTGGCTTCCTTCTTAGACATCAAAATTTTTAATGCTGAGTGATTAGAATAAACAATGACTTTCGCCCCTAACAGATATGATCGAAACTTTTCGAGGGCAAACACAACAGCTAATAATTCCTTTTCCGTGGTGGTGTAGTTCATTTGGGCATCAGCGAGGGTGCGGCTCGCATAATAGATCACCACGGGTTTCTTTTCAACTCTTTGACCTAAGACAGCTCCTACAGCATAGTCTGAGGCGTCACACATGATCTCAAAAGGGAGCGACCAATCAAGAGATTGGAGAATAAGAGCTTGTGTGAGGGCTGCTTTCAAAGAGTTGAACGCCTCTAGACAGGACTCATCAAGATGAAAGGGAGTGTCCTTGGCAAGTAATTGTGTGAGTGGTCGAGCGATGGTGGAGAAGTTTTGAATGAATCTGCGGTAGAATCCTGCATGGCCAAGAAAAGATCGAATTTGTTTGACAGAAGAAGGAGGAGGAAGATTGGAAATCACATCAACATTGGCCTTGTCAACCTCTATTCCCCTCTCTGAAACTACATGACCTAAAATGATCCCTTCTCTTACCATGAAGTGGCTCTTCTCCTAGCTCAACACTAGATTCGACTCAATGCATCTTTTCAATACTCGAGTCAAAATTTTCAAACAATCATCAAATAAATCACCCAACACTGAAAAGTCATCCATAAAAACTTTCAACCATTCTCCTACCATTTCAGAGAAAATGGACATCATACATCGCTGAAATGTCGTGGGGGTGTTACACAGCCCAAATGGCATTCTTCTAAAAGCAAATATGCCATAGGGGCACGTGAATGTTGTCTTCTCTTGATCTTCCAGGTAAATAGCAAGTTGCTTGTTCCCGGAATAGCCATCCAAAAAGTAATAATACTTCTGCCCTGCCAATCTCTCCAAAATTTGATCTATTAATGGTAGTGGAAAATGATCTTTCTTTGTGACTGAATTTAATTTTCTGTAATCAATATAGATTCTCCACCCTGTTGGTAATCATGTAGGCACTTCATCTCCTTTCTCATTTGTTACAACTGTCATCCCTGACTTCTTGGGAACAACTTGAGTTGGGCTGACCCACTTGCTATCAGAAATGGGATATATGATCTCGGCATCCAACCATTTGACAACTTCTTTCTTCACTACCTCCTTCATACTTGGATTCAGTCGACGCTGCATCTCTCTGCTCGGCTTGGCATTGTCCTCCAAGTAAATGTAATGCATACACACATCCGGACTAATACCCTTCAAATCTGCCACTGACCAACCTATCGCCCTCTTGTGCTCCTGAAGGACATCTAGGAGTTGGGATTCCTGAGCAGCGGTGAGGTTGGAAGCAATGATTACGGGCAGAGTTTGGTTAGGACCAAGATAAGCATACTTCAAAGGATCCGGTAGAGGCTTCAATTCTAGACTGGGCGGTTGATCCAAAGATAGAAGAATAGGTTCAGCTTGAAGTGAAGGGAGTGGCTCTACTCTAGAGTAGGGTGCACTAGAAAGTGGAGAATCCTGGAGCATGCTACCCTCTTCTAGACATTCCTCATAAACTTCTGTACTTTCTTCAATTCGTTCTTCAAAAACATCAATGACACTACATTCCTCCTCATGGTCCGGATATTGAGATGCTTTGAATAGATTTAGATAAATCTTCTCTCCTTGGAAAGAAATATCCATCATCCCCGTGGCGTAATTTATATTGGTCTTGGCTGTAGTAAGAAACGGACGTCCCAAAATGATAGGTGTGTGCTTTAATTCCTGGGATGAGGCCATATCCAGAATAAGAAAGTCCACTAGGAAATAACATTCATGCACCTTCACAATAACATCTTCCAATAGTCCCCTTGGAGTCTTTACAGATCGATCCGCCAGTTGAAGGATTATAGATGTGGGTTTCAACTCCCCTAGATCAAACTGCTCATATATAAAGGTGGGTAACAAGTTCACACTGGCTCCAAGGTCCAGCAATGCTTTATCAAATGTAATTCCACCTATATCACAAGAGATCAGAGGAGCTCCGAGGTCCTTCAACTTTTTAGGCAAATGATTCATAACAACTACACTGACATCTTTGGACAAGCGGACCTTTTGTGTTACCGCCTTTGGTTCCCTTTTTGGTGTACATAACTCTTTCAAAAATTTTACATACGCCGGCACATGTTTGATTGCATCCAATAGTGGAATATTGATATTTACCTATTTAAACAATTCCACTAGTTCTTCTTGTTGGACTGGCTTCCTCTTTTGAGCTTTTGACTTTAATGCATCAGGGAATGGGACCTTAGGAACATACTCTCGGGATCCTTCATCAACCTTTGCTTTCCCTTTGTCCAGCTTGTTTTCTCCCCCCCCCCCCCCCCTTGCCTCTTCTTTTCTTGCATAATTATCGGCTCCTCCTCTTCACTATCACTCTCCTCGTGGGCATCTTGGCCCGAACTACTACCCACATCCCTAGCCTGATAAGGGTCATTATAAATTTTCCCGCTCCTAAGGCTAAAGATGGTTTTGGCATTCTCGAACTGAGGACCTATAGGAGGGGGCAGTTGAGGTTGGTTGGGCTGATTGGGTTGAGTAAGAATAGGAGCTCTTGGAGGGAAGCCTGGAGGTTGTTGATTGTGGGGGTTGGCCACCGGTTGGCTAGGGAGCTGGCCTACCTCTCTTCTCATGTTATTTGCAACAAGTTGCCCTATCTGGTTTTTCAACTTAGAAATGGATTGTGCTTGGGTAAGAATAAGTTGTTGGAGTTGTTCAAACTTGTCATCAAAAGTGGGCTGAGTAGGAGGTGGCTGATAATGTGGCTGATGGGAACGATGTGAAGGAAATTGCTGAAATTGGCCCTAAGAAAATTGAGCTTGAGGATATGGGGCCTGAGCTTAATGGAAAAGAGGTTGCTGGAATTGTTGATGGAGAAAAGGAGATGAATAAGAGTGATTTGGATTAGATTGACTTGGCATTGGAAAAGATTATTTTTGATTTGAATGGTGTGAGGGATGAGATTGGGTGGATGGGCTTTGATTGGATTTCTAAGAAAAATTTGGGTGATTTCTCCAGCCTGGATTGTAAGTGTTTGAGTAAGGGTCGTATGCGGGCTTAGAGACACCTTGGGTAGCAAAGATTTATTCTTGGATAAATGGGGGAAGTTGGGCTGCTATGGGACACTCACTTACAGAATGGCTAAGGCTAGAGCACAAAGCACAAGTTTATTCTTGACTGGGCGTTGAGAATTGTTGAGGTTGAGGAGTAGAAGATGAAGAAGGTTCCTGCCTATTCATAGCCAATAACTGGTCTAGCTTCTGAGCCACCATATCAACCTTCTCTATCTTCTGGGCCAGCAAATCTATTTTGTTCAATTTCTGGGTTATGGCATTGATGTCCATCTTATTCTCAAACTCCCCTTGATTCTTGACTTTGTAAAGCCCGGCCCTCTTGTTTGGTCCGATCATTCGTTCATATGATGAAAGTGAGGCATGACTGATGGAGTTTTCACTCAACATTTCAAATAGATCATACGCTTCATCCTCACTCTTACTCATGAATGTTCCCCCACATGATGTATCTACCATTTGTCTATAATTCTCCGTTAGTCCCTCATAAAATGCTTGAACAATTTGCCATCTTGACAGGCCGTGACGAGGACATTTTCTTAATAGATCTTTCAACCTATCCCAGACCTCATGTATATGTTCTCCAGTATTTTGGGTAAATATAGTTATGGCTCTTCTCATTGTGTTGGTTCGCCCTATGGGATAGAACTTCTTCAAAAATTCTTTTTACATTTCTGCCCATGTATCAATGATCCTACCCAAGGCTCCTAACTAATATTTGGCCTTATCCTTGAGAGAGAATGGGAAAAGAGTTAGCCTAAGAGCATCATCAGAGAAATTCTGAATTTTAACAGTTGAGCATATCTAAAGGAACTCATCAAGATGTTTGTAAGGGTCTTCATTGGGATTTCCATAGAAAGATGGTAACATTTGGATGGTACTAGACTTGATTTCATAATGAACCGCTTGGTTCTGAGGTGCTTGGACATAGAAGGACGGTTGGTATTGATTAGGCAAGAAATAGTCCTTCATTTACTTTGGAGGATCGGGATTTTCGGCCATTAGATTTTGGTGGTGAGGTCCTTGGCCATGAGATCTTATTGGAGATCGTTCCCTGGATATGAGACTCTCTCAATTTCTTGAATGGGTCCTAGTAGGTTTGGATGTTGAGATCTTCTACCTTACATGAACTAGGATGAAGAGAGAGATGAAAGAGATTTTTTTATGATGATTTTTGTTTGTTTATTTTTTTTCTTTTTTTTTGATTTTGATACAAACTAGGACGAAGAGAGAGGAGAGGAAAAAAATTTGATTTTTTTTTAAATTTTTTTTTATGCAATCATAAACAAGTTCTCATACAAATTACCTAATGACCTAGATGTGACCTAGACCTATAAATTGGGTTTCACAAAATGACTAAAGTGTAACTTGAGTTCACCCTCAATATTTCCACCGATCAGGTAAGGGGTGGGGTAGTGAGAGATTCCCCCTACTTTCGTAGGGACCTAATTATGCCAAACCACTAACCCACTTAAGGCGTTTACCGTCCGACCGTCTTGCCTTAGGCACCGGTTTTCATAAGAGGGTAAGCCTAAATAACACAAGAACCACAGTGTGAACCTAGGGCCAATGTCTACTGGATTTTATTTAAGGTCTAGGTGATGCAAAGATGCATGGGAATTGTGGTTTGTGGGCTAAGGAAGGGTGATGAAATCCCCACCTTATCTTGTTTATGGGTGTTGCCCTTAGAATAGTTTAGAAATGATATGCAACAAACCAAGTTCAAACAAGGGGTTCTATGCAAGCATGGAAATACATGAGCATGCTTTTAAAAAAATTAGAATACTCACCTTTTCTCCCGCAATCTTCAATAATACAATTAACAATAATTAAACAACAAGAAAAAATAAATTCTATCCTAAATGATGCATGACCTAAAACATAGAAGTGTGGGTTCTACTCTTGCAATGAAGATTTTTATTGAAGTTCAAGTGATGATTTTTTTTATTTTTATTTAGTGAACCTATCTAACCACAAGATATGAAATGTAGAGAAATGAAATTAAAATGAAGGAGGAAAAGTTTGGATACTTACTTGAAAAGTGTTCCCTCGTTCTTTTTTTTTTTTGAAATGAATGACTAAATCACAAAGATGAAAGAAAGAAACGCAAACTTATCTCTGATTTTTTTTTAGTTTTCAAGTTACTTTTTCTCCCTTTTTTTCTACAAAAAAAGAAAAGCGAACTTTATTAGTACACTATAAACACAAGGAAAATAAAGTTCTTAAGTCAAAAATCATCATTCTTCCCCGGCAACGGCGCCAAAAAATTGATAACGTGAAAGTTCGTCGTTTAAAACACGTGTATCAATCTTAAAAATTCTAACTCGCACTAGATGAAAGTAAGACGTAATAAGGTGGCGAGAAGGGTCGAATCCATAAGGAAGAAGAGATTTTTAGAGTTAAAAACCATAGAGTCCTTTGAAAAATACTTGTGATTTAGCTTTGCTTAAAGAAAATAGTGAAATGATGAACAAATCAAACACTTAATTGAAAACACCATGACTATGCTCCTATGCTATAGAAAATAATTGCATGAAGTGGAAAGAAGAAATAGAAGAAATAGAGAGAGAGGGAAGAAGAGCAAGAACTAGATCAAGAGAACAGCTCCTTTCATTAACTTAAAAGAAAGAGTACATGAAATGTGAAACAAGTTTACACTAATGACACAATGAGATTACAATGAAGTGAAATATCATAAAAATAATAAGACAAGAAAAGCCCGGAGCCTGGAGTTTGGAGTTTGGAGATGGTAGCAGCAATGGTGATGACAATGCCGTCCTCTCTTGGCCTTGGATCACGAACAACCTTTTGGAAGATGTCGTCTACGCCGGGAGGAAGTCGCTTTCGTCGTTGAAGCTACCTTTGGAGGGTGAACTACTTTGAACCCAAGAGGAATTAGGGGATGCCCAAGAAGAAGTTGAAGAAAAAGAAGTTGAAGCCCTCTAGGGTGTGAAGCCCATTCTCCTTAGCCCCTCTGAGATCCATTTCTGCCACTGCCACCATCGCACCGCCGTCGCGCCGCCGCCACCATCGTCGGAGTTCTGTCTCCAACAGGATAGAACCTCTTATCCATAATTTTATCTTTTTTTGTTATTTTTTTGAGCCCTAATTTTTAATGTTTGTTCTGTCCATCTCCCTTAACCTTCATTTCAAATTTCGTGTCATTTGGACTTCATTTGGTATTTTTCCCGCATTTATTATTCTCCCCCTGTAATCTATCATTCTGCAGATCTACGGGACAGAGTCACCTTCTTGTATTTTTGCCACCCACTTATAAATTTCAAAAAAAATTAAAAAATTCTCAGTTGTTCCACACGTCCTACCCTGTCTCCCATAATTTTGTCGTCCCTGAAAAAATTATTTTCCCTTCGGTCAAAGGTCAGTTTCAGGTAGATCCCTTCCTGCCCTGTGTGTCTGTCAGTCCGAGTAAGAAACAAAATAGTGTTACAGTCATATTCATTTTCAATTCTTTCAGTGGATGGAGCTGTGAAAAATATATGTTGTAGATCTATTAGTGCTCTTTCTAACGGTACCAGCCACGCCTCTATCGGCCTCCGGATCTGAGCACCATAATTCTTGCCGCCGAGGCGCACAAATCTGTTCCCTGTGCAGATCAGAAAACTCAGTCCGAGAAGAATTCAAGCAAAAATACCAAAAGTCAACTTCTGGAACCGCCACTTCAGGGATTCGATCAGGGGCATCCCGCCATCATCCCAACCAAGCGGCGCCTTCAGAAGACCTTAGGAGGGTGATGTTACTTTGGAAACCGCACCTTGCTATCCAGCGAGTAAGAACCGAGTCGGTGCACTACCGAGTCGGCGCAGTACCGAGTCGGCACAGGACTGAGTCGGACCAGAAGGCCGAGTTCGTGCCGAATGCACCTCCAGATTGCTGCTCGTCAACCCAGGGTCAGTCCTCCCGGGCCCCACTTGTAGCCCTTTACCTCCCTGCGTGGAGCGGACAATAGATTTCACTGTTGTAACTAAATTTTTACCGTTGTTACCGGGAGTTACTGTAACTGGCCGAGAACGTCTTCCCCACGCCCAGAGCATAGAGATACACTAGCCCCCACTCTTTATCGCATTTTGCTTAGTTCGTATTCATTCGTATATGCCGCTGCGAGTGTAGGTTCCTAGCTTGATATATTGTTATCACCGCTGCGAGACTGAGTGTGTCACGCCCCGAGCGCGGAAGATACCCGTAGATGCGTGACGAGTTTATATCATTCATGTCAATCAGAGTAGTAGTGTATTCAACACAAAGACAGAGTGCGCAAATATAAAGATAACCCAATCCATTTATTCCTTTAATAAGAATATATCTATTACAAACCCTTGCAAATACTAGACTCAATAAAAGAAAGGTACATTTCTGACTCAACAAAAATATAGAGAAGACAGGACTGATAGATGCTTGAATAGCTCTAACTCTTTCACTCTTGACCTTCCCCGTTAGTTTGGGTCTCGTCATCGGACTTACCTGAAAAGTATGGAAACACTGAGTGAGCGAACGCTCAGTAGGAAATTATATCTCAAGAACTAGCGAGGGGTTTAAGTAATTACATCTTTCCATGAATGCACTATAGCTATGCATGCTCGCATAAAACGACAAGATAGAGAGTATAATAAGAGATAATGAAGTGAACTATTCATGAACTTTCAAGAACTTGTATCAAATATATGTCAAGATATTTATCATGTCATGTGGAAATTGGCTATCTCACGCAAGTACTTTGCCCGTGTCGGGCCATGCTAGTAAAGTCACGCAAGTCAAGTCAAGTCACGCACGCAAGTGAGAGAGAGATTGTGGAATGCCAATTAGATCAAGAGAAAATAGTACTTCGGTGCAATGCTAGACACCGTGATCATTACAACTCCCAAGGGCACTAGTACTTTTGGGTGCTCCTCCCAGGACCAGATCGGGCCCTTATGCACAGCATTAAAGATAGATCTAGACATCCACTTTATTGTATAGCCAATATGCAGTTTCAAGGAAAAGGCTTGTGGAAATTTAAGATAGAGTAGAGTTCAAAATCGAACTCGATATAATCACGAATATCGATAAAATTGGGTGGAATTGGTTCCCTAACTTGGGTACCATGACAAATAAGTGCCCACAAGTAGATGGTCACTCTTTTAATATAGAATTGAGGTCCACAAGAACATCATAATAATGTTTGATATAGAATTGGGGTCCACAAGAACATCACAATAATGGCATGCTTTCCCCGTTCATTAAGATAATTCTCATATCATACCCATAGCATAATATGAGGGCCGGTATACCATGTTTCTATAGAGTGACATGGCAAAGTAGTGTAATAGGTTTTTATGGTACAACCCGCTCAATCGGCCTTGAGGGAATCCAAGGCTCGAGGAGTCTTATGGAGAAAATTAGTACCACAGGAAAATAGCGACTTATCTAAAGTCATTAATCATGGAATTAACGCCTTATACAGGGGCGTTTATTTACAAATTGACGGCTTGTTCAGCAGTCGCCCATTCTGTATTTCTATTTTACAGAATCTAGATAATATGGAATTTTAACAAAAATGCGCCCTGGACAGGGGCGTTACTTTTCAATTAGCGCCCTGTTCTGGGGCGTCAGTTCAATAAGAGATGAGCTGCATCAGGTCGTTATTTCAACATTTTCCAAGATTTCAGGAACAAATTATATAGTGCGGACCAGAAAAATAGCAGGATTCTACTAGGATGATCATGCATTAGATTAGATTCATGGTTTCATAGATACAGAATTTTAAACATGGGTAATTATCAATTATATGAAATTGACGACTTCTGGTCAGGGCGTCAAAATAAGAATTAGCGCCCTTGGAAGGGTCGCCTTATTCAAAATTCACCAAAAACATTTGAAAACGTACTAAAACTATATGCATGAGATCATGGATGAATTATTTCAGAATCTATACTAGTTTGGGCTACGCTCTTGAGAAAACCTACCTGATGAATGGTCTTGGTGCAAGTACGTGAAGATTTGTGAAGAGAAGAGACAACATAGCCTCTGAAGATATGTGAAAATCAACGGCTCCTTTCTTGGATGAAGAGACCGTTTTGATGAAGAACCCACGTTCTTCACTTTGACAATAAAGTTACTACTTACGGTAGACTTCCTACAGCAAAGATGATGATGAAGAATATCAATATTCTTCATGATTATGACCGAAGGCAGGGGAGAGAACATTACCTATTCTTTACGGTCGACAGCAGCAGCAAAACGAAAGTTAGATCGCCAAAGTAGCAATCTGGGTGAATTAGGAGGGTATTTATAGGGTTTTCAGGATCGTAATGGAGTTAGTGTTGTATTGGAAGTAATATTTCCCTAATAGAGTTCTTACCCTATTCAACCTTCCACGTAGTTATCCAGAAACTTGCTCTAGATAGTCTCCTGGTTCGAACGAAACTCGAACGGAATTAACGCCTTGCAATAGGGCGTTAGTTTAAATTGACGCCTTTGTAAAAGTCATTTCTTATGTAAAACGCGTCCATGTGGAGGGCGTCACGTTTACTTGCCCTTTTTATTATTTTGGCCGTTTAATAATTGATGACATCTGCTATGGTCGTCCTTTCTGGAATTCGCGTCTTGTATAAGGGCGTTTCTTCTTGAAGTAGCGCCTTGAATCAAGGCGTTATTTACATTTTGGTTTATTATTTACTTCTTTAGGCTCTTATCATTTATTCATTAAATCTTTTAATCTTATTTTGATCAATTGGGGTTTTTATTTCCTTTTATTTTTACCAGGGTTGCTACAGAGTGAGTGTACCGTCCCGTGACTCAATCCGAGTTAACGCGAAAAAGGCCGATACCCAAGACTCACGGCCGGTTTCTCAACCACGCCCGGTCCCACGTTTCCCTCGCTTAGGGGCAATCACGAGCTAGAGTCGCAGGTCGCATGTCCGTCTCGCATCAATTTGGTATCAAAGTGCCAGTTGAGTCTAGGGTGTCTAAAAACAAAAAAAAAGTCATCTAAGTTGAGTCTAATTTTAAGTCGGTCTAAGGTTGCATCGCATACCTTTACTCGGTATATCAAAAGGTGTTATCCGAACATTAGGCTACGCCTATCGGGAAGGCCGCACACTTACACGAGTGATCTTCAGATCGATTATCTCCGCCTCGTACCGAGTCTTGGTTTAAGTCAAGGGTCCTTAGTGTGCATGCATTCAAACCTTGCATAGTCGATCTAGTGTCTTGTCCAAGTGTCGGCATGTCCATCCACTAGTGTCCCCATGTTCCATGGATTACCAAACGCCCGGATCTTATGCATGGTGGCGATACTATCTAAAATGGAAGGACCACCCGGACCACCCCAAAAGGCCCATAGCCCGGGACTTCTACGGCTCCGATAATTCGAGTGACTACCTAGAGGGGGAAGCCATTATAGATGACTACTTTGAGGTGTACATGATGTCCGGTCCCATGCAGGTGGACTTTGCCAAAAGGTGACTTTTCTATGAAGCCGCCGAAACATGGAGGGATATCAAATACTTCCGGGAAGATAGGAGGCTAAGGCCCATCGAGTCATGGTGGGAGATGAAGAGAACGCTTAGGAGGGTCTACCATCCCCGCGCTACCTCCAACCATGGGGGTCATACCACTAGCCAACCCCACCCACTCACCCACAATCAAGTGGGCCACACTGCCAACCAACCCCGCCCCGTCACCTCCATCCAAGCCCTCCAAAGCAACCCCAATCAAGTGGTACGCCCAGTCGCCTCCAACCAACATCACCTCGGCACCCCCATCCAATCCCGCACAAGCACCTCCAACTAAGTGGAATCCCCACTTATGGCTGAACCTAGGCCCACACCCGAGCCGAGAAACGAGGAGCGAGTCCACCCCGAGGCCTTTACTCCAACCCGCACCTTTGCTGAACTCCTACCCGAGCCCAAGGAGGCCATAGCTGATAGTCTCAACCTGGCCCCATCTCCGGCATCCCCAAGCCCTCTCCTCATCATGGAGGCCCCACCTTCACCACCCATGAGCGCTCCAATGCCACCACCCTCTACTTCCGAACTTTATTCGGAACCATCTTATTTGGAGCCACCAAAGCCCGAGCCACCCGTGTTTCTAACGGGTACGCTATACATAGCCATGCCGCTTCTTAGTTGGCTCAAGGATGACTTGGTCCCACCTCCTTACCCATCCATAGACCCTACCCTGCCTTTGGTGCCCGTCAACTCCTACCATACTACATTCTGATCTAGTCACCATGTTGACACATTGGGCGACCTTATTCTTGGTTTAGGTTGGCAATGGAAGTTGATGCATTTATTGGCCCGCGGCTTCGACCAACCCACTAGTCGTAACTTCACTCATCCGGCCTTAGGGTCCATTACCACTGTGTGCACCGTAGGCTGTGTCACCACGGAGATTCTTCTATTCCTCCCCATGCCGGTCGAGCCCGACTTCATACCCTTTTACCCAAGGGAGGAATCTTATTTTTTTCACATGACCACCGTCCCATTCACCATGACGGATGAAGGTGACCACCCACACCTTCAAGAATTTCACAATTGGGACCGTGTCATATGGGAGCCCATGTCAGGGGGTCATACCTTCTTTGACCCTTTTGACCCCTTCACTAGTGAACCTCCCGAGCTATCATCTTCACTTCACTTCCTCCGCGGAGTTCACTATCACACCTTTTCCATTCCGGCCAAGCAACCTCCACATAGCCTAAGGTCCGAACCATCATTTGGGGGTAATGAAGACTTTGGTTCTCCCGGCCCACCTAAACCACCCGAACGTTCCGGACTTCCCACATCCAAACCCAATGACCATGAGTGGTCCACTTTAGGAGGTTTAGGAATTCCACATGATGTCAACCACCCGTTACCTCAGATGCATGCATGGCACATATTCGGGTGTCCTGGTCTGCCGTCACCCATGTACGGGTCGGACTAACATTAGGTGTGTATAGTGTCTTGTGTGTCAATGCATACATTGAGTCGAGTCGGTTTGTATGCTCACGATGTTAGTTCCTTTCGAGTACGAGACTTGTCGGACTTTGGGATCGGTTCTACTTCATATCGGATCTAGTCACATAAGGGACAAGCGGTGATTCCTAGTGAGTCTTTGAGCTGCCTTCCTTCATTTGAGAGTGACCCCACCCCGGAGTGTCCACCGTTAGCCTCCTCCCCAGCAGCGTGTGCATATCGAATCTATACGGGATGAGCAGGTGTCGATTACTTGGAGTGGAGCATACTCCGCACTTCTAGGTTCAGTGACACATCCGTCGGAGCTACTCGAGCAGCCACACCCCTTACTCGACGGGGTCGAGTTCTTCCCACCTGGGGAGAATTGATAGGGATATTAGAGCAGGAGCAGTAACATTTTTTTTTACATTTGTGTCCTTTAGTTTATTTTTATATCCTTGGGAAAGCATATACGCAATTGTAAGGCTTTATAAGCCAATGTGTCATTCCCTAGGATTGTTTGGGTTTTTGTGCAAATTGACAGTAGGTCCAACAAGGGGGCCCTCACTCCATCCCCATTGGTCCACATAAGTCATTTGGGTCCATGTGGGGCTGGTCAACTATCCTAGGTGGCATCTAGAAGGTTGGACCATTCAAGGGGACAAATAGACCACAATGTCCAAGTTGCAGGCTAGCTTGGTCAAGGGGACGCCCCCCCCCCCCCTTTTAAGGTTATTTAATGTGGTTCCAAACCACATGGGATGAAAACTTTTGAAGTCCCTCTTTTACCCCTCTCAATTCTAGATCTAGGGTTAATTAGTGTCTTTTGGCTTTTCATACAAATATCTTGTATTTCACATTTTATTGGAATTAATGAGAATTTTTGTTGGAAATTACCCAAGGAAGGGTGCGCCCTCCCCTCTCTCTCCCTGGTTCTTCTCCTTCCTCCATCCCACTAGGGTGTGAAGCCCATTCTCCTTAGCCCCTCTGAGTTCCATTTCTGCGATAGCCGCCATCGCACCGCCATCGCGCCGCCGCCACCATCGTCGGAGTTCTGTCTCCATCAGGACAGAACCTCTTCTCCAAAATTTTATCTTTTTTTTGCTGTTTGTTTGAGCCCTAATTTTGAATGTTTGTTTTGTCCATCTCCCTTAACCTCTATTTTAAATTTCGTGTCATTTGGATTTCATTTGGTATTTTTCCCGCATTTATTATTCTCCCCCTGTAATCTATCATTCTACAGATCTACGGAAAAAAGTCACCTTCTTGTATTTTTGCCACCCACTTATAAATTTCAAAAAAAATCAAAAAATTCTTAGTTGTTCCACACGTCCTACCCTATCTCCCATAATTTTGTCGTCCCTGAAAAATTTATTTTCCCTTCGGTCAAAGGTCAGTTTCAGGTAGATCCCTTCCTACCCTGTGTGTCTGTCAGTCCGAGTCAGAAACAAAAATAATGTTACAGTCATATTCATTTTCAATCCTTTCGGTGGATGGAGCTGTGAAAAATATATGTTGTAGATCTATTAGTGCTCTTTCTAACGGTACCATTCACGCCTCGATCGGCCTCCGGATCTGAGCACCATAATTCTTGTCGCCGAGACGCGCAAATATGTTCCCTGTGCAGATCAGAAAACTCAGTCCGAGAAGAATTCAAGCAAAAATACCAAAAGTCAACTTCTGGAACCGCCACTTCAGGGAGTCGATCAGGGGCATCTCGCCATCATCCCAGCCAAGCGGAGCCTTCAGAAGACCTCTGGAGGGTGATGTTACTTTGGAAACCGCGCCTTGCTATCCAGCGAGTCAGAACCGAGTCGGCGCAGGACCGAGTCAGACCAGCAGGCCGAGTTCGTGCCGAATGCACCTCCAGATTACTGCCCGTCAACCCAGGGTCAGTCCTCTCAGGCCCCACTTGTAGCCCTTTACCTCCCTGCGTGGAGCGGACAATAGATTTCACTGTTGTAACTAAATTTTTACCGTTGTTACCGGGAGTTACCGTAACTGGCCGAGAACGTCTTCCCCACGCCCAGAGCGTAGAGGTACACTCGCCCCCACTCTTTATCGCATTTTTCTTAGTTCGTATTCATTCGTATATGCCGCTGTGAGTGTAGGTTCCTAGCTTCATATATTGTTATCACCGCTGCGAGAGTGAGTGAGTGTACCATCCCGTGACTCAATCCGAGTTAACGCGGAAAATGCTGATACCCAAGACTCACGGCCGGTTTTTCAACCGCGCCCGGTCCCACATTTCTCTCAGTTAGCGGCGTTCGCGAGCTAGAGTCCCAAGTCGTGTGTCCGTCCCGCATCACCTGGCCAGCACACTAACCGCCAGTCCCTCCCTCTTACCTGGTACACCCCCTAGCCAACCCTAGAGAGGTCTATTGTCTATCGATGTCCCCGGGTTTTCCAAGGTTTTATTAAAGGTGTTGACACTCTCGGGCACCCACCTCCAATTGTCGGGTTCCGCCACTCCATGTGGGCGCATTCCCTTTATCTCCCCTTTCGCTCGAGTCATGGGGAGATGCTCCCGAATTTTAGTCAGAAAACAACAATATGAAAAGACGAAGGGAAGTAATAAACAAATGGAACAATAATGAATTAAAGAGGCAAAAGGAAGCAACAAATGAATGAAATGGACGACCGTAAAATGCCTCAACCAAGATAAGGGAACCGTAATCAACATAAAGAAAGCCAGGTCGAGCGACAACTAAGCAGCTTGAACATTTGTCCTCAGGGAAGGAAGAACAAAAGATAATCAAGAGAAAGAAAGAAGGGGCACGCACAGACTACGTAAAATCAAGGAAGAGAAGAAGAGAAAAGCACAAGGAATTAAGGAGGAGTGGGCCCCTTTCTGCCCTTGGCCCAGTACATTCCCTTGGTGCCTTCCCGGTACACCCTCTCTGAACCCCTCAGCGCCACACTCGCCATGCCTCTCCCCGATACACCCCCTAACGCCCCAGTCCGGTACACCTGCCATACCTCTCCGCCGGTACACTCCCTTAGTGCCTTCCCCGGTACACCCTCTGCGAACCCCCCAACGGCACACACGCTGCCCTTCCCTGGCACGCTCGCCAGCGCCCAGCCCGGCACATCCCATTCAGTGCCTTCACTGGCACACTCGCCCTAGCTCGCCTGGTACGCCCCTTTTTGCCCTCCAGCGGCCCACTCTCCCTCCAAAGTATATATATATGTGTAATATATAATGATAGTGATAATGATAATGATAATAATAATACTAAATTAATAAACATTATGATAAATAAATAAATCTGGAGCTGAAATTTTCAGAGTGTGTTCTTATCTTGAACCCCCATCTCCACAAAAAAGTTCACGTCCAAAATCCTTCTTTTGTTATTTTTCCATTTTCGGTCTTCAGGTCATCCCAGATCTGTCAACTTTCTGTTCACTGTAACAGTCAGCCTGAGTTTTCCATCTTAGGACCTCTTTCTGAATTTTCCAGGATCTACCAAATTTACTAGAAGTTCTGTCCACCTTCCTCTCCATCTCCAATTTTTCGTGGAATTTCTAAAGGCCATCTCATATTTTCTAAAAATCCCTGTCAGGTCCATCTACAGTTCTGTCTGCCCCAGTCCAGATCCGACCACAGTCCAGTATAAAATTTCCAAAAAATTCAACTCTTCACAAAACCTTTCACAAAAAATATCCCCATCTTCCATGTTCAATTATCTACAACTTTGAGGTAGAGCTCAAGATCTCATTCGGAGGTTTTCCATGCAGTCAACGTCAACTCTAAGGAAACTCAGTTTCTGCCCAGTTAGATCTGAAACTGAGAGTAGGTCGGTTCTAAAATCGGCCATCTGAAGTACAGCTCTGGTGAATTTTTCTGAGTCCCACACGGTCGAAGGAATTCGAGAGAGATTTCCAACGATATCTCCTGTGCGTCGATCCGATGTTGGGAGTAACCGTAGCAACAGATCTCGCCGAGTCGCGCGCCTGAAAATAGAAACCGCAGATCTGTGGGCACACTTTCCGACCGGTGCCGATCGGAGCCGCCCGGCCTCCGGCAGGCTAACCAACGCGCCTCCATTCCAGGGAGCACCCCTCCAGGTGTCCCCACCACAGTGGTGCCTCCCCGGACCCACACGGCCCCACCGACCAGCACGTGGGTCCCACAACCAGCAGCATACGCCGTCCGAACCTTGCCTACAGGGTGATCAAGTGCAGCCCGTCAACCCAAGATCGGTCCTCCCGGACCCACTTGTGTAGCCATTTACCTCCCTGCGTGGAGTGGGTGATATTTGTTACTGTAATTATTGTGTAATATTTGTTCCAGGAGTACGAGATTCGGCCGGGGTCGTCTTCCCCACGCCGAGAGCGTGGAGGTATCGTATTCGCTCCTTGCTTGGCACTTTGCTTTATTTCATATATGCTTGTTTATGCCGCTGCTAGAGAGCATGTTAGGATAATCTAGCTCGCTATATTTTATATCACCGCTACTGCGAGAGACAGCGAGACCGTCCCGTGACCCGATCCGGGCACGAAAACGTGAGTTGACCACCCTAGCTCTTGCCGGTTTCTCAACCGCGCACGTCCGACGCTTCCCTCGAAAAGGGACGATCGCGAGCTTGTTTAGAGTCCGAGGGTTGCATTCCTAATTGGAGTCGAGTCTGTGGTCCGTCCCACATCAATTTGGTATCAGAGCTAGTTTGAGTCTAGGGTAGTCTTTGTGTCTAAAACAAAAAAAAGATGTCATTTACGTCTAGTCATCGTCTAAGTCGGTCTAGGTTGCATTTGCATACCATTAATCGGTATATAAAAGGTGTTGTCCGAACATTACACTACGCCTATCGGGAAGGCCGCACACTTGCGCGAGTGATCTTTGGATCGATTAACTCCGCCACGTACCGAGTCTTGGCGTCTTGTCCTTAGTGTGCATGCATTCCACCTTTGCATAGTCAATCTAGTGTCTTGTCCAAATGGTCTTGCATACCCATCCCTAGGGACCATTCCCACATTTTGGCAACTATGGCCAACCCGTCCAAGGCGATAGGTCCGTGTCCGAGTACATTCGGGACTATCATAAGTATTGGTTGGAATATGGAGTTGGAGAGGAGAGCACCACGACAGCTTTTGAGTTTCGGAGAGGTTTGCGGCTATACTTTCAACTCCAATGTCTTATCCGCAACGCATCCTCTCTGGCGCAATCCTATAAGGTCGCCCTGGAGGTCGAGTCTTTTGAGTCTCGATTTAATGATGACGTACGGCAAGTAGATGCCGCCCTTCGGCAAGCATCTACCTCCCAGTCGAGTCCCGATCCAGTCGGACCCCCTCCTTCATCACCCATGAGAGTTCCAATGCCACCACCCTCTACTTCCGAACTTTATTCGGAACCATCTCATTTGGAGCCACCAAAGCGCGAGCCACCCGTGTTTCTAACGGGTACGCTATACATAGCCGAGCCACTTCTTAGTTGGCTCAAGGATGGCTTGGTCCCACGTCCTTACCCTTCTATGGACCCCAACTTACAATTAGTTCCCGTCAACTCCTTCCACACTACCTTTCAGTTTAGTCACCATGTTGATACATTGGATGATCTTATTATTGGATTAGACACGCAATATAAGTTGACGCACTTATTGGCCCGAGGCTTTGACCAACCCACTAGTCTTAGCTTCACCCACCCGGCCTTCGGGTCCATTACCTCCGTGTGCACCGTGGGTTGTGTCACCACAGAGATTTTCTTGTTCCTTCCCTTACCGGTCGAGCCTACCTTTGCTCCATTTAACTCGAGGGATGAACCATATCTTCTATACACGGTCCCATCTACCACGATGGATGGAGGTGACCATCACCTTCATGAATTCCAAACATGGGACTATGTAACGGAGGAACCGAGGGGTCACACATTCTTTGACCCGTTCGACCCCTTCTCTAGTGGGCCTCGTGATCCATCACTTCCTTCATACCTTGTCGGGGAAGTCCACTACCACACCCCTACCCCACGGGCCGGATCATCTACCTTCACCAAGCCTATTTTTGATACGCCCACACTCGGCTTTTCCACACCCGTCTCTCATGGCCCTCTCAAGTCTTCCAAATCCAAAGGGCCGCCCATGCATGACCACACCCGACGTCTAGGTGTTCTCCATGCCATCCATTCCCGGTTGCATAACATGCATGCATGGCACACGTTCGGGTGTCCAGGCCCGCCGTCACCCATGTACGGGTCGAACTAACAATAGGTTTGTCTCGAGTCATGCATAAGTCAGTTTCTTGTTTGTGTGGTTTGCATACGTGTGTTAGTGCATGGTGAGTCTGCATGTGTCTTGTGCAAGCTCGTTGTCGGTCTCTTATGAGTGAGAGGCGAGTGGATTCGCTCGATGAGTATGGGATCAGTTCTACATCTATGCCCCAGATCTTGTCACCTACAGGGACCCAGCGGTGATTCATAGTGAGTCTTCAAGCCGTCTCCTTCCCCTTGAGAGTGACCCCACCCCGGAGTGTTCCACCACTAGTCTCTTCCCATAGCAGCATGCGCATATCGAGTATATACGGAATAAGCAGGTGACGATCACTTGGAGTGGAGCGTACCCGCGCGACTTGGTACGGTGACGGATCCGCCGGAGCTACTCGAGCAATCACCCCTTTACTCGACGGGGTCGAGTTCTTCCCACCCAGGGAGAATTGATGGGGACATCGAAGCAAGACCCTCCACATTTTGTTTACATTTATGTCCTTTCATATTTGTATGTATACCCTTGTGTTATATGGGTACGCAATTGTAAGTCTTAGTGGGTTTATATGCAAAATGCCAGTAGGTCCAAGCAAGGGGGCCCCCAGTCCTTTTCCATTGGTCCACCTAGGCCATGTGGGACTGGTCAACCATCCTAGGTGGCCATCTAGAAGGTTTGAATGTCAAATGACACATAGGCAGACAAAGGGATTAAAAATTCAAAGGTAGGTTACCTACCTTTCAACCTTGTCCCCCCCTTGGTCAAGGGGGCGCCCCCTCCCTATTTCCCATTTTTATTTTTTGTAAAAATTGGATTAGAACTAATTAGTTCTAACCCTAGATCTGAGGGTATTAGGTGTCATTTTCCAATTAGTATATAAGCTTGTATTTCTATTATGTGGCAATTAATGATAGAAGAATTGTTGAATTTCCTTGGAGAGCTCCAAGAGTTGGTGAGCCCCTCTCCCTCTCCCCTCTGGAAATCCTTCTTTCCCCTCTATGTTTCAGGGTTGTAGCCCTTCTATCTTAGCCCCTCCACTTCTATTTTCATTCTGTGCCGCCGTCGCCGGCGTTCGTGCCGCCACCGAGCCGCCACGAGCAATCTATCGAAGTGCTGTCAAGCTTCTATTTTTCAGGACAGAGATATACTACGAGAATTTCTGCTCTCCACCTCGACATCTTATGGAGCTAAAATTTTCAGAGTGTGTTCTTATCTTGAACCCCCATCTCCAAAAAAAATTTCACGTCCAAAATCCTTCTTTTGTTATTTTTCCATTTTCGGTCTTCAGGTCATCCCAGATCTGTCAGCTTTCTGTTCACTGTAATAGTCAGCCTGAGTTTTCCGTCTTAGGACCTCTTTTTGAATTTTTCAGGATCTCCCAAATTTACTGGAAGTTATGTCCACCTTCCTCTCCATCCATAATTTTTCGTGGAATTTCTAAAGGCCATCTCATATTTTCTAAAAATCCCTGTCAGGTCCATCTACAGTTCTATCTGCCCCAGTCCAGATCCGACCACAGTCCAGTATAAAATCTCCAGAAAATTCAATTCTCCACAAAACCTTTCCCAAAAAATATCCCCATCTTCCATGTTCAATTCTCTACAACTTTGAAGAATAGATCAAGATCTAATTCGGAGGTTTTCCATGTAGTCAATGCCAACTCTCAAGAAACTCAGTTTCTGCCCAGTTAGATCTGAAACTGAGAGCAGGTCGGTTCTAAAATCGGCCATCCGAAGTACAGCTTTGGTGAATTTTTCTGAGTCCCACACGGTCGAAGGACTTCGAGAGAGCTTTCCAACGATATACCTCCTGTGCGTCGATCCGACGTTGGGAGTAACCGCAGCGACAGATCTCGCCGGGTCGCGTGCCTGAAAACAGAAACGGCAGATCCGTGGGCACACTTTCCGACTGGTGCCGATCGGAGCCGCCCGGCCTCCGGTCGACGAACCAGCGCGCCTCCATTCCAGGGAGCACCCCTCCATGTGTCTCCACTACAGTGGTGCCTCCCCGGACCCACACGGCCCCACCGACCAGTGCGTGGGTCCCACAACCAGCAGCATACGCCGTCCGAACCGTGTCGACGGGGTGATCAAGTGCAGCCCGTCAACCCGAGATCGGTCCTCCCGGACCCACTTGTGCAGCCCTTTACCTCCCTGCGTGGAGTGGATGATATTTGTTGCTGTAATTATCGTGTAATATTTATTCCGGGAGTACGAGATTCGGCCGGGGTCGTCTTCCCCACGTCGAGAGCGTGGAGGTATCGTATTCGCTCCTTGCTTGGCACTTTGCTTTATTTCATATATGCTTGTTTATGCCGCTGCTAGAGAGCATGTTAGGATAATCTAGCTCGCTATATTTTATATCACCGCTGCTGCGAGAGAGAGCGAGACCATCCCGTGACCTGATCCGGGCACGAAAACGTGAGTTGACCACCCTAGCTTTTGCCGGTTTCTCAACCGCGCACGTCCGACGCTTCCCTCGAAAAGGGACAATCGCGAGCTTGTTTAGAGTCCGAGGGTTACATTCCTAATTGGAGTCGAGTCCGTGGTCCGTCCCGCATCAACATTTCTATTGCGGACCTCCGTCCGAACATGAAAAAGGTCCGTGAGTGACCGATATGGCCGATGGCTCGTATCCCGATGCGGGCCCTCAGTGTGATTTATTTCTCTCTATCCTTGCGCTGTTAGTATCAGTCCTTTTAGGCCGTAGGGCCCCTAATTTCGACAATTAATCAAGGGTGTTCCCTCATATGGGAGATGTAAATGACGTCGTGACCTTTATGGCACGATAGGATCCGGTCACGACACGAACCACATAATCATCCGACGAAGTCAGGTCGAGCGCACCATGGGTTTATATGAAGCCCGAATAAATTGTCACTTTGTGACTGGCACGGCCATGCACTTAATAGTCGTCAATAAACGAATAAACCACGATCTAAATAAAAAGTGCGTCCACAACGCTCAAAAGTGCATTTTGTAAATACACTTAGTGTAAAATTAAAGAAGTCAAGATCCGGGGGTCTAAAATCTAAAATATCCATCTGATCGGTGTGCCGATCATTTCAACACGACCTGGGACATAAAAGAGACTTGTGAGAATTGGCAGAATTCAAATCGGATACCCGGTTTTGGGCCGACACTCAAAAGTGCATTTTGGATACTTATGACAGCTACATTTGTTGGGGTCTATAAAATCTATGCAGTTATAGATTTGATATTATGTTTGATTTTAATTTATCCAATGTAATAAAATATCTAATTTATCTCTGCACTAAATTTTTTATCTATGAATGAATGTTATTATTTTGTTAATGTAGGAGGATCCTTCTGCGGGCGGCGTCATAGGAGATGAGCAGGGCAGGGATGAGCATATGGACGATGTGGATGAGGATATTTGATCAGCATTTTTTTTTATCTATGAATGTTGACTTTCTTATTTATGTGTTTTTTTAGTCATTAGTTTAAATTTTAACAGATTTTTTTAAAATAATTTTGTATTTTTAAAAAAAAATAATGAAAGTTTTTTCAGACGGATTTTGAGACGGATCCGTCTGAATTTTCAGACGGATGTAATTTTGTATTTCTACGAGTGCGTCTGAAATCTCAGACGGACGTTAGCGAATGCGTCTGAAATCTACGTCTGAAATTTCAGACGAATATTGGAACGGTATTTCAGACGAATAATTTCAGACGTTATCTCACACGGAATAGTTTCCGTGTGAAATTTAAGACGGACTAGTTTCAGACAGTATTTAAGACGGAAAACATTCCGTGTCAAAATTCAGACGGTATTTGTAACTGATAATAATATGTCCAAAACTTGTATTTCCAAACGGGATTTGACACGGAATTAATTCCGTGTGAAATTTAAGACGGCATTTGAGACGGATAATAATCTGTCCGACATTTGTAACCAAAAATATGAGATGGCATATTTTCGTCCGAAATTCGTCCGAAATCCGTTACAAAACGGAGTTCAGACGGAATTTCAAACGGATTTCAGACGAAACCAGGCCGTCTAAAATCCCGCCTTTTTTGATAGTGGAGGAGGAGCAACAGCTTTTACCTAACCCTCATGGGAGCTAAATCAATGGGGTTAACCCCCCTACATTTTATCACCCTGCTGGGTCACGGAGTTCTGCCACTGTATGTTCTCCGCTGGTCCCTTTAGGGGAATATTCATGAGACACCATGATGAGTGGATATTGTCCCGTTGAATTCTGATCCTCTTGGATCTCGGGCTACGTCCATCTTTTTTTTGGCTTCCATCTCGACACTCCGTAGATGGATGTTATATACTCCCCTTTTGACACAGTCCAAAATAAGGGGAGATGCTGTCGAAATTCATTCGCGATCCTTGCCTTGTTATATCGTGTGATGTTTTGGTTAAACTGATGAAGTAACCTCTTGCTGTGTGGCAGAGACCTGAGACAGACTATCTCATGTCCCTTTGTCCACTGTACAAATGGGAATATAATCATTATGAGATTTCTCATTGATTGTCACATGGTCTCCCTAGGCCTTCTGTGGATGAATTTCTACCCCCCTTTCAGCTTACCCAAACATCAACGCCAGAGCCCATGAATTAATCTTTCTAGAACTCATTGGAATCCTTGCTTCCCCTGGGATGATATGCCTAAAACTGATCCTCAGCACCCTCTAGCCTTCTTGAAAATCCATAACCTCATAAAGCCCTAAATCCTTAAAATTTCCCCTATCGGCGCCCTAATTACCTCCCGACGCGATGCTCTCCTGGCGCGAGTTCCATGCCGAGTGGTGGGCGCGCCGATGGTTGCCCACGCCGAGATGCCAGCGCGCCAAACGCCCTCCTCCAGCACGTCGAGGCCCTATAACCCTATTTTCACGCCGGTTTGCCTTCGCGCCGGTTCCCATCCGTGCCGGTTCATCTCGGTGCCGATTATTATTCAAACACTCAACTTCCCAGCAACCTTAATGAGCCCTAAACTCAGTCTAAACCCGATGTCCCAACCTCATTAGCCTTCATGTCAACCTTCATCATATCATGGGGAATCATGGTTCTTTATCCAAGTCTATGGGAGCTAAATTGATGGGGTTTTACCCCCATATTATACCGTTTGACTGTGATGTTTTCTTATAACCCTGCTGACTCTTGGAGTTCTGCCACTACATGTCCTCCAATGATTTTATAAGGGGATATCAATAGATACCATGATAATGGACATTGTCCCGTTGCATCTAGATCCTCTTGGATCTCGGGCTACGCCCATCTTTCTTTTGGCGTCCATCTCGGCACTCTGTGGATGGATGTCCTATATTCCCACTTGGCATAGATCAAGATAAGGGGATATGCTGCCGGATTTATTCCGTATATTAGTATCATATCTTATTTCGCATAATCACATGCATCTCCCATCCTACAAATAAAGTTAGTATCGCAGTCTTATCTTGTTTTGCCCCCGGGACCCCTCTTACTTTGGCGATTAATCAAGGGTTGTCTTTCTTTGGAAGGGCGTAATTAACGCCATAGCCTTTATGGTATGATAGACTTCCGGTCCCGACTCGGACTTCACAATCGACTGACCAAGTCAGATCGAGCGCACAATGAAATCGTCACTCCGGTGACTGGCACGCCTAATAAACTAACTAATAAATCAATCAATAAAAAATAAAAAAATATAAATAAAAAAATAAAAAAATCGTTCCACAATTGCCCACTATCGTCCGACGGTTGCCCCCTGAGGGCCAGACGAAGGGATGCATGTCGCTACGGTGGTACGACTACCAAGGTTAGGCGACCGTTCTGAGCCCGCATCCCCAGAACAGGACAAGACCCGGAGTCATCATTGCTAGCGGGGCTTCTGCCACTACCAGAGGCGCCTTGCGCGCCAAGCAGGATCTCAAAGCCACCAACTCCTGACGTACGAGGAAATCGTCTTCGGATCACACCCTCCCGAAGAACCCTCTCTTGGGCTACTCTCAGTCCCCTGCAGATGCTTGGCAACTAAGAGTTGGGGGAAGTGAGGAGGGTAAATCTGGTTTGACCCAGATTTGGCCCAAGCACGAGCGGCCCATTAAGGTTTGGGCAAGCTAGGCCCAGACAAGGGGCGAACATACACGCTCAACCCAATAAGAGGATGTCCGGCCCAATAGAGCATCGGATTCCATGACACCGATGAGGCCAGCCCAAGCACAGTTCTCGCCAAAGGACACTCCGACGACCGACCATTGCCCCCACGATGTCGGTCTTGATCCCGTAACAGGCAAGCACGTGCCATGAGTGCCGTAAGACTCGCCTAGGGACCGGCCGACGCCGAGGCTACCGCCCTCCAACGGAAAACTCCCGCCAACATAGCAGGGAACGTTACTCTACTAAACGGATCATTCGCTATCAAGGGATGATGCCCCTCGCTCTATGACAACCCATATAAAAGGGACATCGACAGAAGAGAAGGGTACGATAGATTCTTCTACTAAAAATCCCCATACTGCTACGCAAGAGGAGAGACGGTGGAGACTTCTGCTACTGGAGCTTCCTACTGAGAAGAGAGCGACCCGACCTACAACTACGACGGAGAGGCCATCCGCTACGTCCAGAGAGTCTACTCCTCCTGTCCGGCCTTACCACCCAGCGAGCACTCTTCGAGAGCCCACTGGGAGCGACGAGCACGCGTACAGAGGACCTACACGCCTCCTTGATCAACTACTACGGCCTCTACTCCTCTCTTATCTTACTCTTCTCTATTGCTCATTAATCCCTTGCTGACTTAAGTATCGAAGGGTTGTCCCCTGGTGTAACACCCGGGACTCCTTCTGACGTCCTTCTGGTTTCTTGGTGTGTGCAGGCATCTACGGGCGCGAGACGACTTCCCCAACAAACAAATAGAGAATGTGGTACGTGGCCTAGGAACCATTTTCCTGCCGCTATATATATATATATATATATATATATATATATATAAAACAAAATAAATACATCTCCACGATTTATTTATCAAAGCATATATACAAACGCGTGCTATATGTAATATAATGTAAAAGAGCAAGACTCAATGCACACCTCGGGTGTGCTGCACACCTTGGGTGTGAAGGACTTTTAATTTTTTATTTTTTTTTGAACGAATAATGACCTTCCGTTATTTCTTGTCGTACATTTTCGACAAAAAAAAAATTCATCCGAAACTCATTCTAAATTTAGGACGAAATTATTTCCGTCTAAAATCCGTCCCTAATCAATAAAACATTTCATCAGCGATGAAAATAAAAAATCGTCAAAAATTCTGTTGAAGAAGTTTGTCGGAGGTTATGTCCCAACATATCGAATTATCTTTTGCTCCTGCTATATAGTTCCTTAATTTAGTTCACTTTTTTTTTGGGATGGCCTTCACATTGTCTGAATGGTCTTTCCCTTCCTCTTGCTAATGCCCATTGACCTTGTAAGAGGCTTTTAACCTTGCATTTATTTCTAGCAATAAAATTTTTATTTTTAAAAAATATTAAGTCAGATAATATCTGACACTGATATCTTAATATTTAAATTTATATTTGATTAATAATTAGATTATTCGATATCCAATCAAATTATTTGTCAAATATTTTATTCGACTAATTATCTAATTAAATAAATACAAATTCAACTTCAATTCAAATTTTAAACCGAGAATTACTAACCCTATGATATAGCATCGTCATATATATATATATATATATATATATATATATATATATATATATATATATATATATATATATATATATATATATAAAAGAATAAGACTCACTGCACAACCATGTGTGTGCATGACCTTTAATTTCTTTTGAAATTTTTTTGAAGTGACTATCAAGTTACTATAACTTGAGATGTAAGTCATATCACCGTTGGATCACGTAAAAAGAAATAATAAAAAAAAAATCACATCAAATAAATAGTGTAGGGCCATTCTTTTAAAAAGTATCATGTTTTATTTTTTTAGATAATAAGATGGTGACATCACTTACACTTTAAGTTAGAATACATTGAGAGTCACTTTTAAATATTTTTTTAAAAAAATAAAAAATAAAAATATTATATACCTACGACGTGTAACACACATGGGTGTGAGACAATCTAAACTCACTACAAAAAGGACTGTTTTGGAATGCTTCAGCAAATTCCATCTCGGGCCATACGACAAGGATCGTGTAACAATGACCCACACAGACTTACTTGCCCAAAAGAGGCCCACCTACCAAGTTTCTCCTGCTGGTCAACGTCTCCGCCGTGGCTGTGACGGGGTGATTGACCGGAAAGACCTCCCCACCCCACCCGGCTCCTCCGGGCGAGACCACAAAAGCGACTTGTGTGGCTCAAAACCAAGGAAGCATACCGTCCACGAGGAGTCCAGCCAAAAGTGTGGGCTCGTGGCATCCTCTAAAGCTTAATAATCATGGGCTGTCAACCGCTTTGATGTACTTCTCTCCACTTTTACTCGAGGAAGAAGATTCGCCGCTGCCGGATAAAGTTAACGCTAGCTTTCACACCAGCTGATTTTTAAAGCAACCCAACCAACCTTCCCGCCGTGCCTATTACGGGGTGCGTAGAAGGGAACAACTTACCCCCCCCCCCTCCCCCCCCCGAGTCCATGCACCAAAGGGCGACTTGTGTGCCTCAAATGAAGCCAAGGGAGCACCCCATGGGTGACAATGTGACATGATACCTTAGACGGGTAAACGGAGGGAACAATGTGATATCTAAATTCGTCGCTCTGATTATAATCAGTTATATATCTGACTGCGACGTACGTATATTATTAAGATCTATCAATTTTGTCATTATTCGAATTTAAATTTGACGGATACTATCTAGATTTGAATTTATATATCTGATTATCCGATTGATATAAAAATTAATTATATATTCGTGATTGTGCATTGTTTTAAAAAATTATATATATAAAATGATCTTAAAATATTGTTGTAAATGTTAAAATATGATTATTAGCAAACAAATAGCAACCAACCTAAAATGATAATACAAACAAACACCTAAATGAAAATTTTTAAAGAAACATCATGAAAAAATAAGGAATCTAAGGGTTCACAGTAAGTCAAAAAATATCCAACATGAATATTTATATATCCAAACTCGTATTCAATTAATAATCAAATTACAAGTGTTACTCAACCGTCTGGTGAACCTCCACATAGAGGGAGAAAGATGAGGTCAAAGGTTTGGTTAAACTTTGAGAGAGTAGTAAATGAAGATGGAAGTGTTGTGACCATTTGTCGATATTGTCAAAAATAATAAGTTGACAAAAATTCAAGTGGAACAAAACATTTAAGTAACCGCATCATGCGCTGCTATGATGCCCAAAGTTTGAAACGAAGTAAAGGAGATGTAGTAGGTACTGGAACTGAAACTGAAAAGTCCTCCTTTGTGTTTGATAATGAGAGAAGTAGAGATGATCTTGCAAAGATGATTATTGTCCATCAATATTCATTTGCTATGATTGAGAATGCATTCTTTAGAAAAATTTTAAAGAATGTATAGCCTGAATTACAATTGTTGTCTCGTAACACAATTAAGTTGGATTGTATGAACTTTTATGCCAAAGAGAAAGAGAGGGCATATTCCTCACTTGAGAGTCTCAATTGTCAAGTAAAGTTAACTTCATACATATGGACTTCCATTAGCAATGATGGCTACTTGTGCCTAACGTGCCATTATATAGATGATGATTAGAATTTGAGGAAGAAAATTCTCAACTTTGAGTATGTCGAGGCTCCTCATGGTCATAGACAGATAACTAAGGTGTTACTTGACAAGTTGTTAGAGTGGAATATTCATAAGAAATTTAGAAGTATCTAATTTTAGATGTGTCCACGAGATGGAATTCTACGTATCTAATGTTAGAGAGGGCTATTGAATTTGAAAATGTCTTCTCATGCTTGCATTTATATGATCCAAGTTATCCTCATGCACCATCCGCCAATGAATGGAAAAATGTTAAGTTGATTCTTGAATTTTTAGACATTGTCTTTTATGAAGTGATAGAGAGACTCTCAGGGACTAAGTTTTCAAGTTTTAATCTTTTCTTTGGTAATATCTGCATAATTCACGTTTCTTTGAAACAATGGTGTGTTCATGAGGACTCGTTCATTTCTTTGATGACTTCACGGATGCTTTTTAAATTTGAGAAATATTAAAAAAAATAAAAACAAATTTTTTGTATATATGTATATATACTTGTGTATTATATGATGTCTGCCATTTTGTTATAAGAGAATATGATGGATGCAGCCAATATTGGGTTAAATTTCCCTATCTCATTCTTTGAGTTTTTATCTTCACACTGGTTGTTGAAACTTACCCCCCCCCCCTCGGATGAAAGGCATGGAGCTTTACTTGTTAGTAGTATTCTCTTGTTTGTGCATATGTTTGAGACTCAGAATTAATGGTTGCCACTTTTTGACCGTAGTTGTTCACTATTTAGTTTACAAATGCAAATTTGGAGCCAAATTTGGGTGCTTATTATGTTACTTATTTTCATTTTCTCTTTACTGTCTCAAATTAATGGCATGCAACTGTGGCAAACTTTGTATAACTAGTCCTCTCTGGGAAAATTTAGCTCAAACAGGTAACTATGTACCTGCTATTTGTTGTGTTGTAGTAAATCTGAGTATGTATATAAACTCAAGGAGATGGCCAGATGGGTAAGATAGCAGAGAAGGACAGGTTGCCAATTTGTGATCAGTTTGATAGAGTGGACAAAGGCAAATGTGGAAAGATAACACTTTCAGACAAATTCAAGTTTTTGCTAAAAGACTGATATCTCATATTTCTCATATTTCCAACAGCTATATCTATAGGAAAGAAAAGGGATTTTTTTTTTTCTAAAATCATATTAACATGGTCTCAGCTGGGAATCCATGAGAAACCAGTGAGCATACTGAGTGCTCCTATTTCATTTTCCTCTTTCCCTTTCCCATCTAATAGATCTAGTCTCAATTTGTCCTCCATAGTGCAGGTAGGATTGTTGAACATGGATGGGTACTACAACAACCTGCTCGCACTATTTGACAAAGGTGTGGAGGTAGCTTGGTGTCATGTACAAGAACCAGTTAATCTTCGTGTCTGTCTCTGGACATTTGCACTGTTGTTGCTACTGTTCTTGTTATATATCCTTGTTATTGTTGTAGTCATCATTTCAGCTACTGCTGCTTTCAGCTGCTGCATTGTGCTAGTTGTTGTTATCAGTTGCTCCTTGTTGTTGTTGCTATGGTATAGAGTAGAAAAAAAGACTTGTCCTTCAATACTTTAATGTTAGATATACATTCTCTCTTCCATTTTTGTATGTTATCACATCCTGCAAGATCATATGTTACATGAGAGTCTTAAAAAAGAGCAGAACAATTGTAGTGATTAGGAAGCATGTGCAGATGTTGAGATGTAGGTAGAAAAGTACTATCACTTCACCAGTTATGTCAAGGAATATCTATGTAGATGTGTCTCCACCTAGGTGCATTAATGAAATGTATCTTTCCTGGATCATCCACTGTTGTGGTTAGTTTCATAAGCTGTTACAAGCCTAAATGCTCAGGTATGATAAATGGGGGCAGATTCAACTTTCATAAGGAATGATAGGATCAACACAAACTGAAGGGGGAAAACGTGAATAGAGAAGAGAAAAGCACAGCCATTCAATACTCTTATCATTCAATGAAGAAGTACAATCACTATATTTCCTTCCCTGAAAGACAATTTTCCCAGAATGGCATACGTGGTATCACTACTTGGCTAGGATAAAATAATTGGTTAAGAGACGGGAAGAGTGTTTGTTATTGAGAGGAGAAAATACTGGTTTCCTGAGAGGCAGCTTATGGGTGCTCACTGTTCACTGATTGCACCAACAGGCTGCAGCTTTTTGTCAGGTTTCCGTACATGTATCACTTGTTTTCTCATATGCATACTCCTCTCTTTGCACTGAACTTACTATGCTCCAAACAAAATTTCTGCTTGGCACAGTTGGATCCCTGGACTCAAGTAACAGATGCATAGTTGCATACAATTGCCTACTTTTCTGGACCATGCCAAGATGAATTACCATGAAGCCTAGACTCAAAATGCTAATCGATCAAGGCCAATAGTTTGGACTTCGAATACATTCCCTGTTTCCTTGGCAAATAAGTAGAATACATACTTATTTCCTTGGTAAATGGTTTCTTGATTTTTCTCTCATTTAAAACAGATGTAAAATTTTGAATGCATAACAAGGTAGGAATCTAAGGTCATATACGAATTACATATCCAAAAACAACCAGCTGATAGACCATCTGAAGGCCTGACAAGATAATATCATTGTCATGTAGAACCTCTTCTTGCTGTAACTCCACTGTTTTGAATTTGATGTACTTATTGCTGGTCAATATTCATGTCTTTGATTTACTTATCTGGCAACTTTACTATATAAATAGATTTGTTTGAGATTCAATTATCCAAGGTAAATATATTTCTTGAAAAATCTTGCTCTTTTTTTCTATGAAATTCTATCAGGTGGAGAAACAATCTTGGGAGCAATTTTTGAGGATCCAGTTTAGACATTAGAGTAACTGTAGCCGAGTGTTACAGAAGTGGCAAAAAAAATGTCCCAGTTTGTTTGATTTCTATACGGTATCTTGTCATTTTATAACTAGAAGTGTAATGTGTGCTTACTGTGTGGATCCGAAATGGGGACATGATTTTGGATTATTGCTTGAAATAATATATTAGGATCACTACTTATGCTTTTGTTATTTTTTTTTATCAAAAACCTTTCCTAGGTGCATTGGGATGCACTGCTAGGAGGTGGATTTATTCATATAAAAGAATCAAGGGGATTACATTGTGCGGATGCTAGGCATTCCTAGCTTATCCAAACGGGCAAAACCTCTAACAGCACTAGGAAGTTGCTGCTGTGAGGAAAAATAAAGATTACATTTGTTGGTGCAAGCTAGATTGGCCAAAGAATCTGCCACCTTATTGGCTTCACGAAAGATGTGAGTGATAGTGTCAGTTGCCATGAGAAGGGTCTGGATTTCCCTCACATACTTCAAAATTTCCCAAGGACAGGGAATCTTTTTGTTGATAACTTGGACCAGGATTTGGGAGTCACATTCAATGGTGCTCGGGTGTGTAGTAAGGGTTCTCAGATATTTTAGACCATCCTGGAGTGCTCGAGCCTCTACCATCATGCTGCTAGCTTGGTCATAAAAATGGGAGAAAGCCAAGATGATTGATCCATGTGAGTCCCTGATGACACCACCACCACCTGAAGTCTGAGCTAGCTTGGAGGCACCATCGGTGTTCAGTTTAATATGAGGCCAGGGTGGGAATTGCCATTTGATGAGCTTCAGTTTTGGACTGTTGTTCCTGATGGCCTGAATTCCACATTCTGCTAGAACAGTTCTCCTTTCATGTTTGTCTTCCCAAAGCTTAGACAGTGCTAAAGATTGTCTCACCTGGGAGAGAATTTTTGGGATCATTTGCTGGATCTTAGGAGGCTTCCCATCATGGAGGACAGAGTTCCTAGCAGTCCAGATCTCCCACAGGCTAAAACCAGTTAGAGCAATAATGAAGAGACCAAATAGAGATGTACCAGCAGAACTTTGAATATTTTTGGAGATTAGTTCTCTGATTGTCCGACCACCAATCTCCAGGCCTTTGTTTTGAAAGAAGGACCATATGTTCACAGCCCAGTCACTGTTAAGGAAGAGATGATTTGTATCCTCTGCTTTATGATTCTGGCAGCAATTGCATTTGGAGCATATAGGTATACCACTAGCTTTAACATTCTGATCAGTGGGCAGGCAGTTGAAGAATACTTTCCATATATGCAGTGATATTTTTGTTGGAATCCAAGGGGACCAAATGGGTTTCCAGTTGGTATGCACCTCCATAATCTGAGAGTGTTGAGGTTGCATCAGTTTTTTATAAATGGAGGAGACAGAATAGCTCCCATTCCCTAAAAGTGACCAGATGAAGTGATCAGAGTGATGAGTTAAAAGGGATGGAGATAAAGTTCTCCTAATCTCAACTGGAAGGTGAAGTTCCAATGCAGCAGTGTACTCCGGCCTTGGAGAGCATTAGTGTTGATGGTGCCATCAGTGCATATATAAGAAGCAAGAGTTCTATTTCCCAACCATGTATCTAGCCAGAAATTGGTTTGAGCCCCATCACCCAGTATGACCCTTTGGTGCTCCAAGATGAGTGTTTTTGCTTTATTCCAGCTGTTCCTGTTGATTCCCTTCATGTTTTTGAAATTGACCTCAGAGAGATGTGTATTCTGAGTGTATTTAGCCCTGAAAAAGACTGCCCAAAGAGATTGAGAATGGAGTCCATTCCATAGCATTTTGACCCTAAGAGCAAGATCCATTTGTTTTAGGGACATAATCCCAAGACCTCCCTGCTCCATAGGTTTGCAAATAGAATTCCAAGATTTCCAGTGTTTTCGGTTGCCATAATTAGAGGAGCCCCATAAAAAATTGGTAAAATATATGTCCATCATTTGATGTATGCCTGCATGCAGAGGAGTGGAAGCCAGTATATAAATTGGAATGGATGATAGGACATGTTTGATCAATATTAACCGAGCACTCTGTGAGAGTAATCTAGCTTGCCATCTTTCTATACGCTTCTGAATGGTGGTAATGATGCCAGCAAAGAAAACCTTCTTGGATCTGCCCAAAACCAGTGGGTATCCCAAGTGCTTTTGAAGAAATGATTGTCTTGAGAAACCTGTTATATTTTCTAGTCTTCGGATGAGGCTGGGACTGTAGTTTGAGTGCAATAGAAAACCACTCTTGCTAGAATTTATCAGTTGCCCTGATGCTTCCTCATAAGTTTGTAAGGTGTGCATGAGTTGATGGAGGGAAGTGACACTGGCATTGGCAAAAATTAGTGTATCATCAGCAAATAAAAGGTGGGAGATGGATGGGCACCTCCGGGGGCCAGAATACCAACCCACTTTACCTTTGTCAAATTTGTCCTTTAGCAACCTGCTAAGTGATTCTTGGGCCAGAATAAAGAGAATTGGGGCAATAGGATCACCTTGTCTGAGGCCTCTGGTGGATTTGAAAAAACCAGCTAGATCTCCATTGACTGCTATTGAGAACCAGCAGTTAGTAATCAAGCTTTCAATCATGTTAATGAACTGGGAGTCAAAACCAAATTTCGTCAGGACTGCAGCAAGAAAATCCCATTCAATTCTATCATATGCCTTAGCCATGTCTAATTTGAGAATGACATTGCTACCTCTGGTTTTCCTACCTAATTCTTGCACCATTTCCTGGGCCAAAGCAATATTTTCAATGATGTGCCTGCCTTTGACAAAAGCTGTTTGCTCCTTTGAAATGAGTGATGGCAAAAGTCTGCTCATTCTGTTGCTGATGATTTTAGAAATGATTTTATGAGAGAGGTTGCATAAACTGATTGGCCTGAATTCTGAAATGTCAGTAGCATTGTTGGTCTTAGGAATAAGGGCTATGACAGTAGCTGTTATGCATCTTGGGAGAGGCTTTCTGTCAGTGAAAAATTCCTGAATGGCCTTTATGAGAGTGTCTACAATTATGTGCCATGCATGTTGAAAAAAACTACCAGTATAGCCATCCCGGCCAGGGGCACTGTCAGGGGATATAGAAAAGACAGCTTCCTTTATTTCCACATCAGTTGGGACTGCATTTAACAGAGTGTTATCATCCTGGGTCACAATACAAGGAATGCAGTTCAGACTGTCCATATCAACATGATGTGGTTGGGAGGTGAAAGCAGTTTGAAAATGGGAGATAGCAATTTCCTTCATCTGCTGATGGTCTGAAGTTAGATTACCCATGGCATTCCTGAGACAGTTGATAGAATTTTTCCTTCTATTAGCTGAAGCAGTGGCATGAAACAATTTAGTGTTCCTGTCTCCTTCAGCCAACCACCTGATCCTAGACTTTTGTTTCCAAAAAATTTCCTGCTGTAAGATTCTTTCTGTGAGAATGTATTTGGCACTGTCTAGGGCTGAGAGTGTGTTAGGGCCTGGTTGCTGATCATAGTTGTGCTCGGCCTTTAACACCATATCTTCTGCTTCCATTAAATTTTTGTGCACATTTCCAAAAATGTTCTTGTTCCAATCCCGAAGGGTATACCTCAGGGATTTAAGTTTGAGAACCAGAGTAGTAATGGTAGAGGAAGCTAATGGACTGGTTCTCCAAGACTGCTCCACTGCAGAGAGGAATAAATCATGCTTAGTCCACATTTGCTGAAAGTAAAATATGCTTTTAGTAGTGTATTGTCTAGCCAATTTAACCAGAAGGGGGGCGTGGTCAGAGGCTTCTCTAGAGAGGTGTTCCACAGTAATAGGAAAAGAATGCAACCAAGAGTTATTGGTGAGGACTCTATCAAGTCTAGCCCAGATGCCATTGGAGCCAGCTTGCTGATTGTGCCATGTATATTTGGAGCCCATAAAACCTGCATCTATGAGGCCACAATCATTCATGCAATCCTTAAAGTCATTCATGGACCTGAGTGAAGGTATATTGCCCCCCAATTTTTCATCAACAGCCATGATACTGTTGAAATCTCCAGCCACTACCCAAGGGCCATTGATTTGAGAATTGGCATGAATGAGGGATGCCCATAACTGAAGCCTTTCCACTGGAGTACATTTAGCATAAATAAAGGATGCATGGAATTCAGGCAGATTGTTAGAAGTCTGTTTGATTGTGACTTGTTGGTCATGCTGACATGTAATAACAAAATCCAACTGTCCTTTCCACACAATCCAGATGTGAGCTTGCTCATCTTTATTTGCTATACATTTCTCCATACCTAGCTTTTTGCAGATTCTATCCATATTGCTATTATGAATTTTAGGTTCAAGAATGGCAATGCAGTCAACTCTGTGCTCTTTAATTAAGAGTTTGGCATGACCCACAGAGAGGTCATTACCGATACCCCTTATGTTCCAGATGAGGAAAGACATTATAGAAGGGTTTTGGATTGGATCTTGCCTTCAGATCCAATCCTCTTCATACCTCTGGTTAAGACCCCCGATCTATCAGCATGTAAGGCTGTTGTGTTGTCAATCTCAACTTGTAAGGCAATGTTATTCCTGCATTCTGTTATTTTATCCTGCCACTGGGTATCATGTAAATGATGTGCCTCCTGCTGCATACTGGAATTGGTATCAGTCTCCAACAAGTAGCTTTGGTTTCCAATTTGGACAGAGCTTATATCAGAAGGGGGCCTAGTAGTGAAGGAGGAGGAATTTATAATAGTTTTGCCTTTGTCCAACCTATTGATTGTCAGGTGATCAGTGCCCTGGGGTGTTGTAGTAGAGGATATTTTAGGATCATCAGCATGCTTCTGTGTGGACAGAGTGTGAGTCGCCTGAGAGGAGGAGTCGACTTGTACCTGGGTGTGGTCCTCACTTTGCTTAGGAGATTTCTCCATGGGGGAGGGGTGCAACTCGAAAGATGGAGGGACAGTCTCCTCCTTTGAGGATTCATCCAGCTGCTGAAGGAGTTGAAAGGAGTTGCCAACCGGAATTGCTACTTGTTCTGTAGGTTGTTGCTTATGTGTGGCAGGGTGGAAATTTGTCGAGCCCACAGGAATCCAAGTCTTAGTAGGCTTGGCAATTGCAGTATCATCAGAAGGGGGTCTCTGTTTTTGATTGTCTGTTTTAGCAATTGAAGTGCCTTGTTTCCTCGCGCAATCCTTTGTTTCATGGCCAATCTTGTGACAAGCCGAGCATAGGTGGGGTATGCGGTGGTATTTGATGCTCTGCCAGAAGCCAGGACCCCCACAATCGATCCAAATGTTTTCCACAAGAGGTTTTTCAATATCAAGTTCAATACAAACGTAAGCCTCAGCGGTGTGAGTCCAGGCTAGAGTGGATTCATGAATTCGCAGAACCTTCCCAAGGTTGCCTGCTATTGAGCAGAGGAAGTCCTCACCATAAAAATTGACAGGAAGGGCTGGAAAACTAACCCATATCGGCATGATGGAAGGATCATTGTTGAAGTTGAAGTCTGCTGTCCATCTGAAGAACCGAAAGAGAAAGCCTTTGACGTATATATTCTTCCGGAGCAGGACCTTCAAGAAATCTTCTTCCGACGAGAACCGCAGCAGGAGGTGTCGGGGATTAAGCGCACTGAGCAAGAAATCCTTCTGAAGATTTAGACGTTGGGCAAGAAAGCTCTTGGTCTCCGGTATCGACGGCCTACCATAGGAGCATCTGGCTATTATTGCGAACTCAAGAGGCTTGTAGGACTGCATTACTTCCTGTTTGGAGAAGAAGACCGCAGCATGGCCATCATCCGTAAAAGCTAGAGGCTTGATACCTATAGAGACCTTTGTTGGAGAGAGGGCGCGGGCTAGAGTTTGAAGGAAGGAAGGCTTTGGCGAAGCGGGAGGGGGATGGGGAGGGAGCTCGCCATCCCCTGAGGGGGGGGCCGCCATGGCTAGGCAGCCATGCAAACCCTAAGGGAGGTTCGCTCTCGCTGGAACCTTAATTTTCCGATGTTTTTTGTTATTTGCATGTACTATTTGGATCCGAAAATATATGCAAATTCCGATCTATCTGGTCATTACATGTAAAAAATGTATACATAATGTGTGCTAATTGTGTGGATCTGAAAATGGATATATATATATATATATATATATATATATATATATATATATATATATATATATATGCAAATTTGCATCTCTTTGTCATTACATGTACAAAATGTATATATAATGTGTATTTAATGTGTGGATCCGAAAATGGATCCGAAATGGGGAGATAATTTTGGATTAGTGTTTGAATTAATCTATTAGGATTACAATTTATTTTGCACGTACCTTTTGGATCCGATTATAGATCTATGTTTGTAAAAAGTTCTGAAAATGGATCTTTCTATATTCAGATCTCTCTAGGCATTGCATATAAAAAAATGTGTACACATGGATTTCGGTTAGATTCGAATCCGAAAATTTAAATTCAGATTTGGATCAGATTTGCATCCAAAATTTCTTTCTATTTAGGATTCGAGTTAGATTCGGATTTTAAATTATCTGATCCGAATATGTAGGATCCGATCTGGATCCGATCCATCGAGGCTACATATTCCAACCCGACCCATGTGAAACAACGACCCACACAGACTTTCCTGCCCAAAAGAGGCCCACCAAGTTTCTCCTCTTGGTCGACCTCTCTGCCATGGCTATTACGGGGAAATTGAAAGGAAAGACCTCCCCTCCCCTCCAAGTGACAACAAAAGCGACTTAATATGCTTTGAAACCAAGGAAGCACACCGCCCACGACCGAGTCCAACTATAGATATATATATATACTTGCATTACGTTGGGAGACTTAACTGACTGACCAGTGGCCACGAAGGAATAAGCCACCCACCCACCCACCCAGCAACATGACTTCCGTTGACTCGCGCATCCGCATATTATTAATTTCTGGTGGCTAGCTAGAAGCCTGGAAGTTCCTATGGATATGGTTGCACATGTTCTATCGACTTTTAATTCTATGGCTCAAATGAATAAATATTTGACGAGGATTGTTAATTTTATATACACTCTTAACATATTCCAATCCTGGCGAGTACTCTCTAAACACTCCCTAAGTATTATCTTCATGTTATAGGCTATTCTCTTCCCCCTACTTCAACTCTCTCTCTCTCTCTTCATATCCTTCTTCTTGGCTTTCTGGTAAGGTTATTTAAGTATCGGAAAGTTATCTCCTGTGATCACTCCTAGGGTTCTTTCCGACGTCGTTATCTAGTGATTGTAAATTTTCTTGAGTGCTCGGCTGTTCTTCCCCAACAAATAAATATTAAAGGTGTGGTATAAGATCAGGGGAGTATTTTTCTTTCTCTACACCATGTAAAGACACTTCCGTGATGGATTGATTCTGTTGGTTAGATTTTATCTATGATTTTTTCTGAGTAATTCCAGGTGAACCCAAAATTATTTGTGGTGACAAATATGAGTCACGACGAGCCATAGGTGCATGTCGAAGAGTCTATGGGTCAGTGCTGGCCATTAGACTTCTCTGTGTGAGGAGGAATTTGTTCTACAAATTCATGGGGATCTATATATACATGTTCAAATACTCCATATAAGTGATGAGTACTGTGGGAAGAATATTTCTCCCTGAGATGAGACCTCGGAATCTAATGTCTGGAGGAGGAGAAATATTGATCGCGGTTGTTTGGAAAAATCTGTTGTTTAAGGAAAAATTTTTGTAAATGCTAAGATTTAAACTCTCCTGATTAGGGACGACCTGTACACACTGAAGCCATTAAACCAAACGAAAAAGGAAAAGGAAAGATGTGCTATATATATATATATATATATATATATATATATATATATATATATATATATTGATCAGGTACACAACACCTATCATAGATGTATATTTCAACAATTTATTTAGCTAGCTAGACATATACATATCCTTCAGGTACACTCCTTACATAACACGATCTGGGGTGGTGGGGACATCTATATATATATATATATATATATATATATATATATATATATATATATATGCTATGGATCCGAAGCACTTATCTGCCCCCTTCTATGTTCAACGAATTGTCCATGGAGCTAACATGGGTAGAAGTATTACTTGCATACCAAGTTGATGGTTCACCTAGCAGAGTCTCTTTTTCATTCATATTATAAAGCTCGTGTTGCGCAAGTATGTGACTTCTGATCCCTTGTAGCTCTATTGCTACCTCTTCCATCGTCGGTCTCTCTTCACCCTTCACGCTTAAGCATCGGCAAGTAAGCTTTGCAACATCGTTGACATACTCTTTGTTCTCTTCTTCATTCATGATCTGGCCATCCAACAACGGCAGGATTAAATCATCTTCCATAGAGGAAACAAACGAAAGGGCAAGGCTTTGCTTGATTTGTGATCGGTCATCAGGATACAATGCCATCTTCCTCGTGAGTAGCTCCGCAAGGACTACTCCGAAGCTATAGGCGTCACTTTTTGTTGTTAACTTGTGTGTGTGCAAGGACTCAGGATCTAGATAACCGAAAGTCCCTTGGACTAAGGTAGTGAATTGAGCTTTATCCATGGGGGTCAACCTTGAGGCTCCAAAATCAGATATTTTGACCGTAAGCTCGTCACCTAAGAGTATATTGGTAGATTTGACATCACCGTGAACGATAGGGGTGGATGCTTTGGCATGAAGATAGTTAAGTGCTTGTGCAGCTTCAACAGCAATCCTTAATCGTTCGACGAAGGAGAATGAGAATCTGTGACTTTCTCCGTGGATATGATGAAAGAGAGTGCCATTAGAAATGAATTCATAGACCAACATAGGTACCTCCACTTCTAAACAACAGCCCAAGAGTGCGACCACATTCCTATGATTGATTTGAGACAGAATCAACATCTCCTTTGCAAACTCATTCCTTTGTCTCTCATCAATGATCTTGGATTTCTTAATAGCAACATGATCACCGTTATCCAAATTTCCTTTATAAACTGTACCGTGGCCTCCCTGTCCAAGAATCATTTTCTTATCAAACTTGTTTGTAGCCCTTTCTAACTCTTCGATTGTATATATCTTAAATCCAGCTCCACTTGATGACATATGTCGCTTGAGCAGCAACCCACCATTTTGTTCGAAGAATCTTTGCCTTGATATCATGAGTCTTCTTTTTTGAAGTCCCCAGTATATCCAGGATGCAAGCATAAACAAAAGAAGAAGCCCAACGCTGAGACCTGCACATCCAGGGACCCAAAAAAAAAGTGCCGAACGAGAACAAAAATCATGCTTATTTTTCTAAATTTTATGAAAGCATAACTTCTATCAAAAGCTATGAACAAAAGCTCTTATATGGGCAGCTCAACAATATTTAATGTTTTGGATAAAAGGGTCAAGTAATATTGCCAAATCAAATTAATGCACATTTAGAAATAGTGAGTTTGGGGTATCTCGCGACGGTATCGACAAGTGTCCGCCATGTATGTGTAGGAATTCATGCGGGCAGGATTCTTATTAGGGTCTCCACTATCCAGGATGATCCTGGTCACCACATCTGACAATCTCAAGTTACTCGATGGCAGAAATATTTTTTTTTAATTAGTAGATGACAAAAATATTTTTCCTTATATTTTTAGGCTGATTTGCCATTGAAAAAAAATAATTTTTGGCCGTGACGGTGAAATAATGGATTAGTGAAGTCTTTAGATGACAACCCAGCAGTCTCATAACTTATGGAGAGATTAATCAATTGTATGTAGACATGAATGTGTTATCGGAAGCTTCATGATATAAGAGGTGAAATGTCTTGTTACATTCTCTTACATAGAGGGCTAAAACAATTAATTATCAGCTTATTAATCGTGACAATCAGTCAATATTATTTGTTTTATCATATAACAACGTAAAACTCTATATTTTTCATTTATAATATTTTTAATTATTTATTTAATTATAAAATAATATAAATAAGATTACATAGATTCACGTGACACTAGACCTCTCTCATTTTAATTTATTATTCATATCCATGGGAAAACAAAATTAGAGAGAAAAAATGAGTTGAAATGATAACACGAGATAACTACGTGAAAATAAAGAATTAACACCTAACAGAATGCACATGGTTATATAGAGTTGAGAATAGAACGAGGATAATCAAAACAACATCGATTGATAAGATCCGTTAGCAGTGAGTGTTTATATATATATATATATATATGAGAGAGATAAAGAATTACCGAGAGAAACAGCGGATGTAGGGAATGGTCTCTTAGCTTTCTTCTGGCAAGTTTTTGTTGTGGGATCAAGTTCGGTGCCCTTGGGGCAGTCGCATCTGTACGTCCCCGGCAGATTCAGGCACGTGCCACCAATGCAAGCGTCTTCGCACTCGTTAATATCTAGAAAGAAAGAAAGAAAGGAATATTGTTAATTAAAGTAGATTGATCATATAGCCCAAAAAATAGTGCAAAAATACACACAAGCACACACACCCATATGAAGAAAATGCACTCGTGCATCTACTCACGCTCGTACACACACCCACAAGATATGTCAGGAAATTGTACCAAGAGTCTACATCCCGTTGAAAGAGGAATCACATATTTTTGAGTTTCTTTCTTTTACCCTGTGAGAATGATCTAATTCCAAAGGATCTTGATTTGAAATTATTTAATCTCCTTTATCTAAACAAGAAGTGAAATCTTAATTAATCTGAATTAGAACAACCATTTAAAATATTAGGGAAAATACTTGATCTTTTATCATGTCCGATATTTTTATGAAAAAAGATCGATCGCAGGGAAGGATTAGTGTAATATATTATAGAGATTTTTACATGAAAATTATTATTAGAAGTAAATTTGTAAAAAAATTATGCTTAAAAGTTAATATATTTACAAACATGTCCCTGTGTTAATTTAAATAGTACATAAATGATATTTAAACGTAATTTTTTTTGTAAGTTGTTAACAAAAAGAAGTGACATATGTCTGTAAGTAAATATGATTTTTTACACAATTTAGATTTACACAAGTATATATATTTTTAAGAATATTTATTATAAATTCATATATAATAATATTTTTATGTAAATAATAGTATATTATATTATAACTAAATCTTTGGATGTAGTCAGATTGCACTGTAACAGTTTGGCCATCCGATCAAGATTATATGGCCAAATTCAAAGAAGAAGAAGAACTATTAAACTTTAGGGTTTGGGTGGCACAAGCCATGCACGTGCACCGCGCATGTCCTGCTCGATCTTGATTTCATTTTCTTTTCTGAGGTGTTTTTCTTTAATTTGTAAAGACAAGATGTTGTAGACAACAGTGTCTGGAACAACATTTCTTTTTATTAGTAATAGATCAGAACAGTGAAAAAAAATTAAGTCACAAAAATATATTAGAGCGACATATATCAAATGAATGATCAATAAGATTAAATTATAATACCATGCACCACTTAATTATAGAAGAATGTAATCTCGACGGAGAATGATTTGATATTTAAATTTGAGATGCACCTTCTAAAGATCGAGGCCTGACCTGCCTAATGTTGATTGGATAACTTAAGCTATTCGTGACTAAATCGCACCTAAGTGATTGTAACATTGCACTCTCTCTCTCTCTCTCCCTATATATATATATAGCTCTCTCTCTCTCTCTCTCAATTTTTTCCATTAGGCCATGTCTCAACGTTAATAGATGGTCCTACGTACCTCGTCAATATTCCTGCTTCTTGTAACTTTTAATGTAGTGTACATGGTATTGGGTGCTCCTGGCCGGAGTTGATGAGGGATGTCTGAAATTATTTTCTTTACATGAAGAACATTTTGTAAATATTTGATCAACTGAAATATTTGAATAACTAAAGAAAAGGGCAATATCCATCATATATGGGCGTACATGTCGTTTTGATATTATATAAATAGGGCGTAATCTTTAACGGGAAATAATTCAAAACTCCATAAAAGTTCTGCCCACACAGTGAGTTAGGCAACGTTGGCACAAAGGTTTTACAGTTTTATTTTGGTTAGGTACTTTTTTTAAAAATAAGGAGGAAAAATTTGGATCCAATTAGAAACTTTTCTCGAAGAGGAGAGATGATCATACCACCATAACAAACCATGTATTCTCTCAGTTAGACTAGAGCAGAGAGTAGGACTAGATTCAATCGCCACATCTGCCATATATAGATAATCTAGATAAACGGGACTAATTTTACAACTAAATCTAGTGAAAAAGTCAAAGTTTAAGAGAGAATGGATTCGATGGCAGATCTTGCCATCGAATCTATTCAAAGTTTTTGTTTTACAACAAATAATTATGAAGTGTTCGGAAAAGAGTTTTGATCTTTTCAACTATTTATGTATATGTAAATTGAGATATATATATATATATATATATATATATATATATATATATATAGAGAGAGAGAGAGAGAGAGAGAGAGAGAGAGACTAACCCTGACAGCCATCTGGATCCGGAAAGTAAGGGTTGCCTTTGTAACCATCTGCACACGTACAGAAATATCCGCTCCCGTTTGTAAAGTCGTGACATTTGCTGTTGTTGCTGGCGCAGGCATAGGAGCTTTTGTTAAGCTGGGCTTGTTCACAGGTCTCGTACCCTGCGACCCAATCGAGCACCAGGGGGAACCCATCTCTGTGCTTCTCGATGAAGCCGGAGTCCCGGAGGTCAGACCGGTTGAAGGCGTACGACTCGTTCTCGGCCATGAAGATGTACAGACAAGGGCTGGATTCCCAAATCCTAGACTCAGAGGTGATGGTATTGTAGTTCGTGATGTATTGATTGAGTCCACTTGGGACGGGGGCCTGGCAGCTACCCATGCCCAGTCTGGGGTTCGTGGTTTGCAGCCACAGGTGAGAGCAGGTTGAAGCACAGCCGGTGAGGGTGCCGTTGCCCCCATCCCTCCAGACCGGGATTAATGCGTAGATGTAGCATCCTATCACTGTGAATACGTTACGAGTGTCAGAGAAACTGTAACTAGTACCACCCAGACTTAGCCGCCCCTGGTGCCGCGTTGTCACTTGGCGGAACTGGTGGAAACACGACCAACCGAAACCATTGGGGTTTCGAATGCGAATCTGGGCTTCGGACACAGTTATGTTGCCGATGATCTCTGTGCGGCCGTCATCGACCTTGATCAGGTATGCCCTTGGAGGCGTAAAAGTCTCGTTGCAGTGGACGGCAAAACTGGCATCTTTGTAACATCCGGAGCCGACGCCGAACGGATACGGAAGCTGGATGTCACCGCACCGATCTTGACAGCCCGGCCGTGCCATCATTGGCGATGTCGAGGAAGGAGAGACTAGTTTCAGGTGGCATGACAAGAGGAGCTGTAATAGGAGGAGGAAGAAGAAGGGGAGGGTCGACAGTCTCTGCAGGGCCATTAATTGACTTTCTATATCCAGCCGCCCAAGTAGCTATTTTGCCCTCTGCTCGCATAGTTATGAAGCCATCCAGCCAGCCATCAAAATGACTTCCGTTGACTCCCACATCCGCATTTTAATTTTTCGTAGCCGGAAGCCCATACAAGTTCCTGTCCGGTATGGTTGCACAAGTGCTTCTGTCGACTTTTAATTCCATGGCTGGCTCCCCGTGATTGTCATGGCCACGATCGCTGTCATCGGACAAAGCCCTGAAAAAATAATTAAGTCGCAGCTAGGGGTTTATTTCCAAAAATTAATAATTACATACAGGGGATGTAAAAAAATTAAGTTGAAGAAGAATGAGGTGGTGTTACACTTCGATCGGTAACATAGTTTTTAATTTCTCTGCCACCCTCCCAGATCATGCATGGTCACAAGAATTCTTAAAATATTAGCTTGTTTCTGCCCCCTTGAGGTTTTAGTTGTTGTGGTCGCAGATTGGAAATGTAATATTGTTAGCCATTGGATCGTCATAATCTTGATCGGTTCTTGATCTACGGTAAAAACTAAAACTTCGAAAGAGTAAAACACTAGTAAGATATATATCAAACTGAATATTTTTTTAAAAAATTAATCAATTTTTGTTGGGGTGACAAAAAAAGGATGGCACAAAAAGTGTGGGATCGTAGCATCCTCCAAACTTAATATTCATGGAGGGTCACCCCCCCTTGATGCTCTTCTCTCCACTTACTCGAGGAAGAGGGCGGCGGAGAGTTCATATGCTGCTACACTTTCGAATGCCATTTTACTTCACTTTATCTCATCCACGGTGGGTCAGAGATGAAGTATATATTTCAAGATTTAAAAAAAAAAAGTTGAGATGAAGTACGTAGAGTAGAAAATGACGTAGAAAATTGAAGTGTGCTTGGGCACGGGGTTCAAATGGACATAAAACCTGCTTGTAGCACAAGAGATCGTGCGCGCCATATTTACTACTGCGTGATATAGAATAAGAGAAATAATAAAGAGGGACAGCCTTGTACCTGCCAGGAGTTACCGTGCAGCGTTAAGTAGAGAGGGAGAATATGAATTCCCCCCACTCCATACAGAAAATGTGGTAACTATAAGAGAGAGCCACGAGGGACTCCTTCCGAAGACCAACCGCCTCCCTTTGCCGCCTCCTCTCCCTCTGCATATATTTATAGATCTCTTTTTAATAGGTTAAGCGTTAAGCGGTGATTTTTTAAAAAAACTTTATTAACAAAGGACCCCGTAATAGGCACGGCGGGAAGGATGGCCAGAGGACCCCGGTGGGTGGCTGGCTGGGTGGGTCAACGGATGTCATTTTGCTGGCTGGCTTATTCTTTCATAGCCACTGGACAGTCAGTTACTCTCCCAACGTAATGCAAGTCAAGTTACACCAATCACACACACACACACACACACACACACACACACACACACACACACACACACACATATATATATATATATATATATATATATATATATATATATATATATATATATGGTTGGACTCGGTCGTGGGCGGTGTGTTTCCTTGGTTTGGTTTTGAGGGATACAAGTCGCTTTTGTGGTGTGCTTGTGTGTGTGTGTGAAGGATGGTGGTATGTCACTATGTCGTTCACTTTGGTTGGACTGAGGTCGTGGGCGGTGTGCTTCCTTGATTTCGAAGCATACAAAGTCGCTTTTGTCGTCGGTTGGAGGGGAGGGGAGGTCTTTCCGTTCAATTTCCCCGTAATAGCGACGGTGGAGACGTCGACCAAGAGGAGAAATGTGATGGGCTAGCCTCTTTTGGGCAGGAAAGTGTGTATGGGACGTTGTTACACGGTTCATGTCGTATGGGCCGGGTTGGAATTTGTTGAAGCATTCCAAAACAGTCTATGACTTTTTTTTTTCAGAATTATCATCATTTTACGAACACGGTGGTCCCCGATGGAGGTCGATATTCGTGACAATCACACGGAGCCACGGAAGGAATTAATTAGTCGATAGATAGGAATCACTGTGACAGACTTATGCAATCACATCCACGGGAACTAACTTGTGGCCACAAGAAATTTAGATAATATGCGAACTGGAATATATGTTGGGGCTCGCGTTCCAAAATTAACAGTCCTCGTCGAATAACTTATTCATTTGTATACGTCGCCTTCTAGTCTGGGGCGTGGTTCGTGAGATTCTCACAGTTGACTCTAACTCGTGGAATTCTCATTATTATTTTATCGTATCTACAAATTAACGTCAATTAGTTGTATAACGTCAATTATAGATTGGAAATGTAATATTGTTAGCCACAGGATCGTCATAATCTTGATCGGTTCTTGATCTATGGTAAAAACCAAAACTTCGAAAGAGTAAAACACTAGTAAGATATATATTAAACTGAATATTTTTTAAAAAAAATAATCAAATTTTGTTGGGGTGACAAAAGAAGGATGGCACAAAAAGTGTGGGATGGTAGCATCATCCAAACTTAAAAACCATGGAGGGCCACCCCCCTTGATGCTCTTCTCTCCACTTTTACTCGAGGAAGAGGACTACACTTTCGAATGCCATTTTACTTCACCTTATCTCATCCACGGTGGCCTGAGATGGTCCCTAATTTAATCGAATGTGCCCGATGTGATTACATTTATGATCATCCGTAATACCACATCCTCGAGGGCTAGCCTAATAAAGGACTACGATCGTCCGTATATTCCAGGTAGAGTTAAGAGTTATATATGTTGGTGCGTGTTTTCGAATGCATGCAATGATTTTGTCCGCTCAATCGGTTGCGTTACAACCCAAATGCTTGGATTCTAAAGGGCAGCTGGCTTAGCACCCCGAGCATCAAAAGAAACAGACACTCGGTTAGTCATGGGGTGCAGCTGGAACACTCAATAGGAGGAGGAGCAGTGAGGTGCCGGATCACCTTGCGGTCGAGATCGCGGACGAACAGGGGGGAGAAAAACTGGGCCCATACGACGCCCGGCCCTCGATCCTGACACAGGCAGAGTCGAGGGCCATGAACGTCCCAATGAGTATAAAAGAATGTACGAAGTATATCACAGTTGATCCAACTTATTACTAGAGTTAGTGCAACTGTATTTGTAATCACATACAAGTCAACTTAATATATGACCCTATAGAAGTAGATAATAATAAGTCGCAACTAAATTTATCGGATGGAGCATCGCCGGTTGCAACTAATGTATATGAAAGAATATTTAATTAATTAAAGCTTAGACAAGATAGAGTGACAGTCGTTCAGTTGAAATTCTTTCACCTTAGTGATTATATATGTTGAAGCAACTTAATAGTTGTATATAGGGTACATAGTTGGACGATATTTAGTCACATGACTGTGATGGTCCAATTGATATTTACTTCGATTGCATTTTGTTTTGTCCCAAGGGGTGTCGGTAATATATGCTGAAAATAATAAAAAATTAACAATGCATTAATTAGATCTAAAACATAAATTAAGAGGTTTAAGAAAGCGTAGCCTTTTGGTCGAATCGCGGTGTCGCTGAACTAAGAGAACTTATTGTCGGTCGACGTGCGGTCCTCGTGACAACGGTCTCCTAGAGATACGACGACCCCGGGTAGGCGACACCCTCTCTCTCGTCGGCACTTCCTCGAAGAGAGTATTGACGAATCTCAACCCGACTTTCAAGAACTCAGCACAAAGAAAATAACAAGTGTGGAAAAATAAAAGGAGAAGAAATGTGGGAGAGCTTTCAAATTGTTACTCTTGTAGTTGTATATAGTATTTGGGTTGGCCAATGGGTCTATTTATAGGCCTCAAGAGAGACCCCCAATGTATCTTCATTTATGGCCACCCTTTCATGTGTGTGCTATGTGCAATGTTTCCATAATGGAAGCATTGCTGTTGTAACGTTCACCTTGTGAACATTACTAAATAATGTTATTGTAACGTTCACAAAGTGAATGTTACGACAGCCTATATATTTTTTTTTAATCAGACATTTCTATTAATCTCCCACATGATTTTAAAAAAAAATGAAAAATAAAAATGAATAAATAAATAAAAGGGTGCTGAGTCCTTTATACTATGTATTGGGTGAAAATACCTTTCGATTTGAATTTTCACTTAGTGATATTTGAGATTACATGTGGGAACGCTTGGTGGACTATACCTTGAAGCAGGTCCCATGGTTCAGACTTTCCCAAATTCACACATAGTATAGCTGAATCGAGATTCTATGCGGGTTGTGCTATTAATGGCCTTGCGCAGGTATCTCATATGTGTTTTAGAAAATAGCCCATATTTTCACAGTCGCGGCCTCACGACTCCACATATGTTGGTGAATCCTACAAAGGTTGGAAGTAAGGTAACCATCCTGCCACTTGGGTCTCGGATTCATTAAGAGTATAGCACTCACCTTTACCTCTTGCTTTTAAATGAGCACTAGCGTCATAGGGATGAGAACATAATTTATTAGTGCTCTTCCAAGTTACCTATCAAGCTTGTTTCTACCCATTGAACCTCCGTGAGGTTGGGTTACTGCCGTAGTAACTTTTTTTTTCTTTTATGGGCTCAATCCCATCCCCCTCGACGCCTCTAGAATCATGATTCTAGATAAGCCTTTTGTAAAGACATCTGTCAAGTTTCTTTCTGATTTCACAAAGTTTAAAGCAATCAATTGTTGCTTCATTTTATCTCTTATTGATTTATGTCTCACTTTTAAGTGTCTGTTCATCTTTACATCTACATTAGCTTGCATGCACTTATCAATGGCAGATTTACAATCACATAGTATAGATATGGGAGGTAGTGGATTAGTTATTAAGGGAATATCAGCTAGAAGGTCTCTCAACCATTCTGCCTCCGTGCAGGTGGTGTCTAATGCAATCATTTCAGATTCCATAGTGCTCCTAGCTAACACTGTTTGTTTAGTTGATTTCCAAGATACTGCACCTCCTCCCAGGAGAAAAATAAATCATGATGTAGATTTTACATCTAAAGAATCACTAATCCAATTTGCATCACTATATCCTTCTAAGACAGAAGGATAACCAGTGTAATGTAATCCATAGGTTATAGTCCCTTTTAAATACCTAAGTACTCTTTCTAACGCTTTCCAATGACTCTCGTCAGGGTTCGTGGTGTATCTACTAAGCCTGTTGACTGCATATGCAATATCCGGCCTGGTGTAATTTGTTAAGAATCCAAGTGACCCTATAATTTGTGCATATTCACTTTGTAGTGTTGGATGTCCTAAATTTTTCTTTAAGTGGATACTAGGGTCATAGGGAGTAGATACATGTTGGCATTCTAAGTAGTAGAACTTTTTAAGAATTTTTTCTATGTAGTGAGATTGTGATAAAGTTATCCCAGATGAATCTTTTATAATTTTCGTGTTAAGAATTAAATTTACTTCACCTGAATCTTTCATGTCGAAACTTTTCGAAAGAAATTCTTTAACTTCTTTTACTACATTCATATTAGACCCAAAGATTAAAATGTCATCCACATATAAACATAATATTACAATGTAACTCCTAAATTATTTAGGATATACGCATGTGGAGAGGGGGATTTCCGCAGCCCACCACAAAGGCCACCCAACAAGACCCCACAGGGTCCAACTAGGCGAGCCCACCCGAGTGATAGCCCACAGGGCCCACTTAGGGAAGAAAAGCCCAATAAATAAGACTCGAGGAACTAACTCTCCCCGGCGGCCTTCTAGGCTCGGAGGGCCCGAGACAACGGTCAGGTCCCAAGGAAGGTCCGGCCTAAGCCCTCTCCCCGTCCGGGAGAGATAGGCTCTCGCCGACCTATCCGACCCCACCTTCGCCGGGCCATGCCTATCGCTCGGACTAGAGCTAGCATCCCCGAGGCTCGGTAAGGCCGGTTGATTATCCGCATGTGCAGCCGTTCAGAGTCCCCCGCCAGCAGGAGAGTCAGGGGAGCCGTCGGACTTCAAGAGGATAACGTTCCCACGATCAGGCCATGAAAGCCCCCGTTAAAGACGTAACTCCCGCCGGGAACCCCTCAGCTTGCAGGACTCCTGAAGGCGGCGCACTATTTAAGCAAGGGATACCCTCCGATGGCAGGTAAGAGAAAAAAGAGAAAAAGGAGAAGAAAAGAAGGAAAAACAAGGCATTCACACACCCTAAGCTCTTGAGCACGATTCGCTTCACCCTCTGGTGGAGAGGATTCTCGCGCATCAGCTCTCTCCTCCCCCCCCCCCCCCATTATCGCTTCTACCATAGCTCTACTGACTTAGCCATCGGAGGGTTTTGCCCCAGGGAGATCCCCTGGGCCCTCTGATACATTTCCCTCTCTTGCAGATTCATCTTCTGGTGATCCACAGCCCGCTCAGGACCCAGCGCAAGATCTCGCCTCTTCATCTGGCGCCGTCTGTGGGAAACGCACGAAGAGCCAAGATGGTGAGAAGAAGCTCAGGGAGGAGATCCGCCGGTGAGAAGGGTAAGGCTGTGGCGGCGGCGGGAGGCGCCCCCTCTAGGGCCTCGCAGAGCCCCCCCTCCAACGCCAGCATCCCCGCCAACAGGCCACCACCCCCCCCGGAGGAGACAGGGGCACCCCTCGACGGTGGTGCCGACGCCTTCCAGGCCCTCAACGACAAGATGGACGTCCTCGTGGAGCTCATGAAGGCCCAGGCGGCTAGGGACGCAAGATCCCCTCCCCGTCAGGAAGTCCCCCTCGAAGGAGTGCGACGCAGCACACCGCCGGAGGCCGCTTCACCCTCCGCGGCCGACAGCTCCTCCGCAACGACGTCGGAGGACCCTCGCAAGCTCCGCCTGCGGAGCAAGAGGCTTCCTCCACGCCGAGGAGAGGGAAGCAGGGGGCGAGGCCGCCGCGCCCGGGCACTAGTGCCCCGGAAGATCGCCACGACGCCCCCCCCAGCCCCACGGCGCGACCGCAGCCAGATCTATCTCTCCGGCTACGCGATTTTGAAAGACGGTTCGCAGAGCAAGAGCGCGCCCTCCGCGCCCTGCAGAAGACCTCTTTCCCGGAAGACGAGGAGAAATCCCCTTTCTCCGAGTACATCTTGAAGGCAGAGGTCTCTCCCAGAGCCTCCATTCCAACCTTCAAGCTCTACGACGGCCAGGGCGACCCAGCCGACCACTACGACAGCTTCGACGCCCTGGTGACCCTGCATGGAACGCCGGATCCCATCAAGTGCCGAGCCTTTGCGGCCACCCTGGTCCAAGGTGCTCAGGCATGGTTCCGGGCCCTCGCCCCTGGGTCCATCCGGGACTTCAGGCAATTCAGGCGAATTTTCAAGGAGAGTTTCGCCGGTAGCGCCCCCCCAAGGTCAGTAGCGGGGCTCCTGGCTCTCAAACAGGCGCAAGGGGAGAGGCTCCGGACTTACGTCCACTGATTTAAATCGGAAGCCCTTAGGATCCCCCGCCTGGATCTGGCCTCAGCCACAACCGCACTGACCGGGGGCACCCGGGACGAGAATCTCCGCCGCGAGCTTGTCCTCCACCCTCCCTCGACCCTTGCCGAGCTAGTGACTCTGGCACTACGCCACGCCGAGTGCGAAGAAGTACTCAGCGCCTGCCGAGACGCAACCGGCTCGGGTCGGGAGGGGGACAAGAAGCGGACCTCCGAGCCAAACCCTGGCTCGGGTAAGAAGCGCGATCGAGAAGGAGAGCGCAAGAGAAAGTACGAGCGGTACACCCCCTTGACCGCGCCAGTCTACGAGATCTATGAAGACATCAAAGACTCGGGACTTCTCCGCCAGCCTGAGCCAATGAGGTCGAAGAACCGCAAGCGGGACAGGCATTGCCTGTTCCACGGCGACCACGGGCACCACACCGGAGATTGCCACCAGCTCCAGGACGAGATCGAGCGCCTCATCCGTCTGGGGCACCTAGCCCGATTCACGACCGGGCATAAAGAAGACCGAGACGCCGCAGAGGAGATCGACAACGCCCCCCGAGGGATCCACATCAACGTCATCTCCGGAGGAGCGGCATCGGGCGGCGACACCATCCGAGGAAGGAAACGTCATGCCGAGCGGGCCAGCCGAGCCTTAGAGCCCCCCAGAGGCCCGCCGATGGAGCCCCAGGTCATAGTCTTCTCCGACCAAGACCTGGAAGGGCTGAGCACCCCGCATGACGATGCCCTCGTTATCTCGGCCACAATAAATCACTGTAATGTAGACAAGATTTTGGTTGATAATGGGAGCGCCCCCGATGTATTATCTTATGACTGTTTTCTCAAGATGGGGGAAGACCCATCCAAGCTCCGCCCGGTCCGAACACCCCTTTGCGGGTTTAATGGCCTGTCCACCTACCCCGAGGGAGCCCTAAGCCTGCCGGTCACTATCGGAACCCCACCCAAAACCGTTACGGTCATAGTGGACTTCATAGTGATTAAAGGTATGATAGCATACAACGCCATTTTCGGCCGGAAAATTCTCAGCCGAATAAAGGCCGTACCATCTACCTATCACCAAAAAATGAAGTTTCCCACCAAAAACGGGTTGGGGGAAGTCCGAGGTAACCAGGACACGGCTAGAAGGTGCTACAATATCTCGGTGGAAGCCTCAAGGCTGGACGGGATGGATAAGGGCCCCAGGGGAGTCGAAGGAAAAGCCGTGACCACCGAGCCCGGTGGCGAGTTATTAACGGTATTCCTGAACGACGACCCGGCCCTAGGAGTAAGGATCGGCGCCGACCTACCACCAGAGGAGCAGCAACAATACAAGGAGTTTCTTTCTGAGTACGTTCGGGTCTTTGCTTGGTCCGATGATCAACTCCCTGGTATACCAGAGGAAACTGTGATGCACAAGCTCAACCTCGATACCACCGTGAGACCCGTACAGCAGCGGAGAAGGAAGCATGCACCCGAGAAACAGGCGATCATCAAGGCGCAGGTCACCAAGGGACAAGAGACTGGTCTTTTCAGACCGGTCCTGTACCCAACGTGGCTAGCCAACGTCGTCCTGGTGCCGAAGACCACAGGCAAGTGGCGAATGTGCGTAGACTTCACCGATCTGAACAAGGCTATCCCCAAGGACTGCTATCCGCTACCGAGCATCGACCAACTGGTTGACTCAACCTCGGGCAACGAGATACTCAGTTTCCTGGATGCCTATTCGGGTTATCATCAGATCAGAATGAACCCTGAAGATATCGAGAAGACCGCCTTCATCACCGACTACGGCGTGTACTGCTACACCCGGATGCCCTTCGGATTGAAGAACGCTGGAGCCACATACCAGCGACTGGTCAACCGTATGTTCGAGGGACAGCTAGGTCGGAACGTCGAGGCCTACATCGACGACATGCTCGTCAAGACCCCGAGGGCCCAAGACCACTTCACCGACCTCGCCGAGACTTTCGGCACCCTCCTGAAGTACATCATGAAGCTCAACCCCGCCAAGTGCGCCTTTGGAGTAAGGTCCGGGAAGTTCCTTGGTTTCCTGCTCACTCAGCGAGGGATCGAAGCCAACCCCGACAAGGTCCAGGCCATCCTGGACATGCGCCCGCCTACGTGTATTAAAGACGTCCAGCGTCTGACGGGGCGTGTCGCTGCTCTCAGTCGTTTCCTGTCCCGTGCGGCCGAACGATGCTTGCCCTTCTTCAAGCTGATGAGGGGGCCCAAGGTAGCATCTACTACGTTCGCATGGGATGGGGAATGCCAGACAGCGTTCGCCGAGCTCAAAGAGTTCCTGGCTTCGCCCCCGGTGCTTTCCAAGCCCGTCCCGGGCGAGGTTTTGTTGCTCTATCTCTCGGCGACGCCATCAACGGTCAGCTCGGTCCTAGTCAGAAATGACTCGGGAATCGAGAGGCCGGTCTACTACACCAGCAAGGTGCTCAACGAGGCCGAGCGGAGGTACCCCGCAACCGAGAAACTCGTGCTAGCGTTGGTTACCTCCGCAAAGCGCCTCCGATCCTACTTCCAGGGGCATCCCATCACCGTGCTAACCGGCGAGCCACTGAAGAAGATTCTGGCCCACCCCGAAGCCTCGGGACGACTCGTCAAATGGGCCATCATGCTCGGGGCCTATGACATCTCGTATCGGCCGCGATCAGCTATCAAAGGACAAGCGCTCGCCGACTTCATCGTCGAGAGCACCGTTCCGGTCGAGGACAGGCCTCCGGCAGCAACCGGGCCAACCTGGGAGCTGTTCGTCAATGGATCGTCCAACTCGGTCGGCAGCGGCGCGGGGATCCTCCTAAAGTCCCCCGAAGGAATAGAGTTGCAATACGCCCTGAAGTTCAACTTTCTGGCGTCCAACAATGCTTCCGAGTACGAGGCCCTTATCTCGGGAGCCCGCATGGCCCGACGGTTGGGGGCCGAGCGAGTCAGGATCCACACCGACTCCCAGCTAGTTGCAAGCTAGGTCAACGGCGAGTACGAAGCTCGGGAGGCACCTATGATCAAATACCTTCAGTTGGTCTGGAGCCTGGCCCAGCAGTTTGAGGAGTTCGAGGTATTCCGAATAGCTCGGGAGCAAAACTCTCGGGCGGACGCCCTCTCCTGACTGGCCTCCTCCCTAGACCCGGAAGGTACACGATCGGTCCTCCTAGAAGAGCTAGAGCGCCCGAGCATAGACTCGGAGCTCCTCGCCATTGACTCGGCCACTCCCGGTGACTGGCGCTCCCCCTATCTGTCCTGGCTACGGGACTCCCAGGAGCCCTCCGACCCTCGGGAAGCCCGCCGAATGAAGTACCAAGCTCGGTGCTTCGTCATCCTCGACAACGTTCTCTACCGAAGATCATTCTCTGGGCCCCTTCTGAAGTGTCTCGGTCCCGACGAAGCAAGCCAAGCTGTTGAAGAGATTCATCAAGGCCTGTGCGGAGCACATTCAGGAGGTCGGTCGCTGGCCAGAATCCTGCTAAGGCAGGGGGACTGGTGGCCTACCCTACAGCGCGACTGCATGGCTTACGTACAACAGTGCGACCGTTGCCAGCGGTTCGACCATTTGGTCCATCAGCCGGCCACGGAACTTATCACCCTTACCGAGCCCTACCCTTTCACTCGGTGGGGGATCGACATCCTTGGGCCATTCCCAACGGCTCAATCCTAGAAGAAGTTCATCATCGTCGCCATCGACTACTTCACCAAGTGGATCGAGGCTGAAGCTACAGCGAGGATCACCGAGACAGTCGTCTGGGGCTTCGTTTGGAAATCGATCATCTGTCGCTTTGGCATCCCCCGAGTGATAGTGAGCGATAACGGGCGGCAATTCGACTCTCGATACTTTCGAGACAGATGCGCCGACCTAAATATCCGCAACCACTTCACTTCGGTCGCCCACCCTCAGGCCAATGGGCTGGTTGAAAATGCCAACAAGACCATCTTGAAGGGCATAAAAACCAGACTCGGCAAGGCTAAGGGTAGCTGGCTCGAGGAACTGCCTAGCGTACTATGGTCGCACCGAACGACCCCCAGGACGGCAACCGGTGAGACCCCTTTTCAGCTGGTATATGGCACCGAAGCCGTCGTTCCGTTAGAGATCGCCAATCCGTCTCTCCGAGTGATCAGCTTTTCGCCCGAGGCAAACGAGCAGAAGCTGCTCGAGAACCTCGACCTGGCAGACGAACTCCGAGAGATCGCGAACGTCCGAGCTACGGAATACCAGCGCCGCCTCACTCGGTACTACAACGCCAAGGTCCGAGGCAGACAATTCCGACCAGGGGACTTCGTCCTCAGGAAGGCCGAAGCCTCTCGACCACTGGAGGCGGCAGGCAAGCTATCCCCCAACTGGGAAGGCCCCTACCGAGTGATCGAGACGCTCGGGAAAGGTGCGTACAGGTTGGCCACAATGGAAGGGGAACCCATTCCCCGGACATGGAACGCAACCACACTACGCAGATTTTATTTCTGAAAACTGTATCGACAAATCGGGTAAAATAAAACCCCTTTTGCATTCATTCAAGATAATTGTTGGTACATCAGAAAGGCAACTGCCAGTACATTACATAGTGAAAAGCAATCTAGCACCGCGGCAAACGGCCATCGCTCGGCCGACCCGGTCTTGACCTTCTCGCATCCAGCCACTGACTCTGCATCGCGTAGAAACTGGCTCGGACAAGAGATGGTCGACCCAGTTGGCTCGGGTGGACCGTGACAAAGGTGACAGAGGGACGGCAAGGAGAAGGCCACCTTTCACGCGAGGAAGGCTACCTTCCAAGTTGGCAACAACCTGGAAAAAGGAGCACCGTGAAGGTCTCCTCTCTGCCAACCTACCAACTCCTTGGAGGCGAACAGAAAGTAAGCAGCCCCCGAAGAGTGAAAGAAATGAAGAACAAAAGAGAGAGAAAGAGGCTATGGACAGAGGTGAGGAGGGAGCTCGAGCCGCCTCCTCCCCTCCCACGGAGGGGAGTGACGGCCGGCATCCCTAACTCCCCCATCCGCCCTCCATCTCGGCGTCCGCTCGGAAGCCTCGCCGGAGCCAAGAGGAGGCAAACGGCGTGCCCCCGCACGTCGAAGCCCTCTCCAGATCCGCGCGGCGACCGTCGGACCCGTCTCATGCACGCGCGGCGACCGTGGGATCCGACCGATATTCCAGGATAGCTGGAACCGGCCGCTCCCCGTCGTCTACGGCGTCACCTTCTGAAGGGTCCTCCATGCTCCGATCGCAACGGCGCAACGCAGAGCGAAAACGAGGGAATAAGAGCAGACCGCCGGCGAGAGTCCTAAGTGTTAAGAGGGAAGGAGCACCCTTCGGTCCTTTTTATAGGCCAAGGGAGGCCACGCGCCTTAAATGACTCCCCCCTCGAAAACACGCTACAGGACCTCCCTTGGAAGGTCACCTCCAACTCCTCGGTCCCCGCCCTAGCGGGATTCGCGAAGCGCCTCGACTTTCAAAGCATGGTGGAATGAAAGGACGCCCCGCCAGAAGTCTCCCGAATCGGCATGTAAAAACGGTGCAGAGAATATCGGCATTTTCCAACTACCCCCGATACGCCAGCCAAATCACGGCAAAGATAGCGATCAAATAAAGTAAGTCCTTCATTACCTCACATAAAGGAGTCCTCTGACAAAAGGAAAGAGAGACAAAAAGGGGAAGGGGCAAAATAAAGTAAAATACATCAGGCCTCGGGCCCACTTTGAAGCTCAGGAACGGCAGTAGGGGACGCGTCACCCCCGGTACCTTCGGTGACGGCCGGCCCGGACACTGACCTCGCCTGAGCGAGAACTGTCCCGGTCGTGAGCCCTCCCGGAGCCTCCGGAGTTGGTGACCCCGCAGGAGGTGACTCCTCCGGATCTTCCCCGGCCGAGGATGAGGAGCTGAAAACTGACTCATCCGAGTCATAACTCTGGCCGTAAGGAAAATCGCCCCCGGCAAGGTGCTCATTGGCATAGCTCATCGCCCGGCGATAGCCCTGCCTAAATCCCTTTCGAGCACCCCGGCGGAGCGCTACCTCGTAGTAGGGTAGGGCAGCTTCAATCAGGTCGGCCGAGTAAGCTTCCGAGCCTTTGTAGCGCTCGATCGCCTCCGCCTCGACCTGCCCTACCCTTCCGACAAGCTCGACCCGAGCCCGCTCCGCCTCGGCCGCACGCTCTTCCGCCCTCGCCAGGCGCTCCTCTAGCTCGGCCATCCTCCGCTCGGCCTCCATCGACCGGCCCTCCGCCCGGGCTCGGTCCGCCTCGGCCTCAGCACGAAGGCGCTCCGCTGCCTCCGCCCGATCCTGCAGCTCGCCACGCTCAAGCTCCCAGAGGCCATCCAGCTCGACGTGACGCTGACGCTCCTCTTCTAAGCGTTTACTTTTCCTCTCGAGCGATTCTTGGGCCCTCGCCAGCTGCTCGGCCAGCGCCTCGGCTTCCCGTTGGCTCGACCGCGCCAACTTCCTGAATGCGAGGAACTCCCGCCGGAGCCCTTCATGCTCCCCCTCGATCCGGGCCAGTTTCCTCTCGCATCCACCAAGGGTCCAGGCAAGCCTCGACCGTTCCGCCTCCGTCCGGGCGTGCGCCTCCACCATCACAGCCGCTAACCGAGCTATGACCAGGCCGCCCTCCATCAGGGCATCAAGGACCCCAGCGGGGGTATTGCGCCTTTCTCCCCCCCCCCCCCGTCCTCTCGGCGATCGACCGGCAGATCCGGTACAAGTCACCCGTGATACCGAGCCTGTCCAGAGACTCCGGCAAAGGGGACCGCTCCACCCTGGGCACCCCGCTAGAAGACCCTGTTCGGGCAGCGGAGCTGACCGCCCCGCACACCACGGTCGGTTGGGGTTGCGACGCCTCCCCGGGCGAACCCCCACCCTCGACCGGCGCCGCGGGATCGACCGCACCAGAAATTTCCGGCACTTGGGGTTGCGATGCCCCCGGGGGCGAACCCCCATCCGCGCCGACCGATCCCTCGGTCCCAGCGCCGGCCACACCGGCATCGGCCCCCTCTGCCCCCGCGGAGGGGAGAGCCGACCCATCACCTCCCTCTGAGGGGCCCCTGGTCTCCTCGGCCCCCTCTCGCCCGACGGATGGGAGAGCTAGCCCGGAGGGGTCGGCCCCATCCTGCCCCCGAGGGGGGAGCGCCGCCGAGCCAGAGTCACCCCCGACGGTGGTAGAAAGGCCAGCCTTCTTGGCCCATTTCCTGGCCTTCTCGGCCTCCCGCAGTTTCCCCGCCATGGGATCCTTGCGCTTCAGGCCGGTCGTTCGAGAAGACCCCTCAGGGGCCACCCCCTTGCCCTTATCTCGGGCCTGGGCGCGACCCGCCGGGGCATCAGGCTCATCGGCTGCCGAGTCATCCCCCAGATCAATGACCTCAGCCGCCTCCTCCAGAGGCTCCCGCCTCACGTCTGCAACAAGAAGAAGCCCCGGTCAGGAGAAGGAAAGGAGCTACCACCCCAGATAAAGAGCCTCAAGAGCGGTACCTGTCGACGTCAACCGCGAGAGAAGACACCGTTCGATGTTCTCCGGCGTCACCAGCTCCTCGGTCGATCGACGGTCCTCCAGCAGCCGGGCAGCCTGCTGCTCCACGTGGGGAGGGAATTCCTCCTGGCGAGGGGGCAGATTCGGATGAAAGTTGGGCGAGGTCCGACATCTCCAGATCTCGTCCGTCGCCACCGCCTTCACCCAGAAGAACTGGGTCTTCCACCCCTTGTGCGAGGAGTCCTTCGCCGCAAGCAAGATGCAGCTCCTATTCCTCCGCGCCTGGATGAAGTAGAAGCCTTTCCCCGCCGACGGGTGCGCTTTCAACTCAAAAAAGAAATGGAAGAGGTCCAAGGAAGGAAAAATGTCGTGCTGACGACAAAGAATCCGGAAGGCCGAGAGCTGAAGATATGAGTTGGCCACCAACTGAATAGGCGCCAACCGGAAAAAAGTAAGAAGCTGCAGCACAAAAGGATCGAAAGGGAGACGAAATCCGCTCTTCCAAGCCAGAAGAAAGGTGCAAATGTGCTCCCTGCGATCATCCAGACTCGTCTCGTGCGGAGCGGCGGCAGCAAAGCTGTACCTGAGAGGCAGGCGAAAGCGATGCTCCAGCCTCCGCACCTCCGCTTCTCCCAACTCACTGCAGTTGGGGACGGGTTCCCGCCTCACCGGCTCAAGCTCCGGACTCTGATCCGCCATCGAGTCAGGAGAAGATCCCTCGTACGAGCTAGAAGACTCCGGGGGAGAAGGAAGTTGCCGGACCGCCTCCGCGGTTATCGTCGCCAACTCCTCAAACGCCGTCGCAAGGCTCCGCGTCTCCGCTGTGCTCTCACGGTGCATCAAGAAGCAAGGAAAGTCTAAAACCCTGGAAGCCTAGAACGATGAACAGCGCCCCCTAAAAACTCCTGAGGGTGGCGGCGCGCCGTTCCGTGCTCCGAGAAAAAGGGGGGCCCCTTCGTTTCGAATCCGTCAGGATCATCATTACGGGCCTCGGCAACCGCTATAAGCGGCCCCATAACGCCAACGGAATTCCACCCACCTGAGCCACGCCGATCCAAAGCCTCGAAAAACTACTCATCCGAGCCTCCATGGCTCGGGAGTAGGAGGGGGACAAGTGGAGAGGGGGATTTCTGCAGCCCACCACAAAGGCCGCCCAACAAGACCCCACAGGGTCCAACTAGGCGAGCCCACCCAAGTGATAGCCCACAGGGCCCACTTAGGGAAGAAAAGCCCAATAAATAAGACTCGTGGAACTAACTCTCCCCGGCGGCCTTCTAGGCTCGGAGGGCCCGAGACAACGGTCAGGTCCCAAGGAAGGTCCGGCCTAAGCCCTCTCCCCGTCCGGGAGAGATAGGCTCTCGCCGACCTATCCGATCCCACCTTCGCCGGGCCATGCCTATCGCTCGGACTAGAGCTAGCATCCCCGAGGCTCGGTAAGGCCGGTTGATTATCCGCATGTGCAGCCGTTCAGAGTCCCCCGCCAGCAGGAGAGTCAGGGGAGCCGCCGGACTTCAAGAGGATAATGTTCCCACGATCAGGCCATGAAAGCCCCCGTTAAAGACGTAACTCCCGCCGGGAACCCCTCAGCTTGCAGGACTCCTGAAGGCGGCGCACTATTTAAGCAAGGGATACCCTCCAGTGGCAGGTAGGAGAAAAAAGAGAAAAAAGAGAAGAAAAGAAGGAAAAACAAGGCATTCACACACCCTAAGCTCCTGAGCACGATTCGCTTCACCCTCTGGTGGAGAGGATTCTCGCGCATCAGCTCTCTCCTCCCCCCCCCCATTATCACTTCCACCATAGCTCTACTGACTTAGCCATCGGAGGGTTTTGCCCTAGAGAGATCCCCTGGGCCCTCTGATACGTTTCCCTCTCTTGCAGATTCATCTTCTGGTGATCCACAGCCCGCTCAGGACCCAGCGCGAGATCTCGCCTCTTCAGCATGTATCAGTTTGGTTGATTTTAAATCCATAGGATATTATAGTCTCATCAAATTTTAGATGCCATTGTTTGGGTGCTTGTTTTAAGTCATATAAGGACCTGATTAATTTACAAACTTTCTTTTCTTGTCCTGAGACTATAAAGCCCTCAGGTTGATCCATATAGATTTCTTCTTCTAATTCACCATTTAAGAACGCAGTTTTTACATCCATTTGGTGAATGACTAATTTATGTATCGAGGCTAAGGCTATTAGGATCCTAATAGTAGTGATCCTAGCCACAGGAGAATATACATCAAAGTAATCTATATTTTCCTTTTGGGTAAACCCTTTGGCTACTAATCGGGCCTTAAACTTATCTATAGTTCCATCTGGTGTAAGTTTCTTTCTAAACACCCATTTGCATCCAATTGTTTTACATCTAGGAGGTAAATCAGTTAAGACCCATGTGTTGTTTTGAATTATAGAGTTCATTTCATTATCTATGGCTTCCTTCTAAAAATGTGAATCTATAGATTTCATAGCTTCAACATAAGTGGATGGAGAATCTTCAACTAGAAGAGCATAAAAATCATCAAAGACTTTTTCCGTTCTTGCTCCTTTACTTCTTCTTGGTTCTATAGGAGTTTCTTCTTCTCTAAGTCTAGTAATGTTAGGGCCAGCTCGATTATTTTGTATGTTAGTTTCAATCCTAGTTTTAAAAGGAAATATATTTTCATAATATACTGCATCTCTTGCCTCAATTATTGTGTTGTTTGATATATCATTAATTTTGGATTTAATTACTAAGAATCGGTTAGTATTACTAGTAAACTTATCTGCATTGTTATTTATTGTATAACCTATAAAGATAGTATCTATAGTTTTAGGTCCAATTTTCTTTCTTTTATTTTCTGGTATTTTTACTTTGGCTAAACACCCCCACACTTTGAGATAATTTAAATTAGGTCTTCTCTTCTTCCAAATTTCATAGGGTGTAGTATCATTTTGTTTGAATGGTATTCTGTTTAAGACATAACATGCCGTTAAGAGGGCCTCCCCCCACAGGTTCTCGGGTGCGCCTGAGCTTATTAACATTGAATTAACCATGTCCATTAATGTTCTATTTTTTCTCTCGGCTACACCATTAGATTGAGGTGAGTAGGGGGCAGTTACTTCATCTATGATTCCATGTTCCTGACAAAATTCTGCGAGTGCAAGAGAAGTGTATTCTCCTCCTCTATTTAAGTATTTTAATTTTCTTTTCTTGTTGGTTTTCAACTCCAACCTTATAAATTTGAAATTTTTTTAAAACTTCATCTTTTGTTTTAATTAGATAAAGATAGCAATATTTTGACAGATCATCAATGAAGGTTACAAAGTATTTGTTACCTCCCCTAGATATCCGCCCAGAGTCACATTCGTCACTATGTATTAATTCTAGAATATCGCTATCTCTATCCACAGTTTTAAATGGTTGTTTGGGCATTTTAGCTTCTACACAAATTTCACATTTTTCATGGTGTTGTATACCTATTTTGGGAATTAAGTTTAATAGCATTAGTCTTTTAATTGAGTTATAGTTTACATGACCCAATCTTGAATGCCAAATGGAAGATGTTTCAACATTTAACACCGTGGATTGTTCACTAAAGGAAGAGGTACACACATTTAATTTGAAAAGACCATCACACATAAATCCTTTTCCAACAAAGGATACGCCTTTGGTTATTACAACTTTATTTAACTCAAATACAAGTTTATAGCCTTGTTGTACTAGAAGGGATCCACTAATGAGGTTGCGCCTGATGTCAGGAACGTGGTGAACACCGTGAAGGGTCAAAGTCTTTCTTGAAGTCAACTCCAGATCGACTCTTCCTATCCCTAGCACTTGCGCCTCCACATTATTCCCCATCATCACAGCTCCTGTACCTGAGTCCTGATAAGTGAAAAATCAGGAGCGAACAGCACAAACGTGAATATTAGCTCCGGTATCAATCCACCAGTCAATGGTCAAATTGGCCAAGTTTACTTCGGGGTTTGAGAGAACTGACCTAAATGCCATCTCTGATGCACTAGTGCCATCAGTCATCATGTTGACTTGAGGACCGGTTGGAGGAGGACCATTTCTCTTCGCCTTTCGAGTAGATTTCTTTCGAAAGTAACATTGGTAGGCGAGATGGTTGGTCTGACCGCATACATAACAGCAACGCTCCCCAGCATTCTCATTTGGCCTTTTCTTTTGTTTGTTCAAATAATGTGGTCTGTTATTATTTTTGTTAAATGCTCGAAAATTTTTCTTAAAGTTTTTACGTTTAGGAAGAAATGACCTTTTGTGATGTTCTTGTGTTTTATTTTCCACCATGTTGGCTTTAGGCTTGTTATCTTGAGTAACAGTTTTACTTAACTTGTGTTGCTCTTCTATTCTTATTGACGCGAATAATTGGGTTAAGGTTAGAACACCTTGAGTATGACTAAGGGTCCTAGTGAAATCGGACCAAGAGGAAGGTAACTTGTTTAATAAACATGCTATTTGGAAGGATTCATCGAGTTGTGATCCATTGGCTTTTAATTCGTAAAGTAGATTTTCATACTCATGGATTTGTTCATTCATAGGTTTATTATCCACAAATTTAAATTTGTTAAAGTCGGATGCTTTGAACCGCTTAATATCGGCATCGTCTAGACCATATTTGGCTTCTAAGGTGTCCCAAAGTTCGTTAGCACTTTTTGAGTTATAATATAGATCATATAGATTATCTGAAAGAGCTCCTAGAATTCGGTGGAGACAGTGATAGTCAATCTCTTCCTGTGTGACTGTGGAGGAGGAGGATTCGGGTTCAGTTTGGGTTCGGGTTGACCGAGTTTGAATTCGACGGGTATTTTGTGATTGAGAGGAACCCGAGCCCCGAATTTCAGTTGTGCTATCACTAATGGCTGATATCAACCCTAGTGTGGTCAGCCAGAATCTCATTTGATTTTGCCACCTTTTAAAATTTTTTCCATCAAATTTGTCTGGTTTGACACTTAGTGTTTCTTTTGTAGTTAAACTAGCCATTGAGAAAATATTTGAGGGTCGACAAAATCTGTTGATGTGGTATGTTGAGATTTTGTCAAAAGACTTAAATATGTAAAGTCAACAAATAATTTAAATTACCACAGAGCAACTAACACAAGCGTAAATTTAAAAGTAGGAAATAATGGAGATATATTTTTCCGTTAGGTAGAAACTATTTTCATTAATTAAGATTAATTAATCCATGTAAACTAATCAAAAATATTAATTTTCAGAATTTTATTTTCTCAAAATAAAAATAAGTATATATATATTTTTACAAAAAAATAATTTTCAGAATCTAATTATCTGAAAATAGAAATTATTTATATAAAAATAGGAATTATTTATTAAGTATAAATAATTTTAACTATTTTCTGATTTTCTGAAAATAGAAGTAATAGGAACATGAATTTTCAGAAAAATCAGAAATACTTTATATATTTTTTCTGTAAACAGAAATATTTTTTTTATTAAAATCTATAAACAGAAATTATTTTCAGAAAAACCAGAAATATATATTTCTGAAAACAATAACAAGTATTTTCTATAACAGAATTTTTTTTATAATTTTTTATATTTAAAAATCAGAAATATATATTCATAAATATAATAATGGGAGTAATTATATTTTAGAATTATAATATCATAATTCCTGATTTTTGAAATTTTAAAACCTTAATTTTGATTTAAGAAATTTCACTAAATCTTAATTTCAGAAATATATAATTTTCTAAATTTTAATTTCTGAAATCAAAAATAATTATTGTAAATAGTTTTAGACTAAAATATGTCGATGAGAAAGACGTATTTTTATATAAAACTTATCGTTGTATAAAATACGCGTTATAGAATAAAGTATTATCTTCCGGACGTATTTTATAATCAAGATTATTTTCAGCAATATAACAAATATTTTCAACAATATAACAAAACATTAAGTTCTCTTAGATTGTTGGTAATATATGCTAAAAATAATAAAAAACTAACAATGCATTAATTAGATCTAAAACATACATTAAGAGGTTTAAGAAAGCGTAGTCTTTTGGTGGAAGCGCGGTGTCGTTGAACTAAGAGAACTTATTGTCGGTCGACGTGCGGTCCTCGTGACAACGGTCTCCTAGAGATACGACGACCCCGGGTAGGCGACACCCTCTCTCTCGTCGACACGTCCTCGAAGAGAGCATTGACGAATCTCAACCCGACTTTCAAGAACTCAGCACAAAGAAAATAACAAGTGTGGAAAAAATAAAAGGAGAAGAAATGTGGGAGAACTTTCAAATTGTTACTCTTGTAGTTGTATATAGTATTTGGGTTGACCAATGAATCTATTTATAGGCCTCAAGAGAGACCCCCAATGTATCTTCATTTATGACCACCCTTTCATGTGTGTGTCATGTGCAATGTTTCCATAATGGAAGCATTGATGTTGTAATGCTATTGTAACGTTCACAAAGTGAACGTTACGACAGCCGGTATATATTTTTTTTAATCAGACATTTCTAATAAGGGGTACGTTCCCGACTGGGGTCAATCGCAAGGGATCGACGTATCGATACGTTCAGTCACCAAGTTTTTCGACCGAGTCTAGTCATGTGTTCGTGTGTTTGAGTTGGATGATTTTGGACCGAAGAGAGAGAGAGTATGATAGTTTTGATTGAATTTCTATTGCATCTACTTACTTTGATCTAATAACTGAATAACTAGTGCTTTTTCGGACAACGGATTTTGTCATACATTTTTACGTGGATTAATACTTTGGCCGAATGATGTAATTGAGTAAATTTTAAGACTGAGTGTGTCAACGTGAGTATACAGAGCTGTTATGACGTTCAACTACTAGTGTTTTTCATTTTTCTGGCTGTTGTTTGTCATCAAACTTGGTTCTCACGGTCGCACGGTTGCGGCGCCCAAATCTACAAGGAAGCAGGGTTCATTGACTCGATAATTCGCATCGACTCGAACTATTTCAAATATGATATTTCAAATACGACCTAGCTTAGAACAAATTTGGACCTGACTTAAAAGTGACTCGATGCGACTCGCACCAATTTAGTCATCTCAGTCCGATCAAGATCATATAGCGTGGTACCCTCGAGTCTACAAATCTATGTCTCCGAGTCGTCACACCCAAATGAACGAATACAATATAAAAGAGCAAGACTCAATGTACACCTCGGGTGTGCAGGACCTTTATTTTTTTATTTTTTAAAAAAATTAAAGTGGCTAACAAGATACTATAAATTGTGGTGTATGTCACATCACCATTAGATTATTAAAAAAAATAAAAAAACACTAAATAGTGTTAGACACATCTTTTAAAAATTGGTATATTTTTTAATATTTTTAAATAATCAGAGATGATGACGTGACTTGTATTCTAAATTAGAGTATTTTGAATGTCATTTTAATTTTTTTTAAAAATTAAAGAATTAAAGATGCTGTACACCCCAAATATACAACTCACCGGGGTGTGGGAAAAACCAAACTCAATCTGAAAAGGATAGTTTTGGAACGCTCCAACATATTCTAGCCCGAGCCATACGACATTAATCGTGGCTATTACGGGAAAATTGAAAGGAAAGACCTCCCCTCCCCTCTAAGTGACAACAAAATTAATTTATATTTCTATATTTTAAGGTAAATTTCTACGTGACAGAAGTACAGATTCTTCTTATTTATGTTTGTGTTATTTGGCTAACAATCGCACATTTTTAAATTTAACAAACTATAATTGGCTTTAATTTGTAGATACGATAAAACCGATCGACGAGAATTCCACAAGTTGTCAAATGCATCAGCTGTGAGAATCTCACGAGTCACGCCCCAAACTAGAAGCCGGCATATACAAATGAATAAATCATTTGACGAGGACGGTAAATTTTGGAACACGAGCTCCAACACAATCCAGTTCCCATATTATCTAAATTTCTTGTAGCTATAATTGGGCACGTTGCCCACTTTTTTTCAGCTCATGGCATTTCGATCGACCGACCAAACTTTTCCGATCGAAAGAAGGAGTTTTATGGCGCCCCGATGACCCGATCCGAAATCAAGGATTTCGGATCAAAAAATACTGTCCCGGATACACACAGCCGCTCCGTTTCGAATCAAACAAGATGGTCCGAATCCGAAAAATTTTTCGAACTCGGCTCAGATTTGCGGATCTAACCTATCCGTTGACACCCCTACTCTTTACTAACAAACGTCTATTTTTTAATTTATCAAATTATAAGTGACGTTAATCTGTTGATGCGGAAAAGAGTGAGAAGTTCACAAATTGGACTCAACTGTGAGAATCTCACGAGCCACGCCTCAGACCACGACTCGGCGTATACAAATGAATAAATTATTTGACGAGAGCTATTAATTTTGGAATGCTAACTCCAACATATTCCAATTCACATATTATATAAATAAATTTCTTGTAGCCACAAGTTCTTGTGGATACGGTTGCAAAAGTCGGTGAGTGATTCCCATCTGTCGACTTATTAAGTCTTTCTGTGGCTCCGTGTGATTGTCTTGATCGACCTCGGTCGAGAACCACCGTGTTCGCGAAACGGTGATAATTCTGAAAAAAAAAAAGTCATAATTAGCGATACGAAAAGGACTGTTTTGGAATGCTCCAACATATTCCAGCCCAGGTCATACGACATGAATCGTGTAAAAGTATTGGAATGCTCCAATGTACTCCAACCCGGGCCATACGACATGAATCGTGTAACAACCACCCACACAGATTGTCCTGCCCAAAAGAGGCCCACCAAGTTTCTCCTCCTGGTCGACCTCTCAGCCGTGGCTATTACGGGGAAATTGAACGGAAAGACCTCCCCTCCAAGTGACAACAAAAGCGACTTGTATGCTTCACCACCCACGACCGAGTCCAACCAAAGTGAACGACATACCACCATCCTTCACACATGCAAACCAAAATCAATAACTTAGTTATGTAGTACTGTTGTTGGAGTGTATACATACAAGCATGTCCTGATCCGAAGCACATATATATGTTTATCCCACGCCGCTTAATTATGTGCCTTCAGCTTATATTAGATATGATTAATTGTTGTGTGATAATTTGAATTCTCAATTCATTTGATAGCCATATATATATAAATACATATATAATTGAATATCATGATGATTTTATTACTCCGGCCGACTTCTAGCTATTTCAATTCACTGGTCATCTTGTGGATCTACATATCTCGAGAAGAGGTTTCATCTAAAATGTGGACAACAATCGTGAGCATACGGAAAAGCACCAATTATTATGCAACATCTCTCTATGTATAATATGTCTTAAACATGATATTTGAACACGTCCTTCCGCAATATTAGGGGTGTTTGAAAGCAAATCCAGCTCTAGCAAGAGGTCCATAATTTAAGTCCTAAAATTAAGATGCAGAGAAATATAGGTGTGGATGCGTAAAATTAAGACTATTTGCAGCTGAATATTACTTCCAGATTAATAATGACCATACGGATGCTGATCCTACGAACAATTAATGGATCTTCTAAATTTTCATAAATTAACACTTTTCAAAGAAACCATATCTCTGTAACAATGTAGATGTAAAAATCTTAAATATTTATGTGCATGAGTACGACGAGTCATAGGTACGTACCTACGTACGTAGATATGCAATATATATATATATATATATATATATTGAGGAAGGCAAATCTGGTTTGACCCAGATTTGGCCCAAGCACGAGCGGCCCATTAAGGTTTGGGCAAGTTAGGCCAAGACAAGGGGCGAACATATACGCTCAACCTAATAAGAGGATGTCCGATCCAACAGAGCATCGGATTTCACGACGCCGATGAGGCCGGCCCAAGCGCAGTTCTCGTCGGAGGACACCCCGACGACCGACCGTTGCCCCCACGACGTCGGCCTTGATCTCGTAACAGGTGAGCACGCGCCATGAGTGCCGTAAGACTCGCCTAGGGACCGACCGACGCCGAGGCTACCGCCCTCCAACGGGAAACTCCCGCCAACATAGCGGGGGAACGTTACTCTACTAAACGGACCCTTCCCTATCAAGGGATGATGTCCCTCGCTCTAGGACAACCCATATAAAAGGGACATCGACAGAAGAGAAGGGTACGGTAGACTCTTCTACTAAAAACCCCCATACTACTACGCAAGAGGAGAGACGGTGGAGACTTCTGCCACTGGAGCTTCCTACTGAGAAGAGAGCGACCCGACCTACAATTACGACGGAGAGGCCATCCCCTACGTCTAGAGAGTCTACTCCTCCTGTGCGGCCTTACCACCCAGCGAGTATTCTTCGAGAGCCCACTGGGAGCGGCGAGCACGCGTACAGAGGACTTACACGCCTCCTTGATCAACTACTACGGCCTCTACTCCTCTCTTACCTTACTCTTCTCTATTGCTCATTAATCCCTTGCTGACTTAAGCATCGAAGGGTTGTCCCCTATGGTAACACCCGGAACTCCTTCTGACGCCCTTCTTGTTTCTTGGTGTGTGCAGGCATCCCGTGGAAGAAGGTGGTACGTGGCTTAGGAACCATTTTCCTGCCGCTACACTTATTGGTGTCGTCTGGGGGAAGACAAGCGAAAAGCTATAGCGCCCCGTGGAAGCCTCCGCAATGCCAGCAATCGGGGGCGGGGTTCCTGATGGGAATCGACGTCGAGCACTGACGTTTTATTTTTACATTTGTGTTCTTTAGTTTATTTTTATATCCTTGGGAAAGTATACGTGCAATTGTAAGGCTTTATAAGCCAATGTGTCATTCCCTTGGATTCTTTGGGTTTTTGTACAAATTGTCAGTAGGTCCAGTAAGGGAGCCCTCACTCCTTCCCCATTAGTCCACATAAGCCATATGGGTCCATGTGGGACTGGTCAAAGTCCTAGGTGGCATTTAGAAGGTCAATTGGACACATGGGAGACAAAGGGGTTAAAAAGTTCAAAGATGTCACCTACCTTGCCCTCATGGTCAAGGGGCCCCCCCCTTTTGGATTGTTTTTAATTTTTGTAAAAATTATATTAGAACTAATTAATTCTATCCCTAGTTAGCCCCTCCCTAACCCTAGATATGAGGTTAGTATAGGTCATTTTATATTTCATATATATATCGTGTATTTACACATTTTAGAGAATTAATGTGAAGAAAATTCTGAAATTGGCTTGAGCCTCTTGGAGGGTGCGCCCCTCTCCCTCTCTCTCCCTGGTTCTTCTTCCTCCTCCATCCCTCTAGAGTGTGAAGCCCATTCTTCTTAGCCCCCCTGAGTTCCATTTTTACAATCGCTACCATCGCACCGCCGTCACGCCGCCGCCACCAACGTCGGAGTTCTATCTCCATCAGGACAGAACCTCACCTCAGTGGATCTATCTTTTCCTCTTGTTGTCTGATCAAGCTGCGGTTTTGAGAGCTTGTTCCTCTATCTGTTAGCTTTCCATCAATATATCTTTTGCCCCATTCTGATCTCGTTTGGTATTTTCCCCGCAATTTTTATATCGCCCTTGTCAATCTGCCAGTCTGCAGATTCACGGGACAGAGTCTGTTTGTTGTATTTTTCCCACCCCCCTATCAAATTTCAAATAATCCACACAAATTCCCAGGTGTTCCTCACATATACCCCCTTCCACCATAATTTTTGTTGAGTCTGTAAAAATTATTTACCCCTTGGTCAATGGTCAGTTTCAGGCAGATCCCTTGCTGCCCTTTGTGTCTGTCAGTCCGAGTTAGAAAAAGAAACAATTATACAGTCATTTTCATTTTCAATCCATCCGCTAGATGGATCTGTGAAAAATATATGTTGTAGATCTGTGAGTGCTCTTTCTATCGATATCAGTCACGCCTCGATCGGCCTCCGGATCTGAGAGAATTAATTCTTGCCACCGAGGCGCGCAAATTTGTTCCCTGTGCAGGTCCGAAAACTCAGTCCGGGAGAAATTCAGAAATATATGCCAAAAGTCAACTTCAGCGACAGCCCCTTCAGGAAGTCGTTCAGGAATGTCCGGCCATCGTCCCAGCCAAGTGGCGCCTCCGAAAGATCACAGGAAGGTGACGTTCCTTTGGAAACCGTGCATTGCTGTCTAGCGAGTCAGCACCGAGTTAGAATAGTACCGAGTCGGCGCCCAGCAGGCCGAGTTCATGCCGTAAGCACCTCCAGATTGCCGCCCATCAACCCAGGGTCGGTCCTCTCGGGCCCCACTTATAGCCCTTTACCTCCCTGCGTGGAGTGGGCAATAAAATTCACTGTTGTAATTAACTTTTACTATTGTTATCGGGAGTTACCGTACTTGGCCGGGAACGTCTTCCCCACGCCCGGAGCGTGGAGGTAAACTCGCTGCCCTCCTCGTAGGCATTGCTTTACTCGTATATTTTTGTATATGCCACTGCATGTGATAGGATATTAGCCCGTTATATCAATTGTTATCACCACTGCGAGAGAGAGTTAGGGGGACCGTCCCGTCACTCGATCCGAGTTAACGCGGAAAGCCGATACCCGAGACTCACGGACGGTTTCTCAACTGCGCCCGGTCCCACATTTCCCTCGCTAAGGGACAATCGCGAGCTAGAGTCCCAGGTCGCGTGTCCGTCCCGCATCAATTTGGTATCAGAGCGCCAGATGAGTCTAGGGTAGTCTTTGTGTCTAAGTCCGAAACAAAACAAAAAAAAAGAGTCGTTTAAGTCGAGTCTAAGTCTAAGTCGGTCTAAGTGTCACATTTGCATACCATTAATCGGTATATCAAAGGGTGTTGTCCGAACGTTAGGCAACTCCTATCGGGAAGGCCGCACACTTGCGCGAGTGATCTTCGGATCGATTATCTCCGCCACGTACCAAATCTTGGTTGTGTCTAGGTTGGTAGTTGAGTCAGCATTCCAACTTGCATTGTCGTTTAAGGTCATGTCTAGTGTTTGTCTATTTGTGCCGACATGTCCATCTTGTAGTTCCCCGGTGTCCAATGGACTCCAAGTCGTCTAGGCCTTACCAATGGCGGTATGACACCCGTGGGCTTGGCAACCATCCCATCCACTTCCATAGGCCCGAAGCATCGGACTTTCATGGCTCCAAGGTCCTGAGCGACTACCTCAAATGGGAAGCCGCCATGGACAAGTACTTCGAGTGATACACTATGTCCGATGCCATGCAAGCCAACTTTGCCCAAAAGAGGCTTGTCCATGAAGCCGCCTGGAAATGGGAGAGTATAGAACGCATGAGGGAGGTTAGGATGCAACGGCCCATCGAGTCGTGGCATGAGATGAAGGGCGAGCTTAGAAAGGTCTACCTACCCGGACCGGTCACCTCCAATCGACCCCACCCAATCACTTCCAACCAAGTGGGTCATATCCGGAGGCAAGAAGCCCTTCATGTACCAAGCCTAGGCCAGTTGACTACAGGCGAGTCCACCATGATATCCCTACTCCAACCCGTACCGTTGCCGAACTTGTGCAAATGATTTTAGATCGGGTGGATAGGAGATGTGCCTATATGGAGTCACTGGTTTCCCCATGCCTACCTCCGAGACCGGAGGTAGCCATACCCACGCCTAGGGAATCCATAGCCGGTAGTCTTAACCCGGCCCCACCTCCGGCATCCCCAAGCCCTCTCCCTATCATGGAGGCCCTTCCTTCACCACCCATGAGTGCTCCGTTACCCATGAGTGCTCCGTTACCACCCTTACTTTCTGATCCTCATCCGGAGCCGTCTTGTTTGGAGCCACCTGTGGACACGTAAAAATTCATGTCAGCACATTCCCCGGCTTCTGCATCAGGGACAGAGCTAAAGAAAGAAGATCCCGGAGGGACTGAATGCCCAAGACCCCGGGGAATACTACCGTCCAGCAAGTCCTCGCACTTGCACAGACGCATTAAAAATGACAACGAAAAGGGAGCTCACAGTTGCTGAAGTTCCTAAGGAAATCCCAAGCCGTCCAGCGGTACGCATAAGGTGGTCTCCAACGGCACGCCCCTAAGGGTTCTCCAGCGGCACACCCTTGTGCCTCTTCAACGGCACACTAGTTCATGCCCTCCAGTGGCACACCCTTTGTGCCCCTTCAACAACACATTCCCTATGCCCCTTTAGTGGCACACCCCTTTTCAAGCCCACTAGCGACACACTTCTTCAGCTCCTCCAACGACACACCCAAGTGCCTTCTCCAACGACACACTTATTGGCCTCTCCAATGACACACCTCATTGGCTTCTCCACTACAGTGCGTGGCCGAGCACTGTTGGTGCGGACACCCGAGCGATCGAGAAGCACGATACGCTGAGCCACCGGTACCGTACGCGGAGCACCACCCGAGCCACGTCGGCTTCCATCTGGCTCGGAGACAGTCTGGAGACTCCCCCTTGAGTCTCGGCCTTTATCACATTTATTTGGACTTTATTTGTGTGTCATGTGTGTTATTTAGTTTTATTCGGTTTGTAATTTGGATTGTAATAAGGGTTTATATGTAAAATGGGACCACCTGGGTCCCACGTTGTGACGACCTGGGATCCGAGTACCGGAAAGGAACCGGCGTGTCTCGAATCTCGACCCGCCAACCCACGAGCCCGAAGACTCGGAAGGGTAGAAAGGAGTGGTGTGGGAGTACAAGAGAAGCTGAAACGACCATAGAGATAGCACAATGATCAAAATAAATTTCACAGCATAATATAAATAAAATAAACTGCTACAATGTCCACATAGTCTCATGTCCAAATAAAAGTACAGTCAACAGAAAGGAAAGTACAACTACACGGGGCATCCCCCGGAGTACAACTACACGGGGCATCCCCTGGAGTACAACTACACGGGGCATCCCCCGGCTCTGGCGGACTGGCGACTAACCCTGGCTAGAAGAACCACGTTGAAACTCGGCCGTGCCTCTCGTCGACCCCGCCTCACATGAAAAGCAGGGGTGAGCCTCATTTCATTGGCCCAGTAGGGATCCCGCGAATCTCCACCTCACACGGAAAATAAGGCACGAAGCAAGAAAGCAGCAAGCAACCCTACCTAACAAGAGCACGGTAGAACCAACAAGCTAAAGTAAATAAACGGAAAAGCTGTCTACTCTAACAGTACCGTACTACTGAACCTCGGTCCAACAAAGCACGAGTCCACGCCTGCCAGTGAACATGAGCTCTACCCACCAGAAGAACGACCATATGCATCCCCTGAAGTCTTACACAACGTCACAAGTGTCTAGATACTACGCCCCGGGCATGAGACTCAGACACGTAACAAGTACAACAACAAGGACTAGCTGGGGTCACGCTCGTCAGCGCGTGTCCTAAGCCCCCAACTACGTGTGCACACACAGACCATCTGCTCTAGGTCGGGTCCTCTAGCTGGTTTTTCCCCCCACCGGACTCTGGTGGCAAAGGCAAGGGGCCTACGGTGACCAGCCCAAAAACCGCCTCTCACTGGGTCGCGCTCTCCACCACTCCCAGGTGGGTCCGCACACGCGTGCACAGGAAGCTACGACTAGTGGACAGGCCACTAGAAGTAAGGACTGACTCACAGAAACCACCGCCGAAGAAACAGGACTGCACGCGCACTCACGGTGCAGCACAGAGCCTAACGGTCCACCCCTGGGCCGTCACAGGCTGTGACGCGCCTATACTAGCGGGTCACATGGCGCTGACGGTCCTGCCCTGGAGCGCCACGAGCCAATGGAGATAACAGACTGTGACGCGCCCCATCTGGGCCGTCACAGGCTGTGACGCACCCACACTGGGCCGTCACAGGGCTGTGACGGTCCATCCCTGGGCCGTCACGAGCAACGGCGAAAACAGATTGTGATGCGCCCCGCCCGGGCCGTCACATCACCTAACGGCCCGACCTGGGCGCGTCAGGGTGGTTGGGTCCGCGTGCTCTGACGCGCCCACACCTGGGCGTTACAGGGCTGTGACGCGCCAGGCCTGGTGCGTCACAGGCCCTGAGCCCCCAACGGTCAAAACCCAACGGTCAGAAAGGCAACAGTCAGAAGCCCTGATGGTCTGACCGAGGCGCGTCACAGCGCCCTGGCAGTCTATCGTGAGACCGTCACACCCACAGACCCCCAAAGGTTAAAAATCAACGGTCAGAAACCCTAGCGGTCTAGCCCTGGTGCGTCACAGCACCTGGCGGTCTATCGTGGGGCCGTCACACCCACAGACCCCCAATGGCTAACCCAGGTGGTGTAACGCGCCTCCCTGGGTGCGTTACATAATGTGACGGACCGTCACACCCACCCGACGGTGAAACGGCGTGAAATGCCTAAAAATTTAAACCACGCCCCTATGCCTCCACCGGAGAGGGGGAAATCAAAGGGGAAGACCCCTGGGGACCCCTAGCATGCATCTAAGCCACCAAAATGTGAAATCGCGGGCTAAATCCATAGATCGGGCGATCTCTCCCTAAAGCATGATTTTGCCCTAACCCGCTCAAAAATGCCCCCCTCAGCTCCCATTCGGCCTACAAATCGCGGGGGAGAATGGGATGAGCATAAGGATTCGTCCCCCTACCTCAATGGAGCGAAAGCTCCACTGAATCGTTGCCGAAATCACGAATGAAGCTTTTAGACCCACGAACGCCCCGCCTCTCGCCGCGAAAAGAACACCATCGGGACCGCATCGCCGCCGCCGCCACCGCCACGCCGTTGCCGGAGTGAGGGAGGCCACGTCTTGGTCTCTTGGGGAGGAAGCACGATGCGCGGGGGAGAGGGCGCTCCAACGTTGAAGGAGGAAGAAGAAGAAGAAGAAAAGAAAAAGGTGGAAAAGAAAAAGAAAAAGGTTGGTATTTATAGAAAACCCGAAAAATCAAAAAAATCTCGAAAAATAGAAACATACACCTCCTCGATCCTCGCAACGCGCTGGTTGCAACGGTACCACACTTGCCTAGGTAAACGGCCCGGTTCACTCGCAACGAGGTTCCGAAGGATCTGCCGAAACCCACACGCGGAAATCGGAAAACACACACGGAAAAGTCGCGGACACACTCCGGGCCTCTGAAACAACTCCAGATCGCGCCGATCCGAACACGAAAGATGTCTGAAACGAAATTTCAGACACAACGGAGTCAGATACTCCGAGAACCAGATCTGGGACCCACGAAGAAGGATCCGAAAGATCCGGGACATTACAGCCCTCCCCCCTTAAACGAATTTCATCCTCGAAATTCAAGAACAAAGCACAGGAACGGGGGAAAGACTCACGCAAACAAATAAGGATACAGCTCCCGCATCTCATCCTCGCGCTCCCAAGACGCCTCGCCGCCAGAATGACGCTGCCAGATCACCTTAACCAGAGGGATAACCTTGTTCCGCAGGCGCTGCTCTCGCCGATCCTCAATGTGAACCGGAAACTCCGGAAGGGACAGATCTGGGGTCACCTCAGGCCAAACGGGATCCTCGAGAACATGGGAATCATCGGGCATATACTTCTGAAGCATCGACACGTGGAACACATCATGCACGGCGGAAAGCTCTAGAGGTAGCTGCAACCGATAAGTAACTTCCCCAACACGCTCGATGATGGGAAAGGGACCAATGTAGCGGGGACTCAGCTTCCCACGCCTACCGAAACACATCACACCCTTCATGGGAGAAACTCTCAAGAAAACTCTATCTCCCACAGCGAAGCTGAGAGGTCGCCTCCTCCGATCGGCATAACTCTTTTGCCGGCTCTGAGCTACCAACATCTTCTTTAGAACGAGATGCACCACCTCAACGCACTGCTGCACTAAATCTGGTCCCGTTAGGACACGCTCGCCCATTTCGAACCAATCAAGCGGAGTCCGACAAGGTCGCCCATACAACGCCTCATAGGGAGCCATACCAATACTCGAATGATAGCTGTTGTTGTAGGCAAACTCCACTAATGGCAAATGGTGGGTCCAACTCCCCTGCCATTCCAAGCAACACACTCGCAACATGTCCTCGAGAGTCTGGATGGTCCGCTCAGACTGCCCGTCCGACTGAGGATGATAGGCCGAACTGAATGCCAACTCCGTGCCTAGAGCCTTCTGGAAGCTCCTCCAGAATCCAGAAGTGAAACGGGGATCATGATCGGATACAATGGAGATGGGAACTCCATGCAACGGAACGATCCGCTCTACATACAAACGAGCCAAACGATGCACGCTCCAACTGACCCTGACCGGTAGCAACCGCGCCGTCTTCGTCAGTCTATCCACTAGCAACCAGATACTATCCTCCCCACTGGACGTCCTCGGCAACCCAACCACGAAATTAGTGGTCACGTGGTCCCACTTCCACGCAGGAATGTCCAAGGGCAGAAGTGTGCCTCCTGGTCGCTGGTGCTTAGCCTTCACCTGCTAACAGGTCATACATCTGACCACAAATTCCGCCACATCTCTCTTCATGCCAGGCCACCAAAACTGCCACTTCAAGTTCTGGTACATCTTTGCCGATCCGGGGTGCACGGCATACCGACTCCCATGAGCCTCGCGTAAAACCGTACGCCGGACCTGCTCGTCGGCCGAGACGTACAACCTACCTCTGAACCTCACAGCTCCATCCTCACCGAACTCCACCTCGGCCATCGACAGAATACGAGGTAGCTCGGGGTCCGCTCGCTGAGCCTCGGTCACCTGTCGACGCACCGCGGGCGTGACAGTCAGACTCGCAAGGATACCCGAACCCTGGTCCTGTGGGACCTTGAGCCTAAAAGTCATGGCCAGAACCTGCTCCCAAAGCCTCCACTTCCTCAACAACATCTGACTGACCGTTACTCTCCTACTCAGAGCATCAGCCACGACATTCACCTTGCCAGGCTGATATTACAGAGTGAAATCACAATCCTTCATATATTCCATCCACCTCCTCTGCTTGAGGTTAAGGTCCTTCTGCGTGAACACGTACCTCAAACTCTGATGGTCAGTGAAAAGCTCAAACTTCTCACCGTACAGATAATGCCTCCAGATCTTCAGAGCGAAAATCACCGCCGCCAACTCAAGATCATGAACAGGGTAGTTCGCCGCATGTGGCTTCAACTGCCGAGACGCATACGCCATGTAGTGCCCCAGAATTTTATATAAATAATTTTCTGGAATTTATAGAGGCCTAAATGTATTAATAAATGGATTCGGAGACTAATAAGACATTATAAGGCCCAATTGTGTCAAGCAAATAACATAATTCATTTAAAAGAAGTCCAAAAGGTTTTAAGACCAGGCCCATTTAATTTGGCCCACATTCTAGAAGGTTATTTAGCTTATTCACGTATTTTAAGGATAAATACTAATTATATAGATAATTATATGGATAAATGAATAAAAGAGTCTTAATAATTTAGAATTCTTGATGCAACGACTATAACGGTCTATCGTAAGACCGCCACAGCCATGTAACGCATCAGGGGTCGACCGTCACAGACTGCGAATTCCGTGAGTGGAAGAACTTGCAAAAAGATTGGAACTTGATGTTCCTATCGACAAGAGACCCAATTGGAACAATGTATAAAGACCCTAAGGACTCTTAGAGATTAGGTTTTGATAGATTAAGGACTCTAAACTCGATCTAATCTTCAAACCCTAGCTAAAACCCTATAAATAAGGCTTAGTTCTGGACTGTGCGATCCTTACTTTTGGGACGTAAAGAATCAAGGTAAGGAGTCATTATCTCAGGTAAGTTCTTTAGAAGTATTTGTTCACCATACTTTAAACTAACTCCTCTCCAAATTTCACATCTTTAGGTCAAGAGGTCGTGGAGATAGAACCTAAAGAAGTCGCTGGAAAAGTCACAGAAGGAGGAGAACTAGGGCAAGATTCCCAACCCAATTCATAAGCTATAGCTTAAGTTAAGAGGTAGGTTATCTCATGAATGGCGAAAACAACATTATAGGACTAAAAGCCCTCTGGTTTGATCGAATTCCATGCATGATAGATCATGAATTTCATGTTTTACTAATCCTATGCATTACATGTATCCCTTAGCCCTAATTAGACATGTTAAAAGATATATCTTGTCTATTTCACTGATACCCATGCATGTAGTTAGCCTATACTTTGTTATCATGCCTATAATAGATATGGTAATTGATTTACATGCATGATATGAGTTGGTATCTTAGGTTTTATATCGTTTTCTGTTAGCAGACTCTCTGACGCATCACAGTAGGACCGTCACCTTCATGTAACGGCCTTACGATGAACCGTCACAGTCCCTGATTGCCTATTACTTTCTCTGTTGACTCTGACGCATCTATGCAGGAGCGTTACGTTACTGTAATGGCTGTTCGATAGACCGTCACACTACTGTGACACACCCCTTATAGACCGTCAGAAGCCTTGTGTTCTGTCAACCCTAGACAGAATATAACTTACCAATATTATTTATTGTTAAGCCTAGTTACCTAAGTTTTAACCTGATTATGTGATTTTGAGGTTATTTGATTGTTCATGATAGGTATTGCATGATTTGGTGTCTTATTGTTATTTTAAGTTATGTTCATTTCATGAGCCAAATTCTATAGTTTTGTATTCTAAAGCATGACTCTTTTTAACGTTGTATTGACGGAGTTTCACCATAATTTTCACATCGATACATGTCTCTATCAATAGAGTCATTTCTATAAGTACATGACACATATTCCGGAATGTTGTCATTAGTTCACACTTTGCACTATAGGAACATATTCTTGGACTTGAGAACCTCTCTATTGGATATTCCTTCCAATAGACTAGGAAATCTTGTTTCAAGGCCTCCGTAATTCTCCGCGAGCCTGGGATTCCCACTAGGACGCCGAGTTGGTTGTACCTTTAAAGCCTATTAACTAGAATACATTATCGTTGTTTTCTGGATCTAGTAATATAACGGCCTTACATTGGACCGTCAGGCTCACGTAACGGCCCAATGCATGACCGTCACATTCCTCTGAGTCTAATTTATTGATCTGGACTCGGATCACTGTAACGGCCCACTACTGGCGCGTCACATTATGTAACGGCCCAATAGATGACCATCACACAGCTTGTATATGTTAACCCTAGGTTTGACCAAAGGGTTGATTTTCTAAGGTTCTAGATGGACTAATGATAGTCTAGAACTTACCATATTGATCAAGGGACTTAATATGATGAATGAAAAATAAAGAATATACTGTTATGCTGCCGACTGATTTCCATAAGCATAGCATAGTCTAAGTCATTCTTGATCTCATATATTCAAATTGAAGCGTTCATTCATTGATTTTCATTATTTGAAATTGCTATATTTTTGGCCATACTTTACTGTTACATGCGTGGAAGTAGCTTAATTTATACCTGAAGATGAGATCGAGCACTGATTGTGTTCAAAGGCTCTATGCTAGTCCCCTCGGCTGATTACCGAAAACATACTAATTTATAAACCATGGGGTATGATGCTACTGGCGTTGCATTGCACTTGGAGTACTATTTCTATAAATAAGTGAAGATCCACGACACGACATGACATTCTTGCTTGATATTTCACAGAAATTCATGAACTATGTACTTAAAAGAGATTAGTGTGATGAATATGTGGCTTGCTCGTACATTCTTGTTACAGTATTGCTCGTGAAAGGCCAAATATTCTGATCATGTTACATTCTTGCTAGTTCATTCTTGAAAATTCTATCTTATGTGATTATCTTGTTGCTTTGGTTTAATCGCATGATTGATTCGCATTTGCATGATTTTACCTTGTTCTCTAGAGCGAAAATGATCATTACTTTAATAATGCCTTCATGTTGATGCGAAGATACCTACTGGGCAAGTGTGCTCATTACCTATTTTCCAATATTTTTCAGGAGATGGAAGTGGTTCAGATTCAGATTCGGGCTATACTAGTGGCGGGTCCGGAAGTGAGTGAAAGTCTTGTAAAGCTACGAGTGAAGACTTAGGAAGTCTATAATGTTTAGATTGAGTCAATGTAATTTTCTTATTTCTTGAGTCTAGTAGAAAGAAATGGAATTATTGTAAAGGAAATACTTTGATCATTTATGAAATAAAGTTGAAGTTGAATAAACTTGTGCAATTGCATTTATGTGTGTGATTGTCTAGCGCTCTGGTTATTCTTGCTTGCAAGAGGCTTACCCTGCCGGTTGTTCGCGCTCCCCGAGCGAGTCTTCCGCTGTAATAAAGGTTCGGGGCGTGACAGTTAAGTTGGTATCAGAGCCTAAGTCTCAGGACTTAGGGAAAAGAATTATGTCATAGGATAAGTCCAAGGTTTAAGGACCCCTACCTATGAACTAAGAAAGAAATTCCATACCCATGTGAGGATTGGGTAGAGCCTGGGATAAGATAACTGATTAGCTTTAAGATTTATTTTGCTCATTCCAATTTCATGAGAAATAACAAGTTGTTATTTTCTCTCTCAGGTACCCTATTTTACAAATGGCTCATCGCGTAGATTGGGACGGTATGCAACAAACTGTTGCCGGCCTCACCCAGACATTGCAAACTATAGCACAAGGTGGTGCAGGGGCAAGGGCTGGTGACCTACATCGCAACTTCCGGAGTCTAAATCCTCCCTGATTCTGTGGATCTTCAAATCCCGATGAGGCAGAAAATTGGATCGATGAGATGAATAGGATATTTGATGTCATACAATGCACGGATCAGGAGAAGGTCCGTCTAGCAATATTCCAATTAAACAAAGATGCCCGTACTTGGTGGAAGTCGGTTCCGGCACCTCCGGCCGATGCGCCACGTACGTGGGATGGTTTTCTCACCTTGTTCCGTTCCAAATATTTCTCCGAGCATGTGAAGGAAAGGAAGGCCATGGAGTTTGCCTCCTTTCGTCAAGGGATGATGTCGGTAGCAGAATATGAGCTGCAGTTTTCAAGACTAGCACCATATGCACCACACCTTATTAGCACGGAATTATTAAAAGCAAATCGATTTATGGACGGGTTACGGCCTGGTTTCATTCAGCAACTTGGGACACAGAATGTCACGCCCTGACGTGAAAAATCGAGGGCGCGAGCAGTTACGAGGCACTCGTGTCGATCAGAGCATGTACAAATTAATTCTAAAGATAGAGAGCTAAGATGAAATAGCTAATTTTATTCCATCAAAATGAAGTTTACATCACTAATTCATAAGCCATAAAGGCATGATACAATCTTCCAAAATTTCCAAATACATAATCCTTGTAAAAACACTAATGATCTACATAAATCCTAGGGAAAAGAAAACACTCATTCACTCTTGTCCATTCCTTTGTTCATTTTCATTTCCTGCAACAATTAACCAAAAACGTAGGGTGAGCAAAAAGCTCAGTAGGATTTTATATCTCTGAAGCCAGGCAATCTTTAAGTATTTAGCAATTTAACAATTCGTGTCATGAAGTAATTGATCATGAATTTCAAGTAGGAATTTTGTATAAGGAATTTTCAAGTAATTTCAAGATAACAAGATAATGTCAAGATCATGATAGTAGACAAGACGATGATCATTTCTAGAAATATATCAAGAACTTTCATAAGGAGACGATGGGTACTATCATTAAGACAATTCAAGAACTTTCATGATGAACTTTTAAGCAATATCGAAGTAGAGCAATCACTTGAACTTTAAACAATATAGAAGTAGAACAATTACTTCTACAAGGATATTTATGATGAATCTTTAAGCAATAATAATATAGAAGTAGAGCAATCACTTCTACCAACACTCAGTAGGATTGGCCAGAGCACTAAAGGGAGATCACGACGATATGACAACCCCTTATGGAATATCACTATTTGGCTACACACTTAGGGGTTCTCACGACAGTATGATTGCCCCTAACTGTAATAGACCCTGTATTGGTGAATGCCAGCACCTGATCATTATAATACCGATTTATATTTGGACTTTGCCTCGCCCGTGGGATCAGATCAGAACCCCTTTATACACTAGCATTTAAATGTCATTTCATTGGGACCCATAGCCCCTGACATTTTTTTATATAATTCCACAATATGGCCAAAGAATTTCAAGAGCAAGCTCATTTGTAAACAAGTATAGATCTGGCAAAAGTTGTGATAATTACAAAGAAGAGTGGAAAACTCATTTTAGGCATAATGTTTAACGACATTAAGTCGTTGAATTCAAAAATGAACGGTAAGTAGGAAGAAAATTTAAGATAGTAGTTTTATTAGAATTATTTTAAATATCTTTGCAAGATCTCAGAATTATAAATATCAATTTTTAGTAAAGAACGACTTTTAGTAAAGAGCATATATACTTATGAATTGAAATAATGAGTTTAGATATTAGCTTTTAATCATACATTAATATGTCATATGATAAGAAAATAGATGTAACATGCTGAAAGTAGTGTTTATACATCAATATGATAGAAAATACCATTTTACAATCTGAAATAATTTTTGTACATCACTATGATAGAAAATAGAATAGTTATAGGCTGAAAAAAATGTTACTATCTGTGAACACGCTATAGCTCAGGGTCGCGTTCATTACAGTGTATAAAAATACAGTATATATATTCAAAATAACATAATTTGATTATCAAAAATTTTTGAAAAAATTTTATGAACGCGCTATAGGTAACTAGCGCGTTCTTCAAGAACGTGCTATAGGCAACTAGCGCGTTCAAGAACAGATGTATACATTGAAAAATTTTGAAAACTTAATTGAAATACATAGATTATGTATAAACCATAACAGATATAGACTCCTAATATATATATAAACACTTTAGATATTATATACACATATATTAGAAATATTATACTTTTGATTTCTGGTCATCCGGGTTTAAAAGTATGAACGCGCTATACCTGACTAGCGCGTTCATTAAGAACGTGCTATAGGAGGCTAGCGCGTTCATGAAGAACGTGCTATACCAGGCTAGCGCGTTCATGATCAGATAAATACTTTATATTATTTTGAAAACTAGATAAAAAGATGAGGTTCCAAGGAATCATACTATATATATATATCATCTTATATATATATAGATGCATTATATACATTTAAAAACATACTAGAAGTATTATTTTTTTGATCCCTGATCATCCGAGGTCAAAGGTATGAACGTACTATAGGAGGCTAGCGCGTTCATGATGAACGTGCTATAGGAGGCTAGCGCGTTCATGAACAGGTATAGATTTCATATTATTTTGAAAACTAGATAACAATATGGGGTTCCAATGAATCATACTATATATATAACATCTTATATATATATAAAAACCTTATATACCTTTAAAAACATACTAGAAATATTATTTTTTTGATCCCTGATCATACGGGGTCAAAGGTATGAACGTGCTATAGGAGGCTAGCGCGTTCATGATGAACGCGCTAGGGACATATAGCGCGATCATGAAAGTGTTTTATATTATTAAATATTTAAATTTGAACATTTTTCAAAAGAGATGGGGTCTATATGAACGCGCTATGTAGCAACCCTGATAAAAATAATATTTTTAAATAAATCAAATTAAAAATAAAAGATAAGTAAATAGATGACAAAGAGCCTAAATGAGTAAAACATTAATCAAGAGGAAAATAACGCCTTTTATCAAGGCGCTGATTCAAAAGGAAACGTCTCTGTCTAAGGCGTTAATTTAAAAAAAGGACGCCTAGACAATAGGGCGTCAAATTTCAAACGACGGGAAATAAAATTAAGGAAAGGAAAGGAAACGCCCTCTATGTGGGCGCGTTTTACATAAGTAACGACGCTCGACAAGGCGTCGATTTAAATTCGACACCCTCACTTAAGACGCTAATTCCGTTCGTGTTCCGATTCGAACCAGAACATTATCCAGGGAAAGTTTATGGATTAGTACGAGTTAGTAGAATATGGTAAGGACTCTATCATGGAAGTATTACTTCCAATACAACTCTAACCCTATTAGTATCCTCAAAATCTTATAAATAACCTCTCTGTCGAACCCTAACGAGCTGTTGGCCGAAGGAAGCTCTACCGCTGCTGTGCGTGAAGAACAGGTTTATGTTCTTCTTCCTTCCTTTGCTTTTGACTCTGGTTGTTTGAGGAAGGAACGTTAATATTCTTTTCTTCTTCTTCTTCATCTTCCTTTACAGGTAGCATGCAAACAACTCGTTGAAGAACATGGTTCTTCATCCACATCGTTCTTCTTCCTGCCTCTGCTTTCGATCAACTCATGAAGAATATTAATTTTTCTTCATTCTCCTGTAGGTTGCCTGCATCGAGAAAGGGCTCTCATATAGATTAAAGGACGTGAAGTTCTTCCTCTTCTGGTGATCAGAAGACTCTGTTACAAACAGAGTATCGTTTTCTTCACCAATATTCTAAAAACGTGTCTTCACTCAGATCAATAAGGTAGGTTTTCTCAAGATCGTAGCCCAAACTAGCTTAAGATCTTAATATTATCATCGGTCGTGCATGCATATAGTTTTATTGTGGTTTCAGATGTTTTCTATATAATTTCAAAAAGAAACGCCCTTGACAAGGGCGCTAATTTAAAGAAGCGACTCACACTAGGGCGCTAATTATTATTTTGACGCCCTGCCCAGAAGTCGTCAATTGCATGTAATTAATAAATACCCACGTTTAAAATTTAATATCTATGTAATAATGAATCTAATATATTGCATGAGTATACCTATGAAATCCTGCTATTTTTCCTGTCATGATCATGTACCCTTTTTCCTGAAATTTTATTATCTGAAAATTGGTAAATTCTTGAATTCACGACCTTGTCTAGGTCGTCTCCTACTGAACTGACGCCCCAGACCAGGGCGCTAATTGAAAAGTAACGCCCCTGTCCAGGGCGCGTTTGTGTTAAAATTCCAGAATATTGATTTTCTGCAGAATGGAAATATTGAAGGGACGACTAATGTATAAGTCGTCAAATTGTAAATAAACGCCCCTCTGTAAGGCGTTACTTATATAATTAATGACTTGGCTAAAGTCGCTATTTTCTGTATTACTGTTTTCCCTTGTTTCTGTTAACCGAGAGTTTGATATATATATATATATATATATATCGGCACTATATTCCAGTCCGTGAATATAGTCCCACGTTTCATGATGTTTTAACGTTACCCCCTTAACTCTCATTGACATACAAGCTCTCCATTGGACATTCCGTTCCTTTGGACTAGCGAGTTAGTCATAGAGACCTCCGTAAGACTCCTCGAGCCTTGGATTCCCTCAAGGCCGACTGAGCTGGTTGTACCATAAAAATCCATTACATTACTTGATTGCCATGTCACTCTAAAAGAAACATGGTATACCGGCCCTCATGTCATGCCATGTGTGTGATATGAGAATTATCTTAATGAACGGGGTAAAGCATGTCATTGTTATGATGTTCTTGTAGACCCCAATTCTATATTAAACTTGATGTTCTTGTGGACCTCAATTCTATATAAAGAATGTCCATACTTACTTGTCATGGTACCCAAGTTAGGGAACCAATTCCACCTAGTTTTATCGATAATCGGGATTGTACCGTTATTATCGCCTAACTATGTCAAGTGTCACATTTTTGGACTCTATTCTATCAAAGTCTATCCTACGTGTCTACAAGCTTTATCCTTGAAATTCCATATTGGCTATATACAAAAGTGGATGTTAAAAATACATGACTAATGCCTGCGCATAGAGGGCCCGATCTGGTCCTGGGAGGAGCACCCGAAAGTACTTGTGCCCATGGGAGTTGATTGATCACGGTATTGGCATTATACCGAAGTGCATGACTAGCTTGATTGAACATTCCACAAATCTTGTACTTGTACTTGACTTGATATTACATGACTTGCGTGGCCCGAGAAAGGGTAATTTCATACTTGCGTGCTTGAAACGTGATAGCCAAATTCCAACATGACATGATGAATACACTTGCTTGAATATCTTGATATCTTTTGATATAAGTTCTTGAAAGTTCATCGCTATCTTATTGTTATACACTCTCTCTATCTTGTCGTTTTGCGAGCATGCATAGCTATAGTGCCTTCATGGAAGATGTAATTACTTAAACCCATTGCTAGTTCTTGAGATATAATTTCCTACTGAGCGTTCGCTCACTTAGTGTTTCCCTACATTTCAGGTAAGTCCGACGATGAGGGAACTCAAACAGATGGGGAAAATCAAGAGTGAAAGAGATAGAGCTTCTTCCGTGTTATCTAGTCTTTTCCATATTTTCTTGAGTCAACCTTATAATTTTTCTTTATTTTAGTTAGTACTCCAAAGGTTTGTAATAGACATATTCTTATGAAGGAATAAAGGATTGGGTTATCTTTACTTTTGCGCATCTCTGATTTCGGTGTCGAATACACTAATACTCTGATTGACATGATTGATATAAACTCGTCACGCATCTCTGGGTACCTTCCGCGCTCGGGACGTGACAGTTTTTGTGGTATCAGAGCCTAGGGTATTCAATTCCTAGGAAAACCCAAGTCCAAGGATAGGTTCAAACCTTTAACCAGTGAGATTGGGTAGAACCAAGGGTTGAGTTAACATAAAACTTAAAAGCCCTTAACGCGAGTATATACTAATATAGTTATTGTAATTATAGGGTAATGGCTGCCGAACGTGCTCAGTGGCGCAACATGCGGCGTACACTCCAAGGCATGACCCAAGTGCTGCAAAAAGTAGCACAGGGAGGTGCACAACGAGCCGGAAGTCTCCACCAAGTCTTCAAGAACATGAACCCTCCCAAATGCATGGGTTCTACTGATCCGGAAGACGTAGAGCACTGGATCAGGGAGACGGAGCGTATATTCCATGTTATGCAGTGCACGGATCAAGATAAAGTCTTATTAGCTACTTTCCAACTACAAAGGGATGCCCGATGCTGGTGGGAGTCAGTCGAAGCTACTATAAATCAAGACCAAATTACTTGGGAAGAATTTGTTGAACATTTCAACAATAAATATTTTTCAGACCGAGTCCAAGAAAAGAAAGCTACCGAATTTGCCGCACTCAAGCAACGGTCATTATCGGTGGCGGAGTACGAGGCATAGTTCTCTAGATTGTCTCGGTATGCTAAGCACTTAGTTAGCACCGAGAAGATGAAAGCTAGGAGGTTCCTTAACGGGCTCAGGCCCCAATATATCACACAGCTGGCGCCAATGGATATTCAAGTCTATTCGGAGATTGTACGTCAAGCTCAATTGTTAGAAGATGCCACGGAGCTATCAGATAGAATCCGTGGGAAGGATAATAAAGAACAAGTTACAAGTTCGGGTTCCTTTAAACCCAACTTCAAGAAGAGGCCTAGCACTGGAGGTACTTCTTCTCAAGACCAAAAATTTAAGAAGACCAAGCCCTTCTCTATCACTACTACACCTTCGAATATAATATGCAAGCAATGTGACAAGGCTGGTCATAAAGCTGAAGAGTGCTGGAGGAAACTTGGAGCATGTCTCCGTTGCGGGAGCCGTGAGCATCGGATTCCCGATTGCCCAGTACTTAATGATCAAGCCGGTGATGGAAAGCGCCCGGTAACCAAGAACACTCGTCTTCACGCAATTAAGGAGACCGAAGAAGAAGAAGGCGGACTAGTAGAAGGTACACTGAAAGTTTGTTCCAAGTATGCACATGTCTTATTTGATACGGGTGCATCACATTCTTTTATTTCCAAAAAGTTTGCTAACCCACTACCTATGGAACCGGAATGGATGAAAATAATTTTATCTACTCCTCTCGGAAGCGAAACCGATATTACTCACCATTATCAAAACTGTGAAGTCCTGGTAAAAGGAAGAAATCTTCCTATCGATCTCATATGTTTAGATCTAAAGGAGTATGATGTCATACTGGGAGCGGATTGGTTATCCAAATACCAGGCAACAGTCGATTGCCGCAATAGCAAGGTTACTTTCAAGGACTTTCCAGAACTAGTCTATTCTAGCCCTAAGAGTCGGAGCAAGTCACCTCTTATTTCGGCTCTCCGAGCTAGCAAGCTCATCAGGAAAGGATGTGTATCTTTCCTTGCATCTGTCACGATTAAGGAGGCTAAGGAAACTGAGATAGAAGATATCCCAGTTGTGCAAGAATTTCCGGATGTGTTTCTGGAAGAATTGCCTGGATTACCCCCACAAAGAGAGGTGGCCTTCACCATCGATTTAGTTCCTAGTGCGGGTCCAGTTTCTAAGGCACCTTATAGAATGTCACCTGCTGAACTCAAGGAGTTAAAGGAGCAATTAATGGAACTTCTTAAGAAAGGATTCATTAGACCGAGTACTTCCCCGTGGGGAGCGCCTGTATTATTTGTAAAGAAGAAAGATGGATCCATGAGGTTATGCATCGACTATCGATAGTTGAATCACCTCACTATCAAGAACAAGTATCCACTGTCGAGAATCGATGAGTTGTTTGATCAAATTTCAGGATCCAAGTACTTTTCCAAAATTGATCTTAGGTCGGGATATCATCAGTTAAGAATCAAGGATGAGGACATTCATAAGACTGCATTCAGAAGCAGGTACGGCCATTATGAATTTGTTGTTATGCCTTTCGGACTAACGAATGCCCCTGCTGCCTTTATGCAGTTAATGAATAGTATATTCAGGCCTTATTTGGATCAATTCGTGGTGGTCTTTATTGATGATATCTTAATTTATTCCAAGACCAAGGAAGAGCATGAGGAGTATTTAAGGATTGCATTACAAATATTGAGGGCAAACCAATTATATGCAAAACTCAGCAAGTGTGAATTCTGGCTTGAGGAAGTGACTTTTCTCGGACATGTTATATCGAAGGATGGCTTATCAGTAGATCCATCAAAAGTTGAAGCTGTAAGAAATTGGGAAAGACCGACCAATGCTAGCGAAATTCGAAGTTTCTTAGGTCTTGCTGGCTATTACAGGCGATTCATCAAGGATTTCTCTAAGATCGCCGTACCACTTACGAGGTTAACTCGCAAGGAGATCCGTTACGAATGGAGTGAGGAATGTGAAAGAAGCTTCCAAACTCTCAAGGATCATCTTACTACAGCCCCTGTCTTAGCTTTACCAAGGGGAGGAGAGAAATTCGAGGTATACACTGATGCTTCTGGCATTGGCCTCGGATGTGTTCTAATGCAACAAGGAAAGGTTATAGCTTACTCTTCTCGTCAATTAAAGAAGCATGAAGAGAACTACCACGTCCATGACTTAGAATTAGCCGCGGTAGTATTTGCACTAAAGATCTGGAGACATTATCTATATGGAGTACAGTTTACTGTATACTCCGATCACAAGAGTCTCAAGTATCTTTTCTCTCAAAAGGAACTAAATATGAGGCAAAGGCGTTGGCTAGAATATCTCAAGGACTTCGACTTCAATATACAATATCATCCCGGAAAGGGTAATCATGTAGCAGATGCCCTTAGTCGAAAGCCGAGAGCACTGTTAGCCAATTGTATGATTCAAGAATGGAAATTGCTGGAGCAATTCTCTGAACTCAAAATAAGCATGGACACAGACTCTCAATGTGTCACATTATCTCATATAAGCATTCATCCAGACTTATTATCTGAAGTACAAGCACTTCAGGATGATGACCCAATATTAGTGGAAATCAAAGGTAAACTGGAAGGACAATCTGATTTCCAATTAGCATCAGATAGAAGGTTGTTATTCCGAAACAGAACTTGTATACCGGATTGTCCCGAGTTAAAGAAGAAGATCTTAGATGAAGCTCATAGATCAAGGTACATGATTAGTGTGTATTTTTATCATTTAATTCATGAGTATATGCATTTTTATGAGCTTAATTGATATTAAATATACACTTCTCACACTTATTGTTGATTTTGTATCAAATGTTTATTTTTCTAAAATTAAATAAATTTTAATTACATTTTTATGTATTTATGCAGGCACGTAGTACGAGGAAAGCTCCACGAAAAAGAAAATAAAGAAAATAAAAATATTATTTTGAATGGGCCAAAAGCCCAAGGACTTGTTCAAAAAGAAAATAAAAAAATTTAGAATAAAAAATAAATTTATTTACTATTTTTTAGAATTTTCTAACTATTTATAGATATATATATAGCTATATTAATATATATATTTATATTTATATTAAAAAAACTAAAAAAAATATTCAAACCCCCCCCCCCCACCCCCCGGGACGGCAGCTGGACGGCGGGCTCACGGCGGGCCCACGGGCCGGCCGCCTAACCGGTCGGCCGGTCGGCACGTTGCGCCGGCAGAGAGAGAAAATGAGAGAAAGAGAGAGGAAAAGGCCAAATAAATACCAAAAAAATTCAGAAAAATCTGAAAAAATGGCAAAGTGGGCAGAACCTACCTGCCTACCATTTTAGGCTAAAATTGGGTACATTTATTTATATTGATGGAGTGTTTTTGTAACCCCTATATAAAGGGTGCATTGGTCTTGAATGAAGAGTTAGCAAGTTAGTTAGCAAGTAGAGTTAGTAAGTGGAGTTAGTTGTTATTGAAGGTTGAAAGGGGGGGGGGAGAGCTAGCTTTGGTCACTTGTAATGTAAGTTGTTCTTTACATTTCTGAAGTTGTTGAGTGCATCAAGTTGTATTTTCAAAGCTTTTGAAGTCAAAGTTGTAAGTTGTTCTTATTTCAATAAAAGTTTCATTTTTGAATTCAGCATGTTCTTAGCCTTATTTTACATGGTTGTAATCTTTATTACAATTTGAGTTCTTCATAAAAGTTGTTCCTTTTTAAGTTTTCTTCAACTTCTCTGTTTAGCATTTCTTCAAATTCGTCCAAATTCATAGAGTTAATACCCATTTTCTTAAGTGATGTCCTGTGCATTTACTGTTCATCCGTGGTGATACCTTCTTCCATTTATTCATTTTGAAGTCTTTCTATTCCTCAAATAACTCTGAGTTCTTCATAAGAGTTGTTCCTCTCTTGTATATCTAAGTTTTATTCTTCTTGCACTTTGTCAAATTCCTCTTATTTTGAGCTTTAGAATTAAGTTTTCAAGGTGCTGGTTTTCTGTCAATTACTGTTCATCCGAACCAATAGGTCGTAGGTTTTCAAGTTTTTCCTTATCTTCCTTTCATTTTCTATTTCTGTGTTCTTCATAAAAGTTCTTCCTTTTTCAATTCTCTACAACTTTCATGTTTTACACTTCTTCTCATTCTGTCTATATTTGAAGTTATGCATTTTCTTCCAACCCCTATTTTCACTTGAATTCTATTATGTATTCCAATTTAAGTGTTCATAATCGCACTCCAAAATCCAACAATTGATTTTTCAAAACACAAGAATATTTTTCAACTAAGAAAAATAACCAAATTTCTTCCCCGTGGGATCGACCCGTACTTACCATTATACTCATGTTTTCAAATCCATAAGTGAGTGAGTGCGGTTATAAATATTTGAAATTTGTGTGGCACGGCAATTTTAACGACTGTCGAAGCTAACATCAAATTTTTGGCGCCGTTGCCGGGGATGGAGATACTTTTCATAGTTGGATACTCTTGTGTTTACTTTGTATATTTGTATATTGATTTTTGCTTTCTTTACTTGTGCAGGAAAATGAAAAAAATTTAAAAAACAAAGAAAGAGGAAGATCGAATCTGAAATTCCAAGGATATGAAACGTCGTTGAAAGCCCGGCAGCATTGCTAAAGGGCTGAAATCAAGAAACAGGTTCTATCTTTCCACTTTCTGAAATTTTTTTTACAAAAAATCAGAAAATTTCTTGAAAACTCTATAAAAATAAAAAAACAATCAAAACAAAAGAAAAATTTCATGCTGGTTAGTTAGGTTCATTAACTAAAAACAAAAACAAAACAAAAAAATCTTCATTTGTACCAAATAAAAGACCTCATTGCAAGAATAGAAACCACACAAACATGTGCTAGGTCATGCATCATTTAGTGTAGACTTTTCTCTGTATAACTTCTGTATTGCATTGCGAAGATTGCGAGGGGTAAGGTACGTTCTACTGATCTTATTCTGGCATTCATATCGCATAAAGAACCCCTTGTTTGATATTGTGGTGTGCATTTTCATTTCAAAATACGTTAAGGGCACTACCCCTAAACAAGATAAGGTGGGGATTTCATCACCCTTCCTTAGCCCGAAAACCATAGTTCCCTTGCATCTCTGCATTACCTAGGCCTTAAAATAAAACTCAGTAGACGTTGGCCCCAGGATCACACTGTGATTCTTGTGTTATTTAGGTTTATCCTCATATGAAAACCGGTGCCTAAGGTAAGACGGTCGGACAGCAAACGCTTTAAGCGGGTTAGTGGTTTGACATAATAAGGTCCCTACGAAAGTAGGGGGAACCTCTCACTTCCCCACCCCTTACCTGGCTGGTGGTCATATTGAGGATAAACTTACATTTCACTTTCATCACTTTGTGAAACCCTACTTGTAGGTCTAGGGCACATCTAGGTCATTAGGGTCATTTGTGTGCTAACTTGTTTATCTTTGCATAAAAAAAAAACAATAAAATCAAAACATAAAAAAAAATTTCATTGAAAAATCATCACTCTTTCTTGGGCCTTTCGCATCGCCACATCCACTTTTGTTTAGGCCCATTACTAGATATTTTCATGTTCAATCATGTGGGCCATTTGAATTCAAATCCTTTATTGACCCAATATCACCCAAATCCATCATTCGGCCAAAATGGGATTTACAATTCATCTCTTCCCCAAGAGCCAAACCAATTCCCATCGAATTTTTCCACCACTTTTTCTCACACAAATCCATATCCTAGGTGGGAAAATCAGCAATCTTCTTCTTGGGCACCTTATCAAAACCCCATTCACAATCCTTCAAACTCACACTTTTCAGATTGGGCTTCTTACTCAAATGCTCCTTACAACCAAGCCCAACATGAAGGACACTCCATCTATTTCCCATCACCTCAGTACGAGACTGATTTTCATTCTAATTCCTCACCACTGTCTGAGTCCTACCCAACCTATCCGGCTCCTCCACAGTCTGACGTCAAGGACCGATTTACTCAACTAACTCAGCTCATCTTGGCCAATATGCAAACCCTTAATACTCAAAGCCAAATCATTCAAGCCCATATTGATCAACGTGATAGAGAGCTAGAATTGGACCAACATGCTAGCCTCTCCACGGAAAATCTTGAAAATCAATTTCCTGATTATGATTATAATATCGGCTTGAATGCTCCATCTATCAATCCTCACTTCCATACTTCTCCATCACTTTTTGATAATGAGGATCATATGGAGCAGCCATATCAGGAAAATTGGGGGGCAGCTGATGAATCTCACTTTGTAATGGCCAAAGAAAATAATGAGGAGCCAAAGTTGGGGGGAGAAGAATGGCCTAATGCAATTCAAATTTGGGCCTCAAATTCTACTGATCCTTATGATCAAGCCTAACCTAAAGAGGGCTGGCCCATGACCTTGTCACCACCTTCTGCTGGTTACTCTTCACATTTTTCTGTTGAATCTCGGCCTCACTATTCAACTCCTCTACCCTCAAATCCCAATTCAGAGATGACATTCAATCAACCCTGTCAATCAATGATGCTTCAAAGTCAATCTCTCCAAGCACGAATTGATAGGATGATTGAGACGATCAAGAGGATTGAGGAAGAACAAGTGCTTAGCTCTTCTGGTTGCATTTCTACTGATCAAATTCCTGATGATGACTATGATCACTCTATGATTCCCCAAGATCATTACCCTCTGATTAATCTTAATTTAGAAGATGAAGGAATTATGGAGAGATCTTGTCAAAACGATTTGAATGAGGAACCTAGACAATTTGAGGAGATTGAAGAATTTGATGGCAATGAAATTCATGAAGGTGATGAACTGATAAATGACCATATTCCCCCTCCTACAAAGGAATTTGAGGAGTCAGTACTTGCTTGTCAACATAAGGGAAATGCAAGAGAGGTGGATAATCTTCAGTTAGAGGGAGAGGATGAATATATTGAACCTCATCACAAGTATCTCCCCGATCATGATGACCTTCTCTTTGAAGATGGGAATGGAGAAGAAGTGGAGATGTGACATGACTTGGATGAAATTATCCTTGAAAATGGGAAGGAAGAAGAAGTAAAGATGGATCTAGAATTGAATATTTATTTGAATAATGAAATTGGGGTAAATGAGGAATTGAATGATTCGAGTATGCCGCATGATAATTTCAATCTAGAGGAGCAGGTAGAGCTTGTGCCACTTCTGGACCATGGTGATTCTTTTCAAACTCTCCCAACTCATTGGTCCACCCTGGCTCTACATGCTGATTTATCTGATCCTAAGGAATCTTAGGAGGACTATTTCATACTTCATGATATGATTTTTCCCAAGGTGCCTCCTCTATTCTTTCCTCGGGATAATGCTTTTGAGCTACCTCCATCTCGATCTCTGTCTCGCCCTTGCGCTCACCAGTCACATTCGTTTTCTTTAGGGCATGAAAAAGATAATTTTGGCAAGGATAAAATTCTTTGGTGGCTCATTTTAAAATCAACTTGTTGGTTGTTGAGCTACAATGCGTCTGGCAGAAGACGTTAAATTTAGCGCTTTTTGGGAGGCAGCCCAACATCTTCACAGTTTGGTGTGCAAATAAATGGCTTCTTAGTAGACAACTTAAGTAAATTTTGTGTGGTAATAAATTATTGTGGGAAATTAGATGTGTTGAGGGATTCGAGAGATAAGGACAACGGAGAGCCAAGCAAAAAGTATTTTATTACACACAAAAGCAAACAAAGAGATTACATCGGAATCCACCTTCTTTCTTCACATTACTTGTCTTGCCGCTCTCTGGGGCAAGATTCTCTAGAGGGTATTCCCAAGCCGAGAGCAGCGGTATTACTACCGCACTATGGACGCCGATCTGAGGGGGCAGCAAAGAAGCTACTGACACGAAAGCCACGCTCTCGTGCTCTTCGATAGCGCTCCTCGCCATCCTTCAGCCATTGCTCGGCTAGGCCGAGACTAGTCCTCAATTCAAAAAGTTGGGCCTCCAGGGCCCTCTTTTCCTCTTTCTCGGCCGATCTCTTGGCTTTCTCTCTGTCTCTGTCCTGTTCTCTCTCAGCCCGTTCTCTCTCTCTATCTTCTCTTTCTAATTGAAGGGTGATTCTCAACTCCACAGCGTCCCTTGAAGAATCTTCATCTGGACGACGCTGTAGTTCTTCTTCCAGCTCAGTTATTCTATCTTCCTTCTGAGTGGCATTTGCAAGTGCCTCTTGTGTTTCTTTCTCCTGCCACACATTTCATCTCAGGCAAATAGCAATACATGAATAAGGGATGTTAAATGGTGAAATCCTCACCTGTACATAAAGCATCCCTTCTGCCTCTGCAGCCCGTTGTGTGGCATGAGCAAGTTGCTCGTGGAGTTGATCCAGCTCGGATGTGGGAATCCATAGACTGGAAGAAACACCATCTGCTCCCATCGCCGAAGAAACTGCATCAAGCTGAGCACGCTGCACATGTGGTGACATTAAGTGGTTAGCGCCCTGAATCTCAAAGCCTACCCGGAATATGTACTGAAATACTTACTGATGAACCTAGAGCCGCTCTGGTATCACTTAGCTCTTGCTCCGTGTCCGCCAGACGAGCTCGTAAGTTCGTTATTATAGTATCACGAACATCCTACAGTTATGGCTTTTGAGTTCACAAACAAAGAAAAAAAATTTAAAAACAACAAAATGTAGTAGATACAAACATGGTTTCCTTACCTCTACAAGCCCTCCAGGCTGGAACCTTTCTGCATACATTGCTCTGTAGAGGCATAGGTAATCATCGCTATCTTGTGCTTGAGATGCCACGAGTGTGCCTCCCCGTTGCCAATCTTCATATTGTTCGGGGAAGCGCACTCTCCAATCAACACAGGTGGCTGGTCCACGCGTCTGCCTTCCGACGCTAGGTGACATGGTCATATCCACCCATTCTTGAGCCAACCCTAAGGTCCGCATAGCTAATCGCAGCCTGAGGGGCTCGATTTCATTTAAGCAATGGAGCCAGAGGTCCCGTCCGAATCGGGCGCGGCTTCCAACTACCCAAGGCTGGTCAACATCGACCATGTTCATGAAAGGCCTCCAGTTCACCTTTAATGGGTTGCACGTATCTTCTCAGTTAAAAAAAAATGAAATAAATGAATAAAATAAAAAAAATTGAGAAAACAATTATCCTACCATCGTTGCAGGGAACTCTTACAACTCTCGCCTGAACACCATCAGTTGGTAGGGTAAAGGTGCAGTGCTCATGATGGGTTGCCACCGTCTCGCTAGAGGGACTGTCAGTGGTCGACAGTGTCGAGCCCTCCCCATTGGAAGGTAATAGTAGCTCCACAGCTACACCATCATGTGTCATTGATGAAAACACAAACAAAAATCAAAAAATAAAAACAAAAAAAAAATTTTCATTACCTGGATTAAAGGCGTAAACCCATTTAGTGTCATGTCTTTGTCTGTCCTTTGCGACAGACTTGTAAACAGATGTGCCAGCACAGCAGCTCCCCAGGCGTATTGTCCTACTCTTTCCAAGTCTACAAGCAGTTCTAAGAAATGACAGTGGATACTGTCTCCCTTGGACCCCAGCAACAACTTGCCTAATAGAAAGAGGAGGAACCTCCTCAGATCCATATTGGTCCGCTCCCAATTGCTGGTATCCATACAATACATAGCACGGGCACCTCTTTCTGCCCTTTCCAAAAATTCTTCTATGGACTCATCATCACGCGGACGCATGTCAGTAAGCCCTAAAGCCTCCATGATCGATGCCCTGGCTACTGACCTGTTCTTCCGACTTTGTAAGTCCATTCCCAATAACTTATGGGCACCTTCACGGTAATCCGCGTAGGTGACACCAGTCACTGCTTCCCCATCCACTTTGAGGCCCGTGATTCGGACCACATCTTCCAAGCTGGGTACCATATGCCCCCACGGCATCAGGAATGCCCTACTTACCGGGTCCCATCTTTCACGTAGAGCTTGGATCAGGGCAAGGTCGATCTTGAGTGGCTCAATTCTGAGAAAGGGCCCGAATCCCATCACATCCAACCTCGCTTTCTGGAAGTTCGGGAGCCCTCGATATGCAGCCACGACCAGCTCCCACGAGATGTGTGACTTCATCACACTCTGCACATACACCAGAAGTGAGAAATGGGAAGCTTTCCAAAGAAAGAACAGAGAAGAAGAAAGGAATTAAAGGAATCACTTACAAGCTGTGGTAGAGTCCTTTCACTCACAAGTCCTTCAACTTCAGAGAATCTCCTGGCACTACTGCCCGATCTACTCCTCTTCGAGGAGCGAGACGACTCCCCTTCAGCTCTGATGCTTGATTCACCCTCCATTCTGAACTTTGAGCAACACTCACTACTTCCCTTTCACTCGACTCTACTCTCACAACTTCGATGTTCTCCAGTCGAGTGGGAAGGGGGGGTATTTATAGGATTGGAGAGCAAGTGATCTACATCTCGCACCATCACATCTAGCCATAGCCTTTGCGACACGTCATCCTCCCGTTAATCTCACACCCACTCTACTATGTGGAGTGGTCAAGTCGGAGACGTGCTTTATTGACTTTTTCTCTCTTGTTGGTCCAAAGATTCGTTATGTTTATTGTCCCGTTGTGGCCACCTTTCGCATAACACACGCATTGAGGGGACATTTCTGCGGGAAATCCGGCTCCGTAACTCACGTTGCCATCATTGGTCGATTCCTTTTGAAATACATGAACATTGGGTCCCACTCCTTGTGTTAATTCCTGGCGTCTGATATGATTTCTTGTTTTAGTATGTTTATTTTTCAGTTATCAGGCCAAGCTGCACCGACGCCCTCGTCATTTTACCCCGCCATCAGGTTGTATCCTTCCATCCCAACTATATTATCTCTTTACATGTCCTCTGATCTTTCTACTGTTTATGCCATTTAAGTTGCGGGGGGAGATATTCAAAAATTTCAAAAATTTCTAAAACTTTCAACAAATTTTTTTTACTTTCTTGAATTGTCATGTGAAACAACAGTTTTCCCCGAGTTGAATTTCTTGATTCATGTCGCATGAAAAGTGATTCTAGAATGGAAATGACTAGAGAATCGGATGATGGATAATTTATTTACTCTAGCCATGGAAAACTGATTTAAAGAATCTCTTTAAAAGTTCAGATGCACTTTCAAAGAAAAATAAAAGCACGTTGCACGCTAATGAAACAAGAAGGACAAGCCTTCTGTTATTTGAGACAGACTGTCTGATATTCTACATTTTCTGAAGAAGAAATATGTTAGAAGCTTTCTGTCATAGAAAAGTATGAGAAAAAAATAAAGCACCATGAAAAATGCTCCGATTCTGAGTAACCGGGCCTACTTCACCTAAGACGTGTTGAGGTTCGCGTCAAAAGGAAAAGGGAACTTGGATCTGTGGAACCGGGCCTACTTCACCTAAGACGTGTTGAGGTTCGCGTAAAACAGTGAAGGGTAGTGCAGCATCATGTGTGTAAAGAAAAAAAAAAGGAAAAAAAGAAAGTAGAAAAGAAAAAAAAATATATATAGTGATCCCAAGAGGGACATATCAATAAGGCAGACAAAAAGCTAGTGTGCATTGAACGCTCTAAGTAAGAAGTGCAGAATTGAAAGGCATTTGTTCAGAATAGCAAGTGGAGGATGCAATTGTCTTTACTGTGGACTTAGCATTACACATGCACAAGTGCTACTGAATTTTGATTAGATTCTTGATCATGTACCTGAATTTCCGACATAAGGCTAGTCTGTGGTAATTACTCCAGAGTCCTGATCTTTAGTTAACTCTATGAAAGATGAACTGGAAATGAGGCCTGAATATCTTTAAACTCTTGTTAGTCCTAAATTTTTCATTATGTGCATTGCTAAGGGACTAGCAATGAGTAAGTTGGGGGGTGTGATTAGTGTGTATTTTTATCATTTAATTCATGAGTATATGCATTTTTATGAGCTTAATTGATATTAAATATACACTTCTCACACTTATTGTTGATTTTGTATCAAATGTTTATTTTTCTAAAATTAAATAAATTTTAATTACATTTTTATGTATTTATGCAGGCACGTAGTACGAGGAAAGCTCCACGAAAAAGAAAATAAAGAAAATAAAAATATTATTTTGAATGGGCCAAAAGCCCAAGGACTTGTTCAAAAAGAAAAGAAAAAAATTTAGAATAAAAAATAAATTTATTTACTATTTTTTAGAATTTTCTAACTATTTATAGATATATATATATAGCTATATTAATATATATATATATTTATATATATATTTATATTAAAAAAAAACTAAAAAAAATATTCAAACCCCCCCCGCCCCCCTTCCCGCCTTCGCCGCCCGCACGGGCGACGAGGCGAGAAGGCGAAGGCGGGGGGGGGGGTGCGTGGCGATCGGCGGAGGCAGCAGCGGGAGGGGGCTCGTGGCAGGCCGGCAGGATGCGCGTGCGGCACGCGGCGCGTGTGCCCGCCGCGCGACGCGTGGCGGTAGCTGGACGGCGGGCGCACGGCGGGCCCACGGGCCGGCCGCCTAACCGGTCGGCCGGTCGGCACGTTGCGCCGGCAGAGAGAAAAAATGAGAGAAAGAGAGAGGAAAAGGCCAAATAAATACCAGAAAAATTCAGAATAATCCGAAAAAAATGGCAAAGTGGGAAGAACCTACCTTCCTACCATTTTAGGCTAAAATTGGGTACATTTGTTTATATTGATGGAGTGTTTTTGTAACCCCTATATAAAGGGTGTATTGGTCTTGAATGAAGAGTTAGCAAGTTAGTTAGCAAGTAGAGTTAGTAAGTGGAGTTAGTTGTTATTGAAGGTTGAAAGGGGGGGAGAGCTAGCTTTGGTCACTTGTAATGTAAGTTGTTCTTTACATTTCTGAAGTTGTTGAGTGCATCAAGTTGTATTTTCAAAGCTTTTGAAGTCAAAGTTGTAAGTTGTTCTTATTTCAATAAAAGTTTAATTTTTGAATTCAGCATGTTCTTAGCCTTATTTTGCATGGTTGTAATCTTTATTGCAATTTGAGTTCTTCATAAAAGTTGTTCCTTTTTAAGTTTTCTTCAACTTCTCTGTTTAGTATTTCTTCAAATTCGTCCAAATTCATAGAGTTAATACCCATTTTCTTAAGTGCTGTCCTGTGCATTTACTGTTCATCCGTGGTGATACCTTCTTCCATTTATTCATTTTGAAGTCTTTCTAGTCCTCCAATAACTCTGAGTTCTTCATAAGAGTTGTTCCTCTCTTGTATATCTAAGTTTTATTCTTCTTGCACTTTGTCAAATTCCTCTTCTTTTGAGCTTTAGAATTAAGTTTTCAAGGTGCTGGTTTTCTGTCAATTACTGTTCATCCGAACCAATAGGTCATAGTTTTTCAAGTTTTTCCTTATCTTCCTTTCATTTTCTGTTTCTGTGTTCTTCATAAAAGTTCTTCCTTTTTCAATTCTCTACAACTTTCATGTTTTACACTTCTTCTCATTCTGTCTATATTTGAAGTTATGCATTTTCTTCCAACCCCTATTTTCACTTGAATTCTGTTATGTTTTCTAATTTAAGTTTTCATAATCGCACTCCAAAATCCAACAATTGATTTTTCAAAACACAAGAATATTTTCCAACTAAGAAAAATAACCAAATTCCTTTCCCGTGGGATCGACCCGTACTTACCATTATACTCATGTTTTCAAATCCATAAGTGAGTGAGTGCGGTTATAAATATTTGAAATTTGTGTGGCACGGCAATTTTAACAACGACTGTCGAAGCTAACATCAGTACACGATTCATCCTGGATCTAACAAAATGTACCAAGATATGAAAAGAACTTTTTGGTGGCCGAACATGAAAAGGGAAATAGCGGACTACGTATCGCGCTGTCTCACATGCCAACAGGTCAAGGCGGAACACCAAAAGCCTGCTGGAAAACTACATCCTCTAGATATCCCTAAATGGAAGTGGGAGGATATTGGTATGGATTTCATCATGGGGTTATCTAAATCAAAGGGTGGACATGATGGAATATGGGTTATTATTGACCGAATGACTAAATCGGCGCATTTCTTGCCGATCAAGAGCCGATGGTCAGTCGATGTTTTGGCTGCATTATACATCAAGGACATAGTCAGATTGCACGGTATTCCTATCTCAATCGTGTCTGACAGAGATCCCCGTTTTACTTCTCATTTTTGGAAGGGACTGCAACATTCGTTGGGAACAAGGCTTAACTTTAGTACGGCTTTTCATCCTCAAACGGATGGTCAGACCGAGAGAACTAATCAGGTGGTTGAAGATATGCTCAGAGCTTGCATCATTGATTTCGATGGAAGCTGGCATGATCATTTGCCGTTGGTGAAATTTGCATACAATAATAGCTACCAGGTAAGTATACAAATGGCACCTTTCGAAGCTTTATACGGAAGGAGTTGCCGATCACCCTTATGCTGGGACGAAGTTGGAGAGAAACAACTGCTAGGTCCAGACATGGTAAGGGATACCACTGAGAAGATACAATTGATTAGAGAAAGACTGCAAGTTGCTCAGTCTAGGCAAAAGGCTTATGCCGACACGAGAAGGAGAGATCTTGAGTTCCAAGTCGGAGATCATGTATTTCTCAAGATATCGCCTGGACGTGGCATACAGAGATTTGGTGTTAAGGGCAAGCTTACCCCAAGGTTCATCGGACCTTTTGAGATATTGGAAAGAGTTGGCGAGGTTGCTTATCGCATCGCATTGCCTCCTCAATTGTCTGAAGTGCATAATGTATTCCACATATCTATGTTGAAGAGGTATGTACACGATCCATCACATATTATTGAACATGGAGACTTAGTTATCCAGAAGGATCTCACATATGAACAGAAGCCTATGAAGATACTAGATCGTGAAGTACGTACCCTAAGGAATAAGGTTATTCCCATACTAAAGGTACACTGGAATAAGAACTCCGAACATGAAGCTACATGGGAGACGGAAGAATTCATGAGGAAGCAATTTCCAGAATTATTTTAAGGTATATACTCTACACTCTCTCTCTCTATATATATACTATGGAATTTGGGGACCAAATTCTTTTAAGTGGGGGAGGGTGTAGCAACCCTGATAAAAATAATATTTTTATATAAATCAAATTAAAAATAAAAGATAAGTAAATAGATGACAAAGAGCCTAAATGAGTAAAACATTAATCAAGAGGAAAATAACGCCTTTTATCAAGGTGCTGATTCAAAAGGAAACGCCTCTGTCTAAGGCGTTAATTTAAAAAAAGGACGCCTAGACAATAGGGCGTCAAATTTCAAACGACGGGAAATAAAATTAAGGAAAGGAAAGGAAACGCCCTCTATGTGGGCGCGTTTTACATAAGTAACGACGCTCGACAAGGCGTCAATTTAAATTCGACGCCCTCACTTAAGACGCTAATTCCGTTCGTGTTCCGATTCGAACCAGAACATTATCCAGGGAAAGTTTATGGATTAGTACGAGTTAGTAGAATATGGTAAGGACTCTATCATGGAAGTATTACTTCCAATACAACTCTAACCCTATTAGTATCCTCAAAATCTTATAAATAACCTCTCTGTCGAACCCTAACGAGCTGTTGGCCGAAGGAAGCTCTGCCGCTGCTGTGCGTGAAGAACAGGTTTATGTTCTTCTTCCTTCCTTTGCTTTTGACTCTGGTTGTTTGAGGAAGGAACGTTAATATTCTTTTCTTCTTCTTCCTCATCTTCCTTTACAGGTAGCATGCAAACAACTCGTTGAAGAACATGGTTCTTCATCCACATCGTTCTTCTTCCTGCCTCTGCTTTCGATCAACTCATGAAGAATATTAATTTTTCTTCATTCTCCTGTAGGTTGCCTGCATCGAGAAAGGGCTCTCATATAGATTAAAGGACGTGAAGTTCTTCCTCTTCTGGTGATCAGAAGACTCTGTTACAAACAGAGTATCGTTTTCTTCACCAAAATCCTAAAAACGTGTCTTCACTCAGATCAATAAGGTAGGTTTTCTCAAGATCGTACCCCAAACTAGCTTAAGATCTTAATAATATCATCGGTCGTGCATGCATATAATTTTATTGTGGTTTCAGATGTTTTCTATGTAATTTCAAAAAGAAACGCCCTTGACAAGGGCGCTAATTTAAAGAAGCGACCCACACTAGGGCGCTAATTATTGTTTTGACGCCCTGCCCAGAAGTCGTCAATTGCATGTAATTAATAAATACCCATGTTTAAAATTTAATATCTATGTAACAATGAATCTAATATATTGCATGAGTATACCTGTGAAATCCTGCTATTTTTCCTGTCATGATCATGTACCCTTTTTCCTGAAATTTTATTATCTGAAAATTGGTAAATTCTTGAATTCACGACCTTGTCTAGGTCGTCTCCTACTGAACTGACGCCCCAGACCAGGGCGCTAATTGAAAAGTAACGCCCCTGTCCAGGGCGCGTTTGTGTTAAAATTCCAGAATATTGATATTCTGCAGAATGGAAATATTGAAGGGACGACTAATGTATAAGTCGTCAAATTGTAAATTAACGCCCCTCTGTAAGGCGTTACTTATATAATTAATGACTTGGCTAAAGTCGCTATTTTCTGTATTACTATTTTCCCTTGTTTCTGTTAACCGAGAGTTTGATATATATATATATATATATATATATATATATATATATATATATATATATATATATATATATCGGCACTATATTCCAGTCCGTGAATATAGTCCCACGTTTCATGATGTTTTAACGTTACCCCCTTAACTCTCATTGACATACAAGCTCTCCATTGGACATTCCGTTCCTTTGGACTAGCGAGTTAGTCATAGAGACCTCCGTAAGACTCCTCGAGCCTTGGATTCCCTCAAGGCCGACTGAGCTGGTTGTACCATAAAAACCCATTACATTACTTGATTGCCATGTCACTCTAAAAGAAACATGGTATACCGGCCCTCATGTCATGCCATGTGTGTGATATGAGAATTATCTTAATGAACGGGGTAAAGCATGTCATTGTTATGATGTTCTTGTAGACCCCAATTCTATATTAAACTTGATGTTCTTGTGGACCTCAATTCTATATAAAGAATGTCCATACTTACTTGTCATGGTACCCAAGTTAGGGAACCAATTCCACCTAGTTTTATCGATAATCGGGATTGTACCGTTATTATCGCCTAACTATGTCAAGTGTCACATTTTTGGACTCTATTCTATCAAAGTCTATCCTACGTGTCTACAAGCTTTATCCTTGAAATTCCATATTGGCTATATACAAAAGTGGATGTTAAAAATACATGACTAATGCCTGCGCATATAGGGCCCGATCTGGTCCTGGGAGGAGCACCCGAAAGTACTTGTGTCCATGGGAGTTGATTGATCACGGTATTGGCATTATACCGAAGTGCATGACTAGCTTGATTGAACATTCCACAAATCTTGTACTTGTACTTGACTTGATATTACATGACTTGCGTGGCCCGAGAAAGGGTAATTTCATACTTGCGTGCTTGAAACGTGATAGCCAAATTCCAACATGACATGATGAATACACTTGCTTGAATATCTTGATATCTTTTGATATAAGTTCTTGAAAGTTCATCGCTATCTTATTGTTATACACTCTCTCTATCTTGTCGTTTTGCGAGCATGCATAGCTATAGTGCATTCATGGAAGATGTAATTACTTAAACCCATTGCTAGTTCTTGAGATATAATTTCCTACTGAGCATTCGCTCACTTAGTGTTTCCCTACTTTTCAGGTAAGTCCGATGATGAGGGAACTCAAATAGATGGGGAAAATCAAGAGTGAAAGAGATAGAGCTTCTTCCGTGTTATCTAGTCTTTTCCATATTTTCTTGAGTCAACCTTGTAATTTTTCTTTATTTTAGTTAGTACTCCAAAGGTTTGTAATAGACATATTCTTATGAAGGAATAAAGGATTGGGTTATCTTTACTTTTGCGCATCTCTGATTTCGGTGTCGAATACACTAATACTCTGATTGACATGATTGATATAAACTCGTCACGCGTCTCCGGGTACCTTCCGCGCTCGGGGCGTGACACGCTATATCGGGATGGCGCATTAAGAACGCGCTCCTGAAGAGCATCGCCTTAAGATTCCGAAAATGGAACTGAAATACCCCTTGGTAAAATGATTATAACTTACTCATTTCTCAATAGAATTTAACAAATGAGCTATCAATGGAAAGAGGGCAGAAAAATGAACAAGATAGCATGCATTGATTAGAGTTTAGCCTGAGAGACACCTACCTTTTGTCGGATCTAAAGATTATCCCCAAATATAAAGAAAACCCTTGATCTTCCAAATCCTCCTTCAAATCTCCATGAATCTTTGCAATAGCATAGACTTAACTTCCAGGGATGATTTGAGGGTCGAATGGGGTTCTATTTATAGCCAAAACTTGGCCAAATGTGTCAAGATTCTTCACCTAAATCCACCAACCCCATTAAGTCCGAATTAGAAGAAAAATGCCATTTCTCCTCTTAATCTAGACCATCTTAGGTGTGAAAATAATGTAATTTCAGCTGGTCCAAGGTGGGCTGTTAGGTAATGGTTGATTCTTGAGTCAATCTTCTAGAAATGGGGTTATTATAATCTCTTAAATATCATATTAAACATTTGTTACAAATTTAAGGTTTATTTATCCTTTATTAATTCTTTAACCACTAATCTAGCCCATTATGAATTATCCAATGGGCCAATTATGATCCTAGTCCATTACATGGACTTTTATTGGGCTTTCTATGATTTATCTAAGCGTTAAAGCATTTATTTTTCACTTTACCTTAAGTAAATTCAAGTAAATTCAATAATCCACTTTATTTCACTTAGTAAAAATGTAAATTAATCATTTCATGAAAAATTTAATTGTATAATTTATTTTAAAAAAATTATTTCTCATTTTAAATTATCAGGTTTCTATATCCTTCCCCACTTAAAAGAATTTGGTCCCCAAATTCACATGATTTTCTCTCCGTAATAGTGGGGTAAAATTTTCATATCCAAACTATGCATTCTAACTAGATCATTTTCATAACATGCTAAGTGCTACGATCACCATTTCTTTACTATGCCATCATAGACGAGATAGGTTTATAAGGTTACCTTCCAATACTTGCGGTGCTCCTTTCTTTAAGAGTGGACAACGAGTAATTTTATAATCCATGCTTCCGCAACGGATACACTTCCCAAGTTTATACCAACACTCATCTGGGTTGTGTCTTCCTTTCTTACAATGCTCACATTTTTCCTTGACTAGAACAATTTGTTGATCATTATTCCGGGGCTTCTTGTCCTTACGGAAATCGTTACCTTCATTTAACCTCTTCTTGTCACTCACGGGTTCCTTACTTTTGGATCCATCGACTAACTCTTTCTTGGCGACTTTCCCTTTGATTCGCTCCACCATATTCATAGCATCTTCTAGAATCTGTGCTTTCCTAACTATTTCCGTATAAGTTTGAATCTCCAATGGAGCCAATCGAGGAATGAGTTCCATCTTTAATCCATTCATAAATCTTCTTGCTCTCATTTTCTCCATACAAACTAGGTGTGGGACATACCGAGCTAATCTAGAAAATGTCGCTTCATAATCTGCTACAGATAAGCTACGTTGTTTTAATGTCACGAACTCCATGGCCTTCTTCTCGCAGATTCTTTCCGAGAAATACTTCTCATTAAAATGTTCTAAGAACTCGTCCCATGTAATTTGTTCATTAGGTAAGATCGCTTCGACGGATACCCACCATGCTCGGGCATCCTTTTCTAGTTGGTAGGTCTCTAGTAGTACCTTCTCTTCATCGGTGCATTGCATTACTTTAAAGGTTCTCTCTATTTCTTGCACCCAATTCTCCGTTTCATTTGGGTCAGTAGTTCCACTAAACTTCGGGGGATTCATCTTTTGGAATTTCTGATGCAAATCTCCGGCTTCATGCCATGCTCCACCTTGCGCAACTTGTTGCAAGGCTTGTGTTAGTCCTTAGACAGTGCGTTGCATCTCGCGCCATTGCGCTCTCTCGGCGGCCATTTGCGAGATTTAGCATGAAACCATAGTTACAGGGTTTAATCATTTTTCCTTGGTATTTATTTCTTGATAATTTATTCTTTTTAAAACTTAACCCGTATTTCTACCCAATCTTACCGGGAAAGTTTAAATTTCTAACCAAGTTTCTATCAAGGGAAACCTAAGTTTTAAGAATCCTAGGTTTTATGTAACCTAGGCTCTGATACCACTAAAACTGTCACGCCCCGACGCGGAAAATTGAGGGCGCGAGCAGTTACGAGACACTCGTGTCGATCAGAGCATGTACAAATTAATTCTAAAGATAGAGAGCTAAGATGAAATAGCTAATTTTATTCCATCAAAATGGAGTTTACATCACTAATTCATAAGCCATAAAGGCATGATACAATCTTCCAAAATTTCCAAATACATAATCCTTGTAAAAACACGAATGATCTACATAAATCCTAGGAAAAAGAAAACACTCATTCACTCTTATCCATTCCTTTGTTCATTTTCATTTCCTGCAACAATTAACCAAAAACGTAGGGTGAGCAAAAAGCTCAGTAGGATTTTATATCTCTGAAGCTAGGCAATCTTTAAGTATTTAGCAATTTAACAATTCGTGTCATGAAGTAATTGATCATGAATTTCAAGTAGGAATTTTGTATAAGGAATTTCTAAGTAATTTCAAGATAACAAGATAATGTCAAGATCATGATAGTAGACAAGACGATGATCATTTCTAGAAATATATCAAGAACTTTCATGAGGAGACGATGGGTACTATCATTAAGACAATTCAAGAACTTTCATGATGAAATTTTAAGCAATATCGAAGTAGAGCAATCACTTGAACTTTAAACAATATAGAAGTAGAACAATTACTTCTACAAGGATATTTATGATGAATCTTTAAGCAATAACCATATAGAAGTAGAGCAATCACTTCTACCAACACTCAGTAGGATTGGCCAGAGCACTAAAGGGAGATCACGACGATATGACAGCCCCTTATGGAATATCACTATTTGGCTACACACTTAGGGGTTCTCACGACAGTATGATTGCCCCTAACTGTAATAGACCCTGTATTGGTGAATGCCAGCACCTGATCATTATAATACCGATTTATATTTGGACTTTGCCTCGCCCGTGGGATCAGATCAGAACCCCTTTATACACTAGCATTTAAATGTCATTTCATTGGGACTCATAGGCCCTGACATTTTTCTATATAATTCCACAATATGGCCAAAGAATTTCAAGAGCAAGCTAATTTGTAAATAAGTACAGATCTGGCAAAAGTTGTGATAATTGCAAAGAAGAGTGGAAAACTCATTTTAGGCATCATGTTTAACGACATTAAGTCGTTGAATTCAAAAATGAACTGTAAGTAGGAAGAAAATTTAAGATAGTAGTTTTATTAGAATTATTTTAAATATCTTTGCATGATCTCCGAATTATAAATATCAATTTTTAGTAAAGAATGACTTTAAGTAAAGAACATATATACTTATGAATTGAAATAATGAGTTTAGATATTAGCTTTTAATCATACATTAATATGTCATATGATAAGAAAATAGATGTAACATGCTGAAAGTAGTTTTTATACATCAATATGATAGAAAATATCATTTTACATTCTGAAATAATTTTCGTACATCACTATGATAGAAAATAGAATAGTTATAGGCTGAAAAAAATGTTACTGTCTGTGAACGCGCTATAGCTCAGGGTCGCATTCATTACAGTGTATAAAAATACAGTATATATATTCAAAATAACATATTTTGATTATCAAAAATTTTCAGGAAAATTTTATGAACGCGCTATAGGTAGCTAGCGCGTTCTTCAAGAACGTGCTATAGGAAACTAGCGCGTTCAAGAACAGATGTATACATTGAAAATTTTTGAAAACCTAATTGAAATACATAGATTCTGTATAAACCATAATAGATATAGACTCCTAATATATATATAAACACTTTAGGTATTATATATATATTAGAAATATTATACTTTTAATTTCTGGTCATCCAGTTTTAAAAGTATGAACACGCTATACCTGACTAGCGCGTTCATTAAGAACGTGCTATAGGAGGATAGCGCGTTCATGAAGAACGTGCTATACCAGGCTAGCGCGTTCATGATCAGATAAATACTTTATATTATTTTGAAAACTAGATAAAAAGATGAGGTTCCAAAGAATCATACTATATATATATCTTCTTATATATATATAGATGCCTTATATACATTTATAAACATACTAGAAGTATTATTTTTTTGATCCCTGATCATCCGGGGTCAAAGGTATGAACGTGCTATAGGAGGCTAGCGCGTTCATGAACAGGTATAGATTTCATATTGTTTTGAAAACTAGATAACAATATGGGGTTCCAATGAATCATACTATATATATAACATCTTATATATATATAAAAACCTTATATACCTTTAAAACATACTAGAAATATAATTTTTTTGATCCCTGATCATCCGGGGTCAAAGGTATGAACGTGCTATAGGAGGCTAGCGCGTTCATGATGAACGCGCTAGGGACATATAGCGCGATCATGAAAGTGTTTTATATTATTAAATGTTTAAATTTGAATATTTTTTAAAAGAGATGGGGTCTATATGAATGCGCTATATCGGGCTGGCGCGTTAAGAACGCGCTCCTGAAGAGCAGCGCCTTAAGATTCCGAAAACGGAACTGAAATACCCCTTGGTAAAATGATCATAACTTACTCATTTCTCAATGGAATTTAACAAATGAGCTATCAATGGAAAGAGGGCAGAAAAATGAACAATATAGAATGCATTGATTAGAGTTTAGCCTGAGAGACACCTACCTTTTGTCGGATCTAAAGATTATCCCCAAATATAAAGAAAACCCTTGATCTTCCAAATCCTCCTTCAAATCTCCACGAATCTTTACAACAGCATAGACTTAACTTTCAGGGATGGTTTGAGGGTCGAATGAGGTTCTATTTATAGCCAAAACTTGGCCAAATATGTCAAGATTTTTCACCTAAATCCACCAACCCCATTAAGTCCGAATTAGAAGAAAAATGCCATTTCTCCTCTTAATCTAGACCATCTTAGGAGTGAAAACAATGTAATTTCGACTGGTCCAAGGTGGGCTGTTAGGTAAGGGTTGATTCTTGAGTCAATCTTCTAGAAATGGGGTTATTATAATCCCTTAAATATCATATTAAATATGTGTTACGAATTTAGATTTATTTATCTTTTATTAATCCTTTAACCACTAATCTAGCCCATTATGGATTATCCAATGGGCCAATTATGATCCTAATCCATTACATGGACTTTTATTGGGCTTTCTATGATTTATCTAAGGGTTAAAGCATTTATTTTTCACTTTACCTTAAGTAAATTCTAGTAAATTCAATAATCCACTTTATTTCACTTAGTAAAAATGTAAATTAATCATTTCATGAAAAATTTAATTGCATAATTTATTTTAAAAAATTATTTCTCATTTTAAATTATCAGGTTTCTACACAGAATATCCGCACTTATGCGGAGATGGTTCAGAGGGCATATCTATGCGAGAGGACCTTAGAGAAGGTCGAAAAGTTGAAAGGAAAAGGAGAGGAATCTAGCCGACGATCTGATCGGCATTATAAGAAAGAGAAGTTTAGCATCACGGAACCATGCAAAAGCCGTGACAGCAAGAAAAGATCAAGGAGCGAGAACGGTGGAAGTTTCCAGAAGAATAATAAAAAGGTTAAGGAAGAGAAGGAGCAAGTTGCCTCGGCGTGTACTTTTTGCGAGAAATTCGGCCACTCGGCTGAAGAATGCTGGAAGCGCCTCGGTGCTTGTTTACATTGTGGAAGTAGGGAGCATCGTGTGCTAGATTGCCCCCTTATGAAAGATCAATCAAATAATGGAGGACGTAGGAGGCAGGCTCACCTCAATGCTGTTATAGATGAAGAAGAAGCACCCATGGACCCAAATGATGGGCTTATGGAAGGTACTCTTCAAATCTGTTCTCGTCCTGCATTCGTGCTATTTAATACTGGTGCTTCTCATTCTTTTATCTCCACCACTTTTGCAAAAACCTTACCAATTGCATCAACTCCCCTACCTTCAGATCTTGTTATTACTACACCTTTGGGACCTGGAACTAAGCTTACCAAGCATTATCCTGATTGCGAGGTAGTGGTAGAAGGACACAATCTCCTCGCAAACTTAAAATGCCTTGATATAAAGGGTTATGATGCCATTTTAGGAGTTGATTGGCTTGTAGAACACGATGCTTATATCAATTGCCGAAATAGGATTATATCTTTTCGAAAGCCCGGTCTTCCAAGATTTTCTTTTCTTGGCATCAAATACAAGAAGCATCCTACCATTATATCTTCTCTTCACGCTTGCAAACTTATCTCGCAAGGATGTGAAGCTTTTCTTGCTTCAGTCATTATTACCGAATCTAAGGAAATTGTCATGGCAAACATTCCTATTGCAAGTGAATTCCCAGACGTGTTCCCATCTGAACTACCTAGTTTACTGCCCGAGAGGGAAGTAAACTTTACCATTGAGCTCATTCCAGGTGCAGCACCTGTTTCTATAGCTCCTTACAGGATGTCCCCCACAGAACTCAAAGAACTGAAAAGGCTGTTGCAGGAATTACTAGATAAAGGTTTTATCAGACCTAGAACATCCCCCTGGGGTGCACCTGTTCTATTTGTCAAGAAGAAGGATGGTTCTCTCAGGTTATGTATTGACTATCGGCGATTGAATCAACTTACAATCAAGAACAAATATCCATTGTCGCGTATTGACGGGCTCTTCGATCAGCTTTCGGGAGCAGAATATTTTTCTAAGATTGACCTCAGGTCAGGTTATCATCAGCTTAGAATCAAAGAAGGGACATTTATAAATCGGCTTTTCTAAGTCGTTATGGCCACTATGAATTCGTGGTGATGCCGTTCGGGTTAACTAATGCCCCAGCAGCATTTATGCAACTTATGAACAGTGTCTTCCAGCCATACCTGGATCAATTCATTGTCGTCTTCATCGATGATATCCTGATATACTCCAAGACAAAAGAAGAACATGAAGAACATCTAAGGATAGCTTTGCAAACACTTAGAGAACACAAGCTTTATGCCAAACTCAATAAGTGTGAATTCTGGCTCAAGGAAGTCTCATTCCTAGGCCACATTATTTCAAAAGAAGGTATTGCTGTAGATCCTTCTAAGGTAGAAGTTGTCAGGAATTGGAGTCGGCCAACGACTGTATCTGAAGTAAGAAGCTTTTTGGGTCTAGCTGGTTATTATAGGAGATTCATAAAGGACTTCTCAAAGATCGTCGTTCCTTTAACTAGACTTACTAGAAAAGAAAATCCTTTTGTCTGGTCGAAGGACTGTGAAAAGAGTTTTCAAAGTCTTAAGAATCATCTTACAACAGCTCCTGTTTTGTCACTACCACTGGAGGGTGGTGGATATGAAGTGTATACGGATGCGTCTGGAATTGGTTTAGGATGTGTCCTTATGCAGAATGGAAAGGTGATTTACTATTCTTCAAGACAATTGAAACGTCACGAAGAAAATTATCCTGTACATGATTTAGAATTGGCAGCGGTTATTTTCGCCTTGAAAATTTGGCGTCATTATCTTTATAGAGAAAAGTTTACGATCTACTAAGACCACAAGAGCTTGAAATATTTATTCTCTCAAAAAGAGCTTAACATGAGGCAAAGGAGGTGGTTAGAACATCTCAAGGACTTTGATTTTGCTATTCAATATCATCCTGGCAAGGCGAATGCTGTAGCAGATGCACTTAGTAGAAAACCAATGGGTATGTTATCAAGTCTCATGATTAGTGTAACTTTACCTTATTCCTCAATTTGCTCAGTTGAATCTAGATGTTGACATTAAGGAAGAAGATTATTTCATAGCGAATATCCGAGCTCAACCTACATTGATTGAGGATTTGGCCAAGTTACAAGAGGATGACCCAATTTTACTGGAAATTAAGGCCAATGTTGAACAAAGATCGGATTTTTCTATTTCTAATGATGGAAGATTGCTATTCAAGGGCCGAATGTGTATACCGGATCATGAAGATACAAAGAAATTGATCTTAGAAGAAGCACATAAATCAAAGTACACCATTCATCCAGGAGGTACAAAAATGTATCAGGATCTCAAAAGAAACTTTTGGTGGCCCAATATGAAGAGGGAAGTAGCTGACTTCGTGTCTCGGTGTCTTACTTGCCAACAAGTAAAAGCAGAACATTTCAGACCTGCAGGTAAATTACATCCCCTCAGTATTCCCGAATGGAAATGGGAGCGCATAGGAATGGATTTCATCATGGGATTACCTAAGACAAGGGGTGGACACGATGGCATATGGGTAATCATAGATTGATCGACTAAGTCTGCACATTTCATACCAATTAAGAGTCGATGGTCTGTGGATATTCTAGCAGCACTATACATAAAGGAAATTGTCAAATTACATGGTGTCCCCGTCACTATTATATCTGATAGGGATCCTCGATTCACATCACAGTTTTGGAAAGGTCTACAACATTCATTAGGGACTAGATTAAATTTCAGCACAGCCTTTCATCCGCAAATTGATGGTCAGACGGAAAGAACAAATCAAGGGGTAGAAGACATGCTCAGGGCTTGTGTCATTGATTTTGAAGGAAGTTGGCATGATCACTTGCCTCTGGTGGAATTTGCATATAACAACAGTTATCAAGCAAGCATACAAATGTCACCTTTCGAAGCTCTATATGGAAAAAGTTGTCGATCACCAATATGTTGGAATGAAATAGGGGAAAGGTAATTTCTAGGCCCCGATCTTATCAGAGATTCTACAGAGAAAATAAGACTCATCCAGGAAAGAATGAAGATGGCACAAGATCGGCAGAAATCTTATGCTGACAATCGAAGGCGCGACTTGGAGTTTCAAGTAAGAGAACATGTATATCTGAAGGTTTCTCCGGGTCGTGGTATTCGAAGATTTGGCATTAAAGGAAAGCTAACTCCAAGATTTATTGGCCCATTTGAAATTCTCGAGAGGATTGGTGAAGTGGCTTATAGATTGGCTTTACCATCACAATTGGCAGGAGTTCATGACGTATTTCACATCTCCATGTTGAAAAAGTATGTATATAATCTTGACCACATTATCACTTATGACAACATAGAGATTCAGAAAGACTTGGCATATGAACAAACACCAATAAAGATTCTGGAACGAGAAGTGCGTCAACTCAGAAATAAGGTCATTCCTATGGTTAAGATTCAATGGAAGAAAGCATGGCCTTATGAAGCAACATGGGAAATCGAATCAGCTATGAAGAAAAGATTTTCAGAATTATTTGACTGTAAGTACACTCTCCACAATCCATGTCTTGAATTTGGGGACCAAATTCTTCTAAGTGGGGGAGGGTGTAGTGCCCCAGAATTTTATATAAATAATTTTCTGGAATTTATAGAGGCCTAAATGTATTAATAAATGGATTCAGAGACTAAAAAGATATTATAAGGCCCAATTGTGTCAAGCAAATAACATAATTCATTTAAAAGAAGTCCAAAAGGTTTTAAGACTAGGCCCATTTAATTTGGCCCACATTCTAGAATGTTATTTAGCTTATTCATGTATTTTAAGGATAAATACTAATTATATAGATAATTATATGGATAAATGAATAAAAGAGTCTTAATAATTTGGAATTCTTGATGCAACGACTGTAACGGTCTATCGTAAGACCGCCACAGCCGTGTAATGCATCAGGGGTTGACTGTCACAGACTGCGAATTCCGTGAGTGGAAGAACTTACAAAAAGATTGGAACTTGATGTTCCTATCCACAAGAGACCCAATTGGAACAATGTATAAAGACCCTAAGGACTCTTAGAGATTAGGTTTTGATAGATTAAGGACTCTAAACTCGATCTAATCTTCAAACCCTAGCTAAAACCCTATAAATAGGGCTTAGTTCTGGACTGTGCGACCCTTACTTTTGGGACGTAAAGAATCAAGGTAAGGAGTCATTATCTCAGGTAAGTTCTTTAGAAATATTTGTTCACCATACTTTAGACTAACTCCTCTCTAAATTTCACATCTTTAGGTCAAGAGGTCATGGAGATAGAACCTAAAGAAGTCGCTGGAAAAGTCACAGAAGGAGGAGAACTAGGGCAAGATTCCCAACCCAATTCAGAAGCTACAGCTTAAGTTAAGAGGTAGGTTATCTCATGAATGGCGAAAACAACATTATAGGACTAAAAGCCCTCTTGTTTGATCAAATTCCATGCATGATAGATCATGAATTTCATGTTTTACTAATCCTATGCATTTTATGCATCCCTTAGCCCTAATTAGACATGTTAAAAGATATATCTTGTCTATTTCACTGATACCCATGCATGTAGTTAGCCTATACTTTGTTATCATGCCTAGAATAGACATGGTAATTGATTTACAGGCATGATATGAGTTGGTATCTTAGGTTTTATATCATTTTTTGTTAGCAGACTCTCTGACACATCACAGTAGGACCGTCACCTTCATGTAACGGCCTTACGATGAACCGTTACTGTCCCTGATTGCCTATTACTTTCTCTGTTGACTCTGACGCATCTATGCAGGAGCGTTACGTTACTGTAACGACTGTTCGATAGACCGTCACACTACAGTGACGCACCCCTTATAGACCATCAGAAGCCTTGTGTTCTGTCAACCCTAGACAGAATATAACTTGCCAATATTATTTATTGTTAAGCCTAGTTACCTAAGTTTTAACCTGATTATGTGATTTTGAGGTTTTTTGATTGTTCATGATAGGTATTGCATGATTTGGTGTCTTATTGTTATTTTAAGTTATGTTCATTTCATGAGCCAAATTCTATAGTTTTGTATTCTAAAGCATGACTCTTTTTAACGTTGTATTGACGGAGTTTCACCATGATTTTCACATCGATACATGTCTCTGTCAATAGAGTCATTTCTATAAGTACATGGCACATATTCCGGTATGTTGTCATTAGTTCACACTTTGCACTATAGGAACATATTCTTGGACTTGAGGACCTCTCTATTGGATATTCCTTCCAATGGACTAGAAAATCTTGTTTCAAGGCCTCCGTAATTCTCCGCGAGCCTGGAATTCCCACTAGGACGCCGAGTTGGTTGTACCCTTAAAGCCTATTAACTAGAATACATTATCGTTGTTTTCTGGATCTAGTAATATAACGGCCTTACATTGGACCGTCAGGCTCACGTAACGGCCCAATGCATGACCGTCACATTCTTCTGAGTCTAATTTATTGATCTGGACTCGGATCACTGTAACGGCCCACTACCGGCGCGTCACATTATGTAACGGCCCAATAGATGACCATCACACAGCTTGTATATGTTAACCCTAGGTTTGACCAAAGGGTTGATTTTCTAAGGTTCTAGATGGACTAATGATAGTCTAGAACTTACCATATTGATCAAGGGACTTAATATGATGAATGAAAAATAAAGAATATACTGTTATGCTGCATATTGATTTCCATAAGCATAGCATAGTCTAAGTCATTCTTGATCTCATATATTCAAATTGAAGCGTTCATTCATTGATTTTCATTATTTGGAATTGCTAGATTTTTGGCCATACTTTACTGTTACATGCGTGGAAGTAGCTTAATTTATACCTGAAGATGCGATCGAGCACTGATTGTGTTCAAGGGCGCTATGCTAGTCCCCTCGGCTGATTGCCGGAAACATACTAATTTATAAACCATGGGGTATGATGCTACTGGCGTCGCATTGCGCTGGGAGAACTATTTCTATAAATAAGTGAAGATCCACGACACGACATGACATTCTTGCTTGATATTCCACATAAATTCACTAACTATGTACTCAAAAGAGACTAGTGTGATGAATATGTGGCTTGCTCGTACATTCTTGTTATAATATTGCTCGTGAAAGGCCAAATATCCTGATCATGTTACATTCTTGCTAGTTCATTCTTGAAAATTCTATCTTACGTGGTTATCTTATTACTTTGGTTTAATCGCATGATTGATTCGCATTTGCATGATTTTACCTTGTTCTCTAGAGCGAAAATGTTCATTACTTTAATAATGCCTTCATGTTGATGCGAAGATACCTACTGGGCAAGTGTGCTCATTACCTATTTTCCAATATTTTTCAGGAGATGGAAGTGGTTCAGATTCAGATTCGGGCTATACTAGTGGCGGGTCCGGAAGTGAGTGAAAGTCTTGTAAAGCTATGAGTGAAGACTTAGGAAGTCCATAATGTTTAGATTGAGTCAATGTAATTTTCTTATTTCTTGAGTCTAGTAGAAAGAAAGGGGATTATTGTAAAGGAAATACTTTGATCATTTATGAAATAAAGTTGAAGTTGAATAAACTTGTGCAATTGCATTTATGTGTGTGATTGTCTCGCGCTCTGGTTATTCTTGCTTGCAAGAGGCTTACCCTGCCGGCTGTTCACGCTCCCCGAGTGAGTCTTCCGCTGTAATAAAGGCTCGGGGCGTGACACGCCACCACTCTCCCATGCTGCATCAACACAGCACCGAGACCTACCCCGGAAGCATCTGTACACACCACGAAACCACCCGAGATGGATGGCAACACCAAAACCGGAGCAGTAGTGAGCAATCTCTTCAGCTCCGTGAAGCTCCGCTCATACTCCTCCGTCCAGATGAACGGCACCTCCTTCCGCGTAAGTATGGTCATCGGGGCCGTAATACGAGAAAAATCTTGAATAAACCGCCGGTAATAACCTGCGAGCCCCAAGAAACTCCGAATCTCCGTGATAGAACTCGGCCTCGGCCACTGCACCACAGCCTCGACCTTGGCCGGGTCCACGAAAACACCATCACCAGAAATGACATGCCCCAGAAAGTGCACCTCTCGGAGCCAGAACTCACACTTGCTGTACTTGGCATACAACTGGTGATCGCGCAGGGTCTGCAACACCGCTCTTAAATGCGTCACATGCTCCTCAGCAGACCGCGAATACACAAGGATATCATCCACGAATACGACCACAAACAGGTCCAAGTACAGACGAAACACCCTATGCATCAAATCCATGAACGCTGCGGGGGCATTGGTGAGCCCGAACGGCATCACCAAGAACTCATAATGCCCATACCTCGACCGAAACGCTGTCTTCTCCACGTCCGACTCTCGGATCCGCAGTTGATAATAACCCGATCTCAAATCGATCCTCAAAAACACCCGGACCGACTGTAGCTGATCGAACATGTCATCAATCCGAGGCAACGGATACTTGTTCTTAACAGTCGCCTGGTTCAACTGACGGTAGTCGATGCACAGCCTCAAACTACCATCCTTCTTCTTCACAAATAACACCGGCGCACCCCCCGGGGAAAACCTAGGACGAATATATCCCTTGGCCAGCAACTCCTGCAACTGCGCCTTCAGCTCTCGCAACTCTGCAGGCGCCATCCGATAAGGGGCCTTCGACATAGGCGCCGTACCCAGCACCACCTTAATCACGAAATCAATCTCTCGCTGCGGTGGCAACCCTGGTAACTCCTTGGGAAAAGCATCAGGAAACTCGCACGCGATAGGAATGTCTTCTACCTCAGGACCCTGCCGCTCGACCAAAACCACAGATGCGAGAAAGCCTTGACAACCCGCATCAAGCAAACGACGCGCACGGATAGCCGAAATAACCAAGTGGGAAGAGGAAGACCGAATACCTTGAAAATAGAAGGTGGGTCCACGAAGCTATCAGAAGTAGACCTTCTTCGAGCCGTAATCCACCAAGGCATGATGAGCCTCAAGCCAATCCATGCCCAAAATCACATCGAAGTCCTAAAGCGGTAACGCGTAGAGTCTAGCTGGCAAGTGAAGTCCCACGATCAATGGTACCCAAGAGGGGGGGTGAATTGGGTATGTTAAAAAACTATGAAAACTAATTACAGATTTAAAAACACTCACACGGTAAGGGATACAAGCGCAAAGGGGTCAGTCGAAGAATGCCTTTAAAGCAAGCATCAACAGACTAAACCGGAGGTTCTTTGGTACCGGGCGGAGTTCAGGAATCCAAGGATTCTCTCACGCCAGATATTTTCCTTCTGATGAGACTAACCACATCAATCAGAGGATATCTTTCAATATACCACAAGATAACCGCAAACAGAATGATGAACGAAGATTCGAGCAAGCGTCCGAAGCACACACAATGCTAGCTAAGTAGAGCAGAATGGAGATAGAAGAGAGGGATCAAACCATACAAGGGACAACAAATTTAAGGTGGTTCGGATGCACCAACAGCAACCTACATCCACCCCTCACAAAGTGAGGAACTACACACTATCTTGTATAGGATTACAAGATCGACACCACACACACAAACACACGTGAAGGATGTAAAACCCTTACAACGATGCTCAACCACACACACACACACACAAAAAGAGAGACACTAAAAGATGTACACGCGAACACGGATCTATGAGGATACACACACAAGGGATTGCAAAAAGGCAAGAAGGCAAAAACCACTTTGAGCACAAATTAAGAATGAATAACAAGGAGTAAGAACACAAGACAGCTCCCCCTTAATGAGTGATGAAGATTCAGGATGCAGCTTCCTCTGATCTTGATCTACACTTGATTTGGATGAAGATTTGAACTTGAACACCTCTGATCTTTGATGAAGGATTCCCTCGGATCACTGTTCACGTGAATAGTGCAGGCAGTCTCCCCTTGTTCTATCACTTCAGCATTTTGGGTTCTCTTGCCCCTTGAAGGAGATCTTTTATAGATCTAGGAAGGGCCTGAGACAAGTCCCAGACCAGATCCCCAATTCACTCCTTGAAAGCTGGACTTAACCTTAAACAATTGGGGGAGAAAGACTCCACTCGAGCTTGGACAAACAAGTCAACAAAGGGGGCTTTCGAGGCTACCGGTTGACGGGAACCAGGGAGCCGGTCGACCTAAACCTGTAACAAATAGGATTTTTGATTCTGGCAAAACCGGTCGACCTGAACGCCTGGGGCGGTCGACCTAAAACCTGTAACCCGTTGATCTCTTGGGTTCTGGGAAAACCGATCGACCGGAAATCCGAGGGCGGTCGACCTAAACCTATAACAAGGAGAAAACTTCAATTCTGGAAAAATAGGTCGACCTATCTTTGAGAACTGGTCGACTGAAATGGTCCTGGCCTGCAGAGATGAGTTGTTAGCCCAGGAAGACATATCAAAACATAAATGTCATTAGATGAAAGATTGCTTCATGCATTACGGAGTTAAGGATTTAGATAACACAGTACAACTCCATGGGAAGACATTTATGCATTAGCCTCCTTTGCTCGTGCTTGAAATCAAAAACACAGATGACGATGAAATCATAACCCTGAGTTTTGTTATCATCAAAATCATTCGAGGAGACTCAACAATCTCCCCCTTTTTGATGATGACAAAACAAACAAAAACATGTCAGGGATGGATAGAGTTCTTCAAGCAGAAAAAGACAAAACAATCCAACCAGAATCATTCCAACCATTCATATGCGCTCGATGTTGGAGATGTAATAAAAGATAGGAGAAGTGATCAAAATAGATAACAATCAGCAAGTGCCTGGCATTGTTTCATAACAAGGTTGGAGTTACATGACAAGATGCAAATGCAAGGACACAAGACTCACAGAATGCAAACGAACATAGTGCCAAAAGACATACAACCAAACAGACACACAAGCACACAGCAGGCATAAAATAGATAGATAGACAAGGTGAAATAGCTACTTCTCCCCCTTTGACATCAACAAAAAGGGGAGTGGGATATAGAATTCGTGGACAGGAAAGACACAGTGGGGACACAGGGTCAGCTAAGAGGCAGGTGGATCAGGCGTCCCCTCAGCAGCATCATCACTCGAAGCACCGACGCCATCATGAGCAGGAGGAGCAGGAGGAGCTTCACGGTTAGCAGGAGGCAAGCGATCAGAAATGCCATGGAGAAGGTCATCATAATGAGACAACTATGAATGCATGTGAAGAAGTGATTGATTTGTAATGCGAAAAGCTTCACGGTTATCTTCATGACTGGCATAAAGGGTGGCCAAGTGGAGAGAGATATCATCCAGAGCAAGGAAAACACCGTCCATTCGTTCAGTCATAGTGCCCATGAATGTGTCCATCCGGTCAAGGGAGGAGTGAATCCGGGATTCCAAGCCTAAGACACGACCCTCAAGAGTCTCATAGTCCGCCCTAGTGGGAGGACCAACACCCGGAGTGGAGGACTCCCCTTGAAAAAATTGTGGAGGAGGTGGCATCTCATGGTCCGTAGCCTGCACGGGAGGCTGATCCTCCGCCTGAACTGCAGGGGGTGCATCCCCAAGGTCCGGCTGGTCCGGCTGTAACGGTGGAACTGCAGCTGGAGCAAGCTGTGCGACATATGTGGGAACATCTCTAGTAAGCTCACCATCATCACCCCAGTAGTATCCAAGATCGAAGAAAATCTTGTGTTCATTATAGATATCATCTTGTCAAACTTGGAGTGATCTTTCGTTTGTCAAGTCTATCCCAGCATAGATAAAAACACCCGTCAACTGTGTAGCATAGGGTAAGGACCGGCTCAAGTTGGTGCGGCAAGAACTAATCAAATGTGTCATGAGTCGACCCATATTCACTAAATTCGCATTCATGATATGGTAAAAGAGGAACTTATGGACTGTTGTGACTTCATTGCGACTGCCACTTTTAGGATAAAACACGGTGGTGATTATGTGATGTAGAATGCGCTGCAGCGGTGGGAAGTAGTTGGCGTTCAATTGAAGGTGATTGCTTACACCTTGAAAAAACTCACACCCTGTCATGAGGAAGAAAGTGTCTGGCATTTCATCATGCCCCCACGATATGTCGGAACCCTAGTCCGAGACTCCCAAAGCAAGTTGGAAAAGTTCAGGTGCAATATGTATCTCCATGGCCTGAACAAAAGTATACAACTCCCCATTTCTCTCAACCAGGTTGCCATAGAATTCCTGGACTAGGTTCGGATAGTACCTAGTATATCGGGATGCAAAGTCTATCCAGCCATCCTGAACGGCAAAGAGAGCAAATAAATCTGGTAAAAGCTCAGTCACCTCCTGAAAGTCAACCAGGCGAGGGTTGATGATGGGCCGAGGAGGCAGACGGACTGCTGGACGTGGTTCCGGTGCCCTCGGTGGATGAGCTGGGGCCTCCCTTCTTTGGCCGCTGGCTTCCCCTAGATTGGAACGCCGAGAACTCCGTCGGGGCGGCATCGTCGGCTAGAAATTCGGCTGTGAAGCCCTTCGAAGAGAAGGAGTTCGGCACGAGGTGTGTGGATGGACGAATGGAGCACTCTTGAATCCCTGGAAGATACTTCCCAAGCTCTGGAGTCAGGGAGAAAGGGTTGCGGCGGCACGGACGACAGTGAAGAATGCGTCCCAGAGGAATGACAGATCCACCGGAGGGAGTATGGATGGAGGAGGGATGGAGATTTAGGCTAGTGGAAGAGAGGGTGTGTGGTCTAGGGTTTAGAAAGGGTGTTGGAAGGAGGATAGGAGGGATAGAATGAGAAGAAAGGGGGTGAGGGCCCTTTAAAAAGAAGGGCGGTCGGATCCCGGTTGGGCCGGTTCACCGGTTTCGGTCGACCGGGACTGTGGGCCGGTCGACCGGAATGGTCGATTGCCCCCCAAAAGCTCAGAACAAGGAAAATGATAACCAGAAGATCTCCAAAGCTACTGCCTCAAGTGAACTCTTTGTACAAGAAGGTATAAAATCCCCCTTTTTTTATTTCCCTTTTTTTTATATATGTGGGAAAAAGGAGATGACTTCTAACGAATCAACTAATGAGGTTGGTCTGAAGACTCCCCCTCAGTTGCTGCCCAGTGACCCAAGGTCATTTGTCCACGTTTATTGTTCAAGGAGTAAAAGGTTCTAGAAATAATTCAAGGAGGGGTATATAAATATAAGAACATATACAATCATGCAGGTAGGAAAATATCATACGGGAAAGAATACACACACACAATAGGATGATGCATGACTCACTGACTACCCTCAAAGTTCCTGAAATGCATCACTCATTCTAATGCAGACTTAAAGGTGTATGCTCTCACCCTTGCACATGCCAAGTTCCCTTCTAATCTTGTTGAATTGCTCCTGGTTTAATGGCTTGGTGAAGATATCGGCCAGCTGGTTATGGGTATCAATAAAATGCAGCTCGAAAACACCCTTGCCTACATGATCTCTTAGGAAGTGATGACGAATGTCTATATGCTTGGTCCTAGAGTGTTGAACAGGATTTTTTGACAAGCTGATGGCACTAGTGTTGTCACATAAAATTGGAACACAGTTTATTACAACATCCAAATCAAGCAGTTGATTTTTGATCCAAAGTTCTTGGGCTCCACAACTTCCGGCGGCTACATACTCAGCCTCGGCCGTTGATAAGGCTACTGAATGTTGTTTCTTGGAGGCCCACGAAACTAGGCACCCGCCAAGAAATTGACAGTACCCACTAGTACTTTTCCGATCGATAATACAGCCAGCATAATCAACATCGGTATATGCAATCAAGTCATATGAACTGCCGATTGGAAACCACAAGCCAAAGTCTAGAGTGCCAATAAGATACCGAAAAATTCACTTAACAGCCATAAGATGGGATTCCTTTGGGCAAGATTGAAAACGAGCACATAGGCACACACTGTACTGAATATCTGGGCGGCATGCTGTTAAATATAGTAGTGATCCGATCATACCTCGGTATAGTGTGGGATCGACTAGTTTACCATTTTCATTTTTGTCTAACTTGGTGGTTGTGGCCATCGGAGTTGACATTGGTTTTGCTTTTGCCATCCCAAATTTCTTCAGCAACTCCATCGTGTATTTGGCTTGGTTTATGAAAATCCATTCGGACGTTTGCTTCACCTGCAGTCCAAGAAAGAATGTTAGTTCACCCATTAGACTCATTTCAAACTCGCCCTGCATCATTCTTGCAAAATCATCACACAGGCCGTTGTTAGTGGCTCCAAAAATTATGTCATCAACGTACACTTGAACCACCAATATTTCTTTACCTGATTTTTTAGTGAAGAGTGTTTGGTCAACATTACCTCTTTTGAATCCATTTTGAGTCAGGAATGAAGTGAGTCTTTCATACCATGCCCTTGGTGCCTGCTTAAGCACGTACAATGCCTTCCGGAGCTTGTACACATGTCGTGGGTGCTTTGAATCTTCAAATCCTGGAGGTTGTTCTACAAAAACATCCTCCTTGATGAACCCGTTAAGAAAAGTAGATTTAACATCCATCTGAAACAGTTTGAAGTTTAATGAGCATGCAAAAGACAGTAAAATACGAACTGCTTCTAGTCTAGCCATTGGGGCAAAAGACTCATCAAAATCAATTCCCATTTCCTGGCTGTATCCTTTGGCCACGAGCCGTGCCTTATTTCGGACGATCACACCTGTATCATTCAGTTTGTTTCTAAAGACCCACCGAGTCCCTATCACAGGTTGATATCTGGGACGGGGTACAAGTGTCCACACTTCGTTTCTCTCAAACTGATGCAGCTCTTCATGCATGGCTTGAATCTAGGATTCGTTTCGTAAGGCATCAACGATGTCTTTCGATTCTTCCTGTGAGATAAGAGCTATCAAATCTTCTTCTTCTACTTGCCTCAATGAAGCTCTGGTTCTTACTCCATCTTGAGGATTACCGATGACGTTCCCGGCCGGATGATCCTTTGAGAATGTAGAGGTGCTTGGAAGGTCGGGGTGCTGTACTTGCTGCTCCTGCAGCATCTTGATTGAAGGATCTTCGCTTTCTTCACCCCTGCTGGATACTTCTTCCTTAGGTTCATCTTCAGCCTTTGGTGTTCCAACAATTGTTGAGCTTTTAGAGACTTCTCCTGTATCCACAAGTTGGACAGATTGGTTTGTCAGTTTTGGTTCAGATTCGTCAAAAATTACATGAGGACTTTCTTCAACAACCAAAGTCCGTTTATTAAAAACTCGATAGGCTCTAGAATTCAATGCATAACCTAAAAATATTCCCTTGTCACTTTTCTCATCAAACTTCCCTAGATTAGACTTACCATTATTCAGAATGAAGCATGAGCATCCAAAAGGTTTGAGATGGGAAATATTTGGTTTCTTACCCTTATATAGCTCGTAGGGAGTTTTCTTTAGGATAGGCCTTACCATAGCCCTGTTGATGATGTAGCATGCCGTACTTACTGCCTCAGCCCAAAAGTATTTTGGTAAAGAGTTTTCACTTAACATGGTACGTGCCATGTCTATCAACGTTCTATTTTTCCTTTCTACAACTCCATTCTGTTGAGGCGTCCTTGGTGAAGAAAAGTTATGTGTGTACCCCTGCTCTTCGCAGAACTCAGTGAATTCTTGATTCTCAAACTCTCCACCGTGATCACTCTGAATGATAGTGATAGGATAACTTTTATCATTCTGAACTTTCCTGCAAAAAACTTGAAATTCCGTCACGGCATCATTTTTATTGGCTAAGAATAACACCCATGTAAATCTGGAATAGTCATCAACAATCACAAAACCATAAGACTTTCCTCCTATGCTGGAAGTCCTAGTTGGATCAAAAAGATCAAGATGTAACAATTCCAGAGGTCTAGCAGAGGATACAATATTCTTATTTTTAAAGGAGATTCGTGTTTGCTTGCCTTTTGCGCAAGCTTCACAGACTCGATCACTTTCAAACTTTAATTTGGGCAATCCGTTCACTAAATCATGTCTAGACAACTTGGAGATTACTCCAAAACTAGCATGACCCAATCTTCAGTGCCATAACTAAGCATTTTCATGATTGTTTGCTAACAGACACAAATCATCACAAGAAACATTATCAATATCAACAGTGTAGACATTGTTGTTTCTATTTCCAATGAATTTTATTTCCTGAGTGCTTTTGTTCATGACGATGCAGTGAGTTTCATCAAAAATAATTTTAAAGCCTTTATCGCACAGTTGGCTGATGCTTAGTAGGTTGTGATTTAGACCTTTCATCAAAAGTACATCTTTAATGAGAATTTCAGAATTCTTACCTATGTTTCCGATCCCGATGATCTTACCTTTGTCTTTGCCTCCAAAGACCACAGAGCCTCCATCCTTATCCTGCAATGATGAGAACACTTCCTTGTCCCCTGTCATATGCTTTGAACAACCGCTGTCTAGGTACCACTTGCTCCCCATAGCTTCAAGACATATCTACAAGAACAAAGATTCTCATGCAATTGTTTTTGGTACCCAAACTAGTTTGGGTCCATAAGAGTTAGTCTCATTCTGTGCATATCCTTTTTTGGCCCTAAAATTGTGATTTTTGGACAAGTTTTGCCTGACCCAACAGTTTGCAATGGTATGACCAAATCTATCACAGTGATAGCAGTTGACTGGAGCAAATTTCCTTTGAGGTTTTGGTGACTTGAATTGCATACGTTTGGATTGTGTATTGGAAGATGAGACGTGGTTGTTCTCATCCACAAATGATGTGGTAATCTTATGCTCAAAGGATTTTTTATTTTCAGGAGTGTATCCCAGACCTTCCTTTTGGAAGTTAGCTTTAACCCCCAACAAGTTGTCCAGGTTTTGTTTTCCTTTGACGAACCTAGTCAAAGTGGACTGGAGTTCAACCACTTCCTCACTCAAGATCCCATTTTTCTTCTCAAGTTCTGAATTTGCGAACCTCAGAATTTCTCCTTCCCTTTTTAATGTTTCACACATTTTTTCAATCTCAGCCAGTTTGCATGCCATCTCTTCTTTGGTTTTTTCACTGTCTGAAATGATTTGCAACATGTTTTCTTTTTCTTCGGTTAGCTCGAACCATTCTTGTTCCAAATTCTCAAATCTAGCGAAAATGTCCTCATCAACCCTTTTTTTAAATCTTTATTTTCAGACCTAATTTTTTTATATTTCAAGTAAAGTTTCTCATATTCGGATTCCCATTGTTCATTTGAAATGAGGTCAGAGTCAGAGTTTACCTCCGGAGATTCATCTCCGTGTGCCATAAGACATAGACTTCCCACCAGTTCTTGAATTTCCTCATCAGCTGGTTCATCTTCCTCATCGCTCCACGTAGCGACCATGGCCTTGGGTTTCTTGAAGATGTCCTTCTTGAATTTCTTTTTCAGATCTGGGCACTCACCTCTCATGTGCCCAGGCTTCTTGCATTCATAGCATATGATGCTGTTTGGTTTGCTCGACTCACCTTTGGGTTGAATAGGCTTCCTTTGCCCCTTCCTGAAATTTCCCTGAAAGTTCCTTTTCTTCTTTAGAAATCTTCTCACTTGTCGGGTGATCATTGCAAGTTCTTCTTCTTCGTTGCTTCCATCGCTGGTTTCTTCTTCTTGAGAGTCGTCATTGGGTTGATGAGCTTTCAATCTAATCACCTTTTTCTTCTTGATATCTTCTTCGGATGTCCTTTTCATATTTATCTCATAGGTCATGAGTGACCCTATGAGTTCATCGAGCGTGAGTGTGGACAGATTTTTTGAGTCTTCAATGACGGTAGCCTTTGTGTGCCACGCGGGTGAGGGATCTCAAGACTTTCCTCACGAGCTCAGAGTTGGTGTAATATTTCCCAAGGCTTTTGAGGCGATTTGTGATCTCAGTTAGCCTTGCGAGCATTTCTGAGATAGTTTCCTCCGACTTCATTTTGAACAGCTCGTAATCGCTTACGAGCAGATTGGCCTTCGTCTCTTTGACCTCCGAGGTTCCTTCATAAATGAGTCGCAGTTTGTCCCACATCTCTTTGGCTGAGCTGCACATTGATACACGAGAGAACTCATTAGGATGTATAGCACACTGCATAATATTCATGCCATTATAGTTAACAGTGCATTTCTTAATTTCTTCTGGGGTCCATTTTTCTTCATCAGCCCCGAGTTTGTAAGGACCCTTGTCCACAACTTTCCACACTTCGTACTCTTGAGCTCTCAAGAAGACATGCATTCTATTTTTCCAGTACGAGTAGTTCGAACCATCAAAAAAAGGAGGGCGGCTGATGGAGTGACCCTCAGGTATCATTCCCTTGTTAGCCATTGATCCGGATCTTACTCAAGATCGTTAGATCTGGAAGGAAAAAGAGCCTTAGCTCTGATACCAATTGAAGTCCCACGATCAATGGTACCCAAGAGGGGGGGTGAATTGGGTATGTTCAAAAACTATGAAAACTAATTACAGATTTAAAAACACTCACACGGTAAGGGATACAAGCGCAAAGGGGTCAGTCGAAGAATGCCTTTAAAGTAAGCATCAACAGACTAAACCAGAGGTTCTTTGGTACCGGGCGGAGTTCAGGAATCCAAGGATTCTCTCACGCCAGATATTTTCCTTCTGATGAGACTAACCACATCAATCAGAGGATATCTTTCAATATACCACAAGATAACCGCAAACAGAATGATGAACGAAGATTCGAGCAAGCGTCCGAAGCACACACAATGCTAGCTAAGTAGAGCAGAATGGAGATAGAAGAGAGGGATCAAACCATACATGGGACAACAAATTTAAGGTGGTTCGGATGCACCAACAGCAACCTACGTCCACCCCTCACAAAGTGGGGAACTACACACTATCTTATATAGGATTACAAGATCGACACCACACACACAAACACACGTGAAGGATGTAAAACCCTTACAAGGATGCTCAACCACACACACACACACACACAAAGAGAGACACTAAAAGATGTACACGCGAACACGGATCTATGAGGATCCACACACACAAGGGATTGCAAAAAGGCAAGAAGGCAAAAACCAGTTTGAGCACAAATTGAGAATGAATAACAAGGAGTAAGAACACAAGACAACTCCCCCTTAATGAGTGATGAAGATTCAGGATGCAGCTTCCTCTGATCTTGATCTACGCTTGATTTGGATGAAGATTTGAACTTGAACACCTCTGATCTTTGATGAAGGATTCCCTCGGATCACTGTTCACGTGAATAGTGCAGGCACTCTCCCCTTGTTCTATCACTTCAGCATTTTGGGTTCTCTTGCCCCTTGAAGGAGATCTTTTATAGATCTAGGAGGGGCCTGAGACAAGTCCCAGACCAGATCCCCAATTCACTCCTTGAAAGCTGGACTTAACCTTAAACAATTGGGGGAGAAAGACTCCACTCGAGCTTGGACAAACAAGTCAACAAAGGGGGCTTTCGAGGCTACCGGTTGACCGGAACCAGGAAGCCGGTCGACCTAAACCTGTAACAAATAGGATTTTTGATTCTGGCAAAACCGGTCGACCTGAACGCCAGGGGCGGTCGGCCTAAAACCTGTAACCCGTTGATCTCTTGGGTTCTGGGAAAATCGGTCGACCGGAAATCCGGGGGCGGTCGACCTAAACCTGTAACAAGGAGAAAACTTCAATTCTGGAAAAACAGGTCGACCTATCTTTGAGAACTGGTCGACTGAAATGGTCCTGGCCTGCAGAGATGAGTTGTTAGCCCAATAAGACATATCAAAACATAAATGTCATTAGATGAAAGATTGCTTCATGCATTACGGAGTTAAGGATTTAGATAACACAGTACAACTCCATGGGAAGACATTTATGCATTAGCCTCCTTTGCTCGTGCTTGAAATCAAAAACACGGATGACGATGAAATCATAACCTTGAGTTTTGTTATAATCTAAATCATTCGAGGAGACTCAACAGCAAGTTCCGCCCTTCCACCCACACAGGTACCTTCTCAAAGCAGTACGGGGTGATCATGAAGTCACCGATAGGCAACTCTACCGCCAAGTCACAAGACACCTCGGTCACTGGGTCCTCCACGCTCTGAGCAAAATCCTCCGAGACGAACGAATGGGAAGCACCTAAATCAAACAAAACACGAGCCGCACAACCCAAAATCGAAAGTGTACCTTCCACCAACTGTGACACCTCAGCCTCTGCCCTGGTCATGTGAGTCACTCTGCCTCGGGATCTCTGCCTCCCTACGGTAGCTGACCGTGACAACTGAGGAAACTGTCCCTGCTGCTGGTACTGCTGCTGCTGTGATGATGACTGCTAGGGATGAAACTGCTGCTGCTGCTGAAACTCGTACGGCTGGCTCGATCTCTACGGACAGTCACGTGCCATGTGCCCTGGCTGGTCGCACCTAAAGCAAATCACGGGCGTCGAACACCGTCTGCCTAGATGAGAACCACCGCACCTGGGACAACCGCCCCGAGAACTAGTCATCGAACCCTGGCGCTGAAAAGCCACTGGCTGCTGAACACTGCTCATCGACTCCTGCTTCGACTCCTTACGATCCCGATGCCTCTTACCAAAACCAGCTTCCTTAAGCAACTTCTTAAGCTTCGACTTGAAGGATGAACCTGGCGCAGGAGCCACAGACTACGTCGCCACTGATCCACCTACTGAGAGCTGGACGGTACTCTGCTGCTTCATCCCCATCGGTTGGCTGAAATCTGCCTGCTCCTGACTAGCACTGCCCTGCCCTCGAACCTTCTGCAAATGTCTCTCCAGTGCCGCTGCTGCCTTGCATGCCGCATCCAAAGTGGTCAAGCCTGACGCAAGAAGATGATGCCTCAACTCTAGCCTCAGGCCACCAACAAACTGATCGGTCTTGACCTCCTCATCTGCCATGATATGAGGAGCATAATGGCCCAACTCGATAAACCTGGCACAATACTGCATCACCGTCATGTCGCCTTGAGTCATCTCCATAAACTCACGCAACCTCTGCGACATGACAAAAGTCGGGCAGAAGGCACGCTCGAAAGCCGTGACGAACTCCTGCCAAGCAATCTGCCGAAGAGGACGAGATCGGAACACTGAACCCCACTCTGACGTCCACCAAGTACGGGCCGCTCCCTGAAGATGATGGGTAGCCAACGCCACCTGCTCCTCCTCTGGACACTCCATCATGCTGAAAATCCGCTGCACATCATCCAGCCACTCTCTGGCAACCTCAGGATCTGGCTGCCCATTGAAAGAAGGAGGCCGAAATAGCAAGAACTCCTTCAGCACACGGCCATGACCACCACGAGCCTGATCCTCACCAGCTTCGCCGCCCTGCTGCCGCTGGTCTCCCTGCTGCCGCTGAAACACATACTCAAACATGCCTCGGAAGAAATCGTCCCTCCCTGGAGCTCTCTCACCGCCAGCTACACCCTCAGAAACTGAGGCCCTGCGCTGCTCCTCTGGACCACCACTGGACTCTCCCTGCTGGGGACGAGCCCTCCTCCGTGGCGCCATAACACACCTAGCATCAAGAAAAACAACCGCATATCAATAAAACACACGACCCTAAGCCAGTCGTCGACTGTATAGGACATTCATGGACCTTCTGGACCACTACAATTCGTTTCAAGTTCTGATGTACCTCCACAACCTAGGCTCTGATACCAGCTGTGACGACCCGGGATCCGAGTACCGGAAAGGAACCGACGCTTCTCGAATCTCGGCCCGCCAACCCACGAGTCCGAAGACTCAGAAGGGTAGAAAGGAGTGGTGTGGGAGTACAAGAGAAGCTGAAACGACCACAGAGATAGCACAATGATCAAAATAAAATGCACAGCATAATATAAATAAAATAAACTACTACAAGGTCCACATAGTCTCATGTCCAAATAAAAGTACAGTCAACAGAAAGGAAAGTAAACCTACACGGGGCATCCCCCGGACTACAACTACACGGGGCATCCCCCGGCTCTGGCGGACTGGCGACTAACCCTGGCTAGAAGAACCACGCTGAAACTCGGCCGTGCCTCTCGTCGACCCCGCCTCACTTGAAAAGCAGGGGTGAGCCTCATTTCATTGGCCCAGTAGGGATCTCGCGAATCCCCACCTAGCACGGAAAACAAGGCACGAAGCAAGAAAGCAGCAAGCAACCCTACCTAACAAGAGCACGGTAGAACCAACAAGCTAAAGTAAATAAACGGAAAAGCTGTCTACTCTAACAATACCGTACTACTGAACCTCGGTCCAACAAAGCACAAGTCCACGCCTGCCAATGAACATGAGCTCTACCCACTAGAAGAACGACTGGATGCGTCCCCTGACGTCTTACACCGCGTCACAAGTGTCTAGCTACTACGCCCCGGGCGTGAGACTCAGACACGCAACAAGTACCACAACAAGGACTAGCTGGGGTCACGCTCGTCAGCGCGTGTCCTAAGCCCCCAACTACGTGTGCACACACAGACCATCTGCTCTAGGTCGGGTCCTCTAGCTGGTTTTCCCCCCCACCGGACTCTGGTGGCAAAGGCAAGGGGCCCTACGGTGACCAGCCTAAAAACCGCCTCTCACTGGGTCGCGCTCTCCACCACTCCCAGGTGGGTCCGCACACGCGTGCGCAGGAAGCTACGACTAGTGGACATGTCACTGGAAGTAAGGACTAACTCACGGAAACCACCGCCGAAGAAACGGGACTGCACGCGCACTCATAGTGCAGCACAGAGCCTAACGGTCCACCCCTGGGCCGTCACAGGCTGTGACGCGCCTATACTAGCGCATCACATGGCTCTGACGGTCCAGCCCTGGAGCACCACGAGCCAAAGGAGAGAACAGACTGTGACGCGCCCCATCTGGGCCGTCACAGGGTGTGACGCACCCACACTGGGCCGTCACAGGGCTGTGATGGTCCAGCCCGGGGTCGTCACGAGCAACGGTGAAAATAGACTGTGACGCGCCCCGCCCGGGCCGTCACAGCACCTGACGGCCCAACCTGGGCGCGTCTGGCTGGTTGGGTCCGCGTGCTCTGACGCGCCCACACCTGGGCGTTACAGGGCTGTGACACGCTGGGCCTGGTGCGTCACAGGCCCTAAGCCCCCAACGGTCAAAACCCAACGGTCAGAAAGCCAACGGTCAGAAGCCCTGACGGTCTGACCCAGGCGCGTCACAGCGCCCTGGCGGTCTATCGTGGGACCGTCACACCCACAGACCCCCAACGGCTAAAAATCAACGGTCAGAAACCCTGGCGGTCTAGCCCTGGTGCGTCACAGCACCTGGCGATCTATCGTGGGGCCGTCACGCCCACAGACCCCCAATGGCTAACCCAGGTGGTGTAACGCGCCTCCCTGGGTGCGTTACACTGTGTGACGGTCCCTGGAAGGATCGTCACACCCACCCGACGGCGAAACTGCGTGAAACGCCCAAAAATTCAAACCACGCCTCCATGCCTCCACCGGAGAGGGGAAAATCAAAGGGGAAGACCCCTGGGGACCCCTAGCATGCATCTAAGCCACCAAAATGTGAAATCACGGGCTAAATCCATAGATCAGGCGATCTCTCTCCAAAGCATGATTTTGCCCTAACCCGCTCAAAAACGCCCCCCTCGGCTCCCATTCGGCCTACAAATCGCGGGGGAGAACGAGATGAGAATAAGGATTTGTCCCCCTACCTCAATGGAGCGAAAGCTCCGTCGAATCGTTGCCGAAATCACGAATGAAGCTTTTAGACCCACGACCGCCCCGCCTCTCGCCGTGAAAAGAACACCACCGGGACCGCCTCACCGCCGCCGCCGCCGCCACGCTGTTGCCGGAGTGAGGGAGGCCGCATCTCGGTCTCCCGGGGAGGAAGCACGGTGCGCTGGGCAGAGGGCGCTCCAACGTTGAAGGAGGAAGAAGAAGAAGAAGAAGAAAAGAAAAAGAAAAGGGTTGGTATTTATAGAAAACCCAGAAAATCGGAAAAATCCCAAAAAATAGAAAAATACACCTCCTCGATCCTCGCGACACGTTGGTCGCAACAGTACCACACTTGCCTAGGTGAATGACCCGGTTCACCCGCAACGAGGTTCCGAAGGATCTGCCGAAACCCACACGCGGAAATCGGAAAACACACACGAAAAAGCCGCGGACACACTCCGGGCCTCCGAAACAACTCCGGATCGCGCCGATCTGAACACGAAAGATGTCCGAAACGAAATTTCAGAAACAATAGTGTCGGATACTCCAAGAACCAGATCCAGGACCCACGAAGAAGGATCCGAAAGATCCGGGACATTACACACGGGGCCCCCACCCCTCCTCCCATTGATCCACCTCACCCCTAGGGCCCATGTGGGGTCAGTCAACATGTCAATTGTGGGCTTCTAGAAGGGTGGGCCAAGTGGGGGGCAAGTGGACTTAGAAGTCAAGGTTGGCCACCAACCTTAACCCCTTAGTCAAGGGGGTGCCCCCCTCTCACTATCATCATTTTTATTTTTCTAAAATGTGTGTTAGAACTAATTAGTTCTATCCTTTTTTTATTCCCCCAAACCCTAGATCTAGGGGTAATTTGAGTCTTTTGGCATTTCATATAAATGCCTTGTATTTCCCATTTATGAGGAATTAATGCATAAGAAATCTGGAATTTCCTTGGAGCAAGGCTGGTGCGCCCCTCTCCCTCTCTCCTCTCTCCCCCTTCAGCAGCTAGGAAGGTTGCCTTCTGAGGTGGGAAGCCTCACATATCAGTTCCGGTGATCGCCGCCGCCGCCATCGCACCACCACGGTTGCCGCCGGTGTTCTGTCCACCCAGGACAGAGGTTCCTTCCATGAATTTCTACTTTCAGCCACGGATTCTTCTTGAGCTGGGATTTTTAGAGTGTGTTCCACAGGTTCCCTCCATGTTCTACAAACTTTGGGTCGGCCTCTAGTCTTCGAAATCCATTTTTTTATTTTCGTCCAACGTTTCCCTCCAGATCTGTCTGTTTTCAGTCTTGATTCCCACCCGCCCTGAGTTTCCAATTTTGGACCACTCTTTGATTTTTACAGGAGCTCCCAAATTTACTGGGAGTTCTATCCACAAACCCCTCCATCCATGAATTTTCATGGAATTTCTAAATGCCATCTCATATTTTCTAAAAATCCTTTTCAGATCCCTCCACAGTTTTGTCTGCGAGTGTTTAGATCCGACCCCCAGTCAGTATAAAATCCCTAACAAATCGAAACCTCCACCAATCCCTTCATAAGAATTATTACCGTTTTCCTCTCTTTACCCTCCACAACTTTCCTGAAGAGATTGAGGTCTGAATCGGAGGTCTACCCTACGGTCAATGGCAGTTCTCAGGAAACTGCCCTGCTGTTCTGAGATTTCAGGAACTGTCCAACAGAAACTTCAAAAATAGTTTAAGGCCAGATCCGTGCAGATCCAATTCATCTCTCTAGTCCTAGATTGAAGGACTTCGAAAGCGCTTTCCAACGGTACCTCTTGTGCTTCGATCCGATATCAGGATTGATCGCAGCAGCCGATCTCGTCGGAGCGTGCGCTGAAAAATAGAAGCATCAGTCCGTGGGCAGCAACTCCAACGCTTGGTGATCGGAGCCGATCGGCCTCCGACCGGTGTTTCCAGCAGACCGCCATTCCGGGAGACGTGCCACCAGGGGTCTCCATCACAGCGGGACCCACCCCATCAGACCCGAAGGACATAGCTGCTCATGGGCCCCACGGACCCGTAGATCGCGCTGTCCGGACAGCACCACAAACGCGGGTTCGGCACCGCCGGGTGACATCAAGATGCTGCCCGTCAACCCAATTGTCGTGACTCCTGGGCCCCATATGTGACCTGTTACCTCCCTGCGTGGAGTGGGTCAAATTATTGTACTGCTGTAAAAAGTGTTTAACCAGGAGTCCGTGATTGGCCGGGGTTGTCTTCCCCACGCCGGGAGCGTGGAGGTAATGGTCTTAACTCCTTGGCATTTCATTTGCTTGGCTAGTATATGATCGTATGACGCTGCGAGCGTGATAGGAACTAGCCCGTGAGTCCATGTCACCGCTGCGAGTGTGAGAGTGACCCGTCCCGTGGCTCGATCCGAGTCCGGAAGTGAGTCGACTACCTTGAACTCTGCAGGTTCCTCAACCGTGTACGATCCGCGTTTCCCTCGCTTGGGACGACGAGTGAGCTTGCGTTTCTATTAGCGACGTATAGCTCATAGGAGCTCCTAGTGTCGGGCCGAAGTCTCTCCAATTTGTGTGTTGCTGGTCGCATCCGCATTTAGAGTCCCTGGTCCGCATCACTTAGAGTCGGTCCCCGTGTTAGTCCCGCATCAGTTTGGTATCAGAGCGAGTTGAGTCTAGGGTAGTCATTGCATAAGTCTTGCATGCATCATGGTCTAGGTCGAGTCGAGGATCATCATTATTTTCAAAACAAAAAAAGTGTTTTAAAATTTTCATTTCATCCCGATAATTCGGTATATTAAAAGGTGTTGTCCGAACGTTAGGCTACGCCTATCGGGAAGACCGCACACTTGCGTGAGTGATTTTCGGATCGATTAACTCTGCCACATACAGGATATTGGTTTATGTCTAGGTGCATTAGTTGGTGTTTGCATTAGTCTGTGTCTCCTAGTGTGTGTGTCTTTACATGCCCACCAGTCAAGGTACTCAATACTCCCCACCACCACCTATGGCGGATTCCCGGGCCCGTAGCTCCGATGAGTCCTCGACGGCCGAGATGTTCCGAGCCATTATGGAACGTCTTGACATGCGTATGGATGGCCTCAATACGCGTCTAGATGGAGTAGGGACGCGTATAGAAGGGCGGATGAAAGCCCTCGAGGATCGGGTCAAAGCTTCGGACCAGTCCATCCAGGGTCTTGTTGGGAGGATAGCCGTCCTTGAGAGGGCCCCAGCGGCGGCACAACCCGCGCCGACCAATGGTCAACAAGAGTCGGTTCAGCAACCTGCTGCACCAAGGGCTCAGGCGGTGGATGTTGGGAGGCAACAGGTGCAGGAGGTGGCTGACTATGCATCTGATAATGATCAAGGGGGATATGGTCGTCGGAATCAACGACGGAATCGTGATGACGATGCTGACGACCTCATTCTTAGGTGCGTGCTGATCACGCGAAAGTTCGTCGTTTAAAACACGCGTATCAATCTTAAAAATTCTAACTCGCACTAGATGAAAGAAAGACACAATATGGTGGCGAGAAGGGTCGAATCCACAGGGAAGAAGAGATTTTTTAGAGTTAAAAACTTTGGAGTCCTTTGAAAAAACACGTGTTGATTTGTTTTGCTTAAAGAAAATAGTGAAATGAAGAACAAACCAAACACTTAATTAAAAACACCTATGATTATACGCCTATGCTATAGAAATTAATTGCATGAAGTGAAAAGAAGAGATAGAAGAAGGAGGTAGAGAGAGAAGAAGATCAAGAACTAGATCAAAAGAACAACTCTCTTCATTAACTTAAAAGAAAGAGTACATGAAGTGCAAGACAAGCTTATAACAAAGAGGTGATAAGATTACAATAAAGTAAAATAACACAAAAGTAATAACAACAAGAGGAGCCTGGAGTTTGGAGATGGTAGCAGCAATGGTGATGACGGCACCGTCCTCTCTTGGCCTTGGATCTCACGAACCACCTCGCATAAGATGTCGTCTACGCCGGGAGGAAGTCACCTTCGTCGTTGAAGCCGCTCTTGGAGGAGAATGACTTTGAAACCAAGATGAATTAGGGGATGCAGAAGAAGAAGAAGTTGAAGAGGAGGGAGAGGGGAAGAACTTTGATGAATAACTCAGATAGCAAAGAAGAGTAGAAGGGCTTCAAAATGGAGAAATAACAAAAGCTAGCACCTCGGATGAACAGTAAAATCACAGGACATCAAGTTCAAAAATGGGAAATAACTTCCAAACCAGAAAGAATTAGAAGATGATGTAGAAGAAGAAGTTGTAGAAAACTTAAAAATAAAGAACCTTCATGAAGATAGTAAGAGAAGAAAATGAGTAGAAGATGGAGAAATATGGGGAAGAACAGAGAGAAACACTGGTTCGCAGATGAACAGGATAGCACAGTGAAAAATACGATATAGCTTGAAAATCAGAAGGAATTGGAAGATGGTACAGAAAAAGAAATTGTAGAGGACTTAAAAACAAAGAACTTATATGAAGACAATAAGAGGAGAATAGGGATGGAAGGGGGAGAAATCGGTGACCCAAGATGTGAGAGGAAGAGGGTGAAAATTGCCAAAAGAAGAACTCCCCTTCTCCTCCTTGCCATGGGCTATTTATAGGGAAAGTTGGGTAGATAGAGGGTGGAGATTATATCAAAAGGAGATGGATGGCTGAGATTCAAATGGAATATGATGCGTGGGGAAGAGAAAAAGTAGGTGGGCACCCCCTTTCTTGGACTTTAGGCACCCCATTTCCCAAGGCTCATCATGTCTCTCCTTTATTTCAAACTTTGAATGTCATTTTCCTCCTTTTCAAACTTAAACTTTGAATTCCTTCTTTTCAAACTTTGAATTCAAAATTTTGAACTTTCTTTTCCCTCCAACCAAAATATTTTGAATTCTTTATTTGACTTGGTCAAAGTGGTGATGACAGTTTTTCCCCCGGCTTCTTTTGCAATTACCTTCGGTGTCCTGCACACATATAATTATGATTTAGTCCATAAAAATTACCATAATGTGCACATGAATCACAATTGCTCACAATTATGCAATGGAGAATTAATGTTCATGACTCTCAACTCCATTTTATTAAATAAAATCACCAAATTAATTAATTTGCGTGAATGGTCCCATTTACATGCGAAGTTGAGAGTAACGATATATGATGCATAATTGTCTAATTATATGCACATAAAATAGTACATATGTAATGAATTATCATAGAAAATGGACACTTATCACATCCCCCTACTTGAACATTGCTAGTCCCTTAGCAATGTAAACAATTATAGATTTAGGACTAGCAAAGACTCATGTGTGAGAGTTCATGGTAAGAACATTATGCACAATAATTTAGACTTTGGAGTATCACAAGTTCAAGTAGTATGTATTCGGAATAAATTTCATCAGTCCATGTGTTTAGACCTTTCCTCAAGATACACTCAAAATTAAATATCTCTTTGTGTATGAGTGATATAACTTGACTAGTGATTACCCAACAATCTAGATGAATGAGTCTTCTACCTTTCACTTTAAGATGATTTTCAATTCTGCCCACATCTCGAATTAAGCTCTCGAATTACAGGTAGCTTCACTCTGCCTATTTATTCTTTCCCTTTTTTTCTTTTTTCTTTTTTTTTTTACACATGGTGCTGCACATCCCTTCGCCGTTTGACGCGAACCTCAACTCTTGCCTTAAGAGAAGTAGGCCCGGTTACTAAGTTTAGGGGCATTTTCCATATTTTTTTTTGACAGGTAGCTTTTTCCTCACGATTACTTTCGACGAATGGGCATAATATCAATCATCACCTAAGTGTCAAGAAAAATTCCCATCATCCTAATGTTTGTCATCCACTAATCTTGTTATTGTGTAATTGTGTGCAAGTTCAATAGAATTTTCAGGTGTATTCTGAGGAAAAGACTAAAGACATAACCAATTAATTCACCCCTTTAACTTGCTACTCTCATAAGTAAGACTCTAAGTCTTGTCATTCTAAAAAAATTTCTCATCATGAAGTATGAACATGAAGCACTTATTAGGGGCGTGATGAAAGGTTGCAAGCATTTTAAGAAAATTGGAGCTCAAGCTACCCTCTCAACGTAAGTGACATTGTCCTCAATGGCATGAGTAAATTCATGAAAAATGGTGGGAAGGATAGATGCAACCTGAGAAAGATGCGTCATCTGTAAAGAAATACTGCTCCATGCTCCATGCTCCTTAAACAAAAGAAGAAAATCAATCAAACATGTTTTTTTTTGAGAGAAAAAAAAAGAAAAATTGGGTTGCCTCCCAACGAGCGCTAAAGTTTACATCTTCAGCCAGACACAATAGAGCTCACAATGGGTCCCTCAGCCTAATAGAGTCTACCTGTAGTATTGGAAGATGCTCAATGTAAGGTTTTAAACGTTGACCATTAACAGTGAAAGTTTGACCCGTGTTAGGATCGATAATTGTTACTGCACCATGGTCAAATATTTTAATTACCACATATGGACCATCCCATCGGGATTTCAATTTGCTAGGGAATAATCGTAGCCTAGAGTTAAAAAGCCAGACCTTTTGGTTGATTTGAAAAGTTTTGCGTGAAATGTGTTTATCATGGAATGCTTTTGTCTGGGCTTTATAAATCCTAGAGTTCTCATAGGCTTCATTGCGAAGTTCCTCTAACTCATTCAGTTGAAGGGCTCTATGGGAACTAGCATGTGCTAAATCAAGATTGAATTGTTTGATTGCCCAATAGGGCCTATGTTCCAATTCGACTAGTAAATGACATGGCTTTCCAAAAATAAGCCTATAAGGGGACATGCCAATGGGAGTTTTGTAGGCGGTCCGATAGGCCCATAAAGCATCATCTAATCTTTCTGACCAATCTTTCCTATCGGGCCGGACAGACTTTTGCAAAATGTTCTTGATCTCCCTATTAGAAACCTCCACCTGGCCACTAGTCTGGGGATGATAGGGGGTAGCAATCTTATGTGTTATCCCATACTTCCAAAGCAAAGCCCGGAATTGAGAATGGATGAAATGTGAACCCCCATCACTAATGATAGTCCTGGGACACCCAAATCGAGAGAAAATGTTCTTGCGAACAAATTTCATGATGATTTTGTGATCATTAGTCCTTGTGGCTATAGCTTCTATCCACTTAGACACGTAATCCACCGCCACCAAAATGTACTCATGACCAAAAGATGGTGGAAACGGTCCCATGAAGTCAATTCCCCATACATCAAAAATTTTCACAACCAGGATAGGGTTTAAAGGCATCATGTCCCTGCGTGACATGTTTCCCATAGCCTGACAGCTCTCACAAGATTTGCAAAATTCGAATGCATCTTTGAATACAGTGGGCCAGTAGAACCCACTCTGCAAAATCTTGGCTGCCGTTTTCTTACTTGAAAAATGCCCCCCACAAGTTAAGGTGTGGCAAAATGTCAGAATGCTTTGTTGCTCACCTTCAGGGACACACCTCCGAATGATTTGGTCTGGTCCTGAATGGAATAGCTCAGGGTCTTCCTAAAAGAAGTATTTGAGCTTAGCAAAGAAGCGATCTTTTTCTTGTTTGGACCAACATTCAGGAATTTTTTTCACGGCTAAGTAATTGACAATGTGTGCATACCATGGGGGTGGAATGTGAGATACACTAAGGAGGTGCTCATCTAGAAATGAGTCCTGTAAGGGTGTGGTGTCTGATGTGATAATTCGGGACAAGTGATCTGCAATAACATTTAAACTTTCTTTTTTATCCCGAATTTCTAAATCAAATTCTTGTAATAAAAGGATCCATCTAATCAACCTTGGTTTGGCATCTTTTTTAGACAGCAGGTGTCTGAGAGCTGAGTGGTCAGAGAACACAATGACTTTGGCCCCTAGCAGATAGGACCGAAACTTTTTAAGGGCAAAGACAACAGCAAGTAACTCCTTTTCTGTTGTGGTGTACCTAAGTTGGGCATCAGCGAGTGTACGACTCGCATAGTAAATCACCACAGACTTTTTATCTACCCTTTGTCCCAAAACAGCACCTAAAGCATAATTCGAGGCATCACACATAATTTCAAAAGGTAATGACCAATTAGGAGTTTGCAAGATTGGGGCATTGGTCAATGCCATTTTCAATGATTCGAAAGCCTCAAGACATGATTGGTCAAGATGGAATGGGACTTCCTTAGCCAGCAGATTAGTGAGAGGTCTAGCAACTTTGGAGAAATCTTGAATAAATCGGCGATAGAAGCCGACATGACCTAGAAAGGAACAGATTTGTTTCACTGAGATGTGTGGTGGTAGTTTGGCAATAAGCTCAACCTTGGCTTTATCCACCTCAATTCCTCTTGCTGACACTATATGCCCCAGAACGATGCCCTCTTTAACCATGAAATGACTCTTTTCCCAACTGAGGACAAGATTAGTGTCTATGCATCTCTTCATGACTTTGGCTAAGTGGTCTAGACAGGAATCAAATGTGTCCCCAAAAATGGAGAAATCGTCCATGAAAACCTCTAAAAAGTTACCCACCATGTCAGAAAAAATAGCTAACTGCATCTTTGAAATGTGGCGGGAGCATTACATAGTCCAAAGGGCATTCTTCGAAAAGCAAAGGTTCCGTAGGGACAGGTAAATGTGGTTTTTTCCTGATCCTCTGGGTAGATAGCCACCTGATTGTATCCAGAATACCCATCCAAAAATAGAAGTATTTTTGCCCTGCTAATTTTTCCAAAATTTGGTTAATGAATGGGAGGGGAAAATGGTCCTTCTTTGTCATGGAGTTGAGCTTCCTATAATTAATGCAGACCCTCCATCCCGTGGTTAACCTAGTAGGTATCAACTCCTCTTGATCATTGGTGATCACAGTCAGTCCTGATTTCTTTGGGACTATTTGTGTTGGACTGACCCACTGACTATCAGAAATTGGGTAGATGATTCCGGCATCTAACCACTTGACCACCTTATTTTTGACCACCTCCTTCATGTGTGGATTTAATCTCCTATGCATATCTCTACTCGATTTTGCATTCTCCTCCATATAAATATGGTGCTGACAAATGGATGGACTAATCCCTTTAAGATCAGCGACAGACCAACCTATAGCCCCCTTATGAGGTTTAAGGACCTCAACTAGTTTCTCCTCATGGTTAGGTTCAAGGTCACTTGCTATGATGACTGGCAAGGTTTGGTATGGGCCTAGGAATGCATACTTAAGGGAGGCTGGCAATGGTTTTAGTTCAACCTGAGGAGGGGATTGCAAAGAGGGTAGAGCTAGTTCAGATTTAAGCTGAGGTAAAGGTTCAACTGGGGGCCATGTCCTAAGTTGAGTTGACAAGATGTCAACTTCCTCTCTCATTCCAGTCCTACTGTCCCTTTCAATCTCCAATAATTCCTCAATGGTGTCAACAGCATAGCAATCTCCTTTTTGATCATGAAATTTAGATGCCTTAAAAATGTTGATGTTGACTTTCTGATCCCCAAAAGATATGTCCATAATTCCTGAAGCACAGTCTATATTAGCCCTAGCCGTGGCTAAAAATGGTCTACCTAAAATGATAGGAGTATACTTGATTTCTTGGGGAGAAACCATGTCCAAAATAAGAAAGTCAGCAGGGAAGTAGCACTCATTCACTTTAACAATGACATCCTCAATAAGGCCCTTTGGAGTCTTGATTGATCTATCGGCGAGCTGGAGAATAATGGGAGTAGGCTTGAGCTCACCTGATGCGGGACGAGACACGGACACGACAAGCTCGCGATCGTCCCTAAATGAGGGAAGCGTCGGATGTGCGCGGTTGAGAAACCGGCTGTGAGCTAGGGTGGTCGGCTCTCACTTGTGCCCGGATCGGGTCACGGGACGGTCTCGCACTCTCTCGCAGCAGCAGTGATATGAAAATAAAGCGAGCTAGATATCCATACACATTCTCTCTAGCAGCGGCATAAACAAGCATATATAGAAATAAGCGAAATGCCAAGCAAGGAGCGAATACGATACCTCCACGCGCTCGGCGTGGGGACGACGGACCCGGCCGATATCGTACTCCCGGGACAGTTATTATATAAAGATTACAGCAATGATGTAAAGCCCACTCCACGCAGGGAGGTAACGGGTGACACGAAGGAGCCCGGGAGGACCGATTTCAGGTTGACGGGCGGCTTTCCGCGTAGGTTCGGCAGCACCCGAACTAGTGACGGTGGGGCTCACGTGCTGTCCGGAGGGGCCGTGTGGGACCCGGTGTCACCGCTGTGGTGGGGGACACTGATGGAAGCGATCCCCGGGCTGGCGGCACGCTGGAACGACGATCGGAGGCCGGGCGGCTCCGGCCGGTGCCCGTCGGGAAAACTTCCCACGGATCTGCAGCTTCTGGTTTTCAGCGCGCTGTCCGGCGAGAACGGACGCTGCGATCAGCTCCGATGTCGGATTGACACGAAATTAGCGCCGTTGGAAAGCTGACTCGAAGTACTTCAATGTAGGCCTATAGATCTGGCCTGGATCTTCGCTTATCTGGACTTAATGAATTTCCAAATCTCTGTTGCTCAGGGGCTGAACACTCAGATCTACAGAGCTGATCTCTGATAACTGCCGTTGACCGCTAGGAAGACCTTAGATTCAGACTTCGACTTCTTCATGAAAGTTGTAGGATTTTGAGTTGGAAAGATGGAAAAATTGGTGTGGACACGTTTGGATGTGCCTATGAATTTCTATGATTTGTTTACGGGAAGAAGGTCGGATCTGGGATCTGGCTGGAAGTACTGTAGCTCTGGTAGAACATGAATTGTGAAAAATAGGTAAAAGACTCAAAAAAATTTAATAAAAATTGTGGTGGTAGGGAAAAATGGACATAAACCCCAGTTAAATTGGGAGGTAAAAAACAAATCAAAAAGGAGGTCGAATGGGAAGTACTCAGTGGTACTGTCACTGTAGATAGAGACAGATCTGATCTGAGTTTGGGGAATGAACGAAGAGGAAACACTATGAAACGGGGGAAATTGGACCTGAAGTTTTTTGTGGAGAAGGGGATATAAGATAGGAACTAACTCTCAAAATTTCAAGTCGATTGGAACTCGTGGATGGCTTGAGGAATTTTTGAGCTGCACCTCTGTCCAGCAGGACAGAACACCGAAGACGATCCCGTGGCGGCTCGAAGGCGGCACGAACGGCGGCGGCGGCACCGACGATCACCGGAGGTGGGGGAAAGGTGATACCACTCTAGAATGGAGGTTTGGGAAGAGAGAAACCAGAGGGAGAGGAGCTGGGGGCGCAGCTAGCTTCACAATTTCACCAAAATTTTCTGATTTTCATTCAATTTCTCATGAAAAATACAACATTATATATGATGCCAACCTAATTCAACCTCAACCCTTGGATCTAGGGGTGTGGATTGAAGGGCTAGGATGAGGTATGACCAACCATAAAATACAATATTTAAAGGAAGCCAATTCCTAATTTTTACAACATGTGGTCAAAGAAAGGAAGGAAAGAAAAAAAAAACTAAACAACCTAGCCTAATGGAGCCAAAAGAGGGGGCGCCCCCCTTCATGGGCCAAGGGCCTTTCATGGGCCATGAACCATCCACAAGCCCATGCTAGACTTGGACCCTTCCCACTTAGTTAGCCCATGAGGGAGTGTAACCCAATTTGGGCCTTAAGTGCATTATTGACCCATTAGACACCTAATGACCCAATATGGCATAAGCTCCTTAATGGACTCTACTAATGGCAACCTAGCCATGGACTCTACATTACAAATGGCCCATTGGCTTGATATAAGCCTTACAAGGAGCCCAAATGAAAGAAATTACACAATTACAATCTCATACAAGCCATAACACACAAATACACTTCACCCGTGTATGGAAATCGCCTTTGATGCCCCATCAATTCTCCCCGGGTGGGAGGAACTCGACCCCGTCGAGTAGGGGTATGGCTGCTCCTGTACTCCGGCGGATCTGTCACCGTGCCACGTAGCGCGGGTATGCTCCACTCCAAGTGATCGTCACCTGCTCATTCCATATATACTCGATATGCGAACTGCTATGGGCTAAAGGTGGTCACTCCGAAGGGGCACTCTCAAAGGAAGGAAACAGCTCGAAGACTCACTAGGAATCACCGCTGAGTCCCTATAGGTGACTGATCCGGGTATAGAAGTAAAACCGATCCCATACTCATCAAGTGAATCGACTCGCTTCACACTCATAAGAGAACGACAACGAGCTTGCACAAGACACATGCAGACTCACCATGCACGGACACACGAATGCAAACCATGCAAACAACTGACTCAAAACACACCACACAAACAAACCACACAAAGAAAGCACACTGACTCATGCACGACTCTAGACTAAGGTGGTAGCATCAAACCCACTAGGTGGCGACATCCTGGGCGGCCGAAGGGTCGCCCAGCTCTTCCCCCATGGCATAGTATTCATCGGCCAGTGCCTCATCGGCCTCGTAATCGACATGCTCAAGCTCGGGAGGTGCGGATCCTCCAACACCTAAGGCTAGGGTGGTGCGAGCGGGACACCACTAGCAATGTGGCCATACCCGTGACAGTGGAAACACTGTATTCGCGATCGACTACTCTCCCTGATAAGAGGGGCCTTACCCTTATCATCCCGCCGGGTAGGGGGTGTAGGCAACAATGGGGGAGGTGTAGGTGCCTTGGACAAGAGTGGAGGGGGTGCCGGTGCCAGAGGACGGGCTATAGGAGCTGGGGGACAGGCAAAGGGTGCCGGTGGTTGGGGTGGAGGTAGATCCCGTGGTGGGGGAGGTCGAGGTCTAGGAGCAAAGTGCTCCTGACGGGCGGGCTCCTGTGGACGCGCCATGGGTCCCCTCGGGTATGAACCTAAGGAGCCATGTGTGTCACTACGGGGAGGAGCGGGGATCCACCGGGGAATAGACTCGAACTCTCCCTCGAATTGCTCCATCTCGAGAGCAACTTGATAAGCATCCTCCAGCTTGTCCACCTTGCGGCGGAGAAGCTCATACCGTAGGTGTGGGCGTAGACCACGCCGAAACCGAGAGACGGTAAGGGAATCCTCCTCCGTGGCATCACATCGCAAGTAGTATTCATCAAATTCGGCAATGTAATCCGAGACGGACTGGTCTCCTTGGATGAGACTTTGCCACCTCTCTATAAGACGCTGGCGGTAGGAGGTGGGGAGGTACTTCTTCCTAAGCTTCTCCCTCATCTCGGTCCACGTATCAATCGGGGGTTCTTGACGATGAAACAATAGGTTCTCCATGTTCCTCCAATAGGTTTGTGCTTGGCCTAAAAGTTTCATCCTGGCGTATTTGACTTTTCGTTGGTCCGACATCTCGAACCACTCAAAATATCGGTCCATACCAGCCTCCCAATCAAGATAGACCTTTGGGTCTAAGGACCCGTCAAAGGTGGGAGGGTTGACCCGAATGGTCCGAATGGCCCGTTCATCCATGTCTTGGTCGTGGGTACGCCGAGTAGGGTGGTGATCATGACCATGTCCCCGTTGCTCATTATCGGACCCGTAGTCATGCACCTCGGGGGCTTCGCGCCTCCTAATAGGTACCCCTTGAACCCTTGGAGTCGCGGGTTGGTGATCCGGCTCCGGTTGACCTTGGGTAGGTGGGATGGGTGCCTGGGCTGGTCTTTTCTCTAGTGCGACAACTCTCCCGACCAATCCTTGAACGGACTGGTTCGACCCGGCGGCCCTATCCTCTACGGCTTTCATCCTCTCTTCTAGGCGGGTGCCTAGACTGTTCACTCGGGTGCTCACTCCTTCCATCCTATCCATTCGGGTACTTAAATCACCCATTTGTGTGTCAAACCCATCAAGACGTGTATGCAATCCTTGCACTTGTCCCATAAGATTTTGGAACATTTCGAGCACAGCTGACGCATCGAGACTAGTGGCTCGGGGATCCGCCATAGGTGGGGGTGGGGGTGAGTACTGAGTACCCCTACGAGTGGGCATGCAAACACACCGACTAGATGACGCCGACTAAAGCAAACACACTAATGCGAAATGATGCGCCTAGACTTAAACCAATATCCGGTACGGGGCGGAGGTAATCGATCCGAAGATCACTCGCGCAAATGTGCGGCCTTCCCGATAGGCGTAGCCTAACGTTCGGACAACACCTTTTGATATATCGAGTAAAGGGATGTATGCAATTTAAAAACACTCTCCTTTTTTTTTGTTTTAGAAATATGATGATCCTAGACTCGACTTAAACCGACTAATGACTAGACGTAAATGACTAATGAATGACACTTTTTCTTTTCTTTTTTGACACCCTAGACTCAAACTCGCTCTGATACCAAATTGATGCGGGACGAGACACAGACACGACAAGCTCGCGATCGTCCCTAAATGAGGGAAGCGTCGGATGTGCGCGGTTGAGAAACCGGCTGTGAGCTAGGGTGGTCGGCTCTCACTTGTGCCCGGATCGGGTCACGGGACGGTCTCGCACTCTCTCGCAGTAGCAGTGATATGAAAATAAAGCGAGCTAGATATCCCTACACATGCTCTCTAGCAGCGGCATAAACAAGCATATATAGAAATAAGCGAAATGCCAAGCAAGGAGCGAATACGATACCTCCACGCGCTCGGCGTGGGGACGACGGACCCGGCCGATCTCGTACTCCCGGGACAGTTATTATATAAAGATTACAGCAATGATGTAAAGCCCACTCCACGCAGGGAGGTAACGGGCGACACGAAGGAGCCCGGGAGGACCGATTTCGGGTTGACGGGCGGCTTTCCGCGTAGGTTCGGCAGCACCCGAACTAGTGACGGTGGGGCCCACGTGCTGTCCGGAGGGGCCGTGTGGGACCCGGTGTCACCGCTGTGGTGGGGGACACTGATGGAAGCGATCCCCGGGCTGGCGGCACGCTGGAACGACGATCGGAGGCCGGGCGGCTCCGGCCGGCGCCCGTCGGGAAAACTTCCCACGGATCTGCAGCTTCTGGTTTTCAGCGCGCTGTCCGGCGAGAACGGACGCTGCGATCAGCTCCGATGTCGGATTGACACGAAATTAGCGCCATTGGAAAGCTGACTCGAAGTACTTCAATGTAGGCCTAGAGATCTGGCCTGAATCTTTTCTGATATGGACTTAATGAATTTCCAAATCTCTGTTGCTCAGGGGCTGAACACTCAGATCTACAGAGCTAATCTCTGATAACTGCCGTTGACCGCTAGGAAGACCTTGGATTCAGACTTCGACGTCTTCATGCAAGTTGTAGGATTTTGAGTTGGGAAGATGGAAAAATTGGTGTGGACACGCTTGGATGTGTCTATGAATTTCTATGATTTGTTTACTGGAAGAAGGTCGGATCTGGGATCTGGCTGGAAGTACTGTAGCTCCGGTAGAACATGAATTTTGAAAAATAGGTAAAAGACTCAAAAAAATTTAATAAAAATTGTGGTGGTAGGGAAAAATGGACAGAAACCCCAGTTAAATTGGGAGGTAAAAAACAAATCAAAAAGGAGGTCGAATGGGAAGTACTCAGTGGTACTGTCACTGTAGACAGAGACAGATCTGATCTGAGTTTGGGGAATGAACGAAGAGGAAACACTATGAAACGGGGGAAATTGGACCTGAAGTTTTTTGTGGAGAAGGGGATATAAGATAGGAACTAACTCTCAAAATTTCAAGTCGATTGGAACTCGTGGATGGCTTGAGGAATTTTTGAGCTGCACCTCTGTCCAGCAGGACAGAACACCGAAGACGATCCCGTGGCGGCTCGAAGGCGGCACGAACGGCGGCGGCGGCACCGACGATCACCGGAGGTGGGGGAAAGGTGATACCACTCTAGAATGGAGGTTTGGGAAGAGAGAAACCAGAGGGAGAGGAGCTGGGGGCGCAGCTAGCTTCACAATTTCACCAAAATTTTCTGATTTTCATTCAATTTCTCATGAAAAATACAACATTATATATGATGCCAACCTAATTCAACCTCAACCCTTGGATCTAGGGGTGTGGATTGAAGGGCTAGGATGAGGTATGACCAACCATAAAATACAATATTTAAAGGAAGCCAATTCCTAATTTTTACAACATGTGGTCAAAGAAAGGAAGGAAAGAAAAAAAAAACTAAACAACCTAGCCTAATGGAGCCAAAAGAGGGGGCGCCCCCCTTCATGGGCAAAGGGCCTTTCATGGGCCATGAACCATCCACGAGCCCATGCTAGACTTGGACCCTTCCGACTTAGTTGGCCCATGAGGGAGTGTAACCCAATTTGGGCCTTAAGTGCATTAGTGACCCATTAGACACCTAATGACCCAATATGGCATAAGCTCCTTAATGGACTCTACTAATGGCAACCTAGCCATGGACTCTACATTACAAATGGCCCATTGGCTTGATATAAGCCTTACAAGGAGCCCAAATGAAAGAAATTACACAATTACAATCTCATACAAGCCATAACACACAAATACACTTCACCCGTGTATGGAAATCGCCTTTGATGCCCCATCATCACCGATGTCAAACTGCTCATAGATGGAGGTAAGGAGTAAATTCACACTAGCTCCTAAATCAAGGAGAGCCTTATCAAATGGCACACCCCCAATGTTGTAAGAGATAAGGGGTGCTCCAGGGTCTTTTAACTTTCTTGGAAGTTGGTTGAGGACCACAGCACTAACGTTCTTCGGGAGTCGAACCTTTTCCGGGGTCACTCGTGGTCCCGCCTAGGAGTGCACATTTCTTTTAAGAATATAGCATAGGCCGGGACATGTTTGATGGCATCGAGGAGAGGGATGTTGATGTGTACTTGTTTGAAGAGCTCCATCATCTCCTCATTATGGGCTGGTTGTTTCTTTTTGGGCTTTAAGGCATTAGGAAATGGCACTGTAGGTTGGTAAGTGCTGGGCCCTTCCTTTATTTTCCTCTTTCCCTTGACATCCTCTTCCTGGCTGGGCTCCTCCTCACTATCAGAAGATATGTCAGGGGCCTGGACTGATGAACTAGGAGTGGACCCCTGAGGATCTTTGAGGACTTTACCACTTCTTAAGGTCGAAATTGCTTTTACATTTTCGAGTTGTGGGCCTTTTTGTGGTATTTGGTCTGATGGGTGCTGGAGGGGAGGAGGAATTGGCTGGTTAATGGGGAAGTTTGGTTGTGGGAAGCCCGGAGGATTATTTCGTGGGTTGACAATGGGCTGACATGGCAATTGGCGCACTTCCCTTCTCATGGTGGCTTCAGCCAATTGGCCCAATTGAGTCTCCAACTTAGAGATGGTTTGCTGGTGGGCTTGGAGGGTCTGTTGGAAAGATTGACTTTGGGCTTGAATAGTTTGTTGGAAGGATTGATTTTGGGCTAGAATTAGTTGTTGTAACTGATGGAATCTATCATCAGTTTGGGAGTCCTGGTGGTGTTGCAGAGGAGGTTGATAGGTTTGTTGAGAATTGGAAGATTGCCCGTAATTGAGCTGAGGAGGTTGGTATGGGGCCTGACCCTGGTTGAATCGGGGAAGTGGTTGTTGGGCTTGCGGTCCTTGACCATAAGCATTTCCTTGAAATGGTGGTTGAGCTTGGAATTGGTGTTGGATCGGTGGTTTGTAAGCTTGAGATGCGGAGGAGATGGTGGGTTGATTAGGAGCTTGTTGATTTCTCCAATTGAAATTGGGGTGATTTCTTTAGCCCGGATTATAGGTGTTAGAAATGGGTCATAGTTAGGCTTAAAGAACCCCTGGGCTGCTTGGACTTGCTCCTGTATAAAAGGTGATAATTGGGCTGCTGTTGGGCAATTAGACACATGATGGTCCGAGCTAGCACATAAAGCACACACCTCATGGTGTGTTGGGTCCGGGTATGGGTTGGACGTAGGTGGGATAATGGTTTCTTGTTTGTTTTGGGCCAAGAGCTGGTCTAATTTGTGGGCTAACATATCAACCTGTTCTAGCTTTTGGGCCATGATGTCCACCTTGTCCAATTTTTGATGGATGAAATTCACATCCACTCTAGCTTCAGGTTCCACACGATACATCCCGGCCCGTTTAGAGGGCCCAATAGTTTTCTCATATGAGGATAAGGAAACATGGTTGATTGAATTCTCGCTCAACATTTCAAATAAGGCATAGGTCTCATCCTCACTCTTACTCATAAAGTCCCCTCCACATGATGCATCCACAATCTACCTAACTTGATCATCTAGGCCCTCATAGAAAGCTTGCACCATTTGCCATTTGGAAAGCCCATGATGTGGGCATTTTCTGAGGAGTTCCTTTAATCTCTCCCGTGATTCATGTATTTGTTCATTTGGGAGTTGCGTGAATCCTGTGATTGCACGTCTCATGGTGTTGGTTCTACCGATGGGGTAGAATTTCTTAAGGAACTCATGCTGCATATCTGCCCATGTGCCAATAGGTTTCCATAAGGTCCCTAGCCAGTATTTGGCTTTGTCCTTAAGTGAGAAAGGGAATAAGGTAAGGCGGAGGGCATCATCTGTAAAATTTTGAATTTTCACAGTGGAACAAATTTCTAAAAATTCATCCAGATATTTATAGGGATCTTCGTTGGTCTCCCATAAAAGGATGGGAGCATCTGAATGGTGCTAGATTTGATCTCATAATGCAAAGCAGGCATATTAGGCAGTTGGATACAAGTGGATGGCTGATAATTCGAAGGAATAAAATATTCCTTCATCTGTTTGGGCACCCCTAGTTGGTGTTGTTCAGCCATAAGTTGGATTTGATTTTGGGCCTGATTAAAAATGAATCGCTCAATCTCACTAATGGGCTCAACTAAGTCACGATGTTGAGATCTTCTCCCTTGCATAAACCAAGGTTAAAGATGAGAGATGTGAAAAATTTTTTATGATTTTTTTTAATGATTTTTTTATTTTGACTCAAATTAGGATGAAGAGAGAGAAGATGAGATTTTGTTTATTTTTGTTTTTGTTTTTATTTTTATTTTTATTTTTTTTATGCAAACACAAATAAGTTGCCACACAAATTACTTAATGCCCTAGATGTGACCTAGACTTACAAATTGGGTTTCACAAAATGGCTAAAGTGAAACTTAAGTTCACCCTCAATATTTCCACCGGCCAGGTAAGGGGTAGGGTAGTGGGAGGTTCCCCCTACTTTTGTAGGGACCTAATTATGTCAAACCACTAGCCCGCTTAAGGCGTTTGCCATCCGACCGTCTTGCCTTAGGCACCGGTTTTCATAAGAGGGTAAGCCCAAATAACACAAGAACCACAGTGTGAACCTAGGGCCAACGTCTACTGGATTTTATTAAGGGTCTAGGTGATGCAAAGATGCAAGAGAATTATGATTTGTGGGCTAAGGAAGGGTGATGAAATCCCCACCTTATCTTGCTTATGGGTGTTGCCCTTAAGATATTTTGAAATGATATGCAACAAAGCAATTTCAAACAAGGGGTTCTATGCAAGCATAAAAATGCATGAGTATGCTTTTGGAAAAGTTAGAGTACTCACCTTGCCTCTCGCAATCTTCAACAATGTAATCAACAAAAATTAGATAATAAAGAAAAAGAGCTTCTATCTTAAATGATACATGACTTAGAACATGAAAGTGTGATTTTTACTCTTAGAATGAGAATTTTTATTAGGTTCGAGTGAATAGTTTTTTTTTTAAATTTAGTGAACCTATCTAACCATAATATGCAAGAACATTAAAGAAATGACAAAAAATGAGAGGAATAAGTTTGGAGACTTACTTGATGCGCAATCTATCGTTCTTCTCTTTTTTTAAAAAAATGAAATGACAAAATCAAAAGATGAAAGAAAGAAATACAAACTTACCTCTTTTTTTAAATTTTTTTTAACCTGTAAAAAAAAGAAAAGAGAGCTTTATTAGTACACTATATACACAAGGAAAATAAAGTTCTTAAATCAAAAATCATCATTCTTCCCCGGCAACGGCGCCAAAAATTGATCACGCGAAAGTTCGTCGTTTAAAACACGCGTATCAATCTTAAAAATTTCAACTCGCACTAGATGAAAGAAAGACACAATATGGTGACGAGAAGGGTCGAATCCACAGGGATGAAGAGATTTTTTAGAGTTAAAAACTTTGGAGTCCTTTGAAAAAATACCTGTTGATTTATTTTGCTTAAAGAAAATAGTGAAATGAAGAACAAACCAAACACTTAATTAAAAACACCTATGATTATGCGCCTATGCTATAGAAATTAATTGCATGAAGTGAAAAGAAGAGATAGAAGAAGGAGGTAGAGAGAGAAGAAGATCAAGAACTAGATCAAAAAAACAACTCTCTTCATTAACTTAAAAGAAAGAGTACATGAAGTACAAGATAAGCTTACAACAAAGAGGTGACATGATTACAATAAAGTAAAATAGCACAAAAGTAATAATAACAAGAGGAGCCTGGAGTTTGGAGATGGTAGCAGAAATGGTGATGACGGCACCGTCCTCTCTTGGCCTTAGATCTCACGAACCACCTCGCAGAAGATGTCGTCTACGTCGGGAGGAAGTCACCTTCGTCGTTGAAGCCGCTCTTGGAGGGGAATGACTTTGAAACCAAGATGAATTAGGGGATGCAGAAGAAGAAGAAGTTGAAGAGGAGGGAGAGGGGAAGAACTTTGATGAATAACTCAGATAGCAAAGAGGAGTAGAAGGGCTTCAAAATAGAGAAATAACAAAAGCTAGCACCTCAGATGAACAGTAAAATCACAGGATATCAAGTTAAAAAATGGGAAATAACTTCCAAACCAGAGAGAATTAGAAGATGCTGTAGAAGAAGAAGTTGTAGAAAACTTAAAAATAGAGAACTTTCATGAAGATAGTAAGAGAAGAAAATGAGTAGAAGATGGAGAAATATGGGGAAGAACAGAGTGAAACACTGGTTCGCAGATGAACATGATAGCACAGTGGAAAATATGATATAGCTTGAAAATCAGAAGGAATTGGAAGATGGTACAGAAAAAGAAATTGTAGAGGACTTAAAAACAAAGAACTTATATGAAGACAACAAGAGGAGAATAAGGACGGAAGGGGGAGAAATCGGTGACCCAAGATGTGAGAGGAAGAGGGTAAAAATTGCCAAAAGAAGAACTCCCCTTCTCTTCCTTGCCATGGGCTATTTATAGGGAAAGTTGGGTAGATAGAGGGTGGAGATTATATCAAAAGGAGATGGATGGCTGAGATTCAAATGGAATATGATGCATAGGGAAGAGAAAAAGTAGGTGGGCACCCCCTTTCTTGGACTTTAGGCACCCCATTTCCCAAGGCTCATCATGTCTCTCCTTTATTTCAAACTTTGAATGTCCTTTTCCTCCTTTTCAAACTTAAACTTTGAATTCCTTCTTTTCAAACTTTGAATTCAAAATTTTAAACTTTCTTTTCCCTCCAACCAAAATATTTTGAATTCTTTATTTGACTTGGTCAAAGTGGTGATGACAGTTTTACCCCCGGCTTCTTTTGCAATTACCTTCGGTGTCCTGCACACATATAATTATGATTTAGTCCATAAAAATTACCATAATGTGCACATGAATCACAGTTGCTCACAATTATGCAATGGACAATTAATGTTCATGACTCTCAACTCCATTTTATTAAATAAAATCACCAAATTAATTAATTTGCGTGAATGGTCCCATCTACATGCGAAGTTGAGAGTAACGATATATGATGCATAATTGTCTAATTATATGCACATAAAATGGTACATATGCAATGAATTATCATAGAAAATGGACACTTATCACGTGCGTGCGGACCCTCCCACTTTTTACGGGTCCTTGGACCCTAGGGTGTATTTAGATTGGGAGGACGGCATGGACCGGTACTTCGAGTGGTTAGAGATGACGGACCACCGAAGAGTCCGATACGCGAAGATGAAGCTGCAAGAGCAGGCCCAAACTTATTGGACCAATGTGGAGAGCCTGCTCAATCAGCGACGTCAACCCCAAATCGGTACTTGGGATGATATGAAAACCAAGTTGAGGGAGAAATACCTTCCTGCCTCATATCGCCAACGTCTCATAGACAAATGGTAAAGCATCTCCCAAGGGAACCGATCCATGACTGAGTACACCGCTGAGTTTGATGAGTATTACTTACGGTGTGGAGTCACGGAAGAGAGCACCATGACTATATCACGCTTTCGAAGAGGTCTGCGGCCCAACTTTCAATATGAACTCTTTCGCCGCAATGCGACCACTTTGGAGTAGGCGTATCAGGTTGCTCTCGAATTGGAGCAATTCGAGGCCGAGTTCGAGTCACCCCATTGGTTGGACTCCTTCCCCCTCCGTAGTGTCGAGCCCTGTGGCTCATCTGGCACGTATCCGAGGGCCCTCATGGCTCGACCTCAGGAGCCCGCTCGCCCCGAGCCCTTTGCTCCTAGGCCTCGCCCTCCACCCCCGACGGACCTTCCCCGTCCCCAGCATCTTACGGCACCCATAGCCCGTCCACTGGCACCCACACCTCCTGCACGTCCTTTGCTACCTATACCTCCTATCTGTCGGGAGGATAAGGGGAAAGGACCCATGATTGAGGAACCTAGTGGATCACGGCAGCAGTGTTACCACTGCAATGGGTTTGGCCATTTTGCCAATCAGTGTCCCACCCGTCCATCTCTTATCATTGGGGACACAAAGGCCGAGGATACCACCCCTGCGGGCCTCGAGTTAGTCACCTACGAAGCAGATCAAGAGCTAGCTGACGAATACTATGAGATTGAAGGTGACGGCCTGGATGCCCCGCATACCGATGATGCCCACGTGGGGGTCGTCAGGTGTATTCTCACCCAGCCACAGGCCAGTGATGAATGGCGTCGGACCACTATTTTTCATACATTCTGTAGGCTGGGCAAGCATGTGTGTAAAGTGATCATCGATAGCGGGAGTTGCATCAACGCAATCTCCACGGGTGCTGTCTCCCGTCTTGGTCTTACACCCGTGGATCACCCTAGCCCCTATCGTGTATCATGGGTGGATTCCACTTCCATCCCGATCAGGCTGCGGTGCTTGGTCCCACTACAGTTCTATGCCTACCGTGACGAGGTATGATGTGATGTCCTACCCGTGGAGGTTGGCAATATTATTTTGGGTAGGCCGTGGTTATTTGATCGGGATGCCACACTCCACGGCCGGTCGAACGCCTGTACCTTCGACCATGATGGCCAACGGATTACTCTCCAACCCCATCAGCCCAAGATCCCATCAGTTAGGGGTCCTACTGGCCCTAGTACTCCGGAGCCGTCCGTCCCCTGGCCCAGTATCCCGTCCCCAGCTCGGGCTATGACCGTTACATCTGGCCCAGGTGAACCCTCGACTAGGAGATTGATGTTGATTAGCTCCCAGGAAATGGAGCTGGAGGCTAGTTGGGGCTGCCCCGTGTTTGCTATTGCGGTTCGAGAGGTAGAGCGAGACTCCGAGGGTGAGCTCCCACCCGAGGTTGTCCCCATTCTGCAAGAGTTTGCTGATATCTTTCCCGATGAGCTTCCCGAGGGACTCCCACCTATGCGGGATATTCAGCATGCCATCGACCTTATTCCGGGATCTTCCTTGCACAACCTTCCTCATTATCGCATGAGTCCCATGGAACATGCCAAGCTAAAACGGCAGGTCGATGAGCTGATGCAGAGAGGATTTGTTCGGGACAGCATGAGCCCATGTGCTGTACCCACATTACTTGCCCCGAAGAAGGATGGCACGTGGAGAATGTGCATTGATAGCCGTGCCATCAACAAAATCACCGTGAAGTATAGGTTCCCTATTCCCCGCCTGGATGACATGCTAGACATGATGGTTGGTGCCACTATCTTCTCAAAGATTGATCTTAAAAGTGGCTACCATCAGGTGAGGATTAGGCCAGGTGATGAGTGGAAGACCGCATTCAAGACCAAGGATGGTCTATATGAGTGGTTGGTCATGCCTTTTGGGTTGACCAATGCCCCTAGCACATTCATGTGACTCATGACTCAGGTCCTTCGACCGTTTATTGGAGTCTTTGTGGTTGTGTATTTCGATGATATCCTTATCTATAGTCGCACCACGGGGGACCACTTAGACCACCTTCGGCAGGTCTGTCTTCTTCTTAGGCGAGAACAGTTGTTTGCGAACCCACAGAAGTGTGCCTTCATGATGTCTCAGCTTACCTTCTTGGGTTTTATTATGTCTAGTACTGGGGTCTCCGCTGATCCGGAGAAGGTCCGGGCCATTGTTGAGTGGCCGGAACCCCGTACGGTTCATGATGTCCGCAGCTTTCATGGCCTTGTGACGTTCTATCGTCGCTTCATCAGCGGATTTAGCTCCGTCACCGCCCCGATCACGGATTGTATCCCGAAGGGCACCTTTGTATGGACGAAGGCCGCAGCTGTCGAGGAGCGCATGACCCAGACACCTATCCTTCGATTGCCTGATTTCTCGAAGGTGTTTGAGGTCTCTTGTGATGCATCGGGTGTGGGGATTGGAGGAGTCTTGAGTTAGGAGGCCCACCCGGTCGCATATTTCTGCGAGAAGCTGAATGACGCGAAACTACGATACTCCACTTATGATAAGGAATTTTACGCAGTTGTTCAGGCTCTTAGGCGTTGGAGGCACTATCTTTTACATCAGGAGTTTGTCTTATACTCCGATCATGAGGCTTTGAGGTACCTCCATGCCCAAAAGAAGCTTAATTCGCTTCACAATCGTTGGGTTGAGTATCTCTAGCAGTTCACCTTTGTGCTTAAACATAAGGCTGGAGTGGAGAACAAGATGGCTGATGCCTTGAGTCGGTGAGCATGTTTGCTGACCACCATGAGTGCCGAGGTCATAGGGCTAGAAAAGATGAGAGAGGCCTATGTTGACTGTCCTGATTTTGGTCAGATTTATGCCACTCTCCAGGCTGGACCCTCGAGAGACCATGATGACTATGTGCTTCAGGAGGGATACCTCTTTCGAGGAGGTAGGCTTTGTGTTCCCCGAACTTCGGTTCTAGACTTCTTAGTCTGGGAGCTACATGCGGGAGGTCTAGCCGGCCACTTTGGTCGGAACAAGACTATTGAGGCGGTTGAGCATAGATTTTATTGGCCAAGCTTGAAGCGCGATGTTGCTCACATTGTGGCTCAGTGCCGTACATGTGCTACAGCCAAGATGAAGAAGCAAAGCTCGGGCCTCTATACGCCTCTTCCCGTGCCTGATGCCCCATGGCAGGATGTTAGCATGGATTTTGTCTTGGGATTGTCACGTACCTCCAGGAAGCATGATTCGGTCTATATGGTTGTTGACCGATTCTCGAAGATGGCCCTTTTTATTCCCAACTCGAAGACTTCAGATGCTTTGAGGGTAGCCCGCCTTTTTCTTACTCATGTGCTGTGTAAGTTCGGGTTGCCTCGTACCATAGTGTCTGACCGTGATGTTAGATTCACTAGTTATTTTTGGAAGACACTGTGGCATATGTTGGGTACTCACCTCAAATTTTCCACTGCATATCATCCCCAGACAGATGGTCAGACCGAGGTGGTCAATAGGAGTTTGGGTGACCTTTTGAGGTGTCTTGTCAGGGATCGTCTAGGGGATTGGGATCTCATATTACCATTAGCAGAGTTTGCATATAATGATTCGGTGAATAGGTCTACTGGTATGAGTCCATTCAAGATTGTCACAGGTCGTAGGCCTAGGAAGCCAGTGGATATTGTCCCCATGCCTTTTCATGCTCGAGTATCGGAGTCTGCTGAGTCGTTTGCTAGGCATGTTAGGAGTTTGCATGATGACATTCGTCGTCACATTGAGGCCAGCAATGCACGTTACAAAGAGCTAGCCGATTCCCATCGACACCACCGAGAGTTCCAAGAGGGCGAATATGTCATGATCAGGGGAAGACCTGAACGGTTTCCCTCTGGAACCGTTAAGAAATTGCAAGCTCACGGAGCCGGTCCATTTAGAGTGTTGAAACGTGTTGGATCCAATGCGTATGTTATGGACTTGCCCGAGGAATATGGTATAAGCTCAACTTTCAATGTGTCGGATCTGGTTGCATATAGGGACCCAGCGGTGATCCCTAGCGAGCCTTTTGAGCCATCCCCTCCCATTGAGAGTGATCCCACTCCTGAGTGTCCACCTTCAGCCCCTTTTCCACGGCAGCGAGAGCATATAGATCATATACTGGATGAGCAGGTGATAGTTACCAGGAGTGGATCCTACCCGCGCTACCTAGTGCGATGGAGAGGACGGCCCACCACCGAGGATACGTGGATCACCCATGAAGAGTTGCAGCGGATTGATTCGGACCTACTGGAGCGGTACCACAGTGATGCAGACCCTTACTCGACAGGGTCGAGTTTCTCCCACCCGGGGAGAATTGGTGTGGACACCCGAGCGATCGAGAAGCACGATACGCCGAGCCACCGGTACCGTACGCGGAGCACCACCCGAGCCACGTCGGCTTCCATCTGGATCGGAGATAGTACGGAGACTCGCCCTTGAGTCTCAGCCTTTATCACACTTATTTGGACTTTATTTGTGTGTCATGTGTGTTATTTAGTTTTATTCGGTTTGTAATTTGGATTGTAATAAGGGTTTATATGAAAAATGGGACCACCCGGGTCTCATGGGGCCCCCACCCCTCCTCCCATTGATCCACCTCACCCCTAGGGCCCATGTAGGGTCAGTCAACATGTCAATTGTGGGCTTCTAGAAGGGTGGGCCAAGTGGGGGACAAGTGGACTTAGAAGTCAAGGTTGGCCACCAACCTTAACCCCTTAGTCAAGGGGGCGCCCCCCTCTCACTATCATCATTTTTATTTTTCTAAAATGTGTGTTAGAACTAATTAGTTCTATCCTTTTTTTTATTCCCCCAAACCCTAGATCTAGGGGTAATTTGAGTCTTTTGGCATTTCATATAAATGCCTTGTATTTCCCATTTATGAGGAATTAATGCATAAGAAATCTGGAATTTCCTAGGAGCAAGGCTAGTGCGCCCCTCTCTCTCTCCTCTCTCCCCCTTCAGCAGCTGGGAAGGTTGCCTTCTGAGGTGGGAAGCCTTACATATCAGTTCCGGTGATCGCCGCCGCCGCCATCGTGCCGCCATCGCACAACCGCGGTTGCCGCCGGTGTTCTATCCACCCGGGACAGGGGTTCCTTCCACGAATTTCTGCTTTCAGTCACGGATTCTTCTTGAGCTGGGATTTTTAGGACGTGTTCCAGAGGTTCCCTCCATGTTCTAAAAAAATTAGTTCGGCCTCTAGTCTCCAAAATCCATTTTTTTATTTTCGTCCAACTTTTCCCTCCAGATCTGTCTATTTTTAGTCTTGATTCCCACCTGCCCTAAGTTTCCATTCTTTGGACCACTCTTTGATTTTTCTAGGAGCTCCCAAATTTACTGGGAGTTCTATCCAGCAACCCCTCCATCCACGAATTTTCGTGGAATTTGTAAAGGCCATCTCATTATTTCTAAAATTCCTTTTTAGATCCCCCCACAGTTCTGTCTACCAGTGTCCAGATCCGACCCCCAGTCAGTATAAAATCCCTAAAAAATCGAAACCTCCACCAATCCCTTCATAAGAATTATTACCCTCTTTCCCCTTCACAACTTTCATGAAGAGGTCGAGGTCTGAATCGGAGGTCTACCCTGCGGTCAACGGCAGTTCTCAGGAAACTGCCCTGCTGTTCTGAGATTTCGAGAACTATCCAACAAAAACTTCAAAAATAGTTTAAGACTAGATCCGTACAGATCCAATTCATCTCTCTTGTCCTAGATTAAAGGACTTCGAAAGAGCTTTCCAACGGTACCTTTTGTGCTTTGATCCGACATCAGGATTGATTACAGCAGCCGATCTCGCAGGAGAGCGCGCTGAAAAACAGAAGCATCAGTCCGTGGGCAGCAACTCCAACGCTTGGTGATCGGAGCCGATCGGCCTCCGACCGATGTTTCCGGCCGACCGCCATCCCGGGAGACGTGCCACCAGGGGTCTCCATCACAGCGGGACCCACCCCATCAGACCCGGAGGATAGAGCGGCTCGTGGGCCCTACAGACCCGTAGATCGCGCCGTCCGGACAGCACCACAAACGCGGGTTCGGCACCGCCGGGCGACATCAAGATGCTGCCCGTCAACCCAATTGTCGTGACTCCTGGGCCCCACTTGTGACTTGTTACCTCCCTGTGTGGAGTGGGTCAAATTATTGTAATGCTGTAAAAAGTGTTTAACCGGGAGTCCGTGATTGGCCGGGGTTGTCTTCCCCACGCCGGGAGCGTGGAGGTAACGATCTTAACTCCTTGGCATTTCATTTGCTTAGCTAGTATATGATCGTATGCCGCTGCGAGCGCGATAGGAACTAGCTCGTGAGTCTATGTCACCGCTGTGAGTGTGAGAGTGACCCGTCCCGTGGCTCGATCTGAGTCCGGAAGTTAGTCTACTACCTTGAACTCTGCCGGTTCCTCAACCGTGCACGATCTACGTTTCCCTCACTTGGGACGATGTGGACGTATAAAATTACACGTCCATATGTCCCGCTGGGCCCCGCATTAATGTCAAAGTTAAAGGAAGAAGACCCGGAGAGACTGGCCATCCAGGGCTCCGGGAAGATACTACCGCCCGGCAAATCCCCGCATTCGCACGGGCGCATTAAGAGACCGAGAAGTCACAGGATGTCCTCCTGAACTAACACACTATTGTTGGATATTATGTTTTGATGATGACAAACACTATGACTCTCATATGTTTGATGTCATATGTGTTTACTTATGTTTTGATGATGACATAGTTTACGTGTGTTTTGATGATGACAAATTGATGTCATATGTGTTTACTTCATTCAGAACTGCTCATTCAGAACTTGGTAAATTGCTTAACTGTGAGCATGGCATAGACTGTACACTCGTCTGTCTGCATGAGTCATCAAGTCCACACATTGTATCGTGTGCTTTCCATGAAGTCTATACATTGGCATGCAGCGTCTCGTGAAGTATGCACATCCTCTTCAAGCTGCAAGTCTATACATCCGTCTCAGTGTTCATATGCTTGAAGTATGTACATTCCACCATCTCATTCAACGTCTTTGCAAGTCTGTGCATTGCTTTCATTTAGACAAGTCTGTACATCAGACTGTTTCATCAGCAAGTCTATACATTAGGCTGTAGCTTGCTTGAAGTGAAGTCTACACATTGATTCACTGTTCATGCCTTCACTCAGAGTCTGTACAGCCATTCCTTGAGTCCAAGTCTATACATCGCATTCAAAGATTTCCATGTCTATACAGCCAATGCACTCAATTGAAGTCTATACATTGGTCTTCATATTCGAAGTCTATACAGTGGTATTCAGTTAAAGTCTGTACATCGGACTTTCACTTAAAGTCTGTATATCGTTGCTTTGTCAAAGTCTGTACATCGCAGCTGTGTTGAAGTCTGTACAGCCATTCTCTTATCAAAGTCCATACATCCTTCTGTTGGAATTCCAAGTCCATACATCGGACTGTTTGAGCTGTTAGGGTGCAAGCCCTGGATACAAAGGGGGGTGAATGTACCCTGCTAGAAATATCGCCCAATTAAAAACCTCAGAAGCTAAACACAATACCAGAGTAGAAACTAATTCAATTGAACAAATGAAGAGACACTTGGAGCGCTCCTAATCAATCATCTAGTGGAAGCAAATACACAAACAAACCACTGCTCAAGAGATTTTTAGGTGGTTCGGTCCAAAGACCTACATCCACCCCTCACTCCCAACCAGAGTGAGGCTTCCACTAGCAATGCTAGAAAGCAGACTCAGTCTGCAAACAAGAGCTGCCACACAGCTTGACCAGGGGAACAACCTCCCCTCTTCCTCCCAACCGGAGGGACACCCCAAGTGACTCCCAGCCACTTGGAAACCAGAGACATACAGTCTCTCTTCCTCCAAACCGGTGGGAACACCTAGTCTTGCAACCCACAAGACTAGAACCGGAGGACCAATCCTCCCTTCCTCCAAACCGGAGGGGAACCTAGAGACCCAAGTCTCTCTTCCTCTGAAACCCAGAGGGCAGCACAAGTGACCCCAAGTCACCTACAAACTAGAGGTCTCGGACCTCTCTTCCTCCCAACCAGAGGGACCCCTGGACTCGAAACCTACAAGCCCAGAACCGGAGATAAATCTCCCTTCCTCCAACCCGGAGGGAAACAACCGATGACACCCTGTCAAAGGCAACCAGAGACGCAAGTCTCTCTTCCTCCACACCGGAGGGAACCCGACCTCACACAAGAGAATCGGAGGAACAACTAGAGAATAGTTGAAAAGAAAAACAAAACGCAGCAACAGTAAGCTGAAAAATAAAATGCACAAAGGCTCTCGCAGGAGCAGGCTGGCCTGGATTTGATCCACGGATCAACAGGAATTGATCTTCAGTTGAGGCTTCCTTTGCTCTAGCTCTCTCTTCTTTTCACTCTTCTTTTTCTTCTCTTTCGCAGGCTCTCTCTCTCTGTCTCTTCTTCCTTCTTTCTTCTTCTTCTTCTTCTTCTTTCTTCTTCTTCTTCTTCTTCTTCTTCGTTCTCTGTATCGTGGAGGCACTCACTGCTCTTCTGTTTTTCTTGATGGCTCACTATGTTTCGATCACTCTCAGCCGATGGAGGAAACTCCATATTTATACCAGCAGCAGGCAGCTAGGGCGTGAGCTCTCGACGATTCCCGCCCAGCAGGTTTGGTCCACGTGTCAGCATCTCAGCCTCTAGGATCACGTGCCAGTCTTAATAACCTCGTCCATTAATCCTGTCAGATAATCAGTCGAAGACAGTATCAGATGATGTATAGACTTGAAAGTTAACTGAGTGTACAGACTTCGTGTGAAGTAAGAGTGTATAGACTTGAAGCTTGATATCGAGTGTATAGAGTTGAAGCTTATCAAACGAATGCATAGACTTCATGTTAGCGAACGAGTGTATAGACTTAGTTGAGTGAGCATGCAGTGTACATACTTGAAACCCTTCAGCAACCTGAGTGTATAGACTTAGTGTTAACGTGCCAGAGAAACTAGTGTACAAACTTCATGTTAACGTGCCAGACAAACTAGTGTACAGACTTACTGAGCTTTCGCTAAGTCTGTATAGACTTGATGAAAGAGTCCCTGGGAAGGCAGTGTACACACTTGATGGCGTGAAGGAAAGAGTGTATAGACTTCGTGATGCCAACAGACAATGACTGTGCAGACTTGTTAAACCATGCACACTGTATAGACTCTTCATGCAACAATGTATGGACTTAGTGGTTAACACTCGAATGTATAGAGTTGAAGGGCTAACAATCGAGTGTATAGACTTCAAAAGGACAAAGCATCCACAGATCCGACGATGTACAGACTTTGCCAATATGAGACACTGTACAGACTTTGTCAAGAGACTGGCTGTACAGACTTCAACATAGCTGCGATGTACAGGCTTTGACAAAGCAGCGTTGTACAGACTTGAAGAAGCTTCAGATGAATGAATGTAGAGACTTCCCAAAACGAACGTACAGACTTCAGAAGATGAAGACTCTGTATGGACTTGAAGACCCTGAGCCAATGTATAGACTTGCCTTAACAATGAATGTGTAGACTTTGAAACAGAAGTCAGGCAACCGGATGTACAGAGTTGGTCAAAGCAGCAATGTATAGAGTTGAAACGCTTGAAGGCCAATGTACAGACTTGGATGCCCAATCGCCAATGTATAGACTTGTAAGATGTGAGGCGATGTGTAGACTTTGCGTTCAACTGGATGTATAGACTTGGAGGGTTCACTGATGGCTGTACAGACTTGGGCGTTGTATAGACTTGGAACGGCTTCAAGGCAACAATGTACAGACTTTGAAATAAAGAGTGTACAGACTTGAAAGTTCAAGGCCACGATGTATAGACTTTGCCCAAGGAAACGAATGTATAGACTTTGCCACAGTCTAATGTACAGACTTTGCAAAAGTGAACGAGCCAATGTATAGACTTCAAAAGAAGCAGTCCGATGTACAGACTTGGTTGCAAGCTGAACAGTCGGATGTACAGACTTGCTGAAACAGTCCGATGTACAGACTTCAAGAACTCTAGACAACGGACGATGTACAGACTTCAGCTAAGTAGGCCACAGACCGATGTGTAGACTTGGCCAATGTGCAGACTTTGGCTTGGAACGAAGGTAAAGATGAGGCTGTATAGACTTGGCCAGAACGTAGGGAAAAGCACCAATGTGCAGACATGAACATCCAGCAGTGTATAGACTTCGTTTCAAGCAACGTAGGTAAAAGAGACAATGTATATACTTAGCCACCAATGTATGGACTTCAACGCAAATGAGAAGATCGGATGAACAGACTTTGAAGCTTAACATAGACGGTGGATGTATAGACTTCATGAACAAGATGCAATGCTGACTGATGTATACACTTGGCAAATAGAGTGATGCATGAACTACCCTGTACAGACTTTAAGACTTAATGAGCAACCCGGTGAATAGACTTGGCGATTGTGTGAGCATGCGAAGTACAGACTTTGTGTTGTGAACACAGGCTGTACAGACTTGCTAACATGCATGAACAAATGGCATTGTATAGACTTTATGAAGAGCACACGAAGCAATGTGTGGACTTGGTGACTCACGCAGACAGATGAGTGAACAGTCTATGCCATGCTCACAGTTAATCAATGTACCAAGTTCTGAATGAGTAGTTCTGAATGAAGTAAACACATATGACATCAATTTGTCATCATCAGAACACACGTAAACTATGTCATCATCAAAACATAAGTCAACACATATGACATCAAACATATGAGAGTCATAGTGTTTGTCATCATCAAAACATAATATCCAACAATCTCCCCCTTTTTGATGATGGCAATACTATGAGTCTTATGAATGAAGGAAATGGAATATTCAGACTAGACTCATCAAAGTATTCTCCCCCTTTGACTTCATCAAAAAGAAAAACAATACTTTGATAATCTAGTGATGTCATATGAGACACTCAATATAGTTCAGCAGATGAGTGCAACACAATATCAGAAGCATTTAAATCAATTCTCCCCCTTAGTCAAACAACTTATGCAGTCATGTATATGCAACAAATACTCCCCCTTTGACATGGCAGAAGATATAGAGCTAATGCAGACATACAACATGATCAGACAATCTAGCACATTGTCCCCTTATGCATATAGTCTCTCAACCAGACCAGAGAATTCTGCCCTTATGATCCATGATGCAAGAGAAATCTACAAGGATGAACTCTTGTTATCCAAAGATTGCAACTCTCATATATGACAACCAGTCTGAATCAAAACACAGTGATAAAGAGCAATAGGATGAGTAGATTCAACAATTTGTGAAAATTGAGATATTGAACTTTTCAGCAAGATACCAACTTCATAAAATCAAAATTTTAAGTTCTAGATTCCTCCATCATAAAAGCTTATGAAACCTTGATGGTCAGATATGGTTTAAGAATGATGTAAACCGAAATTTTTCAAAAGAAATTGTACTCATATCTGAACCAACACTTAATAAAAAAAAACTATAAGCTCATATAATATTCTGGTTCAACCAACTTCTATCTTACTTAGTTTGCTTTCCATGACAGCTTTAACAGAAACATAAGTGAATGCACCTAAATTTTAATTGTTCTTTCAGAAATTGATTTACACAAATTCAATTTTTTTTTAATGAACAATTTTGGTTCATCAGCACCTTTTGACGTGGGGAAACACCTTGATCAGAGGTCAGAATCCCCAGTTACTCAGTGTGACAACCATATTGCTTCTTCCATTTTAGAGAACAGAGGTAGCATTAAAAGTATCTTTGGCATGAGGATACACCTTGATCAGAGGCCAGAATCTCCAGTTACTCAATACTACTATGCCATTGCTCTGCCATATTTTCACAATAATTTGCAATCATCTCTTTAAACAGAGTTAACCATGGTACTTCATGACTCAATCCTTTGGACAGGTTTCTCAGTAACCACAGTCATTGCTCTGTCCATACTTTTACTCAAAATGGATTCAGAACAAATTAGATGTTTAGGAACAACCACATACACTATATATCTCAGTCAGCGTAGACATGGATATCAACTTTTCAGATTTCAGAAAGTCTTACATGAATTTACATGAAGCAGACAGTTAAAGTTTATTAAGAGGTTGAAACAGATATTTTCAAGTTCCTTGTGATCAAACAAGAGAACATCAGACTTAAACCACTTCCAGTTAACAAATGTTCTTAAGCATGTATAATGGAAGGTTCCTCATTAAAGATTTTTTAACTTTTATGAAGTAGTATTCAGGCTGAAGGTTTACTTCATATCTCAGCAGAGTAATTCAAGTGAGAATATTCACTAAACAGCATGGATTCTGAAGAATTGTAGCAAATGAGCTGCTCTTGAGCAAAGAGGTTCAAAGTTGACTGAATAGAGGAAAAGCTCTCATTCAGCAGATTTAGGAGAGACAAACAGATACCAATAAGGTATGCATTCAGATTATGAACAACTTCAGAAGTAGTCAAGAAATCATTTGATACCACTTTAAATGATGGAATAAGATGAATCATATAGCTGGAGAGGAACGGATTAAGGATGCTCCCCCTATCTATATGCAGTGACATTTCCCTTCCCTTTTTTTTTTGATTTTTCAAAGAAGTGATATGCTATGCAATGATTCCCTCTAAATAAAAACACTGAATCATCCTATATGTAATGCAAACAATGTAGATGATGAATGACTATGCAACAACAGATTTAACATGCTATGCAGTAAATCTAAAAACAGTTGAGTGATTTCAGATGTATGAATAATGCTCCCCCTAAATGTATGCATTCAATCTATCTTTTTGGCATTTTCAATGTAAAGAAATGCAATGCAATTAACTTCATGTATGCAGGGGCATGAAGCAAAATATTCACATGAAGATGCAGACATTCTCTGATATGCAAATTTGACCCTTGGTACTTGGCGGAGAACTTGGCCTAAAAGACCATCTCACACATAGTAAGAACCTCCAGACAGATTTCCTCTGCCCTTTAGTAGCTTTCCATTTATATACCAAGTGGTCATGCATGACAATGCAATACAAACAGTCCTATATGCATCAGATTTTCAATGATTGTATGTCATGTGCATGTTTATGCCATTCTCATATATGCACACAGCTCACAGTACAAACAAGAAAGCCCACAAAGATCAATGCAAGAGTCAAACCAATTAAAATAAAACATGTATGCATGAAGCTATGACTTCTCAGCTCAACCATAATTTTCATTTGAACAGATTTGAGAAATTTACCTGAATGGGGTTTTATCAACTTGGGTGCCTTGGTTTATTTCCCCCTTTTTATTCTTCAGCTTCCAAGGCACACCTGCAAGTTAGCACACTATTTTGCATGGGCAGGTACCCAAACAGTCTTGGGTCCTGCATGGTTAATAGTGACACCTTTGGTAGGTGTTCTAAACAACCTTTTAGCATTTAGGTCATCAGATCTTATCAGATGGTAATTATTCATTGAATGACCTAATATACCACAATAATAGCAAGAGGCAGCAGATTTCAGATATGTTTTATGCACATTCTGATTAGCATGAGTTCTATGTGCATTTGCATGAAATTTTCTGTTAACAGAATTAAGATTCTGTTTACCAACATAAGCCAGCCAACAGTCAGTAGCTCTATGGCCTGGCTTCCCACATTCAAAACATGCAAGTGTTTTCCTTTCAAAAATAAATTCATTTCTATCAGAAATATTTCTATTGACATGGAATTTACCAGATTTATTGTTAAACTTCCTTCCCTGAGCATGCCAACATTGGGCTGCAATGTGGCCCATCTTGCCACAGTGAAAGCATGAACTAGAATTTCTTCCACCAGCCCTCAGCCAGCATTCAATAGCCCTGTGGCCTGTCTTTCCACACTCAAAGCATGTAATGAGCTTATCTTTAAAAATAAATTTGTTCTTATTAGGACCATGTTGGCTTGCAGGAGATTTACCATGATATGAATGAGATGTTTTCTTATCATTTGCAAACCAGCATTGTGCAACTGTGTGTCCTAATTTACCACAGTGAAAACATTAAATTTTCTTTTTCTGGAATGAAGGATTTCTATCATGAAGATTCCCAGTAGTCATATCATCCTTCTCCATCAATTTACATTCATGCATCAGATGACCAAATTTATGACAATAATGGCATGACATTTTCCTTTTAGATGCATGTGAATGTGTGTGTGAACTTTGATCAACATGCCCTAATGAACCCTTTTTATTTATTTTCTGTTTTCCAATCTTTTTCTGATTTTTGTTCTGTTCTTCAGTTTTCTGAACAATGGGCTGTTTATCTTTTGAAGTGGTGGCTACATTTGAAGCCTTTACAAAAGATGTCATCAACTTGCTCTGAAATTCTTTCTTGTTACCATTATTGTAGCCCAGCCCTTCCTTCCTAGTGTTGATTTTTACACCTAGTAGCTTGTCTAGGTTTTTCTGCCCACTTACGAATTTTGACAAAGTATTGTTCAGATCATTTATTTCAGATTGAAGGGAAGAGACCTGATGTTCATAGTTGACTATATCTTCTTCACAGACCAGAATTTGTTGATGCATCACATCATTCAAAGTTTTAAGGGTATCAATTTCTGATTTCAGTTTGAGCTCATTTTGATTTTCATCAACATATTTTCCTTTTTCAAATGTCAGCAATCTCTCTGACATGGTGGAGTTCAACTGTTTTAGTTTCTCAATTTCCTCCTTTAGACTAGTGTTCTCCTGCTCAAGTTTATCATCATCAAACAAAACATCAGTTAGGAAACTTGGATATTCTGATTTACAGTTTTCAAAGTTTTCCTGAAATTTTAAGTTCGCAACACTAACAGCCTTGAACTCTTCATTGATCAATTTGTTTTCATTCTCAAGACTGATTAGTTTTTGTTCAGATTCTTGACATTGGTTTCTGAGTTTAGTGTTTTCAGATTTAACATGATCAAGTTCTGATTGGATTCCATCTAGTTTCGACACTTGTCTTCTGAGTATCTCATTTTCAGTTTTCAGAATTTCAGGATTTTCAAGATTTTTAGTTCCAGAAATAGGATCCCCTAGACTTGTTAATTTCTTTATCAGACTTTTATTCTTCTTCCTCAATTTTTCATGGGAGTTTAACAGATTAGCATAGGCATCCTCCCAGTCATCTAAAGTGAAACTATCGAAAGGATTGATTACCTCTTCAGCATCTTCAAATTCATCTTGATCAGTGCTATGGTCGCTCTTATCAGCCATCAGGCAGCTGTCCTCATTCATCCTCTAAGCTAGCTTCAATTGATCCAGAATGTCCTTTGCGGACCTGCAGTCATCAAAACAAGAGTGTAGAGCCTTGTCAGTAGCTTCTTTCATTAATCTCAAAACTTTCTGATTCTCTCCATTTCTTGATCTGTCACTTTTAGTCCATTTGGACTCTTCCTTTGGCAGTCTGTGAGGACCATGTGAAATTAACTTCCACAGATCCGAATCCATCAAATTCACATAACTATGTAGACTGCTAACCCATGAGGTAAAATTAGAACCATTAAAGACCGGTGGAGACCCCATTGATTAATTCAGAAAACAGATTAATGCAGCAAAGAGTAAAATCAAAAATGCACCAAGGGACAACAGGATCCTCTGCAGATTGTTGGATCTGATCAATCAGAGAACCGCTCTGATACCAATTGTTAGGGTGCAAGCCCTGGATACAGAGGGGGGGTGAATGTACCCTGCTAGAAATATCACCCAATTAAAAACCTCAGAAGCTAAACACAATACCAGAATAGAAACTAATTCAATTGAACAAATGAAGAGACACTTGGAGCGCTCCTAATCAATCATCTAGCGGAAGCAAACACACAAACAAACCACTGCTCAAGAGATTTTTAGGTGGTTCGGTCCAAAGACCTACATCCACCCCTCACTCCCAACCGGAGTGAGGCTTAAACTAGCAATGCTAGAAAGCAGACTCAGTCTGCAAACAAGAGCTACCACACAGCTTGACCAGGGAAACAACCTCCCCTCTTCCTCCCAACCGGAGGGACACCCCAAGTGACTCCCAGCCACTTGGAAACCAGAGACGTACAGTCTCTCTTCCTCCAAACCGGAGGGAACACCTAGTCTTGCAACCCACAAGACTAGAACCGGAGGACCAATCCTCCCTTCCTCCAAACCGGAGGGGAACCTAGAGACCCAAGTCTCTCTTCCTCTGAAACCCAGAGGGCAGCACAAGTGACCCCAAGTCACCTGCAAACTAGAGGTCTCGGACCTCTCTTCCTCCCAACCAGAGGGACCCCTGGACTCGAAACCTACAAGCCCAGAACCGGAGATAAATCTCCCTTCCTCCAACCCGGAGGGAAACAACCGATGACACCCTGTCAAAGGCAACCAGAGACGCAAGTCTCTCTTCCTCCACACCGGAGGGAACCCGACCTCACACAAGAGAATCGGAGGAACAACTAGAGAATAGTTGAAAAGAAAAACAAAACGCAGCAACAGTAAGCTGAAAAATAAAATGCACAAAGGCTCTCGCAGGAGCAGGCTGGCCTGGATTTGATCCACGGTCCAGCAGGAACTGATCTTCAGTTGAGGCTTCCTTTGCTCTAGCTCTCTCTTCTTCTCACTCTTCTTTTTCTTCTCTTTCGCAGGCTCTCTCTCTCTGTCTCTTCTTCCTTCTTTCTTCTTCTTCTTCTTCTTCTTCTTCTTCTTCTTCTTCTTCGTTCTCTGTATCGTGGAGGCACTCACTGCTCTTCTATTTTTCTTGATGGCTCACTATGTTTCGATCCCTCTCAACCGATGGAGGAAACTCCATATTTATACCAGTAGCAGGCAGCTAGGGCGTGAGCTCTCGACGATTCCCGCCCAGCAGGTTTGGTCCACGTGTCAGCATCTCAGCCTCTAGGATCACGTGCCAGTCTTAATAACCTCGTCCATTAATCCTGTCAGATAATCAGTCGAAGACAGTATCAGATGATGTATAGACTTGAAAGTTAACTGAGTGTATAGACTTCGTGTGAAGTAAGAGTGTATAGACTTGAAGCTTGATATCGAGTGTATAGAGTTGAAGCTTATCAAACGAATGCATAGACTTCATGTTAGTGAATGAGTGTATAGACTTAGTTGAGTGAGCATGCAGTGTACATACTTGAAACCCTTCAGCAACCTGAGTGTATAGACTTAGTGTTAACGTGCCAGAGAAACCAGTGTACAGACTTCATGTTAACGTGCCAGACAAACTAGTGTACAGACTTGCTGAGCTTTCGCTAAGTCTGTATAGACTTGATGAAAGAGTCCCTGGGAAGGCAGTGAACACACTTGATGGCGTGAAGGAAAGAGTGTATAGACTTCGTGACGCCAACAGACAATGACTGTGCAGACTTGTTAAACCATGCACACTGTATAGACTCTTCATGCAACAATGTATGGACTTAGTGGTTAACACTCGAATGTATAGAGTTGAAGGGCTAACAATCGAGTGTATAGACTTCAAAAGGATAAAGCATCCACAGATCCGACGATGTACAAACTTTGCCAATATGAGACACTGTACAGACTTTGTCAAGAGACTGGCTGTACAGACTTCAACATAGCTGCGATGTACAAGCTTTGACAAAGCAGCGTTGTACAGACTTGAAGAAGCTTCAGATGAATGAATGTAGAGACTTCCCAAAACGAACGTACAGACTTCAGAAGATGAAGACTCTGTATGGACTTGAAGACCCTGAGCCAATGTATAGACTTGCCTTAACAATGAATGTGTAGACTTTGAAACAGAAGTCAGGCAACCGGATGTACAGAGTTGGTCAAAGCAGCAATGTATAGAGTTGAAACGCTTGAAGGCCAATGTACAGACTTGGATGCCCAATCACCAATGTATAGACTTGTAAGATGTGAGGCGATGTGTAGACTTTGCGTTCAACTGATGTATAGACTTGGAGGGTTCACTGATGGCTGTACAGACTTGGGCGTTGTATAGACTTGGAACGGCTTCAAGGCAACAATGTACAACTTTGATATAAAGAGTGTACAGACTTGAAAGTTCAAGGCCACGATGTATAGACTTTGCCCAAGGAAACGAATGTATAGACTTTGCCACAGTCTAATGTACAGACTTTGCAAAAGTGAACGAGCCAATGTATAGACTTCAAAAGAAGCAGTCCGATGTACAGACTTGGTTGCAAGCTGAACAGTCGGATGTACAGACTTGCTGAAACAGTTCGATGTACAGACTTCAAGAACTCTAGACAACGGATGCTGTACAGACTTCAGCTAAGTAGGCCACAGACCGATGTGTAGACTTGGCCAATGTGCAGACTTTGGCTTGGAACGAAGGTAAAGATGAGGCTGTATAGACTTGGCCAGAACGTAGGGAAAAGCACCAATGTGCAGACATGAACATCCAGCAGTGTATAGACTTCGTTTCAAGCAACGTAGGTAAAAGAGACAATGTATATACTTAGCCACCAATGTATGGACTTCAACGCAAATGAGAAGATCAGATGAACAGACTTTGAAGCTTAACATAGACGGTGGATGTATAGACTTCATGAACAAGATGCAATGCTGACTGATGTATACACTTGGCAAATAGAGTGATGCATGAACTACCCTGTACAGACTTTAAGACTTAATGAGCAACCCGGTGAATAGACTTGGCGATTGTGTGAGCATGCGAAGTACAGACTTTGTGTTTTGAACACATGCTGTACAGACTTGCTAACATGCATGAACAAATGGCATTGTATAGACTTTATGAAGAGCACACGAAGCAATGTGTGGACTTGGTGACTCACGCAGACAGATGAGTGAACAGTCTATGCCATGCTCACAGTTAATCAATGTACCAAGTTCTGAATGAGTAGTTCTAAATGAAGTAAACACATATGACATCAATTTGTCATCATCAGAACACACGTAAACTATGTCATCATCAAAACATAAGTCAACACATATGACATCAAACATATGAGAGTCATAGTGTTTGTCATCATCAAAACATAATATCCAACATGAGCAAGTATGTACAGCATTTCATTCACACCAGAAGTCTATACATTAGACTGTGGCAAAGTCTATTCATTCGTTTCCAGAAGTTCAAGTCCATACATTGATCGTTTGGGTAACAAAGTCTGTACAACGTGAGCTTCGGTTCTTAAAGTCTACGCATTCTCCCATTCAAATCCTTCAAAGTCTATACATCAGTTTGATTGAGTAAGTCTGTACAGCATGCCTTGTTGTTCACAGCCTTTAAAGTCTGTACATCAGCTTCGCATCTGCAAGTCTGTACATTGGCTTCATATCATAAAGTCTGTACATTGGCTTCGCATCTACAAGTCTGTACATCGGTTTGATATCATCAAGTCTGTACATTGTCTTCAACTCTCCAAGTCTGTACAGCCACATCTCAAAGGCTAAGTCTATACATCACTATGGCTGCTCGAAGTGAAGCATAGTCTATACACTCCTCACCTTTCCCTACGTTTGGCCAAGTCTATACACTCATACCTTTCCCTACGTTTTCTGGCCAAGTCTACACATCGTTTACCTGGCGTTTGCTTCAAAGTCTAAACACTCGTTTCTAAGGCAAAGTCTATTCAATCGTCTTCATAGGTCCTAAAGTCTGTACAGCCCTTCCCGCAACAGGTCTATACACTCGGTGGCTTCATACACTTCACAGAAGTCCACACATTTCCCCTGTTATGATAATGCATTCTTCAGCAAGTATATACACTGAGTTCGCATGAAGTCTCACAAGTCTATACACTCTCCCAGTGTACACACTTACTCACATACTGTTTCTAAGTATATACATTGTGTTGCATTGCTTGAATTTCCTCAAGTCTATACACTGAGCTCGCATGAAGACTCAAAGTCTATACACTCACTCAGTGTTTACACTTGCTCATTTGCTGCTTATAAAGTCTATACACTGCATTTTACAGTATGAGTTATAAAGTCTATACACTGCATTTTACAGTATGAGTTATAAAGTCTATACACTGTCTTCAGTTGATTTTGTTAATCGACTGAACTCCTCATTTGTCTTGCAGGTGTCTGGCACGTGATCCAAGGAGCTGAGATGTTGACACGTGGTAGAGTCGATTGGGCGGGAGCTGTGGAGACCACACGCCCTAGCTGCTACTGCTGCTGATATAAATAGAAACCTTCGTCTTCAGATGAAGTGTGATCGAAGTAGAAGGACTGAAGCCTTGAGCAGAAGTAGGAAGAAATATAAGAAGAGGAAGAAATAGAAGAAGAAGAAGAAATCGAAGAGCAGTGAGCCATCAAGAAAAACAGAAGAGCAGTGAGTGCCTCCACGATATAGAGAACAGAGAAGAAGAAGAAAAAGAGAAAGAAAGAGAGTGAGAGTAGTTGAAGAAGAAAGAAGAAGAGTGAGCCAGAGAGCAGAAGAGAGATCGAGAGATCCAGCAGAAGAAGAAAAAGAGAAAGAGAGAGGGCTCATGTAGAAGAAGAAAGAAGCTTCAGTTGAAGATCTGCCTACTGGAATTTGGATCAGATCCAATCCAGTCAGCTCCTTCGAGAGCCACATTCCTTGTATTTCATTTACAGCCTTTCAGTCGCTGTGACTCTATTTTCTGTTTTCCTTTTCATTTGATATCTAGTCTTTCCGATACTCTGTAGAGAGGTCGGGGTCCCTCCTGTTGGTTTAGGAGAAGGGAGATTGCTATCTCCGGTTGCAAGTAGCTGGGTGCTACTTGTGGGTTCCCTCCTGGTTTGGAGGAAGGGAGATTTGTCTCCGGTTCTGGGCTTGTAGGTTTCAAGTCCAGGGGTCCCTCCGGTTGGGAGGAAGAGAGGTCCAAGACCTCTAGTTTGCAGGTGACTTGGTGTCACTTGTGCTTCCCTCTGGGTTTCAGAGGAAGAGAGACTTGGGTCTCTAGGTTCCCCTCCGGTTTGGAGGAAGGGAGGATTGGTCCTCCGGTTCTAGTCTTGTGGGTTGCAAGACTAGGTGTTCCCTCCGGTTTGAAGGAAGAGAGACTATGCGTCTCTAGTTTCCAAGTGGCTGGGAGTCACTTGGGGTGTCCCTCCGGTTGGGAGGAAGAGGGGAGGTTGTTCCCCTGGTCAAGCTGTTTGGCAGCATTTGTTGCTGACTGAGTCTGCTGTGCTAGTGTTACTAGTGGAAGCCTCACTCCGGTTGGGAGTGAGGGGTGGACGTAGGTCTTTGGACCGAACCACCTAAAAAGCCTGGTGTTCTTTTGTGGTTTGTTTGCCTTATGTGTTCACTTCTCTACTGCGCTCACTAGATGTTTGTTTAGGATCGAGTGTGAGTTTATTCTATTGGACTGCTTTGCAATAGCTTTCTAAGTTTTCTCAGTTTATATCTGCATCCGCTTTTAATTCCACACATCTAAGCGGTAGAACTTAAATTGGGTAAAATTCTTTGAAAGATCCATTCACCCCCCCTCTGGATCTGTGTTTATCTATCGCACCTAACTAACAACTGCTACGGACCCACCCTCGGGCCCCTAACAGTGAAGAGATATCCTAAAGAATGCACAGCTTCAAGTTCCTGAAGCAAAAGTAAAGGCCCATGTCAAAACGGCACCTTTGGTGCCTCCAGCGGCACGGGCCTGAGGCCCTTCAGTGGCACCGCCCTTCAGCCCTTCAGCGGCACGACCCTTCAGCCCTTCAGCGGCACGGCCATTTGGCCCTTCAGCGGCATGCCCATTTGGCCCTTCAGCGGCACGCTTCATTCAGGGTTTCTTTTGCACACCAAGTCTATACAGCCGTCAGCCCAAGTCTGTACGTTGGCTGATTGCACAAACGAAGTCTATACATCCGAGCTCCAAGTCTGTACATTGGCTGGCTGCTTCAAACGAAGTCTATACATCCGAGCTCCAAGTCTGTACATTGGCTGGCTGCTTCAAACGAAGTTTATACATCCAAGCTCCAAGTCTGTACATTGGCTGGCTGCTTCGAACGCAAAGTCCATACATTCAAAACGCAAAGTCTATACATTGCTCTTTGTTGGGCTCGTGCATCAATTTACCAAGTCTGACCGCCAGCGGCACGGCTTCAAGCTTCCCAGCGGTACGGGCGTCCTGCCCTCAACGCCCAACGCCGTTTCTCCAGCGGCACAGCGTTAAAGTCTGTACAGAGTTCATGCAGACGCAAAGTCTATACACTCATGTGGCAAGTCTGTACAGAGTTCATGCAGACACAAAGTCTATACACTCATGTGGAAAGCCTGTACAGAGTCCATGCCCACGAAGTCTATACACTCACTTACAAAGCCCATCTCCCAGCAGCACGGCCTCAAGCTTCCCAGCGGCACGGGCGTTCTACCCTCAACGCCCGCACCTCTTCCCCAGCGGCACAGCGCTGAAAGCCTCACGACGGCATGCACCGGTAGAAGATACAACGGTCAATAGGCAGACCCATTGGCGCGTAGTCCAGCCACTTCAAAGCCAGCTAGCGCCTGTCTCCATGTCACCTTCTGGCTGGAGGAGGGGAGATCTTCGCCTGACGAGGAAGATACCGAAGTCAACCTCGGATGGCAGTGCCATCATGAGGCTCCCATGTCAACCGTCCACGTATAAAAAGGCCCTCCACAGACAGAAAAAGAGGATTCTTGGTAGAGAGAGGATCTTCGAAGAGAGGATCTGCGTGCGAAGAAACCCGTTCGAGGAGAGCTCCAGAAAAGAAGAAGGTAGAAGAGAAGAAGGAGAGGAAGAGAGAGTGTATGCTATAAGGTGGAGAGGGAAGGGTGGCGGTAAAGGGAGCGACCACCCTTCCTCATCCTGTCCCTCTCCCCCCGAGTCTTTTCTTTTTTCTCCTGATGTTTTCTTGTTTGCTTGGATGTACTGGGCTACATTTGGTCTTCCGACCATGGCCTTTGCCATTTTGAGTTTCTCATGAATAAAACTCCATCTGATCTTTCCTTCGTTTGGTATATTTGCAGTTTTCTTCTTCTTGCTAGTTTATGAGTTTGGCGTCTATCTCCGGTTCCCCAACTCCTTACTTGATCTCCCCTCCCATGGCAGGGGTCTACGTGATTGAGAGGTTTAGCCCTTGGCTTGATGAGACAAGGCTAACCTCTCCCTCTTCTTGGTGACACTCTGCAACTCAATCCCTTTCTCTCTACCCTCGTTTGTAGCTCGTCGATGTTTTGTGGACCTCTACTTGGTGTATTGCCCACCCACTGGCTAGAAGACTCCTCAGCCTTTCTTTCAAGGTCCATAGCACCCTGCACCCATTCCAGTCTCCCAGTCGTCCCACCACTTAGGCCCCCAGCGGCACGCCTCTCCCATTCGGCCGTTTGGCAGTACAACCTCCCTTGAGTTTGCCTGGCGGCACACTCTCCTTAGGGCCACTCAGCGGTGCACCCTCTCTCTTCTTGTCAGCGGTACACCTCCCTTCCTTGGTCGCCCAGCGGCACACCCTTGGACTGTCAGCCTGGCACCCCTTGGCCATCACCTCCCCGGTGTACTCATAGTTCGCATCAGTTTACTAGTTCCTCGTTCGATGTTTGCTCCGAGTTTTCTGAGGTTTCCCTAAAGGCGGCTGCTCAGGCACCCCCCTCAGCTGTTGGTTCATGCCACCCCCGTGGACATGTTCCTTGTTATTCCTTTACCTCCCGGGTCAAGGGGAGGTGCTGCCGAATTTTCGCCAGGAATAACAATAAATTTAAAAGATGAAAAGAAACAGTAAACAGATGGACTGAGCAACAGTAAAAACACTCTAATCAACTAAAAGAACTATGCAAGGCTTCAAGAACCGAATCGAACAAGACTCCAAGCATTGCATTGCTAAACACGACTTGGGACTCAATCTCATGACAGAAAAATGAAAGCTTAACCATCCAAGATGCTTCATCATGAACTGAACAAGGAACCCTCTCTTGAGTCCTGGCCCACCCCTTCGGTGGCACACTCTGCTTAGTTTCGTTTGCCACTTCTCCAAGCGGTACACTCTCCTTTACCTTCAGCAGCACACCTCCTCTACCCTTCAGCGGTAGGCTCTCCATTCTCCCAGCGGTACACTCCCCCTACCCATCTGAACTCCACTCCATTTGTCTTGACCCAGCACCCTTACCCTTCAACCTTCCAGCGGTACACCCTGGCCTACCTCCTCCAGCGGTGCGCCCTAACCTTCTATCCTCCAGCGGTACGCTCCCCTTTGGCCCTCTAGCGGTGCACTCCCCTAGTTCCATTCCCAGCGGTACGCCACCCTTGCTGTCTGAGCGGTACGCATCCTCCCAGCACTCCATCAAGTCTATACATCGCTGCATACACTAAGTCTACACATTCGTTAGCTTTGCCTCATCCACGCTAAGTCTATACACTCCTTGTGGCTTGTTCATGCATCATTCCATCAAGTCTATACATCGCTGCATGCACTAAGTCTGCACATCCGTTAGCCGTGCCTCGTCCATGCCAAGTCTGTACATTCCTTGTGGCTTGTTCATGCATCATTCCATCAAGTCTATACATCGCTGCATGCACTAAGTCTACACATCCGTTAGCCGTGCCTCGTCCACGCCAAGTATGTACATTCCTTGTGGCTTGTTCATGCATCATTTCATCAAGTCTATACATCGCTGCATACACTAAGTCTACACATCCGTTAGCCGTGCCTCATCCACGCAAAGTCTGTATAGTCCTCGTGGCTTGTTCATGCATCGTCTCCTCCAGCCCTTTCAGCGGTACGCCCATCTTTAGTCTTCAACGGCACCCTCTTAAATTCCTCAGCAGTACACCCTTCTTTTCCCTTTGAACCGCATACATCATTCATCTCTCAGCGGTACACCCTAGTCCCCATCATCTCCCCAACGAATACACATATGTATGTAATAAAAGGGGAGGGGGCTATATGATAAAAGGAATGATGAATAGTAATAATAATAATGAGACAAAAGGGGTGGTCCCAACCAATATAACAAAAAAAGGGGAAAATAATAACAAGGGGGGGGGGTAGTAACAAATAGGAGAAGAATTCACGGTCATTGGGTGATAAAAGGCAATCAACAAAGAAAGGGTAGTGTCAATAAATAAATGATAATAACAAGCGTTGACAATCATCGTGAATACGATAATGTGGCAGCTGTCTCTCCTTCCTGGATTCTAAACCCGGGGATATTAATGATGCTCCTGTAAGCCGGAAGTCACTCTCGGGAGGTCTCTCTCTTGTCGTGGTGACCGCCCGGCCTTACCTCGGGCCGATAATTCATCAGGGTCCCCTCCCTCATCGGGATCTGATTTGCCTCCCTGTATTAAAATTGCCGTCCCTCGGCAGACATTTGTACGGATTCGTCCCCCGGGTTATCGTCTCATTTTCTGTGTGAACTTGTGTCCAAACATGGAATGGTCCATCAGTGACCGACATGACCCGAGCATTCATGCCCCCACCTCGGGCTCACCGTATAACCCGACGGGTGTTTCCTTCCTGCGTTAATTAGTATTTCTTTCGACCGTGGAGCCCTTATTTCTGGCAATTAATCAAGGGTATTCCCCTCTCCGAGGGGATGTAAATGACGTTGTGACCTTTATGGCACAACGGGCCTCAGTCCCGACCCGAACCACACAATCGTCTGATTAGTCAGATCGAGCGCACAGTAGATTGTCACTTTGTGACTGGCACGCCCACACACTTAAATAAACGAACGACACGATGAGCAAAAATAAGTGCTTCCACAGACGACGAGTGAGCTTGCGTTTCTGTTAGCGACGTATAGCCCATAGGAGCTCCTAGTGTCGATCCGAAGTCTCTCCAATTTGTGTGTTGCTGGTCGCATCCGCATTTAGAGTCCCTGGTCCGCATCACTTAGAGTCGGTCCCCGTGTCCATCTCACATCAACTGTAGCATGCCCGGGGCATTGTTGCGTGGCCGAGAACTGTAGCAAGACCGAGCACTGTAGCGTGCCGAGCACTGTAGCAGTCCGAGCATCCGTAGCGAGATCGAGCACTATAGCAGGGTCGAGAACTGCAGTAAGACCGAGCACTGTAGCGTGCCGAGCACTGTAGCAAGGTCGAGCATCGTAGTGTGCCGAGCACTGTAGCAGAGCCGAGCACTGTAGCAGTCCGAGCACTATAGCAGACCGAGCACCGTAGCAGTCCGAGCTAAAGTTGGAGAAGGTCGTGCTACTATAGCAACCGAGCCAAAAGAGAGTAATGCAGCTTGGCCGAGCACTGTAGCATGCCGAGCACTGTAGCAAGGACGAGCACCATAGTGTACCGAGCACTGTAGCACAGCCGAGCACTGTAGCGTACCGAACACTGTTGTAGTTCGAGCACTATAGCAGACCGAGCACTGTAGCAGTCCGATCCACTGAACAAAAAGAAGTCTGAGCACTGTAGCAGGCCGAGCACTGTAGCAGTCCTCCTGTTTGACAAAAGGACTGCTTTTGACCAGTAGTCTCACCTTTTCAGCCAACAGCTCATTGCCTTGCACTGCAAGAAGCCATCCGGTATGATGGAGACCTAGACTTTTAATACAGTGAAGAAACGATTTCACGTCCGTGTGTATAAATGAGGCCTCCGAGAGGGCTGAAGAAGGAGGAGGGGGGATCCCGTGTGAAGAAGGAAGAGAAGAAGAAGAAGAGAAAAGAGAGAGGAAAGGAGAAGCTCCTACTTCCCCTTGCTGCTCCGTCCACCACCGTCTGTGTGAAGAGGAGAAAAAGAAGAAGAAGAAGAGAAAAGAGAGAGGAAGGAGCGAATGCTCCATTATTCCCCCCCACTAGATTTCTATTTTCATTCTCTCCCCCCGGCAATGTATTAGCCCATGTATTTATCCCCTTTTATGAGGAATAGAAGAAAAGCTTGCAAACGTTTTCTATATCTTCCTACAAATATTTCTTCTATGTCTGCATTTCTCGCTGTTTTACTTTCTTCATGGCTCCCCATTGTCGGCCTCTGAGTACCACAGCTTCCCTTAGATACATTCACCCGGTGCACCCCCAGCCCGTTATAGAAGTGTCTTCCGTTCGTTGATTCTCCCAGGCTTTCCGAAGTTTTATCAAAGGTGTTGTTGCCCCTCGCACTCACCTCAAATTGTTGGTTCATGCCACTCCTTGTGGGCATGTCCCTTGTTATCCCCTTCCATCTCGGGTCAAGGGGAGATACTGCCGAATTTTCGTCAAAATTAACCTAATAACAATAACAATAAAAGAAAAGCAACAATACAAAAGGAAACGACAAATAAACAGAATGAAACACCAATGAAACGGCTTCGCTAAAATAACAATGAACTATGGAGATCCCGAATAACTGAACACTTACATCTTTATGACGGACTGTCGAACATAACCACGAACATGGTCTACATGAATAAAAGAAAACCAAATCGAAATTCCGCACATGCATTCCACGAATAAAAGTAATTCTTCACATGCAGTCCATGAATAAAAGAAGGCTAATCACATGCATTTCATGAGTAAAAAGAAAAACAAATTGACCCCTCATGCATCTCACGAATAGAAGAAAACTCCCCACAGGTCTCTTGAATAAAAAGAACTCCCCCTTTAGCCTTCCATACGGCACACCCCTTTAGCCTTCCATACGGCACACTTTTCAACTTTTACCCGGCACACTTTTCAGCCTCTACCCGACACGCTCTGCCCAGCCTTCCCCGGCACACTCTCTGTGCCTCTTTCCCCGGCACAGCCTTATCTCCCTATCCGGTGCACTCTCACCTTCCTCCAACGGCACACCACCCCCAGCCTCCCTTGCCCGATACACCCGAAATGCAATAAAACAAGGAAGAGCATAATAATAAAACAAAAGAATAATAACAATCAAGAGAATAATAATAATCAAAAGAAGAATAATAATAATAATAAAGGAGTAATAATGGAGAAAAATTGAAATAAAAAAATAAACAATAAAAAAGGGGGGATATACCGCATAGGTAATGAAACAAGAATCAATGAACACAAAAAAACATAAATAAATAAATAAATATTAATAACGATGAATAATAATAATAACGAGAAGAATAATAATAAAATAAATAAACAAAAAAACAAGTAGGGACATCACGCACATGCAATAAAAGAAGAGTCAATCAACATAAAATATATATATACATATAAATAATAATAATAATAATAATAATAATAATAATAATAATAATAATAATAATAATAATGAATAATAATAATGAATAGAACGATGTGGCCCTCATCATCCTCGGCCCCTTTTGGCTCGACTTTCCACACACGCTCTAGATACAACAAATAATAATAATGTTAATAATAATAATAATAATAGTAAAATTCGTAAAAAGATAAAAATATAAAAAGAAGTAAAATAAATAAAATAAATAATAATAATAATAAAAGATTGATAATAAAATAAATAAAGAAAGGAGAATGCAACACACCGGTAATAAAAGAAGAATCAATGAGTAATATGAAAAAAATAAATAAATAAATAAATAAATAATGATTGTAATAATGAATAGAATGATGCGGCTCTCATCACCCCCAGACTCTACGCATGGGAATATCAATCAGGCCTTCGTGGGTCACGCTTAGACCTCGGGTCCGTCCCGATCATGGTTATTGTCTTACCCACATCCTCGGCCTATAGCCCGCTCCTTTTGAACACATATTAGTTTTGGGATCTGATCCCGGGATATCCTCCCGTCGCCCCTTGGCACCGAAAATATTGACGATGCCCACGCAATCCTGACTTCGACCGCGGGGGGCCCACCGTAATATGGTCGCAGCTTGATCTTGCACCGGACTGACAAACTTATTGGTTTCCGACCCCTCTAACCGGGATTTAACTGAATATTTCTCGTTCCTCCGAACAATAAATTTGTCGCATCCCGACATACATATGCTCCGGTTTTCCCATGACGATTATGCATTTCTCAAGCCGGACACTCGTCCGAACATCAAATGGTCAACACACGACTGACATGATCTCGAATGCTTTCTTCTCACCCTCGTACGGGGATTTCAATGCTTCCTAATAGACTTTTCACTTAATTAATTTTCTGGCCATGAGGCCCTGACTCCCGGTGATTAATCAAGGGTGTTCCCCTCTCCGAGGGGATGTAAATGACGCTGTGACCTTTATGGCGCAACGGGTTTTGGTCCTGACACGAATCACACAGTCGTATGATTAGTCAGATCGAGCGCACCATGGGCTCTTCGGAGTCCGAATAAATTGTCACCTCGTGACTGGCACGCCCACGCACTTAATAGACGAATCAACCATCCGAATAGACGAACAACATAATGAGCGAACGAAAAGTGCGTCCACAAGTCTGGCACGCCCGGTGGGACTGAAACCACCCCTCATCTCTTCGTCGGGATTCGGGACCTCATGGCCTCCTAATAAACGATGTTTTTCTACTTTGATGAATTGCAGGTGCTATCTTTGTTAGCCCTATGGGGAGAAAAGTTGGACTAGGCGCAATTGTCTTTGTGGCCTCGGGGACACTACTTCGAGGCACATGCAGCTTCCAGGAATCATGAAGGCTGCTTAAAGAAGAAAGAAAAGAAGAAGAAAAGGAAAAAAGAAGAGAAAGAATTGGCGAGAGAGGGTTGTATGGCCATATCCGTCAAGATCCATTCTGAATAATGATTATCACTGTGGGATTGATGCGGTGGAGCGAACCACTCATCCCCTCCCTGAGAGGGTGAGCGCTCTCCTGTGCATCTACCTTGGTCTATTATACAAAAAGAAGAGAAGAAAAAGGAAGGGACAAAAAGAAAAGTTGGCCAGCGTTGCCGATCGAGAGAACAAGAATAAGGTCGGCATCCCGCCCGGCTCTAGGAGGGTCCAAGCCCGCAGTGCAATGCCCCGTCCCGTTCCTCCTCCCTGCTGCCCCTATCCGGCATAAGACGGCCCCTCGAGTGGCTGTTAAAAGACCCAACAAGCCGCAACTGTGACTTGATGAATTCCTGCCCACTGTAGGGAATGCTTTATAGCAATGAGGCCAAGCACGGCCACCACTCCCGAAGAGAGCATGCATATACCCCGCCACGGGGAATAAGAAGAAGAAATATACCCCACCTTGGGGGCATAAGAAGCAAGAATTACACCTCGATCTGGGGGCATGAGAAGCAGAAGACACACCCCGGCTTAGGGGCATAGGAAGAGAAGTATACCCCCACCCGGGGGCATAAGAAGCAAGAATTACACCCCGATCTGGGGGCATAGAAGCAAAGAGGCATACACCCCGGCTTAGGGGGATTTGAAGAAACATACACCTTGGCACGGGGGCATAGAAGCCATAAGGAATACACCCCGCTCGGGGCACAGAAGCAAAGAAGCAGAATACACCCGAACTCGGGGGACACGTGAGACAAAGGATACACCCTAGCTTTGGGGTATCTGAAGAAGAGACACAGACCCCGCCTGGGGGCATAAAAGCAAAGAGGCATACACTCCGATATGGGGGATTTGAAGAAACATACACCCCGCCTAGGGGCATCGAAGCCACAAAGAGTACACCCCGCCCGGGGGCACATGAAATAAAGCCACACCCCGCCTGGGGGCATAAAAGCAAAGAGGCATACACCCCGGCTTAGGGGGATTTGAAGAAACATACATCCCACCTGGGGGCATCGAAGCCAAAAAGAGTACACCCTACCCAGGGGCACATGAAATAAAGCCACACTCCACCTGGGGGCACAGAAGCAAAGAGACATACCGCCGACCTAGGGGGCAGATGAAGGAAGACTACACCCCAACCTGGGGGCACATTAAGAGAGAGACACCCCAGTCCAGGGAAGTTAATGAGGAAAGAGGAGCATAATAAAAGAACAGTCATGGGGCAGACGTGGTCTTCGAACCTGCCTCTTCACACAAAAGAAGAAGAGAAGGAAAAAGAAGAAAAGAGACGGGAGGCAGACGTGGTCTTCGGACCCGCCTCTTCGCACAAAAGAAGAAAAGGGAAAAAAAGAGACATGAGGTAGACGTGGTTTTCGAACCCGTCGCTTCACACAAAAGAGGAAGAGAAGAAAAGAAAGAAAAGGCACATGAGGCAGACGTGGTCTTCGAACCCGCCTCTTTACATAAGAGAAGAAGAAAAGGATAGAAGAACAGTCATGAGGCAGACGTGGTCTTTGAACACGCATATTCCTAATAAAAAAAGAGCAGAAAAGAAAAGAATAGTCATTAGGCAGACGTGGCCTTTCCACTCGCCCCTCCACATAAAAGAAGAAGAGAAGAAAAGAAAGTGATCCTTGAGGCAGACGTGATCTTTCACCCTCAACCTCTAGCCATCCAATGAATAGACCTCTCATAGGGTCGGCGTCATGACCTTTCGTTAGAACCGACAACATTTCACCAACAGGGCGTTAAACCGACAAGCATTCCGCCAACGGGGCGTTAAACCGACAAAGCATTCCGCCAACAGGGCGTTAAGCCGACCAATGTTGAGCCAACAAGCAACTCCACCTGCGGCCTTTCGCCACCCAATAGAATCAACCTTTCACTCTGGTTCGGGTCCTTCCCCGGCCAGAGAATCAAATAATCAACCTTTTACTCTGGTTTAGGTCCTTCCCCGGCCAGAGAATCAAAGAATCAACCTTTCACTCTGGTTCAGGTCCTTCCCCGGCCAGAGAATCAAAGAATCAACCTTTTACTCTGGTTTAGGTCCTTCCCCGGCAAGAGAATCAAAGAATCAACCTTTTACTCTGGTTCGGACCTCTTCCCGACCAGAGAATTAAAGAATCAACCCTTCACTTTGGTTCAGATCCTTTCCCGACCAGAGAATTAAAGAATCAACCTTTCACTTTGGTTCGGATCCTTTCCTGACCAGAGAATTAAAGAATCAACCCTTCACTTTGGCTCGGATCCTTTCCCGACCAGAGAATGAAAGAATCAACATTTCACTTTGGTTCGGATCCTCCCCCGACTAGAGAATTAAAGAATCAACCCTTCACTTTGGTTCGGATCCTTTCCCGACCAGAGAATTAAAGAATTGACCTTTCACTTTGGTTCGGATCCTTTCCCGACCAGAGAATTAAAGAATCGACCTTTCACTTTGGTTCGAATCCTTTCCCGGCCAGAGAATCAAAGAATCAACCCTTCACTTTGGTTCGGATCCTTTTCCGGCCAGAGAATCAAATAATCAACCTTTTCACTTTGGTTCGGATCCTTTCCCGACCAGAGAATTAAAGAATCAACCCCTCACTTTGGCTCGGATCCTTTCCCGACCAGAGAATTAAAGAATCAACCCTTCACTTTGGCTCGGATCCTTTCCCGACCAGAGAATTGAAGAATCAACCTTTCACTTTGGTTCGGATCCTCTCCCGACCAGAGAATTAAAGAATCAACCCTTCACTTTGGTTCGGATCCTTTCCCGACCAGAGAATTAAAGAATCAACCTTTCACTTTGGTTCGGATCCTTTCCCGACCATAGAATTAAAGAATCAACCTTTCACTTTGGTTCGGATCCTTTCCTGACCAGAGAATTAAAGAATCAACCTTTCACTTTGGTTCGGATCCTTTCCCGACCAGAGAATCAAAAAATCAACCCTTCACTTTGGTTCGGATCCTTTCCCGACCAGAGAACAAAAGAATCAACCTTTCACTTTGGTTCGGATCCTTTCCCGGCCAGAGAATCAAAGAATCAATCATTCACTTTGGTTCGGATTCTTTCCCGACCAGAGAATTAAAGAATCAACCTTTTCACTTTGGTTCGGATCCTTCCCCGGCCAGAGAATTAAAGAATCAACCTTTTCACTCTGGTTCGGATCCTTTCCTGACCAGAGAATTAAAGAATCAACCTTTTCACTTTGGTTCGGATCGTTCCCGGCCGGAGAATTAAAAAAGAGACCTTTCACTTTGGTCCGGATCCTTCCCTGGCTAGAGAATTAAAGAATAAACCTTCCACTTTAGATTGGATCCTCCCCCGGCCAGAGAACAAAAGAATAGACCTTTCACTTTGGTTCGGACCCTTTCCCGGCCAGAGAACAAAAGAATAGAACTTTCACTTTAGTTAGGACCCTTTCCCGGCTAGAGAACAAAAGAATAGACCTTTCACTTTGGTTCGGACCTTTTCCCGGCAAGAGAACAAAAAGAGACCCTTTTCTTCAGCTCTCACATCCCGCTACCCAACGCCCTTCGGCTCAGCCATTTCGGCCAAGGCCCACTATCAGGATTAATCCATCCGTTCCACCGTGCTCTCCGACATCTTTCGACTTTATAGCCGACTTCTAACATCTCTCGGCTTGTTAGCCCGCTCCCAATATCTCTTGGCTTCTAGCCTACTTTTCGATTTCCCAACTTTGGCTCTTTGCAGCCCGCTTCCCAATTTTGGCTCTTGTAGCCTGCTTCCCAAACTTTGTGATGGGGACATCACCTCCCATGCCCACGTTCACAGCTCGTCTCCTCGCCCCGGTTGCATCCGGCATGGTCTAGTTATCTAATTTTGAGTCCTACATAATTTTTATTTGAGTCATTTGATGTAATTTTCATTTTACTTGAGTCATGTCCCTAGGTCTTGTGCTTATTTCCCTAAGTTTGAGAGTCATTATGTTGTTTAGTTAGTTATTGGGCTCAATTCATTGGGTTTGGCCCAAGTGCACCCCCCTACCCCCTCGGTTATTTGTCATTGAGTCTTTTGTCAGGTACTTATTGTAAAATGTGGGTTGCCTATATATAGCACCCCATTCCCCCCATTTCAACTTAATGAATCAATGAATGAAAAACTTGCCATTTTGAGAGTTTACACTTCTTATCTATTGGAGAGATTCCATTTTTTGGGTGAGATACCATAGGGGAGAGATTCCCCACCCTTCCCTCTCTTAATCTCTCTTTTTCACTCCACTTTCTCTCTCCTCCACACCCAAATTCAAATTTTCTTCTCTCTCCTCCCTTCCCAACCACCTCCACTCCCCACCTACCCCATTTAAGACTCTTCCCATTCCCCACAACCCTCATCAATACTCCACCCCTTCCCAAGACCCCCTCCACCAATCCTCTCCTCACCATCCAACCCCCAACTACCCCTCTCACTTTCCCAAGATAAAAAATTAACCCCACCCTTAAACCTATTTTCGAATATCCTTTCCCTCTCTCCATTCCAACCAAATTCGCAGCCCCCACTACCACCATCAGTTGGACCCTCTTCCAGACCTTATTCTCCACCTCCCACACCTTAGAACACCCCCTCCAAGACCCCCTTACAACCAGGGGTCACTCCCATACTCATCTACCCCCTTCTCCTTCTTCTTTCTTGGTCATTAGAAGCTACTTCGAAGCTGCAGTTTGCTGTCCAGAAGTTGTAGGTGAACCAGCAACTTGCAGCAGCCACCACGACTTCCTCCGGACGAGTTTGAAGGCAAAAGAGGTATCCACAGAAGCGTCTCCCTGTCCTCTTCACAACAGAAGTGGTTTCGTCTTCATCCGAGCTGTGTGCTGCCCGGGAGCTTCGTTCTTCCACAACGGCGCAGAACTGTCCCTGCTGAGTACCAGAACCGGATTAGAAGCTCTGCCACGACGAACCTTGGGAATCGACGCCGAGCATGTACATTTTATTTTGTATTTGTGTCCTTTAGTTTAATTTTATATCCACGGGAAAGTATACGCGCAATTGTACGACTTTATCGGCCAATGCGTCGCTCCCGTAGATTTTGTGGGTTTCTATGTAATTTGCCCATGGGACCAGCAAGGGGGCCCTCAGCCCTTTCCCATTGGTCCATGTCACCTATGTGGGGCTGGTCAACCATCCTAGGTGGCCATCTAGAAGGGTTGAATGTCAAATGTCACATGGGTAGACAAAGGGAGTAAAAAGTCTAAGGTAGGCTACCTACCATGTCAAGCTTGTCTCCCACTTGGGTTATTTTATTTTTTTTTATGTGTGTTGGTCACATTTAATCTAGGCCATTCATTCCCCATCCCTAGATCCAATGGTGGAGATTGGATTAGATTGGAGGCATATAAGTACTTGTATTTTCCATTTGAATATTAATGAAATGAGAAAAAACATTGTGCAAGACACCCCCTTGGAGTGAATTTCGACCTCCCCTCTCTCTCCTCTGGTTCTCCCCTTCCCAAACCCCCATTCTAGAGTGATATCTCCTTTCCCCCACCTCCGGTGATCATCGGTGCCGCCACCGCCGCCGTTCGTGCCGCTATCGAGCCGCCTCTGCAGTTCTGTCTTCATCCGACCACAGCAGGTTCCAAGAATTGTCTGTCTCCTCCACGGCCTCTTCTTGGCTTGACATTTTTATGGTGTCTTCTAATCTTAAACTCCAAGATCCACCTAAAGTTTCACGCCAAAATTCCACCGTTTCATATTTTTACAATTTCGTGCCTTTTCCAATCTCAGATCTGTTTTGTTGCTGTCTACAGTAACAGAACCTCTGAGTTCTACACCTTCGACCACCCTTTTGATTTTATTTAGACCTCCCAATTTAACTGGGTGTTCTGTCAATCGTCCCCTACCACCACAATTTTTATTAAATTTTTTTGAGTCTTTTACCTATTTTTCCAAATTCAAGTTCTACCAGAGCTACAGTACTTCCAGCCAGATCCCAGATCCGACCTTCTTCCAGTAAACAAATCATAGAAATTTATAGACACATCCAAACGTGTCCAAACCAATTTTTACGTCTTCCCACTCCAAAGCCTACAACTTTCATGAAGAAGTCGAAGTCTGAATCCAAGGTCTTCCTATCGGTCAATGGCAGTTATCAGAGATCAGCTCTGTAGATCTGAGTGTTCAGCCCCTGAGCAACAGAGATTTGGAAATTCATTAAGTCTAGATCAGCGAAGATCCAGGCCAGATCTCTAGGCCTACATTTAAGTAATTCGAGTCAGCTTTCCAACGGCGCTAATTTCGTGTCAATCCGACATCGGAGCTGATCGCAGCGTCCGTTCTCGCCGGACAGCGCGCTGAAAACCAGAAGCTGCAGATCCGTGGGAAGTTTTCCCGACGGGCGCCGGACGGAGCCGCCCGGCCTCCTATCGTCGTTCCAACGTGCCGCCAGCCCGGGGATCGCTTCCATCAGTGTCCCCCACCACAGCGGTGACACCGGGTCCCACACGGCCCCTCTGGATAGCACGTGGGCCCCACCGTCATTAGTTCGGGTGCTGCCGAAGCTACGCGGAAAGCCGCCCGTCAACCCGAAATCGGCCCTCCCGGGCTCCATTGTGTCGCCCTTTACCTCCCTGTGTGGAGTGGGCTTTACATCATAGCTGTAATCTTTATATAATAACTGTCCCGGGAGTACGAGATCGGCCGGGCGCGTGGAGGTATCGTATTCGCTCCTTGCTTGGCATTTCGCTTATTTCTATATATGCTTGTTTATGCCGCTGCTAGAGAGCATGTGTAGGGATATCTAGCTCGCTTTATTTTCATATCACTGCTGCTGCGAGAGAGTGCGAGACCGTCCCGTGACCCGATCCGGGCACGAAAGTGCGAGCCGACCACCCTAGCTCTTGCCGGTTTCTCAACCGTGCACGTCCGACGCTTCCCTCGTTAAGGGACGATCGCGAGCTTGTCGTGTCCGTGTCTCGTCCCGCATCAATTTGGTATCAGAGAGAGTTTGAGTCTAGGGTGTCAAAAAAAGAAAAGAAAGAGTGTCATTTAAGTCATTGTCTAAGTCAGTCTAGGTTGCATTTGCATCCCTTTACTCGGTATCTCAAAAGGTGTTGTCCGAACGTTAGGCTACGCCTATCGGGAAGACCGCACACTTGCGCGAGTAATCTTCGGATCGCTTATCTCCGCCACGTACCGAGTCTTGGTTTACGTCTAGGGTCCTTAGTGTGCATGCATTCCAAACTTGCATAGTCGAGTCACATTCCAACTTGCACCGCATTTTAAGTCATGTCTAGGCACTTGCATTAGTTTGCTTATAAAACAAAAACAAAAAAAATGGCCTTGCATATCCAATCCTAGGGGACCCAACCCATCTTGGCCACCATGGCCACGCCCCGAGTCCATAGTGGTGTTGAAGTGGCCGGAATGTTCCGAGCCATTATGGGAGCATTTAAGGGGTTGAATACGAGCCTAGATCGGGTTAGTATTAACCTAGATCGATTTTCCACCGGGGTAGATCGGATGTTCTTGGAGCCACCCCACGGGCCCCTTCTCCACGAGGTGGACACCTCCACGAGGGCTCCATTGCCACCCCCTCCAACCCGTGCCCCCTTCGAGGAGTTCGATAAAATGATTTCGGATTGGTTGGAAAGGACACGTGCTCCTTCACCACCCGTGGCTGCTCCATTGCTATCCACTTCCGATCTTCCTCCAGAGCCGTCAAACTTGGGGTCACCCCATCCCGAGCCTCCCGTGTTTCTAACGGGTACGCTATATATAGCCGAGCCACTTCTTAGATGGCTCAAGGAAGGCTCGGTCCCACATCCCTTTCCATCCATGGACCCCACCTTATCATTAGTGCCGGTCAACTCATTTCATACCACATTTCGATCTAGTCACTATGTTGATACGTTGGACGATCTTATCATGGGATTAGATTCATAATGGAAGTTGACGCACCTACTGGCCCGAGGCTTTGACCAACCCGTTAGTCTTAGCTTCACCCATCCGGCCTTAGGGTCCATTACCTCTGAGTGCACCGTGGGTTGTGTCACCACGGAGGTCCTCTTACTCCCCCCCTTACCGGACGAGCCCGAATTCATACTCTTTTGTCCGAGGGAGGAATCATACTTCTTGCCTACGATCCCCGTCCCACCCGTTACAATTCAAGAAGGTGACTACCCACATCTTCAAACCTTCTACATGTGGGACCGTGACTTGTGGGAACCCACCACAAGGGGTCATACCTTCTTTGACCCTTTTGACCCCTTCACTATTAGGCTTCCCGAGTTACCACCCGTACTCCCCTTCTCCAAGGAAGCCCACTTTTATGCCCTTTCCCCTCGGGATGGTCCATCTACATCCACCAATCCCGACCCACCTACACCCGGCCCTTCTAAACCACCCGAGTCACCCACATACAAAAGACCATCCCAGCATAACCCCACCCGACGTATAGGTGTTCCCCATGCCATCCATTCCCAGTTGCATAACATGCATGCATGGCACATATTCGGGTGTCCTGGTCCGCCGTCACCTATGTACGGGTCGGACTAACAATATGTGTGTCTAGAGTCATGCATGAGTCGGTGTGCTTTCTTTGTGCGGTTTGTTTGTGTGGTGTGTTTTGAGTCGGTTGTTTGCATGGTTTGCATTCGTGTGTCCGTGCATGGTGAGTCTGCATGTGTCTTGTGCAAGCTCGTTGTCGTTCTCTTATGAGTGTGAAGCGAGTCGATTCACTTGATGAGTATGGGATCGGTTTTACTTCTATACCCGGATCAGTCATCTATAGGGACTCAGCGGTGATTCCTAGTGAGTCTTCGAGCCGCTTCCTTTTCTTTTGAGAGTGCCCCACCCGGAGTGTCCACCTATAGCGCATGGCAGTTCGTGCATATCGGGTATATATGGAATGAGCAGGTGACGATCATTTGGAGTGGAGCATACCCGCGCTACTTGGCACGGTGACGGATCCGCCGGGGTACTCGAGCATCCCTGCCCCTACTCGACGGGGTCGAGTTCCTCCCACCCGGGGAGAGTTGATGGGAATCGACGCCGAGCATGTACATTTTATTTTGTATTTGTGTCCTTTAGTTTATTTTTATATCCACGGGAAAGTATACGCGCAATTGTACGGCTTTATCGGCCAATGCGTCACTCCCGTAGATTATGTGGGTTTCTATGTAATTTGCCCATGGGACCAGCAAGGGGGCCCTCAGCCCTTTCCCATTGGTCCATGTCACCTATGTGGGGCTGGTCAACCATCCTAGGTGGCCATCTAGAAGGGTTGAATGTCAAATGCCACATGGGTAGACAAAGGGAGTAAAAAGTCTAAGGTAGGCTACCTACCATGTCAAGCTTGTCTCCCACTTGGGTTATTTTATTTTTGTGTGTGTGTGTTGGTCACATTTAATCTAGGCCATTCATTCCCCATCCCTAGATCCAATGGTGGAGATTGGATTAGATTGGAGGCATATAAGTACTTGTATTTTCCATTTGAATATTAATGAAATGAGAAAAAACATTGTGCAAGACACCCCCTTGGAGTGAATTTCGACCTCCCCTCTCTCTCCTCTGGTTCTCCCCTTCCCAAACCCCCATTCTAGAGTGGTATCCCCTTTCCCCCACCTCCGGTGATCATCGGTGCCGCCGCCGCCGCCGTTCGTGCCGCTATCGAGCCGCCTCTGCAGTTCTATCTTCATCCGACCACAGCAGGTTCCAAGAATTGTCTGTCTCCTCCACGGCCTCTTCTTGGCTTGAAATTTTTATGGTGTCTTCTAATCTTAAACCCCAAGATCCACCTAAATTTGCACGCCAAAATTCCACCGTTTCATATTTTTACAATTTCGTGCCTTTTCCAATCTCAGATCTGTTTTGTTGCTGTCTACAGTAACAGAACCTCTGAGTTCTCCACCGTCGACCACCCTTTTGATTTTCTTTAGACCTCCCAATTTAACTGGGTGTTCTGTCCATCGTCCCCTACCACCACAATTTTTATTAAATTTTTTTGAGTCTTTTACCTATTTTTCCAAATTCAAGTTCTACCAGAGCTACAGTACTTCCAGCCAGATCCCAGATCCGACCTTCTTCCAGTAAACAAATCATATAAATTCATAGACACATCCAAACGTGTCCAAACCAATTTTTCCATCTTCCCAACTCAAAAGTCTACAACTTTCATGAAGAAGTCGAAGTCTGAATCCAAGGTATTCCTATCGGTCAACGGCAGTTATAAGAGATCAGCTCTGTAGATCTGAGTGTTCAGCCCCTAAGCAACAGAGATTTAGAAATTCATTAAGTCCAGATCAGCGAAGATCCAGGCCAGATCTCCAGGCCTACATTGAATTACTTCGAGTCAGCTTTCCAACGGCGCTAATTTCGTGTCAATCCGACATCGGAGCTGATCGCAGCGTCCGTTCTCGCCGGACAGCGCGCTGAAAACCAGAAGCTGCAGATCCGTGGGAAGTTTTCCTGACGGGTGCCGGCCGGAGCCGCCCGGCCTCCGATCGTCGTTCCAACGTGCCGCCAGCCCGGGGATCACTTCCATCAGTGTCCCCCACCATAGCGGTGACACCGGGTCCCACACGGCCCCTCCGGACAGCACGTGGGCCCCACCGTCATTAGTTCGGGTGCTGCCGAAGCTACGCGGAAAGCCGCCCGTCAACCCGAAATCGGCCCTCCCGGGCTCCATTGTGTCACCCTTTACCTCCCTGCGTGGAGTGGGCTTTACATCATTGCTGTAATCTTTATATAATAACTGTCCCGGGAGTACGAGATCGGCCGGGTTCGTCGTCCCCACGCCGAGCGCGTGGAGGTATCGTATTCGCTCCTTGCTTGGCATTTCGCTTATTTCTATATATGCTTGTTTATGCCGCTGCTAGAGAGCATGTGTAGGGATATCTAGCTCGCTTTATTTTCATATCACTACTGCTGCGAGAGAGTGCGAGACCGTCCCGTGACCCGATCCGGGCACGAAAGTGCGAGCCGACCACCCTAGCTCTTGCCGGTTTCTCAACAGTGCACGTCCGACGCTTCCCTCGTTAAGGGACGATCGCGAGCTTGTCGTGTCCGTGTCTCGTCCCGCATCAAGTCACCCCGGGCTTGGGTGAGCGACGGGAGAGCGGCGGCCCAAAATTGGCCCTTTTGATTGTGAATGTGCTTGCTTGCCTAAGTCTTAGGTTGTGTCACATCAATTGGTATCAGAGCAAGTCATTGACTTGTCTCTATCAAGTCAAGTCCTAGGGCATGCTTGCATTGGTGTCATCATCAATCCGACCCTTGCATTGATCCCCCCGTTCATCATGACCACCTACTTAGCCTACTCACCACCCATAGACTTCATCCTAGATAGGGATATTACCTTTGACGGATCACATTCTAGTGACTATCTTAGGTGGGAGGCTACGATAGAAAAGTACTTCGAAAAGACTTGGGTATATGGACCGGCGAGAGTCCGAAAGGCCAAGGGACGACTTCGGGGTCAAGCCAAAAGTAAGTGGGAACACATAGAGGGCTTAAGGAGGGTTAGAAGATAAGAATCTATTCACTCATGGGAAGAGATGAAGGTAGAACTTAGAAAGATCTACATCCCCAAACATTCCCACCCCTCCTACTCAAGCACCCCTAACCTGAGGAGCACTACCACTCCTCCATCCCCACCCGGCCAACTTGAGACCGACCTTTGGTCTCCACCCCCACCACCTCCAACAATTCATCTCTCAACCATCATAACAACACTTCGCGACCAAGTCCTCTCCCTTAAGACCCAAATACACCAAACAATCACCTCTCCACCAAATCCCATGAGGATCCCCACACTCCAACCAAAACCTCCTTCCGCAAACCTATCTATCCAAACTCAATTGGCCCCCACTACCACCCCTCCACAACCAGCCGATCCCAAGGGGAAGAGACCCCTAACCGACCCGGTTTCCCCAAAAAGGACCACCACTCACCCTATTATCACCATTCAAACCCAAGTAGACCCCGTGTCCATCCCTCCACCTAGAACCATGACGGCCACCACCACACAACCCAAATCCTGTCACCCAACCCACCTTCCACTTACAAACCCAATCCTACCCCAACCTAGACCTCAACTACTTCAACTCCCAAACCACATCCTACCAATCCCAATCCAAGTTTTCCTTTACCCTCTACCCTAGGAACACCACACACAAACCCTCATCACCCCAAAAGACTCTCTCACCTCCTTGGTAGCAGAACTCATACCCAATCCAATAGTTGTGAGCACTCCAAACCCACCCCCCACTTTGGAGGAAACCCAAGTCCAAGCTGAAGAAGGAACCTCACACGATGGTCTTTACCTTACACCACCCTCTCTAGTTGGGGCGGAGCTCATCTTAGGAGAACCCATTGTTAGTTGACTAAAGGAGAGCCCAATTCGAGAGATCCGGGCCCATGTTTTCCCTCCCATAGAACAAGACCTTCCCTTAGTGCCCTTCTTCTCCTATCACACCACAATCCAAGCATCCTATCAAGTGGAGACCTTAGAGGACCTTCTCAAGGGCATAGCATGGCAATTAGAGATGACTAGCATGTTGACCCCTATGGTAGAACAACCTAGGAGCCTTAGCCTCCTACACCTATGCATAGGGTCTATCACCTCGGTTTGCACCATTGGTTGCTACACTAGCGACCTCCTTCTATTCCTCCCTACACCCGATGAGCCCAACCTTCTCCTCGATTTAGAGCTTCTTATCTCGGGTAGAAAGCCAAGCCCTCCACTCATGGCCGACCCACTTGTCAAGAACATTGGCCCAACTATCATGGAGAAGGATGACTTAGCACCTTTTAAGGATCTTGAGGACATGGAGTTCCTCCCCTTAGGTGACCCATTTTATGATCCATATGATCCATTCCAATAGGAGTCAAGGGACTCATATGACCCAACCATCTTACCAATCACCCACCCTTTCCTACCCTCACCCACCATATTGGGCCAAACCCACCTCATCCATGACCCAGGTTACACCTTGGGAGCCATGACCTTGGGCCACATATCCCTAGGTAATAAGGTTGTGCCCCACCCCATGACGACCACCTACTTAGATCCATTCGATCCTTTCCAATGGGAGTTCAAAGGTTGTCCCACACCTATACACATGGAAGTCACCTTTGGGAAAAGTATGCATGTGTCTAGGCTTACCACACCCCTTGGCATGAACACTATGTTGGGTCCATTCATTCATATCACCCACATGTCAAGTAGAAAGTATGAGTGGTCCATATTCGGATGTCATGGTCCACCTTCATTCATCATGGGTCTTAAGCATGTCAGAGGCATCTACAGATGTTCGGGTCCCCCGATATTTATCACCAATTTGCATGATAGGGTCACCTACGGGTGCCCCGGCCCACCTAGGCTGACCAAAGACTACACTGCATCATTACATGATAGGTCTACTTTTGGTTGCCCAGGTCCACCCATCACTCCTAGAATGTCTGCATTCACAACATTGCATGAAGAGATCCGCAAGCACATTAGCAAGAAGAATGTGACTGATAATAGGGTGGCCGACTCTCATCGGCGTCACCAAGAATTCCACATGGGTGACTTTGTGATGGTGAGGAAGGAGAGCCTCTCCCCGGGAGTCATCTCCAAATTGAGGCTATGTGGGGCTGGTCCCTTCTAGGTCCTGAGGCGCATTGGCGCTAATGCCTATGAGTTAGATCTCCCCGAGGAGTATGGAGTGAGTCCCACATTCAATGTAGCCGACCTAGTGCCTTATAAGGGACCCACGGTGGTACCTAGAGAGGATATTGAGCCTATTCCCTCCGTTGAGAGAGCACCCACCCGTGAGGAGAGACCACTAGCCAAGAGAGCCCAGCGTGAGCGCATTGAACGAATATTAGATGAACAAGTCACTACCACCCGGAGAAAGGTATACGAGCGCTATCTCGGCAGGTGGATGGATCGGCCTCATTCGGAAGACCAAGGGCTGTACCACTTCTACACCCTCCGAGGAGGGAAGGACACTTACTCGACGGAGTCGAGTTCTCCGCACCCCGGGAGTATGATGGGGACATCACCTCCCATGCCCACGTTCACAGCTCGTCTCCTCGCCCCGGTTGCATCCGGCATGGTCTAGTTATCTAATTTTGAGTCCTACGTAATTTTTATTTGAGTCATTTGATGTAATTTTTATTTTACTTGAGTCATGTCCCTAGGTCTTGTGCTTATTTCCCTAAGTTTGAGAGTCATTATGTTGTTTAGTTAGTTATTGGGCTCAATTCATTGGGTTTGGCCCAAGTGCACCCCCCTACCCCCTCGGTTATTTGTCATTGAGTCTTTTGTCAGAGACTTATTGTAAAATGTGGGTTGCCTATATATAGGACCCCATTCCCCCCATTTCAACTTAATGAATCAATGAATGAAAAACTTGCCATTTTGAGAGTTTACACTTCTTATCTATTGGAGAGATTCCATTTTTTGGGTGAGATACCCTAGGGGAGAGATTCCCCACCCTTCCCTCTCTTAATCTCTCTTTTTCACTCCACTTTCTCTCTCCTCCACACCCAAATTCGAATTTTCTTCTCTCTCCTCCCTTCCCAACCACCTCCACTCCCCACCTACCCCATTTAAGCCTCTTCCCATTCCCCACAACCCTCATCAATACTCCACCCCTTCCCAAGACCCCCTCCACCAATCCTCTCCTCACCATCCAACCCCCAACTACCCCTCCCACTTTCCCAAGCACCCTTCCCACTACCCCAAGCACCCCTTCCCTTCCCCAACACAACCCCCCCATTCCCAAGACAAAAAATTAACCCCACCCTTAAACCTATTTTCGAATATCCTTTCCCTCTCTCCATTCCAACCAAATTCGCAGCCCCCACTACCACCATCTGTTGGACCCTCTTCCAGACCTTATTCTCCACCTCCCACACCTTAGAACACCCCCTCCAAGACCCCCTTACAACCAGGGGTCACTCCCATACTCATCTACCCCCTTCCCCTTCTTCTTTCTTGGTCATTGGAAGCTACTTCGAAGTTGCAGTTTGCTGTCCAGAAGTTGTAGGTGAACCAGCAACTTGCAGCGGCCACCACGACTTCCTCCGGACGAGTTTGAAGGTAAAAGAGACATCCACAGAAGCGTCTCCCTGTCCTCTTCACAATAGAAGTGGTTTAGTCTTCATCCGAGCTGTGTGCTGCCCGGGAGCTTTGTTCTTCCACAACAGCGCAGAACTGTCCCTGCTGAGTACCAGAACTGGATTAGAAGCTCTGCCACGATGAACCTCGAAGGAATCATCCCACAAGATCTTCTACAAAGTTCTTCTTCTTTCTGTCTACTTTCAGAATCAAGAAGCGGAATCCCGTTCAGCATCATGTGGCAGTAGTTATCATTTTTCTCCCTCAGCTCCATCGTCCTGCTACCCACAGTCTGCACCGACAAGTCACCAGTGTTCAGAGCTCCCTGGTCTTCTCCAGCATCGTCTGGCCTCCCCGTCAATTTTTCTGCGAAGAGGACTCATCCACGATTCCAACGCTTCTGACGGTGCTCGGTTCCAAGCTCGGGAATTGCCGAGGCATCATCTGCAACCTGCTGTTGAAAACCAGGAGCTGCCAGTCCGAGATTCTACCTCCCTATTCGAGCCTCCACCCAGGCCAGCCGCGGCTCCAGAAGAATTCTACAAAATTCTGAGGGGTTCCAGCACAAGTCCCAAAGAGTTTCCCATAGGTCTCGCCACCAACAAAATTCATGACCGAGTTCTACAGCAGAAACATCGACTATCTGTCCCTGTTCGGAGAGAGCAGGCAGAACCGGTGACTTCATCTTCAATGCTTTTAATCCTAGTTTCCCCTCCCCGCTTGGCCGGCTGAAGGCCCCTCCCTGCGTGGAGGTAATTTTGGTTGTAATCACTATTAACCCCCACCCCAAGGTCCCCCTCCTGCGAGAGGTGTAGTGTTGTAACTTCTTTGGGCAGGTCAAGCGACACCGCCGCGGCGTGTGGGGATCCACTCGCCTCCCCGCTCGCCCTCGTCTCCGAGCGGGACCGGTTTCTTCAAACCGGTCGAGTAAGTGCTCACACCTCACTCCATTTAGTGCTTGTCTTTCAATATTAGTTCTAGTTCCGCAGGTTATGCGAGTGAGAGCTCGATCCTCAAGCCCCATTGCCTTGAGTGATCACCGTGGGAAGAGTGCAACCGGTGCCTTCGGCACTTCGTCGGCCCCGTTGAATTGGGCTTCCAAATCCATTGAGAATCAAATCTTGGCCTTGCTGGCCCTCTACCAGCAAGGGCCCAACCCCACATCCTCCACTTGGCATCGCCAAGTCACCCCGGGCTTGGGTGAGCGACGGGAGAGCGGCGGCCCAAAATTGGCCCTTTTGATTGTGAATGTGCTTGCTTGCCTAAGTCTTAGGTTGTGTCACATCACTTTGGCTCTTCGTAGTCCACTTTTCAGTTTCGACTCTTGCAGCCCACATACCTTTGGCTTTTGTAGCCTGCTTCCCAGAATTCGGCCTTCACGGTCCGCTTCCCATAACTTCAGCTCTTGTAGCCCGCTTTCCTAGTTTCGGCTTCTGTTGCCCAGTTCACCAACCTTTGGCCTTTGTAGCCTGCTTCCGGGCTCTCGTAGCCTACTTTCCCAATTTTGGCTCTTGCAGCCCGCTTCCCAATACCTTGGGCTCTGGTAGCCTGCTTCTCAAAATTTGGCCTTCACGGCCCGCTTCCCGTAACTTCAGCTCTGGCAGCCCGCTTCCCAATACCCTTGGCTCTTGTAGCCTGCTTCCGAATTTCAACTCTTGCAGTCCGCCTCCCAATACCCTTGGCTCTTGTAGCCTGCTTCCCAATTCTGGCTCTCGTAGCCTGCTTCCCAGAATTCTGCCTTCAGGGCCCGCTTCCCATACTTTGGCTCTTGCAGCCAACTTACCTTTGGCCTTCACAGCCCGCTTCCCAACTTTGGCTCTTGCAGCCTGCTTCTTTTTGGCTTTTATAGCCTGCTTCCCAACTTTGACTCTCATGGCCTACTTCCCCTTTGACCTTCGTGGCCTGCTTCCCAATTCTGGCTCCCATAGCCTGCTTCCCCTTTGGCCTCTGTGGCCTGCTCCCCAATTCTGGCTTTTATAACCCGCTTCCCAACTTTGGCTCTCGCAGCCCGCTTCCCAACTTGGGCTCTCGTAGCCTGCTTCATTTTGGCCTTTATGGCCTACTTCCCCAATGTCCCTCGGCTTCTATAGCCCGCTTCCTTGATGTCCTTCCGACCCTCCGTGATCTGCTTCCCTAATACTTTTACTACCACTACACTTATACGTAACAACAATATGTTCTTACGCAAAAAAAGAGGAAGAAAGAAGAACAGAAAAGAGACAAAGAAGAATGCTTGATTGCCCTGCTTGCATGCTTGCTTAATATAGAATAATACACCTCCTTGGAATTTTCTAGGATCGTGTTTCCTTGGTAAATAATGTTGTCCTGATTCTAGATGCACGGGCATCACGGCACGCACTCGAAGAGAACCCAATTATGGCGGGTGCACACGTCAAGGGGAAGAGTCATGGCTAAATTGCTAAGCCCAACTCACAAAATAAACCTGATGCAACTCTCCCACTTTGCGCTTAATGTGTCCAATGGTCTTCAACCATAGGGATTGCCCGACTTTCTTCTTAGCACTCTACAGATGCTTGAATTTTTGCACTCGCGTGAAAGGTAATCGTAAGGAAAAAGCTGCCTACCCCCACCTTAAAAAAATGATGTAAAAAAAAAGGGGAAACGTGAATCCGAGTAGCCGAGAATCCCCATTGAGACACATGAGGAGACTCGCGCGAAATGGTGAAGCGAATTTTAATAAGAAAGAAGCCCAATAGCCGGGAATCCCAATTGAGACACATGAGAAAACTCGCGTCAAACGGTGGAATCCGCGATAAAATTATGATAAGGACGAATCCTAGTAGCCGGGAATCCCCATTGAGACATATGAGGAGACTCACGCCGAATGGTGAAATCCACTACCAAAATAAATAGAAGGGGGCTGTGCAAAGCTACCGAAATCGAGAGTCTGAAACCCACATGTAGGCACTAGAGTAGTCCTCGAGTGTCGCTTAGAAAACCTGCATATCCCTATGTTTAGGGCCATTTGTTCGCACGTTTGCTCCTCCACGCCATAGAGAATTACCTCAGGTGAAATGCGTGAATTTAAGGTATGCATGCAAGACATGCGATATCCTCTTGACGGGTGCACTACCCCTCTGTTGTGCCTTCTGGCCGACATCGTGTCTGCGAATTATGGGCGACGTCCATACCCCATCCCCTATAGAGGGAGCTGCCTTATTCATATTTATGCTATGCCTGCTGACGAATGCCTGCATGCTTGGATAAAAAAAAAGATGATGAATAATAATATGAAAAAAATGGACCCAATTTTGGCTCTTGTAGCCCGCTTCCCAACTTCGGCTCTTTGCAGCCCGCTTCTCATCTTTGGCTCTCGTACCCTGCTTTCCTTAATCGCGACTCTTGCAGCCTTCTTCTCAACTTCGACTCTTTGCAGCCTGCTTCTCAACTTTGGCTCTTACAGCCTGCTTCCCAATTTCGGCTCTTTGCAGCCTGCTTCTCATCTTTGGCTCTCGTACCCTGCTTTCCTTAATCGCGGCTCTTGCAGCCTTCTTCTCAACTTTGGCCCTTTACAGCCCGATTCTCTTCGGCTTTTGTAGCGAGCTTCCCGATTGCGGCTTTTATAGCCCGCTTCCCCGATTTCAGCCTTCACGATCCACTTCTGCAACACCGACTTCGACCCTTGCGGACCACTTTCCCAGGTTCAGATTTCATAGCCGGTACCCCCGGCGCATTAAAAGAATGAAAAGATTCCTTCCACTTTGGTTCGGACCTGCCGTCCGGCTAGAGAACAAAAGGACTCTCTTCACTTTGGTTCGGACCTGCCATCCAGCCAGAAGACAAAAGGAGACCCTCCATATGGCCGGTACTCCCGGCGCATTAAAGAACATCAAATCCTTTCACTGTGGTTCGGGCCTGTCGTCCAGCCAAAGAATAAAAAAAAGGGACTCTTTCACTCTAGACCGGACCTTCTGCCCGGTTAGAGAATAAAAAGACTCTTCACTCTGGTTCGGACCTTTCGCCCGGCTAGAGAACTAAAAGATCCTCTCCACTCTAGGTCAGACCTTCCGTCCGGCTAGAGAATAAAAAAATTTCTCTCCACTCTAGATCGGACCTTCTGCCCGGCTAGAGAACCAAAAGACTCTTCACTCTGGTTCGGACCAACCGGCCAGCCAGAGAACAAAAAGATTCGTTCCACTCCAGATGAGACCTTCCGTTTGGCTGGAGAACTAAAAGACCCCTCCACTCTAGATCGGACCTCTCGTCCGGCTAGAGAACAAAAAATATCCTTTCCACTCTAGATCAGACCTTCTGTCTGGCTAGAGAACAAAAAGATCCTTCCAATCTAGATCAGACCTTCTGTCTAGCTAGAGAACAAAAAGACCCTTCCAATCTAGATCGGACCTTCTTCCTGGTCAGAAAACAAAAGATTCCTTCCACTTTAGATCGGATCTTCCAGCCGGCTAGAGAACTAAAAAGAATTCTCTCCACTTTGGTTCGGACCTTCCGTCTAGCCAAAGAAATAAAATACCCGTCATACAGCTGGTACCCCCGGCGCATTAAAGAACGAAACAACCTTTCACCCCAGTCCGAGCCTGCCGTTCGGGTAAGGAATCATCCCCTTTTCCTTGCGCTAACACTAGCCCGTGTCAGCGACTTGACCATCTCTCCGTCCCCTTTCGGCGATGAACATTACGTCTTTTGGTTTGGACCTGCCGTCCAGATCATTAAAGGAATGAATTCTTCTTTCTGTCCCTTCGGGCGATGAATACCTATTGAATCAACAAACTCTTCTCTCCATCCCTTCGGGCGGCGAATACCTCTTTTGAATCAACAAACTCTCCTCTCCGTCCCTTCAGGTGACGAATAACCTGTCAAATCCGGAGCTCCTGTTTAGATCATTGAATCAACAAACTCTTCTCTCCATCCCTTTCGGGTGACGAATACCCCCTTTGATTTGGACCTTCCATCCAGGTCATGGAATCAATAAGCCCTTCTCTTCGCCCTCGTGGCCCACCTCCCCAACATTGGCTTCTATAGCCCACCTCCCAACATTCTTAGGCTTTTCTAGCCTGCTTCCCGGGTCCCGGCCCCACGTGGCCCGGCTTTTCAACCATCGGCCTCCTATGCCGATAGCTTCCCAGTTATTGGCACTCGAGCCAATGACTCTCCACCATTGGCACCCATGACACCAGCTATCCAGGGTTGTTATAAAGAAGAGAGAAGACAAGAAAAGAGAAAAAAAGAAAAAAAAAAGAAGAGGAGGAGAAGAAGAGAAGAGAGAAAGAGAGGAGAAAAGAATATATAAAAAAAGAGAAGATGAAGAAAAAGGAAAAGAGAAAAAAGAGAGAAAAAAAGAAAAAAAAGAAAAAAAGAAAAAAAAGAAACGAAAAAGAAAAAGAAAAGGAAGAAGGGGGAAGAGAGAAAAGAAAATAAAGGGTGTACCCTGTAAGGACAAGTGCACCCACGGGCACCGCTTGTCTCATCCTTCGCCCTCCCTGCCCGCAGGTGGGGGAGATTTGTGGACACGTAAAAATTCATGTCAGCACATTCCTCGGCTTTTGCATCAGGGACAGAGCTAAAGAAAGAAGATCTTGGAGGGACTGAATGCCCAAGACCCCGGGAAATACTACCGTCTAGCAAGTCCTCGCACTTGCACGGGCGCATTAAAAATGACAACGAAAAGGGAGCTCACAGTTGCTGAAGTTCCTAAGGAAAATCCCAAGCCCTCCAGCGGTACGCCTAAGGTGGTCTCCAACGGCACCCCCTAAGGGTTCTCTAGTGGCACACCCTTTGTGCCCCTTCAACAGCACATTCCCTATGCCCCTTTAGTGGCACACCCCTTTTCAAGCCCACTAGCGGCACACATCTTCAGCTCCTCCAACGACACACCCAGGTGCCTTCTCCAACGACACACTTATTGGCCTCTCCAATGGCACACCTCATTGGCTTATCCACTACAGTGCATGGCCGAGCACTGTAGCATGCCCGGGCACTGTTGCGTGGTCGAGAACTGTAGCATGACCGAGCATTGTAACAGGGCCAAGCACTGTAGCAAGACCGAGCACTGTAGCGCGCCGAGCACTGTAGTAGTCCGAGCGTCCGTAGCAGGGCCGAGAACTGTAGCAAGAACGAGCACTGTAGCGTGCTGAGCACTGTAGCATGGCCGAACATTATAGCGGGACGAGCATTGCAGAATGGCCGAGAACTGTAGCGTGCCGAGCACTGTAGCAAGGCCGAGCATCGGAGTGGATCGAGCACTGTAGCAGGCCCGAGTACTGCAGCGTGCCGAGCACTGTAGCAGGCCGAGCACTATAGCAGACCGAGCACTGTAGCAACCCGAGCTTCTAAAGCAGACCGAGCACTGTAGCAGTCCAAGCTAAAGTTGGAGAAGGTCGTGCTACTATAGCAACCGAGCCTGAAGAGAGCAACGCAGCATGGCCGAGCACTGTAGCGTGCCGAGCACTGTAGCAAGGCCGAGCACCGTAGTGCACCGAGCACTGTAGCAGAGCCAAGCACTGTAGCGTACCGAGCACTGTAGCAGTTCGAGCACTATAGCAGACCGAGCACTGTAGCAGGCCGAGCTACTAAAGAAAAAGAAGTCTGAGCACCGTAGCAGGCCGAGCATTGTAGCAGTCCTGCTGTCTGAGAAAAGGACTACTTTTGACCAGTAGTCTCACCTTTTCGACCGACAGCTCATTGCCTTGCACTGCAAGAAGCCATCCGGTATGATGGAGACCTGGACTTCTAATACAGTGAAGAAACGATTTCACATCCGTCTGTATAAATGAGGCCTCCCAGAGGGCTGAAGAAGGAGGAGGGGGGATCCCGTGTGGAGAAGGAAGAGAAGAAGAAGAAGAGAAAAGAGAGAGGAAAGGAGAAGCTCCTGCTTCCCCTTGCTGCTCCGTCCACTACCGTCTGTGTGAAGAGGAGAAAAAGAAGAAGAAGAAGAGAAAAGAGAGAGGAAGGAGTGGATGCTCCATTATTCCCCCCCACTGGATTTCTATTTTCATTCTCTCCCCCCGGCAATGTATTAGCCCATGTATTTCTCCCCTTTTATGAGGAATAGAAGAAAAGCTTGCAAACATTTTCTATATCTTCCTACAAATATTTCTTCTATGTCTGCATTTCTCGCTGTTTTACTTTCTTCATGGCTCTCCATTGTCGGCCTCTGAGTACCACAGCTTCCCTTAGATACATTTACTCGGTGCACCCCCAGCCCGTTATAGAAGTGTCTTCCATTCGTTGATTCTCCCAGACTTTCCGAAGTTTTATTAAAGGTGTTGTTGCCCCTGGCACCCACCTCAAATTGTTGGTTCATTCCACTCCTTGTGGGCATGTCCCTTGTTATCCCCTTCCATCTCGGGTCAAGGGGAGATGCTGCCGAATTTTCATCAGAATTAACCTAATAACAATAACAATAACAATAAAAGAAAAGCAACAATACAAAAGGAAACGACAAATAAACAGAATGAAACACTAATGAAATGGCTTCGTTGAAATAACAATGAACCATGGAGATCCCGAATAACTGAACACTTACATCTTTATGACGGACTGTCGAACATAACCACGAACATGGTCTACATGAATAAAAGAAAACCAAATCGAAATTCCTCACATGCATTCCACGAATAAAAGCAATTCTTCACATGCAGTCCATGAATAAAAGAAAGCTAATCACATGCATTTCATGAGTAAAAAGAAAAATAAATTGACCCCTCATGCATCTCACGAATAGAAGAAAACTCCCCACAGGTCTCTTGAATAAAAAGAACTCCCCCTTTAGCCTTCCATACGGCACACCCCTTTAGCCTTCCATACGACACACTTTTCAACTTTTACCCGGCACACTTTTCAGCCTCTACCCGACACGCTCTGCCCAACCTTCCCCGGCACACTCTCTGTGCCTCTTTCCCCGGCACAGCCTTATCTCCCTACCCGGTGCACTCTCACCTTCCTCCAGCGGCACACCACCCCCAGCCTCCCTTGCCCGATACACCCGAAATGCAATAAAACAAGGAAGAACATAATAATAAAATAAAATAAAAGAATAATAATAATCAAAAGAATAATAATTATAATAATAAAGGAGTAATAATAGAGAAAATCTGAAATAAAAAAATAAACAATAAAAAAAGGGGGGGATATAACGCGTAGGCAATGAAACAAGAATCAATGAACACAAAAAAACATAAATAAATAAATAAATAATAATAACGATGAATAATAATAATAACGAGAAGAATAATAATAAAATAAATAAACAAAAAAACAAGCAGGGACATCACGCACATGCAATAAAAGAAGAGTCAATCAACATAAAATATATATATACATATAAATAAACAAATAATAATAATAATAATAATAATAATGAATAGAACGATGTGGCCCTCATCATCCCCGGCCCCTTTTGGCTCGACTTTCCACACACGCTCCAGATACAACAAATAATAATAATAATAATAATAATACTAATAATAATAATGCTAATAATAATAATAATAATAGTAAAATTCGTAAAAAGATAAAAATATAAAAAGAAGTAAAATAAATAAAATAAATAATAATAAAAGAATGATAATAAAATAAATAAAGAAAGGAGAATGCAACACACCGGTAATAAAAGAAGAATCAATGAGTAATATGAAAAAATGAATAAATAAATAAATAAATAATGTTTTTTAATAATGAATAGAACGATGCGGCTCTCATCACCCCCAGACTCTACGCATGGGAATATCAATAAGGCCTTCGTGGGTCACGCTTAGACCTCGGGTCAGTCCCGATCATGGTCATTGTCTGACCCACATCCTCGGCCTATAGCCCGCTCCTTTTGAGCACATATTAGTTATGGGATCTAATCTCGGGATATCCTCCCGTTGCCCCTTGGCACCGAAAATATTGACGATGCCCACGCAAGCCTGACTTCGACCGCGGGGGGCCCACCGCAGTATGGTCGCAGCTTGATCTTGCACCGAGCCGATAAACTTATTGGTTTCCGACCCCTCTAACCGGGATTTAACTGAATATTTCTCGTTCCTCCGAACAATAAATTTGTCGCATCCCGACATACATATGCTCCGGTTTTCCCATGACGATTATGCATTTCTCAAGCCGGACACTCGTCCGAACATCAAATGGTCAACACACGACTGACATGATCTCGAATGCTTTCTTCTCACCCTCGTACGGGGATTTCAATGCTTCCTAATAGACTTTTCACTTAATTAATTTTCTGGCCATGAGGCCCAAACTCCCGGCGATTAATCAAGGGTGTTCCCCTCTCCGAGGGGATGTAAATGACGTTGTGACCTTTATGGCGCAGCGGGTTTTGGTCCCGACACGAATCACACAATCGTATGATTAGTCAGATCGAGTGCACCATGGGCTCTTCGGAGTCCGAATAAATTATCACCTCGTGACTGGCATGCCCACGCACTTAATAGATGAATCAACCATCCGAATAGATGAACAACATAATGAGCGAACGAAAAGTGCGTCCACACCACCTCAACCCAAGCCACCCGTGTTTCTAACGGGTACGCTATACGTAGCCGAGCCGCTTCTTAGTTGGCTCAAGGATGGCTTGGTCCCACCTCCTTACCCATCTATGGACCCTACCCTACCGTTGGTGCCCGTCAACTCCTACCATACTACATTCTGATCTAGTCACCATGTTGACACGTTGGGTGACCTTATTCTTGGTTTAGGTTGGCAATGAAAGTTGACGCATTTATTGGCCTGAGGCTTCGACCAACCCATTAGTCGCAGCTTCACCCATCGGGCCATAGGGTCCATTACCTCCGTGTGCACCATGGGTTGTGTCACCACGGAGATTCTTCTATTCCTCCCGATGCCAACCAAGTCCGAATTCATTCCCTTTTGCCCAAGGGAGGAATCTTATTTTCTACACATGACAGCCGTCCCACCAATCACCATATATGACGGTGATTATGAATTCCAAACTTGGGACCGTGTCATGGGGGAACCCACCTCATGGGGTCACACATTCTTTGACCCATTTGACCCCTTCGCTAGTGGGCCCCGTGATCCAATACTTCCCTTCTACCTTGTCAAGGGTGTCCCATACCACTCTCCTCCCACTCGGGCCAATCAACCTCCACATAGCCATAGGTTCGATGATTGGGAAACATGGCACGCCTTACCTACATATAGTGGTGATGAATCTCCTAGCCCTTCCCCACCCAAATTCCATAGGTCGCCAATGCATGAGTGGTACATCTTGGGGTGTCTAGGAGTCCTCCATTCCGTCAACCATCGAGTACATTGATAACGCGAAAGTTCGTCGTTTAAAACACGCGTATAACAATCTTAAAACCGAACTCGCATAAAATGATCAAAAGAGAACGTAGTACTATGACAAGCACGGATCGAATCCATAGGGAAGAAGAGATTTTTAGAGTTAAAAACCTTCGATTCCTTTAGAAAACACTTGTGATTTTGTTTTGCTTAAAGGAAATTGTGAAGTGATGAACAAACCAAACACTTAATTAAAAACACCTATGACTATGCGCCTATGCTATAGAAAATAATTGCATGAAGTGAAAAGAAGAGATAGAAGAAGGATGTAGAGAGGGAAGAAGATTAAGAACTAGATCAAAGGAATAACTCTTTTTATTAACTTAAAAGAAAGAGTACATGAAGTGAAAGATAAGCTTACAACAAGGATGTGACGAGATTACTATGAAGTAAAATAAAACTAAAATAATAAAAATAAAAGGAGCCTGAGATATGAAGATGGTAGCAGCAATGGTGATGACAGCGTCGTCCTCTCTTGGCCTTGGATCACGAACCACCTTGCGGAAGATGTCGTCTACGCCGGGAGGAAGTCACTTTCGTCATTGAAGTCACCTTTGGAGGGTGAATAACTTTGAAATCAAGATAAATTAGGAGATTCCCAAGAAGAAGAAGTTGAAGAGGAGGGAGAGATAAAGAACTTTGATGAAGAACTCAGATAGAAAAGAAGAGCAGAAGAGCTTCAAAATAGAGAAATAACAGAAACTAGCACCTCAGATGAACAGTGAAATCATAGGATAGCAAGTTGAAAAATGGAAAATGCCTCTCAAACCAGAAAGAATTAGAAGATGATATAGAAGAAGAAGTTGTAGAGGACTTAACAATAAAGAACCTTTATGAAGACAGCAAGAGAAGAAAATGACTAGAAGTGGGAGAAATAGGGGGAAGAATAGAGAGAAACATAGATTCGCAGATGAACAGGACAACACAATGATAAATATGAAATACCTTGAACACTAGGAGGAATTAGAAGATGATACATAAGAATAAGTTGTAGAGGACTTAAAAATAAAGAACTTTCATGAAGACAGCAAGAGGAGAAGAGGGACGGAAGAGGGCGAACTCGGTGGCCTAAGAAGATGTGAGAGTGAGAGAGAGAGAAAAATTGTCAAAAGAAGAACTCCCTTTCTCCTCCTTGTCATGGGCTATTTATAGGGAAAGTTGAGTAGATGAAGGGTGGAGATTGTATCAAAAGGAGTTGGATGGCTGAGATTTAAGTGGAATATGATACATGGGGAAGAGGAAAAGTAGGTGGGCACCCCCTTTCTTGGACTTTGGGCACCCCCTTTCCCAAGGCTCATCATGTCTCTCCTTTATTTCAAACTTTGAATTCAATTTTCCCTCCAACCGAAATGTGTGTTTCTTTTCCTCAATTTCAAACTTTTGAAATTTCTTTTCCGTCCAATCGGAATATGTGCTTTTTGACTTGGTCAAAGTAGTGGTGACAGTTTTGCCCCCGGCTTCTTTTGTAATTACCTTCGGTGTCCTACACACACATAATTGTACTTTAGTCCATAAAAATTACCACAATGTGTACATAAATCTCAAATGCTCATGATTATGCAATGGAGAATTAATGCTCATGGCCCTCAACTTTAAATTATTAAATAAAATTATCAAATTAATCAATTTACGTGAAATCTCCAATTTAAATGCAGAGTTGAGGTTAACTATAAAATATGCATAATTGCCTAATTATATGCACATAAAATGGTGTACATGCAATGAATTGTCATAACAAATGGACACTTATCATACATCTAGTGTATGCATGGCACACATTCGGGTGTCCTGATCCACCATCGCCTATGCGTAGGTCGAACTAACATTAGGTTTGTTTAGGGTCCTTGTGAGTCTTTGTTTCGTTTGTCTGTCGTGTGTCTGTGCATATATCGAGTCGAGTCAGTTTTGTACTGATCACGTAAAAGTTCGTCGTTTAAAACACGCGTATCAATCTTAAAAATTCCAACTCGCACTAGGTGAAAGAGAGACGTAATATGGTGGCGAGAAGGGTCGAATCCACAGGGAAGAAGAGATTTTTAAAGTTAAAAACCTTGTAACCTTTTAGAAAAACACTTGTGATTTTACTTTGCTTAAAGAAAATAGTGAAATGAAGAACAAACCAACCACTTAATTAAAAACACCTATGAGTATGCGCCTATGCTATAGAAATTAATTACATGACGTGAAAAGAAGAGATAGAAGAAGGGGGTAGAGATGGAAGAAGATCAAGAACTAGATCAAAAGAACAACTCTCTTCATTAACTTAAAAGAAAGAGTACATGAAGTGCAAGACAAGCTTACAACAAAGAGGTGACAAGATTACAATGAAGTAACATAACATAAAAGTAATAATAAAAAGAGGGGCCTGAGATGTGAAGATAGTAGTAGCAATGGTGATGACGCCTTCGTCTCCTCCTCGTCGAGCCTTGGAAAGGATCGCTCCGCCTTGAAAGAGATCGCCGTGGAAAGTGATGGATGAAGAAGTCATCTTCGTCCACGTCACGAGCCTTGGAACGTCACCCGTCCTGATGTGCACACCGCCATGAAAGGAGAGTTGTGGAGGATAAATTTTGGAGAGAAATATAGAGAGGAATGTGGAAGGGTTTGTGTGGAGATGAAGAAGGAAGAAGATGAGAGAGTGAAACAGTGGGAAAATAAATATAACTCGTAAACTAAGAAGAATTGGAGGAAGTGATAGAAGAAAAAAATCTAGATCTACAAGAGCGGAAGAAATGAAATGAAGGACTCAGAGAGAAATAAAGAGGAGAAGGGCTTCAAAACTGAGGAATAACAAAAACTAGAACTTCGGATGAACAGTGAAATCACAGGACAACATGTGAAAAAATGAAAAATAACTTTCAAACCAGAACGAATTAGAAGATGATGTAGATGAATAAGTTTTAGAAAATGTAAAGCCAAAGAACTTTCATGAAGATAGTAAGAGATGAAAATGACTAGAAATGGGAGAAATAAGGGGAAGAACAGAGAGAAACACTGGTTCGCAGATGAACATGATAGCACAATGAAAAACATAAAATATCTTGAAAACCAGAAGGAATTAGAAGATGATGCAGAAGAAGAAGTTGTAGAGAACGTAAAAAAAAGAACTTTCATGAAGACAGTAAGAGGAGAAGAGGGACAGAAGAGGGCGAACTCGGCGAACTAAAAGATATGAGAGGGAGAGAAAGAGTGAAAAATTGCCAAAAGAAGAACTCCCTTTCTCCTCCTTGTCATGGGCTATTTATAGGGAAAGTTGGGTAGATGAAGGGTGGAGATTGTATCAAAAGGAGATGGATGGCTGAGATTTAAGTGGAATATGATGTATGGGGAAGAGGAAAAGTAGGTGGGCACCCCCTTTCTTGGACTTTGGGCACCCCCTTTCCTAAGGCTCATCATGTCTCTCCTTTATTTCAAACTTTGAATTCAATTTCCCCCCCAACCGAAATATGTGTTTCTTTTCTTCAATTTTAAACTTTTGAAATTTCTTTTCCCTCCAATCAAAATATGTGCTTTTCACTTGGTCAAAGGAGTGGTGACAATTTTGCCACTGGCTTCTTTTGTAATTACCTTCGTTGCCCTACACACATAATTACATTTTAGTCTATAAAAATTACCACAATGAGCACATAAATCTCAAATGCTCATGATTATGCAATGGAGAATTAATGCTCATAGCCCTCAACTTTAATTTATTATTAAATAAGATAATCAAATTAATCAATTTACGTGAAAGCTCTAATTTAAATGCGGAGTTGAGGTTAACTATGAAATATGCACAATTACCTAATTATATACACATAAAATGATGTACATGCAATGAATTGTCATAAGAAGTGGACACTTATCACACCCCCCAACTTACTCATTGCTAGTCCCTTAGCAATGCTAATAAATTGAATTTTAGGAGTAACAAGAGTTTGTAAAATTCATGCTTTCTTATCCAGTTATCCCTTCATAGAATCAACCAAAGATTAGGAATCTGGAATCATTAATGCATACTAGCCTTATGTAGGAACTTAATAGTACATGATTAAGAATTCAAATTAAAGCTCAATAGCACTTGTGCATGTGTAACTACCTAATCAACAGCTTAGACAATTGCATCCCCCATTCGCTATTCCAAGCAAATATCTTTCAACCCTGCACCTCTTAGATCAGAGTATTAAGTGATGCGGGACGGGATTGAAATGAGCTAAGACCTACGAATGCAACAAGTGCGGTCAGCACTCGCACGCCAAAGGTAAGCCGGGCGGCTGACCTCCGTGCCGTCCCTCCGGGTGGAGGCATCTCTCAACAAGAAATCCAAGCCCACAGCCGTCCCTATGAGGGAAGCGTAGGGATCTCAGCGACTAAGGAGCCGCCGTGCGCCTATGGGAATCTAGTCCGAGCTCGGCGCTCGACTAGGGCCACGGAATGGGTGCTCTCAACTCACAACCACGCGGTGAATAAGATGCTAGCTAGGAACCTACACACAGTCACGCGGCATGCTAGAAAGTATACTAGTAGAGCAAAATGCCAACAGGGAGGAGTTTCGCACGTACCTCCACGCCTAGGCGTGGGGAAGGAACCCCGGCCGAGATCAACAACCCCGTTACACGAAGGATGAACAACAGCACAACCCAATAAAGTGCCCACTCCTCGCAGGGAGATAACAGGCTACATGCAGGGATTCGGGGCTGCCGATGTACGGGCTGACGGGCGGCACTCGGTGAAGGGTTGGCCGCGAGGAGGGTCCGAACGGTGGTCTGCAGGTTCGCAGCAATGCGTGACTCCGCGGTGAAGGCTCCCACGACCTGGTACGGTGTCCGATTGAGGCGCTGTCAGTGATGGCGCGTAGCTAGGTCACGGGAGGAAGCCTCGGCCAAAGGGGGCGGGCAGATTCCGTCCGTGGAAGCCGGGGGCGCACCTGCAAGTGGTGACAGGATTCTGCTCCCAGAACCGCGCGCTCGAGCGGAAAAAATCAGCAGAAATAGCCCCAAAGGGCGAACGGAGCTCTGCTTGTTGGAGGATGGAGGGGACGCAGAGCAGCAGGTCCCGATCGAAGGAATCGATCAGATCTAGTCGTGGCTGAGAGCAGCAGGCTCTGGAATCCGCAGGTGGTTCTGGCGCCGGGTGGACAGGGCAGACCTGTGCGACCTCACGGGAACGGGCGCCACGAACAGCTCGGACGTCGGAACGAGGCGAGATCGGCGGCGTTGGACAGAGGTCGAAGAGAGGTACGACCGGTGAGGATCCCGCGTCCAAACTCGCAGACGTCCGTCCTGTGGGATTTTTGCAAGGGGGCGGGCAGAACCAAGCTCGCAGGGAGAGGGGGTCCTGCGCGCGTTCACGGAGAAAATCGCCACGGGTGATGCCGAACTCCGAATGAGGCGAGACCACCTCGCACGTGTCGGCGACTTGTAGCAGATCCACACAAAAATGGGCTGGTCGCCCCAGGCCTTCACGAACAGGGGGTGGTCGTCGCTGCTCTTGGAGGATAAATCTGGGCGCACCGAACTGGAACTTGAGAAGGGATAGAAGAGAAAGGGGCCCTCGGCGTCGCACCGAGGGATGGGGAGTCACACCCCAAGCTTGCTCCCGTAGCTGGAGCAAGGAGGAATAGAGGATGGGGCGCAGCCACCTTCAGCAAAAACTCTTTAATTTTCATTCAATAATTCCAAAAGAAAAAGATACAAGCTTTTATATCGGGGGGGGGGGGGGGAAGCTAGGGTTTCCCCTTGCCACATGGGAGGGGGGGGGCGTAACTGGAAGGGGGGTGCGACCCAACCCTTCCCCATTCAAGGGGGGGTGCGGCCATCCCTCCTCCAATCAAGGAGGGGATCAAGGGGGGGATGCCCAAGGGGGGCAAGGGGTGAGGTGGAATGTGGAAGGGGGGGGGGGGCGCCCAAAAAGGAAAGAGGAGGGCCAAGGGGGGGAAGGTGGCGCATCCACCATGGATGAGGGATGCGCCCTCCTCCCTAACCCTAACCCTAATCCAATCAACCATGGGCCAAGCCCAAGCCCAATAATAAAAGCAGATAGCCCACTATCCCCTACACATAGTCTGATAACATAAAGAACTAGATAACGTGTCCACGCAGGGACTAAACATAGGCCCAACATGGCCTCAAATGATAACGAAGATCCACTAGTAGATGCCGTAGTCGCCTAGCCAAAGAGATGCTGGCGTGCTCCGTGTGCTCTATCGAGTGATGCGGCGCGTGTCCTCACCAATTCTCCCCGGGTGGGAAGAACTCGACCCCGTCGAGTAAGGGTCACGGTCGCTCAGGTAGCGCTCCAACAGGTCCGGGTCGATCCTCTCCAGCTCTCCACGTGTGATCCAGGTGTCGTCTGTCGCAGGGCGCCCTCTCCAACGCACTAGGAAGCGTTGGTATGCTCCACTCCGGGTCGTGGTCACCTGCTCATCCAGTATATAATCTATATGCTCGCGTGTCTGTAATGGGGCTGGAAGAGGTGGACGCTCAGAAGGTGTAATACTCTCAACAGGAGGGGAAGGCCCAAAAAGCTCACTGGGAATCACTGCGGGATCCCGATATGCCACCAGATCTGAGACATTGAACGTCGAACAGATCCCATAGTCGTCTGGCAGCTCAATCTCATACGCATTTGACCCGATTCGCTTCAAGACTCGAAAGGGTCCAGCACCGCGGGCCTGGAGTTTCTTCACGGCCCCCGAAGGAAACCGTTCAGGTCTGACCCTGATCATGACGTACTCTCCCTCTCGGAACTCACGGGTGCGTCGATGCGCATCAGCTAACTCCTTATAACGTGCGTTGCTGGCCTCTATATGACGACGTACATGCTCATGCAACTGCCTAATATGCTCTGCAAAGGACTCAGCTGACTCAGAAACACGGGACTGGATGGGAGATGGAACCAAGTCTATCGGCTTCCTAGGTCTACGACCAGTAACAATCTCAAAGGGACTCAGACCTGTAGACCTATTGACCGAGTCATTATATGCAAACTCTGCTAGAGGTAGAACCAAGTCCCAATCCCCGACACGATCACGCACTAAGCACCTAAGAAGATCCCCTAGACTCCTATTGACCACCTCCGTCTGACCATCGGTCTGGGGGTGATAGGCGGTCGAGAACTTCAACTGAGTGCCCATCATGTGCCATAGTGTTTTCCAGAAATAGCTGGTAAAGCGCACATCCCTATCAGACACTATAGTACGTGGAAGCCCAAACCTGGAGACACAGTGAGTAAAGAACAGACGGGCAACTCTAGAGGCGTCTGAAGTCTTGGAACAGGGAATGAACAAAGCCATCTTAGAGAACCTGTCTACCACCACAAAAATGGAGTCATGCCGACGGAGGGTACGAGGCAATCCTAACACGAAGTCCATGCTAATGTCCTGCCATGGACTATCCGGGACAGGGAGGGGAGTATAAAGGCCAGTGTTCTGCTTCCTCTGCTTGGCCATAGCGCAAGTACGGCACTGAGCCATGATGCGAGCAACATCCCTCTTTAAACTAGGCCAATAGAACCTATGCTCAACGGCCTCAATGGTCTTGTTCCGGCCGAAATGGCCAGCAAGACCCCCAGCATGCAACTCCCAAGTGAGAAAATCACGAACAGATGTCCGTGGGATGCACAACCTACCACCCTGGAATAAATAACCCTCCTGAAGGACAAACTCACTATATCACGGGAGGGGCCCGACTGAAGGGCAGCATGGATCGGACCGAAGTCCGGGCAATCGACATAAGCCTCTTTCAGCCTCTCCAATCCTACCACCTCTACTCCCATGGTGGACAACATCATCATCCGCCGACTCAGCGCGTCGGCCACCTTGTTCTCGGCCCCTGCCTTGTGCCTAAGCACAAAGGTATACTCCTGAAGGTACTCCACCCACCGACTATGACGCGCATTCAGCTTCTTCTGGGTATGGAGAAACCTCAAAGCCTCGTGATCAGAAAAGAGCACAAACTCCTGGTGTAGGAGATAGTGCCGCCAATATCGCAATGCCTGGACGACTGCATAAAACTCCTTGTCATACGTGGAGTACCGCAGTTTGGCATCATTCAGCTTCTCGCTGAAAAAGGCAATGGGATGAGACTCCTGACTCAAGACTACCCCGATACCCACTCCAGAAGCGTCGCAGGTGACCTCAAACACCTTAGAAAAATCTGGTAAGGTAAGAACAGGTGCCTGGGTCATGCGCTCCTTGATGCTCTGAAAGGCCGTGGCTGCAGCCTTAGTCCATGTGAATGCCCCCTTCCTAATACAATCCGTGATCGGGGCAGTGATGGAGCTGAAGCCACGAATGAAGCGACGATAGAACGTCGCCAGGCCATGGAAGCTCCGAACATCGTGGAGGGTGCGGGGCTCGGGCCACTCCTGAATGGCGCGTATCTTCTCCGGATCAGCGGAGACCCCATCGCGAGACACTATGAACCCAAGGAAGGAAACCTGATCGGTCATGAAAGCACACTTCTTTGGGTTGGCAAATAAGCTCTCTCGCCTCAGAACAATGCAAACCTGCCTAAGGTGGTCTAAGTGGTGCTCCCTAGTGCGGCTATAAATAAGGATGTCATCGAAGTAGACGACCAAAAAGACCCCTATCATAGGGCGCAAGACCTGGGTCATCAACCGCATGAATGTACTAGGGGCATTAGATAGCCCAAAAGGCATCACTAACCACTCATACAGACCATCCTTGGTCTTGAATGCAGTCTTCCACTCATCTCCAGGCCTGATCCTAACCTGGTGATAGCCACTTCGAAGATCAATTTTAGAAAAAATAGTGGCTCCCGACATCATATCTAGCAAATCATCCAGTCGGGGAATAGGAAAACGATATTTCACCGTGATCTTATTGATCGCAAGGCTATCGATGCACATCCTCCATGTGCCATCTTTCTTCGGGGCTAGCAAAGCGGGGACAGCGCAAGGGCTTTTGCTGTCCCTGAGGGATCCCCTACTCATCAACTCCTCGACCTGCCTCTGCAACTCGGCATGGTCCGCGGGGCTCGTCCTATAGTGAGGGAGGTTAGGCAATGAGGAGCCCGGGACAAGGTCGATCTCATGCTGGATGTCACGCATAGGTGGAAGGCCTCCAGGGAGGTCCTCCGGAAAGATATCAGAAAACTCGCGTAAAATCGCAGCCAACTCGGGGTTTAGCTCACCCTCAGACTCTGAGATGACATCACTCACCTCTCGAACAACAACAGCAAAGAGGGGACTACCACTAGTGAACTCTCTCTCCATCTCACGGGGACTAATCACCATCAACCTCCTAGTGGAAGGCTCCCCTAGGGTGAGGGTAGTGGAGGTGGCAGTAGCAGGCACCAAGGGTGGGGTAGGAGGGTCGGCCTTCCCCCGACGAGGGGTGTTCGTGGCACTGGGGCCGGCTGGCCCGCGAACGGCAGGCTCCCTAGGCTGGGTGGGGTGAAGAGTGATCATATGGCCAGCATGGTCGAAGATGCAAGTGTTCGACCGACCATGGAGGGTGGCATCCCTATCGAAGAGCCAAGGCCTACCTAGAATAATACTACCCACCTCCATAGGTAGCACGTCACACCAAATCTCATCCTGGTAGGTCTGAAACTGCAATGGCACTAGACAATGAAGCCTAACCGGGATAGAGGTAGAATCTACCCAGGATACCCGATATGGAGCAGGGTGGTCCACCGGTGTCAACCCAAGACGAGTAACCGTACCGGTGGATATAGCATTAATGCAGCTCCCACTGTCAATGATCACCTTGCAGGCTTTCCCTCCAAGCCTACAAAAGGTGTGAAAGATGGTGGTACGACGCCAGTCGTCACTCACCTGGGGTTGGGTAAGGATACACCGGACTACCCCTAACTGCGCATCGCTCTGATACTGAATACTAGGGTCACCGTCCTGCTCTCCCTCAAGTAACTCATCGAAGAACTCCTCCGCCAACTCCTGGTCGGCCTCATAACTGACTGGCAGAAGCTCAGCCGTGGGATCAGTGGGTGAGGGGTCCGTCACTACAAGCGACTCTCTAGTGGGGCATTTGTTCGCATAATGGCCGACTCCACCACACCTATAAGAATTGTTACGCGCCCCTGTGCTAGGAGATGCTCCACCAATCATCGGCCCTTTCCCCTTGTCATCATGACGGGCCGGGGGTGGTGGTAGCTGGCGTCGGGTAGGGAACGCGGGAGGCTGAGGTCGTGAGGTGGGGTAAGGTGGCTGCTGGCGAGGGGGAGGGAGAGTGTCCCTCGGCAAGGGAAGGCGAGGCCTAGGAACAGTGGGGTCCTGGCGAGGTGGTTCCGAGGGCCGAGCCGCCGGAAACCGACTGTAGGAACTGGGAGTGGTGCGTGGGTCGAACCCCCGCTGACTGGTGGCCCCCTGACGCTGAGTAGGAGTGAACTCCGCCTCAAACTGCTCTAGCTCCATAGCGACCTGGTACGCGACCTCTAAGGTGGTCACATTACGGCGAAATAACTCATACTGGTAATGGGGCCGTAGACCACGACGGAAACGAGAGACGGGCATGGCGCTCTCCTCCGTGACTCCGCATCGCAAGAAATACTCATCAAACTCTGCGATGTACTCGGACACGGTCCGATCTCCCTGGGTGATGCTCTGCCATTTGTCAATGAGCCTCTGGCGATAAGTGGCGGGGAGATACTTTTCTCGGAGTTTGACTTTCATCTCACCCCAAGACTCGATATGGGGGTCCTGACGCTGAAATATCAGACTCTCCACGTTCCTCCAATACGTCTGTGCTCGCCCCAGCAACTTCATTTTGGCAAACTTAACTTGCCGGTGGTCCGACATCTCGACCCACTCAAAATACCGGTCCATGCTAGCCTCCCAGTCTAGGTAGATCTTCGGGTCCAGGGACCCGTCAAAAGTGGGAGAGTCCGCACGAACGGTCCTAAGGGCCCGATCGTCCTCGTCATCCCTTTGCGGTTGGTGACCACGGTGGCGTCGGCCATTCCCCTCATAATCATTGTCGGATCCGTAATCCTCAAAGTCGGGGACTCGTGGCCGTCACTCCTCAGCCCGATATGGTGGGGCCTGGGCAGCCGCCGCCTGTGGGGCACGATCAACTCTAGGGGGGTCCTGATGGGGTACTTCCTCTACCCTCCCTATCCGCCCAAGCAGACCCTGGATGGATCGGTCAGAAACCTCAGCGCGGTCCTCTATGGCCTTGAGTCGGCCCTCCAGACGGTTGGTCAGGTCCTTAGTGGCTTGTTCAGAACTAGCCAAGCGCTCCATGATCTCGGCCATGAAATCCTCTAGAGAAGGGCCTCCTTGGGTGTTACCACGTGGGTCACCCATGGTGTCTGGGCGATGGTAATGGGTACCACCCCGAGTGGGCATGCAAAGGGACCTAAATGGAGACTCACTAAGACCTATATGGGTGGACACATGCTGAATGGAATGCAAGACTCAACCCTAGACGCAAACCTATATGCTCTGATACCACTTTGATGCGGGACGGGATTGAAATGGGCTAAGACCTACGAATGCAACAAGTGCGGCCAGCACTCGCACGCCAAAGGTAAGCCGGGCGGCTGACCTCCGTGCCGTCCCTCCGGGTGGAGGCGTCTCTCAACAAGAAATCCAAGCCCACAGCCGTCCCTATGAGGGAAGCGTAGGGATCTCAGTGACTAAGGAGCCGCCGTGCGCCTATGGGAATCTAGTCCGAGCTCGGCGCTCGACTAGGGCCACGGAATGGGTGCTCTCAACTCACAACCACGCGGTGAATAAGATGCTAGCTAGGAACCTACACACACTCACGCGGCATGCTAGAAAGTATACTAGTAGAGCAAAATGCCAACATGGAGGAGTTTCGCACGTACCTCCACGCCTAGGCGTGGGGAAGGAACCCCGGCCGAGATCAACAACCCCGTTACATGAAGGATGAACAACAACACAACCCAATAAAGTGCCCACTCCTCGCAGGGAGATAACAGGCTACATGCAGGGATTCGGGGCTGCCGATGTACGGGCTGACGGGCGGCACTCGGTGAAGGGTTGGCCGCGAGGAGGGTCCGAACGGTGGTCTGCAGGTTCGCAGCAATGCGTGACTCCGCGGTGAAGGCTCCCACGACCTGGTACGGTGTCCGATTGAGGCGCCGTCAGCGATGGCGCGTACCTAGGTCACGGGAGGAAGCCTCGGCCAAAGGGGGCGGGCAGATTCCGTCCGTGGAAGCCGGGGGCGCACCTGCAAGTGGTGACAGGATTCTGCTCCCAGAACCGCGCGCTCAAGCGGAAAAAATCAGCAGAAATAGCCCCAAAGGGCGAACGGAGCTCTTCTTGTTGGAGGATAGAGGGGACGCAGAGCAGCAGGTCCCGATCGAAGGAATCGATCAGATCTAGTCGTGGCTGAGAGCAGCAGGCTCTGGAATCCGCAGGTGGTTCTGGCGCCGGGTGGACAGGGAAGACCTGTGCGACCTCACGGGAACGGGCGCCACGAACAGCTCGGACGTCGGAACGAGGCGAGATCGGCGGCGTTGGACAGAGGTCGAAGAGAGGTACGACCGGTGAAGATCTCGCATCCAAACTCGCAGACGTCCGTCCTGTGGGATTTTTTCAAGGGGGTGGGCAGAACCAAGCTCGCAGGGAGAGGGGGTCCTGCGCGCGTTCACGGAGAAAATCGCCACGGGTGATGCCGAACTCCGAATGAGGCGAGACCACCTCGCACGTGTCGGCGACTTGTAGCAGATCCACACAAAAATGGGCTGGTCGCCCCAGGCCTTCACGAACAGGGGGTGGTCGTCGCTGCTCTTGGAGGATAAATCTGGGCGCACCGAACTGGAACTTGAGAAGGGATAGAAGAGAAAGGGGCCCTCGGCGTCGCACCGAGGGATGGGGAGTCACACCCCAAGCTTGCTCCCGTCGTAGGAGCAAGGAGGAACAGAGGATGGGGCACAGCCACCTTCAGCAAAAACTCTTTAATTTTCATTCAATAATTCCAAAAGAAAAAGATACAAGCTTTTATATCGGGGGGGGGGGGGAAGCTAGGGTTTCCCCTTGCCACATGGGAGGGGGGGGCGCAACTGGAAGGGGGGTGCGACCCAACCCTTCCCCATTCAAGGGGGGGTGCGGCCATCCCTCCTCCAATCAAGGAGGGGATCAAGGGGGGGATGCCCAAGGGGGGCAAGGGGTGAGGTGGAATGTGGAAGGGGGGGGGCGCCCAAAAAGGAAAGAGGAGGGCCAAGGGGGGGAAGGTGGCGCATCCACCATGGATGAGGGATGCGCCCTCCTCCCTAACCCTAACCCTAATCCAATCAACCATGGGCCAAGCCCAAGCCCAATAATAAAAGCAGATAGCCCACTATCCCCTACACATAGTCTGATAACATAAAGAACTAGATAACGTGTCCACGCAGGGACTAAACATAGGCCCAACATGGCCTCAAATGATAATGAAGATCCACTAGTAGATGCCGTAGTCGCCTAGCCAAAGAGATGCTGGTGTGCTCCGTGTGCTCTGTCGAGTGATGTGGCGCGTGTCCTCACCATTAAGTATATTAACTTTTTTTCTGCCTTATTGTTTTGTCCCTTTGGGATCTTTTATACCACACATAATGTTGTACTACCCTTCACTGCTCAACGTGAATCTCGACTCTTGCCTTAGGAGAAGTAGGCCCAGTTTCGCAGATCCATGTTCCCTTTTCCGTTTTACGAGAACATCAACACGTCTTAGGTGAAGTAGGCCCGGTTACTAAGATTAGGGGAATTTTTCATGGTATTTTTTTTCTTTTTCTATCTTTTTTTTTCATAATGTCATTGCACTTATTTGATGGATAATTTGACAGAAATCTTTGTAAAAAGAACTCTTTTCTTAAGAAGTGCAGAATATCAGACATCATACCTAAAATGGCAGGGGACTTGTCTTGCTTGTTTCATTAGTATGCAATGTGAATTTCTTTTTTTTTCTTCTAAAGTGCACATGAACTTTAAAGGGATTCTTATATCAATTTTCCATTGCTACATTGACTAAATTTCTCATCATCCTTCTCCCTAGTCTTTTCTATTCCAGAATTACTTTTAATTTATGTATGAATCTTGAAACTCAAAATGGGGTTTACATCTTTCTACGATGACATACAAGATAGAACTCCTATCAGGTCGTACTATATGCATCATGAAAATTTTTCTCTTCCCCCCAACTTGAATAACATTGTCCCCAATGACATATAGAATTGAAAGCAATAGAATAATGTATCAATAAATACTTCAGAGTGGGAAAGAGACAACCGGATATGCGAGACGAAACCTCCACCAATGTCATGGACGGCGACGACTTCCTCTCCTTGGCCTTAACCTGACTACTAAAACACACTCAAACAAAAACGTCAAAACGACAAAAATTGTGGGTTGCCTCCCAGAAGCGCTAAGTTTTTCATCTTCATCCAGACGTATAAGAGCTCACGAAGATTTTATTCCAGACCACTTAGGACAATGGATTCTTTTTGCAACTGATCATTTTCCAAATAAGATTTCAATCTTTGACCGTTGACAGTGAAAATTTGACCATTTTTAGTATTCAAAATTTTGATGGCACCGTGGTCAAAAGCTTTGACAACTACAAACGATCCATCCCATATGGACTTGAGCTTTCCTGGGAACAAGCGCAGCCTAGAGTTAAAAAGTCATACTTTCTGATTTGGTTGAAAAGTTTTCCTTTGAATATGCTTATCATGGAAGACTTTCATTTTGGCTTTATAGATTTTTGAATTTTCATAGGCTTCATTTCTTAGTTCCTCCAATTCATTGAGTTGTAGAGCTCTTTGGGCCCCAGCTTGAATGAGATCAAAGTTTACTTATTTGATGGCCCAATATGCTCTATGTTCAAGCTCTACAGGCAAGTGGCAGGCTTTTCCAAAAATGAGGCGATAAGGTGACATGCCAAAGGGAGTCTTAAATGCAGTTCTATAGGCCCAGAGTGCATCATCTAGTCTCTCGGACCAGTCTTTTCTATCCGACCGAACTGTCTTATGCAGAATGGTTTTTATATCCCTGTTGGACACTTCTACTTGGCCACTAGTTTGGGGATGGTAGGGGGTAGCGAGCTTGTGAGTGATGCCATATTTGCGAAGCAGGGATCGGAATTGAAAATGAATAAAGTGAGAGCCCCCATCACTAATGATAGCTCTAGGACAACCAAATCTAGAAAAGATGTGTTTCTTCACAAATTTCATCACAACCTTGTGATCATTTGTCCTAGTAGCAACAGCTTCAATCTATTTCGAAACATAGTCCACCGCCACCAAAATGTATTCATTGCCAAATGAAGGTGGAAATAGTCCCATAAAGTCTATTCCCCAAACATCGAAAATCTCTACTACCAGAATGGGACTGAGCGGCATCATATCTCTTTTTGAATTGTTGCCCACGGCTTGACATCTCAAACAAGTTTTAGAACATTCATAAGCATCCTTGAATAAAGTGGGCCAATAAAATCCACTTTGTAAAACTTTTGTTGCAGTTTTCTTTCCTGAGAAATGTCTCCCACAAGTCGAATGATGACAGAAATTCAACACAGACTGTTGTTCCTCCTCGGGGACACATCTTCTAATGATCTGATCAGGACCCATGTGAAAGAGCTCCGGGTCATCCCAAAAATAGTGCCTTAGCTTTGAAAAGAATCGATCTTTCTCCTGTTTAGATCACCCTTCTGAGATATGTCCTACCGCCAGGTAGTTGACTATATGAGCGAACCAAGGGGTTGTTGTATGTGAGATGGAAATAATTTCTTCATCGGGGAAGGAGTCGGACATAGGGGCACTTTCGAGAATTACAATCCTAGATAAGTGATCAGCTACAACATTCTCCAACCCCTTCTTGTCTCTGATTTCTAAATCAAACTCTTGTAGTAACACAATCCACCGTATGAGATGGGGTTTGGCTTCCTTCTTAGACATCAAACATTTTAATGCTGAGTGATCGGAATAAACAATGACTTTCGCCCCTAATAGATATGATCGAAACTTTTCGAGGGCAAACACAACAACTAACAATTCCTTTTCCGTGATGGTGTAGTTCATTTGGGCATCAGCAAGGGTGCGGCTCGCGTAGTAGATCACCACGGGTTTCTTTTCAACTCTTTGACCTAGGACAGCTCCTACAGCATAGTCTGAGACATCACACATGATCTCAAAAGGGAGCGACCAATCAGGAGATTGGAGAATGAGAGCTTGTGTGAGAGCCGCTTTCAAAGAATTGAACGCCTCTAGACAGGACTCATCAAGATGAAAGGGAGTGTCCTTGGCAGGCAATTGTGTAAGTGGTCGAGCAATGGTGGAGAAGTTTTGAATGAATCTGCGGTAGAATCCTGCATGGCCAAGAAAGGAACGAATCTGTTTGACCAAAGAAGGGGGAGGAAGATTAGAAATCAAATCTACCTTTGCCTTGTCAACTTCTATTCCCCTCTCTGAAACTACATGACCTAAAACGATCCCTTCTCTTACCATGAAGTGGCTCTTCTCCCAGCTCAATACTAGATTCGACTCAATACACCTTTTCAATACCCGAGTTAAGTTTCCCAAACAATCTTCAAATGAATCACCAAACACTGAAAAGTCATCCATAAAAACTTCCAAGCATTCTCCCACCATTTCAGAGAAAATGGAAATCATACACCGCTGGAATGTGGCAGGAGCATTACACAGCCCAAATGGCATTCTTCAAAAAGCAAATGTGCCATAGGGGCATGTGAACGTTGTCTTCTCTTGATCTTCCGGGTAAATAGCAACCTGGTTGTACCCGAAATAGCCATCCAAAAAGTAATAATACTTCTGCCCTGCCAGTCTCTCCAAAATCTGATCTATGAATGGTAGTGGAAAATGATCTTTCTTTGTAACTTAATTTAATTTTCTATAATCAATGCAAATTCTCCACCCTGTTGGTAATCATGTAGGAACTTCTTCTCCTTTCTCATTTGTTACAACTGTCAGCCCTGACTTCTTGGGAACAACTTGAGTTGGGCGGACCCACTTGCTATAAGAAATGGGATATATGATCCCGGCATCCAACCATTTGACCACTTCTTTCTTCACCACCTCTTTCATACTTTGATTCAGCCGACGCTGCATCTCTCTACTCGGCTTGGCATTGTCCTCCAAGTAAATGTAATGCATACACACATCTGGACTAATACCCTTCAAATCCGCCACTGACCAACCTATCACCCTCTTGTGCTCCTGAAGGACATCTAGGAGTTGGGATTCCTGAGCAGCGGTGAGGTTGGAAGCAATGATTACGGGCAGAGTTTGGTTAGGACCTAGATAAGGATACTTCAAAGGATCTGGCAGAGGCTTCAATTCTAGACTGGGCGGTTGATCTAAAGATGGAAGAATAGGTTCAGCTTGAAGTGGAGGAAGTGGCTCTACTCTAAAGTAGGGTGCACTAGAAAGTGGAGAATCCTGGATCATGCTACCCTTTTCTAGACATTCCTCATAAACTTCCGGACTTTCTTCAATTAGTTCTTCAAAAACATCAATGACACTACATTCCTCCTCATGGTCCGGATATTGAGATGCTTTGAACACATTTAGAGAAACCTTCTCTCCTCCGAAAGAAATATCCATCATCCCCGTGGCACAATTTATATTGGCCTTGGCTTTAGTAAGAAAAGGACGTCCCAAAATGATAGGTGTGTGCTTTAATTCCTAGGACGAGGTCATATCCAGAATAAGAAAGTCCACTGGGAAATAACATTCATGCACCTTCACAATCACATCTTCCAATAGTCCCCTTGGAGTCTTTACAGATCGATCCGCCAGTTGAAGGATTATAGATGTGGGTTTCAACTCCCCTAGATCAAACTGCTCATATATAAAGGTGGGTAACAAGTTCACACTGGCTCCAAGGTCCAACAATGCTCTATCAAATGTAATTCCACCTATATCACAAGAGATCAGTGGAGCTCCGAGATCCTTTAACTTTTTAGGCAAATGATTCATAACAACTGCACTGACATCTTCGGACAAGCGGACCTTTTGTGTTACCGCCTTTGGTTCCCTTTTTGGTGTACATAGCTCTTTCAAAAATTTTGCATACGCCGGCACACGTTTGATTGCATCCAATAGTGGAATATTGATGTTTACCTGTTTAAACAATTCCACTAGTTCTTCTTGTTGGACCGGCTTTCTTTTTTGAGCTTTAGGCTTCAATGCATCAGAGAATGAGACCTTTGGCACATATTCTTGGGGTCCTTCACTGAGTTTCGTCTTTCCTTTATCCAACTTCTTCTCTCCACCCTCCGACTTCTTTTTCTCTTGCACAATCACCGGCTCCTCATCCTCACTATCACTTTCTATGTGGGCATCTTGACCCGAACTACTGCCAACTTCCTTAATCCTATAAGGATTATCTAAAACATTCTCGCTCCTAAGAGAAGAGATTGCCTTTGCATTCTCAAATTGGGGACCTACAGGAGGGGGCAGCTGAGGTTGATTGGGCTGATTGGGTTGAGGAAGAAATGGAGCTCTTGGAGGGAAGCCTAGAGGTTGTTGATTGCGGGGGTTGGCCATCGGTTGGTTAGGGAGCTGGCCTTCCTCTCTTCTCATGTTATTAGCAGCAAGTTGCCCTATCTAGTTTTCTAACTTAGAAATGGATTGTGCTTGGGTAAGGATGAGTTGTTGGAGTTGTTCAAACTTGTCATCAAAATTGGGCTGCGGAGGTTGAGGAGGAGGAGGTTGGAAAGGAACTTGAGCTTGAAAATGGTTTGGAGGATACTGATGATACTGGCCTTGAAAATGCTGAGTGGGAGGTTGAGGATACGGGGCCTGAGAATGCTGAAAAGGAGGTTGAGAATATTGTTGGAAAGGTGCATTGGATTGAGAGAAATTATGATGAGACTGAGCATGTTGAAAAGGAGATTGGTAATGTTGGTGGGCTTGAGCTTGAAAGGGTTATTTTTGAAAAGAGGGATTAGATTGGGTAGATGAACCTTGCTAAGATTTTTAAGAAAAATTCAGGTGATTCCTCCAGCCTGGATTATAAGTGTTGGAATAAGGATCACAAGGAGGCATAGAGACACCCTGAGCAGCAGTGATTTATTCTTGGATGAATGGGAGAAGTTGGGCTACTGTGGGGCAATCAGTTATCCCATGATCAGGGATAGAACAAAGAGCACACATCTCTTCATGACTGGGAGCGGAGAATGGTTGAGGTCGAGGGGCTAAAGAAGAAGAAGGTTCATGCCTAGATAACAACTGGTTTAGCTTTTGAGTTACAAGATCAACCTTCTCTATCTTCTATGCCAACAAATCCATTTTGTTCAATTTCTGAGTCAAGGCATTAATGTCCATCCTGTTCTCACACTCACCTTGGCTCTTAATTTCATAAAGTCCACCCCTCTTTGTCGGCCCAATCATTCTCTCATAGGATGAGAGCAAGACATGACTAATTGAATTCTCACTAAGTATTTCAAATAAATCGTAAGCCTCATCTTCGCTCTTACTCATTAATGCTCCCCCACATGATGCATCCACCATATGTCTATAATTCTCCGTCAAACCCTCATAGAATGCCTGTACAATTTACCATCTTGATAACCCATGGTGGGGGTATTTCCTCAATAAATCTTTCAGTCTATCCCACGCTTCATGGATATGTTCCCCAAGATTTTGTGTGAATCCAGTAATTACTCTTCTCATAGTATTGGTTCGTCTTATGGGATAGAATTTCTTCAAAAATTCTTTTTACATTTTCGCCCATGTATCAATGGTCCTACCCAAGGCTCCTAACCAATATTTGGATTTATCCTTGAGAGAGAATGGGAAGAGAGTTAGCCTAAGAGTGTCATCAGAGAAATTTTAGATTTTAACAGTTGAGGCAGATCTGAAGGAATTCATCAAGATGTTTGTAAGGGTCTTCATTGGGATTTCCATAGAAAGATGGCAACATTTGGATGGTACTAGACTTGATTTCATAATGAACCGCCTGGTTCTGAGGTGCTTGGACATAGAAGGATGGTTGGTATTTATTAATCAAGAAATAGTCCTTAATTTACTTTGGAGGATCAGGATTTTCGGTCATTAGATTTTGGTGGTGAGGTCCTTGATTGTCGGCCATGAGATCTTGTTGGAGATCGATCCCTGGATACAAGACTCTCTCAATTTCTTGAATGGGTCCTAGTAGGTTTTGGATGTTGAGATCTTCTACCTTGCATGAACTAAGACGAAGAGAGAGATGAAAGAGATTTTTTTATGATGATTTTTGTTTGTTTTATTTATTTTTTGTTTATTTTTTTTGACACAAAGTAGGACGAAGAAAGAGAAGATGAGGAATTTTTTTATTTTTTATTTTTTTATTTTTTATACAAACACAAACAAGTTATCACACAAATTACCTAATGACCAAGATGTGACCTAGACCTACAAATTGGGTTTCACAAAATGGCTAAAGTGCAACTTGAGTTCACACTAAATATTTCCACCGGCCAGGTAAGGGGTGAGGTAGTGGGAGGCTCCCCCTACTTTCATAGGGACCTAATTACAAACCACTAGCCCGCTTAAGGCGTTTACCGTCCGACCGTCTTGTCTTAGACACCGATTTTCACAAGAGGGTAAGTCCAAATAACACAAGAACCACAGTGTGAACATAGGGCCAATGTCTACTGAATTTTATTAGGGTTTAGGTGATGCAAAGATGAAGGAATTTGTGATTTGTGGTCTAAGGAAGGGTGATGAAATCCTCACCTTATCTTGCTTATAGGTGTTGCCCTTAGAATATTTTAGAAATGATATGCAACAAATCAAGTTCAAACAAGGGGTTCTATGCACATGAGCATGTGATTAAGAAACAGACTAGAAAAGAACTCACCTTGCCCCTCGCAATCTCCAAAATGTAATGATCAAAGTTAAACAACAAGGAAAAAGAACTTCTATCCTAAATGATACATGACTTAGAACATGGAAGTGTGATTTCTACTCTTGGAATGAAAATTTTTATTGGGTTTAGGTTGAAGAGTTTTTTTTTTAATTATTTTGTGAACCTATCTAACCACAATATGCAAGAATCATTAAGGAAATGACACAGAATGAGAGGAATAAGTTTGAAGACTTACTTGATGCGCAATCCCTCGTTCTCTTTTTTTTTTTGAAATGAATGACAAACTCAAAAGATGAAAGAAAGAAATGCAAACTTACCTCTAATTTTTTAGATTTTATTTTTAACCTACAAAAAAGAAAAGAAAAGAGAGCTTTATTAGTACACTATATACACAAGGAAAATAAAGTTCTTAAATCAAAGATCATCATTCTTCCCCGACAACGACGTCAAAAATTGATCACGCAAAAGTTCATCGTTTAAAACACCTCAATCTTAAAAATTCCAACTCGCACTAGATGAAAGAGAGACGTAATATGGTGGCGAGAATGGTCGAATCCACAAGGAAGAAGAGATTTTTAAAGTTAAAAACATTGTAACCTTTTACAAAACCACTTGTGATTTTACTTTGCATAAAGAAAATAGTGAAATAAAGAACAAACCAACCACTTAATTAAAAACACCTATGAGTATGTGCCTATGCTATAGAAATTAATTACATGAAGTGAAAAGAAGAGATAGAAGAAGGGGGTAAAGATGGAAGAAGATCAAGAACTTGATCAAAAGAACAACTCTCTTCATTAACTTAAAAGAAAGAGTATATGAAGTGCAAGATAAACTTACAACAAAGAGGTGACTAGATTACAATGAAGTAACATAACACAAAAGTAATAATAAAAAGAGGGGCTTGAGATGTGAAGATAGTAGTAGCAATGGTGATGACGCCGTTGTCTCCTCCACCCCGAGCCTCGGAGAGGATCGCTCCGCCTTGAAAGAGATCGTCGTGGAAAGTGATGGATGAAGAAGCCGTCGTCGTCCACGTCACGAGCCTTGGAACGTCGCCCGTCTTGATGTGCACACTGCCATAAAAGGAGAGTTGTGGAGGATAAACTTTGGAGAGAAATATAGAGAGGAATGTGAAAGGGTTTGTGTGGAGATGAAGAAGGAAGAAGATGAGAGAGTGAAACAGTGGGAAAATAAATATAAATCGTAAACTAAGAAGAATTTGAGGAAGTGATAGAAGAAGAAAATCTAGATCTACAACAGCGGAAGAACATTAATGAAGAGTTCAGAGAGAAATAAAGAGGAGAAGGGCTTCAAAACGGAGGAATAACAGAAGCTAGAACCTCAAATGAACAGTGAAATCACAGGATAGTAAGTTAAAAAATAGGAAATTACTTTCAAACCAGAAAGAATTAGAAGATGATGTAGAAGAATACATTGTGGAAAACTTAAAACCAAAGAACTTTCATGAAGATAGTAAGAGACAAAAATGACTAGAAGGGGAAGAAATAAGGGGAAGAACAGAGAGAAACACTGGTTCACAGATGAACATGACATCACAGTGAAAAACATAAAATATCCTGCAAATCAGAAGGAATTAGAAGATGATGCAGAAGAAAAAGTTGTAGAGAACGTAAAAGTAAAGAACTTTCATGAAGACAGTAAGAGGAGAAGAGGGCGAACTCGGTGAACTAAAAGATATGAGAGGGAGAGAAAGAGTGAAAAATTGCCAAAAGAAGAACTCCCTTTCTCCTCCTTGTCATGGGCTATTTATAGGGAAAGTTGGGTAGATGAAGGGTGGAGATTGTATCAAAAGGAGATGGATGGCTGAGATTTAAGTGTAATATGATGCATGGGGAAGAAAAAAAGTAGGTGGGCACCCCCTTTCTTGGACTTTGGGCACCCCCTTTCCCAAGACTCATTATGTCTTTCCTTTATTTCAAACTTTGAATTCAATTTTCCCTCCAACCGAAATATGTGTTTCTTTTCCTCAATTTCAAACTTTTAAAATTTCTTTTCCCTCCAATCAAAATATGTGCTTTTGACTTGGTCAAAGTAGTGGTGACAATTTTGCCCCCGGCTTCTTTTGTAATTACCTTCGGTGTCTTACACACACATAATTACATTTTAGTCCATAAAAATTACCACAATGTGTACATTAATCTCAAATGTTCATGATTATGCAATGGAGAATTAATGCTCATGGCCCTCAACTTTAATTTATTATTTAATAAGATAATCGAATTAATCAATTTATGTGAAAGCTCCAATTTAAATGCGGAGTTGAGGTTAACTACGAAATATGCATTATTGCCTAATTATATGCACATAAAATGGTGTACATGCAATGAATTGTCATAAGAAATATACACTTATCATGTACGCTTGCATGTAAGTCCCTTTCGAGTGCGACTTGTCGGACATTGGGATCAGTTCTACTTCATATCTGATCTAGCCACATAAGGGACAAGCGGTGATTCCTAGTGAGTCTTCGAGCCGCCTTTCTTCATTTGAGAGTGACCCCACCCCGGAGTGTCCACCTCTAGCCTCCTCCCAGCAGTGTGTGCATATCGAATTTATACGAGATGAGAAGGTGTCGATTACTTGGAGTGGAGCGTAGGCCGCGCTTCTAGGTTCGGTGACGGATCCGTCGGAGCTTCTCGAGCAGCCGCACCCCTTACTCGACGGGGTCGAGTTCCTCTCACCCGGGGAGAGTTAATGGGAATCGATGTCGAGCACTGACTTTTTATTTTTACATTTGTGTCCTTTAGTTTATTTTTATATCCTTGGGAAAGTATGTGCAATTGTAAGGCTTTATAAGCCAATGTGTCATTCCCTTAGATTCTTTGGGTTTTTGTGCAAATTGTCAGTCGGTCCAGCAAGGGGGCCCTTACTCCTTCCCCATTGGTCCACATAAGCCATATGGGTCCATGTGGGACTGGTCAAAGTCGTAGGTGGCATCTAGAAGGTCAATTGGACACATGGGAGACAAAGGGGTTAAAAAGTCCAAAGATGCCACCTACCTTGCCCTCATGGTCAAGGGGGCGCCCCCCCTTATAGATTATTTTTAATTTTTGTAAAAATTGTATTAGAACTAATTAGTTCTATCCCTAGTTAGCCCCTCCCTAACCCTAGATCTGAGGTTAGTATAGGTCATTTTATATTTCATATATATATCATGTATTTCCACATTTTAGAGAATTAATGTGAAGAAAATTCTGAAATTGGCTTGAGCCTCTTGGAGGGTGCGCCCCTCTCCCTCTCTCTCCCTGGTTCTTCTTCCTCTTCTAGCCCTCTAGGGTGTGAAGCCCATTCTCCTTAGCCCCTCTGAGTTCCATTTCTGCAACTGCCGCCGCTGCCATCGCACCGCCGTCGCGCCGCCGCCACCAACGTCGAAGTTCTATCTCCATCAGGATAGAACCTCACCTCCGTGAGTCTATCTTTTCCTCTTGCTATCTGATCAAGCTGAGGTTTTGGGAGCTTGTTCCTTTGTCTGTTAGCTTTCCATCAATATATCTTTTGCCCCATTCTGATCTCGTTTGGTATTTTTCCCGCAATTTTTATATCGCCCCTGTCAATCTGCCAGTCTGTAGATCCACGGGACAAAGTCTCTTTGTTGTATTTTTCCCACCCCCTATCAAATTTCAGAAACTCCACAAAAATTCTCAGGTGTTCTTCACGTATACCCCCTTCCACCATAATTTTTGTTGAGTCTACAAAAATCATTTACTCTTCAGTCAAAGGTTAGTTTCAGGTGGATCACTTGTTGCCCTATGTGTCTGTCAGTCCGAGTCAGAAAAAGAAACAGTCATACCGTCATTTTCATTTTCAATCCGTCCACTGGATGGATCTGTGAAACCTATATGTTGTAGATCTGTGAGTGCTCTTTCCATCGATACCAGCCACGTCTCGATCGACCTCCGGATCTGAGAGAATTAATTCTTGCCGCCGAGGCACGCAAATCTATTCTCTGTGGAGGTCCGAAAACTCAGTCCGGGAGAAATTCAGAAATATATGCCAAAAGTCAACTTCAGCGACCGCCCCTTCAGGAAGTCGTTCAAGAACTTCCTGCCATCGTCCCAGCCAAGCGGCGCCTCCGAAAGATCATAGGAAGGCGACGTTCCTTTGGAAACCGCGCCTTACTATCTAGCGAGTCAGCACCGAGTTGGAATAGTATCGAGTCGGCGTAGGAGGCCGAGTTCGTGCCGTACGCACCGCCCGTCAACCCAGGCTCGGTCCTCTCGGGCCCCACTTGTAGCCCTTTACCTCCCTGCGTGGAGTGGGCAATAAAATTCACTGTTGTAATTAACTTTTACCGTTGTTACCGGGAGTTACCGTACTTGGCCGGGAACGTCTTCCCCACACCCGGAGCGTGGAGGTAAAATCGCTACCCTTCTCGTAGGTGTGGAAGCCGATGAATCCACTCAAGGAGAAGAAAACGAACTAAACTACAGACTATCAAGCGACTAAAAATTAAGAAGGATTATGAAATGTTCCAATATGAGGAAAAAGCATACGTAGGATGCTAAAGGGATGTGATTGCCAGAGGGGTTACCTCAAAGAAATGAAATGATCGCATGTACCTTGTATTGAGCGCGGAGATTGTGAATCGCGAGAGCGGGAAATGGCAGGTTGCTTCTTCCTCCCCCTTCGGCCGGCCGACGGAGAGGGCTTTCCTCAGGTCCCCTTGCAAAACAACGACAAACAAGTAACGGGTGGATCAGAAAGACGAAGGTGCAGTATTCAAATTCTAATGACGCAAGTAACGAAATGATGGCAAGACACACACCTGGTTGGTGTTGTCTTTTAAACCCCTCTCGGACACGAGTAGGAGGAAAATGCTTATGATGAATGGTAATTATTCTGACGTAGAAATGGGAAGAGACTCCCTCATAAAGGGGGGGGGTAGAAGATATGATATGATGAATGCAAGATAACTAGGAAAAAAGAGGAGAGAATGGCTTATTGGATGGTCGATGGCGAGATCCGATGGAACTTCGGCAGCGTAGGGACGACGAGGTAGCGCGGCGGGCGAAGGCGGCCTCTCTCCTGCGAGCACGGGCACCTGAAGATCTGGCCGAACTTCCCCTCCAAAACACCCATGGGTTAGGAATAGAATCCGGCAGCCTCTCGGCGCCCTTTTTTCTTTCTCTGAACTGAGGGGGGGAGGCCTCTATTTATAGAGGTCGGGAGGATGGGGGCATCTAGAGGCCTGGACGCCTCCATCACTTGGATTTTCTTCAAACGACAAATTGAACGGCGGTCAGTCGATGGTCGGGGGTCGCCCGTGAGCTGGTTGATGGAGGCGTCCAGGGGCCTGGACGCCTCCATAACTTAGATTTTCTTCAAACGACAGACTGAGCAACGGTCAGTCGATGGCCGGGGGTCGCCCGTGAGCTGGTTGATGGAGGCGTCCAGGGGCCTGGATGCCTCCATAACTTGGATTTTATTCAAACGACAAGCTGAGCAACGGTCAGCCGATGGCCGGGGGTCACCCGTGAGCTGGTTAATGGAGGCGTTCAGGGGACTGGACGCCTCCATAACTTGGATTTTCTTCAAACGACAGACTAAGCAACGGTAAGTCGATGGCCGGGGGTCGCCCGTGAGCTGGTTGATGGAGGCGTCCAGGGGCCTGGACGCCTCCATAACTTGGATTTTCTTCAAACGACAGGCTGAGCAACGGTCAGTCGATGGCCGGGGGTCGCCCGTGAGCTGGTTGATGGAGGCGTCCAGGGGCCTGGACGCCTCCATAACTTGGATTTTCTTCAAACGACAGACTGAGCAACGGTAAGTCGATGGCCGGGGGTCGCCCGTGAGCTGGTTGATGGAGGCATCCAGGGGCCTGGACGCCTCCATAACTTGGATTTTCTTCAAACGACAGGCTGAGCAATGGTCAGTCGATGGCCGGGGGTCGCCCGCGAGCTGGTTGATGGAGGCGTCCAGGGGCCTGGACGCCTCCATAACTTGGATTTTCTTCAAATGATAGACTGAGCAACGGTTAGTCGATGGCCGGGGGTCGCCCGTGAGTTGGTTGATGGAGGCGTCCAGGGGCCTGGATGCCTCCATGATGACCCCCGGATTCCCCCGAAAAGGGCGTCGGCAGTCGTCCGTTAGGCATTGTCCTGGTCCCGGCAACTTCTGATGCATGCGATTGATGTTGATGCCGTTCGAATGCCTCATGATTTCCACAACGAGGCGGTTTCCGGATGCAGAAGGAGCGTTACGCTACTCGCCCAGAAGACGAGAGAAGACTCAAAGATAGAAAACACTCAAGTGATTCAAAATGCGAAAGCCGCTGCGGTGCGTCACGTGGTAACATGAGATTTTCTCAGGGGACGTCAGGAATAGCGTGTCTACAGCTGCCCCGCCTTGGCGTCTGCTTTGCAAGGGAGTGACACGTAATGGAATGGTATCGAAGTGGAGTGAAATGGAGTGGGAATAGACTGATAAGTTGATGCCAAGGTGTGATGAGACACGCTTTTGACATGACTATTTGGAATCTTTCCTGTAGTTTCAATGAGGCGACCTTGAAGAAGGTCTTTCAAATTTGACGATTGTTTGGACGGAAATCAAATAAGGGAGGGTGAGATGTGCCCTCAGGCAGGAAAATAAAGGAGACCAATTTCTCGGTGTGGAAGTACCTGGGTCATAAACCTGCAGGTTTCACCTTTGGGGAGCGGTTACCAGTCAATGTGGAAGTGCTGCGGCCAAGGTGGGTCAAACAAGGTAAAAAGCAAAGGAATATCTGAGGGTCTGTCCAAACAAGGGTCTCGTTTGGAAGGGCAGCGTAGGGCCATTTCAAGGAAACTCAGTATTTCATTCAGAATGGAATATCTCATATTTGTAAGAATTGAAGCACAACGGCTTTTGCAATCGAATCACTTGAATGATCTTCCGCAATAGACTCAAACTCCTATATGAATGCATGATGGGTTTAAAGAAAAATTTAAAACAAACTAGAATAGAAAATAGCCAAGGATAATATTGTCAACTCGTTAAGAAAGGGTCAGGATACCGATCCAGTGAGCTGATACTGAGCTGGGGCCCGTTTATCCACGCACCGACTCACTGAATGGAACCGTCGTTCCCACGCTATCACCAGTTAACGGCCTATCCGTACAACCCAAATTCTTCTGGAATCATCACTTCTTTTGTTGAAGGGGAACTCAAATCCCAGATTCGTTCGGGTCGCAAGGTCCTTGACGTGTTCTAATAGCGTAAATATCATATAGTATGATGCATGACACGGGGGACCGAACACTGAAGGATGGTATACAAGATAGGGCGAAAAACGTCCGTTGGTAAAACCTGCACAGACCATCATAGATTAAATACATCAGAAAGCAGCAGAAATATAACAAAATCGTGCCACAGTTCAAGGATAAAACACTGACGTCTTGACCACTCATGTGACACGTCCCGTCCCGTAGCACCTCTCCTTTCCTATAAGTACCTCCCTTAGGCTAGTTTATTCAAATGTACCAAGGGGAGTTTTGAAAGTTCAGGAGGAGGAGAAGATGAGGGTCGAGGGATTTCAGGATGGAAGGAGAGTCTTCCTGTGTTATGAAGAGGGGCAGGCCTAGCAGTGAGATCAGGCGACTTTCCGACCTCGAGGGTCATCTGAGTGGGACGATCCAGTCGCATATGGTAAGTTGATTTATTTCAAATTTATTGCATGAACTCTCTTCTCACTTTCCTTCCTTTCTCTTCTTCTTTCCAGCCCTATCCACTCTTTCCGGGCCCGAGGAAGTTTTCCAAACTGCCATGGCTTTCAGAGCTAACTTACAACATCTCCATTGGCATGAGGGCTATACTCTCGAGGTGGCATCTTCAGGGGCTCCTTATTCATGCCAAACACTACGAGAGAATCCGCATGGACTGGGCGGCTATGGGCGCATTAGTGGAGATCTGGCATCCCCAGACCCACACTTTCATCTTCCCGACGTTCGAGGCGACCATTCTCCTCGAGGAGGTGGAACTTCTGCTCGGATTGAAGAAATTCAAGAGTGACGGGAAGGTGAAGGCTATGCGGATGCTGACCCGGGGGACTTCCGAGAGCGTCCTTGGAAGCTTCATGCCACCCGACGCAGCCAGAAAGGTCCGTACTCAAAAGGGAATTGATTTGCAAAGGCTCGCGGAGTGGGTTATGGATGCCCTGAGAGGGTCACCAGACGATGACTATTTGGAAGGAATCATGAAAGGGTTCACCATTTATCTGGCGGGCGCTCTCTTGTTCCCTCATACCGACAACATAGTAGAAGAAACCCAACTGAGTGCTATCTGCAGGATCTGGAGTGGAAAGAGGGTGGGACCCGCCGTCCTTGCCTACCTTTACAGCAGTCTTACCGCCTCGAGCATGGGTAGGGCTCCTTTTGGTTGCGCACTTGTTCTGAGTTGTTGGGTCGATTTGCACTTCATATTCGACCACCGTGAGGGGATGCCGACTGTTTCAAAGCTTTTCCAACAAAGCCCCCTTTATCACATAGCCGATGTGTTAGGCTTCGGTGGCACTGTGGCGAATCGTGTTCAGTGGCTGAAGAAACGGGAAGACTGGCGGTCTCACTTCCGAACCATGACACAAAGCTCCTTCACTTGCGCACCGGCATGTCTACTCTCACTTGAACTCCTCATGAGGTCTTCTCCCGAAGCTGAACTCCAACTGATTGGCGTGACGGAGTTTGTCCTTTATAACGTGCATCGGTGCTGCCTCCAGATCGGCATTCCACGCCACTCGTTTCCACCACTGATTGGCATCGTCCCTTTAAAGAAGAGGGAGTTGGGTACGGAAGCGGATGCAAAGGTAGCGAAGGCCGTTAAAGCACCCTGGAAGACAAGTGTTGCGGGAAAGGCCTTAGCACACGTGGGGGAAGAATGTGAGCTGTGGAGAGCTTATGTAACCGAACTGGGGAAGTCAAGGCCTAAGGCGCCTAAGCCCCTGATGTAGCCTGCTCTGCTTTCTGATGGAATAAAATCTGGCATTTGGCATTTTGGACCATTGTTCCCTTAATTATTATTTTTTATGATTTTTATTTTTTTTCTTTTTCTTTTGTGTTTTCTCTCTCCCCCTTTTTGTGTTCTCGTTTATATATATACATATACACTTTTTATTTTAATGGGGGCGTCCAGAGGCCTGGACGTCCCTATAATTTCTTTTTTATTATTTTTTTGTTGAATTTTTTTTTGTTTTGGGGGCGTCCATGGGCCTGGATGCCCCTATAATTTCTTTTTTTTTTATTTTTTTGAATTTTTTGTTTTGGGGGAGTCTAGGGGCCTGGATGCCCCTATAATTTCTTTTTTATTATTGTTTTTTGAATTTTTTGTTTTGGGGGCGTCCAGGGGCCTGGACGCCCCTATAATTTCTTTTTTATTATTTATTATTTTTTTTAATTTTTTTATTTTGGGGGCGTCCAGGCGCCTGGACGCCCCTAGTTTTTTTTGAATTTTTGAAAAAAAGTAAAAAAGGTGGGGGCGTCCAGGCGCCTGGACGCCCCCAAAAGGGGGATTTTCTTATATAAAGGGGGCCTCACCCCCCTTCCACTTTTACTGTTCATTCTGACGACTCATTCACTCTAAACGACCCATTCTCAGTCCCCAATGGAGCAAGGAGGCCCGAGCCAGGGTGGAGAGAAGCGGAAACGACGGGCTCGTCGTCCGAGGAGGTCGAGAGATCATGCAGAGGAGGCTGCCGCGGGGGAAGAGATTACCGTGGGAGAGAAGATTGCCGAGGAAGAGGAGGCGCCTCCTTTGGCCGTGGAGGGTCCTGCGGGCGCTGGCGACGCCGGAGAGGATGAGTACGACCCGGTAAGCCCCTCAGAACTCCAATTTGTTGGTTTAATAGGCTAAACATGCGGGCGAGTGATGGTGTGGAGAAGGCCGAGGAGTGAGGGAAGGAGGCGTCCAGGGGCCTGGACGCCTCCATCCTTTCTTTTATATTTTGTCTTGTTTTTATTATTATTATTTTTGGTTATTCATAAATAAAATAAAATAAAATCAAAATTAAGGAGGCGTCCACTGAGTTGGACGCCTTCATAATAATAATAATAATATTTTTTTATTTTTTATTTGTTTTTTTTCGTTTTGTTAAAATAAAATAAAGGAAAATAACAAGAAGGCGTCTAGGGGGTGGACGCCTTTAAATATATATATATATATATATATTTAAAATAAATAAAAAAATAAGTAAATATTATGTACAGTGTAGTTGTTTATTATTATCCATGATGCTGATGTGTTCCTTTTTGTTTATTTTTGTGGTGTGCAGGGCGTGATGAAGAGCCGGATCAGCTGGTCCCTAGTGGTGGCAGCGTACTATGGGCTGCCGGACTTTTAGAGGGCGCGGGTGGACGCCATGGGTTTTGGAGCTTTCCTGCGGATCGAGCCCTTCCGACTCGACCTTCCTCTCATCCAGGCGTTGAGGGAGCGGTGGCACCCGCCGAGCCGTGCGTTTCTGATGCCCTGCGGGCACATGGTGCCGACACTAGAGGACGTGGCTCGGATCACCGGGCTACGAGTTGACGGAGAGGCGGTCAGCGGGGTCACTTACCCCGATTACCGAGAGAGTGCCTTGGACCTGCTGTGGCTAGAGACGAGTGCGACTGACAGAGACAGCAGGGTAGTCGGCCGAGTGGAGATTATGGAGGCGCTCGGGTTTGGTGATCCGCGCCAGCGGGTCAGCGAGACTAGAGCGGAGTTTCTGGCACGACTGGAGGGAGACGCTCGTGCAGCTTTCACCCAGGACCCGAGCGAGCGGGAGCTGGTGGATCTAGACCTCCGGAGGTTCCTTTTCTTCTTCCTGGGTCGCCTTCTGTTGGGGACGAAGGGGGACGGCATCCACTGCCGCTTCCTCGGGATCCTGGCGGATCTGGACAGAGTGGGGAACTATGCGTGGGGAGCGGCTCTGCTTGCCCATTTGATCGCCGATCTCTCCCAGACTTCAGAGAGGGAGACGACAGTCAGCGGCTTCGCACCTTTTCTCCAGGTAAACACTTTATTTATGCATTTTACCGTAGTTAAATATGCAATTATTCGTGCTAATGATGGATGCAGGTGTGGAGCTACTACTACTTCCCGATGGGAAGAGCCAGACAGGGGAACAGGAGAGCCGTGCCTCTGGCGCGACAGTGGAGGCCGGTCATGGTCGCGGCACCCCACGGCTACCAGCTGGCGTCGCTTCGTCGGGAGCTGAGCGAGTACCCCGAGGCTATGGTATGATGCGTATGATTTTTGGTGTTTTTATGCATGCGACTTAATGGCAACTGACATGACGTATGTATGGTGATGCAGGTGGTGTGGAGGCCGTACCTGGACATGGCCGACGCTGGCCAGCCTTGGGTCGTAGTGGGTCGTCCTCGTTTCGGGCGGGACGTGTGGGTCCATTTCCTGAACGAGATCGAGCCACTTCGGCTCAGGCTGGTTATGAGAACGTTGGGGTTAGCCCAGGAGTGGGTCGACGTAGACGAGTCGTTCCGCTTCGGGCGGAAGACCAAGGGGAAGGCAAAGATCATGGACTGGCATACGCACTTTCCCGCACAGTACCAGGACTGGCAGTAGGGCGGGGTCCCAGTGGTGTCCCATGTATCGGACATCACTGACTACCTGAGACGGTATCGAGCCACGTACGGGGAGCATCTCTTTCTTGGTGGTGCGGCAGGGGTAAGCGAAAAACGTTTTTCCTTTTCTACATGTATGCATATGTGACACTAACTTATATGCAATGCAGGATGCTCGTGACAACATGATTGCCGACCTTCGGGCCCAGCTGGCAGACGCCAGGCGGCAGTTGGTGGCCATTCGACAGGAGTTGGAGACCCTGGTGAGTCTATGAAATGCATTTTTTTTTGTGACCTGGATGTTTGATACTTAGCCTCTGACTGTCGTTTGCCCTGTGTTTCAGCGGGCCCACCAGGCAGCGTCAACCGGGATGGCTGGTGGAGCGGGTTCCAGTTCGTGGGGCCCTCCCCCGGAGATCTCTGCCCTTCAGGAGCAGCTGGCGTATGCGGTGGCTCGGGCTGAGGAGGCAGAGCGCGACCGTGAGGCTCGAGTGAGTGTTTGCTTGACCCCGACTCTCTTCTAGCTACTTTTCTTCCTTCACTGCTCTCTTATGGTGCATGCGTGCTTTGACAGGTGGCCGAGATTCGGGAGGCCCTGGCCCGTGCTGTTCGTGCCGAGCAGGAGCACGACGCCTGGGCGGCAGAGCGTGACGCCCGGATTGCGGAGCTAGAGGAGGAGCGGTGACGGGAGGCTGAGGAGCTCCCTCGCGACGTGCTGGATCTGCGGATCACCCTCGAGCTGTCGAGGAGAGAGGCGATGAGAGAGAGAGAGGAGAGGGAGAGGGATAGGGAGAGCATAGAGAGAGAGGGAGAGGGATAGGGAGATCATAGAGAGGGAGAGGGAGAGGGATAGGGAGATCATAGAGAGAGAGAGGGAGTACAGGAGGGCAGAGCGATATCGAGATTGGGACGAGAGGAGGGCTCTGGAGGCCCAGGTGACGGAGCTCCGACTGAGCCTTGGCACGGCAGAGGGGAGACTTCGGGAGAGTGAGGAGCGGTATCAGAGGGCGAAGGAGCGTGGCGCGCGGCTTCGTCAGTCTGGTTCGTTCTTCGTGGGCAGCTTCCTAGTTTCTTCGGCCGAGGAGCGTCGCCGCGCCTTGGAGGCTGGCATGGTGCCACCTGGGGAGACGAGCACGGCTTCTCAGGGTTCACAGAGGCCCCCTAGGGATCCCCGTCAGAGGAGGGAGGAGAGAGATGACCCGGAAGGTGGTAGCGAGAGTTAGAGAGTTTCTTGTACACCTCACCTTCCTTACTATATGATGTATAACTGACTATTTGCTTATGTACAATGAAACAGTTCCTTTTGTCGCATGCACTTTCCCTTTTCCACGCTTCTTCTCTTGCACCGAGTTGTTTCGAGGCACGCTTCACGAGACCTTGCCCGAAAAAATAGGGAACTACGCCTTGCACGGAGAGATCATCCTTCTCTTTTTTTTTTGGGCGCGTCCTGGTGCGAGGACGCATCTTATCCTTCAAATTCAAATTTAAAGCGCCAGGCGGCCTTTCTTTCTTCACGCCTTACCCGTAAAAGAGCCCGCCTCCTGTCGAGATTTGCTCGCCCCTTTTCGTCTTCTTCCTCTCTCGATCGATGGAGTTCGGTGGGCCAGATTGTGGCGAGGGGAGAGAGGGGCGAGGGACTCCTCGCCCGAGGAGGGATGCGCCCGAGCATGGAGAGGCGTTGACGGAAGTGGAAGGGCCTTTTAGAGCACTCGCGGGACCCGAGGGGCCCGATGGCGCGGAAGGAGGCGAACGCGGCTGGGTGAGTGCTTCGGTTCCCACCTCTATGACTTGTTTTGAGTTTGGAGCGAGTGGTGTGGGAGTGGAAGGGGTTTGGCGAGGGCGGGACTCACATGATGGGCGCGTCCTCGACAGGGGACGCGTTCTCGTTAACTGACGGGGGACCTCCTTCTTTGATGCAGGGTACGGTGAGAATCCCAGGCTTGGCTGACGAGTGGGCGAGCGCGGATGAGCCGAGCCGTGTCAGGAAGGAGAGTCGCGGCAAGGCGAAGCTCGAGGACCGGCGCGTACATTCCCCTGGACAACAAGGGAGCGCACCGGTTCAGGGCAGTGGCGGCCTCCTGCAGCAGCGGAGGGGGGACCGAGCGGGGGCTCCTCAGCTTGGGAGACGGACGGAGGTGACAATAGGGCCTTAAAATTTTTTATATATTTTTATTATTTTTATTATTATTTTTTGTTTTGCCATGAAATTCTAGAATTTAACCAACGGATGTTGTCTATCTATTTTTTATGTACTCAGTAGGAAACGATGGTAGGGATGGCTGGCGGATCATCCTCTAATCCTCAGGCTCTTTTTTTGGAGATCGCCTCCCTCCAGGAGCAACTTGCCAGTGCGGTGGCCCGCGCGGTTCGTGCTGAAGAGGAGCGTGATGCCTGGGCCGCAGCTGTGGCAGAGTTGTAGCGTCGAGGTGAGGGGAGGCCCTCTCCAGACATTCTGGAGTTAAGGGTCCTTCTCCAGGTGACGAGGAGGGAGGTAGAGAGAGAGAGAGAGGAGAGAAGGGCCGAGCGACAGCGAGACCAGGCCGAGAAGAAGGCCTTGGAGGCCCAAGTGAGGGAGCTCCAGCTAGGCCTTCAGGTTATGGCGCAGAGGTTAGGAGCGATGGAGATGCGCTACGAGAGAGCGCGAGAGTTAGGGGCGCTACTTCGCCGGTCCGGATGCTTTTCTGCTAGTGGCTTCCTCGCCACGCCAGAGGAGGAGCAGCGAGCCCCTATTATGGAGCAGGTGCCACGAGGCGAGGCGAGCGCTGCACGGGGGTCCAGGAGGCTTCCGAGGGATCCTCACCTTGGGGGAGAGGAGAGGGACGCCTAGAGGGATGAGCATGAAGATGATGCCGAGAGTTGGTGAGTCAGTGGACCCGCCTCCTCTCTATGATCGTAATGTTTGTGACAGCTTATGTAGACTTATGAGTGATTTGATTTTCTGTTGTTTGTTTGTTTTCTTGCGCGTCCCTTCTTCCCTACGCTCCTTTGTACTGTTCTCATGTGATGTGTCTGCCGACATCTTGCCCTAGACGGAGGATGGCATCTTGCTGCGACTATTCTTTCACGGGAATCTGTCGTCAAGGTCAATGATGACAGCTTAGGCCTCTTCTCCCGGATGATTTTTCAAACTTTGCGGATGGCCTCCACGTTATGACAGGGCGCCACAGGGAGCAGGTCATCATATTACACCGTCCGATCCATCACCTTGTGCGGGTGGTGAAGTGACTCATGGGACCGCAGGGGAGGCGCCCTATTGTGAGGGCTATCGTTGGAGGCAATCTTGGCCCACACTTCTCCCATTTCTACATATACCTTCCTCTTTTGTTCTTCCAGGGGCATCGAGGGCTAACTTGAAGGGTACTAGGAGGAACTCAGAATTCCAGATGGAGGGCGAATCTTCCCACTCCTCGAAGAGAAGCAGATCCAGCGGTAGCAGTTCCAGGAAACTCTCGGACCTCGAAGGGCAGTTCAGCGAGAGGACCCAGTCGCAACTCGTAAGTTGAGCTTTCCCCCGTTTTCTCATTCTTTCTTCCTTCCTCTTGACAACACCCTTCTCCATTTCTTATGCACGCACAGAGTGTGATGAAATCACACATTTCATGGGAGTTAGCAGTGGCCGCATACAGGGGTCTCCCAGATTTTCAGAAGGCCAGGCTAGACGTGATGGGATTTGGTGCCTTTCTTCGGATCGAGCCGATCCAACTCGACCTGGCCCTTATCCAAGCCTTGTGCGAAAGATGGGACCCAGTAAGTCGGGCATTCCTGATGCCATGGGGGCACATGGTGCCCAGTCTAGAAGATGTGGTCCGAATCACGAGCCTCAAAGTGGATGGTGAGGCAGTGACCGGCGTCACCTATGCGGATTACCGAGAAGGCACCCAGAAGCTACTGGGGTTGGACTTAGACAGTCGGAAGCACAGATCAGTAGCTAGGGCGTCTATCATGGGGGCATTAGGGCTCACTGATACTCGTCGACGGGACGACGAGTCCTCAGAAGAATTTATGGAGAGGATGGGAAGGGGATGCCGTGCTGTGTATTGCACAGATTTTGACAATTGGGAGAGATCTAATATGGATTTGAGGAGATTTCTCCTCTTTTTCCTGGGGAGATTGATACTGAGCTCGAAAGGAGACGGCATCCATTGTCGTTTCCTAGGGCTGCTATCTGACCTCGAAAGAGTAGGACAGTACGCCTGGGGAGCTGCCATGCTAGCGCACTTATTTACGAGCCTGTCCCAAGAGGCAGATCGTGAGATGACTGTGAGTGGGTTCACACCACTTATCCAGGTATTTTTTTATTATTTTTATTATATATTTTTGTGTTTATTTGTAATAGTCCACTTGAGGCATTGACGGCATATGATGATGTAGCTGTGGAGCTATTATTACCTCCCGATGGGGAGGGCTCGGCATTGGCGACCAGCGATGGTGCCGTTAGCCAGGCGGTGGCAACCGATCATGGGTGCAGCGCCTGTAACCTACCAGCTGATGGTGCTAAGGCGCGAACTACAGGAATTCCCTACAGCGATGGTGGGATTTTTTTTTCTTATATATATATATATATATATATATATATTTTTAACCAGGTAAACGGGTATGTACAACCTCACCTAGGTAAACTGGAGACCCTACTCAGGCATGGTCGATGCCGATCAACCATGGGTTTTAACAAGTCGTGCCCGGTTCAGACGGGAATTATGGATACATTGCCTAAATAAAATCGAGCCGCTTCGGCTACGATTGGTTATGAGGACCCTAGGGCTGGCCCAGGAATGGGTGGATACGACTGCGCCACCTCGCGTTGGAAGAAAGACACGGGGACCGGCAACTTGCGTTGATTGGCGTGTGCGGTTCCCGAACAGTATGAAGACTGGCAACGAGGTGGCACAATCATGGAATCACATGCGCAGGATAGTGAAGACTATCTGCGTCTGTATAAGACAATGTACGCAGAGCGGCTCCAACCCCGGGGACTTGTGGAGGTGGGTCTCCTTTTTCCTCTTTTCTCCTTTCCTCCTCTCCTCTCTGTGGATGCTGACTCCTATGGTTGCAGGATGTCCGTGATACCATGATAGCGGACTTGCGATCACGCCTGGCAGAAACGGAGCAACAATTGGGCGACACCCGTGGAGCCTTGAGCGCTTCGGTAGGTGTATGTACAATGCGCACTCCTAATTAAAACTCTAGATTGATGGCGTTCGGCCGCTAATTTTCATCCCATGTGGTTATAGCGCGCTCAGATCGACGCGGCTTCGTCAGCGATGGGAGGAGGCGGCGTCTCTTCCAGCTTATGGATCCCCGCCTCAGAACTTGATTTGCTTCACGAGCAACTTGCTCGGACTACGCAGCGTGCCGCGGAGGCAGAAGGAATGCTCTCTCTACATGTAAGAGTTTCAGTGTTGAGTTCTCCTTGTTTATGCCTTGCCACATATCTGAGATAGTATATCTGGCAGGAAAAGGAGACGCGAGAGGTACTTGCCCATGCTGCACAGAGAGAGGCTAGAATAGCAGAGCTGGAGGAGGAATTGCGGAATCAGCCCGATGACGATTCTTCCAGGGATGCCATGGAGCTGAGAATTACCCTTCAATTGGAGAGGGAAGACCGTGAGAGAGAACAGGCAGAGAAAGAGAGGGACAGAGAGAGAGCCGACAGATTAGCTGAAAGGGAGGAGCGAAGGGTCATGGAGGCCCAGTTGTTCGAACTCCGAACCAGCCTTGGCCTCGCTGAACAATGGCTGAGAGATGGTGAGGAGCGCTACCGAAGAGCACGAGAGCGTGGCTTTCGTGTCAGTAGCTCCTTTGCTGCTCCCACGGATCAGCGCCGGGGTGTGGGAATGGGAAGAGGTGTACAGAGCGGTAGAAGTACCACTTTTCGAAGTTGGGTAGCACCCTTGAGGGCGTTTTGCTCGGAGAGTGGCGGGACAAGTAATGTAGAGAGAGAAAGTGGGGCTTAATGTACAATTCCTTATTTAAGAATGGAATAAAAGGTATGATTTTGTTTGATTTTCATCTCACTCTTGCTATCTTGAATCCCTGCACGCATCACTGAAACAAACAGGTCAGTATCTCTGTTCTGACTTGGCCCCTTGCTCAATAAGCAGGTGTTCACTTCAACTGTCCTTGATAATGGGTCAAGGGGCCAAGCCTTTATTAACGAAGGCAAGGGAAAGATGCGATAATGATGAATGTGATAGACAAGCACACTAATGCAAGCGGAATTTAAAAGTGAAATGCTGCATACAAATGCAATCATGCGAAATGATTTTTTTATTTTTCTGGCATTTTTTTTGTTGTCTTTGTTATCATTCTAATTTTTTTTGTTTTCCAAATATCTACGTTTTCTCTTTTTTTTTATCATTTTTTTGTCGCTAACGCCTGATGAGCACCCATATGGCACCTAACCTTCATGAGAACAGGGGTTTCTTACTAACCTCCCAGGTATCCTAAGTGCACATCTAGGTTGATTTGGGCCTCTAGACCCCTCGAATGATAATCCCGCCGGCTAAGACTTACCCTGATGACAATACCGCCATGCCATGCTTAGGCTCCCAGTTGCTTCCGACCACAGGGATTCGCCCAAAAGGTGTTCGAGGTAAATGATTTGCCCGACCCGGGTCTGTTTCCTCACAACTCTAGATGGTATATGATGGAACACCCTGGAACCCTAACGACCAACCGCGCGACGCTGACCCGGAATCAGACGCCGTCGCACCCAGAGGTGACGCGCTTGCATTGGCCTAAGCCCGAGGTTAAACAAGAAGACACCCAGATGGTAAACAGGGGTCTTGACCAGCCAAAAACACAGAGACTCCTTCGCAGCGATAGCTTCTGCTTTTCAAAGTAGGCAACCATATGTTTGTATTAAAATAAGGTCGCAAACCTTGGCGGGTTTCGCCCTTCAGACACTCCGTCGAGCTTTCACCTTTAAAGGAAGAAGGAAGAGCGTAGGGGATAAACCTCCTGGGAGGATCGGCAAAACCGTTAACCCGGCGAGCCAATAAGGGCCCATTTAACTCTCTCCTTTCGGACAACTTCGGACCAAATCCCGAGCATTTACATTCTATGGCCCCTTTTGTGGATTCAGACTTTTGCTTTGAGGGGTTTCATTTATCGCATCAGGCACGGTCACGACCAGGCTTTTCTCTTGATTTTGATTTTGTGTTTCTTTTTGCGAGGAAGATATAGTCGTTTGACGTTTGTGAGCTCCCTTTCATATGCCTGCGGGGACACTGCCCTCTTCTCGTGCTCTGATCGATGCTCGAGGAAATGGGTCCTACTCTTGCCCTTGGGGGTTTGAGTTTTGGTTTCTCATGCTCAGCGTTTTAAGGGCGCCGACTGTCTCATTTGGTCGAAGAGAAAAGAATAAAGATTACAGCTTCTGGAGATCTTCCGGATGAGGCCCCACCGTAGGTGATGCTACCAACTTTTTTTAGATAAAATACGTAAGTGAGTACATGTTGGCTTCTTTTGAGCGAGCATAGGCCGAGGTGGCCGGACAGGGATCTCCACGGTTCTGGCAAACCAAGACCCGGTGCCTACCAAGCTTTAATGGGCCCTATCCTAACATGAAGGTTGGATGCAGAGATTTAACTACACGATGACCACCAGGCATCGGCATTTTGAATTTTTCATATTTTTAGTGATTTTCAATATTTTTGTTTTTGATGTTTTCTTTCTTTTCGTCATTTTTATTTTTTTACACTAAGGTAAGGGTAGTACTTTTAAAGATAAAGCCCGTTCCAAGGGTAGGATAACTCGGTCCCTTCGACGTTGACTAGCTTGTAGGCGTTGCCAGGGTACACGGCTTGAATTACAAATGGTCCTTCCCAATTGGGTTGGAGCTTAGAACGCGGCCCTCCAGGTTTGACAAAAATTCATTTTACGACCATCTCACCGACTTTGAATTTTCTCTCAACGACTTTCTTTTGGTAAAGCGAGCGAGTCTATTTTGATACACACGCGCATGCTCGGCAGCGGCCAGCCGCTTCTCATCCAAGAGTTCCAACTGGGCGAGGAGTGAATTACGACGGTCGTCGAGGGGAAATTCCTCGTCCAATTGTACCCTGAGAGAAGGGATCAGAGTCTCGTACGGGACTACCGCTTCCATACCGTAAGTAAGGGCAAACGGAGTCTGCCCGGTGGGGGTACGGATTGAAGTGCGATAGGCCCATAGAGCTTCGATAAGCTTTTCTGGCCAGTCTGAAAACTTACTGGACTCGCATGTTTTCTTGATGATTTTGATCAATGTTTTATTGGTGGCCTCCGCTTGGCCATTACCTTGTGGGTAATAAGGCGATGAATGATGCAATGCAATTGCGTACCTTTTGCAGAGGTCCTGAAGGTCCTGAGAAATGAACTGTGGCCCATTGTCGGTGACGATTGTGCTTGGGACGCCGAACCTGGCGAGGATGTTCTTCATGATGAACTTGCAGACTGTTGATGCCTTGATTTCCGCGTAAGCTTCGGCTTCGGCCCATTTGGTGAAGTATTCCGTCGCAGTAAGGATGAAAGATTTTTGTTTGGTGAGGGAATTGGGATCACCTAGGGGACCGATGATGTCGAATGCCCACATGGAGAAAGGCCATGGGGAGGATATTGGATGAAGTGAGGAAGATGGTGAATGGATTTTATCGGCGTGAAGTTGACACTTGACACACCTACGGACATAGACGGCACAATCCTCTTCCATAGTGGGCCAGTAAAAGCCTTGCCTAATGATCTTCTTGGCGAGCATCTGGCTATTCACGTGGCCACCGCACACACCCGAGTGTGCTTCTTCTACGCATTTCCAAACCTCATTGTCGTCAAGACACCTTAACAGAACGCCAGTAAGGCTCCTCCTATAGAGTAGACCTCCAACCAATGTGTATTTCTGAGCCACCCTTCTTATGGCTTTCTTATCTTCTGTGGTGGCTCCTTCAGGATAAGACTGATCTTTACAATATTTGACAATTTCGTAGAACCATGGTTTCTCATCGTCAGCCAGCTCTTCTTCGACTTCTGCCAGCATGATCTCCCTCTTCTCAAGGATTTCTCCCTTCTGATCTTCTGTAGGACTCGTTCCTTGATCTTTAAGAGGTAAGGGTCCTGAACGGCAGGGACAAGACGCTTGTAGAGAATGATGGATCTAAACCATGCACCTAAAGGAAATTTGAAGGATGACGCCAAGGAGGCGAGGGCATCGGCCAGAATGTTCTGTTCGCGAGGAACATGGACAAAGATCAGCTTGGTGAACAATTTGGCATAGGCGGAGACCAGCTCCTGATAGGGTTTGAGCTTGGGATCGAGGGTGCGATATTTGGTAAGCACCTGGCGGAGAACGAGTTGACTATCACCCACGACTCGCAACTCAGTGATATAGAAAGAACGGGCTAGTTCCAGGCCAGCTAGAAGAGCCTCGTATTCAGCGATGTTGTTGGTGACTGGGAACGCGAGCTGAAATGCCTCTGGGATGGTAACGCCTTCAGGCGTTAGAAGGACAATGCCGATACCCTTCCCTTGGGAATTTAGAGCTCCATCAAAATATAATGTCCACATTGGCTTGTCGGATTGGGCGATGGACATTAGTTCCTCGTCTGGAAACTCTGATTGGACAGGGTCAAACTTGGGGAGAGGATGGTGGGCGAGATGCTCGGCTATGGCATAGCCTTTAATTGCCTTTTGCTGGATGTAGGTGATGTCGAACTGGGAAAGAAAACTTTGCCAGCGTGCTAGCCTATCAGTAAGGACGGATTTCTCCAGAAGAAACTTGATAGGGTTCATGCGAGCAATCAAGTGGACCTCATGAGCCAAGAAGTAGTGCTTCAATTTCTGCACCACCCAAACGAGGGCAGCACAGGTTTTCTCCATGACTGTGTACTTCTGCTCACAGGGATTGAGAAGTTTGGACAAGTAATAGGTTGCCCGTTCCTTGCCTTCTTCATCAACTTGTGCGAGGACAGCTCCCACGGAGTCGTCCAAGACGGAGATGTAGAGGATCAGAGGTTTTTTTGGTTTGGGTGGAATGAGAACGGGTGGACTAGCCAGATATTCCTTTAACCCTTCAAAAGCTTTTTGGCATTTAGAATCCCAGTGGAATTCTACTCCTGGCTTGGTCAACTCATAGAAAGGTCTACACCTTTGTGAGTGCTGAGACACAAACCGACGAATAAACTGCAACCTCCCGATTAAACCTCGGACTTCCCTCAAATTCTTGGGAGGTGGCATATCCCTGATGGCCTTAGCTTTGTCAGGATCTATCTCAATCCCTCTTTTACTCACAATGAAGCCTAGTAATTTACCCGATGATACACCAAACACACACTTCTTCGGATTCATTTTCAATTGGAACTCCCTTGATCTCTGCAAGACCTTAGCCAAAACCCTTGGATGTTCCATCCTGATCCTTGATTTCACCAATAGATCATCCACATACACCTCCAGATATATGTGCATCATGTCGTGAAATATGGCCATCATAGCTCTTTGGTAAGTAGCTCCAGCATTCTTTAACCCAAACGATATGACCACGTAGCAATATGTTCCCCAAGGTGTAGTGAATGATGTCTTTTCTTGATCCTCTTCTGCCAAACGAATTTGATTATATCCTGAAAATCCATCCATTAATGAGAGGGTCTCATACCCCGCTGTGTTGTCGATTAAAACATCAATGTGAGGCAAGGGAAAATCATCCTTTGGACACGCGCGGTTAAGGTCCCGGAAGTCGATGCAAATCCTGACTTTCCCATCTTTCTTCATGACCGGGACAATGTTTGGCACCCATTGAGGATAAAGGATGACTCTAATAAACCTGGCTTTATGGAGCTTGTCGACTTCTTCTTTCATTTTCAAAGCCATTTGAGGGTGGAAACGCCTTAACCTTTGTTTTACCGAGACGGACCCTGGTTTTAGGGTTAAACGGTGTTCGACCAGGGTTGAATTCAGACCCGGCATATCCTCGTAGCTCCATGCAAACGTATCCTTATATTCCTTGAGAACTTCAATTAATGCCTCTTCTTCAGAGGGTGGTAGATTATCACTTATGAGGATGATCCTAGGGTCTTCCTCAGTTCCCAAGTTGACTTCTTTGGTGGACTCTTCTACGGCGGTTGACGGCTCGTCGAATCTCCTTATTCCACTAGCATATGCGCCAGCCGCATCCTCAGATTCTTCACCCTCATCTTCAGTAGGGTATTCTTCATCTGTGATCTCGTAGACTCCATACCCCTCATTAATTATGCAGTTGCCCTCACATTCTATTTCCGGTAGCTGGATGGGTTTTTCTAGCAACTGAGGGACGGCAAGAAGGGCCTGACACCTGGCGGCTAAATCCAGAAGGAATCGATGAGGGATCTGCCTTCCCTTGGATTTCTTCCTAGGTACTACCCTTGACTTATTATTCCTAGATTGACTGACATTATTTACAGAAGAAGAAAAAGATGAAGAGGATGGTGAAGAATGTACAGGGGAAGACCCCTCAGAGGAGGGGTAGAAAAGGTCGCTCATCGGACCTTGGACGGGTGGTCCGCAGGGCGGGGCGCACCCGTGGGAGATGTAGGAAGTTTCCTCAACGAAGATGTGTTGTTGAGGAGTTTGGAAATTGACGTTTTTTTTTCGTTTTCATTTTTGATGACAAAATAGTGGGAAGTGATTGGGGGAGAGGAAAAAATGGTTATGGCTAAAGGATTGGGAGGCTCGTAGAGCAGATCATGATTGAAGACCTGGCGCGGGTTGAGAAACCGGCGCAGGTATGTAAGTAGAGAGGGGGATCTGGGAAGATCATCAGACAACCGTCTGGCCCAGGAAGGTGACAGCAACAAAGGTTGCGACGAGTGAATAGAGAAGATGACGGCTAATGAGTCGTCGGTGGTGGTGGTGATGGTGATGGCGGATGAAGATCCGCTGGTGACAGGGTCCTTCTGGCGAGGACGAGGATAGTTTGGGACCTTTGCAACAGTAATGATATTTTCTGGCATTCCGGAGATCAATGGAGGTCCTTCAAGCTGGGGAGACGAGAACATCCTTTCCAGTGCAACGGAAACGTCCCGTATATCAAACCATTTGTCCCATTCGCATTCCGGGTCTTTGATCTTGCCTCTGTTGGTGACCCTCGGACATTTTTCGGCTGAATACCCAACATGCGACCCCCCATGTGCTTCCTGCAGATAATCACTCATCTGAATAACGGGCCCTTTGTTGAAGTGGTTTGATAGGGTCCATGTGAGGGGCTTCCAATCCGCCTTGAATGGTCCTTTGAAGCCTAGGCCAAACCTGCGGTTCGGCCTAATCTCCTTTGGTGGTTTCAACCTACCTTGTAGCTGTGCACCCAGACCTTTGCCCTGTTGATAGCCGATGTTTCTCATAATCTCCCAACCTTTGGAGTGAAAAGGGAGATATGGCGTTGTTACCTTGATCGGCTTCTTTGGTGCTAGCGGAATGTGAGATGAATCGCACACGTCCAGCAAATACAATATTAGCCGATGAGACGACCAAACAGAGGGCAGAGAGGTGTTGATAGCATCCACCGTGTGAAGGACAGGTGTGCTGACTACTTTAATAATTCTTCCCTTGTAAGGAAACTTCAAGCACTGATGGTTGGTGGAAGGCACAATGATGTGACACCACGACTCCACGGACCTAGAATTTGCAAGCAATCCGGACCGAACGGTGATATCTCACAAGCGGAGTCACTCGCGTTGGCACACTCGGGTCCGTAGGTGGACCGGCGATGGCGGTGTGGGTCCGAGGTTGGACCACAAGGTTCCAAGGGTATGGCCAGCTAAGGATGGACCCCAATGGGCTAGGGATGCCCAATATCAAGGGGGGCCGGCACGCCGAGGGCGTGGGATGTAGGGTCGCACTCTCACAACTCGCTCCGCGGTGGCACTCAAATTGATGATATTTTGAGATCGGGCACTCACTCACCGACCGACGGCACTAAGAAGCAATACTAGTTAAGCAAGAAGTGCTGAGCAAGGGGAGTGCAACCAGGAGCTCACCTGATCGGAGTGAAGAAGCCGATCCCGGCCGGAGACGAGGGCGAGCGGGGAAGTGTGGGTTCCCCGCACACTGCGCCGATGAAGCTTGATCCCTGTTTAAATTATACAACCACTACGCCTCACACAGGAGGGTGGACTTGGGGTGGGGATTTCAGTAGTACAATGCAAACACTACCTCCACGTAGGGAGGGGCGTTAAGCCAGCCAGGCGGGGAGAGGAGATTCGCTCGAATCGCGCTGACGGATCACCCGACCGAATCTGCCCGTGTCTTGAGCAGCAGGATAGGGGATCGGTGTAGCAGCCTCTGTGCGCTCCTCCGGACTCATAACTTAACGATACTGGAGCTGGAACGACGCTGACAGACCCAGGTACGCCTGTGAATTTTTTTGGGTGGTTCCCGCATCGCCTCTGGTCAGAGTGGACCCCGGAACAGGTGCTCAGAGTTCAGGTTCAGGCTGGCCCAGATTGTTGCAGCTGCTTGTAGAAGGTACCACGATCACTCCCGAAGTCTGAATGAGGCAAGACCAAGTCGAGGACGTCCATGGATGAGCATTCTTCGAGCGGAAACTGAGAACAGCACCATAGGATGTCAGGGTTGTGAGGAGAAGTCCATTGAGTGAGGTAGTGTCGGGGTAGGACCCAAATGGACTGTCTGCGCACCCGCGGGAGAAAAATTGGAAAGAACACTTCCTGATGCCGAACGGGATGCCGCTTGTTGGTGGTGGTGGATGACTCGTGGATGCAGCTCTCGGCCAAGTGGCGCCTCCAGAAGTTGAAGGATGTGTCCGTGGGAGCTTCTGCACTGCAGCTCAGGTCCAGGTTCTGGTCCTTGTTGCGCAGTTGGACGAGAACAGGCACCACGAACTGTAGCGATGTCGGAATGAGACGATTCAACCTTTCTTGTGAAGAAGACTCGCAGACCTTTCTGGCGATGTATGGTGTACTTCCAGAGGACGTCGGATGACTCTGGATCAGCCTCTGCAAGTTGAGCTCCAACTGCTGCCTGCGAATTGAGATGGATAGGGTGGTGAAAGGTGATGGGAGACGGAGTAGATGGGGTGGGAAATGGAGTGGATGGGTGTGGGGATGGCACCTGACTATGTGGGGGTCTGTTAGGGGGTGATACAAGGTGTGGGAGGGGCAGAAAGGGGGCTGGGAGGTGGTCTAGCAAGTGGAGGAAGGGGGAGCTGCGAATTTGGGTTGGGAATGAGAGAGGGAGGAGAGATCTCTCCTTTGGTTTGAATGTGTGGTTAATGGAGGGTTTAATTCTGGTCTAGGGAATGGGAAGGGGTGTCTTGGGGATGTGAATGGGTGCTTGGGAGATGGGATTCTCCCTTGGGAAAATGAAAGGTTGTATGGGGAAGGGGAAAGGTTGCTTGGGAGGAGGGAGAGGTGCCTAGGAGAAGGGGATTCCACCTAGGGGTTGGAGGCGGATTAAATGAGAGGTATGGGGAAGGGGAAGGGATCTTAATTAGAGGTGAATAGGGAGGAGAGAGAGTGAATTTTGAAATTTGGAGAGAGGAGGAGAGAGAATGGGGTTCGCCCCCTTTAGAGAGAGAGAGAGAGAAATAGAGCTAGAGAGAGAGGGAGAGAGATGCACAAATACTTTGGCAAACTTTTATCAATACTTCATTACTTTCAAAGAGAGGTTACATGACACTTATATAGACTCCACAAAGAAGACCAAAAGACAACTCACTTAACACCTACTTCCTATCACTCATAACTCCCTTTGGAAGACTAAAAGACACAAATTAAAAAAGGACTCTTACATAATAGTTGGGGACATAATTACTACAAAAGATAAAACATGGCCCATTTGGCCCAAACATGCAGCCCACTTATCAAGAGACGATTAAACATAGATATATATACATTTGATACTTTTGTTGACACCGTTTTCGTCAAACCCTTCCACTTGAAGAAGGTTCGACCTCGAACCTTGATTCTGGAATCTTGAGCTGCAGGACCCCGGCTTGTTGGGACAAACCAGACGACTTGCTCTGATACCATTTGATGTGACACGACCATCACCAATCGCTGTCCTATAGGACAGAACTGCAAAGCTCTGAAAGGTACGCCACGCACGGGGCTCCGAACGCAACGCCGCTAGCACCAAAATGTTTCTGGAGAAGTCCAGAGATGCTCCTGAAAGTTTGGCATTGTTCTGAGGTCAATGGAGGGCGTGGCCGGCCGAAGAAGAGGTCATGCACAAATCTGTCCCGCTGGACAGATCTGTGCAGTCATGGTGCAGTCGCCGGTACACTCGCCATAGAACTCAAAACGTGGCGGGACCAACTCGGTCGGATGGCCGACAGAAAGGTCTAAGTACCCTAAAAAGATGGGCTCCATTGGGTCACTGAGCCGGGCGTGGTCGCAGATGTGGTGGGCCTCTGATTTCTGGGCGAGCAGCCCGATAGGGAGACGCAGGCCGTGGTGGAACTTTCTGCACCAAGATCAGAATGGGACGAAGCCACCTGGGTTGGTTTCACGTCGTCAAGGGGCAAAACGTTGCTGAAGACGTCCTGGGCCGATGACAAACAGGATGGGCGTGGCACGCTCTGCTAAGTGGGCACACAGTCTGGGCAGACTGGGTTGCCCCTGACCTACGCAGTCGTGGGAGAACGAACACCACGCACTGTGCCGAAGTCAGAACGAGGCGAGACCATCTCAGGAGCTTCGAGGACTTGGAGAAGAACCAACTCTCAGAATATAGTTCAGGCTGAATCGTGCCGTTGAAGTTGGGGCAGCCTCTGTGAAACGGACCTCAGGTTCTGGCTTGAATCTGGCGCAGCCGCACGAGAATGGGCAATGCGATCTGTGGTGAAGCCGGAATGAGACGATTCCACCTCGCACGTGAAGAGGACTTGAAGGCACACGAATTCTTTGAAGGAAGATCGGACTGGTTTGCACTGTGGATGACAGTGTGGATGCTGCAAACTCGACCAGAGTTTCTGCTACAAGTCTATGAGCAGCAGAACAAGGAGATCTTCAACGTCGACGACGAGGATGATGCCGTGGGATGCCGGAGTCGCCGTGGATGCACCTGGAAGGGGATGGGGCGTGGGTTGCAGAGAGGAGGGGTGGATGGAGGCAGTCTCTCTTGGTGGAGGTGGGGAAGGGGACGCAAGTGGGCTTGGGGAGTGGGGTGGTCGGCCAAAGCCAAAGGGAAAGGGGGGGAGGGGGATGTGGCCGCACCAAGTGGGGGGGAAAGGGAATTCAAATCCCCTAGGGGAGATGAAAGGGTGTGTGGGGGAGAGGAAAGGTTGCTTGGGAGGAGGGAGAGGTGCCTAGGAGAAGGGGATTCCACCTAGGGGTTGGAGGGGGATTAAATGAGAGGTATGGGGAAGGGGGAGGGGTCTTAATTAGAGGTGAATAGGGAGGAGAGAGAGTGAATTTCGAAATTTGGAGAGAGGAGGAGAGAGAATGGGGTTCGCCCCCTTTAGAGAGAGAGAGAGAGAGAAATAGAGCTAGAGAGAGGGAGAGAGATGCACAAATGCTTTGGCAAACTTTTATCAATACTTCATTACTTTCAAAGAGAGGTTACATGACACTTATATAGACTCCACAAAGAAGACCAAAAGACAACTCACTTAACACCTACTTCCTATCACTCATAACTCCCTTTGGAAGACTAAAAGACACAAATTAAAAAAGGACTCTTACATAATAGTTGGGGACATAATTACTACAAAAGATAAAACATGGCCCATTTGGCCCAAACATGCAGCCCACTTATCAAGAGATGATTAAACATAGATATATATATTTGATACTTTTGTTGACGCCGTTTCCGTCACACAACATCTATGGCTTCAATGTAAGGGCGACCCAGTATGGCCTTGAATGTGGGGTCAATGTCGAGGACATGGAATTCCATGGGGACTGACATAGGACCTAGCTCTGCCCTTAGAATAATCATCCCTTGTGGCGGCCTTTTGCTATTGTCATAAGCCGTGACTGTGATTGAAGAAGGTCTTATCTGTTCCTGTTCGACCCCACACAACTGAAGGGTGCTCATGGAGATCACATTTATGGACGCACCCGTGTCTACAAGGCATGGGTTTATGGATACCCCATTAATTTTTATTGAAACACACAATGCATATTTCCGAGCTTCCTTGGGAGCGAGCTCGTAGTTGTGGAACATGATGGCCGGTTGCGTGTCCGTTGGGGTCAGGACGGCAGAAATCTTTTCTACAGGGAGGTCCTCATTCACCATGACCTTTTGAAGATAGTCCATTAAGGCTGTCTGATGGGATGTGGATCTCTGAAGCAGCTCCAGGATGGAGATCCGAGCAGGTGTCTTGTCCAAGTGTTTCAACAAATCATATTGTGTTCCAGGGATAGATATTTTCGGTTGTTCTCCATCGTCCCTCTCTGGCTGAGACTGCTCGGGATTCTGACTGTTCTGGGGGAAAAGCCTGTGGAAAATCCTTCCACTCCATGTCACCATTGCCTGTGGCTTTTGTACCTCTATAGGGGTAGCAGTGGGTTTTAACAGAGGTTTGAGGGGTAGTGGTGGAGGGATGGTTGATGAAGCAGGGGTGATGATGGGAGCAGGGATTCTGATGAGGGGTTTGTTAGGTGGAGGCATGGTGGAGGTAGAGGGGATATCGCACGGGTTATGAAGGATAAGGGGTCTGGAAGGTGGAGGTGGAGGCAAAGTGGAAGTGGGTAAGGTTTGGAGTGGGTAATGGTGTTGAGATGGATGGTGGATGATGAGTGGTTTTGAGGGTATTGGCGGTGGTATGGTGGAGACAGGCGGGGTTACGTACGGTGGACGGGTGATAAGGGGCTTAGAAAGCATAGGGGCAAATGCAGTAGAGGTGGATGGTAAAGTGGGGGAGTGAGAGAAAATGAGAGGGTGTGAGGGTGTAATGAAGGGTGTTGGCTGATAGGTCATTGGGGTGCGAATGAGAGGGCGTGATGGCAGTGGGAATGGTGAAGGTGGTATTAACGCGGGTTGATGAGAGAGAGGTGCTACACGGGCAAGGCGAGGGGGTTGCATGATGATAGGGTTGGCGGTAGAAAGAATAGAGGTACTCTCTGGATGCCACACCTGCTCTCTCCCGACTTTCGGGAAGGAGGAGATGGGGTTGACCTGATGATTGGGATGTTGGTGCTCCGGTAATGGATTCTGGATTATGCCCATGTTGGGCTGTTGTGGTTGGGCCTGCTGAGGCTGTTGTTGTTGTTGTGGTTGTTACTGTGGCTGCTGTTGTAACTGCTGCTGTTGTTGCTGGAACTGTGGCCTAGGAGGAGGTCTCCTAGCCTTGAGAGTGGCGATGTATCGCCTCATTTCATCCCAATCAATCCCGCCTTCATCATTCGTATCGTGGATGTAATCTTTAAACTGAAAGCAGTTGTCCACTGTGTGTCCTGGCTGCCTGTGATAGACGCAGTATCTGGAGGTATCAACATTCGGGGGCCACACGGGCCTTTCCCTGGGTAGGATGAGTGTGTTTGAGGCCATGAGGGCGTTGAAAATATCTGCCAGAGTTTCTGGCAATGGTGGGTAATAGGCTCTCTTGGGACCAATCGGCCTTCTTTGTTGCTGTGGGGGACCGTAATTTCCTGGGGGTGGAACTTGGTTGTACTGAAGTGGTGGTTGTTGTTGCTGGGGTCGAGGTTGTTGCTGGGGTTGAAGTAGTTGAGGCATGTTGTTCTGAGGTGGATCATTTTGGGGTGGAGGACGAGAGGGGAAGGGACCTGGTTGGAGGGGAAGTCGGGGCATTTGTGGAAGCCTTGGGTTGACTCCATAGTTGGCGTTGTTGACCGCACTTACTTGCTCATTTGTTACGACCCCTTCTGTTGCTCCGCCTGGGACACCAACGCCTGTCTTTCTGACCACCTTGGGCTTCGGCGGCTCAAACATGTTCATAATGGGGGAGTCTTTTAACTGGGTTTGGATGTACCGGGCTCTTTCATAGAGCTCTTCCATGGTGGTGAGCTTATTCATGGCCAAGACATGCCTGAACTGTGGGGTCGCATTGGATACGATCATCTTTACTTGTTCAGGTTCCGAGAGGGTATCTCTTATTCTTTCTGCCAGATACCTCCATCTATTAGCATAGCGGACAAAATCCTCGTCGGACTTCATCTTTTCGGCCACTAGGTCGGTAATGGAGAGAGAGGGACCGACCCTATCCTGATACTTTTGCAAGAACCTTCTCTGGACTGTTTCAAAATTCTCGGCCTCACGGGGCTCCAAAGAATAGAACCACTCTAGCGCAGGACCGTCCAATGACCTCCGAAAGAGGTATGCCAGGGATCTCTGGTCATTTTGCCAATAGGATGACTCATACATGAAATCCTTGAGGTGAATGAAGGGGTTGCCAGTGCCATTGTACCTGCGGTACGTGGGCATTTCGGAGGGAGGAAGATGGATGACCGGAAGGATTGGCAAAGCAACCTCCGGGGTGGATTTCACGTCCACCATTTTCTTCAAATTCTGAAACTGTTCGTCCATCCTATTGAACCTATTGAGGAGCGATTGGGCGAGCTCCTCGGGAGATGAAGGTGGCACTTGCCACTGGGGAGGAAAATGTCTCCCGGAGACTTGAGGGGGAAACCCTGAATGAGAGGGAGCTGCCGGGCCGTCGATAGTTGGCCCCGGATGAAGCGGTATGTGGGGAACAACAGGGGTTTGAGATTGCGAAGGGAACTGGAATGAGGGTGGTTGTTGGCTTGCTTGCCCTTGAAGCGAGGGAGATTGGATGGCTTGTGCCAGCGAAGGAGATGGAATGGCCCGCACCAATTCTTGGAGTGGTGCGATGGCCGGAGTTGATTCCTGGGGAGCGGGGGAAACAAATTTCCCCTTCAGAATGGCCTGGAAGGTCCGGAGCTGCTCAGAGGTAAGCTCCATGTTGGCGAGGACACCTAGCAAAGTGGAGATGTCCTATGGCCGGGATGTGTCCCCTGTGGTAACCTGCACCTCACGTGAGGGCTCATGGGAAGGACCCGCGTCCATAGCATGGACTCGCGGCTCGACTGACTCACCACGACCAGGGTGGTTCTCCTCAAAAGACTCGTGAGCCATGCTCACAGTTTTCCTAGAACGCAAAAACATATACTAGCAAGCAAATAGCAGAGATTATCAAACAAGTGGATGCCTTTACGCCCCTTTTTTGTGTTTTGATTTTGATGATTTTTTTTGTGTTTTTAACCAGATCCGAAGTTTACATAAAATAGGGACCCTAGTTCATTTTTATTTTCACCACCGTGTCAGCTAGGGGCTCTCGTCTTACCACGAATGGGTCGACTAACTCCGGGGAACTTCAATGGTACAACCGGCCCAGTGAACGAAGAGGAGATTCTTCGATGTCGGGGACTTATGGAGGTCCCAGTGGAGGAGATTCTAGTCCGTCGAGAGGAATTCCCGAACGGAGAGTCCTTCCTTCACCGAGAGAGGGTGATCCTTAGAAAAGAGTAAAAAAAGGAAAGAAAAGGGGGTAAATGCATGAAATGCGGTGCTGGATAAAAGATATGTAACACACAGATGGAGCAGAGATAAGCATACAAATATAACAGATGTATAGCAGTGATATAACAAGAATATAACAACAATAAACAGATAGAGGAAGATATAGCCGTTCTACTTTCCAAGACAACATAGACTTAAAAATGACAAAAGAGGGGACTAAGGGGCGTGCACGTGGTGCACGAAGGGGATGACACAGCGCATGCGGGCGCAATAAGAAGGGGGACACACGAGGGTGCCAAGTGGAGGGAGCACACGTGGGTGCCGAGTGGACGGGCACACGTGGGTGCCGAGATAACGCAGACCTCGAAGTAATCACAAGGGATCGGGGGAGTGCACGTGGTGCACGAGGGAAATGATGTAGCGCACGTGGTGCACGAGGGAAATGATGTAGCGCACGTGGGCGCAATAGGGAGGGGCACACGCGGGTGCTGAAAGAAGGGAGGCACATGTGGGTGCCGAGAGTTCAAAGGTAACCCAAAAAAGTAAAAAGAAAGTCCCACCGTGATCGCCAATCTGTGGAAGCCGAGGAATCCACTCAAGGAGAAGAAAACGAACTAAACTACAGACTATCAAGGGACTAAAAATTAAGAAGGATTATGAAACGTGCCAATATGAGGAAAAAGCATACGTAGGATGCTAAAGGGATGTGATCGCCAGAGGGGTTACCTCAAAGAAAGGAAATGATCGCGTGTACCTTGTATTGAGCGCGGAGATTGTGAATCCTCGGGAGCAGGAAATGGCAGGTTGCTTCTTCCTCCCCCTTCGGTCGGTCGACGGAGAGGGCTTTCCTCAGGTACCCTTACAAAACAACGACAAACAAGTAACGGGTGGATCAGAAAGACGAAGGTGCAGTATTCAAATTCTAATGACGCAAGTAACGAAATGATGGCAAGACACACACCTGGTTGGTGTTGTCTTTTAAACCCCTCTCGGACACGAGTAGGAGGAAAATACTTATGATGAATGGCAATTATTCCGACGTAGAAACGGGAAGAGACTCCCTCATAAAAGGGGGGGGGGTAGAAGATATGATATGATGAATGAAAGATAACTAGGAAAGAAGAGGAGAGAATGGCTTATTTGATGGTCGATGGCGAGATCCGATGGAACTTCGGCAGCGTAGGGACGACGAGGTAGCGCGGCGGGCGAAGTCGGCCTCTCTCCTGCGAGCACGGGCACCTGAAGATCCGGCCGGACTTCCCCTACAAAACACCCACGGGTTAGGAATAGAATCCGACAGCCTCTCGGCGCCCTTTTTTCATTCTCTGAACTGAGGGGGGGAGGCCTCTATTTCTAGAGGTTGGGAGGATGGGGGCGTCCAGAGGCCTGGACGCCTCCATCACTTGGATTTTCTTCAAACGACAAATTGAACGACGGTCAGTCGGTGGTCGGGGGTCACCCGTGAGCTGGTTGATGGAGGCATCCAGGGGCTTGGACGCCTCCATAACTTGGATTTTCTTCAAACGACATACTGAGCAACGGTCAGTCGATGGCCGGGGGTCGCCCGTGAGCTGGTTGATGGAGGCGTCCAGGGGCCTGGACGCCTCCATAACTTGGATTTTATTCAAACGACAAGCTGAGCAACGGTCAGTCGATGGCCGGGGGTCGCCAGTGAGCTGGTTAATGGAGGCGTTCAGGGGACTGGACGCCTCTATAACTTGGATTTTCTTCAAACGACAGACTGAGCAATGGTCAGTCGATGGCCGGGGGTCGCCCGTGAGCTGGTTGATGGAGGCATCCAGGGGCCTGGACGCCTCCATAACTTGGATTTTCTTCAAACGACAGGCTGAGCAATGGTCAGTCGATGACCAGGGGTCACCCGTGAGCTGGTTGATAGAGGCGTCCAGGGGCCTGGACGCCTCTATAACTTGGATTTTCTTCAAACGACAGACTGAGCAACGGTCAGTCGATGGCCGGGGGTCACCCGTGAGCTAGTTGATGGAGGCGTCCAGGGGCCTAGACGCCTCCATAACTTGGATTTTCTTCAAACGACAGGTTGAGCAACGGTCAGTCGATGGCCGGGGGTCGCCCGTGAGCTAGTTGATGGAGGTATCCAGGGGCCTGGACGCCTCCATAACTTGGATTTTCTTCAAACGACAGACTGAGCAACGGTCAGTCGATGGCCGGGGGTCGCCCGTGAGCTGGTTGATGGAGGCGTCCAGGGGCCTGGACGCCTCCATGATGACCCCCGGATTCCCCCGAAAAGGGCGTCGGCTGTCATCCGTTAGGCATTTTCCTGGTCCCGACAACTTCTGATGCATGCGATTGATGTTGATGCCGTTCGAATGCCACATGATTTCCACAACGAGGCAGTTTTCGGATGCCGACGGAGCGTTACGCTACTCGCCCAGAAGACGAGAGAAGACTCAAAGATAGGAAACACTCAAGTGATTCAAAATGCGAAAGCCGCTGCGGTGCGTCGCGTGGTAACATGATATTTTCTCAGGGGACGTCAGGAATAGCGTGTCTACAGTAGGTATTGCTTTACTCGTATATTTTTGTGTATGCCGCCGCTGCATGTGATAGGATAGTAGCCCGTTATATCAATTGTTATCACCGCTGCGAGAGAGAGTTAGTGCGACCATCCCGTGACTCGATCCGAGTTAATGTGGAAAGCCGATACCCAAGACTCATGGTTTCTCAATCGCGTCCGGTCCCACGTTTCCCTCGATAAGGGACGATCGCGAGGTAGAGTCCCAGGTCGCGTGTCCATCCCGCATCAGTTCCCATCAAGGACCCAACTCTAGCCGGGGGTCGCAGGAAGCTTCTTCCGCTCGCCCCCGACAAGAGGTCACCCCGGGTGACCTAAATGAGCTTCGCCAGGAAGTCCGAGTCCTGACAGAATTCTGTTGAGAACTCTGAGATCAGAGGCCCCAATACGCCCCACCCGAGCGATGGGAGGACGAAGGAGGCCAGATCGGAGAAAACCTCTCGCAGGTATGAGAGGCATCCCACGCCTCGGTCACAAGAAATCGACTGTCACACAGCGTGCCTGCGCCCAGAGTACGCAGCCCACTTCACTCCAACCTGGAGATGGACCGCCGGCTCCAACGGTTCGACGAGATAGAGGACAGGGTCTGGTACCTGGACGACGTCCTCCTGGCCGCCAAGAATCGTGGCCTCATCGACGATGATCAAGACTTTCACGCTCCCTTCTCCAGGGAAATCATGGAAGCTCCCATCCTGCCAAAGCTCCAGCTGTCGTCATTCGCCTCCTACGACGTCACCACTGACCCGGCCGGCCACCTGCACAGCTTCGAGTGCCGCCTAGTGTTCCACCGGGCCTCGGACACCGTGAAATGCCTGGCATTCTTCACGACTCTCCGGGAGAATGCTTGAGCATGGTTCGAGTCTCTGCCGGCTGGGACGATCTCCTCCTTCCAGCAGCTCAAAAAGTTGTTCAAGGAGAACTTTATGGGCTTCCAAAAGGTAGCCAAGTCTGCTGTAACCCTGCTCGCCCTCAGGAAGGGGAAGGAAGAAGTACTATGGGACTTTATCTCCCGCTTCCGCGTGGAGGCACTCCGTATCCCCCATCTCGACGTCAGCATCGCCACCACAACAGTCACCCAGGGGACGCGGGACCATATCCTCCGGCGCGCGCTCGGAGTCGAAGCCCTGACGACCCTTTCAGACCTCCTCACGCTGGCCTAGAAGCACGCGCACTGCAAGGAGAACACCGTGACCCTGCGCCGCCCGGTCGGGACTGACCAACCCAACCGAAAGAGAGTCACCGACCAACCATGAGAGGGCAGAGGTAAGCGGGAGCAACGCGACGGGGACCACTGCGACCGCTCCGAGAAGGAAAGGGGTGGTTATTGCCATTATACACCCTTAACGGCCCCGCCCAACCAGATCCTAATGGAGATCCGCGAGGAGCCATTCCTCAATTGGCCTTCACGGATGAAGTCGGATCCCAACTTGCGGAATAAGAAGAAATATTACCACTTCCATCGAGAGCATGGTCACGACACCGTCGACTACATCAATCAGAAGGATGCTATCGAGGACCTCGTACGCAGGGGGCTCCTCGACAAGTTCCTCGCCAAAACCACCGAAAGACGATAGAAGATGCCTCCTTCGATCGACAATCGGCCCAACGACAAAGAGATCATGATTGTTATGCCCCTGTGGTTTTGATGATAGCAAACACTATAAGTCCCCATATGCATGTGTGCATGAAAGATCTTGTTGATTCATTTAAGTGCATTCATATGTGTTCATGTATTTATGAATGTGTGTTTGTGATTGACTTTCCACTATATCTGTCTGACATCTGGTCGATGCATTCATGTAACAGAGTCAGACAAGTCCATGCATTCAAGCCTGTACAGCCATTGCACAAAGTCTGTATTCGTTGCTGCATAGTCTGCATATCGTTGCATAATCTACACATCCTTGGCTGTGCGATCTTTAAGCAAGTCTAAACATTGTCTCGCACACACACACACATAGTCTGCACATCAAGTCTGTACAGCCCTTGGTCGCAAGACCAAGACTGTACATCGTCTCCTGCATGCATTACTTCAAGTGTGTACAGCCAGTGCATTCCCTCATATCAAGTCTAGACATTGTGCATTCCTTCATATCAAGTCTAGACATTGCATGCTACAAAGTCTGCACATCCTGTTTGCACTAAGTCTGTACATTATCTGTGGATTCACTTGTCTGGTTGCATGAGTCATTGAAGTCTGTACATCGCTTGGCGCTCACCAAGTCTATACATCGCTTGGCGCTCACCAAGTCTATACATCACTTGGCGCTCATCAACTCTATACACTGCATTGGTGGCAAGTCTATACATTAGATTGCTTCATGCATCACACAGAAGTCTGCACATCCCTTTCTGATATATTCATACATCATTTGTCAAGTGTGTACATTGAGGTCGCATGAAGGCATTCAAAGTCTACACATTCTCACAATGTACATACTTGCCTATATGCTGCATCTGAAGTCTGTACACTACTTTCTCATATGCATTCAGAACTTCACGCCATCAAGTCTGTACATTGCATCGTTTGTTCATGCACTGTCTCAACAAGTCTGTACACTCATCCATTGCTTTGCTCAACCAACTCTGTACAGCCATGCTCTGCCTTGCTTGCATGAATAAAGCCTGTACAGGGTATTACTGACTTTAGCTAATATTATCTTCGACTGATTATCTGACAGGACTGCTGGACGAGGGAATTAAGACTGGCACGTGATCCGAGGTTGGCACCTGGCATGTGATCCGAGGACAAAGAGGGCACAAGCCGTGCACACGCCCTAGCTGCTGCTGGTATAAATATGGAGTCTTCTTCCATCTGGAGCAGACAGATTAAGGGAGAGTGATCGAGCAAGAGAAGAAGAGAAGTGTAGCAGAGAGTGAAAGAAGAAGAGAAGTGTAGCAGAGAGTGAAAGAAGAGAGAGAGCTCGTGAGGATCGAGAGAAGAAGAGTAGACAGTGAGAGAAAGAAGCAGAGAAGAAAAAGAAGAGTAAGAAAAAGAGAGATCGAGAGATAAGAAGCTTCATCAGAAGATTAGATCCTACTGGACCATGGATCATATCCAGGCCAGTCAGCTCTTGCGAGAGCCAAATTATGATTTCATTTTCCAGCTTTCTGCTTGCTGTGTTATTTTCATTTCTTGTTTTTCCTTTTCATTTGGTCATCATTGTTCTTCCGACTCTCTAGACTGAGGTCGGGTTCCTCCTGTGGACTCAGGAGAAGGGGGACATTGGGTCTCCGGTTGCAAGTGGCTGGGAGTCACTTGTGGGTTTCCCTCCGGGTTGGAGGAAGGGAGATTTGTCTCCGGTTCTGGTCTGGTGGGTTGCAAGTCCAGGTGTTCCCTCCTGGTCTGGAGGAAGAGAGACTTTGGTCTCTGGTTTGCTAGTGACTGGGTGTCACTAGTGGTTCCCTCCGGTTTGGAGGAAGAGGGGAGGTTGTTCCCCTGGTCAAGCTGTTTGACAGCAAGTGTTTGCAGACTGAGTCTGCTGTTCTTGCATTAGCTAGTGGAAGCCTCACTCCGGTTGGGAGTGAGGGGTGGACGTAGGTCTTGGTGACCGAACCACCTAAAAAATACTCTGTGCAGTGTGGTTGGGTTTGGGCGTTTGCTTCTTGTCTTCTACCTCCTTCACAGGTTGCCTTGAGCATTCTTGTTTCTATCTGTGCTGCTTCCGCTAGTTGATTGTTTTGGCGTGCCTTATATATATTTGCTCATTCGTTTAAAAGAGAATTTAACTTGTTCTTCAGATTGTCTATTTTGCCTTGATAGTGTTCTAGTCTTTTATTGAGCGAAACATTTTTAATGGGATTCATTCACCCCCCCTCTGAATCCTTCGCACCGATCCTATCAATTGGTATCAGAGCAGGTCACTGTTTCATCAGATCCAACGATCTGCAGTGGATCCTGCTGCTTTTAGGTGCAGATTTGATTTTACTGAGTTTACTGTCTGATCTGTGTTTGAATTGTATCCATGGCTTCTCTGTTGGCTTCTGATTGTGCGAACTTCAATGAGTGGCTTGGCGGCCTATGTGTTCACATGAATTCCATTAAACTAAATCTATGGAATCTTGTATCAAAAGGCCCACATAAATTACCTCAGAATGCGACCAGATGGTCTATAGAGGACAGAATTAAGCATGGAGAGAACACTAGAGTTCTCAATATTCTGAGAAACTCAGTTAACACTGAAGTGTTGCCATGTATTACAGGATGTCATTCAGGAAAGGAGATCATGGAAAAGATAGTTGCCATTCATCAGAAGCAAGAACGAGTTTGCCTCATGGCCAATCGGAGTGATCAATCAGATGAGTTTCCATCCCAGGTAAACTCTGAGACCGAGGGCATTAGCTATGATGATTTAGTTGCCATGCATGAGCATCTGCTAGATAAATATGAAAGAGTTAAATCATAAAAGAGAAAATTAAGAAAAGAGAAAAATGTTGAAATCACAAGTCTAAAGGCTGAAAATGAAAATCTAAAATATGAATTGAAGGAACTGATTGAAGAATTACATTCTGATGATAATGTACAGAAAAACTTAATCACTTCCTTGAAAGAAGAAAATGATTCTCTGCTGACTCAGAAGAAGGAAACTGATAAATTAAAAGACAAGCTGATTGAAGAAAACATCTATCTGAAGGAACAAAATAAAAAGCTAATGGGTCTTAACACTGTTTTCTCTGAAAGATGGCTTGCGGTTGAAAAAGAAAAATCTGTTCTGAAAGAAAAGGAAACAGATAATGAAATAAAACTTCAAAGGGAAAATGAAACACTGAAAAGTTTAAATGATGCTTTGCAACAACAAGTAATCCTTTGTGAATCTGAGCTATCGAAGTGTGAAGTGAGCATTGCTTCTCTAAACTCTAAAATTCAAGATCTAAGAAATTCCATGTCTAAATCTGTAAATGATAAAGGCAAAATGAAAATGCCTCTGGAAGATAATATAAGTGATCAATGTGAGGAGACTGATAACATTCCTAGAATTAAGAAGATCACGAGGAATCAGCTATATAGTACTTTCATTAGAAGTTCAGAAATGACTGGAACCTCAAGCCAATCTCCTCAACATGCTGTTGCTCAGGAGATTCAAAAATAAAATAAAAATCATAAAATACCAAAAATTCAAAGGAACAATCTGTATGCTAAGAACTCATCAGATAAATGCCATGTTTTAAAGAAATCAAATGGCTCCTGTCATTATTGTGGTAAGCATGGACACTTTATGAGTAACTGTTTTGTGATGAAATAAGATGACAAAAAGCATGCTAGAAAACCTGTGTCTGGTCAGAAAAAGGGTAATCTGAATGTTAAAGAATTCCATGCTAGAAATCATGCTCTTTAAAATAAGAAAATTCATTTCTTCAATTGTGGCAAGATGGGCCACATTGCAGCTCATTGCTGGCGTGTTAAGGGGAAGAAATTTCATTCTGACTTCGTTAATTTCCATGACAACAAAAATGTTTTTGAAAGGAAAAATTTTGGTTTCAAGAGAAAGCTCATTGGGTGCTTCGAATGTGGGAAGCATGGCCATATAGTCAAGGACTGTTGGCATGCCCAAGGAAGCCATGTTAATGACAAATCCTCTAAATTCTCTGCCAAAAGACCTGCAAAATTTTCATGCTATAACTGTGGTAAGTCAGGTCACAAGTCTGTTAACTGCTAGTTAATTGGAAATAGGAGACAGAATGCTCATGTAAACAACAGACAATCTCATGCTCATGCACATAGGCCTTATGCTTCTGTTAATGTGCATCATAATAAAGTTGAAAAATCTGTTGGTACATGTAGATATTGTGGAAAATATGGACATTATATGGATCTTTGTTCTCTGATGAAATTTGATGATCATCTTGCTAAAAGACTGTTCAAAACACCATCTTGTGGTGTTAGTGGTAAATCAGGACCCAAGGTTTCTTGGGTACCTGTTACATCAAAATGATGTGTCTGCTACAGGTATGCCTTGGGAGCTGAAGAATAAAGAGGGGTAATAAACCAAGGCATTCAAGAAAGAAAATCCCTTTCTGAACTTTTCAGGTAAACTCTCTGCATTTCCTGTTTTAAAATTCATTGCATATCTTGTTTGATGTGTTCTTGCATATTTGACATCTTTTGAACACTATGAGTATTCATGTTTCTCAATGCTCATATGAATTATCTGTTTAGATATTGAAATGAGAATAAACTTGCAACTTCTGAAAATCTGAACTGCATATGAATGTTGTTTGAAATCTGTCTGTTGCATAGCTCACTGAAAATCTGGATTGCTTATAGGACTGCATGTTGAATTATCATGATTGACCACTATGGTATATTAAATAGTAAGCTACTAAAAGGCAGAGAAATCTGTCTGGAGGTTCTTACTATGTGTGAGATGGTCTTTTAGACCAGGTTCTCTGCCTAGTACCATGGGTCATATTGCTTGATAGGGCAGTCTGTATGTGCATGAGTCACAAAGATATATGTTCAGTTTTCATGGCACACATTGCATGTTTTCAGGGGTAGTTAATTGCATGTCTTTGCATAGCAATCAATGTTGAGTCTTTGCATGTCTTTGCATACATGTAGTTAATTGCATTGCATTTCATTACATTGAAAATGCCAAAAAGATTAACTGAATCCATATTGTCAGGGGGAGTTAATGCATTGCATGCAGGTGGTCAAGTGCATACATTTCTGTCAGAATTCATTGCATGTTAACCTTGAAGATTCTGAAACATGCCTGACCTCCTGTTATTTTGCTTGGTGTACATATCCTCTTCATTGATTTTAATTGACAAACCTTGATCATATCTGAAAAACACTGGGCTTCAAAATCTCTTCTATCAGTCTTTCATGAAGATTTCAATGGGGCTATCTCGATCATAAATCTGAAAACACTTGAACTAGGAATCTTCTATTATACAACTTTATGAATGTCTGAAATAACTCAGGTGGTTTAAGTTTAATGTATTCATTAAGTTTGACTTTAAAATCTCTTAAAAATATCTGAATCATGTTTAATAAACTTTAACCATCTGTTTCATGCTGTGTCTTGTAAAATCTTCTGAAATCTGCATTATTGAATACATGGCTTTATTTGGTTAAGTACATGAAATTATTATTGATTTGAAGCAAATGAGTTTTTCTGAAATGTCTAAAGGGTAAATTCTGTCAGAGCAATGACTTTGGTCACTGAGAAACACATGTCCAAAGGACTGTGTCATGAGGTGCCATAGTTAACTCTACTTAAGAATGAATGTTAATCAGGCAGAGCACTGGCATGCACACTGAGAAATACATCTCATTCATCAAGAAATAAGTTGAGATATGTCATGAGGTGTAAATGTTATCTCTGTTCATATAAAGCATGACTGTTAGTTACACTAAGTGCTTTGGGATATTGGCGTCTGATCAACGTATATCCTCTAGTTACAAGGTGTACACTGAACTAGAGTGCTCGTAAAATTTGTAGCATAAAAATTTGTTGAACAAATTGTAATATCTGAATATTGATGCTAAAATCAAATTGCTACAACCCTAGATAAAATCATATGACTTCACAATTGCTTGATCTCAATACTAGTGCATGTAATTCCAAAAGAAGTCAATAAATTTGATTGTGTAAGAGAAAGGGAGGTTAATCAAGATATATATATGAGGGCTTGGTTCATTGTTATTAAACCATGACTTTAGATATAAATACAGAATTTTATTGACAAACTTAGCATACATCATGTTTAAACCCTGCTGATCAATAAAATTCATTCATAAGCCCTTATAATGGAAGACTTTGAAATCTTATGTTTTGGATTTATGAGATTGATATCTCCTTGAAAATCTTGTTGAAGTTCTTATGATTGGAGCCTATTTGAAATTCATTTCCTCACTGTCCTTGATTCATCATGACCTGAACTTCTCCTTGATTGCCCCTGTGGTCTCCTTCTCATTCATTTCATAAGGTTCCATTTATTGAGGGGGAGCTTCCTTGTTATATGAATCATGCTACATGAAAATTCTTAAAAGGGGGAGAATTGTCTTGCATTCATACTTTTAGGGGGAGTTCTTGCATTTCGTGTTGCATCTGCATCTCTGCATTCATACCTCTCCCATAAATTTTTTTTAAACAAAGGGGGAGAAATTGGTATGAGTCATATTGCTCTTTGGGGAAGAATGTGCTTTCATGTAGTTAAAGGGAGAAATGTCATATCAATCGTTTCATACCTGGTTAATTTTCCTCTCTCTAACTAATGTCTTTTTGCTGAAGTCAAAGGGGGAGAATGTTTTTAACTTGAGTCAGTGTGACTCATAGTGTTGACATCATCAAAAAGGGGGAGATTGTTGTGCCCCTGTGGTTTTGATGATAGCAAACACTATAAGTCACCATATGCATGTGTGCATGAAAGATCTTATTGATTCATTTAAGTGCATTCATATGTGTTCATGTATTTATGAATGTGTGTTTGTGAATTACTTTCCACTATATCTGTCTTACATCTGGTCGATGCATTCATGTAACAGAGTCAGACAAGTCCATGCATTCAAGCATGTACAGCCATTGCACAAAGTCTGCATTCGTTGCTGCATAGTCTGCATATCGCTGCATAGTCTACACATCCTTGGCTGTGCGATCTTTCAGCAAGTCTAAGCATTGTCTCGCACACACACACATAGTCTGCACATCAAGTCTGTACAGCCCCTGGTCGCAAGACCAAGACTGTACATCGTCTCCTGCATGCATTACTTCAAGTGTGTACAGCCAGTGCATTCCCTCATATCAAGTCTAGACATTGTGCATTCCTTCATATCAAGTCTAGACATTGCATGCTACAAAGTCTGCACATCCTGTTTGCACTAAGTCTGTACATTATCTATGGATTCACTTGTCTGGTTGCATGAGTCATTGAAGTCTGTACATCGCTTGGTGCTCACCAAGTCTATACATCGCTTGGCGCTCATCAAGTCTATACACTACATTGGTGGCAAGTCTATACATTGCCCTGTTTCAGGCACCCAAAGTCTGTACAGAGTTTGCACAGTCTGCATCTTCCAAAGTATATACATCACTTGCATCGTCAAGTCTATACATTGTAGCGTGTCTATGCTTCAAGATTTCCAAAGTCTATACATCGCTTGCATCGTCAAGTCTATACATTGCAGCGTGTCTATGCTTCAAGCTTTCCAAAGTCTATACATTCCTTACCTTTACCTACGTTCAGAACACTAAGTCTATACATCGGTAAGGTCTGCACATGGTTGCCTTGAAGCTGCATCAAAGTCTGTACATTGGCAAAGTCTGTACATCGTTAGCTTGTGCATGCATCACTAAGTCTATACAATGCATCGTCTCATGCATCGTCTTGCAAGTCTATACATTGTCTATTGGCATCACACAAGTCTATACATCCGTCACACTCCAGCCTTTGCATTGTGCATACTTTGAAGTCTATACATTGTTTGTGTAACTCCAGCCTTTACATCAAAGTCTATACATTGGATATGCTTGTGCATCACAAAGTCTGTACACTGCTGTCTCATGCATTTTACGTCCATACACTGCATTTGGGCATTATTCTTCACAGCATGTCTGTACACTGCATTTGGGCATTATTTTTCACAGCATGTCTATACACTACTTTCTCACGCACACATTGCAAGTCTATACAGCACCGTGTTCACTTGCTTCAAAGTCTATACATTGTGTGCTTCGAGCATTCAAGTCTGAACACTGGAGTTGTCGTCTACTGTAGGGACAACAAGTCTGTACATTGGGTTCTCATGCATGTAAGCATCAAGTCTATACACTCCCTTGTTGCATGTCTATACATTCGATTGCTTCATGCATCACACAGAAGTCTGCACATCCCTTTCTGATATATTCATACATCATTTGTCAAGTGTGTACATTGAGGTCGCATGAAGGCATTCAAAGTCTACACATTCTCACAATGTACATACTTGCCCATATGCTGCATCTGAAGTCTGTACACTACTTTCTCATATGCATTCAGAACTTCACGCCATCAAGTCTGTACATTGCATCGTTTGTTCATGCACTGTCTCAACAAGTCTGTACACTCGTCCATTACTTTACTCGACCAACTCTGTACAGCCATGCTCTGCCTTGCTTGCATGAATAAAGCCTGTATAGGGTCTTACTAACTTTAGCTAATATTGTCTTCGACTGATTATCTGACAGGACTGCTGGACGAGGGAATTAAGACTAGCACGTGATCCGAGGTTGGCACCTGGCACGTGATCCAAGGACAAAGAGGGCACAAGCCGTGCACACGCCCTAGCTGTTGCTGGTATAAATATGAAGTCTTCTTCCATCTGGAGCAGACAGATTAAGGGAGAGTGATCGAGCAAGAGAAGAAGAGAAGTGCAGCAGAGAGTGAAAGAAGAAGAGAGCAGCAGAAGAAAAAGAGAAAGAGAGAGAGCTCGTGAGGATCGAGAGAAGAAGAGTAGACAGTGAGAGAAAGAAGCAGAGAAGAAAAAGAAGAGTAAGAAGAAGAGAGATCGAGAGATAAGAAGCTTCATCAGAAGATGAGATCCTATTGGACCATGGATCATATCCAGGCCAGTCAGCTCTTGCAAGAGCCAAATTGTGATTTCGTTTTCCAGCTTTCTGCTTGCTGTGTTATTTTCATTTCTTATTTTTCCTTTTCATTTGGTCATCATTATTCTTCCGACTCTCTGGACTGAGGTCAGGTTCCTCCTGTGGACTCAGGAGAAGGGGGACATTGGGTCTCCGGTTGCATGTGGCTGGGAGTCACTTGTGGGTTTCCCTCCGGGTTGGAGGAAGGGAGATTTGTCTCCGGTTCTGGTCTTGTGGGTTGCAAGTCCAGGTGTTCCCTCCTGGTCTGGAGGAAGAGAGTGTAACACCCTCAAATATAGCTAAGTTGTACTCTATATCACCGAGGCGCCTTTTGAAGTATCGACTCAGTTCTTGTAAAGAACTCCGAAGTTAAGCGTGCTTAATGGGGAGTAGTACTGGGATGGGTGAACTGCCCGAAAGGGACAAAACCTTGAGGCCGGTAGGCCAAAGCGGACAATACCTCGATGGTATAGAGTACGGGGCGTGATAGAGAGACTTTGGTCTCTGGTTTTCTAGTGACTGGGTGTCACTAGTGGTTCCCTCCGGTTTGGAGGAAGAGGGGAGGTTGTTCCCCTGGTCAAGCTATTTGGCAGCAAGTGTTTGCAGACTGAGTCTGTTGTTCTAGCATTAGCTAGTGAAAGCCTCACTCCGGTTGGGAGTGAGGGGTGGACGTAGGTCTTGGTGACTGAACCACCTAAAAAATCCTCTATGCAGTGTGGTTGGGTTTGTGCGTTTGCTCCTTGTCTTCTACCTCCTTCACAGGTTGCCTTGAGCATTCTTGTTTCTATCTGTGCTGCTTCCGCTAGTTGATTGTTTAGGCGCACCTTATATATATTTGCTCATTGGTTTAAAAGAGAATTTAACTTGTTCTTCAGATTGTCTATTTTGCCTTGATAGTGTTCTAGTCTTTTATTGAGCGAAAAGTTTTTAAGGGTGGGATTCATTCACCCCCCCTCTGAATCCTTCGCACCGATCCTATCAATGATGATCTCTGGGGGGCCTACCACCGGAGGAGATAGCGCGAGTAGAAGGCGTCGGTACGCGACAGCCATCAACACGTCGGACCAAGGCAACGGTACCCCAAGGGAATTCTCCCCCTCAGGTCACCCGGGAGACCCCATAGTCTTCACCGAGGATGACCTATAACGCGTCACGACGTCCCATTCTGATGCTTTGGTGGTTTCCGTTACCATTAACCAATGTACTGTACGATGCATCCTGGTGGATAATGGAAGTGGACCTGATGTTATCACGTACGACTGTCTTATACTCATGGGTGTGGATACGTCACGACTCGCGCCATTGCACACGTCGCTGTATGGATTCTCTGCCACGACTGTCCACCCGAAAGGGCGTATCTCACTCTCGATTACATTTGGGACAGCTCCCAAAGAGGTAACCTTCCTCACTGATGTTTTGATGGGAAAATCTTCTTTTTGTTAGGGGTTTATTCGCTTAGGGCGTGCCAGTCACATACGTGACAAGTTTATTGTGCGCTCGATCTGACTTGGTCAGTCGATTGTGATGTTCGTGTCGGGACCCAGAGTCCGTCATATCATAAAGGTTATGACGTTAATTACATCCTCTAAAAAAGAGGACAACCCTTGATTAATTGCCAAGAAAGGATGCCTCTGGGGATAATGCGAAGGCATAAGAAATATTGACTGAATGCATTAGTTGGATGCTGTGAGATGCGTTCAATTGGTTGACCGTCCGTACGAGACGCAACGGATTGTTAATTGGTTTACTCATGTGATTGAAGTTACGATTATGGCTATTTAGATGGCAATGTATGCCGATGTAGATGCATGCTCATGTTTTTGAAATGGACATTCGATGCAATTGGAGGTATCAAAACCCTTTTTTTATTCCTTTATTTAGCTAGGTTTATTGAGCCGGTTGGGGCTGTGACATTAAGTGTCAAGGGCTGACACACAAACAATCAAATGCACATGAGGTTGATGCATGTTTAGATATAATTGGCCTAAAATGGCGCGGTAGCTAGTTGACGTTAAAACGACACGATGCCTATATGAAAGTTGAAGCGGTGCGGTGGCCAAATGGAGGCAAAACCGGCGCGGTGGCTAGATGGGAGCTAATACGGCGCGGTAGCCAAATAGAGACAAACACAACGCACCCTGGGCGCGCCGGATGGAGGCTCAAGGAAGCCAATTGGATTATGAGTCTGGTGTTAAAACGACGCGGGGGGGGGGGGGGGGGGGCGCCAGAAATTGGTGCGCCGGATTAGGGCCGCGCCGGATTAGGGGATTTTTGGTTTATTTGAGTTCTGATTAAACTTTAGGTAGATTTATTAAGACTTTGTTGTTATTTTAGAAGATTAGAAGACTTGTTTGGGCCGCAGAAGCACTGCAATCGTGGCAATTATAGACTTATGCAAGGTTTCTACTCAAGCATAGTCTTCAATAAACATGTCAAAGCCTATCAACTGCAAATTTAACTAAGTTATCAGTTAAAATTTGGGCAGCACCTCCCCATGATTGGGGTGGTTGCAGGGGCAAAGTGGAGACAGTCCCACAAGATCGGGGTACGCTCCTTTAAGGTCGGGAGTGCCAAACGGTGACCGGCGGACTTCGTTAGAGGGAAAGAACCCCAAGGGCCAGCCTGCTAGGGGCATCCATCTCCACGAGTCTGGAATCGTTAAGGGACGGCTGAGGTGGGAAAACACCTCGAGGGCCAGCCTACAAGAGGTTATCTTCCCACAGCCACCACCACTCTCAAGGGGAGGTGGATTTAGTATCGGGATAAAGCCCTTTTGATATTCACTTGATGGACCACAAGGTTCATATCATTAGAAGATATGATCCCATGGGTCACCAGTGACTGAGGATGATGGGGGATGTTGATGTGGGACACTATGCGAACTAAGACTCTATGCAACGACGGGCCTAAATGACAAGTATGACCAGCAACGACAATAGCGCGAATGGCGTTCGCTCGACACCTAAGGTTCCCAAGAAGGAAATTACGCCAATCAACAAGAATCTATAGCTCACAGGCGTCCCAAGAGAGGGAAGTGCGCCAATCCGCACGGTTGAGAAACCGGCGAGTCTAGGGTGGTCAACTCCACACTCGTGACTCGGATGGGTCACGGGACGGTCACACTCTCTCACCGTGGTAGTGATATATCAAGCGTAAGAGCTAGGCGCCTATGATCTCACAAGCAGCGGCGTCAAGAAACTATACTAAACAAGCAAGCTAAACGAAGGAAGGAGCAGACGCATACCTCCACGCTCGTGGTGTGGGGAAGAAACCCGGCCAAGTCACACGACCACCTGGTACAAGAGCTAAACAGAGGTACAACCCCAAAAAAAAGCCCACTCCTCGCAGGGAGGTAAGAGGCACACAGCTATATCCAGGGGTTGTGCGAAGTGGGGTGACGGGTACCGGGTCTGTGAAGCTCATCGTCCACGTACGGCTGCAACGGAAGCGAACTAGGCAGCAACCACGGGCCGACCTGGAACCAGCAGTGGGAAGGCGAGTCCCAGGTGCCGTGGATGGAGGAATCTTCCCTGATGGAGGGCTGTAATGGACGCAGAACCTCCTGGAAGAGAGTGGAAGTCGACGGCGCCGGCTGGAACCTCCGGAGTAGTCGCGAGCGGCGGGTAGATTGCTGGCCAGCCTGCGCGCGTGTAGGGAAGCAGCAGGAAGAAGGGCATGGCGCGCAACCTTCTGCTTGTTCGTTCATCACGAAACTTGGCGTGGACGCTGCCGGGGATGTCCGAGGGATGCAGTTCGAGTGGCGATGGCAACGGAGCACTGTGGTAGTCTTGGCGAATTTGGAAGCTGACCCTGCGCGATCTGGCCTGTTTGCTGGCAGCTGGATAGGGGACCAAAGGTGGGGCTGGAACCAGGGTTTTCTGGAGGCGAATGGGGCGGGGTTTTCTCTGGTGGATAGCTGATAGACGTAGAATGATTGGGTAGCAGTGGCGGGGTGGTGTGCAGTGGAGGTTTTGGGCGTGGGAGGGGAAGACAGACTGGGCTCAGTTTTGCGATTCAGTGCAGTCAGAACTGAGGGGCGTAGGGTGGACGTGTTAGGTAAGGGAAAAGACCTCTAGAAGTGGAAAGAAAATTCTGGAGAGGGGTTTAGGATGTGAATTAGCAACTCTCAAAATCTCAGGTTACTTGGAGGTGATTTGGGGGTTGTCCCTTTGGAGGGGTTTAAACACTGTCCCGTAGGGGCTGCACAGGGACAGCTTGCGTAGTAAAAAGGGCTCTGAAGGGAACTTTTATCACACAGCGAGTTGTGAGGCGATAGTTTCAGGAAAAATGGGGGACATGTAGGGGCATAGAAGTTATGAAGAGGTCTATGTGATAAGAGGTCGGAAAGAGGGCGTTCCAGGCTGATCTTTTGGGCTCGGATTTCCTGCCAGACTACACAGGGGCAGCCAGCGCAGGTAAAAGGCTTACAATGGGAATTTTCGCTAATGAGCGAATTTTTGCATGGGGTTTTCACTGACGTCTTGGGGACAGGAAGAGGAAGAAAACTCAAGAAGAAACATAGGGGATATGAGGACGGGGCGGCAGGGTTGGAACCTGATATTTGTGGCCTAATCCTGCAGGCAGACAGCTAGTAGGGGCGCAGGACAGCAATGACCATATCCTCCAAGCTTGTAGCACACCAAAGCTCCGTGAATTCCAGGCTTGTGGAGAGGTAAGGGAGGTCACATCCCTGCTGTTGGAGCAGCCAAAACCTGCAAGAGATGGGGGGGGGGGGGCTAGGGCGTCGCACCCTAGAGGGAGAGGAAGAGGATAGATAGAGGGTGTCACACCCTAGAGGGGAGAGGAGGAAGAAGGAAGAAATGCTCTTGGTAAAACTCAGATTTTCATTCACCAATTCCTCCCAAGGGGGGAATACAAGGTAATATATAGAGTATGGGCTCCATCTTCCCTCCTTTGAGTTTGAATTTGAACCCATTTGAATTTGAAATCCATGGGTTCTCTTTTCCTTCCTAGAGTATGAACCCATCATGAGCTCCACTTTCTTTCCTTGGAGTTTGAACCCATTTGAATTTCAAATCCATGGGCTCCCTTTTCCCTCCTTAGATAAAATCTGAATTACATACCAAAGACACACCTAAGACGTACACAATACATAATATGACCAAATACGTACATAATACCAAATACGTACAAAATATAAATACGTATAAAAATATGTACAAAATATGAATACATACAAAAATACGTACTAAGGTGTCAAAGCTCCAATGGAGACTCCAGACTGTCCCCCAGCCACAAAGAGGTCGGTGTCGATCGGGTCGTACTGCGTGTCCGGTACCGACGGCTCTCTGAGTCGATCTATATTCTTGCTCGGGTGTCCTCACCAACTCTCCCCGTGTGGGAAGAACTCGACCTTGTCGAGTAAGGGTCTCTATCGCTCTGGTACCACTCTAGCAAGTCTGGATCTAACCTCTCCAGCTCTACCCGTGTGATCCATGTATCATCGGACGTGGGCCGTCCCCTCCAACGCACCAAGTAGCGGTGATACGCGCCACTCCCAGTGGTGGTCACCTGCTCATCCAGTATAGACTCTATCCGCTCACGCTGCTGAGGTGACAAGGTTAGAAGTGGACTCTCAGGGGAGGGTTCACTCACAAGAGGTGGAGAAGGCCCGGACAACTCACTAGGGATCACTTCCGGGTCCCTATATGCGACTAAGTCTGAGACATTGAATGTAGAACTGATACCATAGTCGTCCGGCAGGTCTTGAACATATGCATTGGATCCAACTCGCTTCAAAACTAAAGAGGCCAGCACCACGACTTGTAGTTTCTTCACGGCTCCAGAAGGAAACCGTTCCGGTCTGAGCCGGATCATGACATAATCTCCCTCCTGGAACTTACGGGGGTGTCTATGAGCGTCATCCAACTCTTTATATCGCGCGTTGCTGGTCTCTATATGGCGACGAATACCATCATGCAAACCCCTAACATGCTCGGCAAACAACTCTGCAGACTGCGACACTCTAGCATGCATGGGTAAGGGAACTAGATCCACCGGCTTCCTAGGTCTATATCCTTTGACAACCTCAAATGGACTCATGCATGTGGATCTATTGACTGAGTCATTATATGCAAACTCGGCAAGTGGCAAAATGAGATCCCAGTCCCTCTCGCGTTCCCTAATCAAGCACCTCAAGAGGTTCCCCAAACTTCTATTAACTACCTCGATCTGCCCATCAGTCTGGGGATGGTAAGCTGTGGAGAATTTGAGCTGAGTGCCCAACAAATGCCAAAGGGTCTTCCAAAAGTAGCTAGTGAACTGCACATCTCGATCTGACACAATGGACTTAGGAAGTCCAAATCGGCTCACTACACTAGAGAAGAATAAATGAGCAACCCGTGAGGCATCTGAAGTCTTGGAGCAAGGAATGAAGAGGGCCATCTTGGAAAACCTATCAACCACCACAAAGATGGAATCATGCCTGCGGGTGGTCCGTGGCAAACCCAAAATAAAATCCATACAAATATCCTGCCATGGCCTATCGGGCACAGGGAGTGGAGTATATGGGCCAGAAACTTGCTTCGTCATCTTGGCCACAATACAAGTGCGACACTAGGCCACATTGCGAGCAACATCACATTTCAAACTGGGCCAATAAAACCGATGCTCGATGGTCTTGTTTCGACCGAAGTGGCCGGCTAGACCTCCCGCATGCATCTCCCAAGTGAGGAAGTCACGAACTGACGTCCGCGGAATACACAAGCGACTCCCCCGAAAAAAGTAGCCGTCCTGCATGGCATAATCAGGATGCTCTCAGGACGGTCCTGCCTTGAGGGTGGTATAAATCGAACCAAAGTCCGGACAATCAGCATAGGCCTCCTTCACCCTATCCATCCCAACCACCCCTATACTCATGGTGGATAAAAGATAAGCGCGACGACTCAGAGCGTCGGCCACTTGGTTCTCTGCACCGGCCTTGTGCTTTAGCACAAAGGTATAATCCTGAAGAAACTCCACCCATCGACTGTGGTGAGAATTGAGCTTCTTCTGGGCATGGAGATACTTGAGCGCCTCATGATCAGAAAATAAAACAAACTCCTGGTGCAATAAGTAATGTCTCCAATGCCGAAGGGCCTGCACAACTGCATAAAACTCCTTGTCATACGTGGAGTAACGCAGTTTAGCATCGCTCAATTTCTCACTGAAATAAGCAATGGGGTGGGTCTCCTGGCTCAGAACACCACCAATACCAACCCCGGAGGCATCACAGGAGACCTCAAACACCTTCATGAAATCAGGAAGTCTAAGAATATGTGCTTGGGTCATGCGCTTCTTGAGGAGCCCAATGCGGCCGAGGCGGCCTTCGTCCACTCAAACGTCCCCTTTCGGATGCAATCAGTGATAGGGGCTATGATGGAACTGAAGCCTCGAATAAAACGGCGATAGAAGGTCGCCAGTTCGTGAAAGCTGCGGACATCATGAAGAGTACGAGGTTCGGGCCACTCCACTATGGCCCTGACCTTCTCCGGGTCGGCGGAGACTCCCTCGCTGGACACAATAAACCCTAAGAAAGTGATCTGACTAGTCATGAAAGCACATTTCGTAGGGTTGGCATAAAGACTCTCTCTCCGCAAGATAAGACAGACCTGACATAGATGGTCTAAGTGGGCCTCCCGGGTGCGGCTATAGATGAGAATGTCATCGAAATAAACTACCACAAAGACCCCAATCAATGGTCATAGGACTTGGGTCATCATCCGCATAAAGGTGCCAGGAGCATTGGTCAACCCAAAGGGCATGACCAGCCACTCATAAAGACCATCTTTGGTCTTAAAGGCCATCTTCCACTCATCACCGGGCCTAATGCGCACTTGGTGATAGCCACTCTTTAGATCGATCTTAGAAAACATAGTGGCTCCCGCCATCATATCAAGTATGCCATCTAAGCGGGGAATGGGAAACCTATACTTCACAGTGATCTTATTGATTGCATGGTTGTCAACACACATTCTCCAAGTACCGTCCTTCTTAGGAGCAAGCAATGCAGGGACGACACATGGACTTATGCTCTCACGGAGAGATCCCCTCGTCATCAACTCCTCAACCTGACGTTGAAGCTCAGTGTGATCAACGGGGCTCATCCTATAATGTGGCAAGTTGGGCAATGAGGATCCCGAAATCAGGTCAATAGCATGCTGAATGTCCCGCATGGGTGGAAGACCCTCGGGTAAATCATCGAGAAATACATCAGCAAACTCCCGAAGGACATCAGCGACATCAGATGGGATGTCACTCTCCGACTCTCTAACCACCTCTCGGACTATAATGGCAAAAATAGGGTCCCCTCTAACAAAGTCACGTTCCAACTCTCGGGAGCTGACTAGCATTAACCTCCTAGTCGGAGGAACACTCGGGGCAGGGACACCCGGAGGTAATGTCGCAGCCTGAGCCGATGATGGGGTACTGGGCCTTGGAATAGCAGGAGTCGGCGTACTAGGCCCAGTGGGACCCCGGATGGATGGACTCCTCGGCTGGGACGGGTGAAGGGTAATCCGTTGGCCATTATGGTCGAATGTGCATGTGTTTGACCGACCATGGAGGGTAGCATCCCGATCAAATAACCAGGGCCTTCCTAGGATGATACTACCTACCTCTATAGGCAACACATCACACCAGATCCCGTCTTGGTAGGCATGGAATTGCAATGGCACCAGACATCGCAGTCTGACCGGAATAGAGGTGGAATCTACCCATGACACGCGGTAAGGGGAGGGGTGGTCCATGGGGGTCAACCCTAAGCGTGTTAAAGTACCCTTGGAGATAGCGTTAATGCAACTCCCGCTATCTATGATTACCTTGCAGGCTTTCCCGCCCAGCCGGCCAAAGGTATGAAATATGGTGGTGCGATGCCAGTCATCACTCACCAACGATTGGGTCAAGATACACCTGACAACACCTAGCTGAACATCATCCTGGCGCTGCGTGCCCTGGACATCTAGTTGCTCGCCCTCAAGTAGCTCATCAAAGAATTCCTCCGCTAGCTCTTGGTCAGCCTCATAACTAATAGATACGATCCCATGTGCGAGCTCACCGGTTGAAGATTCTCCGATGACCAAAGAAGATCGGGTAGGGCAACTAACAGCATAATGACCAACTACTCTGCACCTAAAACACTCATGATGGGACCCAATGCCTTGAGGTGCTCCCCTAGTCATCGGCCCATTTCCTTTGTCATCACGATGGGCCGGGAGTGGTGGAAGCTAGGGTCGGGCAGAAATGGTGGGCTGATGGGGTTGGGCAGGAATGGTGGGCTGCTGGGGCCGAGGGGCAAGGGCTAGAGCTTGAGGTCATGGGGGACAATCCCTCAAAGGGGGAGGGCGGGGCCTAGGGGCAGTGAAGTCCTGGCGGGTGGGTTCCTGTAGGCGAGCCGCGGGTCCCCGTGGATACGGTCCAGACGGAACAGGAGGATCCGACCCACGTTGATATGGGGGCCCTAGGCGCTGGACTGGGGTAAACTCGGACTCAAACTGCTCTAGCTCGAGAGCAACTTGATAAGCCTCCTCCAGGGTCGTCGCATGGCGGCGAAATAACTCATACTGGTAGTGTGGCTGTAGACCCCGGTGAAAATGAGAGATGGTCATGGCACTCTCCTCTGTGACCCCACATCGCAAGTAGTACTCATCAAAGTCAGCGATGTAGTCGGTCACAGTCCGATCCCCTTGGCTGAGACTCTGCCACCTATCAATAAGCCTCTGACGGTATGTGGCAGGAAGGTATTTTTGCCTGAGCTTTACCTTCATATCATCCCATGTCTCAATCTGGGGTTGATGTCACTGCATCAACATGCTCTCCACGTTTCTCCAATAAGTCTGAGCCTGCCCTAGCAATTTTATTTTGGCAAATCGGACTCTTCGGTGGTCCGTCATCTCATACCACTCAAAGTAGCGGTCCATACCCGCTTCCCAATCAACATAGACCTTAGGGTCCAAGGACCCATCAAAGGTGGGAGGATCTGCGCGCACGGACCTAAGAAGACGGTCATCCTCGTCGTCCCTATGGGGCCTATAGCCACGTCGTGCACGGCCATAACCCTCAACCTCATTATCAGACCCAAAATCATCAAACTCCTTAATACGTGGTCTCCGGTCGTCGGCCCTAGGGTGTGCGGGCCGAAGAGCAGGGTCAAGTGGGCCTTGGGCCTACCCGGGGACATCCTCATGCGGAGCTCTATCCTGGTTGGGCCGTCAAACTAGACCTTGAATGGTCCGGTCGGAAGCCTCCATCCGGTCCTCCATGGCCTTCATCCGGCCCTCCATGAATGCAGCATGATCTCTAAAGCTCTTATCGTACTAATCTATCCGATTCATGAGAGCCTGCATCATATCCTGAAGGGAGAAGTCACTAGGGGCAGCATTCCTAGGGTCAGCCTTTGGGACCGGGTGTTGGTAATCGGTACCACGCTGAGTGGGCATGTAATGGAACTAAATGCAAGGGAATTTTTTTTCTTTTTTTTATGCAAACTAATGCAAGACTCTAAGGGACAAAAGGGGGTAGAACGCAGACTCAATTGCACCCTAGACAACCTATGGCTCTGATACCAAAATTGATGTGGGACACTATGCGAACTAAGACTCTATGCAACGACGGGCCTAAATGACAACTACGACCAGCAACGACAATAGCGCGAATGGCGTTCGCTCGACACCTAAGGTTCCCAAGAAGGAAATTATGCCAATCAACAAGAATCTATAGCTCGCAGGCGTCCTAAGAGAGGGAAGCGCGCCGATCCGCACGGTTGAGAAATCGGTGAGTCTAGGGTGGTCAACTCCACACTCGTGACTCGGATGGGTCACGGGACGGTCACTCTCTCTCACCGTGGCAGTGATATATCAAGTGTAAGAGCTAGGCGCCTATGATCTCATAAGAAGCGGCGTCAATAAACTATACTAAATAAGCAAGCTAAACCAAGGAAGGAGCAGACGCATACCTCAACGCTCGGGGCGTGGGGAAGAAACCTGGCCAAGTCACACGACAACCTCGTACAAGAGCTAAACAGAGGTACAACCCCAAAACAAAGCCCACTCCTCGCAGGGAGGTAAGAGGCACACAACGATATCCAGGGGTCGTGCGAAGTGGGGTGACGGGTACCGGGTCGATGAAGCTCATCGTCCACGTATGGCTGCAACGGAAGCGAACTAGGCAGCAACCACGGGCCGACCTGGAACCAGCAGTGGGAAGGCGAGTCCCGGGTGCCGTGGATGGAGGAATCTTCCCTGACGGAGGGGTGTAATGGACGCCGAACCTCCTGGAAGAGAGTGGAAGTCGACGGCGCCGGCTGGAACCTCCGGAGTAGTCGCGAGCGGCGAGTAGATTGCTGGCCGGCCTGCATGCACGTAGGGAAGCAGCAGGAAGAAGGGCCTGGCGCACAACCTTCTGCTTGTCCATTGATCACGAAACTTGGCGTGGACGCTGCTGGGGATGTCCGAGGGACGCAGTTCAAGTGGCGACGGCAACGGAGCACTGTGGTAGTCTTGGCGAATTTTGAATATGACCCTGAGCGATCTGGCCTGTTTACTGGCAGCTGGACAGGGGACCAAGGTGGGGCTGGAACCGGGGTTTTATGGAGGCGAATGGGGCGGGGTTTTCTCTGGTGGATAGCTGATAGACATAGAATGATTGGGTAGCAGTGGCGGGGTGGTGTGCAGTAGAGGTTTTGGGCATGGGAGGGGAGGACAGACTGGGCTCAGTTCTACGATTCAGTGCAGTCAGAACTGAGGGGCGGAGGGTGGACGTGGCAGGTAAGCGAAAAGACCTCTAGAAGTAGAAAGAAAATTCTGGAGAGGGGTTTAGGATGTGAATTATCAACTCTCAAAATCTCAGGTTACTTGGAGGTGATTTGAGGGTTGTCCCTTTGGAGGGGTTTAAACACTGTCCCATCGGGGCTGCACAGGGACAGTTTGCACAGTAAAAAGGGCTCTGAAGGGAACTTTTTTCAAACAGCGAGTTGTGAGGCGAGATTTTCAGGAGAAATGGGGGACATGTAGGGGCATAGAAGTTATGAATAGGTCTATGTGATAAGAGGTCGGAAAGAGGGCGTTCCAGGCTGATCTTTTGGGCTCTGGTTACCTGCCAGACTACACATGGGCAGCCAGCGCAGGTAAAAGGCTTACAAAGGGAATTTTCGTTAATGAGCGAATTTTGGCATGGGGTTTTCACTGACTTCTTTGAGACAGAAAGAGAAAGAAAAGTCTAGAAGAAATATAGGGGATATGAGGATGGGACGGCGGGGTTCCAACCTGATCTTTGCGGCATAATCCTGTAGGCAGACAGCTAGTAGGGGCGCAGGACAGCAATGACCATCTCCTCCAAGCTTGTAGCACACCATAGCTCCGTGAATTCCAGGCCTGTGGAGAGGTAAGGGAGGTCGCATCCCTGCTGTTGGAGCAGCCAAAACCTGCAAGAGATGGGGGGGGGGGCTAGGGCGTCGCACCCTAGAGGGAGAGGAAGAGGATAGATAGAGGGTGTCACACCCTAGAGGGGAGAGGAGGAAGAAGGAAGAAATGCTCTTGGCAAAACTCAGATTTTCATTCATCAATTCCTCCCAAGGGGGGAATACAAGGTAATATATAGAGTATGGGCTCCATCTTCCCTCCTTGGAGTTTGAATTTGAACCCATTTGAATTTGAAATCCATGGGTTCTCTTTTCCTCCTTGGAGTATGAACCCATCATGAGCTCCACTTTCTTTCCTTGGAGTTTGAACCCATTTGAATTTCAAATCTATGGGCTCCCTTTTCCCTCCTTGGATAAAACCCGAAGTACATACCAAAGACACACCTAAGACGTACACAATACAAAATACGACCAAATATGTACATAATGCCAAATACGTACAAAATATGAATACATACAAAATTACGTACTAAGGTGTCAAAGCTCTAATAGAGACTCCAGACTATCCCCCAGCCACAAAGAGGTCGGTGTCGACCGGGTCGTACTGCGTGTCCAGTACCGGCGGCTCTCTGAGTCGATCCGTATTCTTGCTCAGGTGTCCTCGAGAGGATGAATCACTAGAGAACACTATAGCCGGAATACATTTGATTGGGGAATGGACAGCCAATGACCACATATGCATATGCATCAAAGGGACGTGCTAAAAGGGAGCCAGTAGACTGGACTTAGGACCAAAAGGGCCAGCCAACAGACTGAGCTCCTGAAAGAGGCAAATGGTCGAACACCTCGACAGCATCTGCAGTACGCACAGATACATGATAGGAACAGTAGAGATGTTCATTCTCTTAGCCCTGAACCATGAACAGGGATACATTGGGGAGCCACCTCCGGGGGTGAAGGGTGATGCACTAACATTCATTCCTCCGGCTGGGAGAGAACATACGAGCATACGGACTTCATTCTACATTGCTTATACAACAGAAAGAACCCCGGGGAGGGGGCTTATTAATGTTGGCTCGAGAATCACTGAGGCATATTCGGTGGTAGAGAAACTAAACCGACAAACCCACAGAAGATAGAGGAGATAGACTACGATCTAATAAGAGAGGTAGCAGCGAACACAACCTGTTCATTCATTCAATCGCGTAATGAATGCATTACAACACATTCGGCTCGGCGTTGTCGCACGAAGCCGATTTCATTCTCGAAAGAAAAGGGGGAAAACAGAGATGATAAAATGGGGGAGCTCGAGGAATATCCCCAGGCTCATATCATCGCCCTTCGATTACATAGCACCATGGAGCTATATTAGTAGAAGAGGGGAAGAAAGCAGAAGAAGAAGACGCCATGACTTTTGCCAACCCACCTTGGAGCTTCGCAGTAGAGAATCAGCAGAGAAACAAAGTATCGAGATGGATAGGCTCTCCACTCCACTTCTTCCTCTCTGAGCTTCCCTCTATCTCTTTCTTTCTATATATGCTGGCTCTTCTTCTGTCTCCCTCTTCTCGTTGTTGTTCTCTCTCTCTTTTCTTCTTAAACATAAGGCCCCTTATATAGGCGATCCTTCGAGTGACTTTAATCCGGTGTGGGGTTTAGCGCGCCAGTTTAAAGCCTTTCGTGCGCGTCGGATTCGACCTGAGCGGGGAGCGCCAGATTAGGAGGTTGCCAAAGATCAAGGGGGCACGCCGATTTAGATGGGTGCGCCGGTTTAGGTGGAGCGCGCCGGATTTGAGCCATTTTGTCGCGTTAACCTGACATGAGTCCGATAACGAGCTTCGGACTGTCCTCGGGGGTTGCCGTGATCCTTCATCTATCTATGGTCTCACCGTAGCATAGGGGAGAATGTAGACGTGACTTTCGGGCTGCCAAACGGCTATTTTTGGAACTCGTGTGCCTTCAGCTCGGACACGCGGGTTTTTTGCTGACCCGACTCTCGGCACCACGGTTTGTGCTGTCGGCTCGCCTCGACTTGCATTGATAGCTTCCACGGGTAGCGAAATGCCACCCGGGGTGTTTCCTCCTCGACTGGGAGATCATCTAGCCACTGATGGGCCCAATATGCTGAGAAGCCGTACCCGTGCTAGGTAATCGGGGTCTTCTACTGACAGAACCTTCGGTCCTTTGTTTTGAGGGGCCGAAGGCGTTCTCTTACCTGGGGAGGATCTTTTATTCAGGCGGCATGCCACCAAGTGTACCTATGCCCTTGGTCAGACAAATGGATACATGCTCATCCTTGGTCGGACGGCAGACACATCCTCGTCCTTGATCGGACGATGGATATGTTCTCGTCCTTGGTCGGACGATGAGGGCATGCTCGTCCTTGATCGAACGACGGGTACATCCTCATCCTTGATCGGACGATGGATACATTCTCGTCCTTGGTCGGACGACGAGGGCGTGCTCGTCCTTGATCAAACAACGGATAATGCCCTCTTGTGGTGTGTTCTTCTCGATCCTCATCAGGTGAAATCCCCGGCATTCATGATGGATGACCTGAGTCTCTGGCAGCTTGAGAATGCTTCAATGTGTTGGTCCCCTTCAGCTTCCCTGCTTTAGTGGGCTGCCTCATTTGTCTCTAAGGCTTGATCGCCATCGAATATATTTTGAGTGCCAACAAATGCCCCCAGTCACGGGTGCTGCGAGCAAGACACGAGCGAGGCGGGACCCGCAGATGAGCTCCATTTGGGCAGATTCTCCGTCTGTCTTGACACAGTCTTGGAATGGCCTTCGAATACGGTGCGGTGGTTAATCCAGCGCAGCCATGGGGCTTCTGCTAAAATGGCGCGCCCCTTGCACATGCGGACCTAATCCGGCGCGCTCCTTGGAGAGGGGCATAATACGGCGCACCCTTTGGCCTTTTGCCATGTTTAATCCGGCATGCCCTTGGGAGGGGCCTAATACGGTGCACTATTTAGCACGCCGGATTAGCATGAGTGTGTAGCTTTTGAATTTCAAAATAAGTGACGAAGGAGGGAAATGCTAATCCGACGTGCCCTTTAGCGCGCCGGATTAGGGCGATCGAGCCCATACCTATAAATCCTTCTTCTTTCTCTTTCTTCTTCATTCCAACCTCATTTGCATCCTGAGCTTCTCTCTCCTCCCTTCTTCTCCAGAGCGCGACGGTGAGATTAGAGGGGTGAGTAGAGATTTTAGGGTCCAACCCCTTGCTTTCCCAGGCCCCAGGAGGCTCCTTGTAGGCTTGTCCTTGGAGCTACACCCCTGGGTGTCCTGTTTAGCCCTGGCGTGACGCCCACGGCCTTTTTCAGGGATCGTCACTTAGGGGACGAGCTCCCGCTTCGCCCTGGCAATCTCCCGAGCTGGGGAGACTCTGCTGAATTTTTGTCAGAAAAGACTTTATCTTTAACATGCCTTCTGAATCTGTTTGCTTTCTTCGTGGTTGTTTTTTTGTGCAGATATCATGGCATCTGGACCTTCTTCCTCCTCCCGTGCTATAGTGACGTGGAGGGATGTCTACTCTTTGGACAGGGGCCATGGCAAGCAGGCCATAGTAGCAGAATCTTCTGATTCAGAGGCCGAAACAATGGATACAGACCATCTACTTATCATCGGAAGTGACTCCTTCAAATATGAACACCCTGCCGGCTCCAGGGTGGATCATCCCAAGGACAAGCATCTGATGTCCTTTCTGAAGCGGTTCAACCTTCAGGGGAAGTGGGATCTGTTCCTTATTAGGAAAGCTGAGCTAGCACTGCTCGAGGGACGGGACAGTCTCAATGACTGCATTGTAAGGGGAAGACCCATTTATCTGCCAGGCAAACCCAGGAAGTGGGGTGCCATACTCGGGCTTCAGGAGCTGTCTCCATAGGACGGACTGCTGACTAGAGCCCCCGAATTTGTTCCGGCCAGATGGAACGAGACTGCAGGTCGTGTAGACTGTTGAACCCCCTCCTCTTGTATCATGCCTTATATATTTTGATGATGACCAAATGATATTTCTTCAACTGAAAATGAGATTCTCTAATGACTTTGAAAGTGCTGCAACATATAAGGTTTTGGACGGTTGAAGGACTTTTCATCAAGGGTAAGTGTTTATCATTTGAAATTAGTGAAAGAAATCAAATTCAAAAACTGTTTTGACAGGACAATCAACAATGGCCACAGTCGACTACAACTCCAGGACGATGGGTGAGATCTAATCATTTTTGAATCATGGCAATGTGGTTTGAACTCATTTATTTCCATAAGTCCATTTATCTAGAAAGCATCCAAGATTTTAAGTATGTCAAATGGTTTATGTTTCATGCTAATCATGTTTATTTTGATAAACCATCATAAAATATCTAGATGTGTTCTTGGACTTAGAATTATGGTTTGTGATTGCTGTGGAGCGTGGGACGACCCATCGGGGCGATCCCCAAGCCAATCGGAGCAACTTAGCAAGGGTTCTTAACCCCTACTGAAAGGGTCGACCCCAAGGGTCGACCCCTGGCAATCAATTAAAAAACCTGTCGGCCCCTTTTTAGCCCAACTGAAAGGGTCGACCCCAAGGGTCGACCCATGCCCCGAGGGTCGACCCCTACTGGACCTCTTGATATTTTTTGTTGAGCCAGAACCTGGTTCTGAGAGGGTCGACCCATGACTTCTGGACTTCTAGCACAGCACGAGGGTCGACCCCAAGGGTCGACCCTTCTGTTCTGGGCGGCACTGGCTTTGTTGACTTGGTGGTTTCGAGCCACATGGGCTTATACAGCTGTTAGGGACTCTGGGAATCACTCCATAATACATGGATCTGGTCCCCTGAAAGTCCCTTGACCAGTCTAGGAGTATATATCATCTTGTTAAGGGTGAAAACCTAAAGTGGTTTTGATATACACTGTTTTTGGGTTTCTTTCTAACCCTTCTTTGTGCAGGTCGCAGCAGCCACCTCCAGCCCTTGTTCCTCTTGTGTTTGTGCGTGAAAGTGAAGGGAAGAAGGAGCATTCGAAGTTTCAATCAACCCTCTACTACTGGCTGCGAGTGAAATCAAGATTCAAGCTCATCCGATTCAAGATCGTCAAGAACATCTTCCTGCTACACAAGTGTTCGATTAAATTCCGAGAAGAGAAAGGGGGAGCTCCAACCAGGATAATTTCATTCTTTCCTCACCCTTTCCATTATGATTCATTTGATTCAAGCTTGAGTATTCGTCTGTAAACATTATCTCAGATACTTGTGTGTTGTTCGGTAACACGAACGTGTGTGTGTTGTGTTCATGTTCGGTAACACGAACGTGTGTGTGTTTGCTGTCCTTACAGCATGTGTGTGTGTGTGGTTCACTCATAGTGAAGCCTTAATCCTCCGTGTGAGGGGTGGACGTAGGGAACACGGCAGTGTACCCGAACCACCTAAAAACTCCCATGTGTCCTTTGTGGTTTGCCTATATGTTTACTTGTCAAGTGGGCTTCGCGGTGAGTTGAGCATACACCACTTATTCTATCAATCACACTCGTTGCATACGCTTCCACAAGTGTGTTCATGCTCGTGAGAGATAAGAGCTTGTTAATGTATTTTTCATAAGAGTTCTATTAGATAGTTAATTTTATTGGGCATCAATTCACCCCTCCCCTCTTGATTGCCACGTTTCGGGACTCAACAATTGGTATCAGAGCGTTGGTCTCTGGTTGATTTACGATCTCACGGTCGTCAGAGCAGATCCCTTTAAATGGCAAACAAAGGGATGATGCCTGAAGGGCATTCCATTCGAAGACCTCCGTTCTTTGATGGATCGAACTACCCTTACTGGAAAAACAGAATGTATGTTTTCCTACGTGCCCAGGACTACGATGTCTGGAGTGTCATAAGTAAGGGTCCATATGTTTTATCTGAAAAAGAAGATGAATGGGATGAAGAAGATATAGAGAAGTGTTCAACGAACTTTAAGGCTATGAATATAATTCAATGTGCCGTTCATCCTAACGAATACTCACGAATATCTATGTGTTCCTCTGCGCAGGAGATGTGGGATAAGCTGCGGCTTATATATGAAGGAACATCGCAAGTCAAGGAAACAAAGGCCAATCTCTTAGTTCGGGACTATGAGTTGTTCGAAATGAAGCCAGAAGAATCAATTTCTGATATGTTTGCAAGGCTAACAGAAATTACAAATGGACTAAAGGCGCTTGGCAAAGAATATTCAAACAAGGAGCTCGTAAGAAAAGTTTTGAGATCCCTTTCTCCACAGTGGCATACAAAAACCACTGTAATTGAAGATTCCAAAGACCTCAGCATCCTAACTCTCGATGAGTTGATCGGCTCGCTGATGGCATACGAAATAAACATCAAAAGAAGCGAGGAAGATCACAAGAAAAAGAAGGTTGTCACACCACTGGCCCTAAAGGTGAATTCACCGGATTCAGAGGGCAGTGATAATGATTCTATTGGCAACACAGAAGATGAAGAACTGGTTGCCATGATCACACGACGAGCAAGAAGGTTCGTCAAAGGAACAAGGAAGTTCGGTGGTCAGTTCAGGAAGGGTCCAAGAAGGTAAGGACCAAACAAAGGAGAAAGTAGCAAGAAGGAAGAAATAATTTGTTACGAGTGCAAGAAACCTGGCCACATGCGAGGTGAGTGCCCCGACCTCATCAAGAAAGTGAAGAAAGGTAAATTCAGGAAGCCCAAGGCCATGATGGCCACATGGAGCGACGAGGATGAGGATGACTCCGGCATTGAGGATGGACTTGACGAGCTAGTCCAAAATCTATGCCTCATGGCCAATGATGATGAAAAGGTAGATTCTGAATCTGAAACTCTCACTTGTGAGCAATGGAAAATCGCATATGAGTCTTTGTATGAAAAATGTAGAAGATACAAATCTGAAAACAGAAATTTGAAAAAGAAAATTGATCTTCGTGTTCATACAAACAAATCATGTGAAGAATGCCATCCTTTGAAATCAGAAAATGAAAGCATGAAACATCAAAATGAAATTCTTGTTTCAAAGATTGAATTGTTTGAGGAAGAGATTTCATGCACGAGAGAAGAACAATCTACATTTCTGAAAATGCATGAACATTTATAGAATGAATTGGAACAAGAAAAGCTTGCAAGTATTGCTTGCAAAGAAGCCAAGGTGAAGGCTGAAGAAGAGAGCCAATCTCAATTGGCTCAAATAAAAGAACTTGAGGATGCTCTTGTCATTCTTGAAAAGTCAAAAATTAAAACGACCCATTGGGCTCCCACAAATTTAGCTTCCTCCAAAACCAAGAAACACATGCATAACTCCTATTCCAATGTTGGTAGAAGGAGGAAAAGAGATGAAAATATCATTTGCTTTTATTGTGGAAGAATGGGTCATGACATGTATGACTGTAGAATTCTGAAATATGATGAAGAAAAGTTTGCTAAAGTCAGAAACAAATCATACGTGCATCATGCCTCTAACCACCATGGACCCAAGCTTGCTTGGGTACCAAAATCTCCATAAGCACCTTGGTTATATTATAGGTCCACACGAGAGCTCAGAAGAACAAATGGTACTTGGATAGCGGGTGCTCTCGGCACATGACGGGAAACAAGGAATGATTTGTGGACCTGCATAAAAAGGATGGTGGAATGGTAGCATTCGGTGGTAAGGACAAAGGAAAAATCATCGGAGAAGGTAAGATTGGTAAGAATCAAAATCACACCATTGAAAATGTGCTGCTTGTGAAAGGTTTGCATCACAACCTTTTAAGCATAAGTCAACTTTGTGATAAGGGATGCAATGTTATTTTTGATTCTAATCACTGCACTGTTTTGAACAGACACACTCATGAGGTTAAGTTCATTGGATTCAGGTATAACAATGTTTATATGATAGACTTAAATGATGCTTCTCATGAGGGTTTATGTTTGATTGCAAGGAACAAGGATGATGCGTGGCTATGGCATCGCCGGCTTGGGCATGCACGTTTCAACGTACTGCTGAAATTGTCCAGAAATGACTTGGTTATTGGACTGCCCAAGTTGAAGGCCGTCGATGACGAAGTGTGTGGGGCGTGCAGCATGGGAAAACAGACAAGGACATCATTCAAAAGCAAGAATGATGTGACCACATCGAGGCCTCTTGAAGTCATCCACATTGATCTCTTTGGACCAAGCAGGACACATAGCTTGGGTAGTAAACTATACGGCTTTGTAATTGTGGATGATTATTCTAGATTTTGTTGGGTTTACTTCCTTTCACATAAAAATGATGCCTTGACGGAATTTGAAGCATTTTGCAGGGTGGTACAAAATGATAAAGGGGTTTGCATCAAAACCGTGCGGAGTGATCACGGCAGAGAATTTGATAACCATGAGTTCAGCAATTTTTGCAGGGCTCAAGGCTATTCTCACGACTTCTCCGCACCAAGAACCCCCGAGCAGAATGGCGTTGTTGAAAGGAAGAATAGAACCCTGATTGAAATGGCAAGAACGATGTTAAATGAGAATAATCTGCCAAGGTACTTTTGGGCTGAAGCAGTGAACATGGCCTGCTACATAATCAACCGTGCCATGGTAAGACCATTGTTAAAGAAAACCCCCTATGAGCTGTACAGAGGTAAGAAGCCAAACATTTCACATCTTAGACCGTTTGGCTCAACATGCTACATTCACAACAATGGTAAGTTAGACCTGGCGAAATTTGATCCCAAAAGTGATAAAGGTATTTTTCTTGGGTACTCACTAAGCTCAAGAGCATATCGAGTCTATAACTTGAGAACTCTTGTTGTTGAGGAAAGCCCCCATGTTATTACCAATGAATCATCTCCAAATAAAACTAATGACAAACCTGTCTTGCAGGATGATCAGTTGGATATTGGAGATATCGAGAAGAAAGAAGGAAAAGTGGAGGAACAAGAAGAAGATGAAGAACCACATGAAAAAGATGAAGAGAAACAAGAAGAAGAACCACAAGAAGTTGAGGCTAATCCAGAAAATCAAGCTGAACAGCAGCCACCAATTCAATGGAGTTTTCCAAAGGACCATCTGTCAGACAATGTAATGGGCGATGTTGAAGAAGGAGTACGGACACGAGCCTCGTTCAGGGAAGTTGAAAATCAAGACTATATTGCCCTGCTCTCTCAATTTGAACCCAAATCCATAGAAGAAGCCTTAGGTGATGAGTCATGGATTTTGGCCATGCAAGAGGAATTACACCAGTTCCAAAGGAACAAAGTGTGGTTCCTCGTTCCATGTCCTAAGAATCACTCCGTGATCGGAACAAAATGGGTTTTCCGTAACAAAACAAACGATCAAGGAGTGGTTACTAGGAACAAGGCCAGGCTTGTTGCCAAAGGCTATAGCCAAGAGTTGGGTATAGACTTTGATGAGTCTTTTGCTCCAGTAGCAAGACTCGAGGCTGTGAGGGTTCTCTTAGCATTTGCATGTTGTCATAACATCAAATTATTTCAAATGGATGTTAAGAGTACTTTTTTAAATGGCTATATTCAGGAGGACATGTATGTGGAGCAACCACCGGGGTTTGAAGACACAATGCATGCAGATCACGTGTACAAATTGGACAAGGCACTTTACGGGTTGAAACAGGCACCCCGTGTATGGTATGAACGATTAAGCGATTTTCTCACTCAAAATGAATTCAAACGAGGTAACATTGATCAAACCCTCTTTACAAAATTGAAGAGTAAGGAAATCCTAATTGTTCAAGTTTATGTTGATGATATTATTTTTGGCTCCACTAATGATGCTCTCAGCAAAGACTTTGCAAAATTGATGCAAAGTGAGTTTGAAATGAGTCTTATGGGAGAGCTAACATTCTTCTTGGGATTGCAGATCAATCAAACGGTAGATGGGTTGTTCATTCATCAAAAGAAGTATGCAATGGAGTTGCTGAAAAAGTTCAATTTGGCATCAACAAAACCTCAACCAACACCAATGTCAACTTCAATGAAAATAGATCAAGATGAGACAGGTAAATCAGTGGACCAGAAACTCTTTAGAAGTATGATAGGTTCACTATTGTATTTAACTGCTAGTAGGCTTGACATTCAGTTTACAGTTTGCTTGTGTGCAAGATTTCAATCAAATCCTAAAGAATCACATATGTCAGCTGTAAAATGAATTTTTAGATACATTACTGGTTCAGTTAACTTGGGATTGTGGTTTCCGCGAAATTCATGTTTTGAACTAGTTGCATATTCTGATGCTGATTACGCGGGCTGTAAAATGGATCGGAAAAGCACTAGTGGGTATTGCCAGTTTCTTGGAGGATGCGTGGTCTCATGGGCCTCCAAGAAACAAAATTCAGTGGCATTATCAACGGCCGAAGCCGAGTATGTGGCTGTCGGTAGTTGTGTTGCCTAGGTGTTATGGATCCAACAGCAAATGATTGATTATGGCATATCCTTTAAAAATACCTCAATTCTTTGTGATAACACTTCAGCCATAAACCTGTCTAAAAACCCAGTTCATCACTCTCGCACTAAGCATATTGAAATTAGGCATCATTTCATTCGAGATCATGTGAGCAAGGGTGATATTGATATCAGTTTCATTGAAACAGATCGACAAATTGCCGACATTTTCACCAAACCTCTTAGTGCAGATAGGTTCACATCTTTGAGAAGAGAACTAGGGGTTTGTAGGATAGAAAAGTCTGAGTAACAGTCATGTGCATCAATGCATAATTAGGTCATTGCATTACATGTCATTGCATCAAATATTGAGCATTTAGTTAATTCCTTGTCATGCACTTGCATCATACTATGTGAATTAAAAAGAAACAAATTTTTTTTTCTTGTGTGTTCCTGCATGCCTTCTATGTTTACTGTAAATACACACTGTTGCTTGAAATTCCTATGGCCGAAATCACCTTTGACTAATGCACATTGCCAAGAGAAGAGCTAATCTGCTCAACGTCAAAAATCCGGATCACAGGACTCAACACGTCTAGCTTATCTCCATATTTCGACTGCACTTCCCCAATGAATTAAATTCCATTATTTTACTCAAATTCCTTGAATTCATGTATTTTTCACTTGGGGACTCGAGCCGGACACTTATTGACACTCAACACTCTTGTTCTCTCTTTTTTTTTGGCTGCAAAACAAGGAACGAGTCGACCCCAAGGGTCGACCCTCGCAGACCCAGCAGAAGGGTCGACCCAAAGGGTCGACCCTCGAGGTGCCGGTTCGGGCTCATGGGGGACCCGAACCAGGGGTCGACCCTAAGGGTCGACCCAAACCGGCGGATGGCCCCTTTTGGTGCCCTAGCCGCCTTCTACTTGGTTCCACCCTTAAGGTGGACCTTCCTCCGGCTATAAAAACACTTTTTCCCCCCTTCTAGCCTTGCCACCACTCCTTCCAAGCCCTAAAATCCTCCCTTGGCTCTCCACCCTCCAAGCCCTAGCGCGGCTCTCCCAGTGGCATCCGCGCGCGCCTGCCTTCTTGGAGCTCAAGGCGTCGATCCCTTGCTCTCTCCATTCTTGAGGTATGTTCTTGATGCTTGTGGAGGATCCTAGCTTCACATCTTAGCATGCTCCCTTAGTCAAACCATCGAGATCCTTCCCCATCTATGGATTCTTTTGGTTTGTGTTTAGATGGCCCCCAAGAAGCGCATCCCTCGCAGCCGAGGCGAGTCAAGTGTGGCCCCGGCACGTCGTGGATGACCGGCTGCATATGAGCGCGATTCGGCGCCCTCAAGCAAAGTTCTGGATCAGAAGGTGTTACACCCTCGTGTGGTATCATTTATCAACTTGAACCGCCATCTTTCGAGTCTCGTTGATATATTATGCAGTCAGCCCAACCTGGATTCTTTTATGTCTGATTATCGCCACACATATCCACAGTTGGTAAATCAGTTTTATGGCAATCTTATTTTGTCCGGGGAGCATCCAACCACTACAGTTAATGGACAACAAATAATTCTCACCACTGAATTTTTGGGAATGGTTTTCCATCTTCTGACTGAAGGTTTCACATTTGGAGATATAGTTGTTCCGGATGATGTAGTGTATCAAATGATGACCGGTGAAGAACATGGAGGTCGATTACTTGCTGGCTTAAATGCCAACAACTTTCCTCCCATACAGCATATTTTGCACCGCATGATCACTACAGTTTTGTTGCCTAGAGGAGGCGGTCATGACAAAGTAACCGAGAATCACATGTTCCTATTTTATTGCCTTATGGGTGGAATTCCGGTTAACTTTCCAGCTATTTTCTTAGCCCATATGTGCACAAGCATGAAGCACAAGCACCGTACTCTTCCTTATGCTGCTGCATTATCTGCTATATTTGCTTGTTTGGATATCAATCTATCAAAAGAACCATCTCAAGACATCCGGGACGCAGATACCTTTACTATCCACTCCATCTGCCACAATATGGGATATGAGCTACATGATGGTATTCTGATTCACATCTTAAAGAGTGCTGCCCATGATACTAGTTCAGCTGAAGACGATGAAGACGATGCACAGGCCGATCTGCCGCCACCTCCGTTTGCTGCCGACATGCCTTCTGAGGCGGTTCAGCTTCTCATGGACCGATTGGACACCATTGATGACCGGTTGGACGAGTATGGGGAGACTATGACAGCGTTGCAACGTGATCTACGTGATCTGAAACTTTCCCATCAAGAGCATTCTCACTATGTCACTGACGCCTTGGCCCACCAAGCCCAACTGCTAGCCGATCTTTCGGAGTATATTAGGCGTCCACCGGGCTCTTCTACTCCGGATGATGACGAGGATGACGATTAGTCTCTCTCTCTCTCTTCATTATGGCATAGCTCTTAACCTTGTTTCACCCCCTCCTTTTGATGTTGCGAAAGGGGGAGAACGACTATCTCGGCTATTATATGTATTGTGTGTATGCATGCGTGTGTTGCATCTCATTTCAGTTTTTGCATTTCAGTTCACTTTGTTGTATTTCAGTTCATCAGACATTGCATTTTAGCTATGGCATATTGTTAATTGCATTTCAGACTTGCCTTCCTTCCACTTGTTGTCGGCAAAACAGTGTGCAATGCTAATCAATCTTACATATTATGTTGCCCTGTGTGAAAACTGAATTGACTCATGTTGAAATGATTAATGCAAATGAGGTTTCAATTGAAGATGGAATGACACTCTAATAGCATTTTGTCATCATCAAAAAGGGGGAGATTGTTGAACCCCCTCCTCTTGTATCATGCCTTATATATTTTGATGATGACCAAATGATATTTCTTCAACTGAAAATGAGATTCTCTAATGACTTTGAAAGTGCTGCAACATATAAGGTTTTGGACGGTTGAAGGACTTCTCATCAAGGGTAAGTGTTTATCATTTGAAATTCATGAAAGAAATCAAATTCAAAAACTGTTTTGACAGGACAATCAACAATGGCCGCAGTCGACTACAACTCCAGGACGATGGGTGAGATCTAATCATTTTTGAATCATGGCAATGTGGTTTGAACTCATTTATTTCCATAAGTCCATTTATCTAGAAAGCATCCAAGATTTTAGGTATGTCAAATGGTTTATGTTTCATGCTAATCATGTTTATTTTGATAAACCATCATAAAATATCTAGATGTGTTCTTGGACTTAGAATTATGGTTTGGGATTGTTGTGGAGCGTGGGATGACCCATCGGGGCGATCCCCAAGCCAATCGGAGCAACTTAGCAAGGGTTCTTAACCCCTGCTGAAAGGGTCGACCCCAAGGGTCGACCCCTGGCAATCAATTAAAAAACCCGTTGGCCCCCCAACTGAAAGGGTCGTCCCATGCCCCAAGGGTCGACCCCAAGGGTCGACCCCTACAGGACCTCTTGCTATTTTTTGTTGAGCCAGAACCTGGTTCTGAGAGGGTCGACCCATGACTTCTGGACTTCTAGCACATCACGAGGGTCGACCCCAAGGGTCGACCCTTCTGTTCTGGGCGGCGCCGGCTTTGTTAACTTGGTGGTTTCGAGCCACATGGGCTTATACAGCTGTTAGGGACTCCGGGAATCACTCCATAATACATGGATCTGGTCCCCTGAACGTCCCTTGACCAGTCTAGGAGTATATATCATCTTGTTAAGGGTGAAAACCTAAAGTGGTTTTGATATACACTATTTTTGGGTTTCTTTCTAACCCTTCTTTGTGCAGGTCGCAGCAGCCACCTCCAGCCCTTGTTCCTCTTGTGTTTGTGCGTGAAAGTGAAGGGAAGAAGGAGCATTCAAAGTTCCAATCAACCCTCTACTGCTGGCTGCGAGTGAAATCAAGATTCAAGCTCATCCGATTCAAGATCGTCAAGAACATCTTCCTGCTACACAAGTGTTCGATTAAATTCCGAGAAGAGAAAGGGGGAGCTCCAACCAGGATAATTTCATTCTTTCCTCACCCTTTCCATTCTGATTCATTTGATTCAAGCTTGAGTATTCGTCTATAAACATTATCTCAGATACTTGTGTGTTGACTTCGTGTTCGGTAACACGAACGTGTGTGTGTTGTGTTCATGTTCGGTAACACGAACGTGTGTGTGTTTGTTGTCCTTACAACGTGTGTGTGTGTGTGTGGTTCACTCATAGTGAAGCCTTAATTCTCCGTGTGAGGGGTGGACGTAGGGAACACGGCAGTGTACCCGAACCACCTAAAAATTCTCGTGTGTCCTTTGTGGTTTGCCTATACGTTTACTTGTCAAGTGGGCTTCGCTGTGAGTTGAGCATACACCACTTATTCTATCAATCACACCCGTTGCATACGCTTCCACAAGTGTGTTCATGCTCGTGAGAGATAAGAGCATGTTAATGTATTTTTCATAAGAGTTCTATTAGATAGTTAATTTTATTGGGCATCAATTCACCCCTCCCCTCTTGATTGCCACGTTCCGGGACTCAACATAGACCGAGAGAAGCCGTCTTTTGGCTTATTCCTGGCCCCGCTGAAGTGGGGATATAGAGACGAGCCTTTCTTGTTAGATTGCCTGGCGGTCCAGTTCAAGCACCGGATTTTGGTGGGGTGGTTCGCTAATCTGAAGGCCAATGATGCCTACGCTTTCAGGCTGGGAGCAGTCGAATTCACAGACTTTATCTTGCAACAGTATGCACCCATCTTGATCAGAGCGGGTGTATATCAAAGTGTATATGCATCAAGGTACCACTACCCCATCTCGAAGGGTCTGTGCTGCGGCATGATCGAGGTGTTTTGGCCGGAGTACAACACCTTCTATACTTCAGAAGGAGAGACGTCCTTAGACCGTTGGAGTATCTCGTAGCTGAGCGGCCTCCCGATAGATGGTGAGCCATATGAGGAAGTATGTTGGCCAGACTGGCTGAAGGGCCAAACAGATGGAGAAGGGTGATACTTGACAGGTTTCGCCTACCGCTATTTGATGAAGGCGTACCACAGTCTCTGCCGTTCTTCTCATGAATCAAAGGGGGCGAGGAAGCCCGGAGAGAAAAGGCATGTGCAGATGGGCACATGGCTTCAATATTTCTTCAGAGGAGAGTAGAAATACATAGATTTCTCCTCTGTAGTGCCGGCTCTAGTTCAGCGGAAGAAAAGAGTTCGACGACAAGCTGCTTTCCCCTCGACTTTAGAGGGAGGACGACCAGGAGGACCCAACCCCAGGGGTGTGGACGTAGTCACTCATTGTGCTACGTTTCTAACTTATTGGATTTGCTCCTTCGCTCTGCCGCAAGGTGACGAGAGTGTGATTAGGGCAGAGGCTATCTATCCCGCCTGCCTGATGGCTTGGGGCATGAAGCTCTCGCTTTGCCCTGTTGCATTATGTCTGATATACAAATTGCTGGGAGACCTGCACCGTTCGTGTCTTCCTCGGAGTCTTTGGAGGGTTGGCCCGTTGCATTTCTTCAATGCCTAGGTCTGCACCCTATTTAAGGAAGCTGCTCCCCAATCGCTCTAGTCAGCACAGCTGGTCCCTACGATGATAGAGTTTGCCAATGTTGAGCCGACACGAGTGGCGAACCAGCTCTTTGCTATACGTGGAAAGCTTACAAAAGTTCCACTGGATTCCCCGGGGGTCTTGCACTTTTGGAGTTTGGCGGCCCACTCTAGCCCCCTAGTGAACAGGATGAGGGAGTGCCGTATGAACGAGGTGGAGGAATATGTCCACCCTATTTTTGATGCCAAGTGTACAAGGCCAATCTTGGAGTCAGAGTTCATCGATTGGGCGCTGTCTATAAGGCCGAGCGTCCTGGTTTTTCACAAGAGCGGCCTCTTGTGGTTGGAGCCTTACTACCATTTCCGATTCAGTCAGAATTTTGGCTATGACCAGCACATTCCAGCCACTTCCACCCAATTTGCACTGCTGAACAGAGCTCGAGCTGGCCATGTATCGAATGACGAGGACTGCATTTGGTGGGATTATTTTCAACGTCGAGAGGCGGTTTCATTCAGAGTTCTGGTCCCTGCGCGCTTTCCCCGTGTAACTCTGGAGTACATCAAGTGGTGGAATGCGCACACAGGCTTCTATAGAAACTCGAGGAGGGAGTGCTAGGCTGTTGCAGAGTGTAAATTTCTGGACTCCCAGCCAGTGCCTGCTCTGGATATTGAACCGACTTACTTGAAGCGGTTGAAATCCCGGATGAACACTTCAATATCGAACTACTTGGAGGCAAGGAAGGCTGACAAGTAGAGTTCATCCAAAGTCGAGCCAAAATTGCCGGAGATCAGCAAGGATGGCTTTTTGAAGACGCTTCAAGGCATGTGCCGTGTGAGCGGCGAGCGACTAGTCCTCCAACAGATTCCTTTGCCAATGGAGGAGCCGACGCCTTCTACAGCTTCCTGGCATCTTGACAGCGATCGGCTTTATCCATATAGGACTTTCATTAGGACAGAAGACCGATGGCTGGAGCTTTATGATGGCACCCCTTGGTTGTTTGCGCTGCTGCGCTCTCATGGGATTTCAATGGGTGGCCCCAGTGAAGGCATATTGGGCCAACCCGTTCTTTTGTCTTTCAAGTATGCTGATGGGTGGGGGCTGGACCACCTCAGGTTATATTACCATTAATCTTCATGCGGACATGAGGACCTTGGGTTGCTGGCCGAACAGTGTGAAGCAATAGGAGACATATGTTGGCTGGTTCGTGAAGCCGCCTCTAGGGACAAAGAGCCTTCACTATTCTACTTGCCGCTTTCTCCCTTTTATATGGGACTGGTAGGTATATTCCTCCCTTTTATTTTCTTCAGCTTCAGGCTTTCCCCTTCTGCTTCTGTGTATGTCATCTCTCCTTGCTTGTGTGTAGTGCAACTTTCTTTGGAGGAGAACAAGCATTTTAGGGAGCTGCTGATAAAGGCTAAGAAGCTGACACATTTTGAAGTTCCGGAAGCTCCCCCGGACACGACGCCACTTCCTCTAGGTGATTCCCAGAAACGTATGAGGTCCCAAGTCCGGGAGGCCATTACCCAAGCTAAGCGGGCCCGTCGGAAGAAGACTATGGACCCAGCACCTACGGTCATTCTTCCGAGGGTGGTCTCATTTGAAGAATTTGAGGCCTCTCGTCCCTCAGCTCATGTGACCCAAGGTATGCTTCTTATCTTGTGCCCAGTCGTCACCTTGGCAACACAGATAAATTCTTATTCTTGCAAGTGCAGCTGCTTCGTCTGCAATGGTCGCGCAAGCAGCCGTCGCCTCTGTGGGAGCCGGAGAGAGAGAAGATGTGGTGCAGACAGATCTGCCTCCTCCCACGCCCAATCATGAGATAGAAGGTAATCGATGGCCCATCTGGTTGCAGCCTTTTGTGGTTTGTTGTCCCCTGTGCTTACATGGGCACTTTATTTTCTTCAGCTTCTGTCGAGACTCGGCCAGACTCTCCCCCTGTCGTGGAGTCAACTGAGGGAATCTCCACAGAACCAGGGGTGACTCCAGGAAGCCAATATATTACCGAAGCCAGCCCGCCCGTTATCCCTGCCACAGAGCCGGTTGGGTAGGCCCCTATCGAACTAGAAGCTCCGGTACGAAGCCTTTCAGGTGAAGCACCACAGACGTTGAGAGAGAAAGAACTGTTGGTGGTTCAAAGTTCATCCTCGTCGGAGCAGTTGGACTATGGCAGCGGCTCGAGTGATGAGGATTTCCTTTTTACGGGAACTGAGGCTGAGGATGCTGCCATGTCTTCCGCCTATGAGATCGACTTCATGACCTTCAGTCCTCCAGGGTTGACGCCGAGTAGCTTCGGACCACCAGGTCCTTTAAGGTGAGAAGGGTCAGAAGGGATGGAGACAGTGGCTCCCGCTGTTGCAGATTTAAGTTTAGTGCCAACTGAGGTAAGAGCTACACTTTTCTAGTCTTGTGCTTATTCTCGTCCGACCATTATGCTGGTCTTTTGAGATTATTATGCTCCCTTCCTTTTGCAGGCTCCTACTGGTCAGGTTGAGGTCGCCTTGCCGACGATAACTGTGAAGGTACCTCTACCGCCCCTCGGCGTAGATCCGCCCTTGTTTCCTCCGATCCTGAGGCCTATAGCCGTGAGGTATCCAAAGTATTACATGATGGTAGCAAACGCGGAGGCGCTGGAGATGATTGCCGGGTCTGAGCCGTCGACTGTGGCTCCGGAGTAGCAGCAGCTTATCGTTGTCGACGAACCATTTAAGATCAAAGAGGGCCTTCCTGGGGCAGAGGAAGGAGAAATTGTGGAAGAAGTGATTGGGAGTTTGCCGAACCCAACCCCTGGCGTAGAGTCATCATTGGTGGTAGCCGGAGAGGCCGAAAGTGGCGACCATCCGCTCCCCACTATCCAAGGTCCGGATGTGGCGCTCTCGCCCGAGGTTGGGAGAGAAGTAGCCGTTATCGACAGTCCTGCCACTGCATTGTCTGCTGGGGCCAGTCCTAGTGCAGGCGCTTTGCAAGACATGCCATCCTCGTCTTCAAAGTCGAGTGATGATATTTGGGCTGCAGTTGACAGCCGGGTCGAATTTCAACTTTCGGGTACACCGTCACTTGGTTTGCAATCCTCAAGTGACCTAGTGTGGCAGTATTTGGAGATATTGCGGGAGACCGTGACAGCTCGCCCAGAGTTAACTTACGCACAGCTGAGGGGCCTTGCAGAGCACCTCTCCCACACCTTGCTAGCCTTCGACTGCCCCATGGAGGACTGGGTGCAGCGAGTAGTCTTGCTCCTGAAACATGTGAACAAGAGGGAATTCTTGGGCCTCAACTTGCTAGATCAAATGACAGCCGCCAAGCTTGAAAGGACAGAGTGTCAGGCCACCCTTCAGTCACTAAGGGGAGCTGCCCAACAGATGCGGGATGCTGTTGACGATTCTGGCCAGTGTCGAACTTTTCTGAAGACTCGAATAGTTGAGCTCCATGCCGAACTTGACCAAGCTGAGGCAGAATTAGCATCGTCCGACCAACTATGGGTCCAGCACACAGAGGCAGTTGAGCTGGCGGAAGGGCAAGCCGCATCACTCGAGGAGAAATTAGTGCGACTACGGGACGAGGAGGACCGCCTACAGGAGCTGGCCCACTACCCGTCTCTGGGGCTACCGGAATTCGAGGACATCTTCTGCCATTCGCTGCAATAGCTCCGTCATTTTGTCCTTTTCTCCCCTTTTTGTGAACTTTCACGTATTCCGGAGGGTGTATGCCCCGGGTAACATGTATCTTCCTTTTTGTTATTTGAATGAAAACTTTACTTTGCATAATTGCTTGCTGAATGGATTCATCTAGTCCGGAGTATGTCAGTCGCTAGAGTAGGAGAGCGCTCGCACCTTCAGGGAAGGGTCAAGGGGTTCGCTCCACCATGACGCAACTTTTCCTCGGGACCATTGATCCGTCTGAGCCGAGTACCGGAGAGTAAGGAGAGAGGTTCAGGGGCCGCCTAGGGTTGAAGGGTAGAAATGGTGGTTTATTTGTGGACTTTGCCAAAGGTGGCAAAGGTTCATGGTAGAGGGAAGTTTTCTCAAAAATACGAATGCAAGGTACGGGTTGAAGGGAACACCGACCGATCTTGTCGATGATGACAAGGGTCAGTAGTAACTCATTCATCGACATTGGATAGATGCCGAAGCAAAGTAGGTAAATTCCGGGTTAAGGGGATATTAACCGGTCTTGTCGATGATGACAAGGGCCAAAAGCGAGTTTGACCGGTCTTGCCGATGATGACAAAGGCCAAAAGAGATTTTGACCGGTCTTGTCGATGGTGACAAGGGTCAAAAGATAACTAGCTCATCGACATGGGACAAATGCCGAAACAAAAGTAGGTTCACAGGCGCAAGGCTCGCATAGGAACCTTGTAAGAATAAAGTAACAAATGAGAAGATGACATTATTATTTCATAACCATCTCTTTGATGGGAATCAAGCAAGCTGCTAGGCCGAAGAGCATTGACGAAGCTGCGAGGCCCAGGGATGAACGTACTACCCTTGGGTAGCGTGACCTGGAGAAGGTGCCAGTCTTCCCTAGCGCGATCTCAGACAGAGACGCAGTGGCAAACAGTCCAACTTCCCGATGCCGGAACTCCCAAAAGTCTTCGATATTTGCTATTTTTCATGGTTGTAATCAATGTGCTAGCGTCATTTTGTCTTCACCTTCCCCTATATATGTACCCCATTTCGTTTGATCAAAAACAAGCAATGAATCTATGAGAGTTTGATTGAGTGTAGCCATGGCTATCTTCCCCAATCTTTGGAAATCCCTTTCATCCTTCCCTCTCTTGGTGCTGTAGATATATTTTCTCCTCTTACTTAAAGGAAGATATGTTATGAATAAATCAACAGGCAATGAGTAAGTGAAGAATAGTAAGAGGAGAATGGAAAATGAAAGTGACCGTGATCGCCACCAAAGCGCCGAACGTGATGAACACGCCGTGCTTTGGAAAGGAAGGGGAGACACTCGTTAGCTGCAGCACTGGGAAGATGCGCGGTTTATGAAGAACCGCCTACAGGACACACTGTCTTACGATAGAACGCCTAAGGGTGCTGCAGAAGATGCGGGAGGAAGCGCTCCTGGCTCTTGAACGGCTCTGTAATGACTGCCGGACGAAGAAGAACGACCGAAGATGCACTGCACGTCTCCTTGCAAGGCCAGATGGGAACCGCTCGAGACCACCGGGCCAGAAGTCACAAAGGGGTCCAACTTCCACCCTCTCCAGTCGGCCAGAGGGGATGGGCCTCATGCTGATGAAGTGCTGACCTGCAAACAATGTAAAGAAACAAAGCAACAACCTAGATTAGAACTGAATGGTGTAGTAAATGTCAAGATAGTAAGAGATGAACATAAATAAGTGGAAAGGGGGACACCTGGGGGGTTTTAAACCCCTAGGGTGTCAAAAACATAGGTGGATGTGTGCATGGCGATGAAAACGAAGAAGAACGTGGGAAAGGAATGATGAAAATAGTGCATGCAATGGAAACGTGACAAAAGCTATAAAAACACAAAGGACTCAAAACTCGACTACTCCCTAAATCGGAGGCTTTGTATGGACGTAGAAAGCCTCCCCCCTTGGTGCTAGGTCGCTCAAAAATGCGGCAGGGCTTCGCCGTCGACCAAAATCTTCCCCCCCTTTTCAAAGTCCGGCCTTTAGGGTCTATTTATAGAGCCTAAAAAGCTAGTCCCGAAATTAGGATTTAGAGCCATTTTCGGGATGAGATTATTAAAGATAAATCGTAGATAATAGAATTATCTCTCATCCAGTCGAAATGGCACTCAAAATGGTTGAGTATCCACGGAGAAATCACCAGAGAAAGTTGGAGATAAAACCATAGATAAAGAGAGAAAAATCTGTTAAAATCCAGTCCTCGAACAGATGAACGGTCTCACGATAGACTGCACAACCAGGTGGGCGGTTCACCCTAGACCGTCCAACCCTATCGGTGGAAATTCGAAAGTAAGATAAATATCAATTATCCATCGATTAACCAACCGAAGATACCGCCGTTGGACTCTCATAAATGAACGGTTATTATGGGACCGTTCAAGAGAAGAACGGCCAAGATTTAACCGTTTAACTCCTGTCGGTGATAAATAGATAAAATCAATGATTATCCGAGAGATATTTGTGCTTTAGGATTCTGAGGGAAGAACGACTAATTAAAGCCTATTCATTGTATTGAAGGGCCTGAGATGAACCGCATAAGTCCTTGCCGGTGGAAATTCATAAAATCCTCAGAAATCAATCATAAATGTATAAACAGCCCATGATCAACCGCCCAATTGTTGAACAGCCAGGGGTGAACCACACATGTGCCTGGGCACTTGATTTTCACAAAAATGCTCGATAAACCAAAATCAAGCCCTAGATTGACCTGGACCCAACCAAGGAGGGAAATTACCCATAAAATCAGCCCAAAGGTATTGCCAGAACACAGCCTACCCGATAACGGACAATTCGGGACATCAAAATAACAGCAAAAGAAATGACTCAACTTATCGGCAAAAAACGGGTGTCAACAGATGCCCCTCCTTAATGTCCTCTTTGCAGGGGAGTGAGCGGAGGTGAAGCGAAAGCGAAATGGAACATGGAGATGAAGTGGAAATGAGGCGGAGCGGACTGAAAAGTGGGCGTTAAGGCAAACAACACCCATTCTCTCGCCAACAAGTGATAGGAATCTTCCGAAAATATTTGAACCAAACACAGGGAACGGTTAGACCAAAGCGACACCAGTCTGGAGGAACTAGACTAAATAAAAGGAAACAAGAACAACCTCATGGGGGACACAATCCCACGGTCCAATGAGGAGATCAAAGCAAGGTAGTAAAAGTAAAGGAAACGAGCGAAAACTCCAGATGAGGAACCCTGAGTCAACTCAAACCAAGTGAAAAGATCAGAGAGAACCTTCCAATTCTGAATGGAATTCAGTTCCTCTTACTCGGACATGAAACACAATTGCTCATCACGGGTGGGACATTATTCAGGCAAACCCAATGGGTCACGAATGCTCAAAAATGCAGATGATGCATGCTGGGCTAAAAGAAAACGAAATCATTTAAAATGAATGTAAACAAAGTCACAAACTAGAAAATACTCAAGAATAGTAATGCTAGACTGGGACATCCAAGGTCAAGATACCATTTGCAACCACGGCGTGCAAGACGGAACCATCCTCCCCAGGCTTTCCCAAACAAGTAGCCTATCCGAAGGTCAAACGCGTGAACCTAGATCATCATTGTTTTTGTTAAAAGGGGAACATCATATCCTAGAGCACGCGAGAAACCAACTGGTTCTCGAGATAATATATAATATCATATAATAATGCAATAAAGGATGTAGGGATAGAAGGCCATACCTGACTTACCTGTGCAGGTGAAACGGCGGGACTGGATGAAGTGGTGCTGCATAAGATGGTTAAGCAACAATATTCCCAATAAAAATATTGACATTCATGATTCAAATTCACCATTCCAAGATAAACGGCCATATTAAAACCGCACAAAGAGAAGAACGGTCTACATATAAACTGTGCGTACCTGGAACTTGAACAGAATCAAAGCAGCAGACTGCTGGGGATGAACGGCCAACAAAATACCACTCAAAGAAGGACGGTCTAACATAGACCGGTCATAGCTAGAATTCAAACCGACTTAAAGGTAGTGGCCGTTGGGGATGTGCGGCCAAAATGTAACCGCTCAAATGACAAACGGTCTAATGATAGACCATTCATCTCTGTAACCTCGAAAAAAGCTGAAACCCCTTCGTCTCCCTCCACCGTAACCGACGGTGGGAGGGAGAACGAAGGGAAACCGAGCCCATTCTCAACCCCCCCCTCTCTCAACTCTCAATCTCTCAAAACCCCTCACTCCCCATCGTGCCCGTTGCCACCATGACGAGGACAAAGCACCAGGCTTCCCGCCCCAGGGCGAGCGGAGGAGACGATGGCGTACCACCGCCGGCGACGACGGCGGCCATGGAAGCGGAGGCGACGGCGACCACCGAGACGCCATCAGTGGCTACAACCGGCGAGGAGACGACCGCAATCATCGTGGCCGAGGCACAGGAGGAGGAGGAAGCCGAGGCGCCACTGGCGGCGGCAAGGGCGGCGAGGGACCCCGAGGTAGGTTCCCCCCACCCTTAATCTTATTTTCTTTGATTTTAAGAGATGCATGTTAGTCGGGGTTTTAGAGGGATTTAGAGGCTTAGGGGCCGGTTTGGGGGGCCATGGTGGCCTCCCTGCCGACGGGGAACCCCCACCGTCGTCGGGGAAGACGACGATAGAGCGGTTGAACAGAAACTGCATAAACCAAAACACGCGGCCCACATAGGACCGCTCAACATCCATACGGCTTGGAATAAGCCGTTCAACTTCACTCAATAATAGAACCGAACAAAATAGGGACGGTGAGGGGATCACCGTACAAACAATAAACGGGCCATATCGGTCCGTTCAACACCCAATCAACGCAGAACAATGCGGTCCCAATAGGACCGTCCAACATTCACGTGGCCCAGGAGTGGCCGTCCTACCCTAAGAAGCTTGAGGGACAAACGGCTCATGAGAACCCATCCAAGTTAAGGACGGTCAACGTCAGCCCGTTCAAAACACAGAACCAGAGGAATAAAACGGTGAACATGGGACCGTTCAAGGTACGAGCAGCCTGTTGTGAACCGCTCTTATGACAGAGATTCAAAGCTTGATAATTTTATTTAGAAATGAAACAAAATGCTTAAACTAATTACTAAAATGCATCTAAAATGAATGAATGAATGCAGGGAAAGCGTAGGACCCGCACCTCGTGGCTGCAGGTCCGCGCAGTGTACTTAGCACTGCACATATCTTATTTGATATAGGCGCATCACATTCTTTTATTTCCAAGAGGTTTTCTGATCCATTACATACCTATGGAACCGGAATGGATAAAAATAGTTTTATCTACTCCTCTCGGAGACGATACTGATATTACTCATCATTATCAGAACTGTGAAGTCTTGGTAAAGGGTAGAAATTTTCCTATCAACCTAATATGCCTAGATTTAAAGGAGTATGATGTCATATTAGGAGCAGATTAGCTATCCATGTATCAGGCAACTATGGATTGCCGTAATAGCAAGGTTACTTTCAAGGAATTCCCGGAACTAGTATATACTTGTCCAAAGAGTCGGAATAAGTCACCTCTTATTTCAACTCTTCGAGCTAGCAAGCTAATAAGGAAAGTATGTGTATCTTTCCTTGCATTTGTCGCCATTACGGAGACTAAGGAGACTAAGCTAGAAGACATCCCAGTTGTGCAAGAGTTTCCGGACGTGTTTCCGGAAGATTTGCCTAGATTACCTCCACAAAGAGAAGTGGCCTTCACCATCGATTTGATCCCTGGTGCTGGTCCAGTTTCTAAGGCACCATATAGGATGTCCCCCGCCTAACTCAAGGAACTGAAGAAGCAATTGATGGAACTTCTCAAGAAAGGATTTATCAGACCAAGCACTTCCCTGTGGGGAGCACCTGTGCTATTTATAAAGAAGAAAGACAGATCCATGAGGTTATGCATCGACTATCGACAGTTGAATCATCTCACTATCAAGAACAAGTATCCACTGCCGAGAATCGATGAGTTATTTGATCAAATATCGAGATCCAAGTATTTTTCAAAAATTGATCTCAGGTCGGGATATCACCAACTAAGGATCAAAGAAGAGGACATATATAAGACCGCGTTCAGAAGTAGGTATGGGCACTATGAGTTTGTTGTTATGCCTTTTGGACTAACAAATGCCCCTGCTGCCTTTATGCAATTGATGAACAGTTTATTTAGACCTCATCTAGATCAGTTCGTGGTGGTTTTCATTGATGATATATTGATTTATTCCAAGACCAAGGAAGAGCACGAGGAGCATTTGAGGATTGCATTACAGATATTGAGGATGAATCAGTTATATGCAAAGCTCAGTAAATGTGAATTCTGGTTAGAAGAATTATCTTTCTTGGGGCATGTTATATCAAAAGACGGTTTATCCGTAGATCCATCAAAGGTTAAAGCTGTAAGGAATTGGGAAAGACCGACCAATGCTAGCGAGATCTGAAGTTTCTTAGGTCTTACAGGTTATTATCGGCGATTTATTAAGGATTTCTCCAAGATAGCCGTACCACTCACTAGGCTAACTCGCAAGGAGATCCGTTACGAATGGAGTGAGGAATGTGAAAGAAGCTTCCAAGCTCTCAAAGATCACCTAACTACTGCCCCGGTCTTAGCTTTACCAATTGAAGGCATGAAATTTGAAGTATACACCGATGCATCCGGCATTGGCCTCGGATGTGTTTTAATGCAACAAGGGAAAGTTATAGCCTACTCTTCTCGCCAATTGAAGAAACACGAGGAGAACTATCCAGTCCATGACTTAGAATTGGCTGCGGTAGTGTTTGCACTGAAGATATGGAGACATTATCTATACGGAGTGCAGTTTATTGTATACTCTGACCATAAAAGTCTTAAGTATCTCTTCTCTCAGAAGGAATTGAATATGAGGCAAAGACGTTGGCTAGAATATCTCAAGGACTTCGACTTCACAATACAAAATCACCCTGGAAAGGGAAATCCTGTAGCTGATACCCTCAGTCGAAAGCCGAGAGCACTATTAGCTAATTGTATGATTCAGGAGTGGAAGTTACTAGAACAATTCTCTAGACTTAATATAAGCATAGACAAGGACAGTAGGTGTGTCACATTATCCCATATGAGCATACAGCCAGACTTGCTATCCGAAATACAAGGACTTCAGGATAGTGATCCCGTACTAGTGGAAATCAAGGGCAAAATGGAAGAACAACATGATTTCAAATTAGCATCAGATGGAAGATTGATGTTCAGGAATAGAACATATATACCAGATTGTCCAGAACTAAAGAAGAAAATCTTAGATGAAGCTCACAGATCAAGGTACACGATTCGTCCAGGATCTACCAAAATGTACCAAGATTTGAAAAGGACCTTTTGGTGGCCCAATATGAAAAGAGAAATAGCGGATTTTGTGTCTCGCTGTCTCACATGCCAACAAGTTAAAGTGGAACACCAAAAGCCTGCAGGTAAGCTACATCCTCTTGATATTCCCAAATGGAAGTGGGAGGATATCGGTATGGACTTCATTATGGGTCTGTCTAAATCAAAAGGAGGACATGATGGAATATGGGTTATCATTGATCGATTTACCAAATCGGCACACTTCTTGCCAATCAAAAGTCGATGGTCAGTTGATGTTCTTGCTGCATTATACATTAAGGAGATAGTTAGGTTACATTGAGTACCTGTCTCAATCGTGTCTGACAGAGACCCCCGTTTTACTTCTCACTTTTGGAAGGGTCTACAACATTCTCTGGGGACGAGACTTAACTTTAGTACAGCTTTTCATCCTCAAACGGATGGTCAGACCGAGAGAACCAATCAAGTAGTTGAAGATATGCTCAGAGCTTGTATAATTGATTTTAGTGGAAGCTGGCATGATCACTTGCCTTTGGTTGAATTTGCATACAATAACAGTTACCAGGCAAGTATACAAATGGCCCCTTTCGAAGCTTTATACGGAAGGAGTTGCCGATCGCCTTTGTGCTGGGACGAAGTTGGCGAAAAATAACTATTAGGTCCAGACATGGTAAGGGGTACCACTGAAAAGATTCAGTTGATTAGAGAAAGACTTCAAGTTGCTCAGTCTAGACAGAAGGCTTATGATGACACAAGAAGAAGAGATCTCGAATTCCAAGTCGGAGATCACGTATTTCTCAAGATATCACCTGGACGTGGAATAAGGAGATTTGGTGTCAAAGGCAAGCTTACACCAAGGTTTATCGGACCTTTTGAGATACTAGAAAGAGTTGGCGAGGTTGCTTACCGCGTCGCGTTACCTCCTCAATTGTCCGAAGTTCATAATGTATTCCACATATCTATGTGAAGAAGTATGTGCATGATCCATCACATATCATTGATCATGGAGACCTGGTGATTCAAAGGGATCTCACTTATGAACAAAAGCCCATGAAGATCCTCGATCGTGAAGTACGTACATTAAGGAACAAAGTTATTCCCATGGTCAAAGTGCAATGGAGTAAAAGCTCAGAACATGAAGCCACATGGGAGATCGAGGAATCTATGAGGAAATGATTCCCAGAATTATTCTAAATGGGTATGTACTCTACACTATCCACCTAAAACATGCAATTGAATTTGGGGACCAAATTCTTTTAAGTGGGGGATGGTGTAAGACCCCGGATAAATATATTCAAAAATGAAATAATCAAGTTATACACTATATGATTAAACCCTTCACCCATATACACATCAAAAATGAGCCAAATTAAAAAACGCCTCCATCTAGGTCGTCATTTAAATGAAGACCACTAAGAAGGCGCCAATTTATAAAATAACGCCTCTCTCCCAGGCGTTAGTTTCAAAAGTGACGCCACTATACATGGGTGTCAAATTTCATATTTAAGAAGGCAAGAAAAGGTAATAGTAAGTAACGCCCCCTTGGAGGGCGCCATTTTATAAATTTAAGACCCTTGGACAGGCGTCATTTGTAATTAACGCCCCAACCTTAGGCGTCATTTTCAAGCTAAACCTGTTAGTGTTCGGTTCGAACTAAGATGTTGTCTAGGGTAAGTTTTGATTTACGAACGAGATTGATACGTGTATATTTTAGTTTTAGTCGAACTCCAACCCTATAGGGTCTCCAGAACCCTATAAATACCCCTCCCATCGAGCCAACCTAAAGGCTCTTTTCTTCGTCAAAACGTATTGCTGCTGTTCCGAGCGTGAAGAACATAAGGAAGTTCTTCTTCTCCCTCTGTGGTGGGGATTCCACCTTCTTTCTATTCAACCTAGTTGTATAGAACGTAAAGAACATTGATGGTTCTTCATCCTTCTTCTGCAGGTTATCTGCAACGAGAAGGAGCTGCTGCTACTTTCTTCGGACGAACAGTTCTTCGTCAAAAACCTTCTTCCTTGCTCTGTTGATCATCGTCTTCCTATCTTTCCCGGTTGGTTTTGTGGAGGAGAAAGCCGTTGCTTTCTCTACTTCGTCCTGTTGCTGCTACAGCATGGTGGGATTAAGAGCGATTGCTCTTATTATCTTTCCCTTCCTTCACGGTTCAGGTGCAACGAGAAGGCACTCTGTTGAAAACAGAGTATCATTCTAAGTCGATATACATCCTTTAACTTCACGTTCTGTCAACCAAACCAATCCACAAGGTAGGTTTTCTCAAGACTTAGCAAAACTTCGTAACTAGTTAGTTATAAGCATGCATATAGGTCTATAAGAAGTACTTGAATGGGTTCCTTAGTTTTTTGCATTTTCATGAAATGACGCCCCAGATTAAGACGTCATTTTGATTTAACGCCCATGGCAATAGTCGTCAATTAGCTAGTTCATTAATAAATGACACTTGTTCAAAATTTAATAACTTTGAACCCTGACATCTAATTTAATGCATGATTTCATTGATAGACTCCTGATATTTTTCTCTACCTGTACATGTCATTTATCTCATGATCAGACCTACTTCATAAACCTTGTGCCTGTGATTGTACCTACCCAGTGCAAATCAGATGACAAAGAAATAGCGACTCTGATGAGGTCGTCATTTAAAATGGACGCCCGCACACATGGGTGCCAATTTAGTGATAAATCAAGAATTTATAAAAATATTTTATATTGTTCCTGAATATTGAAATGACGACATATGCACAACCCTTTAATTTTATATATGACGCCCCTGACTAGGGCACGTATTTCAGAATTAATGACTTAAGTAAAGACGTCCATTGTAAAATTTCTGAAAAATTGAGATTTTTATATAGATTAAACTTGCATGTAACGACTGAGTGAACAGTCGTCATTATATGAACTGACGACCCAGAGAAGGGCGTCAATTCATAAAATGAAGACTTGACACAAGGCGCTATTTTTCCTGGTTTCTGATTTCCGTGAGTTATGTATATATATATATATATCTTTATAGGCACTATATTTCAGTCCGTGAATATAGTCCCATGTTTCACGTTGTTTTATCAATTACACCCTATTTCTCGGTGGTAGATGAACTCTCCATGGGACATTCCGTTCCTTTGGACCAGTGACTTTATCATAGAGACCTCCGTAAGACTCCGCTAGCTTTGGATTCCCTCAAAGCAGCCGAGCTGGTTGTACCATTAAAACCCATGATACTACTTAATTGCCATGGCACTCTCAAGAAACATGGTAAACCGGCCCTTATGACATCCATATAGCAATTATGATGTCATGAGAATATTCTTGAATTAATGGAATGGGAAACCATGCCATTAGTGTCTATATGAATTAGGTGCCATGCTTGTGGGCCTCAATTCTATATAACTTATCTTGCCCAAGAACGAGCGACCATCGGTATATGAGCGCTTACTCTTATGGCACCCAAGTAAGGGAGCCTATTCCACCTAGTTTTATTGATAATCATGATTATACCGTTATTATCATCATTATACCACATGTTTCAAATCCTTGAAATGCCATTCCACAAGATCTACCTTAGAAGTTCATACAAGTTTGTTCCTTGAAATTCCATATTGGCTATAACTATAGTGGATGTCGAAAAATACACGATCAATGCCTGCGCATATAGGGCCCGATCTAGTCCTGGGAGGAGCACCCGAAAGTACTTGTGCCCATGGGAGTTGTAATGATCACGGTATGGCATTGTACCGAAGTGCTTGACTAGCTTGATTAGACATTCCATAATCTTGTATTTGACTTGACGTGACATGACTTGCGTGACCCGGAAAGGGTATTTATATACTTGCTTGAAACATGAATAACCAATTCCCGACATGACATGATATACTTGCTTGAATATCTTGACATTTATTTGATACAAGTTCTTGAAAGACATGCTAGTTCACTCAATTATCTCTTGTTGTACTCTCTCTCTTGTCGTTTTACGCAAACATGCACAGCTTTATTGCATTCATGTAACATGTAATTCACTTAAAGCAAGTTAGCTCTTGAGATATAAATCCTACTGAGCGTTCGCTCATCCAGTGTTTTTCTCTATTTTTCAGGTAAGTCCGATGATGAGACTCAATCGGATGGGGAAGGTCAAGAGTGAAGAGATTAGAGCTACCCCGTCTATCCAAGCGTCTACTCATCCTATCTTTCTAATTTCTTGAGTCAATCATTATACTTTTCCTTTTATTGAGTCTTAGCACTTTCATTAAGTAGATTGTAATAGAAGTACTTTTGAGGTTGTGATTGAATAAAGGATTGGGTTATCTTTACCTTTGCGCGCTCTGTCTTTATGTTGAATACACTAATGCTCTGATTGACGTGATCGATATAAACTCGTCACGTATCTCCGGGTTCCTTCTGCGCTCGGGGCGTGACATGCCTTGCCTGCCTACGGTCGGGGATATGCTTCAGTTATGTCATTATCATCGCCAGCAGGGGCATTTAGTTGAGGATTGCCCCGAATTCTAGGATTATATTCATGACTTGGAAGCCAAGAAGAGGATCGATTAGGCTGCTATTCCCAAAGTCATTCTACATCTTCACAGCAAGCAGTAGCAACAAGTAGCGCCGCCTAAGCAGTCATCTCCATTTCAAGGCCAGGGGCACCCCTATGATTCCTCATCTAGTGATGCACTCGCTTCGTCACCCACCCCATTACCTTCGCTATCTCCATCTACATCTCTTACACCGTCTTCATCACCTCCACAAACCCAAGCCTCTGCTCAGGTCAGTGCCACCTCTCCTTCTTCCTCCATTCCCGTTACCACTACTTCGACCCCCAACGTTGCTCGACACGTTTTGCCGATGCGTCGACGGTTGGCACCATGACCCTCCTCTCCATCCCCTTCATCACCATCTCCATTACCTCCACCGCTATCCTCACCTCCCTCTCCATCGCCTACACCATCTCCACCACCCTCACCATTGCCTAAACCTCCATCATCCCCACCATCACCTTTGCCCGAGCCTGAGCAAGTTTCGCCTTTGCTACCCTTGCCCGAGCAAGCCATACCTCCACCCTTACCTTTGCCTCCACCTAAACACAACATCCCCATTGAAACTTCTGCGTCTTCCAAACCTATTGCTATCCCCATTCGTCCACCAAGTTTCACCCCATGGACCGGGTGTGCATTACCCATGGTGCCCCTCGGGTCTGGTCCCCAAGGAGACAATAAGCCAAGTTAGGATGATTCGATGTTGGTTCTACATTTCAAGATTCAGGATTTTATCTGTCGGATGCCAATCCGCATCCTGGTCCCTGACTATTTTGGGGATGATGCGCCTCCACTTTCAAAGATGACAGTTGCTAAGAAGAGTTCCCTTGAGTTGATGCATGTTTCTTCCCGAGCGAGGCCAGTGGCAATCTCTTTGCTCGCTAGAGAGTTCACCGTTAATTCTATTATTTCTCCTTGCTCTGTCGCCATTCAGATGACAGGCCAAGAAGGGCTCTCTACCCATATTGTGCTAACACATACAGCTGCCAAGAAGATTATGGATTCTATATTCACGGGAAAATTGGCCATATCTTCTATATTCTCCAAGGACATTCTGCACATTCTATGCAATCTCCCTCAGTTTATTAGCAAGCTGGCCATGTCAACATCGTGTGTTACCCTCCCTCGATTTCGTCCTATCCTTCTATCAAGGGAGTTGTGCTTCAAGGCTGAGTTTCGAGTGGAGTTGTCAAATCTCATGCTACTTGTGCCAAGTAACAAGACTCCATGGTTCCATGATATGCAGCATTTTGAGAAGTTATCTGTCCAAGAATGTCAGTCTACTATTGTTAGCACAGGGTGTCTAGGGGCAATTGCCCCAATGAAGCTGCATGTCCATAGTCGGGCCAGGCTGTCTGTCAGATGGGCTCGCTATTTGAGAAGATATTGCAAGGCAAGTTGCCCAAAAATTTGAGTTCGCGCCAGGCGGGTTCATTTCAAGGAAATTTCTGCTAAGAAGAGGTGGCAGCTCCAGTTCAAGGGCCGTCGATTGTGCATTCAAGGGTCCACTTCTCCTTCTTCGTCCTTTCATTCATCATTTCTCCTGCTGAGCTCCCACCTTTGGGTGGTGTATCTTCCTTTCTCTAATCTAATTCCCATGATTTTCTACTCTCTCCCCAAGTCCGCGAACCCCCATTCTTCTTTCTCTCACCCAGATTCTCTTGATTCTTCTCGCACTCATGATTCTAGGCCTCCGCCTATGCCCTTTCATCATCCCTATCCTGGGACATCTTTTCATTCTTCTCCTCCAGTATCTTCAGGTCTTCGTTCCTTTTCCCTGACTATGTCGGGTGGTCCTCATTCTCTTTTCCCGACTCTGTCGGGTGTCTATGGTACTTCTTCCCTGACTCTGTCGGGTGATTCTGATTCTTCTTCCCCGACCCTGTCGGGTGTCTCTCATTCTCATTCCCCGACCCTGTCGGGTAATTCTCATTCCCCTTCTCTGACCACGTCAGATGATTCTTCTTCTCATCTTTCTACTCACTCCTATTCACCCTTTTGGGATTCTTGCCCTTTTTCATGCTATTTTCGAGGCTTTAGCCCGCGTTGATCTCAGTTGATCTCTGCTTATTCTGTATATGGTTTCTTGTTATCAGGGTCTTTGCACCTTAACGAGGGAGTTCTAACCCTCGCCTCTCTTCTTTTTTATTGTTCTTTGTCCAGTTTGGTGTTCGCAGCTCCTCCGTGTCAAGGAATGCTCTTGTTATCCTCTCCATTCTTTGTCTTGTCTAGAAAGGAATACAAAGCTCGATGATTAACCTCTCGCTTCAGGATGCTACTTTCACGCTATGGATTTGCAAGGTATCTTTGTTTTGTGCAAGAATATGCTATCATTTACTCTTATTTCTATTATTCCTGCGCATGGTTATAATGTTGTTTCCTTAACATAGTTGAGTTGCTTTAGTTGAGTTTGCTTAATTTAGCCAAAATTAGTCAAAAGAGTTCGCTTCTGCAGCATCCTTAGGCTGGTGATAGCTCCGCGCTGGGAGTCTAGTTTCATTCCCCGATCGTTGAGGGTGACCATTGAGTATGGGTTTTTCACACACTTCACGGCAAGCCATAGCCGATTCCTCTTAGGCACACTGTTGCTGCTTTGGCCATACTTTGGGTATGCATGAAGGTCTTTTCTTTTCTTTGCTTGGCCAAGTGCAGGGGCAAGAGATTGATGGATGAGATGACTAACCTAGGCACTCCCCGATACGGGAGAGGTCTCAAATAGGGGTAGTCTTGACCCTCGAAAGTGAGCGTTCATACAACATCTAGCCAATACGGGCTATAAATGAGACAATCAATTAATATGTAAAATTATGAAATCAAAGGCATGGCAAGAGTGATAGTACAGTTCCCCGCGGGACGTCATGAGTCCGGTCACATGCATGCCTGAAAAATATGGGTCCGAAAATCAAAGACAGAAAGCCCCGGCGCAACAGACCTACTCTTTGAGGGGTACTGCCCTGGAAGGAATTCAAGTCCTGATATCTCCCATCTTGCATAAAGCTTGTCTCTAATTTTTCTTATGCTTCTCCCTCTTAGGTTGGGTTGTATCTTGGGTATGGCCTTAGTAGGGGCACCGTTCTTTAGAGGCGGTTGGTTGTGGTGAGCCACCCTCACATGCACGCCCTGCTTAAGGGAAGCCTTTAATGAGAGGGGTAGGAGCGACGATCCCTGGCCAGTAGTTTGAGCCCGTCTTGGGTGTTGAGGATTGCTATTTCAAAAAAAATTCAAAAAATCAGATACTTTAAAATTCCAAAAAATGAGATATTGTCAAAAATCTAAAAAAATCAGATACTTTAAAATTCCAAAAAAATCAAATATTTCAAAAATCTAAAAAATCTAAAAAAATTAAATATTTTTAAAAATCCAAAAAAATTCAAAAAATTACAAAAATCAAAAATATTTGTCTTACGTTCCCTTCTTTATGTGTTTTCTATCTATTTATTTTGAGGACATGTATGATTCGTTTGTTCAGTGTGCAGGTTGCAGGTGTTCGGGTTTCCTTACTCTACCTTTTGTTCTATCTGATTCCTGTTCACATCTTTCGGATCTATTCTCTTCTTCTTCAATCCACTCTCTTGATCTATTCTGAAGCTTTAGTCAGTCTTAGCTTATTTAACTTGATCATGTTTTTATGAGAATGCATTGCCTCACGATTATGAACTTGGCGATTCTCCTTCATTCTGATCTTGGGTTGTGATTGAAGGGCGTATTTGTCATGTCTGTTATCCCACCGTGTCCTTGTCACGTGTTTATGTCCCTCTGTGTCGTCACACATATCTTTTTATTCCCCGTGGTATTGTCATCCCATGTGTTATTATCCCACGTGTTCTTGTCCCAACTGTGTGTTGTCTCACTGCATTGTTATCTTGTCCCACCATGTTCATCATACATACATGTTGTTAGTTTGTGTCTTGCATATATTGTTGGTTCGTCCGTTGATATGTTATGTTAAGCTGTCTTTTTCATTCATTTGTTCATTACATTATGTTCATGCTTGTTTATCATGTTCATGTTGTTGGTTGTCTTATCACAAAAAGTAGACAATCAGAAAATCCAAAAAAATACCGTTTCGCTTGGTAGGTAAGTCAGGTATGGCTCTCTATCCCTTCTCATTATTGCATTACTATATGGTATCTAAATTATTATAGCTTCTCAAGGGCCAGCTGGTTGCCCATGTGTTCTGGGATCTGATGTTCCCCTTTAACAAAAACAATGATGATCTAGGAGCATACAATTAATCGTTTGATAAGCCGCTCGATTGAGTTGGGTGGGGGACGATGGACTCTGTCTCACACACCATTGTTGCAAGAAGACTCTTCACCCCGTCTTACTCTGTCTAGCAATAGTATCCTTGAGTACTTTCTATTTTATGTTTTCTTTGCATTTGTTTTGATGATTTCTTTATTTTAGCCCAGCATACATCATGTCATTTTTTGAGCATTCGCATCTCGTGTTCCATTCAAAGTTTCTCCTCAACAATGGTTATTTGCACTTCAGTTCTCTTAAATAAGAGATCTTTATTCCACTCTGAATTTAAACGATTTCTCTGATCTTGCCGCTTGGTTTGGTTGGCCAGCGTGATTCCTGTCTGGATTTTATCCCAGTCTTATTCTCCTTTTCCAGCTCTTATGTTGTGTTTCCTTCCAACCCACTCATTGTATGTGGATTGTGTACCTAATGAGGCTGGTCGTGTTTCCTTTTCTCTTAGTTTAGTTCTCTAGGCATGTCTCATTCTTGTCAGTCATTCTTTGTGGTTTGTTCGACATTTTTGTAAGAATTCTTGTCGCTTGTTGGTTGTGATGGATGTCCTTTGCCTTGATGCCCGCTTATTAGTTCTTTCCGCTTCATCTCTGCATCATCTCCATTTCATATCACTTCCCACTACAAGAAAAATGTGAAATTTCGACGTCCATTTACCGTCGCAAATTCATCGGTGATACGCCGCAATATGTATTTTCGACATCTTTCCTACATAATAACAACAGAATATGGACATCGAAACTATTTCGTCGCAAATTTTTGACGTAATGAGATAGCGTCGCGAATAAGTCCGAAATTATCGACAAAAATATGTCGTCGAAATTAGCGTGGCTATTTATGTCGGTATTTAATAATATAGAAATTAATTAATTATTACGACGGAACATAATTTAGTTGAAAATAGGTCTAAAGTTTTCGACGGATGCCCGACCGATATATTCTATGGTCGCAAACATATGGGTTAAATTAGTTCTGACGAAAGTTAATTTGGTGGCAAATACGTCCTTAAATTTTGACGAATTTGTATCGCATAAATAGTACGTTGAAAACCTGTGGGTCATATTAGGTACGACGAACTACTATTGTGTCGAAAATAAGTCGTTAATGTCCGACGAATTTGAGACGGATGATTATTACGTCCGAACTAGTTTGAATGAAATTACTTCCGACAAAACTATTTCTGGTCGTAAAGACATCGTTAATTATGGACGTATTTGAGATGGAAACGTAATATGTTGAAACTAATGTGTATAAAATTTGTTTCGACGAACATTTACACGGTCGAAAATACGTCTGAACCTTTCGACTAATTTGCGTTGGAAAATAAATACGCCAGGAAATAAGTGAGTGAAATAGGTTTCGATGAATTATTAGTTGGTCGAAATTCTGTCGAAAACTTTCTCCACAAACTTTTTTATATATTTTAAAATTTTAAAAACCTGTTTAAAGTTACAATTATATGCCACAATCGACTGAACTCAACATAAAACACGCAATAAACAACATATACAACACACAATAGGATAAAATCCTATTGTAAATTAGAATAAAGAACATCAACAACACATAAATCAGTGAATAAAAAAGTTACAGTTACATTAATTTAAATGTATCATTTTTTATAATATAATTAAAGAAAATCAAGAGATATCCGTTGTATCATCCTTATTTGTCATTCGTCATTCGTAGCATCTCCACCATCACCGACTACAGGAGGATCCTACATCATAAAAAATAAATAAAAAATTGATTTTAATAAATATAATTATTAATATATCTAGTTAAATATCTTTTTGATTTTCTAAGGCCGAAAGTAGATAACATGAAGATTATTTCTTTCCCTCTCAAAGGTAAATTCTTTGAACTAAGTAGTAATGTTATTGTTGTGCCATGTGGTTTTGATGATGTCTAACACTATGAATCATATTATGATAATAGTTTTTTATATCATGAATTTGATGTGTACTGGTTAATGTCGATATGTTTTCTAATGCCTTGAACAACATTTTCATATGAAGGCTTGAAGAGTTGTAATGTGAATGCTATGAATGCTTGAACTGTTATGTCTGTATGCTTGAAGGATGTCTGTTTGAAGAACTGTAATATCTGAAGAATTCAGGTAAGCGTAAGTATGGCAGTGTCACAGCAGCCCTAGAAGCAACTCTGCAGAAGAAGCCTCCAATCGCTGAAGGAACAAGCTGATATATCAGTTTAAGATAGACTCTGTACCCGCTGAAGAATAAGGGTGAAAAATATCCCTTAAGGCTGACAAATGTGCGTTACGGGTGACAGATACTACCTTAAGGGTGACAAATAGATGGACTAGGTGAATAAAAGGCAATAGTGGTGACAAATAGCAGTGCAAAGGTGAATAATAGGCAACAGTGGTGACAAATAGCTATGAAAAGGAGAATAATAGGCAGCAGGTGTGAAAAGGCTGAAATCCAAGAACCTCAAGCCAACTCGGGAGGGCTTACAAGTCGACTTCTGACAGAAGAATTCACAAAATGAAAGTGATGCGGGACGGACGCAGACTTGACTTCAATTGGAAATGCGACCCTCGGACTCTAAACAAGCTCGCGATCGCCCCTAACGAGGGAAGCATACAGACGTGCACGGTTAAGAAACCGGCAGTGAGCAAGGGTGGTCAGGCTCTCTCGTCGCAGTGATTAAATTGATATGGCGAGCTAGTTTAACCTATCACTCTAGAAGCATCATAAAAAGTATATACGAATAAAATAAATGCCGAGTAAGGGAGTGAACACGATACCTCCACGCGCCGGGCGTGGGGAAGATGATCCCGGTCGAACTCGTACTCCCAGAACAGTAATTAATTAAATTAAAGTAATGAATTTGCTGCCCACTCCACGCAGGGAGGTAAAGGGCTACACGGTGGGACCCAGGAGTAGCGGGTTTGGGTTGACGGGCAGCTTCTTGGGTAGCTTCAGTGGCACGCGTACTCACGAACGTGGGGCCCACGTGCTGGTCAATGGGGCCGAGTGGGACCGGGGTGGCGCCACTATGGTGGGGATGCCTGGAGGGACGCTCCCTGGGAAGGCGGCACGCTGGTCCACCTTGTGGAAGGTGAGTCGGCCGGCCTGGCAGTCGATGCGGCTTGCTATCCTCGGGCTTGAACTTTTGTTCTACAGCACGCGATCCGGTGAGAACGGCTGCTCCTATCAGCCCCGATGTCAGATCGACACGAAACTGGCACTGTTGGAAAGCTCTTTCAGAGAGCTACGTTTGATGGCCAGAGATGAAAATTTAACTATCTTGATTATGGCCTTTGTCGAATTTTCAATCTGCTGGTTCACAAAACTAGATCTTGCAGGATAGATTTGAAGTTTCCTGAGAACAAAGGTTGACCGGCGGAAAATGTATGGATCTGGAAGTTTACTTCTTAACAAAAGTTGGAGAGGGGGAAGTGGGAAAGATGGGGATATTTTTTGCAGAATTTCTAGTGGAGGTTTAGCTGGGGAAAATAATTTTAGAACATCGGTGAGTCGGAACTGGACAATGGTAGGTAGAATTGATTTGGGAAAAGACAGATATTTTTAAAAATAGTAAAAGGACTCTATAAATTCCAAAAAAAATCGTGGATGATAGGTGTGGTGGACAGAATCCCCAATAAAATTGGTAACTCAGTCAGACAAAGAGAAGGGAGTTGAAATATGGAATATCAGAGCTGATGTTACATAGATCTAAATAGGGACAGAATTGGTGGATCTAGAAGCTAAAAAAGAAAAGAAAATTGGAGGATGGTTTTAATTCGGGAGAAATTTACTGGAGGTGGGGAATCAAGTGGGGAACATATCCTAAATATCTTAGCTCCAGAAGATATGAGAGTTGAGAGCTAAAATTCTCGTAGTAGACCTCTGTCCAGCAGAACAGCAATCTGGACAGCACTTTGGAAGTTGCTTCGCGGTGGCTCGATGGCGGCACGAACGGCGACGGCAGTGGCAGAGATTGAATTTAGAGGGGAAGGGAAGGAGATAGAAGGGTTCCACACCCTGGAGATTGGAGGAGGAAGAGGGAAATCAGAGAGAGAGAGAGAGGGGCGCAGGTTGCTCCTTGCAATTTTAAAAATTTCTTCTCATTAACATTTTATAAAATGGAAATTACATAGGATATATAGTTTCACCTTAATGACTTAAATGACCCCAAAGCTAGGGTTAGGGGATGGGCATACATGGGATTGGAAATATTATCCCCACATGGTCAAAAAAACACACACAAAAAAATCAATATATAATGGAGTTCGCCCCCCTCCTTAAGAGGTAAAATGGAATTTTGCCTCTTTATTTAATTCTTGGTCCAAGTCCATATTTGGACCATGGACCAGCCCCCATGGGCCCTGGAGTCCATGTGGACCAATAAGAGGGAGGGAGGGGGGCCCTGCTGGGCCTACGTGCCCTTTTGCAAAGAAACCCATTGGTCTTTTGCAAATAAGCCCACTAAGACTTACAATTGTATACCCATATATCACAAGGTTATACATACAAATATAAAAGGATATAAATGCAAATAAAATGTGAGCAGTCTTGCTTTGATGTCCCCATCAATTCTTCCCGGGTGGGAAGAACTCGACCCTGTCGAATAAGGGGTGCGACTGCTCGAGTAGCTCCGACAGATCCATCACCGTACCAAGTAGCGCGGGTACGCTCCACTCCAAGTGTTTGCTCATTCCGTATATACTTGATATGCGCATGCTGCTGGGGAACAAGGCTAGAGGTGGACACTCCGGGTGGAGTCACTCTCAAAGGGGATGAGGCGGCTCGAAGACTCACTAGGAATCACCGCTGGGTCCCTAAAGGTGACTAGATCCGGGGCATGGATGTCGAGCTGATCCCATACTCCTTGAGCGTGTCCACTCGCCTCTCACTCCTAACGGACTAACATCTACGAGCTTGCACAAGACACATGCAGACTCACCATGTACTAACACACGTATGCAAACCACACAAAGAAGAAAAAACCGTCTCATGCATGACCCTAGACTTAATGCAATGACATCACCCACTAGGTGGCCATCATCCGAGAGCCGCATCCTGAGCGTCGGTAGGTTCCTCCATACCTTCTTCATAGAACTCATAAGCTAGCTCCGGCTCGGCCTCGTAGTTAACAGTCACAAGCCAAGAAGGCGAGGCTTCTCCTACCCTTAGGGCTTGTGTGACACGAGTGGGACATTGGTTGGAAAAGTGGCCAAACCCATGACAGTGGAAACACTGTAGCCATTACCTACTGGCCTCTCCGATAAGAGGGCCCTTACCCTTATCCTCCCGACGGGCAGGAGGTGTAGGCAACAGGGGTTGAGGTGTAGGTGACGTGGGCAACAGGGGTGGGGGTGCCGGTGCCATAGGGCGGGCAATGGGTGCTGGGAGGCGAGCAATGTGTGCCGGTGGTTGGGATGGAGGTAGATCCCGTGGCGGGGGAGGACGCGGTCTAGGAGTGAAGTGTTCCTGACGGGCGGGCTCGTGAGGTCGAGCCATGGGGCCCCTCGGGTGTGGGCCTAAGGAGCTACATGACTCGGCACTACGGAGAGGGATGGGGCCCAACCGTTGTATAGACTCAAACTCTCCCTCGAATTGTTCTGACTCGAGAGCAACTTGGTACACATCCTCCAACTTGTCCACCTTGCGGCGGAGAAGCTCATACCGTAGGTGCGGTCGTAGACCACGCCGAAATCGGGAGACAGTAAGGGGGCTCTCCTCCGTGGCGTCACATCGCAAATAGTATTCATCGAACTCGACGATGTACTCGGAGACGGACCGATCTCCTTGGGTAAGACTCTTCCACTTGTCTATGAGACGATGGCGGTAAGTGGCAGGGAGATACTTCTTCATAAGTTTGGACATCATCTCTTCCCACGTCTCTACTTGGGGTTCATGACGGTGAAATAGCAGGTTCTCTATGTTTCTCCAAAAGGTTTGAGCTTGCCCTTGCAATTTCATCTTGGCAAACTTGACCTTCCGTTGGTCCGACATCTCAAACCACTCAAAATATCGGTCCATACTGACTTCCCAATCAAGATATACCCTTGGGTCTAAGGACCCGTCAAAAGTAGGAGGATCGGCACGAACGGTCCTGAGGTTCCGCTCGTCCTCATCATGATTCCATCGTTGAACACGACGGTGATGGGGACATCGAAGCAAGACCACTCATATTTTGTTCGCATTTATGTCCTTTTATATTTGTATGTATACCTTTGTGTTATATGGGTACACAATTGTGAGTCTTACTGGGTTTTTATGCAAAATGCCAGTAGGACCTGCTAGGGGGCCCCCAGCCCTTCCCCATTGGGCCACCTAAGCTATGTGGAACTGGTCAACCATCCTAGGTGGCCATCTAGAAGGTTTGAATGTCAATTGACACATGGGGGACAAGGTGGACAAAAAGTCCACATTCTACACCTCTTGGTCAAGGGCCCCCCCCCCTCATTAGAATTAATTAGGAATTTCTTTTTTTTATTTTGTTTGAACTAAATGTGATGTCCCTTATTTGCCCCTCCAAACCCTAGATCTGGGGGCATAATTGGTCTTTTTCCATTTATTATATAAGCCATGTATTTCTATTATTTGTGAATTAATGAAAGAAGAAAATCCTTGAGTGCAAGAAGCATACCTGCGACCCTTACTCTCTCTCCTGGTGTTTCTCCTTCCTCCATCTATATTTCAGGATTTAGAACCCTTCTACCTTTCCCCCCCCCCCACCTCCGATTTGATCCGGTGCCGCCGCCGCCGCTGTTCGTGCCGCCGTCGAGCCACCACGAGCAACCGTCGGAAGTTCTATCCAGGTTCTATTTTTTAGGATAGAGGTCCACTACGGGAATTTTATCTTCCAACTATCACGTCATCTGGAGCTGAAATTTTCAGGGTTGGTTTCTCTCATGATTCCCAACCTCCAGTCAAAATTTCACGTCATTCAGAGTTCGTTTTATAATTTTCTATTTTCGTGTCTTTCTGTCTTCCAGATCTGTCCCCTTTCAGATCTATCTAGAAGAAGCTCAGTTCTTCCACCTTTCGACCCCCTTTTTGATTTTTTTGGAACCCCCAAATTTATTGGAGGTTCTATCCACCATCTATATATTCCATAAAGTTTCTTCGAATTTCTAAAGCTCTCTACATATTTTTAAAAATTCGGTCTTTCTCCCAAAATCTGTTCAGTCCCTGCTGTCCAGATCCGACCCTGAGTCAGTATATAATCCCTATAAAATCAAACCTTCCACCAAATCATGCAAAAGATATATTTCCGTTTTCCTATCTCTCCCCTCTACAATCTTCATGAAGAGCTCAAGGTCTGATTCGGAGGTTTGCCTTACGGACAACGACAGTTCTCAGGAAACTTCACTGCTGCCCTGAGATTTCGGACCCTGTCCAACAGCAACTTCAAAAATAGACTAAGGCAAGATCCGTGCAGATCCAATTTGTCTCTCTGGCCCTGGATCGAACTACTTCAAAGAGCTTTCGAACGATGCCTTCTGTGCGTCGATCCGACATCAAGATTGATCGCAACAGCAGATCTCGCCAGGTTGCGCGCTGCAAAACAGAATTGTAGATCCGTGGCCAGCAACTCCGGCGGGTGACGATCGGAGCCGCCCGGCCTCCGGCCGGCGAACCAGCACACCGCCGTCCCAGGTAGCGCCCCTCCAGGCGTCCCCACCACAGTGGTACCACCCCGGTCCCACACGACCCCTCGGACCAACGCGTGGGTCCCACGGCCGTGAGTACGTGTGCCGCCAAAGCGTCGCAAGAAGCCGCCCGTCAACCTGAGATCGGTCCTCCCGGGCCCACTTGTGTAGCCCTTTACCTCCATGCGTGGAGTGGGCGATATTTCATTGTTGTAATGTAGTTAATTACTGTTACCGGGAGTTACCGAATTCGGCCGGGATCGTCTTCCCCACGCCGGGAGCGTGGAGGTATCGTGTTCTCTCCCTTGCTCGGCGCCTTGCTTTATTCTTATATATTTCATATGCCACTGCTAGAGAGCATGATAGGGTAATTAGCTCGCTTCATATTATTACATTACCGTTGCTGCGAGAGAGAGCGAGACCGTCTCGTGACTCGATCCGGGCACAAGAGAGAATTGACCACCCCAGCTCTTGCCGGTTTCTCAACCGTGCACGTCCGACGCTTCCCTCGAAAAGGGACGATCGCGAGCTTGTTTAGAGTCCGAGGGTTGCATTCCTAATTGGAGTCGAGTCCGTGGTCCGTCCCACATCAGACGGTCACGACCATATCCCCTATTTTCATCCTCGGACTCATAGTCTTGCACCTCGGGGATTTGATGCCTCCTAACATCTATCCCTTGAACCCATGGAGCAGCAGGTTGCTGAACCGGGTCCTGTTAACTATGTGTAGGTAGGGGGGGTGCATCAACTGGGGCTCTCAGGGGTGTCTCGGTTGGGGCTCCCTCTAATATGGCAACTCTCCCTACCAGGCCCTGAACGGACTGGTCCGACTCGATGGCCTTATCCTCTAAGGCCTTCATCCTTTCTTTCAGACGGGTGCCTAGGCCATCCATCCGCGTACTCAACCCGTCCATCCGATCTACCCCTGTAGTCAACACATCCATGCATGTACTCAACCCTTTCATTTCTCCCATAATGGCTTGGAACATAGCGGCCACTTCATCGGGACTATAGACTCGGGATTCAGCCATGGGTGGTGGTGGTGGTGAGTACTGTGTACCTCTACGAGTGGGCATGCAAATGACAACTAGGACAAGACACTCCCTAGAATCAAGACCCTTAGACTTAACCCAAGATTTGGTACTTGGCAGAGTTAATCGATCCGAAGATCACTCACACAACCCGATAGGCGTAACCTAACGTTCGGGCAACGCCTTTTGATATACCGAGTAAAGAGATGCAAATGCAACCTAGACCGACTTGGACAACGACTCTTCCTTCTTTTTTTTTTGTTTCAGACTTGGACATAAAGACTACCCTAGACTTAACTGGCGCTCTGATACCAATTTGATGCGGGACAGACGCAGACTCGACTCCATTTGGAAATCCGACGCTCGGACTCTAAACAAGCTCGCGATCACCCCTAACGAGGTAAGCGTACGGACGTGCACGGTTAAGAAATCGACAGTGAGCAAGGGTGGTCAGGCTCTCTCGTCGTGCCCGGATCAGGTCACGGGACGGTCTCGCTCTCTCTCGCAGTAGTGATTAAATTGATATGGTGAACTAGTTTAACCTATCACTCTAGCAGCAGCATAAAAAGTATATACGAATAAAGCAAATGCCGAGTAAGGGAGCGAGCACAATACCTCCACACGCCGGGCGTGGGGAAGACGATCCCGGCCGAACTCGTACTCCCGGAACAGTAATTAATTAAATTATAGCAATGAATTTACTGCCCACTCCACGCAGGGAGGTAAAGGGCTACACGGTGGGACCCGGGAGTAGCGGGTTCGGGTTGACGGGCAGCTTCTTGCGTAGCTTCTATGGCACACGTACTCACGAACGTGGGGCCCACGTGCTGGTCAGTGGGGCCTAGTGGGACCGGGGTGGCGCCACTGTTGTGGGGACGCCTGGAGGGACACTCCCTTGGAAGGCAGTGCGCTGGTCCGCCTTGTGGAAGGTGAGTCGGCCGGCCAGGCGGTCGGTGCGGCTTGCTGTCCTTGGGCTTGAACTTTTATTCTGCAGCGCGTGATCCGGTGAGAACGGCTACTGCGATCAGCCCCAATGTCAGATAGACGCAAAAGTAGCCCTGTTAGAAAGCTCTTTCAGAGGGCTACAACCGATGGCCAGAGATGAAAGTTTGACTGTCTTGATGATGGTCTTTGTCGAATTTCCAATCTGCTAGTTCACAGAACTAGATCTGGCAGGATAGATTTGAAGTTTCCTGAGAACAAGGGTTGACCGGAGGAAAAAGTTTGGATCTGGAAGTTGACCTATTCACAAAAATTGGAGAGGGGGAAGTGGGGAAGACGGGGATATTTTTTGTAGAATTTTTAGTGGAGGTTTAACTAGGGAAAAGGATTTAGAACACTAGTGGGTCGGATCTGGACAGTGGTAGATAGAACTGATTTGGGAAAAGACAGAGATTTTTAAAAATAATAAAAGGACTCCAGAAATTCCAAGAAAATTCGTGGATGATGGGTGTAGTGGATAGAATCCCCAATAAAATTGGTAACTCAATCAAACGAAGAAAAGGGATTCGAAATATGGAATATCAGAGCTGCTGTTACACAGATCTGAACAGGGACAAAACTTGTAGATGTAGATGCTAAAAAGGAAAAGAAAATTGGCGGATGGTCTTAATTCGAGAGAAATTTACTGGAGGTGGAGAATCAAGTGGGGAACCTACCCTGAAAATCTTAGCTCTAGAAGATATGAGAGTTGAAAGCTAAAATTCTCGTAGTAGATCTCTGTCCAACAGAACAGCAATCTGGACAGCACTTCGGAAGTTGCTTCGCAGTGGCTCGATGGTGGCACGAATGGCGGCGGCGGCGGCAGAGATTGAATTCAGAGGGGAAGGGGAGGAGATAGAAGGGTTCCACACCCTGGAGATTGGAGGAGGAAGAGGGAAATCAGAGAGAAAGAGAGAGAGGCGCAGGTTGCTCCTTGTAATTTCAAAATTTTCTTCTCATTAACATTTTATAAAATGGAAATTACTTAGGATATATAGTTTCACCTTAATGACTCAAATGACCCCAGATCTAGGGTTAAGGGAGGGGCATACATGGGATTGGAAATATAATCCCCACACGGTCAAAAAAACACACACAAAAAAATCAATATATAATGGAGTTCCCCCCCCCCCCCCCACCTTAAGAGGTAAAATGGAATTTTACCTCTTTATTTAATTCTTGGTCCAAGTCCGTATTTGGACCATGGACCAGCCCTCATGGGCCCCGGAGTCCATGTGGACCAATAAGAGGGAGGGAGGGAGCCCCTACTGGGCCTACGTGCCCTTTTGCAAAGAAATCCATTGGCCTTTTGCAAATAAGCCCACTAAGAGTTACAATTGTGTACCCACATATCACAAGGGTATACATACAAATATAAAAGGACATAAATGTAAATAAAATGTGAGCGGTCTTGCTTTGATGTCCCCATCAGAAAGAAGACTTTTTAGATATGGATTAAGGGTGAAAATGGGTGGACAAAGCAGACAAATGGCTGTGTAGCAGTTTGAAATGGCTGTTCAGTGGTGTAAAGTGGCTCATGTCGCTGACATTTGAAGAATGATGAAACTGGTTGAAGAGAATGATTCCCTCTATTCTTCAGAGGAAGAGAGGACTGGTCCTCTAGTTGTGGGTAACTGGGTGTTACTCACAGTTCCTTCTAAATTTATCAGAAGAGAGGAGAGTGTTCTTATAGGTCAAGCTGTAAGTCAGTGTTTGTTTGCAGACTGAGTCTGCGGTTATTGCTATTGCAAGGGGAATCCACACTCAGGTTAGATGTAGGGTGTACGCAGATTTGCATGGTAGATTGAATCACCTAAAAATTCTGTGTGCCGTGATTTTCATTGGTGTGATTGGCCCTTATCATCTAAGGCCTCCACTCACAGGTTTGTGTATGATCTGATCTTCCCTATACGCTAAGTGGTTGTATTACATTCTGTTAGCTATGCCTGATCTGAGTGGATTCTGTGAAGTAGCATTCTCTTTGTTGGTGCATTCTTGTCACTTTCATTTATATTGTTCTCACAGATATCATCTGAGCTCGTTGTTTGATAGCTGAGTGTTAAATTATCTTAGGCTTAAAAATTGAGCTTAAAGTTTATATAGGATCTATATTGCTACACACACAATATCATATACTTGCTTCTGGCTTTGCCTATAGGGCACACAACATTGGTATCACAGATTCTCCCCTATTATAACTCTAAAGTCTATCGAATTAAAACTTAAATTAAATACTCAAATGAGAGGGCTGTGTTGTGCTTGAGGGTGCTCCCTGAGGCAAAATCCCCGCCTGGGCCAGGAGGGTAGCAACCACACGAGAAAAATGTGCCTTCATGCTGAAAACGCGAAAGTTCGTCGTTTAAAACACGCGTATCAATCTTAAAAATTCCAACTTGCACTAAATGAAAGAGAGACGTAATATGGTGGCGAGAAGGGTCGAATCCACAGGGAAGAAGAGATTTTTACAGTTAAAAACTTTGGAGTCTTTTGGAAAACACTTGTGATTTGACTTTGATTAAAGAAAATAGTGAAATGATGAACAAACCAAACACTTAATTGAAAACACCTATGACTATGCGTCTATGCTATAGAAAATAATTACATGAAGTGAAAAGAAGAGATAGAAGAAGGAAGTAGAGAGGGTAGAAGATCAAGAACTAGATCAAAAGAACAACTCATTTCATTAACTTAAAAGAAAGAGTACATGAAGTGCAAGATAAACTTACAACAACTATGTGGCGAGATTACAATGAAGTAAAATGAAACTAAAACAATAAAAACAAAAGGAGCTTGAGGTGTGAATATGGTAGCAGTAATGGTGATGACGGCGTCGTCCTCTCTTGGCCTTGGATCACGAACCACCTTGCGGAAGATGTCGTCTACACCGGGAGGAAGTCACCTTCGTCGTTGAAGGTACCTTTGGAGGGTGAATAACTTTTAACCCAAGAGGAATTAGGAGATGCCCAAGAAGAAGAAGTTGAAGAGAGAGAAGAGATAAAGAACTTTGATGAAGGGCATAGAGAGAGAAAATGTAAGGAAGATGGTGAAATCAGAGAAAGAAGGGAAGTGGTCTGCACGGATGAACAGTAAAATCACAGGACAATAAGTTGAAAAATGGGACATAACTTCAAAACTACAAAGAATTAGAAGATGATGTAGAAGAAGAAATTGTAGAACACTTAAAAACAAATAACTTTCAGGAAGACTGTAAGAGGAGAAGAGGGACGGAGGAAGGAGATAATAGAGAAGAATGCAATGCAAAAATGCATAGGATAGGACAGTAAAAAACAAAAAATACCATACAAACCCGACGTAAGTGGAAGATGATGCAGAAGAAGAAGTTGTTGAAGACTTAAAAACAAATATCTTTTATGAAATGTGCATGGGCAGAAAATTAACTGAAGTGGAAGAACTCGGAGGCCTAAGGTTGGGATAGAAATTGCCAAAAGAAGAACTCCCCTTCACCTCCTTGTCATGGGCTATTTATAGGGAAAGTTGGGTTAATGGAGGGTGGAGATTATATCAAAAGGAGATGGATGGTTGAGATTTAGGTAGAATATGATGCACGGGGGAAAGGAAGAGGAGGTGGGCACTCACTTTCTTAGACTTTGGGCACCCCTTTTCCAACTTTGAATCTCCTTTTCAAACATTGAATGTCAGTTTCCTCCTTTTCAAACTTAAACTTTGAATTCTTCCTTTTCAAACTTTAAATTCAAAATTTTGAACTTTCTTTTCCCTCCAACCAAAATATTTTGAATTCTTTATTTGACTTGGTCAAAGTAGTGATGATAGTTTTGCCCCTGGCTTCTTTTATAATTACCTTCGGTGTCCTACATACACATAATTACACTTTAGTCCATAAAAATTACCATAATGTGCACATAAATCTCAAATGCTCATAGTTATGTAATGGAGGATTAATGCTCATGGCCCTCAACTTTAATTTGTTATTAAATAATATCACCAAATTAATCAATTTGCGTAAAAGCTCTAATTTAAATGCGGAGTTGAGGTTATATTTGAAATATGCATAATTACCTAATTATATACACATAAAATGGTGTACATGCGATAAATTATCATATAAAATGGACACTTATCGCACCCCCCCCCCCAACTTACTCATTGCTAGTCCCTTATCAATGCAAATAAATTAAAATTTAGAACTAACAAGAGTTTGTAAAATTCATACTCTTATATCCAGCTCTCCCTTCATAGAATCAACCAAAGAATTAGAATCTGGAATCATTAATGCACGCTAGCCTTATGTAGGAACTTAATAGTACATGATCAAGAATTCAAATCAAAGTTCAATAGCACTTGTGCATGTGTAACTACCAAATCCATATCTTAGAAAATTGCATCCCCCATTTGCTATTCCAAGTAAATGCCTTTCAACCCTATACCTCTTAGATCAGAGCATTAAGTATATTAACTTTTTATCTGCCTTATTACTTTGTCCCTTTGGGATCTTTTATGCCATACATGATGCTGCACTACCCTTCATTGCTCAACGTGAATCTCGACTCTTGTCTTAGGAGAAGCAGGTCCGGTTTCACAGATCAAGGTTCCCTTTTCTGTTTTACGCGAACCTCAACACGTCTTAGGTGAAGTAGGCCTTGTTACTAAGACTAGGGGCATTTGTAATGGTGTTTTTTTCTTTCTTTTTTTCTTTCTTTTTTTTTAATATATAATTTGGCAGAAAGTTTTGTAAAAAGATCTCTTTTCTTAAGAAGTACAGAATATCAGACAACATGCCAACACTAGCAGAGGGCTTGTCTTACTTATTTCATTAGCATGCGACGTGATTTTTTTTTTTAAAGTGCACATGAACTTTAAAAAGATTCTTATATCAGTTTTCCATGGCTAGATTAGATAAATTTTCCATCATCCTTATCTAGTCATTTCTATTCCATAATTACTTTCAATAGAAGCATGAATCATGAAACTCACAATGGGTTTTATTTTGTTGGTTTTCCAATTTTTTTTCAAGTTTGAGGTTGTATATGAATGCAACATGTGCAACATGATTTCCGTCCACCTAACTTAAATGACATTGTCCTCAATGGCATGAATAATATGAAATAATAGAACAATGTAGACATGAAATTTGTGAAGGAACAGGACAACCTGACAAAATTGAACTTCAATGGGCATTCTCGCTTGAATGAAAGGTGATTTTTGACTTTTGAAGGCTAGGCATATGTGTAAGCATTCTTCACTTTCCCCCCAACTTATCATTTATTCACACCTATAAAATAAAAATAAAATCACAATAAAAACTTGAGTTACCTCCCAAGAAGCCATTTATTAGCACACAAAAATCACGAAAACTGTGGGTTGCCTCCCAAGAAGCGCTAAGTTTAAGGTCTTCAGCCAGACGTAATGTAGCTCACTAAAAAATGGGTGACATTTAGAATGAGCCACCAAGTGATTTTATCCTCCTTCAAATTCCATCCCTTATGCCATTGGAAGACAAGAGTAAGCATGTACATATTAGAGCTAGAAATATGCTGGTCTCGCACATTATTGATTTTAACTCTGACTATATATGTGAGCCACTTTTCATCTTTAAGAGGAATGTAATGATCAATGGCCATCAATCTATCAAGATCGGGATGGACTCTCTACCTAATATCTATCCATTGGTCCCCTTGTCCTATATCTTTCAACCTGGCTATCCCTTTATTGATTATTTCCTCCACATTAACTCGGTCAAACATCAGTGGCTTATAAAGATTGACATTATTAGCCACATTCCCTGTAATGATAGCCTCATGAGCAATAAGGGCACTAATAAACTTATCTTCCTGATGAGACGTCAAATCAAAAGTGAATATAGTTGGCATATCTCTCTCAGGTCCTTGAATGTCATATTGGAGAGGCTTAACTTGTAGGGGAATAAAATTGGAAGGTGTGGACCCATCTAATAATTCAAACTTTATGGAGCAGGGTTAAGGGGTTAGATCAAATATGAAGTTCTCTAATGAAGCCTCTTCATCACACTCTTCACTCGAACGAAATTTATCAATCAAACTTTCCAGTAATGGGGTGGATAGATCAAATGTAAACCTTTCCAACAAGGCCCCTTCATCACACTCATGAAGATTATCAATCACATTTTTCAATGGTGAGGTGGGTAGATCAAATGTAAACTTCTCCAACATAGTCCCTTCATCATGTTCTTCAAGAGGAGGATATTCAAAATTCATCTTCATTAAATCATCAAGATTATTAGCCCCAAGGCAATCCTCCTCTTCAAGTATATCCTCAAATGAGACTTTGGTGTTTGGAGTGATGTTCTCAAATTCTTCACGTGATACCCCGTTATCAATATCCTCTATCAAAATGAGATTATCAGATATATTCTCAACAAGTGGGGCATCTAAATTAGAGATGAATTTTTCACTCAAGGGCCCTTCACAATTCTCTTCCTCATGATATTTATCATTCAACATGTTTGTAACATCATCATTACATTCTTCTTTATGCTTCTCTTCACATGAGTTACTGATGACACTCTTGATGCCAAAGTGTTCACATTGTTCTAACATAGGAAGCATGTCAATCAATTTTTTCAATTATGGGACTATGGAATGAAATGAGAAATCTTCCAATATGGTCGTTTCATGATATTCTTTCAAGTAAGGAGTGTCACATTCCATTACCTTATCATCCTTTTCAGCTAGACCATCATTTGTTCTACATTCTTTCTCAATTGACCCATGGGTATTCTCATTTTCATAGTTTTGACTAGCATCATTTTACACATCATTTGATTCACCCCCCAACTTATTTTTAACTGACCTATTGTGACTCTCCTCATAGATGGGTGTGGACTCCTCACACAAATAAGCCATCTTGCTCGTCACCCCAGATTCTTTTCGATACAATTTTTCCATAATTCCCTCATTACCTAGGTCAAAAGTTTCTTTTGGCAGAGGAACCACAGGTTGCTGGTAAGAATAAGTGTGTTGGGTAAAGTGAGGGAATTGATCTTCCAAATTTGCATCAAGGGGGTTAGGCACTTGGTCCATAGACAATTCATATGTGGCTTTTGTGAGTTGGTCCAATTTGATTTGGACGGAGCCAATGCTTTATTGATTATTCAAGATGATTTGAATCAATTGGTTGAGTTTTTCTTCATTTGACGGACCATTGTATAGAGGGGTGGAATGAATGTATTGATGATCATATTGATAATGGAAGTATGTGGCATGCCCTCCATATTGATTTTGATCAAATTGAGTTTGAAAGTTTGACTTGGGAGGGCATGGCGCTTGATATTGAGGATTTTCTCAATAGAAATTCTTTTGATTTCCCCACTCAAAGATAGAAGTGCAAGAAGGTGTAGGGAAGTTTTGGCATGTTGACGTTTGTTCTTGAGGGAGGAATAGCATATGGTCCCCTAAATAGGATTGAGCAAATTGGTCTTAGTTTTGGGAAGGATAAGAATATTGGGATGCCATGGGTGTGGAGTTTTCTTGTTGGGCCGACCGGGGATATGGGCTTTCATTGAGTTGGGTGAAAGATGGGTATTAGATCAGATACTCACCTACATAATGGGCCGACCGAGCCCATGTGTGATCATCTTGAAAGGTAGGTGGTGTATGAGAGCTTGGACCATAGAAATGAATTGGTTTTGGGTCAAGCAATTACTTTGATTAAGAACCCAATCCATGGAGATGATTTTTTGTTTTTATTTTTTTATTTTTGTGCCTTTTTTAACACTAACCATGACAAAGGGAGAGAAGAGGAGAATTTTTTTTATTTTTATTTTTATTATGCAAACACAAACAAGTTGTCACACAAATTACCTAATGACCTAGATGTGACCTAGACCTAAAAATTAGGTTTCACAAAATGACTAAAGTGTAACTTAAGTTCACCCTCAATATTTTCACCGACCAAGTAAGGGGTGGGGTAGTGGGAGGCTCCCCCTACTTTCGTAGAGACTTAATTATGTCAAACCACTAGCCCGCTTAAGGCATTTTCCGTCCGACAGTCTTGCCTTAGGCACCGATTTCCACAAGAGGGTAAACTCAAATCATACTAAAATCACAGTCTGACCCTAGGGCCAATGTCTATTGACTTTTATTAAGGCTTAGGCCATGCAAAGATGCAAGGGAAAATATGGTTTGTGGGCTAAGGAAGGGTGATGAAATCCCCACCTTATGTTATTTAGGGTGTTGCCCTTAGAATATTTTGAAATTAAATGCACACCACAATTTCAAACAAGGGGTTCTTATGCAATATGCATGCTAGAGTAGGATAAGTAGAACGTACCTTACCTCTTGTAATCTCCAAAATGCAATGCAGAAATTAAATAATAAGAAAAAATTCTATGCTAAATGATGCATGTCCTAGAACATGGATGATGTGGTTTCTACTCTTGAATGAAGTCTTTTATTTTTGGTACAAGTGATTTTTTTAATTTTTTTAATGAAGGTATCTAACCACAAGATATGTAAAATAAAAAATGAAACTAGAATGAAAGATGGAAAGTTTGGATACGTACTTGAAAAGTGATCCCTCATTTTTTTTTTAAATGAATGACAAAATCAAAAGATGAAAGAAAGAAATGCAAACTTACCTCTATTTTTTTGAATTTTTTTTAACCTATAGAAAAAAGAAAAGAGAGCTTTATTAGTACACTATATACACAAGGAAAACAAAGTTCTTAAATAAAAAATCATCATTCTTCCCCGACAACGGTGCCAAAAATTGATAACGCGAAAGTTCGTCGTTTAAAACACGCGTATCAATCTTAAAAATTCTAACTCGCACAAAATGAAAGAGAGACGTAATGTGGTGGCAAGAAGGGTCGAATACACATGGAAGAAGAGATTTTTAGAGTTAAACACTTTGGAATCCTTTGGAAAACACTTGTGATTTGGCTTTGATTAAAGAAAATAGTGAAATGATGAACAAGCCAAACACTTAATTGAAAACACATATGACTATGCATCTATGCTATAGAAAATAATTGCATGAAGTGAAAAGAAGAGATAGAAGAAGGAAGTAGAGAGGGTAGAAGATCAAGAACTAGATCAAAAGAACAACTCCTTTCATTAACTTAAAAGAAAGGGTACATGAAGTGCAAGATAAACTTACAACAACTATGTGGCGAGATTACAATGAAGTAAAATGAAACTAAAGCAATAAAAACAAAAGGAGCATGAGGTGTGAATATGGTAGTAGCAATGGTGGTGACGGCGTCGTCCTCTCTTGGCCTTGGATCACGAACCACCTTGCGGAAGATGTCGTCTACACCGGGAGGAAGTCGCCTTCGTCATTGAAGCTGCCTTTGGAGGGTGACTAATTTTGAACCCAAGAGGAATTAGGAGATGCCCAAGAAGAAGAAGTTGAAGAGAGAGAAGAGATAAAGAACTTTGATAAAGGGTATAGAGAGAGAAAATGTAAGGCAGATGGTGAAATCAGAGAAAGAAGGGAAGTGCTCTGCACGGATGAACAGTAAAATCACAGGACAGTAAGTTAAAAAATGAGAAATAGCTTCAAAACTAGAAAGAATTAAAAGATGATGTAGATGAAGAAATTGTAGAACACTTAAAAATAAATAACTTTCATGAAGATTGCAAGAGGAGAAGAGGGACAGAGGAAGGAGAAAATAGAGAATAACAGAGAATAATGTAGTCTGAAAATGCACATGATAGGACAATAAAAAACACAAAATACCTTACAAACCAAAAGGAATTGGAAGATGATGTAGAAGAAGAAGTTATAGAAGACTTAAAAATAAAGAACGTTTATGAAATGTACATAAGCAGAAAATGAACTAAAGTGGAAGAACTCGGAGGCCTAAGGTTGGGAGAGAAATTACCAAAAGAAGAACTCCCCTTCACCTCCTTGTTATGGGCTATTTATAGGGAAAGTTAGGTTAATGGAGGGTGGAGATTGTATCAAAACGAGATGGGTGGTTGAGATTTAGGTAGAATATGATGCATGGGGGAAAGAAAAAGGAGGTGAGCAGCCCCTTTCTTGGACTTTGGGCACCCCCTTTCCAACTTTGAATCTCCTTTTCAAAAATTGAATGTCCTTTTCCTCCTTTTCAAACTTAAACTTTAAATTCTTCCTTTTCAAACTTTGAATTCAAAATTTTGAACTTTCTTTTCCCTCCAACCAAAATATTTTGAATTCTTTATTTGACTTGGTCAAAGTAGTGATGACAGTTTTGCCCCTGGCTTCTTTTATAATTACCTTCAGTGTCCTGCACACACGTAATTACACTTTAGTCCATAAAAATTATCATAATGTGCACATAAATCTCAAATGCTCATAGTTATGCAATGGAGAATTAATGCTAATGGCCCTCAAATTTAATTTATTATTAAAAAATATCATCAAATTAATCAATTTGTGGCAAAGCTCCAATTTAAATGCGGAGTTGAGGTTATCTATGAAATATGCATAATTGACTAATTATATGCACATAAAATAGTGTACATGTGATAAATTATCATATAAAATGGACACTTGTCACATGCGTTCCTCGACCATTCCTATCGCATGTTCGACGATGGATGTAATCTGACTCGTAGAAGTACCGATGGAGGGAGTAGAGAAGGAACTGCTACCGAGATAGGACAAAGTTGTTGTGCCCATGTGATCATTTGAGTCTTCCTGTGGTTTGGGTCATTCGACATCATCTTGTAGTCATTTAAGTTATTAGATATTCTTGGTTTTGATAATAGCTAAACACTATAAGTCATTATTATTTTCCACTCTCATATGACTGACATACGTGATGTTTTGTTCATGACAGATATGCCAATGAATGGAAAAGGAATTGAGTAGAAATGGCAAAAGTGAAAGCTCAATGGTTGCGCCCTCGCACGCGGATCGACCTGCGCAGTCAGGTCGCTGGGATCGACCTGCCCGGTCAGGTCGCGGGGGTCAAGGGGGCAGTGCCCCTTGCGGGGGTTTCTGGGGGCGGAACAAAATTTTGATTGAAGACTCAGTAATAAAACTTCAAGACGGTCAAGGTTGATGCCACAAATGAGAACTAACTGCTAAATGACTCAAGCGACTGAGCTAAAGGGGTTAACGGACTGAACCGGGAAGCCCCGGGGTCTGCCCAGCTGGCGGTCGACCGCCAGCCCAGGGGCGGTCGACCGCCCCAGCCAGCAGCCCACCGTTTGTAATTTTTTCAGTAGCGGTCGATCGGAATTTCCAGGGACTAAAATTCTACAGCGATTCTTAGTAGCGGTCGATCGCCAGAAGCCTCCGGTCGACCGCCAGCCCCAAGCCTTCAATGTTGACTTTGTCTTCCACTTCGAGAAGAGCCCCTTTCCTTGTATTTCTTTAATCCCAAAGTCACCCAATCACCCACAAAATATGGATCTGGTCTGGGGGGTTTCTATAGACCATTCAAATGTTATAAAACACATACAAGATGGTTAGAAACCCTAATGCTTCATTTGGATCAAAGGAGATCAAGGGAGGAGGATGTTCAAGGGAGATGGTACTGTAGCCGTGAATAATACTTCGTGAAAAGATCTTCATCCATTCCAAGGGATTCAAGCCTAGATCTGAAGCTATCTAAACCTCCAAGGAAGCAAGAAGCAATCAAGGCTCTCAAGGGTGATCTAAACTGCATCAAACTCTTCATCAACTCAAGGAGATCAAAAGGAAGATCAAAGCTACATCCATAGTCTCCTTCATCAACTCAAGGAAAATCATCTCTCAAGGAAGAAGACACCATTGAAGCATCCAACTCAAGCTCCAGCAATCTCAGACAAGATTTTTCTTCTTGAGCATATTCTATATCTTATTTGATGATTGAGTATTTTCATATTTGTTCTTTGTCATTTCATACAAACGATTGAAACTGAAGATCATCCCTACCGGTGGTTAGTAGGAAGGCAATCGGAAGTTATCCGATCTGCGGTGTTGACGTCCCTACCTGTGGTTAGTAGGAAGGCAATCGGAGGTCTTCCCGATTTACGGTTCAGTGCGAGGCACTAGTGGAGCCTCACTAGATTTGGTGAGGGGTGGACGTAGGACTGGAGATTCAGTCCGAACCACCTTAAAATCCTTTGTGTTGTGGTTTGATTGTGCGATTGATTTGTGATAGATGCATACTAGGGTTCAACCTCCATATTGTGAAATCATATTTCTAAGCAAATAGTTTTATACGTTACTAAGCCAGTTATATTCCGCTACGATTTGTTCTATCTAGCTATATAGAGGGTTGCATTGTGAAAAGAGGGGCAAATCTATTCACCCCTCCCCTCTAGATCCACCGTCCAATACTCAACAGAAGCTGAGCCCGGACAAGATGCTAGAATCGGGCTAACGTCCAAGCTCTGCGCAAGATCGTATACTCATTCAATCTTCGGTGGGCCGGCTGCTACTACCGATGCGTCAGGATCTAGCTGCGGCCGCTGCGTCTCCTCTTCCCCGTACTTTTCAGTCATATGACTGTCATATGACTCTTGCAAATTGAATAAAAAATATTATAAATTTCATATTAATCAATCATATTTAAAAATTGAAATAGAAAAGAAAATGATGGCGACATCAGAGCAAGATCAGTAACTTTTTATTTTACATTTATGTCCTTTGGTTTGCTTTTATATCCTTGGGAAAACATGTATGCAATTATAAGGCTTTATAAGCCAATTTATCATTCCCCAAGGATCTTTGGGTTTTTATGTAAAAGTATAGTAGGACCAGTAAGGGGCCCCCATTCCCTTCCCTATTAGTCCACCTAAGCCTTAGGGCCCATGTGGGGCCATTCAAAGGTCCAAGGTGGGCTTATAGAGGTTAGACCATTCAAGGGGACAAATGGTGAAAAAAGTCCAAGATTTTTTCCCCCCTTTGGTAGGATTTTTATTTTTGTAGTATTTTATATTAACCACATGGGAGAATTAAAAAATCTCTCCCCAAGAGTCAAAGGGGCGAACTCCCCTCTCTCTCCCCCCCCCCCATGGCATTTGTCAACCCCCCTCCCCCTTCCTTCCCTCTATATAAACTCATGTATAGTGTCTTGTAAGAAGTTGATGAATTATTGAAAGGAAATATCATAATTTGTCCACCATTGCCCCTCCTCTCTCCCCCTTGCAGAGGTGTGAAGCCTCTTTCTTCTAAAGTGTGAAACCTCCCTTCTAATCCCCCTTCCTGAGTGTGAAGCTCAGCGCCGCCGCCGCCGCCTCCATCGAGCCGCCATCGTGCCGCCACCGCCATCGCCGGAGTTCTATCCAAATCAGGATAGAACCTCAATCCTGTAATTTTAACTTTTTCTCTTGTTATATGATCGAGCCCAAACTTTGATGGCTTGTTCTACCTGTCTCCCCTAGTCTCTAGTTTAAATTTCCTGCCATTTGGCTTTCGTTTGGTATTTTTCCCATATTTTGTTCTTCCCCTCAATAATCTGCTAGTTTGCAGATCTGCGGGATAGTGTCCCCTTTTCGTATTTTTCCCACCCCCTTAAAAAATTTCAAAAAATCCACAAAAATTACTTGTTGTTCCTTACGTATACCCCCTCCCACCATAAGTTTTAGGGAGTCTAGATATTTCATCTGTCCTTCGGTCAAAATTCAGGTTTAGGGAAAACTCTATCTGTCCTGTGTGTCTGTCAGTCCAAGTCAGAAACAAAGACACCGTTACAGTCATTTTTATTTTCAATCCATTCACTTGATGGATCTATAAAAAATATATATTGTAGATCTGTGATTTTTCTTTCCAAAGGTACCAGCCACGTCTCAATCGGCCTCCGAATCTGGGCACAATAATTCTTGCAGCCGAGGCGTGCAGATCTGTTCCCTATGCAGGTCTGAAATTACTGTCCGGGAGAAATTCACAAACAAATACCAAAAGCCAACTTCTGGAATCTCCACTTCAGGGAGTCGTTTAGGGACATCCTTCCATCGTCGTAGCCAAGCGGCACTTTCAGAATACCTCAGGAAGATGACGTTCCTTTGGAGGCTACGTCTTGCTGTTCGGCGAGTCAGAACCGAGTCAGCGTAGCACCGAGTCGGCGCAGTACCGAGTTGGACCAGCAGGCCGAGTTCATGCCGAACGTCCCTCCAGATTGCTGCCTGTCAACCCAAGAACGGTCCTCTCGGGTCCACTTGTTGCCCTTTAGCTCCCTGCGTGGAGTGGGCAATATAATTCACTGCTGTAATTAAATATTTACCATTGTACCGGGAGTTACCATACTTGGCCGGGATTGTCTTCCCCACGCCTATAGCGTGGAGGTACACTCATCACCCTCATCGTAGGCATTTGCTTTACCCGTATATTTTTGAATACCATTACATGTGATAGGTTATTAGCCCGTTATATCAATTGTATCACCGCTATGAGAGAGTGAGCGTAACCCGTCCCGTGTCTCGATCCGAGTTCATGCGGAAAGGCCGATACCCGAGACTCACTGCCGGTTTCTCAACCACGCACGGTCCCACGTCTTCCCTCGCTTAGGGGCGATCGCGAGCTAGAGTCCAATGTCGCATGTCCATCTCGCATCAATTTGGTATCAGAGAGAGTTGAGTTTAGGGTAGTAGTTGGTTCAAAACAAAAAAAAGTGTCATTTACATCTAGTCGAGTCTAAGTCTAAGTCGGTCTAAGTGTCACATTTGCATACCATTAATCGGTATATCAGAAGGTGTTGTCCGAACGTTAGGCTACGCCTATCAGGAAGGCCACACACTTGCGCGAGTGATCTTCGGATCGATTAGTTCTGCCACGTACCGGATCTTGGTCTAAGTCTAAGGTCCTTAGTGTGCATTTGTTAGTGCATTCCAACCTTGCATAGCCGGTGTAGTGTCTTGTCCAAGTGTCGGCATGTCTAGCATGTAGTTCTCCCAAATTTCCCATGGATTCCCCATCACCCGGGCAATATGGCCGTTGGTCCACCCATGGGCTTGGCAACCACCCTCTTCACTTCCGTAGGCCCGAAGCCTCGGATTTTTATGGCTCCAATGACCCGGGCGACTACCTCAAGTGGGAGGCCACCATGGACAAATATTTTGAATGTTACACTATGTCCGATGCCATGCAAGTCAGTTTTGCCCAAGAGAGGCTTGTCCACAAAGCCACCTGGAAATGGGAGAGCATTGAGCGTATGAGAGAGGTTAAGAGGCAAAAGCCCATCGAGTCGTGGCATGAGATGAAGGGTGAACTTAGGAAGGTCTACCTACCGGGCCCGGTCACCTCCAACCGACCCCACCCAATCACCTCCACCCAAGTGGGCCATAATCGGAGGCAAAGCGCCGCGCATGTAGAAGAGCCTAGGTCCGCGACTAAGCCGAGTTCATATGGGAGAGTCCATCACATTACTCCTACTTCAAACCCCACCATTGTCGAACTCTTCCAAATCATTTCGGATAGAGTGGATAAGAGGTGTGCTTATATCGAGTCCCTAGTTCCCCCTTACCTACCTCCTAGATAGAATGGAACCAAGCACGAGCCTAAGGAGGTTGCAGCTAGTAGCCCCAACCTGATGCCATCTAAGTTGCCATCCGAAGGACCTATCACCATCATGATGGATCCTCTTCCCCCACCCACGAGAGCCCCATTGCCTAGACCCCCTGTCCGTCTGGAGGATAAGGGTCAAGACCGACTTTTTAGGGAACCTAGTGGGTCATGACAGCAGTGTTATCACTGCCAGGGGTTCGGCCACTTTGCCGGACAATGTCCCACACGAACATCTCTCTCCCTAGGGAAAAGGGTTGGAGAAGCCTCACTCTCAGATCTTTATTCGGAGCCACCTCAGCCACAGCTACCCGTGTTTCTAACGGGAAAGCTACTCATAGCCGAGCCACTCCTTAGTTGGCCCAAGCATGGCTTGGTCCCACCTCCCTTCCCATCCATGGACCCCACCCTACCAATAGTGCCGATCAACTCATTCCATACCACTTTCCGGTCTAGTCACCATGTGGATACATTGGATGACCTTCTTAAAGGATTAGACTGGCAGTTGACATTTACGCACTTGTTGGCCTCAAGCTTCGACCGACCCATAGGTCATAGCTTTACACATCCATCCTTAGGGTCTATCACCTCCGTGTGCACCGTGGGTCATGTTACCACGGAGGTTCTTCTATTCCACCCTATACCGGTCGAGCCCGACTTCATTACCTTTTGTCCAAGGGAGGAATCTTACTTTCTACCTATGACTGCCGTCCCACCTCGCGCAATGAATGAGGGTGATCATTTATACCTTCACGAATTTCATACTTGGGACCATGTCATAGGGAAACCCATCTCAAGGGGTCATACTTTCTTTGATCCCTTTGATCCCTTCTCTAGTGACCCACCATATCTACTCCCCTTCCTCGAGGGAGTCCACCACCACACCCCTTCCCCACGGGCTAGTCCGCCAACACCCAACCCTGGGACCGTTCTTTTGTCATCATATAGGGTGTCAAAGATGGTGAATTCAGTTCTCCACCTATCAAGTCCACTAGGGAGCATGTGCATGCATGGTGCCTCGTAGGATGTTTTGGAGTTCCCCATGCCACCAACCACCGGTTACGTCAAATGCATGCATGGCACACAGTCATGTGTCCTGCTCCACCCTTGCATGTGTATGGGTCGGACTAACATTAGCTGCGTCTAAGGTTTTGTGTGTCTGTGCATACATCGAGTCGAGTCGGTCAAATGCATGCAAATGACCATCCAGTTGAATTCTCAAATGTTTGAATGAAATGAAAAGAGAATAAATATGAAATCACTCAAACAAGATATAGAATATGTTCAAAGTAAAAAGATCTTGTTTGAGTTGCAGGAGCTTTAATATGATGCTTCGATGGTGTCTTCTTCCTTGAGAGATGATCTTCCTTGAGTTGATAAAGAAGACTATGGATGTAGCTTTGATCTTCCTTTTGATCTCCTTGAGTTGATGAAGAGTTTGATGCAGTTTAGATCACCCTTGAGAGCCTTGATTGCTTCTTGCTTCCTTGGAGGTTTAGATAGCTTCAGATCTAGGCTTGAATACCTTAGAATGGATGAAATCTCTTCACGAAGTACTGTTCATAGCTACAGTACCATCTCCCTTGAACAACCTCCACAAGCATCCCTTGATCTCCTTTGATCCAAATGAAGCATTAGGGCTTCTAACCCTCTTGTATGTGTTTTATAGCATTTGAATGGTCTATAGAAATCCCCCAGACCAGATCCACATTTTGTGGGTGATTGGATGACTTTGGGATTAAAGAAATCCATGGAGAATGGCCCTTCTCGAAGTGGAAAACAATTTCAACATTTGTTGGCTCGGGGCTGGCGATCGACCGCTACTAAGAATTGTTGTGCCCCCTGTGTCTTATTGATGATGTGGTGTTTTAATGATAGCAACATGAATGAGTCATCACATTGTTTTGAATATATCTGACCTATTCTGTGGAAGAATGCATGTGTATAACTGATATACTCTGTGGAGAATGCATGAGTGTGCTGGAATGAATGAATGATTTGCATGTATGTACATCGTGCATTGCTGTTCTTCACAGCAAGCCTATTCACTGCTCCCACATATAGAAAGTATGTACATTGCATTGGCAAAGTATATACAACGTCAGTTCATGCATTGGCTTAGGCTAAGTCTGTACAGCCTACGTCTCATGCAGTGTCAACGCTGTGAGCATTCTCAAGTCTGCAGCGTCAACGCTGTGAGTGTGTACATTACATTCACGCTTCACAAAGTCTACAGTATGCATGGTTGAGTTGAAGTCTATACATTGTGTTGTTCTCGCCTGCAAGTCTAGACATTGGAAAGTCTATACAGACTTCAGCGTCTCATTCATGCTTTGGTTAATGAAGTCTGTACATCAGTCTTCACATTCTAAGTCTGTACAGCCGTTGGTTTGGACTCAGAGTCTGTACACTTGATTCGTCTTTGAATTGGTCAAGTGTGTACATCCTTCCAAGCTTCAAGTCTACACATTGGGTTGTCAGGCTTCAACTCTATACACTCGTTGTTAGAGTCCTGAACTTTACCAAGTCTATACACTGGACCTTGGTTTACCAAGTCTGTACACTCGTTGCACTGCATCAAGTCCATACACTGGCAACTCTGCTTAAGTATATACATTTGTCTGAACTAAGTTCATTTTCTTTTGTCTGTCTGCAGATGATTCAGGCCATCAAGACTTGGCACGTGATCCAAGAGGCTGAAATGCTGACACGTGGACACAGCAGTTCAAACAATCTAGAAAGAAGCTCCTGGATTATTCTGGTGCGTCAACGCCTTGATCAAGTAGCGTGGACGCAGTAGTTCAAACAATCAAGAAAGAAGCTTGTGGATTACTCTGGTGCGTCAACGCATTGATCAAGCAGCGTCGACGCAGTAGTTGAAGAAGCATTCAGCCTCACAGGCTATTCCACTGCGTCAACGCCACAATTAAGCAGCTTCGACCCAACAGCTAAAGAGACGAGGCTAATGGCTACTGGAATGTCTCACTGCGTCAACGCCATGGGTCGGAAGCGTCGACGCAACAGTTAAAAAGGCTAGGCTGTTTTGTTCACTAGAACGCATCAATGCGTTAACGCCATTACTGATAACGTCGACGCAGCACGCCCATCTGTTGAAGACTTGATCACTGGATCACAGATGCGTCAATGCAGCAGGCTGATGGAGTCAACGCAGTAGACTAGAGTTCTGCTGGTAGAATGTTCTTGAAGGCTGCGTCAACCCCTTTAAGCAAGTGGGTTAACGCCACCTGACTCTAGTTGCTGAGCGTGCTAATAAAGGGCACGTGATCCGAGGTGGCTAGCTCGTGAACCAGGATGCTGCCACGTGGTCTGAATTTCTAGGGCAGGAAACGTGGAAGCCACACGCGCCCTGGCTGCTACTGCTGTTGGTATATAATGGAGCCTTCGTCTTCAGATGAAGGTTGATCGAAGAAGAAGCCTGAAGAGCAGAAAGCCCTTCGATCCAGAAAAAGAGAAAAAGAAGAAAAAGAGAAGAAAAAGTAGAGTGGAGAGAAGTTGTCGATCCAGCACAAAAGAAGAAAGAAAAGAGAGAGAAGAGAAGAGTAGAGAGTGAGAGATTAGAAGAAGCAGAAGAGAAAGATGCTGTGAAGAATTAGTGAAATCAAGAGAAGAGGAGAGTAGCTGCCTGAAAATTAGTCTTCACTGGCCGTGGATCAAATCCAGGCTAGTCAGCTCTTTAAGAGCCACATTGTGCTTCACGGTTACAGCTTTCCGATGCGGTTATCTTGTCGTTTGTTTTCTATTTTACATTTTCTTTCAAGCTTTTAGTCAGCGGTTCGCAGAGGAGGACTCCTCTGGACAGCAAGCTGTGTTGCTCAGCGGGCAGTGGAGGTTTCCACTGGACGGGTAAGCTGTAATCCCCAGCGGTTGTAGTGGTGGATTCCACTGGTCGGCAAGCTGTAAGGCCCAGCAGTTGTAGGCTAACCTGTATTGCCCAGCGGACGCAAGCTGTGTTGCGCAGCAATAATCCACACTCGGGTTGAGTGTGGGGTGGATGTAGGTCTGCTGGACCGAACCACCTAAAACCCATTGTGCAGTGGTTTGATTTCTTCATCTGTCTTATTGCTTCCGCTAGATGCTTACATAAGGGCGCTTCATGTGTTTGCTTCAAGTTCAACGAAGGTGATTAGCTGCGCACGCTATCTGTTTGTCACTGGGATTGTGTGTTGCTTGAGTTGTCTAATTGCTTAGAGTGTCTTAATCTGTTAAGTGATTGAAATTCTGATTTAGCTATAGTCGTCTAACTTGTCTTGTTAGAATGCTTGCTGTCAGTTGGTTTTATTCCGCAACTGCTAATTAGTCCTTCAGACTTGATAGATCTGTCTAGTTAGCATTCCAGATAGTTATTGAGCCGAATATTTTAATTGGGCGAAAGTTTTTAAAGGACTATATTCATTCACCCCCCCCCCTCTGAATACTTGCATCGAACCCAACAATTGGTATCAGAGCTGGTGTCCGCACAAAGGGTCCAACGACCTGCAGATCCGATCCGTATTTGGATTTGGTGCGATCTGAGTTGATTCTGTTTGCTTGCATCTGTTTTGAGTTCTCTACGAGCATTGCTCTTGATCTGATCTGTTTTATCCTGCACTTATGGCTGAAATTCCTGTATTCACTGGTTTAGATGTCTATGGCTGGTACAGTCGTTTTAGAGACTATGTGATCCATATGAATTCTGATTTATGGATACTCATAGCTCACAGTCCATATGAAGTCCCTGAGGATAAATCCAAATGGAAGTCCTCAGATAGACTGAAATCTGAAGCAAATCAAAACGCCCTAGATCTAACAAAAAGGGCAATAGACTCTCACTGCTTTCCATTTGTTGATGAGTGCAGGAGCGCAACGGAAATCATCAACCTAATATTGGAGAGATCATGGAGAGATGAGGAAATGTGCTTCATGGTCAGAGATCAGTCCGAGGATTCTTCCTCTCAGGTAAACTCTGAAATAGAGAATATTAGCTATGATGATTTAGTTGCCATGAATGAGCATTTATTGAACAAATATGATAGACTTAAATCTGAAAAGAGAAAAATGAGAAAAGAAATGATTCATGACGTCACTCGTCTGAAGGCAGAGAATGAAAACTTGAAATCTGACATGAATAAAGAAAAAGATGAGTTGAACAAGTTGAAATCTGAAAATGAGAATCCTAGAATCAAACTCATCAGTGAAAATAATTCTTGCAAAGCATGTGCCATTCTCCAAGATTTGATTAATGATATAGACCATGATGATAATTCGTAAAAGGAATTAATCAAATCCCTGGAAGAAGAAAACAAATTATTATTGGCCAAGAAAATTGAGGTTGAAAAAGGTGGAGGAAAAGTGTTTGAAGAAAATAGTTACTTGAAAGATCAAAATAAAAAGTTAATGGTTCTTAATACTGTCTTCTCTGAGAGATGGTTGTCATTTGAAAAAGGAAAATCTGTTGTGAAGGAAAATGAGAACAACAATGAAATAATGGTTCAACAAGAAAATGAAACTCTGAAGAACCTGAATGATGCTTTGCAACAGCAGCTGATTGTTTGTGAATTTGAGCTATCTAAGTATGAAGTGAGTATTGCTTCCTTGAATTCTGAAATTGAAGATCTGAAAAAATCTTTGTCAAAATTTGTCAAAGGTAAAGACAATTTGAATAAATTGCTTGGCTCTAAGGTAAATTTCCAGAAAGAAGGACTTGGGTATGTGCCTGTTAATAAGAAAGACAATGATAAGAGGAAATCAACTGTGTTTGTGAAAAGCTCAGAACATGACAACTCATCTATTTCTTCAATCTTTCAATTCACTGCTAAGAAGGCTGAAAACTCAGATAAGAAACAGAAAAAGATTCAAAAACAAAAGAAAAATGCTGACTTGAATAAGTCCAAATCTGTCCCTGATTTACATATGCATGCTGCTCACTGCTCACACACACATTCACACTCTCATGAGAATGTTAGTTCTGTCAATCAAGTGAATGTGAATAAAAAGGTAGTAACATGTCACTATTGTGGGAAGGTTGGACATTTTATGCATAAGTGTGTAACATTGAAGAATGATGAAAGAAATGCTGTTAGAATGTATCCTAGAAATCATCTTAGGAAACCTTCTACTGATCAGAAAAAGAAAATTCTATGTTATTGTTGTGGTAAATTCGGCCACATTGCTGCTCTCTGTTGGCACAGTCAAGGGAAGAAGTTCAAGTCTGAATTTGTTACATTCCATGCGAAAAGAAATGTGTCTAGTTACACTAAGTTTCATGTGAACTATGCCTCTGACAGAACCTACCATGGTTCTAAAGGCAAGTATATTGAATGCTCCCATTGTAGAAAAGCTGGCCATTTAGTCAAAGAATGTTGGCATGTCAAGAAAAGGAATGTTTCTGATGAAAATAGAAAGAAAAATTTTCATGATAACGGAAATGCGAATCATGTTCAGTTATATCCAGTTCATGCTCATGATTACTCATATAAAAAGAACATGAAATTTGGTGACTCTTGTCATTACTGTGGATAGTCTGGTCATGTCATGTCTAACTGTCGGTTAATGAACTCTGATAATTATAATGCTGGAAAATGGTGGAAAGCACCCTTCAAAGGTGCCACTATCATTTCAGGACCCAAGACTGCTTGGGTTCCTGCAGGATCAAAATGATTAATCTTTGCAGGTGTGCCTTGGAAATGAATAAAGGGGGTTAATCAACCAAGGCACTCAAGAATGAAAACCCCATGACTACATTTCATGTTAGTTCTGAAAACTCTGCTTAAATTCTATCTTCTGAATTTGTGTGCTCTAAATGCCTGCATATCATGATTAATTCTTTTGTGCATCATCTAACTGAATCTAATTGAAAATCTGAAATGCACATGGAAATAATTGTAGTTTACCTTTGAATGCATTACATATCCATGTCATGATGCATGATATGTCAAACTCCCTGCATGTTGTATTGCACTGATTTGCATGACCATCACGGTATATTAAATGGAACAGTGCTGAAGGGCAGATGGAGTATGTCTAGATGCTACTGCCATGTGTGAGGTGGTCCTTGGACCAAGTCCTCCGCCCAGTACCATGGGTCAAGTCATATAGAGCAGTGTATTGCATATCATGTTGATCTGTCAGTGCTAAACTGAAGTTTTCTGAAATATGAATTGAACAATCATGCTTATAGTAATTCTCTTCTGTCTAATTTGCATGAATCATATCTGAATGCTAAATTTGATATCATGTGATGTGATTTCAATACATTTCATGCATATAGTCAGGGGGAGTCCAACTGTTTTTGATCAATGCATATCATAATAATCTGTCTGTGCTAAATTGAATCATCTTGAAGAGTTGATTGCTCTAGCATGATGCTCTCTGAATAAAGAATGCTCTGACGTTTGAATAATCATCTTGCATAAATTGCATCAATTCATGGGGAGCTTGTTGAGTCTTATGTGAGTCACTGCATATAGACAAGGGGGAGCATTATCACTTTGTTGACACTATTTGAAATTCTCACTCTACACTCTTTCAAATCATCAATTGACTATTTTGAATTCATACCTTCTTGAATCTGAGAATTTGGCTACTAATCCTCAATCTATTGAAGAAGGAGTGTCTCATTCTGTCTGACTGAAATTCAACTCTGCTATTGGCTTTAAACTTTTATTCTCTCTTGCTGATTGATTCTTTCACCAGCTAGTACTCTTCCTTCATATACCTCTTAGCTGGTGTGACTATTTTGGCTCTATTGGTGATTTGTTGGTCAGCTAAATTTTTTGATCTGTATTTCGTCTGAGGAACTTAAGCTGCTTGTCATGCAATTTAGTCTGAGAACTTTGTAGAAACTCCTATCATACAGGTTTAAGAATTACCACTGAATCAGACTGATATAAGATTAATGTATTCTCAGATTTGTAATTAAATGAATTGAAAATATCTAAATGATAAGGGTTAATAAACTTTAACCACATATGTCATGTAAACCTTAGACTCTCTCATCAGATATCTGAACATTTGAATTCAGGGTTTCTTTGGTTAAGATGCATATAGTGTGTATTGTTGTTAAACATTAATTTGAAAAATGTTGACCAAATGAAAAATTTGTGAATTCAGAGCAATGACTCGGTCACTGAGAAACTGAGTTCTTTATCAATGAAATAAAGTAACTCAAGTCATGAGGTGCCATAGTTATCTCTGATAAAAATTCAGTGAAACAAAACCTGACAGAGCAATAGCTTATTTGTGTTGAGTAGCTGGGGAGTCTGGCCTCTGATAAAGGTGTCTTCTCATGTAAAAAGACACTTATATTGCTAACTCTGCTCTCAAAGTGAGAGGCAATAATAGTTATCACACTGAGTAACTAGGTCACTTCAACTGAGACTTGTTGTGTCTCATGTAAAAAGGTGTTGATCAACTTAAATTGCTGAGGAAAAATATAATGTGCTTCAAATAAAATCATCTTGAAAAATCTGTCAACTCATGTTCTTGAAAAGGTGTTTAACTTCAGTACTAACCTGTGTATTTTTCAAAGGTGCAATTGAGATCATGTGTAAGATAAAAGATGATTGTTCTTTGAGTGTTTTCTGACTATTTGGTTCACTTTTATTAAAACTTGGATTCAGATATGAGTATTGAGTTTAATTTGGCAATTTTGGTATACATCAAAATTAAATCAGATTGGTTAAGCTGCAAATTCATAACCCCTTATGATAGAAGAGTCTAATCTTCTTAAGACTTATTGTTGTGATGGCTGCTTTAAAATCTCTCATGTTCAGATTCTTTCCAGATAGCCTGATCAACATCTTGCTATTGATTGCTTCATTGAGATGTATTGACTAATCTTATATTTTCAGTTGATCCACACTGTTGGAATCTTCCATCCTGTTCCACAATCAGCTCTGGTTCTGTTTCATTCTATTCATGTAACCAGAATTCAGATTCTTTGTAATGGCAGAATTTAGCTTGAATTATTGATAACCAGGGTTCATTCCTGTGCTTCAGGGGGAGTTATGGGTCATCTGCTTTTAAGGGGAGAATAGCTACTATTGCATGCCGATAGGGGGAGTTTGTTACTCTAAGGGTGTCTGCACTCATGTTCATACTATTTTTTTCTTTTTGATTATGTCAAAGGGGGAGAATAGTTTGATGAGTCAGTGTGACTCATTATGTTGCCATCATGAAAAAGGGGGAGATTGTTGTGCCCCCTGTGTCTTGTTGATGATGTGGTGTTTTAATGATAGCAACATGAATGAGTCATCACATTGTTTTGAATATCTCTGACCTATTCTGTGGAAGAATGCATGTGTATAACTGATATACTCTGTGGAGAATGCATGAGTGTGCTGGAATGAATGAATGATTTGCATGTCTGTACATCGTGCATTGCTGTTCTTCACAGCAAGCCTATTCACTGCTCCCACATATAGGAAGTATGTACATTGCATTGGCAAAGTATATACAACGTCAGTTCATGCATTGGCTTAGGCTAAGTCTGTACAGCCTATGTCTCATGCAACGTCAACGCTGTGAGCATTCTCAAGTCTGCAGCGTCAACGCTGTGAGTGTGTACATTGCATTCACGCTTCACAAAGTCTACAGTATGCATGGTTGAGTTGAAGTCTATACATTGTGTTGTTCTCGCCTGCAAGTCTAGACATTGGAAAGTCTATACAAACTTCAGCGTCTCATTCATGCTTTGGTTAATGAAGTCTGTACATCAGTCTTCACATTCTAAGTCTGTACAGCCGTTGGTTTGGACTCAGAGTCTGTACACTTGATTCGTCTTTGAATTGGTCAAGTGTGTACATCCTTCCAAGCTTCAAATCTACACATTGGGTTGTCAGGCTTCAACTCTATACACACGTTGTTAGAGTCCTGAACTTTACCAAGTCTATACACTGGACCTTGGTTTACCAAGTCTGTACACTCGCTGCACTACATCAAGTCCATACACTGGCAACTCTGCTTAAGTATATACATTTGTCTGAACTAAGTTCATTTTCCTCTGTCTGTCTGCAGATGATTCAGGCCATCAAGACTTGGCACGTGATCCAAGAGGCTGAAATGCTGACATGTGGACACAGCAGTTCAAACAATCTAGAAAGAAGCTCCTAGATTATTCTGGTGCGTCAACGCCTTGATCAACTAGCGTGGATGCAGTAGTTCAAACAATCAAGAAAGAAGCTTGTGGATTACTCTGGTCCGTCAACGCATTGATCAAGCAACGTCGACGCAGCAGTTGAAGAAGCATTCAGCCTCACAGGCTATTCCACTGCGTCAACGCCACAATTAAGCAGCGTCGACGCAACAGCTAAAGAGACGAGGCTAATGGCTACTGGAATGTCTCACTGCGTCAACGCCACGGGTCGGAAGCGTCGACGCAGCAGTTAAAAAGGCTAGGCTGTTTTGTTCACTAGAACGCATCAATGCGTTAACGCCATTACTGATAACGTCGACGCAGCACGCCCATCTGTTGAAGACTTGATCACTGGATCACAGATGCGTCAACGCAGCAGGCTGATGGAGTCAACGCAGCAGACTAGAGTTCTGCTGGTAGAATGTTCTTGAAGGCTGCGTCAACCCCTTTAAGCAAGTGGGTTAACGCCACCTAGTTGCTGAGCGTGCTAATAAAGGGCACGTGATCCGAGGTGGCTGGCTCGTGAACCAGGATGCTGCCACGTGGTCCGAATTTCTAGGGCAGGAAACGTGGAAGCCACATGCGCCCTGGCTGCTACTGCTGTTGGTATATAATGGAGCCTTCATCTTCAGATGAAGGTTGATCGAAGAAGAAGCCTGAAGAGCAGAAAGCCCTTCGATCCAGAAAAAGAGAAAAAGAAGAAAAAGAGAAGAAAAAGCAGAGTGGAGAGAAGCTGTCGTTCCAGCACAAAAGAAGAAAGAAAAGAGAGAGAAGAGAAGAGCAGAGAGTGAGAGATTAGAAGAAGCAGAAGAGAAAGATGCTGTGAAGAATTAGTGAAATCGAGAGAAGAGGAGAGTAGCTGCCTGAAGATTAGTCTTCACTGGCCGTGGATCAAATCCAGGCCAGTCAGCTCTTTAAGAGCCACATTGTGCTTCACGGTTACAGCTTTCCGATTCTGTTATCTTGTCGTTTGTTTTCTATTTTACATTTTCTTTCAAGCTGTTAGTCAGCGGTTCGTAGAGGAGGACTCCTCTGGACAGCAAGCTGTGTTGCTCAGCGGGCAGTGGAGGTTTCCACTGGACGGGTAAGCTGTAATCCCCAGCGGTTGCAGTGGTGGATTCCACTGGTCGGCAAGCTGTAAGGCCCAGCAGTTGTAGGCTAACCTGTATTGCCTAGCGGACGCAAGCTGTGTTGCGCAGTAGTAATCCACACTCGGGTTGAGTGTGGGGTGGATGTAGGTCTGCTGGACCGAACCACCTAAAACCCATTGTGCAGTGGTTTGATTTCTTCATCTGTCTTATTGCTTCCGCTAGATGCTTGCATAAGGGCGCTTCATGTGTTTGCTTCAAGTTCAACGAAGGTGATTAGCTGCGCACGCTATCTATTTGTCACTGGGATTGTGTGTTGCTTGAGTTGTCTAATTGCTTAGAGTGTCTTAATCTGTTAAGTGATTGAAATTCTGATTGAGCTATAGTCGTCTAACTTGTCTTGTTAGAATGCTTGCTGTCAGTTGGTTTTATTCCGCAACTGCTAATTAGTCCTTTAGACTTGATAGATCTGTCTAGTTAGCATTCCAGATAGTTAGTGAGCCGAATATTTTAATTGGGCGAAAGTTTTTAAAGGACTATATTCATTCACCCCCCCCTCTGAATACTTGCACCGAACCCAACAAGAATCGCTGTAGAAGATTAGTCCCTGGAATTTTCGATCGACCGCTACTGGCCTGGCAGTAGACCGCCACTGAAAGAGGTGCAAACTGGGAGCTGTTCGCTGGGGCGGTCGACCGCCCCTGGGCTGGCGATCGACCGCCCCTGGGTTGGCAGTCGACCGCCAGCTGGGCAGACCCTGGGTTGTGTCGGGTCAGTCCATTAACCCCTTTAGCTCCATCGCTTGAGTCCTTTAGTATCTCGTTCTCATCTGTGGCATCAACCTTGACAGTCTTGAAGATTTCTATTAATTATATCCCCGCGACCTGACCGCGCAGGTCGATCTGCATGCGAGGGCGCAATCATTGAGCTTTCACTTTTGCCATCTCCACTCCATTCCTTGGCTTATCTGTCATGAAAGAACATCAAGTATTTCAGTCATATGAGAGTGAAAAACATCAATGACTTATAGTGTTCAGCCATTATCAAAACTAAGAATATCAAATAACTCAAATGACCATAGGATGATGTCGAATGACCCAAGTGACCACAAGATGACTCAAATGACCACAGGGGCACAACAATGTTTAGGAGTTCCCCATGCCACCAACCACCGGATACGTCAAATGCATGCATGGCACACATTCGGGTGTCCTGGTCCACCCTTGCATGTGTATGGGTCGAACTAATATTAAGTGTGTCTAGGGTCTTGTGTGTCTATGCATACATCGAGTCGAGTCGATCTTGTATGCTCGCGTTGTCAGTCCCTTTCGAGTGCGAGACTTTTCAAATTTTGGGATCGGTTCTACCTCCCATATCGGATCTAGTCACATATAGGGACCCGGCGGTGGCTCCTAGTGAGTCTTCGAGCCGCCTCTTGATAAGTGCCCATTTCTTATGATAATTCATCGCATGAACACTATTTTATGTGCATATAATTAGGTAATTATGTATGATCTATCATTAATCTCAACTTCGCATGTAGATTGGACCTTTCACGCAAATTAATTAATTTGGCGATTTCATTTCATAAAATGAAGTTGAGAGTCATCAACATTAATTCTCCATTGCATAATTGTGAGCAATTGTGATTTATGTGCACATTATGGTAATTTTTGTGGACTATATTGTAATTATGTGTGTGCAGGACACTGAAGGTAATTACAAGAAACTCCGGGGGCAAAACTGTCATCACCACTTTGATCAAGTCAAAAGCATATATTTGGATTGGAGGGAAAAGAAATTTTAAAAGTTTGAAATTGAGGAAAAGAAACACATATTTTGGTTGGAGGGAAAATTGAATTCAAAGTTTGAAATAAAGGAGAGACATGATGAGCCTTGGAAAATGGGGTGCCCAAAGTCTAAGAAAAGGGGTGCCCACCTCCTTTTTCTTTTCCCCATACATCATCTTCTACCTAAATCCCAGCCATCCATCTCCTTTTGATACAATCTCCACCCTCAATTGACCCAACTTTCTCTATAAATAGCCCATGATAAGGAGGAGAAGGGGAGTTCTTTTTTGACAATCTTTCTCTCCCAACATTAGGTCATCGATTTCTCCCTCTTCCGTCCCTCTTCTCCTCTAGCTTTCTTCATGTAAGTTCTTCAATTTTAAATTCACTAAAACTTCTTCGTCTGCATCATCTTCTAATTTCTTCTGGGTTTTAAGTTATTTTAGATTTTTCACTGTGTTGTCCTATTCATCTGCGAACTAGTATTTCTCTCTGTTCTTCCCATTATTTCTCTCACATCTGGTTATTTGCTCCTCTTGCTGTCTTCATGAAAGTTCTTTATTTTTAAGTGTTCTACAATGTCTTCATCTGCATCATCTTCTAATTCGTGTTTGTTCGAAAGTTATTTCTCATTTTTTAACTTGTTATCCTGTGATTTTACTATTCATCCGAGATGCTAGTTTTTGTTATTCCTCCGTTTTGAAGCCCTTCCACTCTTCTTTTCTATCTGAGTCCTTCATCAAAGTTTTTCCTCTCTTTCTTCTCTTCAACTTATTCTTCTTTGACATCCCCTAATTCATCTCAGTTTAAAAGTTATTCACCCTCCAAAGATCACTTTAATGACGAAGGTGATTTCCTCCCGGCGTAGACAACATCTTCTGCAAGATAGTTCGTGATCCAAGGTCAAGAGCGGACGACGCTATCATCACCATTGCTGCCACCATCTTCACATCTCAGGCTCCTCTTGTTGCTATTTCTTTAGTTTCATTTTACTTCATTATAATCTCGTCACATCTTTATTGTAAGATTCTCTTGCACTTCGTGTACCTGTTTCTTTATGTTAATGAAAGAAGTGTTCATTTGATCTAGAGTTTGTTCATCTTCCCTCTCTTCCTCCTTCTTCTACCTCTTATTCTCAATGTTATGCAATTATTTTGTTGGAATCGTTCTTTGTTTAATTATTCTCTTCAAGCTACAAAAAATCACAAATATTTTCTAAAATGTTACAAGGTTTTAAACTTTAAAAATCTCTTCTTCCCTGTGGATTCGACCCGAGCTTGCCATAGTACTACGTTCTCTTTTAATTATTTTATGCAAGTTTGATTTTAAGATTGTTAGCGTGTGTGTAGTAACGACATACATTTCTGCGTTATCAATTTTTGGCGTCGTTGCCGGGGAAGAATGTTGATTTTTGATTTAAGAACTTTATTTTCCTTGTGTTTATAGTGTACTAATAAAACTCTCTTTTCTTATTTTTTTTGTAAAAAAAATGAAAAAATTAAAAAATCATAGGTAAGTTTGCCTTTCTTTCTTTTATCATTTTGATTTTGTCATTCATTTCAAAAAAAATAATGAGGGATCACTTTTCAAGTAAGTATCCAAACTTTCCCTCTTTCATTCTAGTTTTATTTTTTCATTTTACATATCTTGTGGTTAGATAGGTTCATTAAAAAAATTTTAAAAAAAATCACTTGCACCAAAAAATAAAAGACTTTATTTAAGAGTAGAAAATACACTATCCATGTTCTAGGCCATGCATCATTTAGCATATGAATTTTTCTTCTTATATAATTTCTACATTGCATTTTGGAGATCGCAAGGGGCAAGGTACGTTCTACTTATCATATTCTACCATTCATATTACATAAGAACCCCTTGTTTGAAATTATAGTGTGCATTTCATTTCAAAATATTTTAAGGGCAACGCCCCTAAATAACATAAGGTGGGGATTTCATCACTCTTCCTTAGCCCACAAATCACATTTCTCTTGCATCTTTGCATGACCTAAGCTTTAAATAAAATTCAGTAGACATTGGCCCTAGGATCACATTATGATTTTAGTACGATTCGGGTTTACCCTCTTGTGGAAATCGGTGCCTAAGACAAGACGGTCGGACGGTAAACGCCTTAAGCGGGCTAGTGGTTTAGTAATTAGGTCCCTACGAAAGTAGGGGGAGCCTCCCACTACCCCACCCATTACCTGGCCGGTGGAAATATTGAGGGTGAACATAAGTTGTACTTTAGTCATTTTGTGAAATTCTATTTCTAGGTCTAGGTCACATCTAGGTCATTAGGTAATTTATTTGTTAACTTGTTTGTGTTTACATGAAAACAAAAAAAAAGTCAGCAAAATAATAAAAAATCCTCATCTTCTCTCTCTTCATCTGAGTTAGTGCTAGTTTCAAAAAAAATGTGATTTTCTCGTCCTAAAAAAAGAGAGAATAAAATAAAAAAAGAGATTAATAAAGGGAAAATAAAATTAAGAAATTGAAAAAAATTGCAAAAAAGATTGTTGAAAAAAAATTGAACAAATCTTTCAGGGATCCGACATTTTTTTAATGGCCATATATCTTAGAAGGAAACCCAAGCCCATGAAGGAACACTTTATTCCTTCTACTTATAAACTATCAACTTGTATTAAACTACCTAACATTCTAGTGGATCATTATGAGATTAGCCCCGGTATCATCCAGATGCTCCCATCTTTTTATGGGAAACCCAATGAAAATCCTTATGAGCATCTAGATGATTTTCAAGAAATTTACTCGCTAGTTAAAATCCAAACGTTTAGTGATGATGCCCTTAAGTTGATCTTATTTCCATTCTCATTGAAGGATAAAGCAAAATGCTGGTTAAGAAGTTTTGAAAAAAATGTTAAGACTTGGGAGGATATGAAGTTATAATTTTTAAAACAATTCTACCCTATAGTCCGAACCAACATAATGAGAAGGGCGATTTTAAGATTTACTGAGTTTTCAGACGAGCAAATTTATGAATCTTGAGAAAGGTTGAAGGATTTGTTACGTCAATGTCCACATCATGGGTTACCCAAATGGCAAATTATGTTTACATTTTATGAGGGATTATCTGATCTTGATAGACAAATGGTTGATACATGTTGCGGAGGGGCGTTCATGAACAAGAATGAAGATGAGGCGTATGATCTGTTTGAAATTTTGAGTGAAAATTTGATGAATCATACCTCAATCTCATCTCATAAATAATCTGTAGGACTTACCAGACATGCCAAAAATCCAACCCAAACTCACAAGAAAGCCTATGATTTCTGTGCCCGTCTCACTCACCATGTGAGTCACTGTCCTACTATAGCCTAACTCCCACTAGTCATCTAAGCTCAAATCTAAAATGCCTTAGGGTTCTCAGCCCAAGTATGATACCCTTTCAGAAGATTCTAATCTTGGCTGGAGTACTCACCTAAATTTATCTTGGACGGACCAACCAATTCAAGCCCATTTGTCTACACATTCACCCCAAGAAACTCACGAGCAACCCATGTGCAATCAACTTCAGCCCAACTCATCTCACCCAAACATTCAAAGAAATATCGATATTAGGGGTGATTCACCGGGCCACTACTTTGAACCTCAAGTCGTGTACTCTCAGTTTACTTACCATGACACTCCTTCAACATTCAACCAACCCTCTCTATACATGAATGATGATGATGATGATCTGATGCCTGTCATTTTGGCTCAAGATATAACTATTGCGAGTGAGGGGGAGTGCACTCGTAATACCATGATGGAGGATGAGAAGGAAGTAGGGGGCAGATTGAAGGATAAAAATGATCATATTGATATCGTCATCCCCTCCTATGAATGTTTTGAGATTGAGAATATCACTGTGAAGAATAGTGGTCCACACAACTCAATTGAGGATATACATGACGAGGAGGATTGCTTTGTAATCAACAATCTTAGTGATTTAATGACAACAAATTCTGAATATCATCCTCCCCTGGAAGAACATGATGATGGGGCCTTGTTGGAAAAATTTACATTTCATCTAGCAACCTCATTTATGGAAAATTTGATTCATAATCTTCAGTTGAGTGATGAGTGTGATGATAGATCCGCCTTAGAGAAATTCACCTTTGATCTGACTTATGATGAAAGGGTCGGGCTGGAAACATTTACATTTGATCTTCCCACCTCATTATTGGAAAGTTTGATTGATAATATTCATTCGAGTAATGAGTGTGATGAAGGGTCCTTGTTAGAAAATTTCACATTTGATTTGACCCTTAAACCCTATCAAATGAAGTTTGAATCTTTGGATGAGTTAGATCCTGGCCTCACTCTTCCTTCCAATTTGATTCCCCCGATAGTACAACCTCTCCACTATGACATTCTAGGACCTGAGGGGGATGTGCCAATCCAATTCACCTTTGATTTAACTTCCCATCAGGAAAACCAATTGATTATTGCCCTTACTGCTCATGAGGCTGTTACTGAGAAGAACGTGGCTAATAATACCAATCTTATTCATCAGCCACCAGTGTCTGATCAAGTTATCATGGAGGAAGTCATCACAAAAGGGTTAGTCAAGCAGGAAGATGTAGGACAAGGGGAACAATAGGTTGATGTTGGGCAAAGGTTCAACCCCGATCTTGACAGATTATTAGCCCTTGATTATTTCTTGATCCCTAAAGATGACAATTGGCTCACACACATGGTTAAAATTAAAATCAATAATGTGCGAGTCCTGCCTATTTCTAGCCCCAATCAATACATGCTTACTCTTGTCTTCCAATGGTATGAGGACTAGAATTTGAAGGAGGACAAGATCACTTGGTGGCTCATTCTGAATTCCACACATTGGTTAGTGAGCTTTCATGCGTCTGGCTGAAAGCGTTAAACTTAGCGCTTGTTGGGAGGTAACCCACAATTTTCATGATTTTCGTATTCTAATAAATGGCTTCTTGGGAGGCAACCCATGTTTTTAGTGTGGTTTTATTTTTATTTTACAGGTGTGAATAAAGGATAAGTTTGGGGGAGAGCGAAGAATGCTTACACCTATGCCTAGCCTTCAAAAGCCAAAAATCGGATTTCATTCAAGCAAGGATGGCCGTCGAAGTTCAATTCCGTCAGGTTGTCCCGTTCCTTCACAAATTTTATGTCTACATTGTTCTATTATTTCATATTGTTCATGCCATTGAGGATAATGTCATTTAAGTTGGGGGGACAGAAATCATGTTGCACATGTTACATTCATATACAACCTCAAACATAACCTCAAACATGAAAAAAATAATTTTGGAAAACCAACAAAATAAAATCCATTGTGAGTTTCATGATTCATGCTTAAATTAAAAGTAATTCTGGAATAGAAAAGACTAGGGAGAAGGATGATGGGGAATTTAGTCAATCTAGCCATGGAAAACTGATATAAGAATCTCTTTAAAGTTCATGTGCACTTTAGAAAAAAAAATTCACATTGCACACTAATGAAACAAGCAAGACAAACCCTCTACTATCTTGGATATATTGTCTGATATTCTACACTTCTTAAGAAAGGATATCATTTTACAAAGCTTTCTGCCAAATTATCTATCAAATAAGTGCAATAGCACTATGAAAAAAAAAGAAAAAAGAAGAAAAAAAAGAAGAAAAGAAAAAAATAGAAGAAAAGAACACCATGAAAAATGCCCCAATTCTTAGTAACCGGGCCTACTTCACCTAAGACGTGTTGAGATTCACGTCAAATGAAAAAGGGAACCCTGATCTTAGTAACCGGGCCTACTTCACTTAAGACGTGTTGAGGTTCACGCAAAATAGTGAAGGGATAGTGCAGCATCATGTGTAAAATAAAAGATCCCAAAGGGACAAAGATATAAGGCAGATAAAAAAGCTAGTATGCTTAATGCTCTAGTTTGGAGGTGCATGATTGAATGACATTTGTTTAGAACAGCAAATGAGGGATGCAATTGTCTAAGCTGTGGATTTAGTATTACACAAGCACAAGTACTATTGAACTTTACTTTGAATTCTTGATCATATACCTAAATGTCCAAACTAAGGTTAGTGTGCATTATTTAGTCCGGATTCCTAATCTTTGGTTGATTCTATGAAGGGAGAGCTGGATATAAGAGCATGAATTTTACAAACTCTTGTTAGTCCTAAATTTTAATTTATTTACATTACTAAGGGAATAGCAATGAATAAGTTGGGGGGTATGATAAGCGCCCATTTCTTATGATAATTCTTCGCATGAACACCATTTTATATACATATAATTAGGCAATTATGCATGATCTATCGTTAATCTCAACTTCGCATGTAGATTGGACCTTTCACGTAAATTAATTAATTTATCAATTTCATTTAATAAAATGAAGTTGAGAGTCATGAACATTAATTCTCCATTGCATTATTGTGAGCAATTGTGATTTATGGGCACATTATGGTAATTTTTATGGACTAGATTGTAATTATGTGTGTGCAGGACACTGAAGGTAATTGCAAGAAACTCCAGGGGTAAAACTGTCATCACCACTTTGACCAAGTCAAAAGAATATATTTTAGGTGGAGGGAAATTTTTTTTTAAAGTTTAAAATTGAGGAAAAGAAACACATATTTTGGTTGGAGGGAAAATTGAATTCAAAGTTTGAAATAATGGAGAGACATGATGAGCCTTGGAAAAAGGGTGCCCAAAGTGATGGGAATCGACGCCGAGCACTAAATTTTTATTTTGCATTTGAGTCTTTTTATTTACTTTTATATCCTTGGGAAAGTATATGTGCAATTGTAAGGCTTTGTAAGTCAATGTGTCATTCCCTTGGATTGTCTGGGTTTTTGTGCAAATGTGCAGTAGGTCCACCAAGGGGGCCCCCAGCCCTTTCCCATTAGTCCACCTAAGCTATGTGGGGCTGGTCAAAGGCCAAGGTGGCATCTAGAAGATTTGACAAGTCAATTGACATATGGGGGAGACAAGTGGTGTAAAATGTCAAAGTTGGCCACCTACCTTACCTACGTAGTCAAAGGAGTGCCCCCTCCATATGTAATTTGTTTATTTTTGATTTTTGACCACATGGGGAAGAAAATCCCCTCTCTCCCACGAAATTCCCATCCCCCCACCCCTTGCCATTCTCTATATAAGCCTATGTATAGTGTCATTAGAGAAATTAATGAAGAGAAATTTTGTAAAATTGGCAAGAGCCAAGAAGGGTGCACCCCTTGTTCCTCTCCCCCTCTCTCCTTGTTGTTCATCTTCTTCCTCCAGCAATCTACGGTATGAGACCCATTCTACCTCCCCCTCTCATCCTCTGAGTTCCCTTTCTACTGCCGCCGCCGCCGCCGTCGCACCGCCGTCGCGCCGCCGCCACCGCCACCGGAGTTCTGTCTCCATCAGAACAGAACCCCACCTCTGTGAATCTATCATTTTGTGTGGTTGTCTGATCGAGCTCAAATTTTGAGCGCTTGTTTCTCTCTTCGTTAGCTTCCCATCCATATATCTTATGCCTCATTCTGAGTTCGTTTGATATTTTTTTTACAATTTCTAGTCCACCCCTGTCAATCTGTCCTTCTGCAGATCTACAGTACAAAGTCGTCTTATAGTAATTTCTTCACCCCATATCTATTTTTAGAAAATCCCAAAAAATTACTGAGTGTCCCTCACGTATACCCACTTCCACCATAATTTTTGTAGAGTCAACCAAAATCGTTTTCCCGTCGGGCAAAGGTCTGTTTCAGGCAGATTGTTTGCTGCCCTGTGTGTCAGTCAGTCCAGGTCCGAAAATAAAAGTCAGCTTGCAGAGGTTTTCATTTTCAATCCGTGTAGTGGATGAAGCTGAAAACAAAGTATGTTGTAGATATCTGAGTGCTCTTTCCAACGGTACCAGCCACGCCTCGATCGGCCTCCGGATCTGAGCGTAGTGATTTTTGCCGCCGAGGCCTGCAGATCTGTTCTGTGTGCAGGTCCGAAAATTCAGTTTGGGGGAAAATCAAAAGTAAATATCAAAATTCAACTTCGGGTGCCGCCCCTTCAGGGAGTCGATCCGGGACATCCCGCCATCATCCCAGCCAAGCGGCGCCTTCATAAGACATCAAGAAGGCAGCGTTCCTTTGGAACAGATTGCTTGCTGTCCACCGAGTCAGCCACCGAGTTGGCGCAGCACCGAGTTGCAATAGTGCCGAGTCGGACCAGCAAGCCGAGTTCGTGCTGAGTTCACCTTCAAATTGCTGCCCGTCAACCCAGGGTCGGTCCTCCCGGGCCCCACTGTATCCCTTTACCTCCCTGCGTGGAGTGGGTAATAGAATTACTGCTGTAATTAAAGTTTTTACTGTTGTTAACCGGGAGTTACCGTAACTGGCTGGGAACGTCTTCCCCACGCCCGGAGCGTGGAGGTAAACTCGCTACCTCTCTCTTATCACATTGTTCTCAATCCGTATACTTTTGAATGCCGCTGCGAGGGTAGGATTATTAGCCCGTTATCATTTCATCACCGCTGCGAGAGAGTGAGTTTGAGTGTTACCGTCCCGTGACTCGATCCGAGTCTACACGGAAAGCCGATACCCGTGACTCACGGCCGGTTTCTTAACCGTGCCCGGTCCCACGTTTCCCTCGCTAAGGGACAATTGCGAGCTCGTCTAGAGTCCAAGGATCGCATTCCTAATTCGAGTCGAGTCCGTGGTCCGTCCCGCATCAATTTGGTATCAGAGCATCCGGGTTGAGTCTAGGGTGTCTAAAAAAAAAGTGTCATTTACGTCTAGTCATCGTCTAAGTCGGTCTAGGTTGCATTTGCATACCATTAATCGGTATATAAAAAGGTGTTGTCTAAACGTTAGGCTACGCCTATCGGGAAGGCCGCACACTTGCACGAGTGGTCTTCTGATCGATTATCTCCGCCACGTACCGAGTTTTGGTTAAGTCTAGGTTGTAGTCGAGTCTCATTTCAACTTGCATTTGCATCGCATTCTAAGTCGTGTCTAGGAGTTTGCATTAGTTTGCATAAACTTTTACTTATAAAATAAAATAAAAAAAATGGCCTTGCATATCCATTCCTAGGGATCCATTCCCACATCTTGGCAACTATGACCAACCCATGTCGACCGGTCCAAGGCGATAGTGATGTGACACGATCCCTCGGACCTAGATTCGCAAGCAAGCAATCGATCGACGAACCCACTCTAGCGGACTCACCCGTGTAGCGCACACTCAAATCCGTAGATGGACCGGCGATAGTGGAGAGGGTCCGAGGAGGGACCTCACCTTTATGGGGATTTGACTATCTTGGGCTGAACCCTTAAGGGCCTGGGATGCCCAATTCCGTGGGCGGCCAGCACGCCAAGGGCGTGGGATGTAGTGGCTCTTTCACAACTCACCCGCGGTGGCACTCGATTAGACGGAATGTTGGAACGAGCACTCTCTCACTGCCGACGGCGCAACTAGAGATAATACTAAGCTAAGCAATAGTGAAACCAGCAGAGGAAGCGACCCGAAGCTCACCTGATCGGTGTGAAGACACCGATCCCGGCCGGAGACGAGGGCGAGCGGGGAAGCGTGGGCTACCCGCACGTCGCGCCGACGACGCTTTAGCCGAAGACCTGCTAGTACAAAATTACTCCTCGCGCAGGAGGGTGATCGTGGGGGTGGGGAAAATAGAGGTTACATTCAAACACTACCTCCACGCAGGGAGGGGCGCTAAGCCGGCCAGGCGGGGAAGGGAAAATAGCTAAGGAGGTAGCCGATTGACCCCACCGTCGGTTCTGCCCGCCTTTCTGCCCGTCTGACAGGGGCTCTCTGTTGACTCCTCTGTGATCACTCCCGGACTCGAAAGTGAACAAGACCAACGCCAAAATGTTAATGACTGACCCGGGAAGAAGCCTGAATTTTTTTGGCACCAGAAGTTATCGATGCTAGCTGGGACAGACGCTGGACCGGCGCTGCTCTGCTCTGCCTTGGACTGAGTTCAGGTTGTTGCAGCAGGTTGGCGACTTCACCACGATCGCTCCCGTGATCCAATAGAGACGGGATCAGGACGGTTGCGAGCGTGGTCGAATCCTCTTCGATCAGCAACCAAGATGGGCACTAGAGGAGGTTAGAGCAGGGAGGTGGAACCCGAAGAGTGAGAGGGGGTCTGATCAATCTCTGACAGAACTGACCTGCGCACCTGGGGAAAATAATTTGGAACGGGGAACTCCGTACTCCAAATGAGGTCCCGCTTGCTGTGTTGGACAGAGGACTGGTGGATCTTCTCCCCGGTCAAGTGGCGTGGCAAGGGGAGCTGGGGTGTGGTCGCAGCAGCTTCTAGAAGTCGCTTCTGGTTGCAGGCCAGGCTGGTTCTGCGCAGTCGGTGAAGAACGGCTCTCCCGGGCAGCTCCGAACTCGGATCGGGGCGGGATCACCTCGCCTACGAAGACGACTGGAAGAGATTTCCGTCAATGTAGGATACACTACCAGAAAACTCGCGATGATGAAGAGGAAGCCTCTGCAACTCCGGGGTACTCTGCTGTTGCAGACTGCTACTGGAACTGCAACTTGATGATGGTAAATGGAGTCGGATAGGGGGGCCAATACAGCAAGGGGCGGGGGTATTGGTTGTGGGGGATGGGAGAGGGTGGCTGTGGCAAGGAAGATGGGGTTGGAGGTGGCTGGGGTCGCAGCTAGCAGGTGGAGGGGGAGGGAGGTGTGGCCAAGGGTGGAGGGTGAGAGAGAGTGGGGGGTGCAAGCGACTCTTGGGAAAGGGGGGGGAGTGTTTGAATTTGGTTTAATGGTGGGTGATCAATGGTGGTCTTGGGAAGGGGAAGGGGTGTGTTGGGATATGGAGAGGTGTGTTGGGGAAGGGAAGGGGTGGCTTGGGAAAAAGGGACTCTCCCTTGGGAATGTGAAAGGTTGTATGGGGAAGAGGAAAGGTTGCTTGGGGAGTGGTGGGAGTAAGGGGAGTTAAGGTGAGGTATGGGGAAGGGGGAGGGGCCTTAATGAGAGGTGAATGGGGAGGAGAGAGAGGGAATTTTGAATTTTAGGGTGGGGAGGAGAGAGAATGGGGTTCGCCCCCCTTAGTGAGAGAGAGAGAGAGAAGAGAGAGAGAGAGAGAGAGAGGGAGAGGGGAATCCACCCCTAGAGAGAGAGAGAGAATCTCACACAATTTTGGTGGATTTCCAACTTTCATTCAACAATTCATTAGTTCCAAATGGTGGGAGTGGGGTCCTATTTATAGGATTCCCACAATTTAACATAAGTCCCTAACTTTTGGACTACTAACAAGAAACCAAGGGAAGGGGGGTGCCCATGGGCCTAGCCCATAGAATTGGGCCCATTAACCTATCAAACTGACATAATGACTCAAGACTTAGGTAATGACTCACTTAACCTAGATACTTGACTCAAATAAAAAGAAAATTACATAATAAGAAAATGAAAAATACATCATATGACTCAGAGTAAAGTGGCGAACAAGATGTAGCACTGCTGGCGATCAACAGGAGCCCCCAAAAAGTGGAGTGGTCGGAGATGTCCCCATCATACCCCCGGGGTGCGGAGAACTTGACTCCGTCGAGTAAATGGTCCTCTAAAGTAGCACGGGGTGAACCTCAACCTCCAAACTCAACCTTGCGTCCTCAACCAGGGGACGGTCCTTCATCTTCTCACGGTGGCTTGGGCACACCCTCTTGCTGGCGATGGTACCCTGCTTGCCCAGTATTGCCTTCGTGTGCGCACATCGGACTCTCAGGCTAATATGTGGAGGCTCTCCGAGGGTGTGCTACATGTCACCCATGATTCCCTCTGGCTCGGGATTCCCTCTGGCTCGGGACCTCCCTTCCTTTCGATGTGGGCCAGACTTGAGCTCCATGTCATCCAGGCCTCCACAGCACTTTGATGGATCACTTTGGTGTACTTCTTGTCTTTATTTTGAGTCATCTTGATGTAATTTATCTTTTAATTGAGTCCAGTACCTATGTTATGTGGTTATGTTCCTAAGTCTAGTAGTCATCATGTGGGTGATGGGCCCAATCACTTGGGCTTGGCCCACTTGCGCCCCCTTCCCCCTAGAAATGTGTCATTAGTCTTTTTAGCAGGGACTTTTTGTAAATTTGGAGTTCCCTATAAATAGGACTCCAAACCCTCCATTTGGAACTAATGAAAAAATTTGAGTTGAATATTGAAACCCTTGTGCTCTCTCTCTCTCTCTCGCACTCTACCTCTCTAGCTCTCTCTCTATTTCTCTCTCTCTCTCTCTAAAGGGGGCGAACCCCATTCTCTCTCCTCCCCACCCCCAATTTTGAAATTCACTCTCTCTCCTCCCTATTCACCTCTAATTAAGACCCCTCCCCCTTCCCCATAGCTCCCATTTAATCCCCCTCCAACCCCTAGGTGGAATCCCCTTCTCCTAGGCACCTCTCCCTCTTCCCAAGCAAAATTTCCCCTTCCCCATACAACCTTTCACCTTCCCAAGGGGGAATCCCTTCCCCCAAGCACCCCTTCCCCTCCCCAAGGCAACCCTTCCCATTCCCTAGGCCACCATTAACCCCTCCATTAACCCATCTCCCCATTCCCCTAAGCCCATTTGCGCCCCCCCTCTCTCTCTCTCACCTTCCACCCTTGGCCGCACCTCCCTCCCCCTCCACCTGCTAGCTGCGACCCAGCCCTCTTCTCCAGCCTCTCCACCATCTCTACTCACCCCCATCCAAGCCCCACAGCCATTAGCCCTCTCCCCATTGCAGTCCCTTCACCCCTCCCCACCATTACCAACATCATTCACCTTCCTGCTCTATCCAGTTCGCAGGCAGCAGCAGGAGCCCGACTTGCAGAACCTGCCCCGGAGTCATACGGAATCCCCTGAAGGCGTACCATACATCGCCGGAAAGATCATCCAGATAGCTTCGCAGCCGAGGTAGTCTCGCCGGCATCCGACATCCCTACTGTTCCTGGTACCCATTCTCGTGCGGCTATGCCAGATTTGAGCAAGAACAAGAGGTCTTTTTGGCAGAGGTCCCGAGGCAGATGATGGGGACATCACCGGCGATCTCATTTGTTCGAGGATCCTGATGCTCGCCAGTAGTGCTACATCTTGTTCGTCACTTTATTCCGAGTCATATGATGTACTTTTCCTTTTCTTATTATGTAATTTTCCTTTTATTTGAGTCAAGTCCCTAGGTTAAGGTGTCATCTACCTAGGTTAATTGACATTAGAGTGGTTATTGAGTCAGTTGGGCCCAATTAAGTGGGCTAGGCCCATGAGCGCCCCCTTCTCCCTTAGTTTATTGTCACTAGTCTAAAACTCAGGGTCTTATGTTAAATTGTGGGATTCCTATAAATAGGACCCCAATCCCACCATTTGAGATTAATGAATTATTGAGTGAAAATTATCCACAAGAATTGTGCCTCCTTCTCACTCTAGCTCTCTCTCTATTTCTCTCTCTCTCTCTAAAGGGGGCGAACCCCATTCTCTCTCCTCCCCACCCCCAATTTCGAAATTTACTCTCTCTCCTCCCTATTCACCTCTCATTAAGACCCCTCCCCCTTCCCCATACCTCCCATTTAATTCCCCTCCAACCCCTAGGTGGAATCCCCTTCTCCTAGGCACCTCTCCCTCCTCCCAAGAAACCTTTCCTCTTCCCCATACAACCTTTCATTTTCCCAAGGGAGAATCCCTTCTCCCAAGCACCCCTTCCCCTCCTCAAGGCAACCCTTCCCATTCCCTAGGCCCCCATTAACCCACCATTCAAACCAAAGGAGAGATCTCTCCTCCCTCTCTCCTTCCCAACCCAAATTCGTAGCTCCCCCTTCCTCCACTTGCTAGACCACCTCCCAGCCCCCTTTCTGCCCCTTCCACACCTTGAATCACCCCCTAACAGACCCCCACATAGTCAGGTGTCACCCCCACACCCATCCACTCCATTTCCCACCCCATCTACTCCGTCTCCCATCACCTTCCATCACCCTATCCATCTCAGTTCGCAGGCAGCAGTTGGAGCCCGACTTGCAGAGCCTGCCCCGAGGTCATTCGGCATCGTCTGGAAACGTACCATACATCGACGGAAAGTTCGTCAAGATAGCTTCGCAGCCGAGGTGGTCTCGCCGGCGTCCGACATCCCTGCTGTCCGGAGGGTTCATTCTCGTCCGACTGCGCAACCGGGACCTGAACCAGGACTAGAGCTGCAGTGCAGAAGCTTCCACGGTCTCACCCTTCTTTTCCAAGTTGCGCCGCTTGACCGGGTCGAAGTTCTACCAGTCCCCCACGCAACCCCATAGGCGGACCTTCGATTGGAGTCCAGGGCTGCCCATTCCGAATTTTCTCCCCCAGGTGCGCTGAACAGGCTACTCAGGATCTGTCCAAACCCCTCCTCACTCAACGGGCTCTCCCTCTCTGCCCTGACATGGTCTGGTGCTCCCCTGGTTGCTACTCAAAGAAGACTCGCCAGAGGACATTCTCGTCTTGGTCTCGCCACGTTCGGGCTCCGGGAGCGGTCGTGGCACCCGAATCTTTTGGCTACTTCACCTTGGGATCAGACTGAGTCAGAGCGCAGGGACCCTGTTCCAGAGATTGCCCCAGCCGGTGACGATGTTGGAACCACCTACAGAAATTTACAGACGTGCCAGGGTCTGTCAGAGACGTTTTGGCGCTAGTTTCGTTGGATTCTGAGTTCGGAGGAAGGCGTGGCAGCGTCTACATCAGCGCCCTACCCGATCATTTCAGGACTAGGCAGACCGACAGGCACTAGCTAGTTCACCACCCCACCCCGCCTAGCCGGCTTAACGCCCCTCCCTGTGTGGAGGTAGTGTTTGTTTGTAACTAAAATTTTCCTTTCCCTAGTCCAACCCCCCCTGCGTGGGGAGTAGTGCATGTAATATTTTAACAGGGGAAGCTACACCGACGCAGTGTGCGGGGAACCCACACTCCCCCGCTCGCCCTCATCTCCGGCAGGGATCAGTGTCTTCACACCGATCAGGTGAGCTTCGGACCACTCTCCTCTGCTGGTTTCTTACCTTTGCTTAGTTTAGTATTATCTCTAGTTGCGCCGTCGGCAGTGAGAGAGAGCTCGTTCCAATTTTCCATCAATTCGAGTGCCACCGTGGGTGAGTTGTGAGGGAGACACTACATCCCACGCCCTCGGCGTGCCGGCCGCCCTTGAAGTTGGGCATCCCTATCCCATTGGGGTCCATCCCCAGCCAGCCATATCCTTGGAACCCCAAGGTCCAACTTCGGACCCTCACCATCATCGCCGGTCCGCCTACGGGCCCGGGTGCGCGCATCCCGGGTGAACCCGCTTGTGAAGATATCGCCGTTCGGCCCGGTTGCTTGCAAAGTTAGGTCCAAGGGGTCGTGTCACATCAAATGGTATCAGAGCCAAGTTCTAGACTTGTCTCTACCGAGTCTAGTCCTAGGGCATTGACATTTGAGTCTCCCTTGCATCATGATTTCCATCACTCCATTGCATGACCACCCTAGGGAGATGCCCCAAGTACCCATGGACCAATTTGACACTGTCATCAACAAGATTCATAACTGCCTAGATACCCTCACCACTCGACTTGACCGGTTCAAAGCAAAAAGGAACCACGGCCCTAGAGCTTGGTCACCTCGACATGAATTTGGATGGGAAGCCAAAGGACCCAAAGACTCATGGGAAGAAATGAAGATTGAGATTAGGAATATCTTCACTCCCCGACCTTCCCACTCCTACCTTGAGAACCATAACCCGAGGAGCACTCCCACTCCCCCTTTCCCTTCCAGTCAACCCAATACCTCTCTTAGGGCCCAAACTCCACCACCCCAAATGATTCCAATCCCGATCACCACCACCATTCAAACCAAATTGGCCACCACCCAACCCAAAATTCTTCATCAAACCCACACCCCACAAGCTTCCACGGTCCCATCACTACCCCTCCATCTTCCCCAAAAAGGGACACACCCCCCAAAACCAATCAACCCAATCCTCCTCAACCCACCCATCTTCGACTACCAACCCCAATCTTACCCCAACTTAGGTCCCCACTTCTTCCACTCCCAAACCCAATCCAAGTTTGAACACCCTCACCACCCCGGGTGCACCATACCCCAACCTTCATCACCCCATCCCCAAAAGACCTTCCCATTCCCTTGGAGAGTAAAACCCCCACACCCCAAAGGGATAAGAATGTGATAGAGGTACATGAGGCCTCCCCCGATTGGGAAGAAGAATACGAGTCACAATGTCATGAGTTAGGCCGAGAAGTTCCCATCCCATGTGTAAAAAGCATCATGGCTCACACACCCAACCACCTAGAGGAGGAGAACACCATGGTCACCATCCCAACTGTGGGGGGAACACATGTCCAAGTTGAAGAAGAAACCTCGCACAGTGGTCTTCACCCTACACCACCCTCTCTAGTTGGGGCCGAGCTCATCTTAGGAGAACCCCTTTTACGTTGGCTAAAGGAGAACCCAATTAGAGATATCATGGCCCATGTTTGCCCTCCCATGGAACAACACCTCCCCATAGTACCCTTATCCACCTATCACACCACAATCCAATCATCCTATCAAGTGGAAACATTAGGGGATCTTATTAAGGGTATAGCTTGGCAAATGGAGTTAACTAGCATGTTGACCACTGTAGCCGACCGACCTAGGAGCCTTAACCTCCTACACCTATGTGTCGGGTCCATCTCCTCGATTTACACTGTGGGTTGTTACACTAGCGACCTTCTTCTATTCCTCCCTACACCCGATGAGCCTGATGCTATCCACAAACTAGAGTTGCTTATCTCGGGTAGAACATCAAGCCCTCCATTCATGAACTTCGACCCAATTGTTCGAGTAGAGGAGGATGACTCACCACTATGTGAGGACCATGAGGGCCTAGAGTTCCTCTCCCTAGGTGACTCTTACCATGACCCCTTCGATCCCTTCCTATACCCACCCACCTTACTCACCACCAACCTTTTCCTACCCCAACCAACCAGGATAGACCAAGCCCACCTCTCTCAAGACCTGGCCCACACCAAGTATACCATGACCATGGGTGAAATACCATTAGGAAACAATGAAGTGCCCCACTCCATGACACATACCTTCTTTGACCCCTACGACCCTTTTGAGTGGAAGCTCGAAGGCCACCCCACCACCCCACACAAGGAAGTCACCTATGGGAAAGGAATTCCTATGTCTTGGCACATCACACCACTTGGCATGAATAGAAAGTCGGGTCCTTTCATACATGACACCCACATGCCAAGTCGGATGCATGATTGGTCCAAAGGTCCTCCCGCATTCATCATTGGTCTTAAGCATGTTACGAACATTCATGGATGTCCGGGACCCCCGGCATTTGCTATACCCATGCGCAATAGATTCCCCTATGGATGCCCCGGCCCTCCAACCATTGTTATGAAGTCCATGCATGATAGGGCCACTTGTGGCTGCCCTGGTCCACCTAAGTTCATCAAGGTCCACATGGCATCAAAGCATGATAGGTCACTTTATGGTTGCCCCGGTCCACCTTTTCACACTACCCACTTTCACAACCACTCACCGCATCATAATGCATGGCATGAGCATACACGCAAGCAAATCACAACGAGCGGTGAGGTTCACAAAGAGCAGGAAAAGGCTCGCGAGCGCCACTTGGAATTCCAAGTAGGCAACCTATTGATGGTGGCATTGGAGTGGCTCTAACATAGAGTCGCCTCCAACTAGAGGGCACGAGGACTTGGACCTTGCCAAGTTCCGAGTGACGTTGGCAACCCGGCTTACGGGTTGGTCTTGCTAATGGGGTTTGGGATACACCCAACTTTTGGCACGGCGGATCTGGCACCCTATATGGGCACCGCGGTGGAACCCAGTGAGCACCTTGAGCCTACCCCCACCTTTGTGAGTGATACCCTCGGAGAGCCTCCACATATCAGCCTGAGAACCCGACGTGTGCACATGGAGGTAATATTGGGCAAGCAGGGTAACATCGCCAGCAAGAGGGTGTGCCCAAGCCACCGTGAGAGGATGAAGGACCGTCCCCTAGTTGCGGATGTAGGGTTGAGTTTGGAAGTTGAGGTTCACCCTGAGCTGCTTTACGGGACCACTTCCCCGGAGGACCCATACTCGACGGAGTCGAGTTCTCCGCACCCGGAGGGTATGATGGGGACATCACCGGCGATCTCATTTGTTCGAGGATCCTGATGCTCGCCAGTAGTGCTACATCTTGTTCGCCACTTTATTCCGAGTCATATGATGTACTTTTCATTTTCTTATTATGTAATTTTCCTTTTATTTGAGTTAAGTCCCTAGGTTAAGGTGTCATCTACCTAGGTTAATTGGCATTAGAGTTGTTAATGAGTCAGTTGGGCCCAATTAAGTGGGCTAGGCCCATGAGCGCCCCCTTCTCCCTTAGTTTATTGTCACTAGTCTAAAACTCAGGGTCTTATGTTAAATTGTGGGATTCCTATAAATAGGACCCCAATCCCACCATTTGAGACTAATGAATTATTGAGTGAAAATTATCCATAAGAATTGTGCCTCCTTCTCTCTCTAGCTCTCTCTCTATTTCTCTCTCTCTCTCTCTCTCTCTAAAGGGGGCGAACCCCATTCTCTCTCCTCCCCACCCCCAATTTCGAAATTTACTCTCTCTCCTCCCTATTCACCTCTCATTAAGACCCCTCCCCCTTCCCCATACCTCCCATTTAATTCCCCTCCAAACCCTAGGTGGAATCCCCTTCTCCTAGGCACCTCTCCCTCCTCCCAAGCAACCTTTCCCCTTCCCCATACAACCTTTCATTTTCCCAAGGGAGAATCCCTTCTCCCAAGCACCCCTTCCCCTCCCCAAGGCAACCCTTCCCATTCCCTAGGCCCCCATTAACCCCTCCATTAACCCACCATTCAAACCAAAGGAGAGATCTCTCCCCCCTCTCTCCTTCCCAACCCAAATTCGCAGCTCCCCCTTCCTCCACTTGCTAGACCACCTCCCAGCCCCCTTTCTGCCCCTCCCACATCTTGAATCACCCCCTAACAGACCCCCACATAGTCAGGTGTCACCCCCACACCCATCCACCCCATTTCCCACCCCATCTACTCCGTCTCCCATCACCTTCCATCACCCTATCCATCTCAGTTCGCAGGCAGCAGTTGGAGCCCAACTTGCAGAGCCTGCCCCGAGGTCATTCGGCATCGTCTGGAGGCGTACCATACATCGACGGAAAGTTCGTCAAGATAGCTTTGCAGCCGAGGTGGTCTCGCCAGCATCCGACATCCCTGCTGTCCAGAGGGTTCATTCTCGTCCGACTGCGCAACCGGGACCTGAACCTGGACCAGAGCTGCAGTACAGAAGCTTCCATGGTCTCACCCTTCCCTTCCAAGGCGCGCCACTTGACCGGGTCGAAGTTCTACCAGTCCCCCACGCAACCCCACAGGCTGACCTTCGATTGGAGTCCGGGGATGCCCGTTCCAAATTTTCTCCCCCAGGTGCGCTGAACAGGCTACTCAGGATCTGTCCAAACCTTTCCTCACTCAACGGGCTCTCCCTCTCTGCCCCGACATGGTCTGGTGCCCCCCCTGGTTGCTAGTCGAAGAAGACTCACCAGCGGACATTCTCGTCTTGGTCTCGCCACGTTCCGGCTCCGGGAGCGGTCGTGGCATTCGAATCTTTTGGCTACTGCACCCTGGGATCAGACTGAGTCAGAGCGTAGGGACCCTGTTCCAGAGATCGCCCCAGCCGGTGAAGACATCAGAACCACCTACAGAAATTTACAAATGTGCCAGGGTCTATCAGCGACGTTTTGGCACTAGTTTCGTTGGATTCTGAGTTCAGAGGAAGGCGTGGCAGCGTCTACATCAGTGCCCTACCCGATCATTTCAAGACTGGGCAAACCGACCGGCACTAGCTAGTTCAGTAGCCCACCCCGCCTGGCCGGCTTAACGCCCCTCCCTGTGTGGAGGTAGTGTTTGTTTGTAACTGAAATTTTCCTTTCCCTAGTCCAACCCCCCCTGCGTGGGGAGTAGTGCATGTAATATTTTAACAGGGGAAGCTACACCGACGCAGTATGCGGGGAACCCACACTCCCCCGCTCGCCCTCGTCTCCGGCCGGGATCGGTGTCTTCACACCGATCAGGTGAGATTCGGACCACTCTCCTCTGCTAGTTTCTTATCTTTGCTTAGTTTAGTATTATCTCTAGTTGCACCGTCGGTAGTGAGAGAGAGCTCGTTCCAATTTTCCATCAATTCGAGTGCCACCGCGGGTGAGTTGTGAGGGAGACACTACATCCCACGCCCTCGACATGCCGGCCTCCCTTGAAGTTGGGCATCCCTATCCCATTGGGGTCCATCCCCAGCCAACCATATCCTTGGAACCCCAAGGTCCAACTTCGGACCCTCACCATCATCGCCGGTCCGCCTACGGGCCCGGGTGCGCGCATCGCGGGTGAACCCGCTTGTGAAGATATCGCCGTTCGGCCCGGTTGCTTGCAAATTCAGGTCCAAGGGGTCGTGTTACATCAGATAGGTCCGTGTCTGAGTACATCCAGGACTATCATAAGTATTGGTTGGAATATGGTTTGGGAGAGGAGAGCACCACGGCCGCATTTCAGTTCCGGAGAGGTTTACGCCTTCACTTCCAGTTGGAGTGTCTTATCCGTGACGCATTCTCTCTGGCGCAGTCCTATAAGGTCGCTCTGGAGGTCGAGCCATTTGAGTCTCGATTTAATGACAACCTACAGCGAGCCGACGCTACCCTGGCAACCCTTCGGTAAACATCTACCTCCCAACCAAGTCCCGAGCCGATCGGACTGCCTACCCCATTGCCTTCACCACCCGAGAGTGCTCCATTGTCACCCTCACCTTCCGATCTTATTTCGGAGCCCTCTCATTTGGAGCCACCAAAGCCCGAGCCACCCGTGTTTCTAACGGGTACACTTTACATAGCCGAGCCACTACTTAGTTGGCTCAAGGATGGCTTGGTCGCACCTCCTTATCCATCAACGGGCCCCACCCTACCATTAGTGCCGGTCAACTCCTTCCACACTACCTTTCGTTCTAATCACCATGTTGATACATTGGATGACCTTATTATGGGATTAGACACGCAATGGAAGTTGACGCATTCGTTGGCCCGAAGCTGTGACCAACCCACTAGTCGTAGCTTCACCCACCCCGCCTTAGGGTCCATTACCTCCGTGTACACCGTGGGTTGTATCACCACGGAGGTTCTCTTATTCTTCCCCATGTCGGCCGAACCCGACTTCATACCCTTTCGCCCGAGGGAGGAACCATACATCCTACACATGATCACCGTCCCACCCACAATGCATGAAGGTGACTATCCATACCTTCAAGACTTTTACATCGGGGACTGTGACTTATGGGAACCCACCACAAGGGGTCATACCTTCTTTGATCCCTTTGACCCTTTCCTTAATGGGCCGTATGAACCACTTTATCCATTCCATCTTGTTAGGGAAGTCCACAACCCCACCCCTTCCTCACGGGTTAGTCCACCTACACCAAACCCGGGAACCATTCCACGATCATCCTATCGGGGTAAGAAAGAAAGAAACTTGGGATCTCCTAGCCCTTCTCCACCAAAATCCCATAGGACGCCAATGCATGAGTGGTACGTGTTAGGATGTCTAGGATTCCATTCCGTACCATCGAGTACATCTAGTGTATGCATGGCACATATTCGGGTGTCCTGGTCCGCCGTCACACATGTACGGGTCAGACTAACATTAGGTGTGTCTAGGGTCTTGTGTGTCCATGTATGTGTCGAGTCAAGTCGGTTTGTATGCTCGCGTTGTTAGCCCTTTCGAGTTCGAGACTTGTCGGATTGGGATCGGTTCTACCTCATATCGGATCTAGTCACATAAGGGACAAGCGGTGATTCCTAGTGAGTTTTCGAACCGCCTTCCCTCATTTGAGAGTGACCCCACCCCGGAGTATCCACCTCTAGCCTCATTCCCATGGCAGTGTGTGCATATCGAATCTATACGGGGTGAGCAGGTGTCGATTACTTGGAGTGGAGCGTACTCCGCGCTTCCAGGTACGATGACGGATCCGCCGATGTCACGAGCAGCCGCACCCCTTACTCGACGAGGTCAAGTTCCTCCCACCCGGGGAGAGTTGATGGGAATCGACGCCGAGCACTAAATTTTATTTTGCATTTGAGTCCTTTTATTTGCTTTTATATCCTTGGGAAAGTATATGTGCAATTGTAAGGCTTTGTAAGCCAATGTGTCATTCCCTTGGATTGTGTGGGTTTTTGTGCAAATATGCAGTAGGTCCATCAAGGGGGCCCCCAGCCCTTTCCCATTGGTCCACCTAAGCTATGTGGGGCTGGTCAAAGGCCAAGGTGGCATCTAGAAGATTTGACAAGTCAATTGACACATGGGGGAGACAAGTGGTGTAAAATGTCAAAGTTGGCCACCTACCTTACCTACCTAGTCAAAGGAGTGCCCCCTCCATATGTAATTTATTTATTTTTGATTTTTGACCACATGGGGAAGAAAATACCCTCTCTCCCACGAAATTCCATCCCCCCACCCCTTGCCATTTTCTATATAAGCATATGTATAGTGTCATTAGAGAAATTAATGAAGAGAAATTTTATAAAATTGGCAAGAGCCAAGAAGGGTGCACCCCTTGTTCCTCTCCCCCTCTCTCCTTGTTGTTCATCTTCTTCCTCCTGCAATCTAGGGTATGAGACCCATTCTACCTCCCCCTCTCATCCTCTGAGTTCCCTTTCTACTGCCGCCGCCGCCACCGCCACCGGAGTTCTGTCTCCATCAGGATAGAACCCCACCTCCGTGAATCTATCATTTTGTGTGGTTGTCTGATCGCACTGAAATTTTGAGAGCTTGTTCCTCTCTTTGTTAGCTTTCCATCCATATATCTTATGCCTCATTCTGAGTTCGTTTGATATTTTGTTTACAATTTCTAGTCCACCCCTGTCAATCTATCCTTCTGCAGATCTATAGTATAGATTCATCTTATAGTAATTTTTTCACCCCTTATCTATTTTTAGAAAATCCCAAAAAATTACTGAGTGTCCCTCACGTATACCCACTTCCACCATAATTTTTTTAGAGTCAAACAAAATCGTTTTCCCTTCGGGCAAAGGTCTGTTTCAGGCAGATTGTTTGCTACCCTGTGTGTCAGTCAGTCCAGGTCAGAAAAAAGTCAGCTTGCAGAGGTTTTTATTTTCAATCCGTGTGGTGGATGAAGCTTAAAAACAAGTATGTTGTAGACCTCTGAGTGCTTTTTCCAACGGTACCAGCCACACCTCGATCGGCCTCCGGATCTGAGCGTAGTGATTTTTGCCGTCGAGGCCTGCAGATCTGTTCTGTGTGCAGGTCCGAAAATTCAGTTCGGGGGAAAATCAAAAATAAATATCAAAATTCAACTTCGGGTGCCGCCCCTTCAGGGAGTCGATCCGGGACATCCCGCCATCATCCCAGCCAAGCGGCGCCTTCAGAAGACATCAAGAAGGCAGCATTCCTTTGGAACGGATTGCTTGCTGTCCACCGAGTCAGCCACCGAGTTGGCGCAGCATCGAGTTGCAATAGTGCCGAGTCGGACCAGCAGGCCGAGTTCGTGCTGAGTTCACCTCCAGATTGCTGCCCGCCAACCCTGGGTCGGTCCTCCCGGGCCCCACTGTAGCCCTTTACCTCCCTGCGTGGAGTGGGCAATAGAATTACTGCTGTATTTAAAGTTTTTACTGTTGTTAACTGGGAGTTACCGTAACTGACCGGGGACGTCTTCCCCACGCCCGGAGCGTGGAGGTAAACTCACCACCTCTCTCTTATCGCATTTTGCTCAATCCGTATACTTTTGAATGCCGCTGCGAGGGTAGGATTATTAGCCCGTTATCATTTCATCACCGCTGCGAGAGAGTGAGTTTGAGTGTTACCGTCCCGTGACTCGATCCGAGTCTACATGGAAAGTCGATACCCGTGACTCACGGCCGGTTTCTTAACCGTGCCCGGTCCCACGTTTCCCTCGCTAAGGGACAATTGCGAGCTCGTCTAGAGCCCAAGGATCGCATTCCTAATTTGAGTCGAGTCCGTGGTCCGTCCCGTATCACAAAGTCCAAGAAAAGGGGTGCCCACCTCCTTTTCCTTTTCCCCATAGATCATCTTCTACCTAAATCCCAGCCATACATCTCCTTTTGATATAATATCCACCCTCAATTGGCCCAACTTTCCCTATAAATAGCACATGATAAGGAGGAGAAGGGGAGTTCTTTTTTGGCAATCTTTCACTCTTTCTCTACCAATCTTACGTCACCAATTTCTCCCTCTTTCGTCCATCTTCTCCTCTGGCTTTCTTCATGTAAGTTCTTTAATTTTAAATGCTCTAAAACCTCTTCTTCTACATCATCTTGTAATTCCTTCTGATTTTTAAGTTATTGTATATACTTTCAATGTGTTGTCCTATTCATCTGCGAACTAGTATTTCTCTCTATTCTTCCCCCTATTTCGCCCACTTCTAGTTATTTGCTCCTCTTTCTGTCTTCATGAAAGTTCTTTATTTTTAAGTGTTCTACAACTTCTTCGTCTGCATCATCTTCTAATTCTTTTTGTTTCGAAAGTTATTTCTCATTTTTCAACTTACTGTCCAGTGATTTTACTGTTCATCCGAGATACTAGCTTCTGTTATTTTTCCGTTTTAAAGCCCTTCCGCACTTCTTTTCTATCTGAGGCCTTCACCAAAGTTCTTCCGCTCTTCCTACTCTTCAACTTATTCTTCTTTAGAATCCCCTAATTCATCTTAGTTTCAAAGTTATTCACCCTCCAAAGATTACTTTAATGACAAAGGTGACTTCCTCCCGGCGTAGACGACATCTTCTGCAAGATGGTTCGTGATCCAAGGCCAAGAGAGGACGGCGCTATCATCACCATTGCTGCCACCATCTTCACATCTCAAGCTCCCCTTGTTACTATTGCTTTAGTTTCATTTTACTTCATTATAATCTCGTCACATCTTTATTGTAAGATTGTCTTGCACTTCGTGTACCTGTTTCTTTATGTTAATGAAAGAAGTGTTCATTTGATCTAGAGTTTATTCATCTTCCCACTCTTCCTCCTTCTTATACCTCTTATTCTCAATGTTATGTAATTATTTTGTTGGAATCGTTCTTTGTTTAATCATTCTCTTCAAGCTACAAAAAATCATAAACATTTTCTAAAAGGTTACAAGGTTTTGAACATTAAAAATCTCTTCTTCCCTGTGAATTCGACCCGAGCTTGCCATAATACCACGTTCTCTTTTAATCATTTTGTGCAAGTTTCGTTTTAAGATAGTTAGCGTGTGTGTAGTAACGACATACATTTCTGCGTTATCAATTTTTGGCACCGTTGCCGGGGAAGAATGATGATTTTTGATTTAAGAACTTTATTTTCCTCGTGTTTATAGTGTACTAATAAAACTCTCTTTTCTTATTTTTTTTCAGAAAAAAAAGAAAAAATTAAAAAATCATAGGTAAGTTTGCCTTTCTTTCTTTTATCTTTTGATTTTATCATTCATTTCAAAAATAATAATGAGGGATCACTTTTCAAATAAGTATCCAAACTTTCCCTCTTTCATTCTAGTTTCATTTTTCCATTTTACATATTTTGTGGTTAGATAGGTTCATTGAAAAAATTTAAAAAAAAATCACTTGCACCAAAAATAAAAGACTTCATTTAAGATTAGAAAACACACTATCCATGTTCTAGGCCATGCATCATTTAACATATGTTTTTTTCTTGTTATTTAATTTCTACATTGTATTTTGGAGATTGCAAGGGGTGAAGTACGTTCTACTTATCCAATTCTAGCATGCATATTACATAAGAATCCCTTGTTTGAAATTGTGGTGTACATTTCATTTCAAAATATTTTAAGGCCAACACCCCTAAATAACATAAGGTGGGGATTTCATCACCCTTCCTTAGCCCACAAACCACATTTCTCTTGCATGTTTGCATGACCTAAGCTTTAAATAAAATTCAGTAGACATTGGCCCTAGGATCACACTATGATTTTAGTACGATTTGGGTTTACCCTCTTGTGAAAACTGATGCCTAAGGCAAGACGGTTGGACGGTAAACGCCTTAAACGGGCTAGTGGTTTAGTAATTAGGTCCCTACGAAAGTAGGGGGAGCCTCCCACTACCCCACCCCTTACCTGGCCGGTGAAAATATTGAGGGTGAACTTAAGTTGTACTTTAGTCATTTTGTGAAATTCTTTTTCTTGGTCTATATCACATCTAGGTCATTAAGTAATTTATTTATTAACTTGTTTGTGTTTGTATAAAAATAAAAAAAAGTCAGCAAAATATTAAAAAAATCCTCATCTTCTCTCTCTTCATTTGAGTCAGTGTTAGTTTCAAAAAAAATTGTGATTTTCTCGTCCTAAAAAAAGAGAGAATAAAACAAAAAAAGAGATTGATAAAGGGAAAATAAAATCAAGAAATTGAAAAAAAATTGCAAAAAAAATTGAACAAAAAAAATTGTTGAAAAAATAATTGAACAAATCTTTCAAGGATCGGACCTTTTTTTTAATGGCCATCTTTCTTAGAGGGAAACCCAATCCCATGAAGGAACACTTTATTCCTTCTACTTATAAACTATCCACTTGTATTAAACTACCTGACATTCTGGTGGATCATTATGAGATTAGCCCCGGTATCATCTAGATGATCCCATCTTTTTATGGGAAACCCAATGAAAATCCTTATGAGCATCTAGATCATTTTCATGAAATTTACTCGCTGGTTAAAATCCAAAATTTTAGTGATGATGCCCTTAAGTTGATCTTATTTCCATTCTCATTGAAGGATAAAGCAAAATGCTAGTTAAGAAGTTTTGAAAAAATTGTTAAGACTTGGGATGATATGTAGTTAGAATTTTTAAAACAATTCTACCCCATAATCCGAACCAACATTATGAGAAAGGCGATTTCGAGATTTACTCAGTTTTCAGACGAGCAAATTTATGAATCTTGGGAAAAGGTTGAAGGATTTGTTTCGTCAAGTCCACATCATGGGTTACCCAAATGGCAAATTATGTTTACATTTTATGAGGGATTATCTAATCTTGATAGACAAATGGTGGATACATGTTGCGGAGGGGCGTTCATGAACAAGAATGAAGATGAGGCGTATGATCTGTTTGAAATTTTGAGTGAAAATTCGATGAATCATGTCTCAATCTCATCTCATAAACAATCTGTAGGACTTTCCAGACATGCCAAAAATCTAACCCAAACTCACAAGGAAGCCTGTCATTTCTGTGCCAGTCTCACTCACCATGTGAGTCACTCTCCTACTATAGCCCAACTCCCACTAGTCATCCAAGCTCAAATCTAAAATGCCTTAGGGTTCTTTCAGCCCAAGTATGATACCCTTTCAGAAGATTCTAATCTTGGCTGGAGTACTCACCTAAATTTATCTTGGACGGACCAACCAATTCAAGCCCATTTGTCTACACCTTCACCCCAAGAAACTCACGAGCAACCTGTAATGTCCCGGATCTTTCGGATCCTTCGTTATGGGTCCCGGATCTGGTTTGTCAAGGTGTTTGACCCTGTTGTGTCCGAAATTTCGTTTCGGACATCTTTCGTGTTCGGATCGGCGCAATCCGGAGTCGTTTCGGAGGCCCGGAGTGTGTCCGCGACTTTTCCGTGCGCGTTTTCCGATTTCCGCGTACGGGTTCCGGCGAGTCCTTCGGAACCCTGTAGCGGGTGAACCGGGTCGTTCACCAGCCCGCGAGTGGTACAGTTGCGATCAGCGTGTCGAGACGGTCGAGGAGGTGCATTTTTCTATTTTTTCGATATTTTTGGCATTTTTCGGATTTTCTATTTAAAGCCTTTTCTTTTTCTTTTTTCTTCCCTTTTTCTTCTTTCTTCTTTCCCCTCCCGTGAGCGCGCAACGATCACCCCCTTTTTCCCCTCCTTGCCCGTTGGAACCTCGCGGCGGCCCCTTCCCCTCCGGCGACGGGTGGTGGACCTTGGCGGCAGCGCGGTGACGACGGCGGCGGCGAGAGGATCACGGCGGTGCCCCCATTGGCGCGTGGATGTGGAGTTCGTGGTTGAGCTAGATTTGAAGATCGGCGGCGATTCGGTGGATTTCGAGCTTCCTTGAGGTAGGGGGACGAATCCTTACCCTCTTTCTAGCATTCCCCGTGATTTCTAGGCCGTGGAGAGGCCGAGAGGGGTTAGATTCACGCCGAGAGGGTTATTTCCATGTTTGTGGTTTGAGCGTCGGATCCATCGATTCGTGGGGTTTTTGATCGATTTGGGGGCTCTAGATGCATGCTAGGTCTTTATGGGGTGATTCCCCATTGTTTTCCCTTCACCAAAGGGGGTGAATGGGCGTGGTTTTGTAATTTTCGGCTGTAGTTCACGAACCGGGCTCGGCCCGATGTCGCGCTATAGTCCAGTGGCGCGTTCTTGATGAACGCGCTGTGTCGTCCGAGCGTGTCCGTCGGAGAAGACGAACAGTAAGGCGGTGGGGAAAGCGCCTGGTTCGGGTAGCGCGATCTCCAGATCGCGCTATCCAAGACTAGCGCGTTCATATTGAACGCGCTAGCCTTGGGCAGCGCGACATGGGAGATCGCGCTAGCCAAAGCTAGCGCATTCTTCGTTGTCGCGCTAGGGATACCTAGCGCGACCTTTTCCCTTCCTCGAACCGTGTTTTACGGGTAGCGTGACCTCCGGTTGGATGAGTTATGGACCCGGTCGTGGCGTGTGGCCCTAGGGATGCCGTGGGCACCCAGTGAGAGCCACAGGGGCGCCCGGGGTTCCTCGGAGAATCAGTTACCTCGGTAGGAGTGCCGCGTGACTTGAGGGACGGTCGGACCTCATGCGTGTCCCCGGCTTCCGTACCTACCGTAGGATCATCGAGAGTCTGTGCTAGGGTTTGGTCGGTGGTTTCCGTGGATTAGTCCTTACTTCCAGTGACCTGTCCACTAGTCGTAGCTTCTTGCGCACGCGGGTGCGGACCCACCTGGGAGTGGTGGAGAGCGAGACCCAGTGTGACGCGGTTTTTAGGCTGGTTACCGTAGGGCCCCTTGCCTTTGCCACCAGAGTCCGGTGGGGGGGAAAACCAGCTAGAGGACCCGACCTAGAGCAGATGGTCTGTGTGTGCACACGTAGTTGGGGGCTTGGGACACGCACTGACGAGTGCGACCCCAGCTAGTCCTTGTTGTGTGGTACTTATTGCGTGTCTGAGTCTCACGCCTGGGGCATTGTAGCTAGACACTTGTGACGCGGTGTAAGACGTCAGGGGACGCATCCGGTCGTTCTTCTTGTGGATAGTGCTCTTGTTCACTAGCAGGCGTGGACTCGTGTTTTGTTGGACCGAGGTTCCGTACTACGGTACCGTTAGAGTAGATGACTTTTCCGTTTATTTACTTTAGCTTGTCGGTTCTACCGTGCTCTCGGTTGGTAGGGTTGTCTTCTTCTTCCTCGTTTTCCGTGCGAGGTGGGGATTCGCGGGATCCCTACTGGGCCAATGAGATGAGGCTCACCCCTGCTCTTCAGGTGAGGCGGGGTCGGCGGGAGGCGCGGCCGAGTTTCAGCGTGGGTCTTCCAGCCAGGGTTAGTTGCCAGTCTGCCAGAGCCGGGGGATGCCCCGCGTAGTTGTACTCCGGGGGATGCCCCGTGTTGTTGTAGGCCGGGGGATGCCCCGTGTAGTTGTACTTTCTTTCTTTCCTGTTGACTGTACTTTCTTTTGGACATGAGACACTGTGGACCTTGTAGTAGTTTGATTTATTATTATGTGCACTTCCTTTTTGATTATTGTGCTATCTCTGTGGATGTTGCAGCTTCTCCTATACCCCACACCACTCCTTTCTACCCTTCCGAGTCTTCGGGCTCGTGGGTTGGCGGGTCGAGATTCGAGACACGCCGGTTCCTTTCCGATACTCGGATCCTCGGGTCGTCACAGCTGGTATCAGAGCGAGGTTGTGGAGGTATATCGGAACTTGGAACGAATTGCAGTGGTCCATAAGGTTTATGAATGTCCTGTACAGTCGGCGACTGGCTTAGGGTCGTGTGTTTTATTGATTTCCGGTGCTTTTTCTTGATGCCAGGTGTGTTATGGCGCCACGGAGGAGGACTCGTGCCCAGCAGGGAGAGTCTAGTGGTGGTCTAGAGGAGCAGAGCAGGGCTTCAATTTCCGAGGGTGTATCTAGAGATGCGAGAGCTCCAGGGATGGACGATTTCTTCCGAGGCATGTTTGAGTATGTGTTTCAGCAGCGGGAGGTCAGCAGCAGGGAGGTCATCAGCAGCAGGGTGGCGAAGCTGGTGAGGATCAGGCTCGAGGTGGTCGCGGTCGTGTGCTGAAGGAGTTTTTGCTGTATCAGCCTCCTTCTTTTGGTGGGCAGTCAGATCCTGAGGTGGCCAGAGAGTGGCTGGATGATGTGCAGCGGATTTTCAGTGCGATGGAGTGTCCCGAGGAGGAGCAGGTGGCGCTGGCCACTCATCGTCTTCAGGGATCGGCCCGTACTTGGTGGACATCGGAGTGGGGTTCAGTGTTCCAGTCTCGCCCTCTTCGGCAGATTGCGTGGCAGGAGTTCGTCACGGCTTTCGAGCGTGCCTTCTGTCCGTCCTTTGTCAGGTCGCAGAGGTTCCGTGAGTTCATGGAGCTGACTCAGGGTGACATGTCGGTGATGCAGTACCGTGCCAGGTTTATCGAGTTGGGCCGTTATGCTCCTCATATCATGGCGGACGAGGAGGTGAAGACCGATCAGTTTGTTGGTGGTCTGAGGCTAGAGTTGAGGCACCATCTTCTTGTGTCGGGTTTGACCAGTTTGGATGCGGCATGTAAGGCAGCAGCAGCGCTGGAGAGAGATTTGCAGAAGGTTCAAGGGCAGAGCAGTGCTAGTCAGGTGCAGGTAGATTTCAGCCAGCCGATAGGGATGCAGCAGCAGAGTACCGCCCAGCTCTCGGTAGGTGGATCAGTGGCGACACAGACTGCGGCTCCGGCGCCAGGTTTTTTTTTTAACTAAAGGTAATACTTGCAAAGTGAGGAACGAGGGAGTCCGTTCATCCCTTCATTGCGGAAGGGATAGGATGTGCCACCCCGGCCACTAGACAAGCGATTTTTCAATAAGAAGTGCAGAAAAAAAAGGAACATAACATGGGGGGATACAAGGGACGAGCATGGTCCGGGGGAGAGGGAACATCCTGTCAAGGATGACAAGAGGGCCAATACAACACAATGGCAAAGCCCAAAAAATTAAAAGAAGAACACAACCAACAGCCAAACACGTGGCCAAAACAAGAAACCACAAACGAGAGGGCGACCGGCAAGATAGAGCAACAAGACGAACCCATCAGCGGTCCCGAGTGGAACTGGTGGAGTTGGATCTCCTGTGAGAACTCATGGCAGATGGAGGGCGGAGGGGGCAGCCACAACAGCACTTGCGAGCAGCTTGGCAGGCGCTCCTGGCAGAGACACAACCCTGGAGTTGGGAAGGGCCTGCAAGTCGGGCGGGCTTGCCGGGGAAGACGACGGAACAGAAGTGGGGCCAGGAGGGCTTCGGTCCACCGCATAGCCGCCCACGGCGGCAAAAGACGGAGAAGGGCCTTGGGGGCCAAAAGTTGACGCACCAGCCGCAGAGGCAACCGATGCTGGAGGAGCTGGTGTCGGTAGGGATCACCCATCGTCGGCCACGGCGAGTGCAGCCGGAAGAGACGTAGCGGCGTCCACCGGCGAAGGCGCAACGACCGGAGGGGCAAAGGCAGCTCGTCCAGCGTCGCAGGAGGGTGGAGACAGATCAGCGGCGGAGAGGGGAGTTGCACACGCGCTTGGGACAATAAATAGAGAATCGGATCCCACCGCTGTCCCATCACGGCTGAAGGTGGGCGGGGGCAGGGAAGCAGCAGGGGGGAGCGCCACTGGTACCTGCCTGGGAGGAAACCCCAGGCCCAGAGGGCGATACGACGTGGAAGGGAAGGCCACCGGCGGAGGACGACGGGTGGCCGGCCACCGGAGCTGGGGAAGAGATCCTAGATGCCGGACAAACCAGAGCTGGTGACAACACGCCGGCACCGGTAAGACGTGGAGGTCCGCCCAGCACAGAGGAGACACGAAAAGAGAGCGGGAGGATGCCGGGGTGAGGGGCAACACCAGCAGGCGCCAGGTTCATCCTTCAAGTCGAAGCTTAAGAAGTTGCTTAAGGAAGCTGGTTTTAGCAAAAGGCGTCAGGATCGTAAGGACTCGGGACAGGAGTCGTTGGGCAGTGTTCAGCAGCCGGTGGCTTTTCAGCGTCAGGGTTCGATGACTGGTTCGCGGGATGGTTGTCCAGGTGCGGTGGTTCTCATCCAGGCAGACCGTGTTCGGCGCCCGTGATTTGCTTCAGGTGCGACCAGCCAGGGCACATGGCATGTGACTGCCCGTAGAGACCGCGCCAGTCGCACGAGTTTCAGCAGCAGCAGCAGTTTCGGCCCCAGCAGTCGTCAGCACAGCCACAGCAGTACCAGCAGCAGGGACAGTTCCCTCAGTTGGCACGGTCAGCTACTGGGGGTGGGCAGAGATCCCGAGGCAGAGTGACTCATCTGACCAGGGCGGAGGCTGAGGCATCGCATTTGGTGGAAGGTACTCTCTCGATTTTGGGTTGTGCGGCTCGTGTTTTGTTCGATTCAGGTGCTTCCCATTCGTTCATTTCGGAGGTTTTCGCTCAGAGCGTGGAGCACCCAGTGACCGAGGTGTCCTGTGACTTGGCGGTAGAGTTGCCTACCGGTGACTTCATGGTCACCCCGTACTGCTTTGAGAAGGTACCTGTGTGGGTGGAAGGGCGGAGTTTACCGGCTAGACTCTATGCGTTACCTCTTCAGGACTTCGATGTGATTTTGGGCATGGATTGGCTCGAGACTCATCATGCCTTGGTGGATTGTGGCTCGAAGAAGGTCTACTTCCGATAGCCCCGTGGACCCACCTTCTATTTTCAAGGTATTCGGTCTTCCTCTTCCCGCTTGCTTATTTCGGCTTTCCGTGCGCATCGTTTGCTTGATGCAGGTTGTCAGGGTTTTCTCGCATCCGTGGTTTTGGTCGAGCGGCAGGGCCCTGAGGTAGAGGACATTCCTGTCGTGTGCGAGTTTCCTGATGTTTTCCCCGAGGAGCTACCAGGGTTGCCACCGCAGCGAGAGATTGATTTCGTGATTGAGGTGGTGCCGGGTACGGCGCCTATGTCGAAGGCCCCTTATCGGATGGCGCCTGCTGAGTTGCGAGAGCTGAAGGCGCAGTTGCAGGAGTTGCTGGCCAAGGGGTATATTCATCCTAGTTATTCCCCGTGGGGTGCGCCGGTATTGTTTGTGAAGAAGAAGGATGGTAGTTTGAGGCTGTGCATCGACTACCGTCAGTTAAACCAGGTGACTGTTAAGAACAGGTATCCGTTGCCGTAGATTGATGACTTGTTCGATCAGCTTCAGTCGGCCCAGGGGTTTTCAAGGATCGATTTGAGATTGGGTTATTACCAGCTGCGGATCCGAGAGTCAGACGTGGAGAAGACGGCGTTCCGATCGAGGTATGGGCATTATGAGTTCTTGGTGATGCCATTCGGGCTCACCAATGCCCCCGCAGCGTTTATGGACTTGATGCATAGGGTGTTTCGTCCGTACTTAGACCAGTTTGTGGTCGTGTTCGTGGACGATATCCTTGTGTATTCGCGATCTGCTGAGGAGCATGTGCATCACTTGAGAGTGGTGTTGCAGGCCCTGTGCAGCCACCAGTTGTATGCGAAGCTCAGCAAGTGCGAGTTCTGGCTTCGTGAGGTGCACTTTTTGGGGCACGTGATTTCTGGTGAGGGTGTTTCCGTGGACCCGGCCAAGGTCGAGGCGGTGGTGCAGTGGCCGAGGCCGAGTTCTGTCACGGAGATTCGGAGTTTCTTGGGGCTTGCAGGTTATTATCGGTAGTTTATTCAGGATTTCTCTCGTATTGCGGCCCCGATGACCAGGCTTACGCGGAAAGAGGTGCAGTTCGTCTGGACGGAGGAGTGTGAGCGGAGCTTCATGGAGCTGAAGAGATTGCTTACCACTGCTCCGGTTTTGGTGTTGCCATCTGGCTCGGGTGGTTTCGTGGTGTGTACAGATGCTTCCGGGGTAGGCCTCGGTGCTGTGTTGATGCAGCATGGGAGAGTTGTGGCATATGCGTCGCGGCAGTTGAAGCCACATGAGGCGAACTACCCTACTCATGATCTTGAGTTGGCAGCGGTGATTTTCGCTCTGAAGATTTGGAGGCATTATTTGTACGGCGAGCGGTTTGAGCTCTTCACTGATCACCAGAGTTTGAGGTATGTGTTCACGCAGAAGGACCTTAACCTCAGACAGAGGAGATGGATGGAGTACATGAAGGATTATGATGTTACTCTGTTTTATCATCCTGGCAAGATGAACGTCGTGGCTGATGCTCTGAGCAGGAGGGTAACGGTCAGTCAGATGTTGTTGAGGAAGTGGAAGCTTTGGGAGCAGGTCCCGGCCATGACTTTTAGGCTCAAGGTCCCTCAGGACCAGGGTTCGGCTATCCTTGCGAGTCTGACTGTCACGCCCGCGGTGCGTCGACAGGTGACTGAGGCCCAGCGAGCGGACCCCGAGCTACCTCGTGTTTTGTCGATGGCCGAGGTGGAGTTTGGCGAGGATGGAGCTGTGAGGTTCAGAGGTAGATTGTATGTGCCAGCCGAGGGGCAGGTACAGCGTACGGTTTTGCGTGAGGCTCATGGGAGTCGGTATGCCGTGCACCCCAGATCGGCTAAGATGTACCAGAACCTGAAGAGGTAGTTTTGGTGGCCTGGTATGAAGAGAGATGTTGCGGAATTTGTGGCCAGGTGTTTGACCTGTCAGCAGGTGAAGGCAGAGCACCAGCGACCAGGAGGCACACTTCAGCCCTTGGATGTTCTTGCTTGGAAGTGGGACCATGTGACCACTGATTTTGTGGTTGGATTACCGAGGACGTCCAGTGGGGAGGATAGCATCTGGTTGCTAGTGGATAGACTGACGAAAACGGCGCGATTGCTACCGGTCAAAGTCAGTTGGAGCGTGCAGCATTTGGCTCGGTTGTATGTGGAGCGGATTGTCCCGTTGCATGGAGTTCCTATCTCCATTGTGTCGGATCGTGATCCCCGTTTCACTTCTGGATTCTGGAGGAGTTTCCAAAGGGCTCTAGGCACTGAGTTGGCATTCAGGTCGGCCTATCATCCTCAGTCGGACGGTCAGTCTGAGCGGACAATTCAGACTTTGGAGGACATGTTGCGAGCGTGTTGCTTGGAGTGGCAGGGGAGTTGGACCCACCATCTGCCATTAGTGGAGTTCGCCTACAACAACAGCTACCATTCGAGCATCGGTATGGCTCCCTATGAGGCGTTGTATGGGTGACCTTGTCGGACTCCGCTTGATTGGTTCGAGGTGGGCGAGCGCGCCTTGACCGGACCAGATTTGGTACAGCAGTGTGTTGAGGTGGTGCATCTCGTTCGGCAGAAGATGTTGGCAGCTGAGAGCCGACAGAAGAGTTATGTCGATCGTAGGAGGCGACCTCTCAGCTTTGCTGTCGGAGATCGAGTTTTCTTGAGAGTGTCTCCCATGAAGGGCGTGATGCGCTTCGGTAGGCGTGGGAAGTTGAGTCCCCGCTATGTTGGTCCCTTCCCCATCGTTGAGCATGTTGGGGAAGTTGCTTATCGGTTGCAGCTACCTCCGGAGCTTTCTGCCGTGCATGATGTGTTCCACGTGTCGATGCTTCGGAAGTACATGCCCGATGATTCTCATGTTCTCGAGGATGCCATTTGGCCTGATGTGACCCCAGATCTGTCCCTTCCGGAGTTTCCTGTTCGCATTGAGGATCGGCGAGAGCAGCGCCTGCGGAACAAGGTTATTCCTCTGGTTAAGGTGGTCTGGCAGCGTCATTCTGGCGGCGAGGCATCTTGGGAGCGCGAGGATGAGATGCGAGAGTTGTATCCTTATTTGTTTGTGTGAGTCTTTCCCCCGTCCTTATGCCTTGTCCTTGAATTTCGAGGACTAAATTCGTTTAAGGGGGGAGGGCTGTAATGTCCCGGATCTTTCGGATCCTTCGTTATGGGTCTCGGATCTGGTTTGTCAGGGTGTTCGACCCTGTTGTGTCCGAAATTTTATTTCGGACATCTTTCGTGTTCGGATCGGCGCGATCCGGAGTCGTTTCGGAGGCCCGGAGTGTGTCCGCGGCTTTTCCGTGCGCGTTTTCCGATTTCCGCGTACGGGTTCCAGCGAGTCCTTCGGAACCCTGTAACGGGTGAACCGGGTCGTTCACCAGCCCGTGAGTGGTACTGTTGCGATCAGCGTGTCGAGACGGTCGAGGAGGTGCATTTTTCTATTTTTTCGGTATTTTTGGCATTTTTCGGATTTTCTATTTAAAGCCTTTTCTTTTTCTTTTTTTCTTCCCTTTTTCTTCTTTCTTCTTTCCCCTCCCATGAGCGCGCAACGGTCACCCCCTTTTTCCCGTCCTTGCCCGTTGGAACCTCGCGGCGGCCCCTTCCCCTCCGGCGACGGGTGGTGGACCTTGGCGGCAACGCGGTGACGACGGCGGCGGCGAGAGGATCACGGCGGTGCCCCCATTGGCGCGTGGATGCGGAGTTCGTGGTTGAGCTAGATTTGAAGATCGGCGGCGATTCGGTGGATTTCGAGCTTCCTTGAGGTAGGGGGACGAATCCTTACCCTCTTTCTAGCATTCCCCGTGATTTCTAGGCCGTGGAGAGGCCGAGAGGGGCTAGATTCATGCCGGGAGGGTTATTTCCATGTTTGGGGTTTGAGCGCCGGATCCGTCGATTCGTGGGGTTTTTGATCGATTTGGGGGCTCTAGATGCATGCTAGGTCGTTGTGGGGTGATTCCCCATTGTTTTCCCTTCACCAAAGGGGGTGAATGGGCGTGGTTTTGTGATTTCCGGCGGTAGTTCGCGAACCGGGCTCGGCCCGATGTCGCGCTATAGTCCAGTGGCGCGTTCTTGATGAACGCGCTGTGTCGTCCGAGTGTGTCCGTCGGAGAAGATGAACAGTAAGGCGGTGGGGAAAGCGCCTGGTTCAGGTAGCGCGATCTCCAGATCGCGCTATCCAAGACTAGCACGTTCATATTGAACACGCTAGCCTTGGGCAGCGCGACATGGGAGATCGCGCTAGCCAAAGCTAGCGCGTTCTTCGTTGTCGCGCTAGGGATACCTAGCGCGACCTTTTCCCTTCCCCGAACCGTGTTTTGCGGGTAGCGTGACCTCCGGTTGGATGAGTTATGGACCCGGTCGTGGCGTGTGGCCCTAGGGATGCCGTGGGCACCCAGTGAGAGCCACAGGGGCGCCCGGGGTTCCTCGGAGAATCAGTTACCTCGGTAGGAGTGTCACGTGACTTGAGGGACGGTCGGACCTCATGCGTGTCCCCGGCTTCCGTACCTACCGTAGGATCATCGAGAGTCTGTGCTAGGGTTTGGTCGATGGTTTCCGTGGATTAGTCCTTACTTCTAGTGACCTGTCCACTAGTCGTAGCTTCTTGCGCACGCGGGTGTGGACCCACCTGGGAGTGGTGGAGAGCGAGACCCAGTGTGACGCGGTTTTTAGGCTGGTTACCGTAGGGCCCCTTGCCTTTGCCACCAGAGTCCGGTGGGGGGGAAAACCAGCTAGAGGACCCGACCTAGAGCAGATGGTCTGTGTGTGCACACGTAGTTGGGGGCTTGGGACACGCACTGACGAGTGCAACCCCAGCTAGTCCTTGTTGTGTGGTACTTGTTGCGTGTCTGAGTCTCACGCCTGGGGCGTTGTAGCTAGACACTTGTGACGCGGTGTAAGACGTCAGGGGACGCATCCGGTCGTTCTTCTTGTGGATAGTGCTCCTGTTCACTGGCAGGCGTGGACTCGTGTTTTGTTGGACCGAGGTTTCGTACTACGGTACCGTTAGAGTAGATGACTTTTCCGTTTATTTACTTTAGCTTGTCGGTTCTACCGTGCTCTCGGTTGGTAGGGTTATCTTCTTCTTCCTCGTTTTCTGTGCGAGGTGGGGATTCGCGGGATCCCTACTGGGCCAATGAGATGAGGCTCAGCCCTGCTCTTCAGGTGAAGCGGGATCGGCGGGAGGCGTGGCCGAGTTTCAGCGTGGGTCTTCTAGCCAGGGTTAGTTGCCAGTCTGCCAGAGCCGGGGGATGCCCCGCGTAGTTGTACTCTGGGGGATGCCTCGTGTTGTTGTACGTCGGGGGATGCCCCGTGTAGTTGTACTTTCTTTCTTTCCTGTTGACTGTACTTTCTTTTGGACATGAGACACTGTGGACCTTGTAGTAGTTTGATTTATTATTATGCGCACTTCCTTTTTGATTATTGTGCTATCTCTGTGGACGTTGCAGCTTCTCCTATACCCCACACCACTCCTTTCTACCCTTCCGAGTCTTCGGGCTCGTGGGTTGGCGGGCCGAGATTCGAGACGCGCCGGTTCCTTTCCGGTACTCGGATCCTCGGGTCGTCACACAACCCATGTGCAATCAACTTCAGCCCAACTCATCTCACCCAAACATTCAAAGAAATATCGATATTAGGGGTGATTCACCGGGCCACTACTTTGAACCTCAAGTCGTGTACTCTCAGTCGACTTACCAGGACCCTCCTTCAACATTCAACCAACCCTCTCCATACATGAATGATGATGATCTGATGCCGACCATTTTGGCTCAAGATATAACTATTGCGAGTGAAGGGGAGTGCACTCGTAATACCATGATGGAGGACGGGAAGGAAGTAGGGGGCAGATTGAAGGATAAAAATGATCATATTGATATTGTCACCCCCTCCTATGAATGTTTTGAGATTGAGAATATCATTGTGAAGAATAGTGGTCCACACAACTCAATTGAGGATATACCTGACGAGGAGGATTGCTTTGTAATTAACAATCTTGGTGATTTAATGACAACAAATTCTGAATATCATCCTCCCCTGGAAGAACATGATGATGTGGCCTTGTTGGAAAAATTTACATTTCATCTATTGACCTCATTTCTGGAAAATTTGATTCATAATCTTCAGTTGAGTGATGAGTGTGATGATGGATCCGTCTTAGAGAAATTTACCATTGATCTGACTTATGATGAAAGGGTTGGGCTGTAAACATTTTCATTTGATCTTCCCACCTCATTATTGAAAAGTTTGATTGATAATATTCATTCGAGTAATGAGTGTGATGAAGGGTCCTTTTTAGAAAATTTCACATTTGATTTGACCCTTAAACCCTATCCAATGAAATTTGAATCTTTGGATGAGTTAGATCTTAGCCTCACTCTTCCTTCCAATTTGATTCCCCCGATAGTAGATCTTCTCCACTATGACATTCTAGGACCTAAGGGGGATGTGCCAATAACATTCACCTTTGATTTAACTTCCCATCAGGAAAACCAATTGATTATTGCCCTTACTACTCATGAGGCTGTTACTGAGAAGAACGTAGCTAATAATATCAATCTTATTCATTAGCCACCAGTGTCTGATCAAGTTACCATGGAGGAAGTCAACACAAAAGGGTTTGTCAAGCAGGAAGATGCAGGATAAGGGGAACAATGGGTTGATGTTAGGCAAAGGTTCAACCCCGATCTTGACCGATTATTAGCCATTGATTATTTCTTGATCCCTAAAGATGATAATTGGCTCTCACACATGGTTAAAATTAAAATCAATAATGTGCGAGTCCTACCTATTTCTAGCCCCAGTCCATACATGTTTACTCTTGTCTTCCAATGGTATGAGGGCTGAAATTTAAAGGAGGACAAGATCACTTGGTGGCTCATTCTGAATGCCATACGTTGGTTAGTGAGTTTTCATGCGTCTGGCTAAAGACATTAAACTTAGCGATTCTTGGGAGGCAACCCACAGTTTTCCTTATTTTTGTGTGCTAATAAATGACTTCTTGGGAGGCAACCCAAATTTTTAGTGTGGTTTTATTTTTATTTTACAGGTGTGAATAAAGCATAAGTTGGGGGGAGAGCGAAGAATCCTTACACCTATCCCTATCCTTCAAAAGTCAAAAATCGCCTTTTATTTAAGCAAGGATGCCCGTCGAAGTTCAATTCCGTCAGGTTGTCCCGTTCCTTCACAAATTTTATGTCTACATTATTTTATTATTTCATATTGTTCATGTCATTTAGGACAATGTCATTTAAGTTAGGAGGATAGAAATCATGTTGCACATGTTGCATTCATATACAACCTCATACATAACCTCAAACATGAAAAAAAAACACTTTTGGAAAACCAACAAAATAAAGTCCATTGTGAGTTTCATGATTCATTCTTAAATTAAAAGTAATTCTGGAATAGAAAAGACTAGGGAGAAAGATGATGGTGAATTTAGTCAATGTAACCATGGAAAACTGATATAAGAATATCTTTAAAGTTCATGTGCACTTTAGAAAAAAAAATTCACATTGCACACTAATGAAACAAGCAAGACAAACCCTCTACTATCTTGGATATATTGTCTGATATTCTGCACCTCTTAAGAAAGGATATCATTTTAGAAAGCTTTCTGCCAAATTATCTGTCAAATAAGTGCAATAGCACTATGAAAAAAAGAGAGAAAAGAAGAAAAAAGAAGAAGAAAAGAACACCATGAAAAATATCCCAATTCTTAGTAACTGAGCCTACTTCACCTAAGACGTGTTGAGGTTCGCGTCAAACAGAAAATGGACCCTGATCTTAGTAACTTGGCCTACTTCACTTAAGACGTGTTAAGGTTCACGCAAAACAGTGAAGGGATAGTGCAGCATCATGTGTGAAATAAAAGATCCCAGAGGGACAAAGATATAAGGCAGACAAAAAAGCTAGTATGCTTAATGCTCTGGTTAGGAGGTGCAAGATTGAATGACATTTGTTTAGAATAGCAAATGAGAGATGTAATTGTTTAAGTTGTGGATTTAGTATTACACATGCACAAGTGCTATTGAACTTTACTTTGAATTCTTGATCGTATACCTTAATTTCCAAACTAAGGTTAGTGTGCATTATTGATTCCGGATTCCTAATCTTTGGTTGATTCTATGAAGGGAGAGTTGGACATAAGAGCATGAATTTTACAAACTCTTGTTAGTCCTAAATTTTAATTTATTTGCATTACTAAGGGACTAGCAATGAGAAAGTTGGGGGTGTGATAAGTGCACATTTCTTATAATAATTCATCGCATGAACACCATTTTATGTGCATATAATTAGGCAATTATGCATGCTCTATTATTAATCTCAACTTCGTATGTAGATTGGACCTTTCACGCAAATTAATTAATATGGCAATTTCATTTCATAAAATGAAGTTGAGAGTCATCAACATTAATTATCCATTGCATAATTGTGAGCAATTGTGATTTATGTGCACATTATGGTAATTTGTATGGACTAGATTGTAATTATGTGTGTGCAGGGCACTGAAGGTAATTGTAAGAAATTTCGGGGGTAAAACTGTCATCACCACTTTGACCAAGTCAAAAGCATATATTTTGGTTGGAGGGAAAAGAAATTTTAAAAGTTTAAAATTGAGGAAAAGAAACACATATTTTGGTTGGACGGAAAATTGAATTCAAAGTTTGAAATAAAAGAGAGACATGATGAGCCTTGGAAAAGGGGGTGCCCAAAGTCCAAGAAAAGGGGTGCCCACCTCCTTTTCCTTTTCCCCATACATCATCTTCTACCTAAATCCCAGTCATCCATCCCCTTTTGATACAATCTCCACCCTCTATTGACCCAACTTTCCCTATAAATAGCTCATGATAAGGAGGAGAAGGGGAGTTCTTTTTTGGCAATCTTTCACTCTTTCTCTCCAAACCTTAGGTCACCTATTTCTCCCTCTTTCGTCCCTCTTCTCCTCTGACTTTCTTCATGTAAGTTCTTCAATTTTAAATGCTCTAAAACTTCTTCGTCTGCATCATCTTCTAATTCCTTCTGATTTTTAAGTTATTTTATATTTTTCACTGTGTTGTCCTATTCTTCTGTGAACTAATATTTCTCTCTGTTCTTCCCCTTATTTCTCCCACTTATAGTTATTTGATCCTCTTGATGCCTTATGCAAGTTTTTTATTTTTAAGTGTTCTACAACTTCTTCTTCATCATCATCTTCTAATTCTTTTTGGTTAGAAAGTTATTTCTCATTTTTCAACTTGCTATCATGTGATTTTACTGTTCATCCGAGATGCTAGCTTCTGTTATTCCTCCGTTTTGAAGCCCTTCCGCTCTTCTGTTCTATCTGAGTCCTTCACCAAAGTTTTTCCTCTCTTCCTCCTCTTCAACTTCTTATTCTTTGGCATCCGTTAATTCATCTCGGTTTCAAAGTTATTCACCCTTCAAAGACCACTTTAATGACGAATGTGACTTCCTCCCGGCATAGACGACATCTTCTGCAAGATAGTTCGCGATCCAAGGCCAAGAGAGGACGGCGCTATCATCACCATTGCTGCCACCATCTTCACATCTCAGGCTCCTCTTGTTGCTATTTCTTTAGTTTCATTTTACTTCATTATAATCTTGTCACATCTTTATTGTAAGATTATCTTGCACTTCGTGTACCTGTTTCTTATGTGAATGAAAGAAGTGTTCATTTGATCTAGAGTTTATTCATCTTCCCTCTCTTCCTCCTTCTTCTACCTCTTATTCTCAATGTTATGTAATTATTTTGTTGGAATCATTCTTTGTTTAATCATTCTCTTCAAGCTATAAAAATCACAAATATTTTCTAAAAGGTTACAAGGTTTTGAACTTTAAAAACATATTCTTCCCTGTGGATTCGACCCGAGGTTGCCATAGTACTACGTTCTCTTTTAATCATTTTGTGCAAGTTTAGTTTTAAGATTGTTAATGTGTGTGTAGTAACGACATACATTTCTGCGTTATCACCTCCCTCCTTTGAGAGTGACCCCACCTCGGAGTGTCCACCTCTAGCCTCATACCCCAGCAGAGTGTGCATATCGAATCTATACGGGATGAGTAGGTGTCGATTACTTAGAGTGGAGCGTACTCCGCGCTTCCTGGTATGATGACGAATCCACCGGCGTCATGAGCAGCCACACCCATTACTCGATGGGGTCGAGTTCTTCCCACCCTGGGAGAATTGATGGGGACATCAGAGTAAGATCACTAACTTTTTATTTTATATTTGTGTCCTTTTGTTTACTTTTATATCCTTGAGAAAACATGTATGCAATTGTAAGGCTTTATAGGCCAATTTATCATTCCCTAAGGATCTTTGGGTTTTTATGTAAAAGTTCAGTAGGACAAGTAAGGGGCCCCCATTCCCTTCCCTATTGGTCCACCTAAGCCTTAGGGCTCATGTGGGGCCAGTCAAAGGTCCAAGGTGGGCTTCTAGAGGTTGGACCATTCAAGGGGAAAAATGGTGAAAAAAGTCCAAGATTCTTTCCCCCCTTAGGTAGGACTTTTATTTTTGTAGTATTTTGTATTAACCACATAGGAGAATTAAAAAATCTCTCCCCAGGAGTCAAAAGGGCAAACTCCCCTCTCTCTCCTCCCCCTATGACATTTGCCAACCCCCCTCCCCCTTCCTTCCCTCTATATAAACTCATGTATAGTGTCTTGTAAGAAGTTGATGAATTATTGAAAGGAAATATCATAATTTGTCCACCATTGCCCCTCCTCTCTCCACCTTGTAGAGGTGTGAAGTCTCTTTCTTCTAAGGTGTGAAGCCTCCCTTCCAATCCCCCTTCCCGAGTGTGAAGCTCAGCGCCGCCGCCGCCGCCTCCATCGAGCGGCCACCGCCATCGCCGGAGTTCTATCCAAATCAGGATAGAACCTCAATCCTGTAATTGTAACTTTTTCTTTTTGTTATCTGATTGAGCACAAACTTTGAGGGCTTGTTTTACCTGTCTCCCCTAGTATCCATTTTAAATTTCGTGCCATTTGGCTTTTGTTTGGTATTTTTCCCATATTTTGTTCTTCCCCTTAGTAATCTGCTAGTTTGCAGATCTGCGGGACAGTGTCCCATTTTCATATTTTTTCAACCCCCTTAAAATTTTTTAGAAAATCCACACAAAAATTTTGTTGTTCCTTACGTATACCCCCTTCCACGATATTTTTTAGGGAGTCTAGATATTTCATCTTCCCTTTGGTAAAAATTAAGCTTTAGGGAAAACTCAGTCTGTCCTGTGTGTCTATCAGTCCGAGTTAGAAACAAAGACAATGTTCTAGTCATTTTTATTTTCAATAAATTCACTTTATGGATCTGTAAAAATTATATGTTGTAGATCTGTGATTTCTCTTTCTAATGGTACCAGCCACGCCTCTATCGGCCTGCGAATCTGGGCACAATAATTCTTGCAGCTGAGGCGCGCAGATATGTTCCCTGTGCAGGTCTGAAATTACAGTCTGGTAGAAATTCATAAACAAATACCAAAAGTCAAATTCTGGAACCGCCACTTCAGGGAGTCATTTAGGGACGTCCTGCCATCGTCCCAGCCAAGCGGCACCTTCATAAGACCTTAGGAAGATGACGTTCCTTTGGAGGCTACGGCTTGTTGTCCAGCGAGTCAGAACTGAGTCGGCGTAGTACCGAGTCGGACCAGCAGGCCGAGTTCGTGCCGAACGCCCCTCCAGATTACTACTCGTTAACCCAAGAACGATCCTCCCAGGTCCAATTGTAGCCCTTTACCTCCCTGCGTGGAGTGGGTAATATAATTCACTACTATAATTAAATTTTTACCATTGTACCGGGAGTTACCGTACTTTGCCGGGATTGTCTTCCCCACGTCCGGAGCGTGGAGGTACACTCGCCACCCTCCTCGTAGGCATTTGCTTTACCCATATATTTTTGAATGCCACTGCATGTGATAGGTTATTAGCTCGTTATATCAATTGTATCACCGCTGCGAGAGAGTGAGCATAACCTGTCCCGTGTCTCGATCCAAGTTCACGCGGAAAGGCCGATACCTGAGACTCACTGTCGATTTCTCAACTGCGCACGGTCCCACGTCTTCCCATGCTTAGGGACGATCGTGAGCTAGAGTCCTAGGTCGTGTGTCCCTCCCGCATCAGAAATGTGTATGTATAATCTTACCACTACCAAGCGAGCTCTCTCGCTCACATATTGATCGGTCCCCTTCTTCTGGTGAACTGTAGCAAATAAATTGCGGTACGAGACTATACCACCCCTCTTCGTTTCCTGTTATACATGTCATAGAGAATAAATAAGGGAATATAAGAAATAAAGTATAATAAAATTAAAATTATTACTTACCAATCTCTCCTTTTGGGTCGCGAAGGAAATAGATCCAGAAGTATGGAGATGCACGTCTCGATGTAATGCACGTGCGGCTTTGGCTTTTGCGGATTTGGCGATCCACTTAGGCTCGGCCCATCTATCATAGAGGTCCTCCCAATACTCCCTCCTCATCCATGTGGGGCCGTTTGCCTTCCAAAGGCCACGGTCCTCACTCCCCCCTACTAGTGCCTTGGCACGTTCCCGACAGCCATGTAAATGATGCTTATAATTTACAGTTGTTGTGGCCTCCCATACACGTCGAGCTCGTCCGCCGTCAGCTCGCCTCACAAACTGATATCATTGCTGTCAAGAATTCAAATTTTATAAGTTAGTGGATTGAAATTGTGGAGTTGAGAAATATGTAATTTAAAAGATTAAATAGTATACTAGGAACTCGTCATACAATCGATCGCGGATATCCTGAGGAAACTTTCGAAATGACTTATATGGGCCAGTAACATGTCGCTCAATAATGTTGGTAATAAAACGAGAAGCCTCACTGGGCTCTACTTTATCCCTGCAATTACATGTGTTAAAATGATAGCCAACAATTATATAGTTGTTGGATAGGTAACGAACATAATTCATGAGTTTAAATATTTACCCAGAGACCCAACATGGCTTGCCTCCCTCTTGCAACACCACATGCTCGCCCTCATGATGGCTAAGAGCATCGTCTGTCGGTTATGTGCCCGGCTGGGCGGACGAGCCAACTATCGCAGGTGGTGTGCCTGACGTACCTGTTACAAGTAAAATAAAAGTAGTTAATCATAATTTAGCACATTGTTAAAAATAAAATAATTCAACAAGTAAACATATAGAATTTTTACCATTTAACTAAGAATTTAAAAAAATATACTAGTAGAATGTGATGGAAGGGGTGTACTCTGTAGACCTGATGTAGAGGCACTCAAACCTGTAAACAGAAAATATCGTTAGCAAAACAAAGTGCATATTCACTACTCTGTGATCTAAGAATTTAAATAAACATACCCGTAGCAGGTGGTGGGGCCGGTGTAGACTGTGTACCTGGTGTAGAGATATAAAATATCATTACCCACACAAAGTGCATAATCACAACTCATTCATCTAAGAATTGAAATAAACATACCCTGTCACGTCCCGAGCGCGGAAGGAACCCGGGAGAACGTGACGAGTTTGTATCAATCATGTCAATCAGAGCAAGTAGAATTTCTACATCATAACAGAGTGCACAATAAGACAAGAATTTAAAATATAACCAAATACTGATACCATTGATAACAACTTAATCATTTAAACAATGTCATGACTTAACAAGTCTAATCAGGCCCACAGCCTTTAAATGTTACAAATTTGAAATAACAAAAGTTCTGACGACAAGACTCCATGAACTAAAGACGACTCGACACGATAAGGTGGAGTAGTATGACGCTTGCAGACTCTACGCTCATCACTCTTGCTCCTGCCCATCCGAGTCCGAGTCAGGGTCCGTATTACCTGAAAAGTTTGGGGAAAAGAGCTTGGTGAGCGAACGCTCAGTAGGAATTATATCTCAAGAACTAGCAATTGGTTTAAGTAATTACCTCTTTCAAATGAAAATGCAAGTCTAGCATGTCAATCATGAAAAATAGAACGATGCGGAATGATAACGAGAGGAAATAGCATGCATTGTCGATCTAAGATAGGGAATTTCAAGTATTCAAGATAAGTGTTTGAACGAGTACCAAGTATATCAACAAAGTCTTTCATGTCATGAGATAATGGCTATTAGCAAGCAAGTACTTTGCCCATTCCAGGCCACGCAAGTCATGTCAAGTCAATCAAGTCAAGCACGAGAGAGAGAGAGAGAGAGAGAGAGAGAGATAGTGGAGATGTCGTAGATTCAAGCAAGTACTTCAGTGCAATGCCACACCGCGATCAATATAACTCCCATGGGCACAAGTACTTTCGGGTGCTCCTCCCAGGACCAGATCGGGCCCTATATGCGCGGACATTGTTACATGTAATATCTAGACAACCACTCTTAGTGATAGCCATGGAATTCCAAGAACAAACTCATGTAGGATATCAAGGTAGATTCGTGGATAGGTTCCACGGATTTCAAGGAAGAATAGTAGATGGACAATGATAAAACCAACGAGAACCATGACATATCGATAACCTGGGTAAAATTGGTACCTTAACTAGGTAGCCATAATAACTTGAGTGGATGACTAAACCCGTCACCAATCAAGGGACATGAATCAAGCTGAGAGATTGACCCCATCTATAAGGGACTTAATCCAAAACATCACCTTAGTGAAATATCATCATTCTACCGGCTAGGATTATTCTCTCATGGACCAAGATGGCAACATAAGAGGGCCGATTTACCACATGACGTGGCAAATCAAAAGGTACAAGGTGTTTAAGGTACAACCAGCTCAATCGGCCTTGAGAGAATCCAAGGCTACGAGGAGCCTTATGGAGGTCCCAATGACTAACTTTCCGGTCCAAAGGAACGGAATGTCCAATGGAGGGCTTGTATGTCACCGAGAGTTGAAGGGGTAATCAATAAAATGCCGAGAAACGTGGGACTATACTCACGGATTGGAGCATAGTGCCATATGTGTATATATATATATATGTATATATATATATATATATATATATAAATCCACGGTTTACAGGAAAAATTAGGAAAAATCAGAAGACAGGAAATTGGCGCCTTAGCCAATGACTCTAGTTCAATAAATAACGCCCTGGTCAGGGGCGTCATTTCACAAATTGAAGACTATCAGAAGAGTCGTCAATTTCTGTATGTATTTTTATATAGGTATAACATTTCAGAATCTTTGTAAAAGACGTCTGGTCAGATGCCACGTTAAAGACATATAGCGCCCTGGTCAGGGTCGCTATTTAATAAATTGAAGACTCATGAAGAGTCGTCAATTTTTCAATCTAGATATATGCATTGAAATTATCAATTTTCCAAGATTTATTAAATGGCGACATGGTGGCTGTCACCTTTTATACTTATAGCGCCCTTGACAGTGGCGTCATTTTCAGAAGAAACGACATACATCAAGTTGTCATTTTTATTTTTTCCAGAATTCCACTATGAACAGTAGCACTTTTCCAATATAAATATTTTTATGACACATGTATATGGATAGGTCAAGAAAAATAGCAGGATTCTAAAACTCTATTCATGCATTAAATCAGATAATTAGTTACATAGATATTAAAATTTTAACATGTGTAATTATTAAATCAAATGGGAATTGACGACTGTTTTGATGGGCGTCAAAAAGAATTAGCGCCCGAGAAAGGGTCGCTATTTACAAAAATTTTCAAATCTCGACAGAACACAGCGATAACCATATGCATGATATATAAGATGATTTTTTTATCTATCATATTGGCCTTAAATCATGATCTAACTTTGCTTGGGCTACGAAACATGAGAAAACCTACAATATAATCATGATTTATGTTTTGTTTGGGCTACGAGACTTGAGATAACCTACCTGTTTGAAGATTTGAGGGATGAAACCGATACTCTGTTTCAAACAGAGCAAACTGTCAGATGAAGATCTTGAAGGAAGAAGATGTCGAGGGCTTTGTTGCTTGCAGGATGAAGATGGAGGATGCCTCCACACCTCCTTCTTGGTTGCAGACGCCGGAGGAAGAAGATCAATCTTCTTCACATAGCAGTCAACAGGAAGAAGAAAGAAGAAGAGGATGAAGCCTCTTCTTGCACGTCTGCACAGCAGGAGGAAGGAGAGGAAGACGATTGCCTTCACGCTTCCGCCAGCAGGAAGAAGAATGGATGTAGAGGATGAAGAAGCACACCCTTCGAACGCAGCAATTGGCTTTGGTACGTCGAGGGGGCATGCTTATATATAGGTGTATGGGGGTTTCCATTGGTTTGAAGGCTATTTAACGGAAGGTTTAATGACTACCCCTGGTTTGCCAAAACCCAACTATTCTAATAGCCGCCTGCCAAATGTTGTGAGTAAAACCCTAATTGTTTCCCATGCATGGTAGAACCTGCATATTGGGCTGTTGGGTTACGTGGGTTTGGGTTTGTTTATATATGGTGTAGAAAAAGGTCCTTGTGTATTTGGGTTGGGTCTCTCTCTATATATATATGTATATGGGCTTGGCCCATTTAAGTATATATACATATATATATATATGGGTTTGAGTGATTTAAGCTTTTAAGATTTGTTTAAAGCCTTTACACAAGTGAGGCCCATTAGTATACCACTCGATTAAATTCTTTTATTTTCGCTTATTTCGTTCTTTTATTTTCAGGGGTGCTACATACCCGTAGTAGGTGGTGGGGCCGGTGTAGACTGTGTACCTGGTGCAGAGACATAAAATATCATTACCCAAATAAAGTGCATATTCACTACTATGTGATCTAAGAATTGAAATAAATATACTCGCAGCAGGTGGTGGGGCCGGTGTAGAGTATGTACCTGGTGCAGAGACATAAAATATCATTACCCAAACAAAGTGTATAATCACTACTCATTCATCTAAGAATTGAAATAAACATATCCGTAGCAGGTGGGGGAGCTTGTGTAGACTGTGTAACTGGTGCAGAGACATAAAATATCATTACCCAAACAAAGTGCATAATCACTACTCATTCATCTAAGAATTAAAATAAACATACCCGCAGCAGGTGGGGGAGCTTGTATAGACTGTGTACCTGGTGCAGAGACATAAAATATCATTACCCAAACAAAGTTCATAAACACTACTCTGTGATCTAAGAATTGAAATAAACATACCCGCAACAGGTGGTGTAGCCGGTGTAGACTGTGTACCTAGTGCAGAGACATAAAATATCATTACCCAAACAAAGTGCATAATCACTACTCTGTGATCTAAGAATTTAAATAAACATACCCGTAGTAGGTCGGGGAGCTTGTGTAGACTATCTACCTGGTGCAGAGACATAAAATATCATTACTCAAACAAAGTGCATAATCACAACTCTGTGATCTAAGAATTTAAATAAACATACCCGTAGCAGGTGGGGGAGCTTGTGTAGACTGTCTACCTGGTGCAGAGACATAAAATATCATTACCCAAACAAAGTACATAATCACAACTCTGTGATCTAAGAATTTAAATAAACATACCAGTAGAACCCCTCCTGGAGCCACCTCTCCTCGAAGATTCGCTACAGCCTCGAACCATATAATTATTTACAACATTTAAAGTAGTGCATATTAGTCGACAACTAATTATACGAGGAGAGGTGATAAGTAATAACGATAAGTGTATATATGTTAAATTTCTTACAAAATATTCAATCAGTATATATTTCATCTTCAGATGCTGAAGATATATCAACCTCATTGTCATCTTCGTCATCTTCCTCATTCTTACTAGATTCATACACTTCCTCCTCAGAGGACTCCTCCTGCCCAACAATTGCTTCATTTAGCTCAGTTGAATCGGCTTCTTCCACTTTGTCCTCCATACACAACTGAAGTAGATCATCAGATTCAATCAGGTGAAGATTAGAAGCAACCAACTCTTCAGTGTCACCCTGGTCTGATTGAAAATATTCGGCACTAGAATCCTCTGAGATAGCTTCAGTCAGATCTAACTCATCATTAGGCGCAAACCTTTGTTTTACCCTAGAGACTGCCCACCAATCTTTATTCTTGGACGATGAATAACTTGAATAATACACTTGTTGGACTTGTGCGGCCAAAATGAACGGCTCATAGGTATTCAATTTGGATCTATATTTGACATCGACAATCCCATATATTGCATCGTTTCAAACTGAATTATGATCAAACCAATGACACTTAAAAGGAATATATGGTTGTGTTGTCCGAAATACTGTAATTCTATAACCTCCTTAAGAATACCATAGTAATCGATATCATTTTCATTGTATGTACTACCTTTCACACATATGCCGCTATTCATTGTAAACTTATTTCGTCCATAATCTCTGGTGTGAAATCTATAACCATTCACAAAAAATCCTAGATAGGCATGCGCGACCTTTGAAGGTCCATAACTTATCACCCGGACTCTTCATCAGTAACATAACCTTCTTCAACCTATGAAGATAAACCACGTTACTTTAAATTGAACTTGCATACACATCAAGCTTTGTGGAATTGGTAGATTGACACTTACTTGACCTTTAAGCCATCTGGCAAAAGATCTCTCTCGTTCATTTTGAACCTCCAACTCACTGAGGTGTGGACATCGAGTAATTAATTCTAAATCAAATTGCTTGCAATGATGAATGCAACATCACCATAAATGGGAGTCATCTACGTCAAGATGCTTATAAATTTCAGCACCTGTGGAGTTGAGGACTCACTCAACATAAGGTTCAATCTCAGGATAGTTCAAGAGAACATAGATCTCTGTGGTCAACAACTCTCTGTCCTCTAATATGCGATTCGAACAACGTCTGAATGCACGACCTGGATACTTAAATATGGACAACCGATCGGAAGGACCCACCTCTCCTCCATCATCATTATGTGGAGGTTGATTGCGGCGAGTTTGAATTTCAGGTTTGAAGTACATCGAACAGAAGTTTGAAATTTCTTCAATAATATATGCCTCGGTAATCACACCCTCTACTTTAGCCTTGTTGTGAACCTTCATTTTCAGGTCATGCATGCACCTATGACAACAATTCATATGACAATGACATACAGTGACAATGACAGACACATATAACTACTGTCAATTAATCAGTAAATACATACTGATTACCTCTCAAATGGATACATCCATCAAAATTGTAGCGGTCCTCAAACTTTGGCCTCGTATGGCAAATGGATAATCATGTGATCCATGGAATCGAAGAACGCAGGGGGAAATATCTTCTCCAACTTGCATACCGTCGTGACCACATTCTGTTCCATAGTTTACACATCCCCAAGTTTGAGTTCTGATGCACATAGAATCCTGAAAAACTGACTCAACTCAGTCAATGCTCCCCATATAGGCTTTGGCAATATGTCATGGAATGCAATGGGAAGAAGTCTCTCCATGAACACATGGCAGTTATGACTTTTCAACCCATATATTTTTCCCTCATTGACATTCACACAACGGGCCATGTTAGACACATATCCATCAGGGAATCTTAATTGCTTCAGCCACTGGCACAGTTCATTGATCTATGTGTCTTTCAACACGTAAGCTGCTTTAGGTTGCACAACTTTGTCCCGTACCGGCCGCAATTCCAACTCTGGTCGTTTGCAAAGTATCTTCAAGTCTGCTCGCGCCTTGGCATTGTCCTTTATTTTTGCTTTCACGTTCATGATGGTGTTGAACACATTATCAAAGACATTCTTCTCAACATGCATGATGTCCAGGTTGTGCCGTATCAAAAGGGATGACCAGTAAGATAATTCCCAGAAGATACTTTTCTTCACCTAATTGTGTTCCTCTCCAAATCCACGAAGATGTCGTGTACTACTCGACAATTGCACTATATCTGGTAAGTTTTGCGCCTCTAATGCCATTTGTTGACCAGACATCCGTTCCAAGTCTGGTTCATCCATTTCAACTATGTTGTTAATGAATGAGTCCTTTTGCCTTCGAAAAGGATGGTCATTTGGTAGGAACCGTCGATGACAATTGAACCAGCATGATTTCTTACCATATTTCAGGACAAAGGATTTGGTATCAGCCATACAGTAAGGACATGCCAACCTCCCGTGTGTGCTCCAGCCAGATAGCATTCCATATGTAGGGAAGTCACTTATTGTCCACATCAATGCAGCCTTCATAGTGAAATTTTATTTTCTATACGCATCATAAGTAACAACTCCATCATTCCATAATCTTTTCAACTCATCAATCAGTGGCCTGAGATATATGTCCAAATTTTTTCCTGGATTTTTTCGACCTGGAATCACCAAAGTTAAGAAAAGGTTCTCACGCTTCATGCACATGCCCGGCGGAAGGTTGTACGGCGTCATGAAGACTGGCCAACATGAGTAAGATGCTATTGAACCTCCAAATGGGTTGAATCCGTCTATGCATAAACCTAACCTAACATTGTGTGACTCGTGACCAAAAGTAATATAGTTATGACTGAAATGAGCCCAAGCTTCACCGTCGGTGGGATGACTTATTATATCATCTACATGACATACTCTTTCCGCGTGCCATATCATATGCCGAGCTATCTTTGACGACATATACATCCACTACAATCTGGGCGTGAGAGGGAAGTGTCGCAATGACTTGTAAGGCACATCCTTTTGCTTTGATTTGTCCCCTCTCTTGGGTTTAAAATATGATGATGACAAATATCACATGATATTTTATCTACATTATCTGTATAATATAGCATATAGTGATTAGGGAATGCATCTATTTTTTGGTATCCAAGCCCTAAATTATTAACCATCTTCTTTGCACGGTAAAATTTTCAGGCAGCTTCTCATCCGTAGGCAGCATACTCTTGATAAGGAGGAGCATATGGTCAAAACAACTCTTACTAAGGTGAAATTCGGATTTCAAATTCAACAACTGTGAGACAATAGATAAGCGAGTGTGATTTTCACAACCATCCCACAGTGGCTCATCAGCATCCTGAAGTAACTAATAAATTCTTTCAGCCGACTTGTTTGTTTGGTGGTTCTTCGTTGTACACATGTTCCCGTTGTATATTAAAGTTAGGGCCAGCAGCATCGATTAGCATGTCTGCGTAGGTACTTGTGCCGCTAACATTGTTGGGCGCATGCGACCAAAAGTCCTCACCGTGACACACCCAATTCATATAACCTTTCATGAACCCATTCTTGTGTAAATGAACTTGCACATCCCATAGTGAAAGAAATTTCTTATTTTTACAGCGTAAACAAGGATATCGGATGTTACCACGATGGTCCACTACTGTTGGATGCCCCAATACAAACTGAATAAAACTATCAACTCCATCCTTAAACTCCTCAGACACCACTCCGTCAACTACTCTGTGATTCAATCATGAACGATCAACTCTAGCCATATTTACCTAACAAATTAAAAAATTCATATCAATATGTCTTATCACTACTTCTAAGAAAATATTGACAACATCTCCCCTAAATATTGACTATTTTCCACATTTGTACATCCCATTTGGTCACATATACGTCCATATCCACATCCACTTTCACTTCCATATTCACACACCCACGTTGACATCCACATCATCTTCTGGAAAAAATCATTATCATACTCCCATTCACATACACATTTTTTCACATATCGGCATCCACATCTGTCTACAAATGTAATTCACATCCAAGCATACTAATCACATATATCACAACAAAAGGCTTGAATGGGCAAAAACAGAACAAAGGGTCATATCCACATTTACGCACACACATTTATATCCACATCCCTCTTCCCACCCTCCCAATAAAAATAGGGGCTTGGAATTTCATCTGATGTTGTAAGAGTATAGCAGGGGATAAGGAGAAAAGGTTCATCTTGTAGATCATGCATGAAAAGTGAGAGTGTGTGAGAGTTTGTGTCCGCGTGTGTGTGTGTGAGAGTGAGCGTGAGAAAGGGCGGGAGCTCATCACTGCTGTCGGAGGTCACCGGCGCGTTTGCACCCTCGCTACCAGTGCCGCCTCCGCTCGCCCCTCACCGGCGTCCCTGGGTAGCTCCGCCGCGCCCACCCGCCCTCGCCACTCCGCCGCCCGTCGGTGAGAGATTGAGAGGGGGATGCAGTGCTTGAATGAGGAGGAAGGGGGAAGGACTAAGGAAGACAGGAGAGGAGACATTTTTTCTAATTTTTGTCTCTATCTATTTGGCACCATATTTTTATTTGGCGCCATGTTTTCATCCATTTATTCGTGATTCTTTGTCATTCATTAACTTCTTCTAATAGGATAAAATCTCTCTTAGTAAAAAATAGTATTACATCTAAAAAAACTATTATTTATTATTTAGAGATCCAAAGATCTGTAATTTAAATATTTTCAACTTCTTTATGGCTGATAAGTCAATTATATAAAAAGAAGAGAGAACGTGTTGAATAGCCTAGCTACCTTGAAAGCCCGACATCGGGGTGCACTCGAAAAGATAGTCGGAGCCGTATCGGTCACATGTTTACCATTTCCTTATTGTTCCGTGCCCCCCGCAAACTCATGTGCCGTGAATTTACCATCACGTCTATATTTAATGAAATTTTGAGATCTAGGGCTCCTTGATAGCGGGGAATATTAATGCCACGTGGAAGCACTCATGATATATAATAGTTAAATATCATTGTATCTTTCATCGATTTTACTCATGATAGGGTGTACCAATCATGTGTCTGACAATGTGTTCAAGTTCAAAGACTGGGATGGTCTGGACTAATCGAAGGTGCGCTCCTTCTGATCACTAAGCAGATCAACGATGGTGGGCATTCGGTCGGGACTGGCGACCCGCCGTGCCATAAAGGTCATTCACGATGATAAAAGAGGGAAAACATTTGATTAATCGTCACACCAAGCAATGGGGCTGCATGGCCAATAAGTCGATTCGATTATTTAAAAAGAAGAGAGAACATGTTGAAAAACCTAGCTACCTATAAATGACCACAGCGGGGTGCGTGTGAAAAGGTACAAAGGGTCATATCGGTCACATGTTGTGACCATTTTCTTATTGTTTCATGCCCACCTCAAACTCATGTGTCATGAATTTACTGTCACGTCTTTATATAATGAATTTTCGGGAGCTAGGGCTCCTCGATCGCGGCGAATATTAATTAATGTCACGAGGAAGCACTCAGGATATAGGATAATTAATAGTCAAATATCATTGTATCTTTCATCGATTTTACTCACGATAGGGCGTGCCAATCACGTGTCTGACAATGTGTTCAAGTTCCAAGGCTGGGATGGTCTGGACTAACCGAAGGTGCGCTCCTTATGATCACTAAGCAGACGATGGTGGGCATTCGGTCGGGACTGGCAACCCGCCGTGCCATAAAGGTCGTTCATGATGATAAAAGAGGGGAAAACGGTTGATTAATCGCCACGCCAAGTAATGGGGCTACATGGTTGATAAGTCGATTCGATTATATAAAAAGAAGAGAGAACATGTTGAAAAGCCTAGCTACCTTGAAATCCCGACATCGGGGTTGCGCACGAAAAGGTATTCGGAGCCATATCGGTCAAATGTTGACCATTTCCTTATTGTTTTGTGCCCCCTGAAACTCATGTGCCGTGAATTTACTGTCACGTCTATATATCGGCAACATTTTCGGAGATAGGCCTCCTCAATCGCGGGGAATATCTCCTGGAGGCAATAATGGGTCAATGGTAAATTTTCACTGTTGTTCCCACATTTGTCACCCTTAACATCTATTTGTTAGCCTTATATATCTCTTTGTCACCGAGATCATCTTCATTTGTCACCCTTAGGAGAGTATTTGTTACCTTAAGTCTTCTTCTGTTGTTCTTCCCAATGTTTAAAACCCGACCCGGAGCTTGACTCGGTTAAGTTAGTGGGTCACGGGTCAATGGTTTAACCGTTCAGGTTGACCCGTGACCCGTAAGACTAGAACCGTTTATAATAAGATTATAAATTACCATAAGATTTTAAGATACCTTGAGTTAGAAACATGAAACAAACAAAACATATATTGTAAAAATTAAAACAAATGCATTAAATAACCACTAAGTTAGTCTAAAAAAAGAATAAAATTCATATTAAATAAACACTACATATGACCATTTATCAACTATAATTAACATCTCATGAGACACAAGTTTCATGATGTGTGAATTTAAATTTCATGTTCATCTAAATTTTCATCTTTTTCCTTGTCTTCATCTCTTCATCTCCCTCTAAATTTCTTTTCAACTTCTAAAAGTTAGAAAGTTAGAGTCCCAAAAAGATTATGCATCTATAACTTTAAAGAGAGGAGTTAGAAGACTCCTCATCTTCTATATTTTTCATGTCATATTAAAAAATAAAAATTAAATAAATAAAAAATATGTCTAGGAGTCGGACCCGGTTGGGGCAAACGAGTTTTAGCGGGTTGGCCGGGTTGCACCGGGTTGCACTGGGTTGACTGAGTTTGACCGGATTTTTAGGTCTAAAATGGTTTAGACACTATTCTAACCCGATTTTGGGACTGGATCGCGGGTTAACCGGTCAGACCAACCGGTCCGGGCCGGGTTTTAAAACAGTGGTTCTTCCACGTTTGTTATTATCTGTGTCCACTATCGCTGGCCAAAGCTTGACCATGCTTTGACTGGACGTCAATAGTTGCAAAAGCTTGATTTTGACTATTGATTTTGCCTGGAGTATTGGGGCATTCGGTCAACATATAGTTGAAGTTATTTGTCACCCTGTTTTAGTGAGCACGTCTCTTTCTCCTCAAGTTCATCTTGTTCTTTTTCACCTTCAGCTTCCTTCTCACTTTTTACCAATTTGAAGTTATTTGTTATCCCAGTTTACCATTTGTCACCCGTACTCACCTAATTGTCACCACTAAACTCTAAAAATTGTCGCCCTTATTCCACTGCCTGAAAGCCGCGCGTCGGGCTTGTCTCTATTGAGACTTATTTGTCACCGTTAGCAGGGTATTGTTTACCCTTGCTAACACATTTGTCACAGTTGTTCGCGTATTGCTGCCGATCCAACGCCGCAGATCACATCAACAGAAATGATGACCTCGAAACTAAAAATCCCCAATTCCTTATATACCCTTCCCGCCATGTCTCTGTTGGAGTTAGATGGAAGGCTCTTTCACCACAGAATGTGGATCTAGAGGGGCGGGGTGAATAGATCAACAGGCTAATTAAAACTTATGCCTAGATTCAAATGCGGAATTAAAAGAACACTGGACAACCACAGTCAAAGCACCGAATTATGGAAACAAGATCTGCTAAATAGACAAGCAAACACACGAGAGGCACAAAGACTTTTAGGTGGTTCGGTCAATCCGACCTACGCCCACCCCACATTCAACTCGAATGTGGATTACTGCTGATACACAGCTTCAATCTGCTGGGCACTACAGCTTGCCAACAACGGTTGGGGCTTACAGCTTATCCCGACCAGAGGAACACCGTCTGCAACAGCGGAGCTTCACAGCTTGATCTGTTGGGCACTACAGCTTAGCCGACCAGAGGTAACACCTCTGCACACCGTTGCCTCACACCTTGACACCGCTGACTAACAGCTTGATCGAACATGAGTTTTCAAAGGAAAAATAACAAGACTGAAAAGCAAGAAAAACACAATCGAATGGAAGAAAATCAAAACGACTATAGCTCAAAGTGAGCAATATCAGCTCTGGTATCTGGACCAAGACGCTGATTCACAAGCTCTCATATCACTCTCTCAACTCATTTCTTCTCACTTTCTTCTTTTCTCCTTTTCTTCTCCTTGGATCTCGATGGATCTCTGCTGTCTCAGGTTTGTCTCACTGTATACAGAAGATGAAGACTTCTATATATACAGTAGTAGATTGGATAAGGGCGCGTGGCTTCCACGTTTTCCCGCCCAAGGAATTCGCCAGATCCGAGGTGCTTTCATCCACGTGGCAGCATCTGATCACCTCGTCCTCCTAGGATCACGAGCCATGTCAGCAATCTCAGTAGCAGATCCCTGTCAGACAGAGTATCGGATTATCAGATTAAGTGAAGAACTCTGTACAAACTTATAAGATGAACTGCATTGTATAGACTTCACTGTATGGACTTGTGAACTCGAATGCAGTGTACAGACTCTGCCCAATGTATGGACTTCATCTATGTGAAGCTATGCGATGTACAGACTTCATATGTGAAGCAGCCACTGTACAGACTTAAGCAATATGAAGACTTGACAGACAATTGACGATGTATGGACTTCAAGTGTGAAGACGTTGTGAATGCAAATGCAATGTACAGACTTCACATATGCATGAGACTCTAAGAGAAATGGGCGATGTATAAACTTCACCAGACTTCACTCGATGTACATACTTCACGAACGATGCATGCAATGCATTGAAGGATGTACAGACTTTCTGAAGTGTGAAGGAGTTGAGTGTATAGACTTCATCATGTGAAGACTTGAACAAGGCATGTATAGACTTCACGTCGTGAAGCAATGTATATACTTAGCTGAAGAAACTCTGTACAGGCTTGACCAAGGCAAGGCAATCGAGTGTATAGACATCCACAATGTACAGACTTGCCAAGCGAAGGGGCTGTACAGACTTAATGAATGATGCAAGGCAAACGAATGTATAGACATTCAATCTATGGACTTGCCAAAAGAAACTATGTACAGACTTGATCAAATCAAGGCTGCTAATGTATAGACTTAACAGTCGCCCTGGCTGTACAGACTTGGTCACAAGCTGAACAGTCGGTTGTATAGACTTGCACAAACCAACGTCTGTACAGACTTGAAATGAAAACTAATGTATAGACTTTCAAAGCTGAACGTAGGTAAAGAACTGTGGACGCGATTTTTTTTTATATTTATTATTTGTTTATTTATTTATATTTATGGATTTATTGGCGTGCCAGTCACATGTGTGACGATTTCATTGTGCGCTCGATCTGACATGGTCAGTCGATTGTGAAGTCCGAGTCGGGACCTGGAGTCCGTCATACCATAAACGCTATGACGTTAATTACGCCCTTCCAGGGAAGGACAACCCTTGATTAAACGCCAAAAATAGGAGGCCTCATAAGGCAAACAGATATTCATGTGCATAACTTTAAACTTCATACCAGGGCCGGGAAGGCGGGTAAGAGAATAACATCAACCACAAAAAGAGACTGTAGCGTTGAATCGGCGGTTCGAAACAACTAGACTTGGGGGAAAAGGGGAAATGGAGGATATCAATCACGGACAGGCTGAGCCATGACCGTGATGGAGGTTCACGGCATCGATCAACATTTCGACAGCATTTCCCCTTTATCTGGATTATGCCCAGGGGGAAATAGGCTATCACCCACGGAGTGTCGGGATGAAAGCCGAGAGAAAGAGAGAGGCTGAACCTCCCTACCCATATATAAATGCCATGGGGCAATGTTTGATTTTCCCTTAGGGAAGCCGGCGGAACTCATGCAGTGGCATAGCCCTCCCGAGCTAAAGGGGTTACTCATAAATCCGATGCGGGATGATGGAATGTAAGTGAACGCTCAATGTTGCGCCCTCGCACGCGGATCGACCTGCGCGGTCAGGTCGCGGGGATTGGTGCAGTTCCAGCGTGCATAGGTTCCCAGGGCGAAGGCAAGATGGCCAGGGGAGTTCCCGGCGCAGACTTCCCGGCGCGGCGAGGCTCCCGGAAAGGGGGTATCGGCGCGGAGTGCTTGAGCAGGCAATGGAGGCTCTCGGCCTGGGCCTCCCGGCGCGACGAGGCTGCAAGGGGGGTCTCGGCGTGGAGGGTTGAGAAGGCCATGGAGGCTCTCGGCCCGGGCTTCCCGGCGCGCTGAGGTTGGGTCTCGGCGCGGAGGTGAAGATGCCGGGGAGCGGTTCCCGGCGCCGTGGGGAGGCTTCTCGGCGCGGGAAGAGTCGCGCCGGGAGCCGTTCACCCATTTCACTATTTACGGGGCCGAGACAGATTCAGGGCTTTACGGTACTCTATTTTTGGGGTTTTTTAGGTTTCAGAGATGCAGATCAAGGCAGACAGGCTCTGGAAGGAGACCAAACATTAGGTTTCAATGACTTTGATTTGTGTCTTGAAGAAGGCCAGGTGCCTGGAGGGATTGGCAGAGGAATCATCCGACACAGGGAACTCCTTTCACCACTGTCATGCAAAGTCCCAGGGATGGCCTCAATCTTGTCTTCCATCCTCCTGGGAGAATTTTGGCAGCACTTCCCCCTGCGATTAGCATTTGCCAAAGGGGATGATAGACGATCGCCCACGGAGTGCCGGGGCGAAAGCCAAATAGAGGGGTATGGAACCCCTGGCGCCCGTGTGTGCTTGGAGCAATATATTGATATACCTTTTGTGACCGTAGAAGCTTATGCAGTGGCAGAGCTTCCTTGGTCTTAAGGTTTACAAAAGCCGATCAAGTTCGAGAAACCACGTAGAAAAAGGGGAGTTACTCCCACTAGTTGTCATCCCAGAGGTGCATATGACGGCCGAAGGCATCCCTTGACAGAGAGTGGGGTTCTGTTGAGCAGCTCACGAGGGTATTTTTAGGGTTTTTTAATAGTAGCCAGGGCTTAAAGATTTGAGAGAGGTTTTTGGCTTAAAAAAAAGGGGGTTCCCGGCGCCAAAATCATCGCGCCGGGAAGAGTCCTTCAGGGGTTACCATTGGGTGCGCCGGGAAGCAGATGCCAAGGGACTCTCGGTGCAGGAAGCTTCACGCCGGGAGGAAACCTCCTAGGTTGCTGTTCGGTGCGCCGGGAAGCGAATGCCAAAGGGATCTCGGCGCAGGAAGCTTCGCGCCGGGAGGAAACCTCCTAGGTTACTGTTCAGTGCACCGGGAAGCGAATGCCAAAGGGAAGAATAGGGTTATCGGCACGGGAAGACCCGCGTCGAGGGCTATTCATCCGTTTTACTGTTCTGGAGGCCGAAATGGTGAGGGCACCGAGAGGGGTTCAGGGTTTTACGGTGCTCTGTTTTTGGTTTTAATGGTGGTTCGGGCAGAAACTGACGGATTCTATGGGCTCTAGATTGCTCAAGGCATCCACTCTGAGTTGGATTAGGTCTAGAATTCAAAGGAGTATTAGGGTTCGAGAGGCATCTGGGAAGCCGGAGTCTGAATGCCCCTGTCCATCGCCATTGTCACGCAGAGCTTGGGGACATACTTGATCTGGTCATTCGTCGCCATGGGAGCCAAGAGATGACTGTCTCTGGCCCCAGAGGCGACTTAGATGACATCAACGGATGAAGCACGCACGCTTAGAACCCCGGAGTTTCTCAAGCTTGACCATTGTATGACACAGCTTCATCCCAGCAGCCAAGGGATAGTCTATCCCGGGCTCTGGGCTGAGCACTGATGGTGCTAAGAAGCAGAGAGAAGAAACAGGTAAATCGGATTATCATGCAGTTGATTTACAGAGAACGCGGGGAAGGGCAATAGGGTTTCAGAGGAAGCAAAAATCAGGCTTAAACTATAGCCCACCATACATATATATCCATTCGTTTGGCGATGCCCATTGGGGAAGACACACAGTGGGAAAGCCCAGACCATACACCACTCTAATACTCAAGCCGATTACAAGGCAGGAGTGAGGGGAAGGGGAACAAATAGATGCCGAGATATCTCGGCTACATCGCATGAATCAAGATAAAGCTTGAAACAATTACATAAAGCAGAAGACAAGAAAACATGGGGGGGGGGGGGGAGGGCGGAGCATTGACTCCTCTCCCTCCCCCGGATGCCCACCTGGAGCTTCTTCCCTGGGGATCGGTCTCTTCTTTCTTTCTTTTTCAGCGGAGGAGGCTCTCTCTCTCTGTAGGGTTTCTTCTCTTTTTTTGATCGATCGCCAGTCGACCTCCCTTCTTTTCAAAGGGGGTTTGTTTATATAGATCTCCTTCTTCTGTCCTTTCGGTGGAGGGTATTGGGCGTGGCCAGCTTCTTAGCCACAGCTCCCGACGCGTCCAGCGGCCCTTCGTTGAGGTTCCCGGTGCCATGGTCAGAAGCCCAATCAGCCGGCCCATTTAGTGCTTTTAGGCCGCATAATTGCCTTGGCTTCTCTTAGTTATTTAGTATTGACTTTTATCAGAACCGAAAGAGGCCCCTTTAGTAGTGACACAGCTTTGTTGAGATCATCTCGAGGTTCCATCAGTGAACAAACTGGGGTTTTATCAGTATTGCCATCTGAATGATGACGATAACACCGGACATCAGCCAGGCCTGAGATGGTCCTAGCCGGGCAATTAGTTGGTGGTGAGGATCCTCCCTCAATCCTGACTTTGTAGGCATCTTCCAGTCTTCGTTGCTGGTCTGGTCCCATCTTTATCTTTGTTCATATTTTAGCTGTCAACAAGAACCCAATGAGCAGACTTGGAATTGCAACGTAGGAATAGATGCCAATGTACAGACTTTGGCAAGCAACGATGTACAGACTTGGCCAAACAGTCCAATGTATAGACTCGAGCTATCAACAGAAGGATGTACAGACTTGGCCAAACATTCCGATGTATAGACTTGAGCTATCAACAGAAGGATGTATAGACTTGGCCAAACATTCCGATGTATAGACTTCATGAAACGCTAGACACTGAATGCTGTACAGACTTGAGCAATGTATAGACTTAGCTTCGTGCATGCTACAGTCTAATGTATGGACTTTGAACTTGATGCAACATGAACAGTGAATGAATGTGTAGACTATGGACACTTTGAACTCTCTGAACTCTGTACAGACATTGCAATCGACAGGCAATGTATAGACTTGCAAGCCTGAAGGCCAATGTATGGACTTGCACATTAGCCCAATGTATGGACTTGACAGGGCTGAGTGAGTGAATGAGCAAGCCACAATGTGCATACTTCACGATGTGTGGACTTGAGTGAGCGTGCAAGCCAACAGCCAATGTACATACTTCCTCGTGCAGGCAATGCAGCAATATATATACTATAAACTTGAACATGCAGTGTATAGACTATGCTATGCAGTGTATAGGCTATGCTAATCTGAGGAGTCGACCCATGTGAACAAGGGGGTCGACCCACAACTGTCCAGACTACACAATGAAATGTATGGACTCTATGTTCATGCTGCAATGCAATGTAGACCTGTGGGTGTGTGCACGACAGTATAGACTCTGACTGCATTATATACACAGACAACCTGATAAAAATAATTTCATCAAAATAAGAACAGTTGCCAATCAATCAAAAAAAGCTGTTGCCAATGAAGTAAAACACATTGTCAACATCATCAACACAGAGGAGTCACAACAGTCTCGCCTCTTACGAAACCTACCAGAAGGCGGTTTGTCTCTCCATCGTGCTCAGCGTCTCATCTTCCTTGCGGTGCCTTTTGCGACCTCTCAGCCATGGAGCCTAAGAAGAGACCCATGCAATGCTCTGTCCGCCGTAAAGTTGATGTCCCACCGGCATCTCAGGACATTGTACTAGTTCCTAGAGCAGAAAAAGAAACATTTGAGGAACCTAGGGTTTCTAAGACCTCCACTTAAGGATGACAAGTTAAAGGTACTGTGATTCCTTATCTCCCTTACATATCTATTTGCCCCCCCTATCGACCTATTTATTTGTCACGCTTATGTACCTATTTGTGTCAGATTTAGACCTACATGTCACCGTATTTCATACATTTGTCACCCTTAAGCACCTATTTGCCACACCTAAACTCCCTTGTCAATATATACATTTGTCACCCTTGTCTTTCTGTTAATATTTTTTTGTATTTCTTGATACGTCAATTAATTAACTGAATTTCTTGTTTACATGTTAGTTTTTGAATCTAGTGAACACGCTGGTCATCTCTGCCCGGTGTTCTATTAAAATTTACATGAAGGATAGGGATCAGATGACATTTTGGGAATGTCACAAGTCATTGATGAGGACCACACCCTTTCATCCATATGTTGACAATGCTTCTCTCGTATTCTTCACCATGAGTGAGCGTGCAAGCCAACAGCCAATGTACATACTTCCTCGTGCAGGCAATGTAGTAATGTATATACTATGAACTTGAACGTGCAGTGTATAGACTATGCTATGCAGTGTATAGGCTATGCTAATCTGAGGAGTCGACCCATGTGAACAAGGGGGTCGACCCACAACTGTCCAGACTACACAATGAAATGTATGGACTCTATGTTCATGCTGCAATGCAATGTAGACCTGTGGGTGTGTGCACGATAGTATAGACTCTGACTGCATTATATACACAGACAACCTGATAAAAACAATTTCATCAAAATTAGAACAGTTGCCAATCAATCAAAACAAGTTGTTGCCAATGAAGTAAAATACATTGTCAACATCATCAACACAGAGGAGTCACAACAATCTCCCCCTTTTTGATGATGGCAACACCCTATTATATAGAGTAACAACATCCTGTTATGCAGATGCATTTTTGATGAAAGATATGAATTGTTATTCAGATTGTCATGCAGATGTTATGAAATGCTATGAATGACATGCTGAGACATGAACACAACTCTCTGCTCACAAATTCTCCCCCTTTGCCATAGACATGATGCATATACTTCCCTGGAATGAATTCATCAAATAGATAATATATTCTCCCCCTTTGCCATCAACAAAGAGGAAAAAAAAATACAAGGGAAGGAACAAGAAGAGTCAGTTGACTGGCAATCTTAGCAAGTAGTTCAGAAATTAAGCAGCTAAAGCACAGAACCTTCAGTCATATGAATTTAGAAACTGCTTAGAAAGTGAGGTTCTGGTTTAAAGGTTATAAAAATGAGAGTTCATGCACTACATTCATTGGATAGGGTAGCTGTGCATGATAAAACAATAAACCAGAATCACATTTGCATGAGAGAGTCAGTTTCAAAAATATCTTACTGTCATATACTCAACAAAATAATTGAGAGATACCAAGTCATGTATTGAAACTAAACAAATTGACATTCATAAAATTACTTTTGAAGGGACATCAGTTATCAATATGAGTTCATTTTGGGCAGTTAGGTACCATTTATCTTTTTGCTTAAGGGTATACATTTATCAGATGCCAATACCCCTAGATACTCAACATGGTGGACCATTCTGCTATGATCAAACTCAATATAAGTGATTTACATTTTTTTGCTTGAGGGTACACGTTTATCAGACGCCAGTTACCCCCAGGTACTCAATGAAACCATCCTACTGTTTTGATCATTTTATACAGAGATAGCTGATACACCTCATGACATGAGTGTTATCCACTTCTTTGATGGATCACTCAGTTTCTCAGTAATTTACCAGTCATTGCTCTGCCAATGCTATTTTTCAATTTATTTTCTATATTTTTCAATATCTTTCTTAGCTGTCCTTTATTTGTTTCAGAATGACTTGTTTAAGGACAATACACATACTTAGTTTCTCTAACATGATTTCAGATGAGTTTTCAGATTTCAGATATAATTAACTTTGTCTGACATGAAATAAGATGAGGGTTGAGTGCTTTATGAATTTTCAGCATCCTTATTTACTGATTGTAGTCTTTCAACTCTAAAGATTATAAAATTTAAACCATTAAGTCAGTCTTTAAGCAATTAAAGTTCTTATGAGGGAAGAGGTCTATTTTCTATTGCTTAATATTAGAACTGATTAAAAGATTGCCAAACTGTCAGACTCAATCATTCAGAGTCAAAGGATGAATAGACAGAGTCGACGCTGGGAGTTCAAGACGTCCACGCATCAGTTGAAGAGGCAACAATATAAAACACTGAGAAAATGTCAGTGCGTCGACTCCACGCTATTGCAGCGTCAACTCATCAGAATAATAAGCAGAGACATTCACAGATCTAGTTCACTGCATCAACGCCACAGTATAGCAGCGTCGACACAGCAGTTCACCCTGAAATTCTGACAAGACTCCCCCTATCTATATGCATGCAGTTTTGCAAATGATGACTGAAAAAATAATTTTGAAGTTCATGCTTATTCAGACTGCACTATCATGCAATATGACCACCAGGATTATGTAGAGAAATGTAGTGCAAAACAGTTTTATATGCATGTGATTTTAGACACATCCGTGACTAAATGATATGCATTGATGATCATGAGAAAACAATATGAGTGTCATGCATGATCATGAGTCTGTTGTACCCTTCAATCTTCACAGAGTTTTATACAAGCTATTAGATGCAAGTCCAAATCATAAATTTTATTCAAAACAGCTGAAAATTTTATTCATCATGCTAAAACTTACACAAGCCAAGTTCTCTTCTAAAAAATTTAAACTTTTCATTTCCAAGTGGCTTAGTAAAGATATCAGCAATTTGTTTGTCTGTTTCAATGAAATTCAGTTCGATTTCCTTTTTATTCATAGCATCTCTAAGAAAATGGTGTTTTATCTCTATGTGTTTAGTCCTAGAATAATGAACATGATTTTTAGCAAGGCATATGGCACTAGTATTATCACATAAAATTGGAATGCATTCTAGTTTTATCTGATAATCATCTAGTTGGTGCTTGATCCATAGTACTTGGGCAGCATAATTACCAGCTACAACATATTCAGCCTCAGCTGTAGACAAGGCTACCGTGTGTTGCTTCTTAGATGTCCAAGATACTAGACAGCCACCAAGGAATTGACAATAGCCACTAGTACTTTTTCTATCTACTCGACACCCAGCATAATCAACATCAGTGTAAGCTAGAAGCTCTAACTCACAACTAGCAGGATACCATAATCCTAGCTCTTGGGTGCCTAGCAGATATCTAAAAATCCTTTTTACTACTTTAAGATGAGTTTCTTTAGGACTAGCCTGAAATCTAGCACATAATCCTACAGCAAATTGAATATCAGGCCTAGATGTTGTTAAGTAGAGAAGGGATCTGATCATACCTCTGTATAGCTTTTGATCAACATGTTTACCTTTAGTGTCTTCATCCAAGCTTGTAGAGGTACCCATTGGAGCAGCTATCTCATTGAGGTTGTCCATCTTGTATTTCTTGAGTAGATCCCTTGTGTACTTGGACTGAGTGATAAACATTCCATCCTTTGTTTGTGTAACCTGCAGTCCAAGAAACAATTTGAGCTCACCCATTGAGCTCATTTCAAACTCATTAGTCATTGTTTTAGAAAATTCCTCACACAATTTGGGGTTAGTTGACCCAAAATAAATGTCATCCACATAAATTTGTACAATAAGAATGTCAGAATGACTCACCTTTGTAAACAAGGTCTGATCAACTACTCCTCTAGTGAAATTTTGATCAGTAAGGAACTTGCTCAACCTGTCATACCAAGTTCTGGGAGCTTGCTTAAGACCATAGAGAGCTTTATTTAATTTGTAAACATGATTAGGGAAATCTAGACATTCAAACCCAGGGGGCTATCTTACATAGACCTCCTCACTAATTTCCCCATTCAAGAATGCAGATTTTACATCCATCTGCTGGAGGATTATTCCTAGGGAGCATGTATAGGCCAATAAAATCCTAACAGCTTCTAATCTGGCCACAGGGGCAAATGACTCTTCAAAGTCGATACCAAACTCCTGGTTATACCCCTGAGCAACAAGTCTGGCTTTATTTTTAACAATATTCCCTAATTCATCAGATTTATTCCTGAATACCCACTTAGTCCCTATGACTGTTCCATGATCAGGAGGTGGGACCAAGTGCCACACCTTGTTTCTGTCGAACTGATTAAGCTCCTCATGCATGGCATTAGTCCAATGCACATCCTTGAGGGCACAGTCAATGGACTTGGGTTCAATTTGAGAGACAAGAGCATATGTATTTAATTCATCCTGAATTCTAAAGTGACCTCTAGTCATAGAGGGATCATTCAGATTGCCAATGACATTATTCACAGGGTGATCTTTAAGATATCTGATATTAACAATCTGAGTTTCAGGAATTTCACTTACCTCCCCCTGAACTTCAGATTCTTCTTCATTCTGCTCTTCTTTTTCTTCCTCACCATCAGACTGGTCTGCAGAGTTATCATCTTTTAAAATGTTCCCATCTTCATTCCTGCAATGACCATGGTTAGTTTCCATCAAGGATTCATCAAAGATAATGTGTGGAGATTCTTCAACAATTTTTGAGTTTAAATTGAACACTCTATAAGCCCAAGTGTTTTCAGAATAACCGAGGAAGATTCCTGGTTCACCTTTTAGCTCAAATTTATCAAGGTCCCTCTTGTCATTTATATGTATAAAACATTTACAACCAAAGACCTTGAAGTGGGCGATTGAAGGTTTCTTACCTCTCAAAATCTCATAAGGGGTTTTCTGGGTAGAAGGTATTACCATTGCCCTGTTAATTACATAACAGGCTGTGTTGACTGCTTCAGCCCAGAATTTTCTTGGCAGTTGACCTTCAACTAAGAGAGTTCGGCCCATCTCCACTAGAGTTCTGTTTCTCCTCTCAACAACACCATTCTGCTCAGGTGTCCTAGGTGAGGAGAACTTATGATGAATCCCATTTGACCTGCAAAATTCTTCAAAGTGTGAGTTTTCAAACTCACCTCCATGATCAGTCAAAATATTTTCAATTGTCTGATTTATTCTTATACAGAACTCCTGAAATTCTGAGAATGCATCATTCTTATGTGACAGAAAAAATACCCAAGTATACCTAGAAAAATCATCTACTAAGACAAACCCATACCTCTTCCTTGATAAACTGACAGACCTGGTTGGCCCAAATAGGTCAATGTGTATCAGTTCATAAGGTTTAGTGGATAGGTTTTCTGTCATAGATTTGAATGATTTTCTAGTCAACTTGGACTGAATTCATGCATTACAGAATTTATTTTCCTTTTTAAAAGAGACTTCAGGGAGTCCTCTAACCATGCTATGCTTGTTTAGTTTATGCAAAACAGTATAACTTGCATGGCCTAACCTACGATGTCATAAAAATGCTAAATCTTCTCTACTGGCAGTAAGACATAGGTTAGAATGCTGAATATCATCTAAATCTATCATGTATGTGTTATTTATTCTTTTTTCAAAAAATTTGACAATATCAGAATCAGGTTCAAAAACCTTACAGCATTGAGAATCAAATAAAACATTATGTTCCTTATCACACAACTGGCTAATACTGAGTAAATTATAAGCTAACCCTTCAACCAGCATAACATCATCAATGCAGCAGGTAGAACACTTACCTACCTTACCTGATCCAATGATCCTACCCTTTGTGTTGCTTCCAAAGGTGACAAGGCCTCCTAACTTTTCAATCAGCATGCAGAACTTGGCCTTATCTCCTGTCATATGCCTGGAGCAGCCACTGTCCAAGTACCACAAGTTGCTCTTGGCTGCCAGGCATACCTGCACACACAATTACGGCAAAGAGTTTGGAACCCAAGACTGATTGGGCTCCAGTGCAGATGAAGTGCAAGTAAAGAAAGAGAGCATGGCTTTGGGAATCCACATTTGTTTAAAAGAACTTTGTTCAGTGGATTTTGCAGATTTCCTTCTGTCATTTCTTCTCTTATTTCTGTTGTTCTTCCTTTTATTCGCACCAACAGAGTTATTCACAGAATTGTTGTTATTTTGCCAATGCTTCAGCCAAGTAGCATTCATAAAGTTTTGATCAGGGTAATATTTGGGTTGGCTGTAAGATTGGAAGTTCCTGGTTGTTCGACTACCATACCCATTACCCCAATTTCTGACATAGGGTCTGTAAAGTTGTGTAGGTTGTTGAACATACCCTATATGCATCCCTTGAGTTCTAGTCCACCCAAACCCATTAGGATACATTGACTGTGTGGGGTAGTAGGATTGAACTCTAGGTGGATTGAATTTGTTGGGCTGACTCCTGAAAGTATTTTGTCTTCCCTGCACTCTTGACCCTGCTGACCTGTTCATAGGTTTTTGTTGGGTCTTTTTTTGTGATGATGGTGGTGAAGACTTTTTGGCATTGACATGGGGTTTATTTACCTGAGCAGGCTGACCCCTAGCCTTGGGTTGAGCACTAGAGCTAGGTTTGGAAGTGTCAATTCTACTAGGCTCACCAACTTTCTGTTTGCCCTTCTCCTCTGCATTGGGCTTTTTCAGATTCAGATAAGTGTTCACAGCATTATTAGAATTCATGTTAATCAGAGGTCCTCTCTCCTTTTGTGCAACGAAGGAAATAGTTTTCATTCCAAAGCTCTTAGTTGCACTAGAGTTAAATCCTAGGCCCTCTCTCCTGAAATTAACCTTCGACCCCAATAGAGCATTTAAATTTTCAGATCCTTGGGTCATTTTCTCAATGGTTTTCAGCTTATCCTCATTGTCTTTCTGAATTTCATCAATAGCCTTTTTCAATTCATTATTTACATTGAGGACAGCTTCATATTTTTCAGAGGTAATTTTTATCTCACTTTCATAATTCTGAATTTTCAATTTCTATGCATCAATTTCATTGTCTAATCTCACATTTTCTTCCTTAGAGATTTTCAGTTCTTTCTTGATTTCTTCAAATTCAGAACTTGTGAGTTTCAGCTTACTATTCTCATTCTCTAAGCATGCAATTTTATCAGACAATGAAGTATCATTTTGCATGATGTTAATTTTTGTTCGTAGATGCCTATTTTCTTTTTTGACATCATCTACTCTATCAGCAAGTTCATTATAAGCATCCATCTAATCAGCAATAGTAAAGTTTTCAAAACGAGAGGATACCTCATCAGATTCTTCCTCTCTATCTTCTGAGCTGGTTGCCATGAGACAGATTGGCTTCTCAGCTTCAACTTCACTGTCCGAAGTGTTGCTCAAGGATCCCTCGTCCTCATCACTCCAGGTACTCACCATAGCTTTCCCTCTTGTGTTATTTTTCTTGGGCTTGTCCTTGAGGTTCTGATTTGTCGGACATTCAGCTTTAAAGTGACCAGCCTTCCTGCATTGATAGCAAACATTAGTCTCAGCTTTCTTTACAGGGTTTGATTTGTACCTTGTGTCTCGGCGGCCACCACTGGGATAGCTTCGGCTGAATCTTCTTCCTTCTTTCTTGAGAAAACGCCGGAATTCCCTAGTAATCATAGCCATATCATCATTTGCCATTTCTTCTTCAGACAAGCTCTCTTCAGTTGATCATCCGTTGGGGCTGGATCGACTGGATTTGCTAGCACCAGCCTTCAGAGCTATTGGCTTCCTCTTTCTATCAGCCTCCTCTATCTTCGGCAGATTCATCTCATATGCCATTAGAGATCCGATAAGCTCATCTGCCCTTGTATTGTGCAGATCTCTTGACTCTTCCATAACGGTGGCCTTTGTGTGCCAAATTGGAGTCAAGGATCGCAAGATCTTCCTGACTATATCATACTCAGAATACTTCTTCCCGAAACCTCTGAGACCATTTGTGATAATAGTCAACCGAGCGTACATTTCTTTGATTGTCTCATTAGGCTTCATCTTGAAAGCCTCGTATTCTGAAACCAGTAGATTAGTCTTGGTCTCTCTGACTTGTGAAGTCCCCTCGTAGATGACTTCAAGTGCATCCCACATTTCCTTCGCTGAGGAGCAGGCAGATATTCGTGAGAACTCGGTGGTATGCAGAGAACACTGGATTGCATTGATTGCACTCCAGTTGAGCGTGGACCTTCTAATTTCCTCCTTGGTCCATACATCTTCATTAGGGGACAGCTCGAAAGGTCCCTTGCTAACCACCTTCCAGATTTCATAGTCTTTAGCTCTCAAGAATACCTGCATACAGTGCTTCCAGTATGCGTAGTTGGTTCAATCGAAGTACGGGGGCTTGGATGTGGAGTGTCCTTCAGATATCATCCCTCTTCCGTCCATCTGTGCTTATCCTCTTCGGGCGGGTCCTTGTAGAAGAGTCTAGCTCTGATACCAATTGTTGGAGTTAGATGGAAGGCTCTTTCACCACAGAATGTGGATCTAGAGGGGGGGTGAATAGATCAACAGGCTAATTAAAAATTATGCCTAGATTCAAATGCGGAATTAAAAGAACACTGGACAACCACAGTCAAAGCACCGAATTATGGAAACAAGATCTGCTAAACAGACAAGCAAACACACGAGAGGCACAAAGACTTTTAGGTGGTTCGGCCAATCCGACCTACGACCACCCCACATTCAACTCGAATGTGGATTACTGCTGATACACAGCTTCAATCTGCTGGGCACTACAGCTTGCCAACAACGACTGGGGCTTACAGCTTATCCCGACCAGAGGAACACCCTCTGCAACAGCTGAGCTTCACAGCTTGCTCTGCTGGGCACTACAGCTTAGCCGACCAGTGGTAACACCTCTGCACACCGCTGCCTCACAGCTTGACACCGCTGACTAACAGCTTGATCGAACAGGAGTTTTCAAAGGAAAAATAACAAGACTGAAAAGCAAGAAAAACACAATCGAATGGAAGAAAATCAAAACGACTGTAGCTCAAAGTGAGCAATATCAGCTCTGGTATCTGGACCAAGACGCTGATTCACAAGCTCTCATATCACTCTCTCAACTCATTTCTTCTCACTTTCTTCTTTTCTCCGTTTCTTCTCTTTGGATCTCGATGGCTCTCTGCTGTCTCAGGTTTGTCTCACTGTATAGACTTGCCACTCTTCGATCAGCCTTCAACAGAAGATGAAGACTTCTATATATACAGCAGTAGATTGGATAAGACCACGTTTTCCCGCCCAAGGAATTCGCCAGATCCGAGGTGCTTTCATCCACGTGGCAGCATCTGATCACCTCGTCCTCCTGGGATCACGAGCCATGTCAGCAATCTCAGTAGCAGATCCCTGTCAGACAGAGTATCGGATTATCAGGTTAAGTGAAGAACTCTGTACAGACTTATAAGATGAACTGCATTGTATAGACTTCACTGTATGGACTTGTGAACTCGAATGCAGTGTACAGACTCTGCCCAATGTATGGACTTCATCTATGTAAAGCTATGCGATGTACAGACTTCATATGTGAAGCAGCCGCTGTACAGACTTAAGCAATATGAAGACTTGACAGACAACTGACGATGTATGGACTTCAAGTGTGAAGACGTTGTGAATGCAAATGCAATGTACAGACTTCACATATGCATGAGACTCTAAGAGAAATGGGCGCTGTATAAACTTCACCAGACTTCACTCGATGTACATACTTCACGAACGATGCATGCAATGCATTGAAGGATGTACAGACTTCCTGAAGTGTGAAGGAGTTGAGTGTATAGACTTCATCATGTTAAGACTTGAACAAGGCATGTATAGACTTCACGTCGTGAAGCAATGTATATACTTAGCTGAAGAAACTTTGTACAGGCTTGACCAAGGCAAGGCAATCGAGTGTATAGACATCCACAATGTACAGACTTGCCAAGCGAAGGGGCTGTACAGACTTAATGAATGATGCAAGGCAAACGAATGTGTAGACATTCAATGTATGGACTTGCCAAAAGAAACTATGTACAGACTTGATCAAATCAAGGCTGCTAATGTATAGACTTAACAGTTGCCCTGGCTGTACAGACTTGGTCACAAGTTGAACAGTCGGTTGTATAGACTTGCACAAACCAACGTCTGTACAGACTTGAAATGAAAACCAATGTATAGACTTTCAAAGCTGAACGTAGGTAAAGAACCCAATGAGCAGACTTGGAATTGCAACGTAGGAACAGATGCCAATGTACAGACTTTGGCAATCAACGATGTACAGACTTGGCCAAACAGTCCAATGTATAGACTTGAGCTATCAACAGAAGGATGTACAGACTTGGCCAAACATTCCAATGTATAGACTTGAGCTATCAACAGAAGGATGTACAGACTTGTCCAAACATTCCGATATATAGACTTCATGAAACGCTAGACACTGAATGTTGTACAGAGTTGAGCAATGTATAGACTTAGCTTCGTGCATGCTACAGTCTAATATATGGACTTTGAACTTGATGCAACATGAACAGTGAATGAATGTGTAGACTATGGACACTTTGAACTCTCTGAACTATGTACAGACATTGCAATCGACAGGCAATGTATAGACTTGCAAGCCTGAAGGCCAATGTATGGACTTGCACAGTAGCCCAATGTATGGACTTGACAGGGCTGAGTGAGTGAATGAGCAAGCCACAATGTGCATACTTCACGATGTGTGGACTTGAGTGAGCGTGCAAGCCAACAGCCAATGTACATACTTCCTCGCGCAGGCAATGCAGCAATGTATATACTATGAAGTTGAACGTGCAGTGTATAGACTATGCTATGCAGTGTATAGGCTATGCTAATCTGAGGAGTCGACCCATGTGAACAAGGGGGTCGACCCACAACTGTCCAGACTACACAATGAAATGTATGGACTCTATGTTCATGCTGTAATGCAATGTAGACCTGTGGGTGTGTGCACGACAGTATAGACTCTGACTGCATTATATACACAGACAACCTGATAAAAATAATTTCATCAAAATAAGAATAGTTGCCAATCAATCAAAACAAGCTGTTGCCAATGAAGTAAAACACATTGTCAACATCATCAACACAGAGGAGTCACAACAGTCTCGCCTCTTACAAAACCTACCAGAAGGCGGTTTGTCTCTCCATCGTGCTCAGCGTCTCATCTTCCTTGCGGTGCCTTTTGCGACCTCTCAGCCATGGAGCCTAAGAAGACACCCATGCAATGCTCAGTCCGCCGTAAAGTCGATGTCCCACTTGCATCTCAAGACATTGTACCGATTCCTAGAGCTGAAAAAGAAACATTTGAGGAACCTAGGGTTTCTAAGACCTCCACTTAAGGATGACAAGTTAAAGGTACTGTGATTCCTTATCTCCCTTACATATCTATTTGCCCCCCCTATCGACCTATTTATTTGTCACGCTTATGTACCTATTTGTGTTAGATTTAGACCTACATGTCACCGTATTTCATACATTTGTCACCCTTAAGCACCTATTTGCCACACCTAAACTCCCTTGTCTATATATACATTTGTCACCCTTGTCTTACTGTTAATATTTTTTTGTATTTCTTGATACGTCAATTAATTAACTGAATTTCTTGTTTACATGTTAGTTTTTGAATCTAGTGAACACGCTGGTCATCTCTGCCTGGTGTTCTATAGAAATTTACATGAAGGATAGGGATCAGATGACATTTCGGGAATGTCACAAGTCATTGATGAGGACCACACCCTTTCATCCATATGTTGACAATGCTTCTCTCGTATTCTTCACCATGACACTATTGGAGGAGATTATTTGCGCCCATAGTGAAGGAAATTACTTCCGTATGGGTAGTAAGGAGGTCGCATTCAATGTGGAAGATGTGGGCATAATTTTAGAATTACGTTGCTCCGGTCAGCCGGTTCAACATTATGGATCTGCAATTCAGAAGTTGAAGTTGCATAATCGATTTGGATTTGCAGCAACATTTCATCGGAAGAAAGTGTGCTCTCTCATCAAGCAAATTGTTGGGTCCGATGAAGAGCAGGATGTGACCGACACTATCCGGCTATGGATTGTACTCCTGCTATCCACCTTCCTTTGCCCACGGTCAGCGCATTCTTGTCCACAACAGATGCTGTCATGCTTAGATGACATTGACAGAGTTTCAGATTAGAATTGGGCAGCCACCGTGCAACAGGTAACGATGCACAAGTTTGAGAAATTAGTTTCGGCAGTCCAGAAACGGCGGTCAGGTGCAATTAACCGTGCTAAGAGAAGATCCGGGATTGCATCCCAGGCCCATACCTGCATATTTGGTTGTTCTTCCGCACTTGCTGTAAGTTTTTTTATTTTTGTTGTGTAATAATGTGTAAATCATTAATTCTACTGCACTGTAAAATAACTTGATATATTTCATATTGCAGGTCTGGTTTTTTGAGCACACGCGGGTGAGGCAGCCAGTAAGGCAGGTGACATTTTCCCGACTATTTAGGTGGGGGACATTTGTAGATAGGAAATTAAAATTCTCCATTGGATCCCTGCGAGACCAACAGGTATTATGAGTACTAAAATTAACTTCTTCTTTGTCATTCAACATTAATGAATAACTGGAGTGATGTGGTTTGAAATGCAGGTGATCGAAGATCTCCTTGTTGAGCCAGGTGAAAGGGTGATGGTGTACGGTGAAACGATGATGGCCAGACCCAGCCACCATTATACATCCTCATCAGAGAGTTACATGCCTGTGCTACAGGATATTGCCGCTACATTGAAGATCCAGCAGCGATTACTTGAGGAAATGAAGGCCTTCTATCTAACTAGTGTGGAAGGGGCTCACATTTTCGCTGATGCAGCACCTTCTAGCCCCATCAAACAGGCGACGGATGATGGCAAGCGACCGTAGCCAACCCCTAGAGAGGAAGTGCAGGGGGCTGAAATTGTTGAGAAAAATATCTGTCAAACTTTGGTGGAGATTGTCGCCGCTGTCCCAGCTCCAAGGCCCCTTCTACAAATTACGGATGATACTGTGCCATGTAAGGAAGCTCCTGAAGAGGATGTGCTAGGCGATATCAAAGGTCAGGTGGAGGCGACAAATGGGCATGGTGACCATCGTCTAGGTCACATTTGTCAGTCCCTTCATCAACGGGACAAGAAGCCCATGAGGAAAAGGCGGGCACCTCCAAAGAAAATAGGACAGGGGAAGAAGAAGGTGAGTTTACGTTGTTCCTACTTCTTACAGTATAGAATCTAAGATTGATACATTGGCATACATGTAGAAGGGAGATGAAGCCGACGAGATCAGAATGCTCCTACAGAATACTTATTGAATCTGTAAAGGCCAGCTGAATCCGAAAGATAACAACGCTGTGAATGAATTCATTGTTGAATCTCTCTCGGGGGATATTGAGTAAGTTGTCCTCTGATACTTTCTATAATTATCATGATTTTCATTACTCTGACTACCAATAACTAAATTTTTGTCCAATATAGTGATGCCATATTTTCAGTAGAGAACATGATTGTTTTGAGACATTGTCATGTCATTGATCTATTATACGGTCGGATGATAGATGATATGGTACTCTCTTTCATTAATTGTGTAATTTTACGCCTCGCCCTACCCTGAACTTGTGTTTCTACTGCTAATAGAATCGTGATTGTTAATTTACAGGTGATCGACGCCATGATGTACCTCCTCAAATCAAGACGCAATGAATCTGTCATCTTTCATTAGTGGGTTTGTTTTCCCACCATTGTAGTGAATCACATCAACGTCATCCTAGAGACCGACTCTGAAAAATCAAACCTGCTGTTGGAGTGCGCCTTCGAGAATGTTGAATTAATCAAACTGCAGAAGAATAAATATTTATTCTTCGTGTTATACTCATCAAATCACTGGCATCTACTTGCTATTGACATGGAGAATCACCGCTTTCTCTCATACAATTCCATGAGAGGCATGGCCATCCATGAGGCCACTACAAGAAAATGGGTACTTTTTCTTATCCGTGTACCTGTATTAAAGATATCTTTAATGTGTCTTTTAGTTATTCCTTAATAATGTCAAATATTTCATTTGTAGGCTGCAGTTGTACGGGGATTTATGAACAACTATGGGACTGCATTCAAGGGAGTTGAGAATTGGGAACTTATATTCGACAAGAAATGTCCCCAATAGGAGGATCGAAGCCTCAACTGTGCCATTTATGTACTGAAATATGTTGATGAATTGTCAAAGAAGATGCAGACATCATGGACATTTAATGAGGCTTATTGTAATATATATAGTGCCCGGATTGGGGCCAAACTCCTTAACTTTGGAAATAGACGATCTTAAATAATTTCACGTCTCAAACCTCTGAATGTGACATACCTGTGTTGATTGATATTTCTTTTTTCATACATTTTGATCTTCAAAGTTTCATATGTTTTAATGCCGTTAATGTGTGCTTGATAATGTGTATTCATGAATATCAATGACTTTTCTGAAGATAGATTCAAGTTTGGTTAAGGAACTGGGTTGAAGTGTGAAAAGATGAGGGCTTTACCTGCACAAGTGTCGATTAGAGTGGAATGAAGACATGCACCGACCTCACTGACTAGAATGTGAATGTGCACTGACCTAATAGTGCTATGTGCACATACCTTATGCGTATTTATCGCTAATGCATGTGCACCGACTTGATGCTTCGAACACTGACGCATGTGCACAGACCTTATGCCTATCTCTAACACATGTGCATCGGCCTTACATGCTATCGCTAACATATGTGCACCGACCTTACCTTGCAAAATGTAAATGTGCACAGACCTCATGCACAAACCTTATGCCTTAGCCATTTGTCACCGCTAGTTATGCATTTGTTACCACTAAAGTGCCATTTGTCACCCTTACCACATATTTATCACTCTTACCACATGACTACATGAGTAGCCGTTGCCTTCTCTTCTCTTCATTACCTGCTTGGATTTGTCTGGGGAGCATAGTGGTGACTAGTCGATTCATTGACCTTGGACTTTGACTTGGACTTCATAACCGTTCAACAAAAAGTTGAGCTTGGCTGGAGGCTTCTTTGAATTGCGTTGACCTTGACCAGTCACATTAACTGTCTTGGCATTGACCAAGTCCCTTCGTTGTTCTTCTGATTGCTGTAGAAACTCTTGATACACTGTTCATATTTTTGTCCTCCGGTGACCTTGACTCCTTCTTTCAGCTCCTTCTACTTTTCATTTGTTAGCTCTAGAATCTATTTTTCACCCTTACCAATGTATTTGGCTACTACGCAGATCTAGTCGTCGCCACTGATAGGGTATTTGCACCCTTATCCACTGGCTTTGCTTCATGCGTCGACGTTGAGGTTTTCACAATTTAAACGCTGCAAGCTATTTTTCAGACTTACGCAACTATTTGTCACTGCTATCGGACATTTGTCAGCACTAGGCAACTATTTGTCACCGTTATACTCCATGTTGCCACTTACCTGTCGTCAAACTGTGGTATAAACCGGGGTACCCCATGTGGGTTACGTAACACCCTTATCCTCCTTTCTCTACTCATGAAACCCTCGACGTCATGCTCCGCCATCGTACTCTCGCTGCCGCTTCACTGTAGATGTGTGTTCCCGAGGCCAACGTCAATGGCAATCGTCACTGTAGATTGCAACATCAGAAGGGTGGTTGGAGAACTTAATTATGCCTACACCCTCCCATGTCCAATCACCTCTGCAATACGCTCCGATCGAGCGACGATCGTTCAGCTAGGGTTCCTGATGTTCCCCTTTTTTCTGCTCCCGAGGGGCTGTGTTACCACCTCCATTGCAGTGATGTGTTAAATCGACACACCAATCCCATCCGTCTCCTCTGCATCCTCCTCTCGATCCCTTATCATCATTGGCTCCTACTGCAGATGCCCTCTTCCTTTTTTTAATTCGTCAGGGAATTGAGGTTTAGAAAATGGGAAGGTATAAATGCTATGTAGTGTGGGTTGGTCGCAAACCAGGTGTATACTATAGTTGGCCCCAATGCTTTGTCCAAGTGAATGGATACCCTGGAGCTCGTTATAAGAGTTTTCAATCGGTAGAGGAAACACATGCTGCTATAAATGGGGTTGGCAATAGCAACCATGCATATGGTAATCATCCTCAACTTACATATCATGCAAGTCCCGAACCTGACTATGATTCAAGGAACCAGGCACTACGCCAGCAGACGACTACACAAATGTCAAATGTGCCTTCTAATGTTGTTATTCTATTATGTACTCTAGTAGTGTTGCTCCTCTTCATATTAGTTGTTTTGTTATTACTATTGTTGTCTGTGTAGAGAAATAATGTACTTGACATTTTACTCATTGTCAACGACTTGGCTTGATCCCACTGTAAATTAGTAGAACTGGAGGTAAATATCATTTCTTGATCACACATGAGTTTAATCAGCATCGTTTGATGACTAGGAAAGCTTCAGATCCATGTTGGTAGAGTTAGGAAACCAATACATGGTAAAACCCTTCAAACGAACTTGCGTTTCTTCAAGTTTCACTGCCATGAGTTATTTGTCACCGTTAGATAGTTATTTGTCACTGCTACCGATTATTTGTCACTCCGAACATCTATTTGTCACCCTTATCGCTAGCCAGCTGTCGACTTTGTTTCGCTACAAAACAAACCTTTTACTTCTGTTATCCATCAAACCTTTTACTTATGTTATCTATTTATACACAACCTACACAACTCAACATAAAACACACATCCCTCGATGTAATCCATACAACATATAAATCAATGAATAAAATAAATTATAATTACATTAATTCAAATGTGTCATTTTTTACAATTACAATTACAAATCAATAGATATCTGTTGGATCATCCTCCACCATCACCAGATGCAGAAGAATCCCCTCTCTCAGACGACTCCTCTTGCCCAACAACCAACTCTACAGTGTCACCTGAGACAACAACTTTTTTAGAATACTCGCTCCATTCAAACCGCAATTTTGAAATAAGCTCTTTTCTGAAGCAAGTATCATGATCTCTCTCTTCCAGAGAATTGGCAGCGACCAGCCTGTATGTGTAAACCTTCCTCATCTATCCTGGTCTAAAAGCACGAACAATAACTTTGGTATCTCACCAAGCCATTGGTCCTACTTTTAGACCAAGACAAACAAGGAAGGTTTATACATATAGGCTGGCCGCTGCCGATTCTCCGGAAGAGAGAGATCATGATATTTGCTTCAGAAAAGAGCTTATTTCAAAATTGTGGTTTGAATGGAGCGAGTATTCTAAAATTTTTTGACTGCATCTCCTTTAAAAAAATTTAACAGCATTCTCTAGTTTTTAACATCTTGAAAAAATATATTAAACAAAATACAAATATATCCAACATGTGAACTGAGATGAAATTAGGAATCATGGCAGTCACACCTTGGATGTGATGTTATAGAGGCCCAACGCAGGCGGCGATGGCGGAATGGTGATGGGCGACCGACGACAGCGGCTGCAGTGGTGCTAGATGGCAGCCAGTGGGTGGGTCTGGCAGGAACATCGGTCGGCTGCCACGGCATGGCACCGAAGGGGCAGCGGTGCTCTACCGGCGTGGGTGCAAGGGGGAGCACGACGGTGGGCTGGTCGGCACTCACGGCGGTGCTGGTTTACGGAGGAGAGGGAGGGTGCACAGAACACCCATGGGCACACGGGGACAAGGTGGCGATGATCTGTGGCGAGGGGGGGAAAGCAAGGGATGGGGGAAAACAAATGACTTATAAGGGTAAGAAATATGTCGTAACGGTGACAAATAGGTCGTAAGGGTGACAAATACTTCTAAGGGTTACAAATAGGTCCTAAGGGTGACAAATAGCTTCTAAGGGTAATAAATGGGTGTCTAAACGTGAAAAATAGCATGTAGTGGTGACAAATGAAAGAGACAGAGCGAGAGAGAGAGAGAGGGGGGGCATTAACAAACAGAAAAAATGGTGGCTCCTTGCATACGTCTCATCCTCCTGCAGTCCTGGTGCTACCAACTACTCCTGCAGTCTTGCAATAGAAGAACTAAAGTCGGTGGAAGACGAAGTGTCTCTCCCAACTAAAGGCTAATTATAATTTTACTAAAGGCGGTGGAAGACCTAAAGTCGGTGGAAGACGAACTATCTCTCCCAACTAAATGTTGGCTTTAATTTTACTAGTCAAATTGATAAATAGGGCAGTTATTATAGTTTCGGGAAGTGTAACAATCTTCCATCTTATCATATTTTTTATATTTTATATTAAGAAAATTATATTTTATAATATATTATTTACATATATATCATATGATATATAATATAATATTACGATTGCATAACTTATGAAACGAATATTATAATATCCGTTTCCGCTCTGATTCAAATTTGAATATTATCCGTATCTTAAAAAATAAATACTATTTAGAATATTATCCTCTAATTAATATGGATTCGAATTCGAATATTATCCAGCTAAACTATTGATCTACTTATATTTATTTTTGTTATTTATTACACATAGGAGGAAAAGTAGGGGATGGGGAAAAAACAAATGGCTTCCAAGGGTAAGAAATACGTCGTAAGGGTAACAAATAGGTCATAATGGTGACAAGTAGAGTTTAATAAGTGTCGTTTGATGATTAGGAAAGCTTCAGATTCGTGTTGGTAGAGTTAGGATCGCTAGGACATGGTTAAATCCTTCAAACGAACTTGAGCTTCTTCAAGTTTCACTGCGATGAGCTATTTGTCACCGTTACAGACTATTTGTCACTTCTAATAGTTATGTATCACTCATAACGAGCTATTTGTCACCCTTATTGCTCGTTAGGCGTTGTCTTTGTTTCGCTTCATCACATATTGTGACTTCTGTTATCGATTTATCACCCTTACGAGATATTTGTCAGCCTTGAAGTCTATTTGTCACCACTGATGACTATTTGTCACCACAATACGGTTGATGTAATTGGACGAAAGGAACCTCGGTCCAAGCGATCTCATGATCAACAAAAAGGAAGGACCGAGAGTCAGAAATGTTGGGGGAGGCACGAACACTCTTTTGCTCTCTGGGGGTTTCATCTCCTTACTATAAATAAAGACTTTGGGGAGAACACGAAGGAGATCCTGAGTTCCTTTGGCGGTCAAAGAAACTCTCGTGAAGATGTCGTCGTCTGAGAAGTCAGTTCCCGCCAAACGTCTGTGCTTCCGAAAGGAAGCCCTTTTGGTGCTAGACCAGCCATCAGGCAAAAGCAACGGCAGCGATGTTTCGGAGGAATACAAGCAGGGGTACCTGCAAGGGTGGCGGGATGCCTTGACGAAGGTGGACCGCCTGTTTTGTAACAAGGGGGTAACAAACCTCCAACCTGACAGGTTTTGTCCTAAAGAGGATGAGTAATCGCTTGTACCCTCTTCCCCTATCAATATAATTTCCTTTTCTGCAACCTTTCTTTGCATGATGGATGCTTGACCTTTGTGTGATGTGGTTGCTATCAAATGAAGGATAACATCCATCGTAGGTAGGGGTTACCTTTACGAAGCAGAGTTCTTCCCCTATAAGTATCAGGGTTTGTCGATGGTTCTAATATTAGTAGGGCTTATCTTCATGCCCATAGTTCATCGCTAGGATCCATTTGTCACCCTTCATGTACATTTGTCCCCCTGTTGATATATTTTTCACCACTAATAGGCATTTTTCACTTTTAGCATGCAGTAGCCGTCGCCTTTGCTCCTGGGAGACGTCGTCTTTGTGCATTTTTCACCGTTAAGAGCCTTTTTTCATCCATCATGCGTATTTATCGCCCCTGTTAACCTATTTGTCACCTCTAATGTGTATTTGTTGCCTCTGTTAATTTATTTGTCACCAATAATATGCATTCATCACCCTCGTCATACATTTTACTCTGTTACTCTCACATACGGAAGGTGAACCCAAAAGAGAAAATAAATATAATAATAATAAAAATTAATAAAAAAGGGCGTTCAATAAATATATGACTTTCTGACAAACCATGAAAATGATATTCAATTAATATAATAATGATAAAAGTCTAATAGAAGGTCACTGCTGCTGAACAAAGTCTTCAGAATGCAAGGTTGAGGGACATGTTGGTAGGTCGTGGGTTATTAAAGGATTCCAAATATGTGACAACTACGGAACAAACAGGGCCTAATAGTATTTGGACTTGCTCAATTTCTACCTACTCTGTTGTATTTCCTTCATTCGTGACTTTTGTCATGTTTACATAATCACCTTGTGGTATTGTCCATTTCACAGGGGCATACCCTCACATCACCTTGTGGATGGCAACATTGCAACCTTTGGTTTTCAATTCTTATGATTTTTTTTATTTTTGTATTTACTTTTTTATAATTATACTATTATATTTATTAATTGTCGCTCTTGCAACAGAAAGAAGAACATATTTTGAAGTTTTAGAGCCAGTTAGTCAGATAAGTCAAAATCAAGCACGATGGCTAACACCGCATAGTGGTGACAAATAGTTATCAGTGGTGAGAAATAGGCTTCGAGACTGACATATGTCTCTCAAGGGTGATAAATGGATAACATAAGTCATAATATGTTATGAAGCGAAACAAACCCGACGCCTAGCATAGGATAAGGGTGATAAATATCTCGTTATGAGTGACAAATAGCCCATTACAAGTGACAAATAACTATGTAATGGTGACAAATAGCTTGTGGCAGTGAAACTTGAAGAAACTCAAGTTTGTTTGTAGGGTTTAACCATGTATGGGCTTCCTAATAACTCTACCAACACGGATCTGAAGATTTCCTAGTCATCAAATGACACTGATTAAACTCATCTAAGATCAAGGAACGAGATTATCTCCAGTTCTACTAATTTACAATGCCTGATAAGCGTCTGAACAGATAAACTACTATGTTTACAGATGAAAGAGTTTTTTATTAGGATTCTGTCAAGAGTCCTTCTTTGTCATAACATATGTGGGTCTCCATACCGTGCGAAGAGGGAGTGCTTACATAACGAAGTGAAAACCACCTACAGAGAAAAAAAATGAGAAGAAAGGGCGTGCAACCAGAAAAACCAGGGTGACTATCATGTGTCTACGAGAAGAAAGTGACTTAAACAACATCAAAGGGAATTCAAGTGGATAAAATCTTTTATTTTTTTGAATTCCCATTGGTCCACTTGTCAATAACCATAAAATAATTACAAAACTGACGAAAAACCAATAAAGTGCTAATTAATAAATATAATAATATAATAATGTTGATTAATAATATGAAGGGTGGAAAACTAGTTAATTATTTATCGAATATTTCGACGGATAAAGGTTTGTTGGAGATACGTCGGCAAGTTTTCGACGAGTGTTCGACCTTAAATTTATCCATCGTAAACTATTCATGTATTTTAAACTGCATTTATTTATTTTTGACGAAACATATTTTTGTTGGAGATATGCCCGAAATATTCGACGTTAATTTTGACGTTAATTTTTTCTGTCGAAAGGTTTGGACCTATTTTCGACAAAAATGTTAGGTCGAAAAATATTCGATAATTACCGACGAATTTGTGACACAATATATTTCCGTCAAAAAGATAAAACATTCTGACGTATTGCCGACAAAAATTTTTTAGTCGGAAAATACCGTCAATATTTCCCATTTTTCTTATAGTGTCCGCTTTCGCTCCATCTCCATTCTATTTCGCCTCCGCGTCGCTTTCGCTTATTCCCTTACAAAGTGGACATCAAGAAAAGCGGACATCAAGGAGGGACATCTGTTGACACCCATTTTTAGCCCACGAGTTACGTTATTTCTCTTATTCATCATTTTTGATGTCTTGAATTACCCATTATTTTGGAGCCTTCCTTGGATGAATTTTGAGCCCATTTTCATTGTTCCCTAGTCTATGGACTTCGAAGATCATATTTTCTTATAGTCCTGGAGTTTATCTTATCAACTTCTGGCTTCCTTGTCAGCTTACGGCCAATTTAGGTCAACTTTCCATCGAGCATTCAGCTACTTTTATTGTGCAATCTTGGAAACAGTCATTTTTCATTCCTTTTCATTTCTATATTCAAAATGTGTCCTTCACTAAAGTTGTTTCTCTTTTAAAGATCTACAATTTATTATTCTACGCGATTAGCCAGTTCGACGCCAATTTCATGTTATTTACGTTTTTTCAGCAGACTGCGATGTTCACCTACGTCCCAAAAATTCTCTCTCTCTGTTCTTGTCCCATTTTCTCCCTCTTCCAATCATTTTCTTATCTTGATCTCTTCATAAAAGTTGTTCATCTTTCAGTTATCTACAATTTCTTCTTCTACCACTTTTGCTAGTTCTACATCGTTTGAGAGACATATCCTGATTTCCAAAGTCGCATGCAAACGGACTGCAAACGGTCACTCAAACGACCGATTCTAATTACAAACGATCGGTCAAACGACCGTTTCTTCCTTAGCGGTCAGTCGACCGACCGCTAAGCGAACCGTTAAGAGTCCAGCCTGTGCTGGACTCTGCCCTAAAGCTGCTCGATGGACCTATCTTGTGGCAGTCATAACTTCTAGAATATAGCTCTGAATTGATCCTCGTTTATTTCTATCTCTTGTCCTTTGGATTATCTTTAGTTTGATTCATAGAACTCAAATTTTCATTAGCTATATCTCTCGGAATCTTGGTCAAAAATTTAGGATTTAGCTGTCCTATTAGAACTCCAACTCTGTATTTTGAGCGGCGTGGCTATCTTGCGGTGAGCATATCTTCTAGAATACTTCTCCAAATCAAGTCCCGTTTGTTCCTATATCTTGTCCTTAGTATTATCTCGAGTTTGATCCATAGAACTCAATTTATCTTGGACTATATCTTCAGGAATCGTGAGAGAAAAATCAGGCTTTCTCTGAAAACTCTATATAAACTACCCAGTTCGCAGTGGCGACAGGGGGATCTTCTTCAACTCGAGGTGAAGCCATGCTGCACCGCCGACTCAATCCTTCAACCCTGGCTTGAAGAGGAAAGTATTGGCTTTCTATTGCATCCTTTTGGGCTTAATTTCATTGTCTATTCTCTTAGTTCTCCTCCTCTGAAAATCACAAATCATCACAAAATACTATTTTTCTGCTACATATGTGTTTTTCCCTGTTTTGCATCATCGTTTTCTGTCTATTCTCTCAATCAAATTTCATGATTTCAAATCCTATGCGTGTACAACACACACACCTATCTTTTCCACCCTTCCACAGGGGTTAAAAACCTCCCCCCGATGAGTTTGCCCTCAATTTCTACCTCCATTTCATCACTTTGGGATTGATACTACACTTATAGTTTCCAATGGGTTTTTGCCTTTGTGGTTTGGCTTTGTTGTGCAGGAGAAGCATGAATGAACGTGAGGCCTTCTTCATCTAGCCGGCTGGAAGGAGAAGAGGTTCGATTCCACAAGTTCTCCGTGTCTCGTTGCTTGCACGCGATCAACTCGTCTTGCCAAGGTACACGGCGCCATCCTTTGATCTTTTCATCCCTTCGACGTTGCTGGAACCTTGGTGGTGATCACGGTATGTCTTTCTCATCCTTTCATCCCCTTTTCTTTGATTTACATCTTTATGCATGTATTAGTTTAAAGGGGTGGGATAGGATCCATTAAGCAAATCTATACATGTGTTTGGCGATTCACTATTGATCGTCAAGCAAGTCCAGGGATAGTTTGACGTCCGAAAACCCAAACTACTCCCTAACCATGCTAAGGCAAAACGGCTCATGGAGCAGTTCTACCTCATTGAGATAGGCCACGTTGCCAGGGGCGAAAATGCACAAGCCGATGCACTGGCCAAGTTGGCAAGTTCACTTGCAGTCCCACCAGATGGATCCCTCAACATCCGGGTGGTAAATCAACATCAAATGCCTACCATGATAAAGGAACTAGAAGAAGAAGAACTTGAGGTCACCACAGCGGAAGCCGTCAACCTACCCGACTGGAGAGACCCCCTTTTATAGTGGTTTAAATATCAGCAACTGCCCAGGTAAAGGGAAGAGAAGATCAAGTTAATCAGGACAAAGGACTCTTACGAGGTCCGGAACGGGATCCTATTCCGAATTATGGCAGATGCCAAACGGAAGGTGCTCCTCCGATGCCTATCCACCGAAGAAGCTTAGAAAGTCATAAAAGAGGTTCACGCAGGAATAGTTGGCGCACATCAGGCGAGATCGAAAATTAAAATTGAGATAAAGAAGCTCGGCTACTACTGGCCGACAATGTTTGACGACTGCTGCAAGTATGCGAAGTCTTGTCAAAAATGTCAGGAGCACACGACGGTACCCAGGAGACCGGCCGTGCCGCTACATCCAACATTGCCCAGCTGGCCTTTTGCCCAATGGGGAACAGACATCGTGGGTCCACTACCCGTATCATCCGCTGGATGCAAGTACATCTTGGCGTCAACTGATTACTTCTTCCGCTGGGCGGAAGCTGTTGCTTTGAAAGAAGTGACCCGGGAAATCGTTGCCAGGTTTGTCCGTCGCAACATCATATTCCAGTTTGGCACTCCAAACCGAATTGTCTCAGACAATGGAAGCCACTTCCACAACAAGAAAGTCTACCGATTGGCAGAAAAGTACAAGATTGACTGGAGGACGTCAACCCCTTATAACGTATAGGCCAGTGGCTTGGTTGAAGCTTTAAATAAAACTCTTTGTACTCTCCTGTCCAAAATTGTCAACTCTAACAAGAGCGACTAGTAATAAAAGATGTTCGAAGCCCTGTGGGCGTATCAAACAGTATACAAAACTCCAACGGGTTGTTCACCTTTCTCCTTGGTGTATGACTCAGAAGCAATTGTCCCTATCGAGCTAGAAATACCCTCCCTTCGGGTCGCAATCTAGCACGGGTTGGTCCAGGAAGAGCAAACAAATGTTGAGTGAAGGCTCGAAGAGCTCTCCAACTTGGAGGGGAAACAGCTCCAAGCCCAGCAGAACATCCATGTCTATCAAGCTCGGATAGCACGTGCCTTTGACAAGCTCGTCAAGGAACGTGAATTCAAAAAGTGTGACCTCATCATGGTCAAGAGAAGAGAAGACATGGCTTCCAATCCCAAGGGCAAGCTGAATGAGAATTGGTTTGGACCCGATATAGTCCAGAAAGTCTACGAGGGCAGAGCGTATGTAATCGTCAACCATCGGGCGGAGGTTCAGTTTCTGCCCCTCAATGGTAGGCATTTGAGGTTGTATCATGCTCCAATTCCTCCATTCAATGAATAATACATTTCTCCGCCCCGTCTCGGGTGAATTTGCATTACTATTGTCCAGATGGTTTTCCCACTATTTATCATGCGCTTCAAAAAAAGAGAGAACAAAAGAGAACAAAAAAAGAAAAGAAGAAAAGAAAGGAAAAGAGAAAAAAAGAAAAGAAGGAAAAGAAAAGAAGGAAAAAAAGAGGAAAAAAGGGAGGAATCAGTTCCCCTTTATTAACATTCACTCTTATCTTCAAAAATATTCCAATAGACGAATCAACCATGTCAGCCCTTGACATCCTGTCAGTACTGACGAAGAACACTGCACCCGAGCCTTCCATCTGGGATTGTGGAATCAACCTTTCTCCTTGCGTTGGCACCAGTCCTGTACCAACGAATATTTCAATAGACGAATCAACTATGTTAGTGATAGGTAAAACGTATGACGTTAATACGTCCACTACCAAATTTAATTATCGGCCCAAAATTTAATCAAAAAAAATAGTTAAGCGGTGAGACCGAGTCGAATCTATAGGAAAATTTTGATTTTAAGGTAGAAAATCTTGAGTTTTTATAATTAAAAATTCATCAGCAAGTGAACATTAAAATAAAAGTTGACAAAATAAAAGTAACTAATTTAGATGGGCGAACTTAAGAAGGTAGAACGCACACTAAATTGAATGCATGCAAGGAAGATACCTAAAATGACACTCGACTTAGAGAAGAGGAAGAGAGATGAAGAGACAAAAATAACTAAGGAAAAACACTTTTACTAAAAAAAAAGGGCATGCTTACGGAGACGACGATGAGTGATGAACTAATGAAGTTACTACAAAGAAACTAATACAATAGACAAGAGCAGAAACGATTAAAAACGATGTGAAACTAAAAAGAGAATATGCAGCATGGAAGGTCCTCCGCCCTCCTCCTCTCTTCATCTCGTCGCCATAGGTGCCCGGACAGTAAGGCAACTCCACAGTCACGACATCACATGCAGCAGCACAGGACACCGCAACAAGACCACGCTGTAGGGAAGCTCACCGCCAGCAAGGGAAGTCGCGGGAGATGGAAGCGGCACCTCCCTTCTCTCCGTTGCGGATGCCACACGTGCAGCAGAAGAGGCTCAGCTCGCAGCCATGGACAGCGCCTAGGGGATGCCGCTAATAGTGCCGCAGCAGCAAGGGAACTCGCGAGAGACATCACGGATGTTGCGAGTGCAGAGGGAACTCACGAGCGTCCAGTAGAGGAACCTGTGAAGTCAAAACCCAAAAAAAACTAAAACCAGAAAAAGCCCTCCTTTGCGTTCCCTGAACCTCCCTTTTATATGGGCATGGGCGATGCCAGGCTTCTCGGCCTTCGGCGCCCTCACCGGTGTTATCCTTAGCGATTCTCTCCGTCCTTCCTGCATATTAGACGCGAACGTCCTCTGAAACCCCGCATGTAGTTGGATGCTGAGCAACCCTCCTCTTGTCGATGGCCTCCACGTACACCCAACACCCATCGCGATCCTGCTTGCCCACAACTCTTCACTGTCGCAAACGTCGCATATGGAGTCGCCTTCTGCGCTGCGTCAGCCTTACCCTTCCTTGACCTGGTGTAGCAATGCAGCGAGCGGCCACCACGCACCCATTCATCCTCCTAATCCCCTCCACATTCCAGGCTCTCGCACACGCTTAGCGAATGCTTCTTCCACGTTGGCATCATCCCATCTTGCGTCTTTTGCTGTTGCCATGCACGTGGAGGTAGCCACACCAGCAGGCCTTCCCTGCTTGGCCACCTCATGGAACCATCTATGGCCCTTTACGTGAAGCCTACTACTACCATGTATGCAAGCCTTTTGAGTCCATGTGAAAAGATGCCAAAGAAAATTCTCATACAAATTCTATTTGACCTGCTGGTTGAGCCCACAAAACATCTGCATGCAAAAATACGTAACAGCCATGACCCATTTGTGCAATTTGCTTTACTCAAAAGAAAATTAAATCAAATCCTTTATTTACATGTAACCACAAGACAATAAACCTTTATTCATGTGAAATTGCATAAAAAATGATAAGCAAATATATAATTGTCACACCCCCAACTTATCAAATAATTATAAATTTAGGGCTAACAAGAGTTCATAAATCACATTTCATGACAAGAATGTGAGCACCACAATTTAAACTATAGAATACTACAAGTTTAAGCAATATATGTCAGGAATAAACTTCGTCAATCCATGTATTTAGACACTTCCTCAAGTTACACTCACAATTTTTGTATCTCTTTGTGTACATGTGTTCTAATTTGATTAGTAGACATTAGTCAGCTGGATGCATGAGACTTCTATCTATTACTTGACGATGATTTCCAATTCTACATATTTCAAATAAGACTCTTGAATTATATGTAGCTTCACTCTGCCTGATTTTATCATTTTTTTTCATCATTTTTTTTTCTTCATGGTGCTGCACATTCTTTCACCGTTTGACGCGAATCTCAACTCTTGCCTTAGGAGAAGCAGGCCTGATTACTAAGATCAGGAGCATTTTCCATGATTTTATTTTTTTTGGTGCTTTGCACTTATTTGTATGCAGGTAGCTTTTTCCTCACGATTGATCTTCAATGACTAGGCAGAATTATCAATCATCGCCTAAGTATTAAGAAAAAATCTCATCATCCTTATGTTTAATACCCACTATTCTCATTAGTGTGCAAATGTGTGTGAGTTCAAAAATCTGAGTGTATTCCGAGGAAGATGCTAAAAACATAACCAACTAATTCACACCTTAACTCATTGTTGTCACAAGTGGATATTCTAAGCCTTATCATTTTGACAAGTTTCTTATCATGAAATATGAGCATGAAGCACTTGGTTAGGAGTGTAAGCCAAGAGAAAATTTTTGAGAAATTTTTCAGGTTTTGATTTTTTTTGAAGATTGAAAATTATTCCCCTCCAACTTAAGTGGCATTTTCCTCAATGGAATGATCAATATAGAAAACTAGAACAATATATAGATTGGAATGTATTGAGAGGGAATGGTACAACCTGGGCAATAGAGAGGTACCTCCATAGATGGGTTGCTGCAGCCTCCTACAAAAAAGAAAAAAATTACTCAATAATAATTATGAAAAATATTAGGTTACCTCCCAACAAGTGTTAAATTTAACGTCTTCAGCCAGACGGATGAGTGTTCAATGAGTATTAGACAAATCAATTGTGTCCTCAATCATTTCATTTGAGAGCCCCTCAATGTAGGGTTTAAGTCTTTGCCCATTGACTTTAAATGTATTCCCACTTTTAGGATCAAGGATTTCAATAGCACCATGGGGAAATACATTAACCACAATGTATGGCCCATCCCATCTAGATCTGAGCTTCCCTGGAAAAAGTTTCAATTTGGAGTTGAATAACCAGACTTTTTGATTAGGTTCGAGTGTTTTCCTTGCAATGTGTTTGTCATGAAAATCTTTCATCCTAGCCTTATAAATTCTAGAATTCTCATAAGATTCCTTACGGAGCTCATCTAGCTCACTTAATTGCAGGGACCTGTGTGTTCCAGCTTGGGCCAAATCCAAATTAAATTACTTAATTACCCAATAAGCCTTGTGTTCCAACTCCACTAGAAGGTGGCAGGCTTTTTCATAGATCAATCTAAAAGGTGACATTCCAATAGGGGTCTTATAGGCCATTCTGTAGGCCCATAATGCATCCAATCTCTCAGCCCAATCCTTTCTATCAGTCCTCACCATCTTTTGCAAAATATTTTTCATTTCTTGATTGGAAACTTTCACTTGCCCACTAGTTTGGGGATGATATGGTATGGCCACTTTATGGGTGATCCCATACTTTTTCAGCAAACTTTTGAATTGGTAGTTGGTAAAGTGGCTACCCTCATCACTAATTATGGCCCTAGGGAATCTAAACCTAGAGAAAATGTTCTTTTGCACAAATTTCATGACCACTTTGTGGTCATTGGTTCTAGTTGCTACAGCTCCAATCCATTTTGAAACATAATCAACAGCCACTAGAATGTACTCATGCCCATAAGATGGTGGGAATGGTCCCATGAAATCAATTCCCCAAACATCAAAAATTTCTACCACCAAGATAGGGTTTAAGGGCATCATGTTTCTTCGAGAGATATTTCCTATAGTTTGACATTTTGGGCAAGATTGGCTAAAAGGATGGGCATCTCTAAAGAGAGTGGGCAAATAAAAATCACTATGGAGGACTTTTGCAACAGTTTTCTTTCCAGAAAAATGTCCCTCGCAAGCGAGAGTATGGCAGAAGGTGAGAATGCTTTGATACTCATTTTCAGGAACACACCTTCGAATGACATTATCAGCACGGATACGGAACAATTCTAGGTCCTCCCAAAAGTAATGTCTTATCTGAGCAAAGAATCTATCCTTCTCATTCTTAGATCAACCTTCAGGGGTCAATCCAACTGCCAGATAATTAGCAATATCAGCATACCAAGGAGATTTGATGTGGTTAATGGACAAGAGTTGTTCATCCGGAAAATAGTCTCTCATGGGCTCATTTTCTTACACAGGAATCCTAGAAAGATGATCATCCACCACATTCTTAGACCCTTTTTTATCCCGAATTTTAATATCAAATTCTTGTAGGAGTAAGATCCATCTAATCAAACGGGGCTTGGCTTCTTTCTTAGACATTAGGTATCTCAAGGATGAGTGATCAGAGTAGATGATGACCTTGGACCCTAATAGGTATGATCTGAATTTTTCAAGGGCAAACACCACAGCCAAGAGTTCCTTTTCCGTGGTGGTGTAATTCAGTTGAGCATCGCCAAGTGTGCGGCTATCATAGTAAATCACCACGGGGCGCTTATCAATCCTCTGCCCCAAAACTGCACCTATAGCAAAATCGGATGCATCGCACATGATATGAAGGGCAGAGACCAATTAGGTGGCTGAAGAATTGGAGGTTTGGTCAGAGCCTCCTTCAAAACATTGAAAGCCTCTAAACATGGTTCATCAAGATGGAAAGGGACATCTTTAGCTAGGAAGAGGGTTAAAGGTCAGGCAATTTGAGAAATGTTTTTGATAAACCGGCGATAGAAGCCGGCGTGGCCAACGAAAGATCGAATTTACTTAATTGAGGTGGGTGGAGGAAGATTAGAGATGAGGTCGATTTTTGTCTTATCAACCTATATACCCTGATTAGAAACTATGTGGCCCAAGACTATGCCCTCTTTTACCATAAAGTGACTCTTCTCGTAATACCCCAGTTTTAAAAATCTGAAATTTAATTGAAATAAATGAATTTTTAATTGAGATAAATGAATTTCAGAATTTAATATTTAATTCCTTAGTAAATAGAACTAGTGAATTTTTGACTACCTTATAAAAATCTAGAAAAATGGTAATTAGGTTAAGGACCATTTATTTAACAACTTTGTCTTCTGTGGTCGACCCAACAAAAATCCGTAATTAGGTCTAATTAGTGGATTAAGTCAAAAATGCACACTTACCTAACCTTTACCTAACCTTAACTTAAAACGTGAAATTAGAGCTTAATACTCCACCAAATTAGCTCACATCGGTGGCAAATGAAATGCCACGATCGAAGGATCATTTCCCCTCTATCAATTGATCGAAACCCTAACCCTAAAACGTGGTGTCGGCCGAGCTTTGGCTAGGTCAAACATTTCGGCGTCGTTTTCAAACAATCAACTTGTTTCAATGAATTCTCCCAGCTCCGAAGGCTCCAGAAGGTGTATGAGCTATAAAAATGAAGCTATGCAACCCTAGAATCCTTTGATAGCAGCGGCGGTCACAGTGGAGATCGATCTAGGGAGATCTCGGGAGTTTAGTGGTGATGTGTCGGCGTTCGTTCTTCTTCCTCTCTTCTTCCTTTCTTCTCTGATTGAGGTAGGTTCTCTCGGGCTCAAACCTCAAGTAATATATCAAAATGTTCAGCATCAGGTCCTCTTTCTTTTTGTATATGAAGCCCTAAATTCTATTAGGTATTCTGTGCGAATTTAATGGTTTAGTAGAGGCATGTCAGAATTAGGGAAGAACATGTTCCCCTTTGATTTCAGTAGCGATTTCAGGCTGTAAATCTTAAATTGATCCATACATCTTGTAGAGTTTTTTGTGCTCTTTCCATTTATTATAAAATCCCTAAATGCTATGGAGCATGTTTAGAGAATTTGTAAATTGAGTAAGAGCATGTCTAGACTCGATTTTTGGTGTATTTGTTTGAGTTAAATCATGATTTCGAGTTGTTAATATTGATTCCCATATATCATGTCATATATGGCTGGAATCAGCATCGAGTAAGCTTTCTTTTGATATATAAAGCCCCAATTTTCATCGTGTATATTGTGAGCATTTCACGTTTTAGTAACAGCATGTCAAGATTAGGGTTTCTAGTGTTCCTGCCCTTGTAAATCGTGATTTCAGAAAGTAATTATGAAATTGACCCTGTTGTTAGGTAGAGTTTTTCATAACCTTTCCAACGGTACCAAAAGCCCCTTGTTTGAAGTCCGTTTCCATGAGATATTAGTGTTTTAATTCAACCCTAGCAACCCTCAACCTTCCGGCGTTCATCGGACGTGGAAGGGATGACCGGAATACACCCAGGGTTAAACGGTCTTACGATAGACCACATATCCTAGTTGGACGGTCTCTCAGAGACCACACAACCAGGTTGGGCGGCCCCTACTGGACCACATATCCAGAGTTGGGCGGCCATGCCCTAGACCACACATCTAGATATAAGGTCCCAAACTGACCACATAACTTGGACGGCCTGGAAGTGACCACACATCCCAGGGGATGGGCGGCCATCCCAAGACCCCCCAACCCCTTGGGCGGCCCTCAGGGAACCGCCCAACACCTTGGGCGGCCTGCCCCTGGCCGCCCAACTCCCAGCAGTCCCCTTTCATCCCGAATGCACCCCTGTTAGCCCAATAGATGTAAGGTTTGTTCCGAACCATTTATCTATGCAGTTAGTGACTTAATACTAGTTCTAAATGATTCATTTTAGTGTCATGAATGATAATTAGTAAATTAGAAACCCACATAATAAGTGATTAATTATGTAACTAAATTTCTGTTAATTGCATGCTATTCATTCCTACGCGATCTCGTTCATTCTCTTTATTATCATGAATCATCATTTTGACAATTTGACTTAATGTAAATTATAATCCTTGGTAATTTGACATGAAATTAGGTTTATAATGAATATTAGGTTGCTGGATAGCCACTCTATTCCAATAAAATGGTGTGACTTAGTTGCGGACTTCTAGTAAGTCATTAGCCTTAAGTTGCGTTAACTTCAAACTTATCACCGGAAACTCCATCCGGTGAACTTACCATCATCTCGAGATTTCTTTATACCCTTGTTATGAACCTAATGAACCACCGGAACATCGATTTACGTGACCAAACCGCTGGTTTAAGTCTTGGGTCGAATTGGGCTAAGAGAGGCATGTGCGGCCCGTAGTGGACCGTATATCCTCATAGGCGGCTCAATAGCGACCGCATATCCGTAATACGGCCCAGTATGGACCGTATATCTTGCTCATGGGTATTAGTGCCTTCTGGACATGTGCGGCCTAGTGTTAACTGTTTATACATATTGAGCGGCCCTTGTCTGACCATTTATATGACAATTTTTTGAAAGTGATTATTTCATGAATTCCGAATTGTGTGAGCTAACCAAGCCTATGTAGGCTATGGTATTTTGTGATTTGACCTATTGTTAGATCTATTGATCATTAATTATTGTCCTTTGGGACAATTATTCCTCTCGGTTATGGAGTTTATTGTTTGGACTCTTAAAGAATCATTATTCTTATCTCTTTTACCTTGTCTACTTGAACTTGACCTTGGAACTCTTGGCCATTAAATATTGTGGATGTCTAGTCTCGTGGGATCTACGATCCAAAAAGAAATCAATGCCAAGGCAAACAAATGAAGGGCCCAGTTTGGTCCTGGGAGGAGCACATGAAAAGTACTTGATCCCCGGGGAGGTGAATGATTAGGTGTGGCATTTGACACCGATACTAGCTAGCGTGTTGGGTCTACGACATTCCACATTCTCGTGAAACTTATTATTATTCATGCTTAAAGTATGAAGTACTTGATTGCTTGCTTACTTGACATGACTTGAAATTGACTTGCAAATGGCCATTCACTAGAAAATCTTGTTAATGTTGTTTGATATCTCGACATGCAACTATTGCTTCCATTTGATTATCGTTACTTTTTATCTTAGTGATTATTTAGTTCTGCTTATTTTATCGCGTTAATCATGCATATTCATTAATTGGTTAATCACTTAAACTATGCCTGACGATAGATTATAATTCCTACTAAACTTCTTGCTCACCGCTACTTCCAATCCTTTTCAGGTAATGGGGTAAACGGTACGTTGCAAATGGGAATCAGATCAGTGTGATTGAGTGAACCTGGAACCTAGAGATTGGAGTCTGTCTTTTTATCTTCTTGAGTCTAGCTAGTGCCATGAGTCTAGTTATTTCTTTTTGTTCTTTCTTCCCTTAATTTGAATCTAATATTGTTAAGTGCCCTTTTTAATATTAATAAGAGCTCGTATTTTTCAATATGTGTGTGTATGGCCTCCTTGTGTTTAATTGTGGTTATTTATCTTCCGCTCTTGTTATCATGACTGTTAACTGTCACGTTCCGAGCATCGCTTCCCGCTGCTATCGGTTCGGGGCGTGACAAAGGTGGTATCAGAGCCTCCTTGCCTGAGTCCTTGGATTTTCTCCAAGAGTATAGGTTTCCCTAAGTCTTAAGACCCGTGTCATCCCTTGTCACCTGGTGAGATTGGGTAGTATCGTGGGTTAGGTAATAAAATATATGCAAGATTGCGTTGTGTTACGCGTAAGGGTAATGAAAAAGTTAACCATATAACTATCTTGCAGGTCTTAAGCCATTATTAAAATAAAACCGAGTGGTTCCATGGGTAAGCTAAGATTCGGTTCCGCTAGAGGCTGGCGAGTCCGTCATAAGGAAACCCGAAGTAATAATAAGAAGAAGAGCAATATTACGCAAATGAAATGTTTATACTGTCAGAAACTTGGTCATCTCGTAAAGGAGTGCTGGCGAAGGAGCGGAGCGTGTCTGCGTTGCGGAAATCAGGTTCATAAAATGACTAACTGCCCTAAGTTACTTCCACAAGCAAAACTACAAGAAGAATCGGAACCAACTTGTATCGAATGAAGAATTATATATGGTATCGTTCTCTTTTATCCCTAACTATAGCTAATTTCTTTCTTCATTAGTTGTATGATTAACATGTTATTTTGATAAATAAGATCATCTTAGTTCAAACATTCACATAATTGGTAATACCTGATGAATTTGGGGACCAAAGTGCTTAAAGTGGGGGAGGGTGTAATACCCCCGTTTTAAAAATCTGAAATTTAATTGAAATAATTGAATTTTTAATTGAGATAAATGAATTTCGGAATTTAATATTTAATTCCTTAGTAAATAGAACTCGTGAATTTTCGACTACCTTATAAAAATCTAGAAAAATGGTAATTGGGTTAAGGACCATTTATTTAACAACTTTATCTTCTGTGGTTGACCCAACAAAAATCCGTAATTAGGTTTAATTAGTGGATTAAGTCAAAAATGCACACTTACCTAACCTTTACCTAACATTAACTTAAAATGCGAAATTAGAGCTTAATACTCCACCAAATTAGCTCAAATCGGTGGCAAATGAAAGGCCACGATCGAAGGATCATTTCCCCTCTATCAATTGATCGAAACCTTAACCCTAAAACTTGGTGTCGACCGAGCTTTGGCTAGGTCAAACATTTCGGCGCCGTTTTCAAACAATCAACTTGTTTCGACGAATTCTCCCAGTTCCGAAGGCTGCAGAAGGTGTATGAGCTATAAAAATGAAGCTATGCAACCCTAGAATCCTTTGGTAGCAGCGGCGGTTGCAGTGGAGATCGATCTAGGGAGATCTCGGGAGTTTAGTGGTGATGTGTCGGCGTTCGTTCTTCTTCCTCTCTTCTTCCTTTCTTCTCTGATTGAGGTAGGTTCTCTCGGGCTCAAACCTCAAGTAATATATCAAAATGTTCAGCATCAGGTCCTCTTTCTTTTTGTATATGAAGCCCTAAATTCTATTAGGTATTCTGTGCGAATTTAATGGTTTAGTAGAGGCATGTCAGAATTAGGGAAGAACATGTTCCCCTTTGATTTCAGTAGCGATTTCAGGCTGTAAATCTTAAATTGATCCATACATCTTGTAGAGTTTTTTGTGCTCTTTCCATTTATTATAAAAGCCCTAAATGCTATGGAGCATGTTTAGAGAATTTGTAAATTGAGTAAGAGCATGTCTAGACTCGGTTTTTGGTGTATTTGTTTGAGTTAAATCATGATTTCGAGTTGTTAATATTGATTCCCATATATCATGTCATATATGGCTGGAATCAGCATCGAGTAAGCTTTCTTTTGATATATAAAGCCCCAATTTTCATCATGCATATTTTGAGAATTTCACGTTTTAGTAACAGCATGTCAAGATTAGGGTTTCTAGTGTTCCTGCCCTTGTAAATCGTGATTTCAAGAAGTAATTATGGAATTGACCCTACTGTTAGGTAGAGTTTTTCATAACCTTTCCAACGGTACCAAAAGCCCCTTGTTTCGAGTCCGTTTCCATGAGATATTAGTGTTTTAGTTCAACCCTAGCAACCCTCAACCTTCCGGCGTTCATCAGACGTGGAAGGGATGACCGGAATACACCCAGGGTTAAACGGTCTTACGATAGACCACATATCCTAGTTGGACGGTCTCTCAGAGACCACACAACAAGGTTGGGCGGCCCCTACTAGACGACATATCCAGAGTTGGGCGGCCATGCCCTAGACCACACATCTAGATATAAGGTCCCAAACTGACCACATAACTTGGACGGCCTGGAAGTGACCACACATCCCAAGGGATGGGCGGCCATCCCAAGACCGCCCAACCCCTTGGGCGGCCCTCAGGGAACCGCCCAACACCTTGGGCGGCCTGCCCCTGGCCGCCCAACTCCCAGCAGTCCCCTTTCAGCCCGAATGCACCCCTGTTAGCCCAATAGATGTAAGGTTTGTTCCGAACCGTTTATCTATGCAGTTAGTGACTTAATACTAGTTCTAAATGATTCATTTTAGTGTCATGAATGATAATTAGTAAATTAGAAATCCACATGATAAGTGATTAATTATGTAACTAAATTTATGTTAATTGCATGCTATTCATTCCTATGCGATCTCGTTCATTCTCTTTATCATCATGAATCATCATTTTGACAATTTGACTTAATGTAAATTATAATCCTTGGTAATTTGACATGAAATTAGGTTTATAATGAATATTAGGTTGTTGGATAGCCACTCTATTCCAGTAAAATGGTGTGACTTAGTTGCGGACTTCTAGTAAGTCATTAGCCTTAAGTTGCGTTAACTTCGAACTTATCACCGGAAACTCCATCCGGCGAACTTACCATCATCTCGAGATTTCTTTATACCCTTGTTATGAACCTAATGAACCACCGGAACATCGATTTACGTGACCGAACCGCTGGTTTAAGTCTTGGGTCGAATTGGGCTAAGAGAGGCATGTGCGGCCCGTAGTGGACCGTATATCCTCATAGGCGGCCCAATAGCGACCGCATATCCGTAATATGGCCCAGTATGGACCGTATATCTTACTCATGGGTCTTAGTGTCTTCTGGACATGCGCGGCCCAGTGTTAACCGTTTATACATATTGAGCGGCCCTTATCTGACCGTTTATATGACAATTTTCCGAATTGTGTGAGCTAACCAAGCCTATGGTATTTTGTGATTTGACCTATTGTTAGATCTATTGATCATTAATTATAGTCCTTTGGGACAATTATTCCTCTCGGTTATGGAGCTTATTGTTTGGACTCTTAAAGAATCATTATTCTTATGTCTTTTACCTTGTCTACTTGAACCTGACCTTGGAACTCTTAGCCATTAAATATTGTGGATGTCTAGTCTCGTGGGATCTACGATCCAAAAAGAAATCAATGCCAAGGTAAACAAATGAAGGGCCCAGTCTGGTCCTGGGAGGAGAACCCGAAAAGTACTTGATCCCCGGGGAGGTGAATGATTAGGTGTGGCATTTGGCACCGATAGTAGCTAGCGTGTTGGGTCTACGACATTCCACATTCTCGTGAAACTTATTATTATTCATGCTTAAAGTATGAAGTACTTACTTGCTTGCTTACTTGACATGACTTGAAATTGACTTGCAAATGGCCATTCACTAGAAAATCTTGTTAATCTTGTTTGATATCTCGACATGCAACTATTGCTTCCATTTGATTATCGTTACTTTTTATCTTAGTGATTATTTAGTTCTACTTATTTTATCGCGTTAATCATGCATATTCATTAATTGGTTAATCACTTAAACTATGCCTGACGATAGAGTATAATTCCTACTGAGCTTCTTGCTCACCCCTACATCCAATCCTTTTTAGGTAATGCGGTAAACGGTACGTTGCAAATGGGAATCGGATCAGTGTGATCGAGTGAACCTGGAACCTAGATATTGGAGTCTGTCTTTTTATCTTCTTGAGTCTAGTTAGTGTCGTGAGTCTGGTTATTTCTTTTTGTTCTTTCTTCCCTTAATTTGAATCTAATATTGTTAAGTGACCTTTTTAATATTAATAAGAGCTCGTATTTTTCAATATGTGTGTGTATGGCCTCCTTGTGTTTAATTGTGGTTATTTATCTTCCGCTCTTGTTATTATGACTGTTAACTGCCACGTTCCGAGCATCGCTTCCCACTGCTATCGGTTCGGGGCGTGAGAGAGGTGGTATTAGAGCCTCTTTGCCCGAGTCCTTGGATTTTGTCCAAGAGTATAGGTTTCCCTAAGTCTTAAGACCCGTGTCATCCCTTGTCACCTGGTGAGATTGGGTAGTATCGTGGGTTAAGTAATAAAATATATGCAAGATTGCGTTGTGTTACGCGTAAGGGTAATGAAAAAGTTAACCATATAACTATCTTGCAGGTCTTAAGCCATTATTAAAATAAAATCGAGTGATTCCATGGGTAAGCTAAGATTCGGTTCCGCTAGAGGCTGGCGAGTCCGTCGTAAGGAAACCCGAAGTAATATGAAGAAGAAGAGCAATATTACGCAAATGAAATGTTTATACTGTCACAAACTTGGTCATCTCGTAAAGGAGTGCTGGCGAAGGAGCGGAGCGTGTCTACGTTGCGGAAATCAGGATCATAAAATAGCTAACTGCCCTAAGTTACTTCCACAAGCAAAACTACAAGAAGAATCGGAACCAACTTGTATCGAATGAAGAATTATATATGGTATCGTTCTCTTTTATCCCTAACTATAGCTAATTTCTTTCTTCATTAGTTGTATGATTAACATGTTATTTTGATAAATAAGATCATCTTAGTTCAAACATTCACATAATTGGTAATACCCGATGAATTTGGGGACCAAATTCCTTAAAGTGGGGAAGGGTGTAATACCCCGATTTTAAAAATCTGAAATTTAATTGAAATAAATGAATTTTTAATTGAGATAAATGAATTTTGGAATTTAATATTTAATTCCTTAGTAAATAGAACTAGTGAATTTTTGACTACCTTATAAAAATCTAGAAAAATGGTAATTGGGTTAAGGACCATTTATTTAACAACTTTGTCTTCTGTGGTCGACCCAACAAAAATCCGTAATTAGGTCTAATTAGTGGATTAAGTCAAAAATGCACACTTACCTAACCTTAACTTAAAATGCGAAATTAGAGCTTAATACTCCACCAAATTAGCTCAAATCGGTGGCAAATGAAAGGCCACGATCTAAGGATCATTTCCCCTCTACCAATTGATCAAAACCCTAACCCAAAAACGTGGTGTCGACCGAGCTTTGGCTACGTCAAACATTTCGGCGTCGTTTTCAAACAATCAACTTGTTTCGACAAATTCTCCCAGCTCCGAAGGCTCCAGAAAGTGTATGAGCTATAAAAATGAAGCTATGCAACCCTAGAATCCTTTGGTAGCAGCGGCAGTCACAGTGGAGATCGATCTAGGGAGATCTCGGGAGTTTAGTGGTGACGTGTCGGCGTTCGTTCTTCTTCCTCTTTTCTTCCTTTCTTCTCTGATTGAGGTAGGTTCTCTCGGCCTCAAACCTCAAGTAATATATCAAAATGTTCAGCATCAGGTCCTCTTTCTTTTGGTATATGAAGCCCTAAATTCTATTAGGTATTCTGTGCGAATTTAATTGTTTTGTAGAGGCATGTCGGAATTAGGGCATAACCTGTTCCCCTTTGATTTCAGTAGCGATTTCAGGCTGTCAATCTTAAATTGATCCATACATCTTGTATAGTTTTTTGTGCTCTTTCCATTTATTATAAAAGCCCTAAATTCTATGGAGCATGTTTAGAGAATTTGTAAATTGAGTAAGAGCAAGTCTAGACTCGGTTTTTGGTGTATTTCTTTGAGTTAAATCGTGATTTCGAGTGGTTAATTTTGATTCCCATATAGCATGTCATATATGATTGGAATCAGCATCGAGTAATCTTTATTTTTATATATAAATCCCTAATTTTCATCATGTATATTGTGAGAATTTCACGTTTTAGTAACAACATGTCAAGATTAGGGTTTCTAGTGTTCCTGCCCTTGTAAATCGTGATTTCAGGAAGTAATTATGGAATTGACCCTGCTGTTAGGTAGAGTTTTTCATAACCTTTCCAACAGTACCAAAAGCCCCTTGTTTCGAGTCCGTTTCCATGAGATATTAGTGTTTTAGTTCAACCCTAGCAACCCTCAACCTTCCGGCGTTCATCGGACGTGGAAGGGATGACCGGAATACACCCAGGGTTAAACGGTCTTACGATAAACCACATATCCTAGTTGGACGGTCTCTTAGTGACCACACAACCAGGTTGGGCGGCCCCTACTAGACCACATATCCAGAGTTGGGCGGCCATGCCCTAGACCACACATCTAGATATAAGGTCCCAAACTGACCACATAACTTGGACGGCCTGGAAGTGACCACACATCCCAGGGGATGGGCGGCCATCCCAAGACCGCCCAACCCCTTGGGCGGCCCTCAGGGAACCGCCCAACACCTTGGGCGGCCTGCCCCTGGCCACCCAACTCCCAGCAGTCCCCTTTCAGCCCGAATGCACCCCTGTTAGCCCAATAGATGTAAGGTTTGTTCCGAACCGTTTATCTATGCAGTTAGTGACTTAATACTAGTTCTAAATGATTCATTTTAGTGTCATAAATGATAATTAGTAAATTAGAAACCACATGATAAGTGATTAATTATGTAACTAAATTTCTGTTAATTGCATGCTACTCATTCCTACGCGATCTAGTTCATTCTCTTTATCATCATGAATCATCATTTTGACAATTTGACTTAATGTAAATTATAATCCTTGGTAATTTGACATGAAATTAGGTTTATAATGAATATTAGGTTGCTGGATAGCCACTCTATTCCAGTAAAATGGTGTGACTTAGTTGCGGACGTCTAGTAAGTCATTAGCCTTAAGTTGCGTTAACTTCGAACTTATCACCGGAAACTCCATCCGGCGAACTTACCATTATCTCGAGATTTCTTTATACCCTTGTTATGAACCTAATGAACCACTGGAACATCGATTTACGTGACCGAACCGCTGGTTTAAGTCTTGGGTCGAATTGGGCTAAGAGAGGCATGTGCGGCCCGTAGTGGACCGTATATCCTCATAGGCGGCCCAATAGCGACCGCATATCCGTAATACGGCCCAGTATGGACCGTATATCTTGCTCATGGGTCTTAGTGTCTTCTGGACATGCGCAGCCCAGTGTTAACCGTTTATACATATTGAGCGGCCCTTGTCTGACCGTTTATATGACAGTTTTCCGAAAGTGATTATTTCATGAATTTCGAATTGTGTGAGCTAACCAAGCCTATGTAGACTATGGTATTTTATGATTTGACCTATTGTTAGATCTATTGATCATTAATTATAGTCCTTTGGGACAATTATTCCTCTCGGTTATGGAGCTTATTGTTTGGACTCTTAAAGAATCATTATTCTTATGTCTTTTACCTTATCTACTTGAACTTGACCTTGGAACTCTTAGCCATTAAATATTGTGGATGTCTAGTCTCGTGAGATGTACGATCCAAAAAGAAATCAATGCCAAGGCAAACAAATGAAGGGCCCAGTCTGGTCCTGGGAGGAGCACCTGAAAAGTACTTGATCCCCGGGGAGGTGAATGATTAGGTGTGGCATTTGGCACCAATACTAGCTAGCGTGTTGGGTCTACGACATTCCACATTCTCGTGAAACTTATTATTATTCATGCTTAAAGTATGAAGTACTTGCTTGCTTGCTTACTTGACATGACTTGAAATTGACTTGCAAATGGTCATTCACTAGAAAATCTTGTTAATCTTGTTTGACATCTCGACATGCAACTATTGCTTCCATTGTTGTGCCCCTGGTTTTGATGATGACAACCATGAGATATGAATGATGTGTTCAATTCAGTGATGACTTAAATTTTCATTCAATAATACTTTCACTTAATTTTCATTCTTGTTTGATGGGGCATCAGAGGTGATTTCCTTACACGGGTGGAGTGTATTTGTGTGTTATGGCTTGTATGAGATTGTAATTGTGTCATTTCTTTCATTTGGGCTCCTTGTAAGGCTTATATCAAGCCAATGGGCCATTTGTAATGTAGAGTCCATGGCTAGGTTGCCATTAGTAGAGTCCATTAGGAGCTTATTCCATATTGGGTCTTAAGGCCATCATTATGGACCTTAATAGCCACTTAGGCCCAAATAGGCTTCTCTCTCTCATGGGCCACCAAGGGTGGAAGAGTTTAGCATTGTTAGTGGGCTTGTAACATGGCATTTGACCACACTTGGCCCAAGGGAGGCCCATGAAGGGGGCGCCCCCTTCTTTGGCTCTATTAGGCTAGTTAGGTGTGATTTAGGTGATGTTGGATTGGAATTAGTCCAAGTTTGAATTGGAATGGTCAAGATAGATTAAAAAATTGTATTTGGTGTGTTATTCACACTTCATCTCAGCCATTCAATCCCTAACCCTTGATCCAAGGGTCCATATTAGATTTGATTGGAGTCATATATAACCATGTATTTTCATGAGAAAATCAATGAAAAATCAGAATTTTGTTGAATGCCTTGAGTGAATTTCGACCTCCTCCCTCTCTCCCTCTGGTTTCTTCATCCCAACCTCCATTTCTAGAGTGTTTCTGTCTCCCTTCATCTCCTCTCAACCTCCGGTGATCGTCTGTGCCGCCGCCGCCGCCGTTCGTGCCGCCATCGAGCCGCCTCTACAGTTCTGCCTTCATCCGACCACAGCATCTTCCACGATTTTTCTGTCTCAGCCACGAGTTCCGATCGATTTGAAATTTTGAGGGTTGGTTTCTATCTTCTATCCCATTCTCCACAAAAAAATTGAGATTCACAATCCACCGTTTCATTTTTTTACCTTTTCGTTCAACTCTCAATCTCAGATCTGTTCTGTCACTGTCTACAGTGACAGTAGCCCCGAGTTCTCCACCTTCGACCACCCTTTTGATTTTTTTTAGACCTCCCTATTTAACTGGGTGTTCTGTCCATCGTCCCCTATGACCACAATTTTTCTTAAATTTTTATCATCCATCTACCTATTTTTACAAATTCATGTTCTACCGGAGCTACAGTACTTTCAGTCAGATCCCAGATCCGACCTTCGTCCAGTAAACAAATCACAGAAAATCATAGACACATCCAAACGTGTCCAAACTAATTTTTCTGTCTTCCCAACTCCATTTCCAAAAACGTCTCGGAAGAACACAACCCCAGATTCGGACGTCTACCTCACGGTCAAAGGCAATCCACAGTCAAGTTCTCTGCAGGCCTGAGTCTTTGGTTACTGTACAACAGGAGATTGAAAATTTCATAAGTCAAGATCCGAGTAGATCCAGCAGATCTTTGGGCCTAGGTTAAAGAACTTCAAGCTAGCTTTCCAACGGCGCTAGTCTCGTGTCGATCCGACATCAGGGCTGATCGCAGCGTCCATTCTCGCCGGAGCGCGCGCTGTAAAACAGCAACCACCAGTCCGTGGACAGCAAACCCGACGGGTGCCGATCGGAGCCGCCCGACCCCCGGGTGACGTTCCGGTGTGCCGCCAGCCCAGGGAACACTTCCCTAAGTGTCCACACTACAGCGGTGCCACCGGGTCCCACACGGCCCCTCCAGACAGCACGTGGGCCCCACGGTCGTGATCGCGCGTGTAGCCGAATCAACACACGAAGCTGCCCGTCATCCCGAATTCGGTCCTCCCGGACCCCATTGTGTAGCCCTTTACCTCCCTACGTGGAGTGGGCAGCGGCTTGCATTTCTGTAATATTGTGTAATATTGTTCCGGGAGTACGAGTTTCGGCCGGGCCCGTCATCCCCACGCCGAGCGCGTGGAGGTATCGCATTCGCTCCCTTACTTGGCATTTTGCTTAATTTTTATATATACTTGCTTATGCCACTGCTAGAGAGCATGATCGGGTAATTAGCTCACTTTCTATTTATATCACCGCTGCTGCGAGAGAGAGCGTTACCGTCCCGTGACCCGATCCGGGCACAAGTGAGAGCCGACCACCCTAGCTCACAGCCGGTTTCTCAACCGCGCACATCCGACGCTTCCCTCGTTAAGGGGCAGTCACGAGCTTGTCGTGTCCGTGGTCTCTTCCCGCATCAATTTGGTATCAGAGCGAGTTTGAGTCTAGGGTGTCACAAAAAAAAGTGTCATTTACGTCTAGTCATTAGTCGGTCTAAGTCGTGTTTAGGGTCATCATTGTTTTAAAACAAACAAAAAAAGTGTCTTTTCGCATTTGCATCCCTTTACTCAGTATATCAAAAGGTGTTGTCTGAACGTTAGGCTACGTCTATCGGGAAGACCGCACACTTGCGCGAGTGATCTTCGGATCGATTAACTCCGCCACGTGCCGAGTTTTGGTTACGTCTAGGTGCATCATATTAGTGTGTGTTTGCTTTAGTCGGTGTCGTCTAGTCGGTGTGTTTGCATGCCCACTCGTCGAGGTACTCAATACTCACCCCCACCACCACCAATGGCGGAATCCCGAGTCCATAGTTCCGATGAGGTGGCCACTATGTTCCGAACACTTATGGAAAAAATGGATGGGTTGAGTGAGCGCATGGATGAGTTAAGCACTCGAGTGGATAGGATGGAAGAAGCGAGTACTCGTGTGAATGGCCTAGGCACCCGCCTAAAAGAGAGGATGAAAGTTGTAGAGGATAGGGCCGCTGGGTCGAACCAGTCCGTTCAAGGATTGGTCGGGAGAGTCACCGCACTAGAGAAAGGACCAGCCGAGACACACCCGATTGTCCCAGTCCAGGCACCCGCCCCACCTACACAAGGTCAACCAGAGCCGGTTCATCAACCCGCGACTCCAAGGGTTCAAGGGGTAGCTACTAGGAGGCACGAAGTCCCCGAGGTGCATGACTACGAGTCCGATAATGAGCATTGGGGACATGGTCGTGATTATCGCCATACACGGCGTACCCACGACCAAGATATGGATGAACGGGCCATTCGGACCGTTCGGGCCGACCCTCCCACCTTTGACGGGTCCTTGGACCCAAAGGTCTACCATGATTGGGAGGCTGGTATGGACCGATATTTTGAGTGGTTCGAGATGTCGGACCAACGAAAAGTCAAGTATGCCAGGATGAAACTTTTAGGCCAAGCCCAAACCTATTGGAGAAACATGGAGAACCTATTGTTTCATCATTAAGAACCCTCGATCGATACATGGACCGATATGAGGGAGAAGCTTAGGAAGAAGTACCTCCCTACCTCCTATCGCTAGCGTCTTATAGAGAGGTGGCAAAGTCTCACCCAAGGAGACCAGTCCGTCTCGGATTACATCGCCGAATTTGATGAGTACTACTTGCGATGCGATGCCACGGAGGAGGATTCCCTTACCATCTCCCGGTTTCGGCGTGGTCTACGCCCACACCTATGGTATGAGCTTCTCCGCCGCAAGGTGGACAAGCTGGAGGATGCATACCAAGTTGCTCTCGAGATGGAGCAATTCGAGGGTGAGTTCGAGTCTATCCCCCGGTGGAGCCCCGCTCCTCCCCGTAGTGACTCCCGTGGCTCCTTAGGTTCATACCCGAGGGGACCCATGACTCGTCCACAGGAGCCCGCCCGTTAGGAGCACTTTGCTCCTAGACCTCGGCCTCCCCCACCATGGGATCTACCTCCACCCCATCCACCGGCACCCGTTGCCCGTCCCCCAGCTCCTATAGCCCGTCCTCTGGCACCGGCACCCCCTCCACTATTGTCCAAGGCACCTACACCTCCCCCATTGCTGCCTACACCCCCTACCCGACGGGATGATAAGGGTAAGGCCCCTCTTTTCGGGGAGAGTAGTCGATCGCGAGTGCAGTGTTTCCACTGTCATGGATTTGGCCACATTGCCAGCGAGTGTCCCGCTCGCGCCACCCTAGCCTTAGGTGTTGGAGGATCCGTACCTCCCGAGCCTGAGTGTGTTGATTACGAGGCCGATGACGCACTAGCCGAGGAGTACTATGCCTTGGGAGGGGAAGAGTGGGAGAGCTCTCCCGCCGCTCAGGATGCCGCCACCTAGTGGGCTTGATGCTACCACCTTAGTCTAGAGTTGTGCATGAGTCAGTGTGTTTTCTTTGTGTGGTTTATTTGTGTGGTGTGTTTTTGAGTCGATTGTTTGTGTGGATTGCATACGTGTGTTAGTGCATGGTGAGTCTGCATGTGTCTTGTGCAAGCTCGTTGTCGGTCTCTTATGAGTAAGAGGCGAGTGGACTCACTTGATGAGTATGGGGTCGATTCTACATCTATACCCAGATCAGTCACCTACAGGGACTCAGCGGTGATTCCTAGTAAGTCTTCGAGCCGTTTCCTTTCCTTTTGAGAGTGCCCCACCCGGAGTGTCCACCTTTAGCCCATAGCAGTTGGCGCATATCGAGTATATATGGAATGAGCAGGTGCCGATCACTTGGAGTGGAGCATACCCGCGCTACTTGGCACGGTGACGGATCCACCGGAGTACCGGAGCAGTCATACCCCTACTCGAAGGGGTCGAGTTCCTCCCACCCGGGAAAAATTGATGGGGCATCAGAGGTGATTTCCTTACACGGGTGGAGTGTATTTGTGTGTTATGGCTTGTATGAGATTGTAATTGTGTCATTTCTTTCATTTGGGTTCCTTGTAAGGCTTATATCAAGCCAATGGGCCATTGGTAATGTAGAGTCCATGGCTAGGTTGCCATTAGTAGAGTCCATTAGGAGCTTATTCCATATTGGGTCTTAAGGCCATCATTATGGGCCTTAATAGCCACTTAGGCCCAAATAGGCTTCTCTCTCTCATGGGCCACCAAGGGTGGAAGAGTCTAGCATGGTTAGTGGGCTTGTAACATGGCATTTGACCACACTTGGCCCAAGGGAGGCCCATGAAGGGGGCGCCCCCTTCTTTGGCTCTATTAGGCTAGTTAGGTGTGATTTAGGTGAGGTTGGATTGGAATTAGTCCAAGTTTGAATTGGAATGGCCAAGATAGATTAAAAAATTATATTTGGTGTGTAATTCACACTTCATCTCAGCCATTCAATCCCCAACCCTTGATCCAAGGGTCCATATTAGATTTGATTGGAGTCATATATACCATGTATTTTCATGAGAAAATCAATGAAAATTCAGAATTTTGTTGAATGCCTTGAGTGAATTTCGACCTCCTCCCTCTCTCCCTCTGGTTTCTTCATCCCAACCTCCATTTCTAGAGTGTTTCTATCTCCCTTCATCTCCTCTCAACCTCCGGTGATCGTCTGTGCCGCCGCCGGCACCGTTCGTGCCGCCATCGAGCCGCCTCTGTAGTTCTGCCTTCATCCGACCACAGCAGCTTCCACGATTTTTCTGTCTCAGGCACGAGTTCAGATCGATTTAAAATTTTGAGGGTTGGTTCCTATCTTCTAGCCCCTTCTCCACAAAAACATTGAGGTTCAAAATCCACCGTTTCATATTTTTACCTTTTCGTTCAACTCTCAATCTCATATCTGTTCTATCACTGTCTACAGTGATAGTAGCCCTGAGTTCTCCACCTTCGACCACCCTTTTGATTTTTGTTAGATCTCCCTATATAACTGGGTGTTCTGTCCATCGTCCCCTACCACCACAATTTTTCTAAAAATTCCATAAGTCAAGATCCGAGCAGATCCAGGCCAGATCTTTGGGCCTAGGTTGAAGAACTTCAAGCTAGCTTTCCAACGGCGCCAGTCTCGTGTCGATCCGACATCGGAGCTGATCGCAGCGTCCATTCTCTCCGGAACGCGCGCTGCAAAATAGCAACCACCAGTCCGTGGACAGCAAACCCGACGGGTGCCGATCGGAGCCGCCCGACCCCAGGGCGACGTTCCGGTGTGCCGCCAGCCCAGGGAACACTTCCCTAAGTGTCCACACTACAACGGTGCCACCGGGTCCCACACGGCCCCTCCAGACAGCATGTGGGCCCCATGGTCGTGATCGCGCGTGTAGCCGAATCAACACACGAAGCTGCCCGTCATCCCGAATTCGGTCCTCCCGGACCCCATTGTGTAGCCCTTTACCTCCCTGCGTGGAGTGGGCAGCGGCATGCATTTCTGTAATATTGTGTAATATTGTTCCGGGAGTACAAGTTTCGGCCGGGCCCGTCGTCCCCACGCCGAGCGCGTGGAGGTATCGCATTCGCTACCTTACTTGGCATTTTGCTTAATTTTCATATATACTTGCTTATGCCACTGCTAGAGAGCATGATAGGGTAATTAGCTCGCTTTCTATTTATATCACCGCTGCTGCGAGAGAGAGCGTTACCGTCCCGTGACCCGATCCGGGCACAAGTGAGAGCCGACCACCCTAGCTCACAGCCGATTTCTCAACCGCGCACATCCGACGCTTCCCTCGTTAAGGGGCAGTCACAAGCTTGTCGTGTCCGTGGTCTCGTCCCGCATCATTGTTGCTAGAAAGGAACAGGGTCGACGCTGGGAGCTTAAAGCGTCCACGCATCAGTTGAAGAAGCCTTCACTGATATCCACAATGTTAACTCCACGAAGCAGAGACCCTCACGAGTTATTTCACTGCGTCAACGCCAAAATAGAGCAGCGTCGACGCAACAGTTACAAAGGAAGAGCCAATGGCTTACTGGATTACTCTGGTGCGTCAACGCATTCATCAAGTGGCGTCGACGCAGCAGGTTGATGGATCGACAAGGTGACCAGAGGGTGGACGCAGTTGCACAATGCGTCAACGCACTCCACACGAAACGTGAGAGGGCTAAAGCCATCTAAGTTCAGATGCTGGAACACCAATGCGTCAACGCAGCCTGCTGAGAGCGTCGACGCAGCACGTCTATCTGTTGAAGACTTGATCACTGGATCACCGATGCGTCAACGCAGCAGGCTGATGGAGTCAACGCAGCAGACTTGAGATTTGCTGTAGAATGTCCTTGAAGGCTGCGTCAACCCTTTGGAGCAAGTGAGTTGACGCCACCAGACTCTAGTTGCTGACACGTGGGCCAAGTATTGGACAGGAAATGTGGAAGACACACGCCCTAGCCGCTGCTGGTATATATTGGAGCCTTCGTCTTCAGATGGAGGCTGATCGAAGAAAAAGCCTGGAGAGCAGAAAGCCCTTCGATCCACAAAAAGAGAAGAAGAAGAAATAGAAGAAGAGTGAGCCGGCAAGAAGAAAAAGAGTTGAAGAGAAGAAGGAGAGAACAGCGTGAGAGAAAAGGAGAGCAGAAGAGAAAGAAAGAGAGAAGGAGCAGAACAGAAAGAGTGCGTGAGCTGAGAAGAAGAAAGAAGAGGAAGAAAAGAAGAAGAGGAGAGAAGTCTATTGAAGACCTGTTCAGTCTGTTCGTGGATCAAATCCAGAACGACTATTGTGATTTATTTCCAGCTTTCGTTGATGTGCTTTTCATGTTTCTTATTTTTTTTATACTCCTATTGCTATTGTTCTTCCGATCCTCTAGACTGAGGTCGAGTTCCTCCTGGTGGGTCAGGAGAAGGGAGATCTGATCTCCGGTCTGCAAGCAGCAGGGGGGCTGCTTGTGGGTTCCCTCCGGGCTAGGAGGAAGAGAGGCTAGGCCTCTGGTGGATTACTGGTAGCAGAGTGCTACTGGCTGGTTCACTGGTAGCGGGGCTGCTACTAGTGGGGTTCCCTCTTGGTATAGAGGAAGAGAGACGTGAGTCTCTGGTTTCTAGTGACCGTGGGTTGCTAGAGGTTCCCTCCGTGTAGGAGGAAGAGGGGAGATTGTTCCCCTGGGTAAGCTGTGTATCAGCGTCTGTTGGCAAGCTGTGTTGCCCAGCTGTTAGTGAAGCCACACTCGGTTTGAGTGTGGGGTGGATGTAGGTCCGTGGACCGAACCACCTAAAAATCTCTGTGCAGTGGTTGGTTGCTCCATATCTCCTATCTACTTCACAGGTTACATTGCATTCTCATTTATATCTATGCTGCTTCCGCTAGTTGTTTATTTGGGCGCAGGTTACGTATTTGATCTTTGGTTTAAAAGGATATTCTACCTGTTCTTCAGATTGGTTGTCTTGCTTTGTTAGAGTTCTAGTTTTATTATTGAGCCGAAAAGTTTTTAAGGGTGGGATTCATTCACCCCCCCCTCTGAATCCTCCGCACCGATCCTAACAATTGGTATCAGAGCGGTTCCCTATTTCTCCAGATTCAACGATCTGTAGGGGATCCTGCTGGTCTAATAGGTGCATTTCTGATCGGGTCTTATTGCTTGGTTTTACTCCTGAATTGATTCAATGAAGCATCCACCGATCTTTTGTGGTTCTGGATTTAAGTTGTGGCTTAGAGGTCTGCGTATCTATGTTAAACAACTTGATCTGGATCTGTGGAAGTTGATTTCGCATGGTCCACACATATTGCCAAAGAAAACGTCCAAATGGACTGACAGTGATAGATACATGTGTGATCAAAACATGAAGGCTATGGAAATTATGAAGGCTGCCACTAACAAGGCCTTACACTCGTGTTTTTATCATTGCAGGTCAGCCACCGAAATCCTGGACAAATTGAAGATAGCTTTCCAGTTAAAGGAGGACGCCCGCATGATGGCCAATGGGACTGATCACAGCAACAATCAAAGTGATGAAGAGGACAATGATGATCAGGTAAATCCCTTTGAAAACTATGATTTAGATGATTGGGAAAATGCATATTCTGAGCTGCTTGAATCTCATGAACTGTTAAGGAAAAAGTATAAAAAATTGAAGAAGGGTACTGAGTTAGTTAGTTCAAGTTCTCCATGTAAAAATTGTTCTAAGATGAAGCAATTTCATAATGCCTGCATATCTGATATTCACACGCATAAAAATCAGTATGAAAAATTGATGAAGGAATTTGAATGTGTTAGCTCAGAACTAAGCAAGCTAAAATCTGAAAATGACTCTCTAAAATAATCTGTTAAAAAAAATGAAGGAAGGTTAGAGAAACTCAAAAAGGAGAACACGGTGCTGACTGAGAAATGTAATGCCATAAAATCTGTAAACGTAGAATTATAGAAAGATCTTGAAAAATAACAAAAAGACTTTAAGGAATTTGAAAACAAAGGAAAGCAAGAAGTCAATTCAGAAGATTAACTTCTAATAAATGAATTGGTTCAGAATGACAAACTTAAGGAAGAAAATGAGAAGTTAAAAATGCTGAACTCCACTATGTCAGAGAGACTTCTAACCTTAGAAAAAGGAAAAACAGTTAGTGTTGAAGTTCCTAAAAAATTGAGCAATCTGGAACAAGAAATTGAAAATTACAAAACTGCTAACAAGGTGTTAACTGAATGTGTGAATTGCAGTGAGCAAGAAATTGCCAGCTATGAGTTACAAATCACCTCTTTAGAAAATGAAATTCTAGATTTGAAGAGTTCCCTGTCTAAATTTGTTAATGGGCAGGATAATCTGAACAAATTGCTGGGAACAAAGGTCAACTTCCAGAAGGAGGGGTTAGGCTATAACCCTATAAATAAAAAGAACATTGAAAACAAAATTCAGACATCTTCTATTTCTAGCTCTAATTTTAAGAAAGAGGGACTGGGCTACAGTCCAGTCATGAGGAAGGTCGATGGATCCAATTTGAAAACCATTTTTGTTAAATCTTCTGAACATGAAAAACCTTCTACTTCATCATCTCCACCTCAGTATAAGGCTAAGAAAATAGAAAAACTGGATAAAAATCAGAAAATGATTGGAAAACAGAAAGTGAATAAAAAGGGTCCATCAGTGCATGTTGATCACAGTCTTCACACAAACTCACATGTATCTAAAAAGAAAACCTCATGCCATTACTGTCATAAACCTGGTCATTTGATGCATGAATGTAGATTGATGGAAAAGGATGATCTGAGTGCTAGGAAATATCATGTTAAAAATCTTTCATATCAGAAAAGGAGTGTCACATGTTCTAATTGTGGCAAATTAGGACACTCAATTGCTCAGTGCTGGTTTGCTAGTGGTAAGAAAACCTTCTATTCATATCATGCTAAATTCCCTGCAAACCAACATGTTTTTAATAGAAACAAGTCTATTTCAATGAACCAGCACATCATCTGTTTTAACTGCAACAAAATTGGTCACAAGACCTCTGAATGCTGGTCAGGTACTTTTGAAAGAAATTCTCTCAAATGCTCTCACTGTGGAAAGCATGGCCACACAGTCAAGGACTGTTGGCATGCTCAGGGTAGAAAAGAGAATTTTAAACATGCTAAAATCCCTGCAAATAGACATGCTGTTCATGAGAATTTTAAGAGAATAAATTCCTCTCATTGTTTTAACTGTGGAAAGCCGGGTCACAGGGCTGCAACATGTTGGCTAGCAGGATACCAAAGCAATGCTGATTTTGGTAAACAGAACTTTAATTCTGTAAACAGAAATTTTCATACATATGCACATAAAAATCATGTTAATAAGAATGTACATAAATCTAATCTGAAACCTGCTGCATCTTGCCATTATTGTGGTACAATTGGTCATTCAATGAATAATTGCTACCTGATGAAATTCGATGACCATGCTGCTAGGAGATTGTTTAGAAAATCTGCTAGGAATGTCACTGCTAATTCAGGACCCAAGATTTCTTGGGTGCCTATTTGTGCAAGATAGCTTGCTAACCTGCAGGTGTGCCTTGGAAGCTGAAGAATAAAGAGGGGTAATAAACCAAGGCACTCAAGAAGAAAAACCCATTCCCGAACTTTTCAGGTAAATTTCTTGCACTTCCTGGTTTTAGTGTTACTGCATAGCATGTTAAATGTTTTTTCTTATTCACTCTTCATCTGCATTGTCTGAATTGATGTTTCTGAATTTTCCTCATCTGAAGTGCATATATGTGACTTGCATGCATAGCTCACTGAACCTCTGAATTACATATAGGATTGCATGTTCTCAGGGGGAGCTTAGTCATCTTTGCTTGTTGTGTCTATCTTTCCTTCAATCATCTCATCATGAATACAGTTTCAGCTTGATACTCATTTTATTGGCTGTTATAATTTCATTCATACATGGTCTGAGGGGGAGTTAGCTTAAGATTAATTTCTCGGTGACAAAATGCTGAATAAAGTACAGAGTTGTTACTGCTGGTTGGATAAGTGAGTTAACGCAGTGTGGAAATAGAGTTAACGCACCCGACAGCTTATTCTTTGTGAACCTGATGTGAAGTGCCTCTGGTTGAGTGAGTTGACACAATGATGAAACTGAGTTAACGTTGTGGGCAATTGGTTTCTGAATTTGAGCAAATGTTTGTGCTGTCTAGTTGGATGAGTTGACGCAGTACTGAGGTTGAGTTAACGCACTGAGGAATATAATTTGGAAACTGGATTGGTTTGTGAGCTAGAACTGAGTCAAAACAGCTATGCCATGGTAAAATCTCTCTGTTATATCTTTCTTTTGGAAACTTCCCTATCTCACATCAACTTGTTTTGTCCATCAATTCCGTCCCTTCAGTTCTTATCCCACAATAAAGCCTCCTTGACATCTTAGTATGAGGGAAGAACTCTAGAGCACTGAGATATGTAGATGCTGTCTTAAATTCAGGGGGAGTTAAAGTGATAATTCTTGCTGAGTATGAGATATGTTCTGAATAGCTCTATGATATGCTAATGATAGGAGATCTATAATTCTTATGATATTTGAATTTAAGAACTTTTGAACCCAATAATGCACTATGTATGGAACAAAAGCTGAACTTTTTAATAAAACCAGGACCTTATCATCTCTCGAACCTTATTGCTCAAAAGTAAAGAAACCAATGTGTGCAGAGGAATTTAATATTTGTATTGATAATGAACTCAGAAATTGTTTATAAACGCTGAAGATGCAATATATTACACATGTAATAAAATGCAGAGCAATGGTAGTTATTCACTGAGAAACTAGCCCTATGCACCAAAGAAGTGCTAAAGAGCAAGTCATGAGGTGCACTACTATCTCTATCTTCAAGTGAAAAATAAATTATTCCAGAGCAATGGTAACTATTAACTGAGAAACTACCTTCATGCACCTATGAAGTGGTGATAGGCATGTCATGACGTCAGTTGCCAACTCTGGTTCGTATATGCAGAATAGTTTGCTATGCTGAGTAACCGGGGACTCGGGTGTCTGATAAACATGTGTACTCGTGTCAAAAGGCTAACTATACTTGACTGCAAATGAAAAAGTAAAAATAAGTTGAAAATGCTAAAAATGTTAAAATAATCAAAACTTGTGAGTATGTTTGATCTGAAGCTCCTTATTCAACTGAGTCTATCATCAATGCTAGTTAAATTTCTCTCTCTCTGAAAGGCTTCATAAAATTGACATATATAAGGGACAGATATGAAAATGGTTCTAGTGTGAAAAGAGTTCCACTTTTTCTCCAGACAAGTGGCTTTAGTGGTTCATGGTTTTTAATTCAATGTTTTAAGATTATTTCCTCTCTTTATCATTAAATGAATTGGAGCCTATTTACATACATCTCTTTCATGGGAACTTGATCTGCAACTCTTAAATTCTTGAATATAAGCATGTCAACTCATTATCTTAGTATCTTAAGAAAATTCCTTGAACGGATGTCCTTCTGGCTACTTATCTTGTTTCTTCTGTTCATATCTGCCTCACTGCGTAGACGCAATGTCCCTTGGCGTCCACGCATTACTTCTAATACAACCTTCCTCACAATCCGGTTCACCGACTTGAACCGGCTGAACCGTTCACTAAAAGGGTCTTCGTAGCTTCTTTAAAAGCATAGCTTGACCACTGCTCGTCTCCACTCCTTTCAAAAACCCTTGGTCGTTCCACCTTCCGTGTTCTCCAAAACCCTCACAGTTTTTTCCGTGTTCCATTCACCTCGCTGCCATGGCTCCTCCGACATCCACTACAAAGGGGAAGAAGAGGGCAGAGGAACCTCCCAGATGTTCAGCATCAGCCGAAGGCATAATGGAGCCCAGCTCCATAGCTGATCACGATAAAGGGAAGAGGAAGGAGACGCGTCCCCGCAATCCTAGTCTGCCAACCAAAAAGCGGAAGGCATCTGATGTCAGGAAAGAAAAGAAGGGTTCATCTTCAGGCTCTGCAACAGGTCAGAAAGGTGCGGACAGATCTCTTCCAGTCACAGTAGAAGAACCTCTGAAAGTTCTCATCTCCCGGTATGTTGATGCTACCGACCATGAGATGCTTGCAGTTTTTCCGGAACTGTTTTTGACCTTAGACTATCAGGGCTGGTGGTCGTTTGTCACAAACCATAAGGTCTATTATCCTACCCTGGTCAGAGAGTTCTACAAAAATTTGAAATATGAACCACAAGTTCCAAAACTTACATCATCTGTCAAGAATGTCTGTTTCGAACTAACAAATAAGCTGTTTGCCCGAGCCTGGAAAATCCCCAAAAATGGAGTTCAGCTGCATGATTTTGAGTACGATGAGCACGATGCTTTTGCGCTCCTGACTGACAAACCCAGTGACCATTCTGATGTTAGGGAAACCTATCTAGCCAGTCTCAAAGCCAATCAATTCCCTCCATTGAATATACTGCTCCACCACATTTGCACTTCAATGATCACACCATAGAGCAGTGGTAGAGAAAGGGTGACTGAGATGCAAAGGTTTCTACTTTACTGTATGCTGAAGAGAATACAGATTTCCCTGTCTGATGTAGTGATTCAAACTATGGGGTCTTGTCTCACACAGTCCAGAACACTTCCTTTTGCTGCTCCATTAACTGCCATTTTTAGAAAAGTGGGTGTCGACTTTGGTTCTGAGAAGAAAATAATCATTCCTCAAGGGAATGTTTACACCCTTACTTACATTCAGAAGTTTATGAGATTTAAAGTCATTGATGGTAAGCCAGTTAGAATTCTTCCCAGTCAGAAAACAGCTCCATCAGAAACAGGTCAGGCATCAAGAACAGCCACTATGGATGAAAGTCAAGTGAATAGGACAGAGATACAGATTCCATCAGATGTGAGAGAAGAAAGACCAGAGGTTGAGGACACATTTGCTAGATCATCTAGCCCTCAGTTGGAAACTGGGGAACCAGTGGTTCTGCACCTACAATGGAACCCCTTATAACTGGAACCATTGATGTTTATAGGAGACCTTCTCCAACTTCTGATGCAGCTCCACCCCCAGCAACTATTGAAGAAATGTTAGTGAACATGACTATGATGATGCAGCGTCAGGATGCCAAGATGGACAAATTAATGGAATTCACAAATTACCATCTCAACAAACTGACTACTAGGATTATACAATTCGAAGTTTCTGTTTTATCTGAGTGGCAAAAATTCTTACTCTCCAAGATGCTTTCTGACCAAGCTACAAGGACAGTCCTTCAGCACATATCATCTCTCCTTGACAAACTAGCCACTTTGATGATAGAAATGCACAGCCAACAAGCTACAACTTTTTCATCCTTTGCCAAGATTACTGATCTGTGCTATGATGTGAGGATAGCAGTTGAAACCATCAAGAGTCTTGTCAATGCACTTCCCCAATGCCTCAAAGTTGTGTTAGAGAAGATTGACAAAGTGACTGCAGCAATTCAGTCACTTGGAGACAAGTTTCACAATAAGGAATCTGTCACAGCTGATCTCTCTTCTGCCATTGACAGTGTACGTACAACTCTAAGTCACCAGCTGGGCGAAATCTCTCAGGATATCAGGAATATACTGGCCAGAGATCAATCTGCCTCAGGACAGCAGTCTCATCAGCCACCTCAAGGGCAATCGTCTCGTCAGCAACAAACACCTTCTTCTGCCAGAAAATTCAATCGTTACTTTCCATAGCTCTTCCACATCTACTCCCCTTCCTGATGATGTCAAAGGGGGAGGAGAATTATGAAGTCAAGCTGGAATCTAAACTAGAGTTCATTGCATCTAGAGTTCATTGCATCTGCATCAATCCTGCTGACTAACTATATGTTTTCTTCTTTTTGTCTGGTTCAATGATGTAAAGTCTTGAACTTGAATGGACGACAAAATTAATGCTCGATTCAGTCAATGAATAGATTTCCTGTTAATCTAAAGCTCCTTGCTTGATATGAATAACCATGGTTGTTTAGATGCAATGGCATTAATGGCATTCACCTCATAGTTGCCATCATCAAAAGGGGGGAGATTGTTGTGCCCCTGGTTTTGATGATGACAACCATGAGATATGAATGATGTGTTCAATTTAGTGATGACTTAAATTTTCATTCAATAATACTTTCACTTAATTTTCATTATTGTTGCTAGAAAGGAACAGGGTCGACGCTGGGAGCTTAAAGCGTCCACGCATCAGTTGAAGAAGCCTTCACTGATATCCACAATGTTAACTCCACGAAGCAGAGACCCTCACGAGTTATTTCACTGCGTCAACGCCAAAATAGAGCAGCGTCGACGCAGCAGTTACAAAGGAAGAGCCAATGGCTTACTGGATTACTCTGGTGCGTTCAACGCATTCATCAAGTGGCGTCGAGGCAGCAGGTTGATGGATCGACAAGGTGACCAAAGGGAGGACGCAGTTGCACAATGCGTCAACGCACTCCACACGAAACGTGAGAGGGCTGAAGCCATCTAAGTTCAGATGCTGGAACACCAATGCGTCAACGCAGCATGCTGAGAGCGTCGACGCAGCACGTCTATCTGTTGAAGACTTGATCACTGGATCACCGGTGCGTCAACGCAGCAGGCTGATGGAGTCAACGTAACAGACTTGAGATTTGCTGTAGAATGTCCTTGAAGGCTGCGTCAACCCTTTGGAGCAAGTGAGTTGACGCCACCTGACTCTAGTTGCTGACACGTGGGCCAAGTATTGGGCAGAAAATGTGGAAGACACACGCCCTAGCCGCTGCTGGTATATATTGGAGCCTTCGTCTTCAGATGGAGGCTGATCGAAGAAAAAGCCTGGAGAGCAGAAAGCCCTTCGATCCACAAAAAGAGAAGAAGAAGAAGAAATAGAAGAAGAGTGAGCCGGCAAGAAGAAAAAGAGTTGAAGAGAAGAAGGAGAGAACAGCGTGAGAGAAAAGGAGAGCAGAAGAGAAAGAAAGAGAGAAGGATCAGAACAGAAAGAGTGCGTGAGCTGAGAAGAAGAAAGAAGAGGAAGAAAAGAAGAAGAGGAGAGAAGTCTATTGAAGACCTGTTCAGTCTGTTCGTGGATCAAATCCAGAACGACTATTGTGATTCATTTCCAGCTTTCATTGCTGTGCTTTTCATGTTTCTTATTTTTTTTATACTCCTATTGCTATTGTTCTTCCGATCCTCTGGACTGAGGTCGGGTTCCTCCTGGTGGGTCAGGAGAAGGGAGATCTGATCTCCGGTCTGCAAGCAGCAGGGGGGCTGCTTGTGGGTTCCCTCCGGGCTAGGAGGAAGAGAGGCTAGGCCTCTGGTGGATTGCTGGTAGCAAAGTGCTACTGGCTGGTTCACTGGTAGCGGGGCTGCTACTAGTGGGGTTCCCTCTTGGTATAGAGGAAGAGAGACGTGAGTCTCTGGTTTCTAGTGACCGTGGGTTGCTAGAGGTTCCCTCCGTGTAGGAGGAAGATGGGAGATTGTTCCCCTGGTTAAGCTGTGTATTAGCGTCTGTTGGCAAGCTGTGTTGCCCAGCTGTTAGTGAAGCCACACTCGGTTTGAGTGTGGGGTGGATGTAGGTCCGTGGACCGAACCACCTAAAAATCTCTGTGCAGTGGTTGGTTGCTCCATATCTCCTATCTACTTCACAGGTTACATTGGATTCTCGTTTATATCTGTGCTGCTTCCGCTAGTTGTTTATTTGGGCGCAGGTTACGTATTTGATCTTTGGTTTAAAAGGATATTCTACCTGTTCTTTAGATTGGTTGTCTTGCTTTGTTAGAGTTCTAGTTTTATTATTGAGCCGAAAAGTTTTTAAGGGTGGGATTCATTCACCCCCTTTCTGAATCCTCCGCACCGATCCTAACATCCATTTGATTATCGTTACTTTTTATCTTAGTGATTATTTAGTTCTGCTTATTTTATCGCGTTAATCATGCATATTCATTAATTGGTTAATCACTTAAACTATGCCTGACAATAGAGTATAATTCCTACTGAGCTTCTTGCTCACCCCTACTTCTAATCCTTTTCAGGTAATGCGGTAAACGGTACGTTGCAAATGGGAATCGGATCAGTGTGATCGAGTGAACCTGGAACCTAGAGATTGGAGTCTGTCTTTTTATCTTCTTGAGTCTAGCTAGTGTCGTGAGTCTGGTTATTTCCTTTTGTTCTTTCTTCCCTTAGTTTGAATCTAATATTGTTAAGTGACCTTTTTAATATTAATAAGAGCTCGTATTTTTCAATATGTGTGTGTATGTCCTCCTTGTGTTTAATTGTGGTTATTTATCTTCCGCTCTTATTATCATGACTGTTAACTGCCACGTTCCGAGCATCGCTTCCCGCTACTATCGGTTCGGGGCGTGACATCCCAGCTCAGAATCAACCTCTTTTCTATGCATCTCTCAAGAATCCTTGTAAGATTACCCAGGCATGCTTCAAAAGAATCTCCAAAAATTGAGAAATCATCTATAAAAATTTCCAAGAAGTCTCCCACCATATCTGAGAAAATGTCCATCATGCATCTCTGAAAAGTGGCTGGAGCATTACACAACCCAAAGGACATTCTCCTAAATGCAAATGTCCCATAAGGACCTGTGAATGTGGTCTTTTCTTGATCCCTGGGTAAATGGCCACTTGGTTATATCCTGAATAACCATCCAAAAAATAGAAATATCTTTGGCCAACTAATTTCTCCAAGATTTTGTCAATGAAGGGTAGAGGAAAATGGTCTTTCTTAGTGGCAACATTCAAGTTTCTGTAGTCTATGCATACCCTCCACCCTGTGGGTAATCTAGTGGGTACCAACTCCCCGTTGTCATTGCTCACCATAGTGAGCCCAGCTTTTTTAGACACTACTTGAGTTGGACTTACCCATTGATAATCAGAAATTGGTTATATGATTCCCGTATCAATCCACTTAACCACCTCTTTCTTAACCACTTCTTTCATGTGAGGGTTCAGTCTTCTTTGCATCTCCCTAGTTGGCTTTGCATTATCCTCCAAATAAATGTGATGCATGCACACCGATGGACATATTCTCTTAAGATCATCCACTGACCAACCTATGGCTTCCTTATGGCTTTTGAGGATATCAATTAGTTAGTTCTCTTGAGTGGATGTCAAATCAGATGCTATAATGACATGTAAAGTCCTCTCAGGCCCTAAGAAGACATATTTCAGAGAATCTGGCAAGGGCTTTAAGTCTAGCTGTGGTGGGGCTTGGATGGAGGGAAGTGAAGGTTCATGTTTCGAATCGGACAAATGTTCAAGCTTAGTGGGCCAAGGTGTGGCGGGTTCAAGATCATGGACCTCTGAAATGGGCTTTTTATCTTCAGCCTTGTCAAAATTTTCAAGTTGGGTCAAGGGAGGGTCAGTCTCTACCATCTCATCTATCACATCAATGGTATAACAATCTTCCTACTCCCTCATGTATTAAGAGGCTTTGAAGACATTGAGTGTTATCTTTTGATCTCTAAAAGAGATATCCATAAGCCCAGACTTACAGTTAATGTTGGCATTGGCCGTGGCTAAGAAGGGGCGGCCCAATGTAATTGGGCTTTGGGCCAAGTCTAACTTAGAATCCATGTCAAGGATTAAGAAGTCAACAGGAAAATATCATGTCTCTATTTGGACAAGGACATCCTCTACCAACCCCTTAGGTGTTCTAACAGATCGATCAGCCAATTGGAGAATGACAGGGGTTGATTTAAGTTCTTCCATCCCGAACTTTTCGTACACAGATGTCGGAAGAAGATTCACACTCGCTCCCAAATCCAACAAAGCCTTTTCAAAGGTAAGCCCCCCAATAACACAAGATATGAGTGGGGCACCAAGATCCTTCATCTTCTGAGGGAGTTGGTTTAGTAAGACAGCACTTACATCTTCAGACAACAGAATTCTTTTCGGAGTTGTCTTTGGTTCCCTCTTTTGAGTGCACATTTCTTTGAGAAATTTGGCATATGCAGGCACATGTTGGATTGCATCTAGAAGAGGAATGTTGATATGGACTTGTTTGAACAACTTCATAAATTCTTCATTTTGATCTTGAATGTTCTTCTTTTTCTTTTCTTTTCTAGCTTCCAAGGCAGTGGGGAAGGGAATCTTGGGCTGATATGTTTCAAGTGATTTATCAATTCCTGTCTTTCCTTTTTCTTTATTGACTCCCTCACTATCCACTATGGGGATGGCAATGGATTCTTCTTCTTCTTAGGCATGACTGGATGAGACTTGATTGGATTCATGGGTCTGATAAGGATCTGACAGAATTTTACCACTTCTTAAGGCCGAGATGGCCTTGGCATTCTCAAATTGGGGCCCTTTGGAGGATTTGGGTTTATAATTTCCCTTGAGGAGCAGGTGGGATGGGCTGCTATTGAAAACCCAGAGGATAATTTCGAGGATTAGGCATTGGTTGGCTTGGAAGTTGACCCAGATCTCTCCTCACATTGGTTTCCAAGAGTTGGCCAATTTGGGCTTTCATGTCCGCCATTTGGGCTTGGAAAGATTGATTTTGTGCCAAAATGAGCTGTTACAATTGATTGATTCTATCATCGTTTTGGGCCACTCGCGGAGGTAGGGTAGGTGGTTGGTAGACTGGTGGAGGATATGAAGATTGCCCATATGTGGGCTGAACAAATGGGGGTTGGCCATAAGATGGTTGGCCGTAAGGAGGCTGAGAATGACTTGATAATTGTTGTGACAATTGGCCCTTGTGGAAAGTTTGATTTTAAAAATGGGCCTGAGGTTGGGGCTTGGGTTGGTAGTTTTGGGTATGTTGAGGTTTACAAGAGAAGTTCGGGTGATTTCTCCAACCTGAATTGTATGTGTTTGAAAATGGGTCGTTGTTCGGCTTTGAGAGTCCTTGGGCTGCATAGACTTGCTCTTAGATAACAGGGGGTAATTGAGCTGCCGCGGGACATTCGTCCACCTGATGGGCTGGGCTCTCACATAGTACACAAGCTTCATGGACCTGACCTTGGCGAGAGTGAAAAGATGGTTGTGATTGGGCATTGAAAATTTGTTTATTTAATTTAATGAGCTCGCCAACTTGTTGCGTTAACAGGTCAACTTTCTCAAGTTTTTGAGCCAAGACATTCACATCTAATCTAAGCTCGAATTCTCTCCTATCTTTTACCTCATACATCCCATCTTTCCTAGATGGCCCTACTGACCTTTCATATGAAGAAAGAGAAGCATGATTGATGGAGTTCTCACTCAACATTTCAAAGAGAGCATAAGCTTCTTCTTCACTTTTACTCATAAAAGCACCTCCACAAGAAGCATCAACCCTTTGCCTATAAGGTTCAGTCAATCCCTCATAGAAAGCTTGCATAATTTGCCATTTTGATAGCCCATGATGTGGGTATTTTCTCAACAACTCCTTCATTCTCTCCCAAGACTCATGGATCAATTCCCCGGGGGTTTGAGCAAAACCCGTGATGGCTCATCTCATTGCGTTGGTCTGACCTATAGGATAGAATTTTTTTCAAAAATTCTTTTTGTATTTCCACCCATGATCGAATGGGTTTTTCTAAGGTCCCTAACCAATATTTAACTTTGTCTTTCAAAGAAAATGGGAAGAGAGTTAGCCTCAGGACATCATCTGTGAAATTTTGAATTTTCACAGTGGAGCATATCTCTAGAAACTCATCTAGGTGCTTATATGGGTCTTCATTTGTAAGCCCATGGAATGAAGGGAGCATTTGGATAGTGCTAGATTTTATCTCATATTGGGCCGCTGGCACTTCCGGAAGATGGATACATTTGGAAGGTTGGTAGCTAGAAGGAATGAAGTATTCCTTCATCTGCTTGGGCAATTCACCTTGATTAGCCATTTGTTGAATGGGATTTTGGGCTTGGTGGATCACTCTCTAAATTTCTTGGATATGTTCAATTAAATGTGGAAGTTGGGATCTTCTACCTTGCATGAACCCCAAGAAATTAATTAATTTTTATTTTTATTTTTTTTATTTTTGTAAACACGTGTTCAACCAATTAACCTACAGAACCTAGGGCTCCTTGGACTTAAAAGCACAAATAGTGAGAATTCCCCAAAGTTCAATTGCAATCATGCACACACCGACCTTCAAGTTGGCTAGGTAAGAGGTACGATCGTGGGAGGTTTCCCTTGCTTTTGCAAGCTCCTAATTAATAAATCACGAATCCACTTAGGCATAGCCTTTTAACCTCTCGCCTAGACACCAACTTTAGATAGTGGTGCAAACACAATCTCCCTTAGGTACCAACCACTAAGTGTGCTCAATGTTAACTTTCTCATAAATCAACTTAAATCCATCCCAAGTCCACTATCAAATTCTTCCACTAGCCAGGTAAGAGGTGGGGTTGTGGGAGGCTCCCCCTACTTACGTAGGGTCCTAATTAAGTAATCACAATCCCACTTAAGGTGTTTGCCATTTGACCTCTTTCCTAGACACTAGTTTTCAAATTGATAATGGGCCTAAGTGGACCCAAATCTTAATGTAAACCCTAGGGCCAATGTCTACTAGATTTTATTAGACTTAGGAAATGTAAAATGTGGAGTTGTGGTTTGTGGGTTAAGAAAGGGTGATCAAATCCCCACCTTATGTGATTATGGGTTTTGTCCTTAAGATTAATTTAAAATGTAATGCAACACCACAAAGTCAAACAAGGGGTTCTATGCAAATATACATGTCATGTGATTAAGAAAAAGATAGAAGAACGCACCTTGCCCCCGCAATCTTCAGTAGTGCATTTAACAAAATTAAATAACAAAACTAATTCTAACCTATATGATGCATGACCTAAAACATGGAAATGTGATTGCTAATCTTGAGATAAAGATTTTTATTAAAATTCAAGTGAATTTTTTTTTATTTTTATGAACCTATCTAATCACAAGATATGAAAAATGGAGAAATAAACTCAAATGAAGGAGGGAAAGTGTGAGTACTTACTTGAAAAGTGTTCTCTCATTTTTTATTTTTTGGAAATAAATGACAAAAAAACTTACCTCTTTTTTTATTTTTTCGACAAAAATAAGAAAAGAGAAATTATTAGTGTCAATTTATGTACAAAAATACAAGATTGACAATCTAAAAATCATAAACTTCTCCGATAATGACGTCAAAAATTGATAGGTAAAACGCACGTAATTAATACGTCCACTACCAAATTTAATTATCGGCCCAAAATTTAATTAAAAGGAAATAGTTAAACGGTGAGACCGAGTCGAATCCATAGGAAAATTTAGATTTTAAGGTAGAAAATCTTGAGTTTTTATAATTAAAAATTCATGAGCAAATGGACATTAAAATAAAAGTTGACAAAATAAAAGTAACTAATTTAGATGGGTGAACTTAAGAAGGTAGAACGCACACTAAATTGAATGCATGCAAGGAAGATACCTAAAATGACACTCGACTTAGAGAAGAGGAAGAAAGATGAAGAGACAAAAATAACTAAGGCAAAACACTTTTACTAAAAAAAGGGTATGCTTACAGAGACGACGATGAGTGATGAACTAATGAAGTTACTACAAAGAAACTAATACAATAGACAAGAGCAGAAACGATTAAAAACGATGTGAAACTAAAAAGAGAATATGCAGCATGGAAGGTCCTCCGCCCTCCTCCTCTCTTCATCTCGTCGCCATAGGTGCCCGGACAGTAAGGCAACTCCACAGTCACGACATCACATGCAGCAGCACAGGACACCGCAACAAGACCACGCTGTAGGGAAGCTCACCGCCAGCAAGGGAAGTCGCGGGAGATGGAAGCGGCACCTCCCTTTTCTCCGTTGCGGATGCCACACGTGCAGCAGAAGAGGCTCAGCTCGCAGCCATGGACAGCGCCTAGGGGATGCCGCTAATAGTGCCGCAGCAGCAAGGGAACTCGCGAGAGACATCACGGACGTTGCGAGTGCAGAGGGAACTCACGAGCGTCCAGTAGAGGAACCTGTGAAGTCAAAACCCAAAAAAAACTAAAACCAGAAAAAGCCCTCCTTTGCGTTCCCTGAACCTCCCTTTTATATGGGCATGGGCGATGCCAGGCTTCTCGGCCTTCGGCGCCCTCACCGGTGTTATCCTTAGCGATTCTCTCCGTCCTTCCTGCATATTAGATGCGAACGTCCTCTGAAACCCCGCATGTAGTTGGATGCTGAGCAACCCTCCTCTTGTCGATGGCCTCCACGTACACCCAACACCCATCGCGGTCCTGCTTTGCCCACAACTCTTCACTGCCGCAAACGTCGCCTATGGAGCCACCTTCTGCGCTGCGTCAGCCTTATCCTTCCTTGACTTGGTGTAGCAATGCAGCGAGCGGCCACCATGCACCCGTTCATCCTCATAATCCCCTCCACATTCCAGGCTCTCGCACACGCTTAGCGAATGCTTCTTCCACGTTGGCATCATCCCATCTTGCGTCTTTTGCTGTTGCCATGCACGTGGAGGTAGCCACACCAGCAGGCCTTCCCTGCTTGGCCACCTCATGGAACCATCTATGGCCCTTTACGTGAAGCCTACTACTACCATGTATGCAAGCCTTTGAGTCCATGTGAAAAGATGCCGAAGAAAATTCTCATATAAATTCTATTTGACCTGCTGGTTGAGACCACAAAACAGCTGCATGCAAAAATACGTAACAGCCATGACCCATTTGTGCAATTTGCTTTACTCAAAGGAACATTAAATCAAATCCTTTATTTACATGTAACCACAAGACAATAAACCTTTATTCACGTGAAGTTGCACAAAAAATGATAAGCAAATATATAATTATCAGTCAGCCCTTGACATCCTGTCGGTATTGACGAAGAAGACCCCACCCGAGCCTTCTGTCCGGGATTGGAGAATCAACATTTCTCCTTGTGTTGGCACAAGTCCCGTACCAACAAATATTCCAATAGACGAATCAACCATGTCAGCCCTTGATATCCTGTCAGCACTGACGAAGAACACCCCACCCAAGCCTTCCGTCCGGGATTGGAGAATCAACATTTCTCCTTGCGTTGGCACTAGCCCTGTACCAACGAATATTCCAATAGACGAATCAACCATGTCAGCCCTTGACATCCTGTCGGCACTGACGAAGAACACCCCACTCGAGCCTTCCGTCTGGGATTGGGGAATCAACCTTTCTCCTTGCGTTGGCACCAGTCCCGTACCAACGAATATTCCAATAGACGAATCAACCATGTCAGCCCTTGACATCCTATCGGCACTGACGATGAACACCCCGCCCGAACCTTCCATCCGGGATTGGGGAATCAATCTCTCTTCTTTGTGTTGGCACCAGCCCCGTATAAACGAATATCCTAAGAGACAACCAAACCACGTCCGCCCCCGGCACCTTGTCGGCATAAACGAACAACCCCTTTTGACCAAGACCTCCTATCTATGTCATTGAATGAACAAACTCTTCTCACTGTCCCTTCGGGTGACAAACAACTCCTTTTTGACCAAGACCTCTCGTCTAGGTCATTGAATGAACAAACTCTTCTCTCCGCCCCTCTAAGGTCGAATCAACCTACTCGGGTCGAATGCACCGGTGGCACTATTTGGTTAATCGCATGGCGGACATGGTGGAGTGGTCCCCTCGTCCCTCCTCTGCAAGGGCGAGCACTCTCCTATGCTCCTACGCGAACCCCACTGGGCTCTCCCCGAATGAGCTATTAGTACGAACCTGCACTTTACCACATGGCAAGAGAAAGAAGGAAAAAGATTTCCAAACACCACACATACACAAGAGGCATGTGAAACAATTGTATTATATTCCTTTTTGAGAAAGTTACATGGGCCTCGGGGCATACCCCGGTGTTACATGCAAAAAAAAGAGAAAAGGGAGAAGTTAGAAGAAGGAAGGAGGATCGACGACTAGTCTATCCCCCGGAAGATTTTCTCGAGAGGGATGATCCCGATGCAGGGAAAGTCTGCCATTTCATGCAGTCGGCCTTCCTGTGCATCAAGGTGCTCTAGCTTTGTTTTCACGGAGGCTACTTCAACCTCAACGATACCTAGCTCCTCGGTCTCTTTAACCTCGGCCGCCTCAGTCTCGACAAGGTTGGACTCGGCCTTAGCAAGCCAGCCCTTAAGCCTCTCTTTCCTATTCTCCAAGGCGTGAATGTTGGTACGACACTCGTCCAAGGCCCTCTGATGTTGCTCCCTGTTGTCCCTCCGGGCCTCTAGGGCCTGCAGATATTCGTCCTTCTGGGCGTCGATAGCTGCTAGTTCGGTGGGGGCTTGCGTCTCAAGGAACTTGCGACTGTTTACATATTTCAATAAAAGCAGAACACGTCGTGACCACTCCTCTAGCGGGTAGCCCATCAGTTGCAAGGCCCCGGTCAGCTGCATGACCATGGTATGCACCACTCGGTACGTAAGGGATGGGTCGGCAAACATCATGGCTCGCAACGTCAATAAGGTCTGATGGACCGGAAGGTCCGAAGCAGCATGATCTATTGAAGCCATGTCAGGCGGGCTGAACTCGACGACGCTGTCCACTGCTGCCCATAACTCGGCATGCACCGCTGCTGACGAAGATGGGAGAGTCAGGGTCAAATGGTGAGATCCTTCTTGTTCCGAGGTTAGGTCTTGGCCAATCACTGCGAGGGGCGAAGGCGTGATTGCGACATAAGCTCCCGATGTCGCCATGATGAGTGGTTGCTCCATTCTCGCTGGCTGAGAGGGGCCCGGTCCGATGATGACACCTACACCGCCGGGACTAAAGCCACGATTTTGTCCAAAGGGTAAACGGCCACAGGGGTCGAATCAGACACCTCAACAGACAAAATTGCTTCTGCCTCCGCCTCTTGGGCACGGCTCGGACCCATTGCTGCCTCGCAAGCCGGGAGTGCAAGAGTTGTAACCTCGGTTGAGGGAAGGTTATCAACTACATCCGGGCCCGATGCCGCTCCTAAAGGACCTACACCCTTATCTGCCGGGGACTCCTTCATAGGTGTAGTAATGCTTGCTAATATCCTCCCCATGAGTTGTGCTTCCTCTGGTACAACTGGCTTCAGAATAGGCTGGATTAGAATCACGAGCCGCGGGATGGCCCCCATCCACATAAGCGATACCAAGGATCCTGCTTCCGGTCCCAGAAGTGACTGCAACCTTCGAGCCGCCCACGGACCAAAGGATTATCTCCATCTAGGGACGGCCTTACGAGCCCAGGGAGCAGGCACTCTTTGGGGCATTGTTATTGTCTGGCCATGCAAAGCGAGGTTAGCCATTCGCCATGTGAAGCAAGTTGCTAAATTCTCAAAGGAGCCGAGAGGTCCCCATGCTTACCTCGTCCATCGGCACTATGCTGCTCTCCGGCGTTATCTCTTCCCAGGTGTCGGCTTCGGGCACTGTCTCCTCTCGGGTCTTGATCTCCTGCGCTATTTCTCCCTCTTGTAAGGCTTTGACTGTCGGGGTATGAGTCTCCGCAACCCCTTGGGAGGCATGATCCTATCCAGCTCAAATAAATCAATAGTCCCCAGAGAAAACAAGAAAGAGAGAAGAATAAAGTATATACTCACGACCACTGTCGCCTCTTCCTGTGGCGGCACCTTGACTGCCGGGGCGGAGGCGTCCGAACTTGCCGCGGCCTCCTCTTGCCGCAAGGCCTCGACTATGGATGCCAACTTGTCCAAAGCCGCAGTGGCCTTCTCTTGTCTGGCGGCTGCCGAGTCCGGGACATGGGTTTCTATGTCCTCTGGCGGGCTTTGTTCCTATTAAGTCCAAGAACGACGACAACAAAGAGATTAGTCGGTGACCTCGAGAAGAGCCCGAATAAACAAGCTCACACTTACAAGTGCCTACTCCACCAGGATTAGAGAAGTAGATAATATCGGGGCTTTCTAACCAGGTACTTGAAGTTCGGACTCTTTGAGTATGCCTTCGCTCGAAAGTACCTCGTCAAAAGAATAACCGTAATCTACCTTTTCGCCCGATGAAGACTTAGTCTGGGTGGGCACCTCTTTTGCTGCCAAGGGAGCTCCCACATCAAAATCCGTGGTTGGCACATTGTCACGCGGGCTCAGCAACTGTGACTTCCCGGGTCTTTGCCCTCCCCTTACATATGTTTGCTCGAACGATTGCACCCAGCAGACCACCTTTGGCCGAGTGACTACCACATCGGCTCCTACCAAAGTAGAGCATGACTTGAATTAAGTCGTGCCCGTAAGGTCACGAGAAGTTAAAGAAATCAACCAAGAAGAAAAGAAGGATACCTTCGCCGACTTCCACAATAGGGATTGGTTTGGAGATAGTTTCTTCAACGGGCTGCACTGCCCAGTGAACCCTGGCCTTACCCACACCAGGAATGGAAATGGACGCAGACTTCTCCACGACGGCTGAAACAAAGACACACACATGTTAGAAGAGGGTCCCTCTTGATATGTAAACAAGCCTCGAAGAGCATCAAAGGCTAGAAGGCCTAACCTGCAGGCCGGCTCGACTCTGCCCGAGTGGCGGCAAACTCCTCAAAAGATGGGGGGAGAGGAACTGGAGGGACCACCACCGAGGCAGGAGTAGCCTCTGTCTTCCTCCGCTTCGCCCTCTGCCATTCAGCTTCCTTAGCAGTAGCCAAGGCTTTCTTGACCGGTGACTTTGCCTGGGATCACTTGCTCACCTTCGGCAGAGGCGTAGTAGTGGGGGCTGGCCCCGTAGCCTCGAAGTGGGAAGGCTTCTACACCAACCAAAGAAGGTTCCTGTATTGCGTCAGTTAGGCGCTGGAGGGATGATCTGTCAAAAAAATCAATCAACTAATCAACCATCATTATGAAGAAACACGATAATGGAAGGCAAAGATAAAAAGGCACCATACCATGAGGGCCGGTGTACAACCACAAAGTTAACGGCCAGTAAGTCAGGGAGGATTCTTTGTCCCGGCGGGCCGCCTCTCGGACCAGCCAAAGAACATCCCCAATCTTCACACAACAGTCTGCAAGATGTGCCAGATCCGCATGCTACTTGAAGGCAAGGTGGCAATAGAGACTGAAGTGGTCCATGCCCTACCCGTCTGCATAATGAAAAGAAACTTGCAGGCGCTTGTCTAGGTGATGGCTGTCTGGTCCTCCACCTTCAGTCCGTGCGCCCAGAAGAGAACGTATAGCCATGTAGTTTCTTTGTAATTTTTAGGCCTGCATTCCTCTCTCCTTAAGAAGGCGTGATAGGGACACGTCAGGTCCATCTTCGAGCGCCAGGTACGAGCCGGGGTGCCCTCTTCTTCCATCGGGAAGGGATAGTTGATGAGATCCAGACGATCTACCCCGACCCGACACAGATGCGTGGGAGTCTTCTTGAACTCATCTTTGGCAACAGGTGGCATCTTGATCTGCAGAGACAGCCTAGCCTCCCGGGCTTCCTTACGGGCAGCCAAGTATGCAGTCACCTCCTTCTCCTTGCCATGCTTTAGTCGGAGTAGATCCTCCAGATCAATATCAAGGACGGCTGCCGCTTGTTTACTCAAGAACTTCCGTTCGGAGCCATCCCAGTAATCGGTTCTGCACAATCGATAGAAGCCTATTCTGGCGTTCCACCATTTTATGTAGTCCACCGTCACCTGTGGAACTCGTCCAGGCGTCAGCACTCTGAACACGGACTCGTCGGTCCGATGGAAGTAATCCCACCTGCTTTGGGCATGCTCAGCAGTCGGGCTGCCCCGAAGGCTCCGTACAGGAAAATTAAATTGTGCGTTGTACGTAGGAATATGCTGGTCATATCCAAAGTTGCACCCGAAGCGAAAAGGGTAGTAAGGTTCCAGCAACAAGGTGTCCCCCTTCTTGAAGACTAGGACGCTCGGGTGGATAGACAACACCCAGTCGCGAAGCTCCGGCTCTATCAATTGGCGAACCACGGTCTACTGGCTGATCGGGTGAGGGTACTTCTCCACTTGGTCATCCCGACATTCTCTCTTGCTATTTACCAAAGGACTGGAGTGGGCGGCCAGAGTCCAGAAGTGAATGCTGCCCGGCAAGTCCGGGGGAACTATCGTAAGCCTACCTCGGATGTTGAATAACTGCAATGTTGTCGAGCCCGCCTCCGCATTGGCAAACTCCAGCATACGCGGGAACAACCCCCAGGACTGTATAGTATGTATAGAGTACTCCGGGAATAAGGAGCAGACCCAGGCATTGAAGAAGTGAAGTGGGCCAATGAAACGAGCCTGGCGCCGGAATTGATGTACATTGACATCTCTCAACGTCTTGAATATCAGGCACAGTGTATCCGGGCACAGTAACAGCCTGATGCCCCATGCCATTTGGCAAGAAGGGAAAATTGCGTCTGGCTGAATGACGGTTTCATCCCTATATGGCAGAGCAAAAGAGCAGAGCCAGTATGTGAGAAAAGCTGCGCAGTGTGTCATCAGATCAACCCCTGCTGGGTTCGCATCGCTCCGATGCCCCTTTGAAGTTGGGAGCTTCACCTCAGCTCTGCCCTTGCTGTGATTCTTCTAGACCACAACAACGCCGACATAGGGGAAGTCTTCATATTTCTTCTGCCCGTCGAAAAAGTACTTCAACCACAAGCTCAACCGGACCCTCTTGCGGTCCCCGCGGGGAGGCTGCTTCCCACCATGGGATGATTGGTATAATTCCCGGTACGCCTTCATGAGGAACCGATAAGAATAGCCCAGTGCATAGATACCATCCCCGACTGTCTCATCCTTGATAAGGTCGGGGAGGCATACTTCTTCATACGGCTCCCCGTCAATGGGCAAGTCACTCAGCTGGTGCAGACTCCATAAGTCCAGCAAAGTCTCACCTTCCGTGGTGTAAAATATGTTCAGCTCAGCGTTGAAGACTTCCATCATCCCGCAGTAGAGGCCTTTAGAGATCGGGTAGCTATACTGGGAAGCATAAACACTATGGTAGACGCCGGCCCGAATCAGTAAGGGAGCATAATTGAATAGTATATACTCGGTGAACTTCATAGCTCCCTCCCGGAAAGTGTGTGCATGCTGAACTTTGAGCTCCCCAAACCAGCCCAAGGCAAGCTCATGATTGAATCGGATAGCCAGACAGTCCAGAAGATAGGGATCCTCCCGGTACCCCCATTTCAGTGGCGCCAAAAATAAGCCGAAGCGGGGTTGCACCTTGTGCACCCGCCCTGCTGCATTGTCCCAACGGGCGGAGGTAAACTCCAGCGCCCGTACTAACTTGCCTTCCACTGGGTCACTACCTCCAGGCCTAGCATGGGGTTACACTCCCTCGGCTCGCCCACCAAATACATCAGTATACTTCGGCGAACACTGTATAGCAAGCTGTCCCAGGACTATAGGATGGCGCGCTCAGCACCCCGTACTGTTCTAAAATCCCTCTTGTCCTGGCGGCGGAGATACTTCAAGAAATGAAGAAGGTGCTTGTCCTTCAGATGATCCCTCCGATAGTCACCAGCTCAGTCAAATGTGAAACCTCCATCAGTTAGTGCAATACGGCTGAGTTCCATGGTGTCAGTCTCATAATCCAAGGACTCAGCTAACTTTGCCACTTCAGTGTGTTCACGGTCAAGGCCTTCCACATTATGCCACATAATGGTAGGGACGGCCAATGACAGACCAGGCTTGGCACTGGCAGCAGCAGAAGCAGAAGAACCACTAGGAGCAGCCATTCGTCTACAAGGTGCAAAAGACTTAGAGTCGGAATAAGTCCTTAGCAAAGAACAGAGGAAAAAAGGATTCTAAAGTGCTACATTACAATTAAAACAAGCAAATGCCAAAAGATTCTGACAAAATTTTGGCAGAGGCTCCCCTAGGCCGGAGGCATAAGGGGAAGACACGGGTGCTCGTCCACAAGGAGTGACGGCCCCAACAAAAATCACAGCATGCACAAAGGGCAATGCCAGATATTCCTTCGGTTCAAGCTGGCTACTGCCCCACAGGCACACTCGTGCCACAGCTACCCGGCACACTGCCCAGTGCCCTCACCCGACACACCCCCCTTAGTGCTCTACCCGACACACTCCCTGGGTGCCTACCCGGCACACCTTCTAGTGCCCTTACCCGGCACACCACCCTGGATCCTTTTACCTGGCACACCTTGTGCCCCGTCCCATCGACACACTCGTGTCCTTAGTTGCAACGGCACACTCGTGCCCCCTCCTTCTACCTGGCACACTTGTGCCCCGTCCTACCGGCACACTTGTGCCCTTGGTTCCACCGGCACACTCGTGCCCTATCCACCACCGGCACACTTGTGCCCTTGATTCCCCGACACACTCGTGCCCCTAATTCGTCGTCACACTCCGTGCCTCATCCTACTGGCACACTCCGCGCCTCGTCCACCGGCACACCTGGTGGCCCTGTCTCCGGCACACCCCGGGGCACTCGCTCCGACGCACCCAATGCTGCTCCGCCGAAGGAGAAGAAGGAGAGGAGAGAAAAGAGGAAGAAGTAGAAGAGATGAAGAAGGGAATAATGGGAAAGAGAAGAAGGAGAAAATGAAGAGGGAAGGGAGCCTAGGGCTCCGTCGTCCCTCCGAGCGAGAGAAAGAAGAAGAGAAGAGGAAGAGAAGAAAAGAAGAGGAAGAGGAAGAAGAGAGAAAAGAGGAAGAGGGAGAAGAGAGAAGGAGAAGGGATGGGAGCCCCTCCACGGTGGTCTCCTCACCCTAGGCACCGGTGACGGTGGCGGTGAGTAGCGGTGGCGGTCATCGGAGAAGAGGGGAAGGGAGATGGAGGAGTCGAAGAGACACACACAGAGAGAGAGAGAGAGAGAGAGGGAGAAGTGGAGTTTTGAAATGAAGGGGGGAGTTCGAACGGAACTCCCCCACCCCCTTTTATAGGGGCTTCAAAAAGAAGAAAGAAAAGAAAAGAAAAAGAAAGAAAAGAAGAGAAAAAAAGAAGGAAAAAGAAAGAAAAAAAGGGAGAAAGTAAAAAATAAGAAAAGAAAAGAAGGAAAGGGAAAAAGAATAAAAAAGAATAAAAAAGAAAAGAGAAAAGAATATATATATAGAATAGGAAATAATAAATGCAATAATATCTACATATATATGATATATATATATATACATATTTATACACATGATAATGTTTGTAACGTAAATAAACCCACGAGCATCGTCTGGCTCATCCTTCGCCTGCGCTGCCCGTGGGTGGGGTCATTTACGGACGTGTAAAATTACACGTCCATGTGTCCTACTTAGGTCCCGCATTGGCGTCAAAACTAAAGAGAGAAGACCCGGAGAAACTGGCCATCTGGAGCTCTGGGGAATATTACCGTCCGGAAAATCCTCACATTTGCACGGGCACATTAAATGTCAAAGAAAATATAAGATACCCTCCTGAATTTATACACTACAATGGACCCACCCTCGAGTCCCTAACGGTGAAGAAAAGTCTCAAGGAGTAGACAATCATAAATCCTTGAAGCAAAGGTAGAGGCCCCCTCCAAACGGCACGCCCTGTGCCTTTCAACGGCACACTACCCTGAAGTGCCTTCAATAGCACACCATCAACGCCCTTTCAACGGCACATTGCTGTTGTCCTCCAGCGGCACACCCAAACAAGCCCTCACAGTGGCACACTTCTCAGGCCCTTCAGCGGCACACTCCTCAGGTCCCTCCAACGGCACACCCTCAAGGTGCCTCCAATGGCACACTTCTCAAGCCCTTCAACGGCACATCCTATCAATGGCCCTTCAAAGGCACAACGGCCTGTGCCCTCCAACGGCACGCTCCATGTGCCCTCCAACGGCACACATGCGAGCCCATTCCAACGGCACAACCATCAGGCCCTCCCAGCGGCACACCCTGCCAGATGATCTACCCGGTGCAGTGTCAATTCCCCCGTACCCAGCACAGTGTTGCAACCCTCGGACCGGCACAAGTCGGCAGAACACACAACGGTCATTAGGTGGGGCCCTTGGCGCGCAGCTCGGCCTCCTTAACGCCAGCTAACACTGCTCCATGGTGTCATCTCCTGATTCGACCACGATGACTTCAGGCTGACAGAGATGGGACTGGAGTCAACCTCAGATGGAAGTGCCATCATGAGGTCCCCCCGTCAACGCCAGACCTATAAAAACCCCTTACAGAGAAGAAAAACGTATGCGAGCAGAAGTGGACACACATCAAGAAGGAAAAGAAGAGAAGAAGAATAAGAGAAGAAGAAGGTATAAGAGAGTGAAAAGAGAGGGAAGGGACGTGCTGAATGTAACAGGGGAGGACTGGGTGAAGGAGGGAATGCTTACCCTTCCTGGCTCCGGTCCTCTCATGAGTTTCTTGTTGTTCTTCCTTTTCTTTTGCTTGTTTCTCCTCCCCCCCTCCATTCGGAGTCATTGTATTGTATTTGGCCATTTGGCCATTTGGCCTTGATCTTTGTTATCTTATTCCCTATGAATGAAAGGCTTCTTTGCTTGCTTCCTTGTTGTTCTCGATAGTCTCTCTCCCATTACTGGCCTGGGGTTCATGTTCCTCCTTTCAGTCTCCTTACTACTAGTTTCACCCGTTCTCTATGACACTAGTCTGTCCAGTCCTGTAGGTGGCGTTTCTGGCCTGGTAGTATAGGGCTGGCCTCCTCCTCCTTTTGATGGTTTCCTGTAGCATAATCACCCCTCCTCCTTCCATACGGGTTTGTTAGAATCCCCTGCCTTCTTTTCAAAACTAGTGGTTTACGTACACCTACCTAGGTCTCCCACCGGCACACCCCTAACTGTCTCAGCCCGGTGCACTCTTGGCGCATCTTCCCTTGCCTCCAACCCTGCACACTCCTTGGTGCCTGCTTTGGCAGGTACATATACCATCTAGCCATCTCATCCGACACACACCCTAGCTATCCCCTGCTCGGCACCCCTGAGCTGTGCCCTACCCGGCACACCCGGGCCATATCCTGCCCGGTATGCCCCTGGCCAGCCCAACCCGGTACACCCTTGTCATTGCTTGCCCGGTGCACCTATAGCTTGTGTCAGCCTAGTGTTTCTCGTCTGTTATTTTCGTCGAGTTTTTTGAAGCTTTCTCAAGGTATCATTGCTTTGTCACACACCTCAAATTGTTGGGTCATGCCACTCCTTGTGGGCGTGTTCCCCTTTTACTCCCCTACCATCCGGGTCAAGGGGAGATGCTGCCAAATTTTTGTCAGAAATAACAACATGTTAAAAGACAAAAGGAAGCAACAAACAAATGAAACAAGCAATGATAAAACATTCTAATCAAGACAGGAGATCCGTGCAAGACTCAAAGAACTGGACTACTGAACATGACCATGGACTTAATCACATAGCAGTAAACCGAAAACTAGTTGTTTAAAAGCCCTCCATTAGAAATTTCATGAATAAGGAACCCCCTTCTCAGACCTCACCCCACCTGTTTGGGTCTTTCCCGGTACACCTTTCAATCTACTCCAGTCCGGCACACCCTGCCTTCGTCCTATCTGGCACACTCCCATGTCTCTGACCGGTACAAACCCTTCCCAATTTCTCTCGACACACTCGTGCCTTCATCTCTCTCTCTCTCTCTCTCCGGTACACTTTCTGTGTCTTCACCCGGTGCAGCCTTAGCCCCTCAACCAGTGCACTCTTGGCCCTCTCATCCGGCACACTCCTATTTGGCCTTGCCCGGCACATTTCCAGCCCCCCTTTCATCCTCAATCAAGCCTCCCACTGGCACACTGCAGTTGCATTGACTTGCACTCCAATCTCGCCTAGCCATGCTCAGACCCATACCCCAACATGCTCAGAACTTGGCAGCCAAGCCTCAAACATGCACCGACCCAGTCCCTAGCATGCTCTTGTTGCATCCCTATGGTTTTGATGATGTCATACACTATGAGTCAAACATGAGTAGTCTATCATGATCAGTGCACATTTTAGTTAATATACATTTCAAAGTCTGTGCATTCATTGTTTAACTCGGTGCATGTCGATACTAAGGTCTGTGCATATACAAGTCGCGTATTGAGGTTTGTGCATATCACTGTAGTGCACATGTTAAAGTCAGTAAATCTCACTATTAAGGTCGATGCACTTCATGTTTAAGTTTTTTCATAGCTTGGGTCGATGCATGTTCCCACTAAACCATGTTGATGCACATCACTGAAGCGTGCACATAAGAGGTCGGTGCATACCTCGCTCATTCATGCTAAGGCCAATGTTAACAGCACACACAGTCGGTGTAGGTTATGTCTCACACGCACCAAGTCTGTGTATATCTTGTCTGTGCATACATAAGGTCAATGCTAGCTCGATGAGATCGATGCTAGCCTGCATTAGCTACACCGAGGTCGATGCTAGTTTTGCACCTAGCTTGTAGAGGTCGGTGTAATGCTTGTATTCTTCATATTATAGTCTATGTAACTTCCGTAGAACTGCATGCATAGTCCATGCATGTCTTTGCTGATGGAGATAAGGTCAGTGCATAACACTGTAGCAAGCACGTGCAAACTTGCTCTGTGGTAACTAAAGTATGTGCACATCTCTACTCAAGGTCGGTGCAATCTTTACATTAGGCTGGCATAAGGTCGGTGCAACTTTTGTTGCTGAATGAAGGAAAGGTCTGTGCATTGTTATAAGGTCTGAGCATGACATTTAGAGCCGGTGCATGCCTCTTCACTTGGTATCAAGGTACGTGTACATCTTGCTTGTGTCATTGCACATATTTTCTTCCGAATTCACAAGGTCTGTGTATATCTTGTTATGTGTCTGTGCATGTTTTACACTCAGCATAACCAAGTCGATGCACATATGGCATCTTGAATACTAAAGGTCTGTGCATACACTATAGCAAGTCGATGCACTCTTTGGTTTAACACATAAGAGGTCTGTGCATACCTTCCTATGTGCACATCAAATTCAGTGCAAATTTCCTACTATACCACATGACTATTCACAAGGTGTTTGATGAAATTTTCTTGTGACTACAAGATTATAGAAGCACGTGAGTTCCAACTGAAGCAGGCGCGTGTTCCCAGAATGCTGGAAGTTGGCACGCGATCTAAGGCAAGGAATGGATCAGAAAACCCTACCATGTGGACTACTACAGCGTCATGATTGTGACACATGGGACCTCGGAGGATCAGATCTGCTTGAAAAAAATTGGGCGGGAAATGTGGTATCCACACGCCCATCGTCTGCTTATAAAAAGGGGGATCAAAAAGCTTAGGAAATGATGGGAGGATAGAAGAGCAAAAATGAGCTGATTGGAAGAGAGAAAAGAGAACATCTGAGTCCTCTTCTAGTGCTGGAATTCCCTAATTGGGAAAAAGAGACAAGTCCAGAGCCTGATTGATCATCCTTCATTTTGAGTCTGAAAGATTGCTTCTCTGGAAGCTACATTGTCGTTGGTTTGTGCGATTGTTTCTTTTTATTCTTCCATTTTTAAGTTGTTTCATTCATTCCCTCTATATTGTTCTTTTATCCTCTAAGTTTACTTAGAGGTAGGGAGAGGTTCTCTGGTTTCCCTCCATCGTGTTTGGAGGAAGAGAGGAACGATCCTCTAGTTCGTGAGTTGCTGGGAGCAATTCACGGGATTCCTTTTGTTGATAATGAAGGATGGGAGGTTGGACCTCCAGTGTCTCTTCTGATCTTCAGAAGTGAGAGGAGAGTGTTCCTCGGGGCAAGTTGTTAGGCAGCGGTTGTTGGCTGACTGAGTCTGCGGATCTCAATTGCTTTGTGCAAGGAAACCTTACTCCAGTGGAGTAAGGGGTGGACGTAGATTGTAGATCACAATCGAACCACCTTAAAAACTCTCTGTCTCATCTGTGTGGTTTGCTTGGCTGAGCTTATTTCTGTGGTGTGTCTGGCTGATCTTTCGTTGTGATACAAGCACGTTAGCTATTCGATTACCGTGTTATATCAACTCCTTCACGTTAAACATCTGCTCATTGGTCTTCTCTGTGGCCTGATTAGGAAGATTCAATTACTGCGATTGGGATTTCTTCGCTTGTATTTCAAATTGCTTTAAATTGGACGTGATCTATTCATCCCCCCCTTCTAGCTCACGTTCTATGTTCTATCAATTGGTATCAGAGAAGATTACCCATCATGTGGTCCAACAACCAGGATAAACCTGGATCTAGCACCCCTCGTAGTTTCATGGCTGAGGGACAGTCTATTAGCCATCCTCCTTTCTTTGATGGTAATAACTACTTTTACTGGAAAAATAGGATGGAGGTGTTTATGATAGCGCAGAGCCACAAACTTTGGAGAGTGATCACCACAGGGCCGTATGATCTCCCACCAAATGAAGATGCATGGACAGAGGATCACATCAAACTTTCAACCATTAATTGGTCGGCCCTGAACATCATTCAATGCGCAGTTCATCCAGATGAGTACGCCCGGATCTCAGCCTGCAAGACAGCCAAGAAGATGTGGGATGAACTAGAGCTAATCTATGAAGGTACATCCCAAGTGAAGGCCACCAAGGTAAATATGCTCACCTCTAAATATGAATTGTTCAAAATGAAATCAGAGGAGACTATCACAGAGATGTATGCCAGGCTGTCGTTGATTACTAACAGTCTTAATGGGCTTGGGAAACAAGTTTCAGAAGGGGATATTGTCAGGAAAATTCTTAGGTCATTAACCCTCGCATGGCACACTAAGGCCATTATGATAGAGGAGTCTAGGGACCTGTCGAAAATGACAGTCACTGAACTAATAGGATCCCTAATTACTTATGAAATGAATTTCAAAAGAAATGGTGAAGGAAGTGATAAGAAGGGCAAGAACATAGCTCTTAAAGTGTCCTGTAGTAGTAGTGGGAGTAGCAATAGCAGTAGCAGTGGGGAGTCTGACGGACTCTCTGACCTTGATAAAGAGGAGCAAGCCATGCTGACTCGACAGTTTAGGAAGTTCTTGAGAACTAAGGGAAAGACATTTAGAAAAAAAAGATCGAACACTTTTTGTAAGCCTTTTGATTTTACAATGATAGGAATAAGAATGTTAAGAAGATCACGTGCTATCACTGCAGGAAGGCTGGACATATGAAAGGGGATTGCCCCGATCTCCAGAAGAAAGGCCCTAAGGTGTAGAAGAAGAAACCTCAAGCTATGGTCTACACGTGGAGTGATGAGGAGGAAGACCCAGAGGCAAACTCTTCAGCATAAGATGACCAAGGAATATGCCTTATGGCTAATAGTGAAGAAGAGGTAACCAACATCTTTGAAAATTTCACTATTGATGACTGGGAGGATGCTTATGCAGAACTATTAACTAAGTTTAATGCCTTGAGTAAAGATCATAGAGTGTTAAAGAGAAAATTGAATGCTGTCAATGAAGAACAAGTTCAACCTGTCAAAGAAAATCAGAAGGTTAAGAAAGAATTAGAAGAGATGAATTCTCTCAGAAAGGAAAATGAAACTCTCAAGTCTGAAAACTAGGAAGTTCAAAAACAACTTGATGAATTCAAGTAAAAACTTCAAGAAACTAAAGGTGAGAATAGTTTAATCATTGAAAAGTATGAAGTTGTTAGGAAGGTAAATTCTAAACTTCAGGGAAATTATGAAACATTACAAAAGGAAATGGAAGACAAACAAAGAACTCTAGAAAAATTTGTTCAAGGAAAAATGAATTTGGATATCATGCTAGGTACTAGGGTCAATTTCAACAAAGAAGGCTTAGGCTATGACCCAACACACACGAAACCCTTTGAATTCAAAACTGTAACTTTTTGTTCTGAAAAAGGGAAAGAAAAACTAGACACACCATCTAGTTCAAAAATTGTTCAGAATGTTCAGCAACCAAGGAATAATTCAAACCATGCTGGACAACATTCTAGAACTGGAAAAGTCTCTTCTAGGCAAGCTTCTGTGCCCATTTCCCAAAACAAGAATATTTACAGGTCAAGGCATTTGATCCAGAACAGAAATGCTTACTTCCATAGAAACGTGGGTCAATACAAGAAGAACTGGGGAAACTATGTCCATCCACAGAAATTCCTTAATATGTATGCTCATCCTGGACAGACTAGGTATTGGAATTACTCAAGGAATGAACAGTCCACCAACAGGAATAGATTTCATTCTGATAAGTCAAGTGGACAGAACTTCAATCATAACTTCCACAAAACTATCAACAACACACAGAAGAAAAATACATTGAAACAGGTTTGGATTCCGAAATTTCTGCTTAGAGATATGAATAATATCTTTGGACCCAACAGTTCTTGGGTTCTAAACCACTTTGCTTAATTTGCTCTATGCAGGTTAGCCTAGCAGCCGAGAACAATAAATGGTATCTAGATAGCGGCTGCTCTAGGCACATGACAGGCGACCGATCCAAATTCAGTAAACTGGAAATGAAGGTAGGGGGTCTTGTCAAGTTCAGAGGAAAGAACAGAGGTAAGATTATTTGTATTGGAATAGTTGATAAGTCTTCCACAAACTCTATTGAGAAAGTTCTTCTTGTGGAGGGTCTTCAACACAACCTGATCAGTATAAATCGGTTATGTGACAAGGGTCACAGAGTTGTGTTTGATAACAATGCATGCAAATTTTTTGAAATAAATTCAGACAAGGTCATGTTTGAAGCCCATAGAGTCAATAATGTGTACATTGTAGATCTAAATGAAAACTATGAATCAAATCTTTGCCTATCTACTGATCTTGAGAATAATGCTTTTATTTGGCATAGACGTTTAGGTCATGCTAGCTTCTCTTCCTTGAATAAATTGGTCAAACATGATTTAGTTAGAGACATGCCTAAGGTCAAATTCAGTTCCATTTCAAAAACCTGCGATGCCTGTACTCTAGGCAAACAAACCCAAAAATCCTTCAAACTCAGATCTGAGTCTCTGTCCTCAAGGCCAATGGAACTTTTGCATATGGATCTCTTTGGTCCAACTAGGACTCAAAGTTTAAATGGAAAGAGATTTGGGTTTGTTATTGTAGATGATTTTACCAGATTTTCCTGGTTGTTCTTTCTAGAAAATAAAAGTAATGCTTTTCAGACATTTGAATATTTCATTTATAAAGTCAAACAAGAAGGAATTCATAGAATTTCCATGATTCAATCTGACCGTGGAGGAGAGTTCAAGAATGCTATATTTTCTGAATTTTGCAATAAAGAAGGACTAACTCACAGATTTTCTGCTTCTAGGACCCCAGAGCAGAACGGCATAGTGGAGAGAAGAAACCGTACAATCATTGAGATGGCCAGAACTATGCTGATGGAGAGTCAACTTCCCAGAAGATTTTGGGCAGAGGCACCTAACACCGCGTGCTATACCATCAACAGAGCCTTGGTAAGACCCGTCCATAAGAAAACTCCCTATGAACTCCTGAAAGGTAAGAAGCCAGATGTCTCATACTTCAAGATTTTTGGTTCAAAATTTTTCATTCACAACAATAATAAAAAGGACCTGGATAAATTTGATGCAAGGAGTAACCCATGGATTTTTCTAGGATACTCCGAAACAACTAGGGCATATAGGGTTTTCAATAATAGAGATCAAACTATAGAAGAATCACCTCATGTCATATTTGATGAAATGAACAATGTCACTAATTTAAATGATGATGACAAGTGCTCAAAAGATGATGGAGAATTCATAGAGGACAAAATGAATGAAGAAGCTGAACCACCTAAAGCATCAAGTGCTCCCAATCAAGAAAGATCAGCTGAAGCAGGTGAGTCTTCAATCAATGTGAGATATTTGAAAGATCATCCTGCAGACAACATCATAGCCAACTTAGGAGATCCCCCTAGGACAAGTTCTTTTCTTAGAAATGTTCATAATCAAGACCTAGTTGCTTTAGTTTCTTAGATTGAGCCAAAATCAGTTGATGAGACTTTAAACGATGAATCATGGGTTAATGCTATGTGTGAGGAGCTAGGACAATTTCAAAGAAATAATGTCTGGAAACTTGTTCCGAGACCTGAAAACACAAATGTCATAGGAACCAAATGGGTTTTCAAGAATAAAATGAATGAGGATGGAATAATCTCAAGAAATAAATCCAGACTAGTAGCCAAAGGCTACTGTCAGGAACTTGGTGTTGACTTTGATGAATCCTATGCACCTGTTGCTAGGATGGAAGCAATAAGGATTTTATTGGCTTTTGCATGTACTAAAAATATAAAACTTCATCAAATGGATGTTAAAAGTGCATTTTTAAATGTTGTTATCAAGGAAGAAGTTTTTTTAGAACAACCCCCCGAATTTCAATTATCTTCATAACCCATCCAAATTTTCAGGTTGAATAAAGCTCTATACGGTCTAAAGCAGGCTCCTCGAGCCTAGTATGAGAGGCTGACTGAGTTTCTGATCAGCAAGGGATACAATAGAGGTAAGGTGGATCAAACTTTGTTCATCAAAAGTTTGAATAAAGATCTCATCATAGTTCAGGTATATGTAGATGACATAGTCTTTGGTTCAACAAGTACTGAACTATACAATGAATTTGCTCAATTGATGTCTGCTGAATTTGAGATGAGATTGGTAGGTGAATTGAAGTACTTTCTTGGCTTGCAGGTACAATAGCTGGAGGATGGATGCTTCATTAAAAAGAACAAAAACACATTGGACATCCTCAAGAGGTTTGGCATGAATAATCTGAAGCACATCACAACACCAATGGGTACCAATACCTTATTAGACGCAAATTAATCTGGTAAAGAAGTTGATGCAAAGCAATACCAAGGTATGATTGGATCCCTGCTCTATCTTACTGCCTCGAGACCTAATATACAATTCAGTGTAGGGATGTGTGCTAGGTACCAATCTAGGCCCACTGAATTGCATTTAGCAGCAGTGAAAAGGATCTTCAGATACTTGTATGCTACACACACCCTAGGATTATGGTTTCCTGCATCACACACTCTAGATCTAATTGCTTATACAGATGCGGATTATGCCGGGTGTAAGCTAAATTGGAAAAGCACCAGTGGACATTACGAATTTCTAGGTGGGTGTTTAGTTTCTTGGGGTTCCAAGAAACAACACTCTGTGGCCCTCTCCACTGCAGAGGCTGAGTATGTAGCTACATGGAGTTGTGGTACACAAGTTATCTGGATTAAACACTAGCTTAAGGACTATCAAGTAGACCTAGGGTGCACACCCATATATTGTGATAATACAAGGGCTATCAATCTAGCCAAGAATCCTATCTTACATTCTCGAACCAAATGCATAGAAATCAGACATCATTTTATTAGAGATGAGGTTTCCAAAGGCACTTCTGAATTGATCCATGTAGGCACTGCAAACAAAATAGCTTACATTTTCACTAAGCCACTGGATAATGACAAATTCAAATCATTGAGGAGAGAGTTAGGTATTTTTAAAATTTTCTAAACTCTTAGCTCCATGAATAAAATGCTTCCATGTTTTGTTTTCAACATTTACACTAGTCAATTTTCAGTCATGAATAAAATGTTTTACTTCCATGAATAAAATATTTTCTTTTGATCACTCAACATGAGTATGTCTGCGTATTGTAAAGGGGAGATCTGTCTTTGTGCAAGCTATTAAGTTGAGGGGTCTGAGTAGTTGCATATACTGCATTTGTCATGAGTGAATAACAGTTCATTGAGTGAGGGGGAGTTGTCCTTGTGAAAATGATTCTACAAAAGAAATCATTGCATCGAGTGAGGGGGAGCTGGTCAGTATGTGAAAGTTGACTGATTTAAAAGAACTTGAGAGATTTTTTTGTAGATGCTTCTCATGAAAGAGTTAATAAAGTCCTCTCACAGACAGTAGAACCTCATACATCTCTTAAACCTTTAAGTCTGAGCCACTAATGCATAGTTAGACTCTTTGGTCTAATAAAATAGCAAGAGACTTGGATAAAGTGTTAGAAGTATATCTCCCTACATCTTTCATGATCATAGATCAAGCTAAACTCGTATGTCATGAAATCTGCTAAAAACTTGAAACCTAGACTCAGAGAACAAATTCCTTCAGAATCAGTACTTCTGGTATTGTCTTCAAACACTTCATATCAAAATTTTAAGGGATAAAAATATTCAGAGCAATGGTCTGATTACTGAGAAACTGGGTGTTTCATCAACGAAATGAAAATCCTCCTACGTCATGAGGTGTCAAACTAATATTTTTTTTTAAAAAGGGAGGTACAAAAATTCTGATCATGACAGAGCAATGGTGATAAGGTTGTGAGTAACTAGGGATTCTGGCCTCTGATCAAGGTGTCTCTTCACGTAAAAAGCCACAGTTACTAACTCTGTTCTCTAAATAAGAAGTAATGCGGTTCTCACATTGAGTAACTGGGGATTCTAACCTCTGATCAAGGTGTCTCCTCAATGTCAAAGATGTGATCTACCAAATTAATTTTTGACTTCTATGCTACTCTTTAATAAAAATAATATATCTCCGTCAAATCCAATGTCTTTGCACAAGTCCGTGGACTGTTTGTCCTCACTACCTCGAGAACCATTTTTGATGATCAATTTCTTGTAGTCTATTTAGTACAGTTTTGAACAGCTCTTTCTTGACATATCTATTCACCCTTGATCCTTCATCATATCTTCTGTACGAAGATAAACTTCACTCTCACTCTAGGTCTCTCTTGATTACTAGAATTTAAGAAGCTACACTTGTTTTAGTGACCATACTTAATCGTTTAAGACATGATCATGGGTCAATCTACACTGTGGACATACTGCATAATTCTCTCACCTACCCAGCAGCTGCATAGCTCTTTCATCTCCTTTTGATGATGTCAAAGGGGGAGAGTTTCTGGTGGAGTGCATGAGTGTTGAAGGGGGAGAGCTTTTGGCAGGAGTCAGCGTGTGATGTTGCATGCATGATTGCATTGACATTGATTAACTTATAGTGTTTGTGTTTCCATCATGAAAAAGGGGGAGACTGTTGCATCCCTATGATTTTGATGATGTCATACACTATAAGTCAAACATGATTAGTCTATCGTGATCGGTGCACATTTTAGTTAATATGCATTTCAAAGTCTGTGCATTCATTGTTTAACTTAGTGCATGTCGATACTAAGGTCTGTGCATATACAAGTTGTGTATTGAGATTTGTGCATATCACTGTAGTGCCCATGTTCAAGTCAGTACATCTAGCTATTAAGGTCGGTGCACTTCATGTTTAAGTTTTTGCATAGCTTGGGTCGATGCATGTTCCCGCTAAACCATGTCGATGCACATCACTGAAGTGTGCACATAAGAGGTTGGTGCATACCTCGCTCATTCATGCTAAGGCTAATGTTAACAGCATACACGGTTGGTGCAGGTTATGTCTCGCATGCACCACGTCTGTGTATACCTTGTCTGCGCAAACATAAGGTCAATGCTAGCTCGATGAGGTCGATGCTAGTCTGCATTAGCTACACCGAGGTCGATGCTAGTTTTGCACCTAGCTTGTAGAGAGCGGTGCAATGCTTGTATTCTTCATATTAGAGTCTATGCAACTTCCATAGAGCTGCATTCATAGTCTATGCATGTCTTTGCTGATGGAGATAAGGTCAGTGCATAACACTGTAGCAAGTACGTGCAAACTATCTCTGTGGTAACTAAAGTCTGTGCACATCTCTACCCAACGTCGGTGCAATCTTTGCATTAGGCTGGTATAAGGTCGGTGCAACTTTTGTTGCTGAACGAAGGAAAGGTCTGTGCATTGTTATAAGGTCTGAGCATGACATTTAGAGCCAGTGCATGCCTCTTCACTTGGTATCAAGGTCCGTGCACATCTTGCTTGTGTCATTGCACATATTTTCTTCTACATTCACAACGTCTGTGTATATCTTGTTATGTGTCTATGCATGTTTTACACTCATCATAACCAATTCGATGCACATATTGCATCTTGAATACTAAAGGTCTGTGCATACACTATAGCAGGTCGATGCACTCTTTGGTTTAACACATAAGAGGTCTGTGCATACCTTCCTATGTGCACATCAAAGTCAGTGCAAATTTTTTACTATACCACATGACTATTCACAAGGTGTTTGATGAAATTTTCTTGTGACTACAAGATTATAGAAGCACGTGAGTTCCAACTGAAGTAGGTGCGTGTTCCTAGAATGCTGGAAGCTGGCACGTGATCCAAGGCAAGGAACAGATCAGAAAACCCTACCATGTGGACTACTACAACGTCATGATTGTGACACATGGAACCTCGGAGGATCAGATCTGCTTGAAAAAATTTGGGCGGGAAATGTGGTATCCACACGCCCATCGTCTGCTTATAAAAAGGGGGATCAAAAAGCTTAGAAAATGGTGAGAGGATAGAAGAGCAAAATTAAGCTCATTGTAAGAGAGAAAAGAGAACATCTGAGTCCTTCGCTAGTGTTGTAATTCCCTACTTGAGAAAGAGAGACAAGTCCAGAGCCTAATTGATCATCCTTCATTTTGAGTCTGAAAGACTGCTTCTCCGGAAGCTACATTGTCGTTGGTTTGTGTGATTGTTTCTTTTTATTCTTTCATTTTCGAGTTGTTTCATTCATTCCCTCTATACTGTTCTGTTATCTTCTAAGTTTACTTAGAGGAAGAGAGAGGTTCTTTGGTTTCCCTCCATCATGTTTGGAGGAAGAGAGGAACGATCCTCTAGTTCGTGAGTTGCTGGGGCGCAATTCATGGGATTCCCTTTGCTGATAGTGAACGAAGGGAGGTTGGACCTCTAGTGTCTCTTCTGATCTTTAGAAGTGAGAGGAGAGTGTTCCTCGGGGCAAGTTGTTAGGTAGCGGTTGTTGGCAGACTGAGACTACAGATCTCATTTGCTTTGTGCAAGGAAACCTTACTCCAGTGGAGTAAGGGGTGGACGTAGATTGTAGATCGTAATCGAACCACCTTAAAAACTCTCTATCTCATCTGTGTTGTTTGCTTGACCGATCCTATTTGTGTGGTGTGTCTGGCAGATCTTTCGTTGTGATACAAGCACGTCAGCTATTCGATTACCATGTTATATCAACTCCTTCACGTTAAACATCTACTCATTGGTCTTCTCCATGGCCTAATTAGGAAGATTCAATTACTACGACTGGGATTTCATCGCTTGTATTTCAAATTGCTTTAAATTGTACGTGATCTATTCATCCCCCCTTCTAGCTCACGTTCTACGTTCTATCAGCTCTGACCTTAGCTTAATGTGCATCGACCTACATCTGTGGTGGTCAGACGTGCTCAGACCTTGCCCCAGGTCTGCTCGGACCTCAAACCAAACTAGCATCGGCTTTAACTCCCAGTTTTTATGGACTCTCCCCCAACCTGCTCTGACCTGGCTTGAGCTGCTCGGACCTTGGACTTGGGTGCCTCGACCTGCCTTCATGCTTGAACTAGATGTGCACTGACCTTGCTTTCAACGTGCACAGACTTCACTTAGCCTTTGTTCTTAAAGTGCACCGACCTAGTTCCAATGTGCATAGACCCTGCTCCGACTCAGCCCAACCTACACCGACTACATTCTTGTGTGCACCGACCTGCTGCTAGACCCATACCCCAACATGCTCTGACCTCACCAAACTAGCATAGACCTCAAACCCAAAACCTTCTCAGACCCCAAGCCCAGCTTGTACAGACTTTGCTACACTAGCACATACCCCTGCCCAACACGCTCAGACCCGGTGCACCCCTTTGCACCCTAGCCCGGCACACTCCCCAGTGGTGCACCCCTTTGCACCCTATCCCCTCACACTCTCCAGCGGTACACCCCTTTGCACCCTAGCCCGGCACACTCCCCAGCGGTGCACACCTTTGCACCCTATCCCCTCACACTCTCCAGCGGTACACCCCTTTGCACCCTAGCCCGGGACACTCCCCAGCGGTATGCCTTTCGGTCCCTAGCCCGGCACGCTCACCCGGTTCACTCATTAACCTCCACCCGGTACACTCTATCTTTCCTCCGACCTCACAAAAAATGGGAAGACATGGTAATGATAATAAAAAAGGGGAAATTTATCTAATAATCTTAAAAATGCAATAGTAAAAAAATGATGACAAATAAGAAAGAAATAAATAACAAAAAATGATAAAATAAATAAAGGAAGAGCTCATGGTCCATGAGTAACAAAAAGGGAGGGATAAAAAATAATTATAATAAATAGGAGGGGAGGTCATGGTCTACAGGGGATAAAAGACAGTCAACAAAGAAATGGTAATAATAATAAACAAAGGATGATAGTGAATAATGATAGTAATCAAGAATAAAATGATACGGCCTTCGTCTCCCTTGGACTCCGGATCTGAGAATATTAATGATGCCCATGTAGGTCGAGCTTCACCCTCAGGAGTCACCCTTCTTGTCATGGTTATCGCCCGACCTCATTCTGAGCCAATATCTCACTGAAATCCCCTCCTCCCACCGGGATCTGATCCCGTCTTTATATCAAAATTGCCATCTCTTGGCAGACATCTGCATGGATTCACTCCCGTTACCGTCTTATTTTTTCCGTATGGACTCTTGTCCAAACATGGAACGGTCCACCGGTGACCAACATAATCTGAATGTTCATACCCACAGTATGGGTTTTCAGCATAGTTTGACTACCCCTTTCTTCCTGCATTAATTAGTAATTCTTTTGACTATAGAGCCCTTATTTCTGGCAATTAATCAAGGGTGTTTCCCTCTCCGAGGGGATGTAAATGACGCTGTGACCTTCATGACATGGTGGGTCTTGGTCCCGACCTGAACTACACAATCGTCTAACTGACTCAGATCGAGCGCACCATGGGCTTCCATGAAGCCCGAATAAATTGTCACTTTTTAACTGGCATGCCCATGCACTTAATAAACCACTAAACAAATAAAATCAAAAGATCTTATTTAATAAAATAAAGTGCGTCCAAAGTTACAGACTTTGCGGGATCACCAGTTGTATGCGAAGCTCAGCAAGTGCGAGTTCTATCTTCGTGAGGTGCACTTTTTAGGGCACATGATTTCTGGTGATGGTATTTTTGTGGATCCAGCCAAGGTCGAGGCGGTGATGCAGTGGCCGAGGCTAGAGTCCGTGACGGAGATTCAGAGTTTTTTGTGGCTTACGGGCTATTATAGGAGATTCATCCAGGATTTTGCTCATGTTGCAGCCCCGATGACTAGACTTACGATGAAGGATGTGCTGTTTGTTTGGACTGATGAGTGTGAGCATAGCTTTATAGAGCTTAGGAGGTTGCGCACCTCAGCACCGGTATTGGTGTTACCTTCTGGATCAGGAGGTTTTGTGGTGTATTCAGATGCTTCTAGGATCGGTTTGGGTGCTATGCTGATGTAGCATGGTAGAGTTGTGGCGTATGCATCGCGACAGTTGAAGCCACATGAGGAGAACTACCCTACATATGACCTCGAGTTGGCTGTATGATTTTTGCGTTGAAGATTTGGAGGCATTATCTGTACGGTGAGAAGTTCGAGGTGTTCACTGACCATCAGAGTTTAAGGTATGTGTTCACTTAGAGGGCCCTTAACCTCAGACAGAGGAGGTGGATGGAGTATATGAAGGATTATGACTTCACGTTGTCTTATCTACCGGGCAGGATGAACGTCGTTGCTGATGCCTTGAGTAGAAAGGTTGTGGTCAGTGCGATGATGTTGAGGAAGTGGAGGCTCTGGGAACAAGTACCAACTGTGACATTTAGGCTTAAAGTTCCCCAAGAGCCAAGGTCAGCTGTTCTTGCGAGCTTGACTGTCACACCAGCCATCCATCTTCAGGTGACAGAGGCTCAGCATGTAGACCCTAAGTTGTCCCGAATTTTGGCTACGGCCGATGTGGAGCTCAGCGAGGATGGAGAGGTGAGATTTTGAGGTAGGCTGTACATTCCGCCCGAGGAGTAGGTGAGGCATGCGGTGTTGCTGGAGGCTTATGGGAGTAGGTACACCGTGCACCTAGGTGCGACGAAGATGTATCGGAACTTGAGAAGGTAGTTCCGGTGGCCTGGCATGAAGCGAGATGTTGCTGAGTTTGTGGCCAGGTGCCTGACCTGTCAGCAAGTGAAGGCAGAGCATCAGCGACCTGGTGGTACGCTCCAGCCCTTGGAGTTTCTCGCGTGGAAATGGGACCACGTGACCACTGATTTTATGGTGGGATTGCCGAGGACTCCGAGTGGGCAGGATAGTATTTGGTTGCTGGTGGATAGGCTGACAAAGACGGCTTGGTTATTACCATCAGAGTCAGCTAGGGTGTGCCCAAGTTGGCATGTCTTTATATGGAGCAGATCATACCGGTGCATGGAATTTCTATTTCCATTGTGTTAGATCGAGATCTGCGTTTCACTTCTAGATTCTGGAGGAGTTTCCAGCGAGCTCTAGGCACCGAGTTAGCTTTTAGCTCAGCTTATCATCCTCAGTCAAACGGTCAGTCGGAGAGGACCATCCAGACGTTAGAGGATATGCTGAGGTCATGTTTCCTGGAGTGGCAAGGGAGTTGGATTCACCATCTACCGTTGGTGGAGTTTGCCTACAACAACAGTTATCATTCGAGCATTGGGATGGCTCCCTATGATGCGTTGTACGGGCGACCATGTCAGACTCCACTCGATTAGTTTGAGGTTGGTAGGCGTGTTATGACGGGACCAGAGCTAGTGCAGCAGTGTGTGAATGTGGTGCATTTGGTCCATCAGAACATGTTGGTGGCGTAGAGTCCATAGAAGAGCTATCCTGATCGGAGAAGGCAGCCCCTCAATTTTGAGTTCGGTGACTGTGTATTTTTGAGGATTTCTCTCGTGAAGGGAGTAATGCATTTTGGGTGGAGTGGGAAGTTGAGTCCCCGCTATGTTGGTCCTTTTCCAATTGTGGAGCACATTGGCAAGGTTGCTTATCGGGTGCAGCTACCTTCGGAGTTAGCTACGATGCATGTGTTTCATGTCTCCATGCTAAGAAAATATATGCCCGATGATTCTCATGTTTTGGAGGATTCTATTTGACCCAAGGTGACTCCCGATCTGTCTCTACCGGAATTCCCCATCCGTATTGAAGATCGGTGAGAGCAGCACCTGCGGAACAAGGTTATTCCTCTGGTTAAGTTGGTGTGGCAGCGGCACTCTAGCGGTGAGGCGTCTTGGGAGCGTGAGGACGAGATGCGTTAGTAGTTTCCTTATTTGTTCGAGTAAGTCTCTTTTTCTTTCCCCATGCTACATTTTAATTTCGAAGATGAAATTTATTTAAGGGGGGAGGGCTGTAATGCCCTGAGTTTTTCGAACACTTTTCGGATATGGATCCGTGGGTTTTGGATCAGTTTTGAGAGTCCCGAGACATGTTTTGCGATTTTCATATGTTTTCCCTGACAGGACCTATGGAACCCTGTATCGGGTGAACCATAGCATTTTCCTACTCCGGGACGGTACCATGGCGATCAGCGTGTTCCGAGGATCGCGGAGGTGTATTTTTCTATTTTTTCGTATTTTTTGGAAAATTAAGATTTTCTATATAAACCCCATTTCTTTTTCTTTTTCTTATTCTTCTTCTTTTCTTCTTCTTCCTCCTTCCTTCCTCCTGTGAGCGACCGACGCCCCTCTCCCCCTCTCCCATTCGACGACATGGCGACCCTATCCCCGGCTGCAAACGCGGCGAGGTGATGGCGCGGCGACGACGGTGGCGGTGTGGCGATCATGGAGGCATGCGTAAATCGTAAGAGCTCGAGGAAGAACAAGGGTTTCAAGCGATATTTTGAAGATCGGCGGTGATCCGTCGCGTTTTGAGTGACCCCGAGGTAGGGTGACAAATCTCTAGCTCCATAGTTTCCTTTCCCGTGATTTCTAGGCCGACGGGAGGTCGAGAGGGGTCCATTTGAATTCGGGAAGGGAAATCCATGATTTGGGGTTTTGAGCGCCGATCTAATGTTTTAGCGCGTTAATTGGTGGTTTGAGGGCACCATTGGGTGCCTAGGATCATGGGGACAAGCTTCCCCTTTGTTTCCCCATCACTCGGGGGTGATCGGGGGGGTGGAATGGCGAAATTTTGCCATGTTTGCCGTTCTCAGTTTCACGGAGTGTATGCGATCGTAACAGTAACCATTTTTAGTCTTAAGGGGCTGTATCTAGACCATTTTTATTTTTGGGCGGTCCCAAGGTGGACCTTTTCCAGCTTTGGAGTGTCGGTGGGGTAAGCGGTCATACGACAGGCCGTTTGACCCTGGGGTGGCCAAATGGTCGACCATTTTTCCTCACGGGCCAGCGTGGTCATCGAGGCGTTTTGACCATTGAGTTTTGACCGTTGCACAGTTCTGGGGCTTAGCAGTCATGAGATGGCTGTTTAGTCCTTTTACACGGCCCTGGGTTAGACCGTTTACGTTCCTGATAAGTGTCCATTTCTTATGACAATTCATTGCATGTACACCATTTTATGTGCATATAATTAGGCAATTATGCATATTTCATAGTTAACCTCAACTCCGCATTTAAATTGGAGCTTTCACGCAAATTGATTAATTCGATGATCTTATTTAATAATAAATTAAAGTTGAGGGTCATGAGTATTAATTCTCCATTGCATAATCATGAGCATTTGAGATTTATGTGCACATTGTGGTAATTTTTATGGACTAAAGTGCAATTATGTGTGTGTAGGACACCGAAGGTAATTACAAAAGAAGCTGGGGGCAAAACTGTCATCATAACTTTGACCAAGTCAAAAGCACATATTTTGGTATGAGGGAGAATAAATTTTAAAAGTTTGAAATTAAGGAAAAGAAACACATATTTTGGTTGGAGGGAAAATTGAATTCAAAGTTTAAAATAAAGGAGAGACATGATGAACCTTGGGAAAGGGGGTGTCCAAGGTCCAAGAAAGGGGGTGCCCACCTCCTTTTTCTCTTCCCCATGCATTATCTTCTACCTAAATCCTAGCCATCCATCTTCTTTTGATGTAATCTCCACCCTCCTTTGACCTAAGTTTCCCTATAAATAGCCCATGACAAGAAGGAGAAGGGGAGTCCTTCTTTTGGCAATTTTCACTCTCCCTCTTTCTCTCTCTCATCTTAGGCCTCCAAGTTCTCTCACTTACGTTCATTTTCAACTAAGACACTCTTCATAAAAGTTCTTTTTTTTCAAGTTCTCTACAACTTCTTCTTCTGTATCATCTTCTAATTCTTGCTGGTTCGAAAGGTATTTTGTTATTTTTACTGTTCTATCCTGTGCATTTTTTTAAACTATGTTCTTTTCTGTTCTTCCCTATGTTTCTCCTTCCTCTGTCTCTCTTCTCCGCTTGCTGTCTTCATAAAAGTTCTTTGGTTTTACGTCTTCTACAATTTCTTCTTATACATCATCTTCTAATGATTTATAGTTTTGAAGTTATTTCCCGTTTTTCAACTTGCTGTCCTGTGATTTTACTATTCATCTGAGCAGATCACTTCCCTCCTTTCTCTGATTTCACCATCTTCCTTACATTTTCTCTCTCTGTGTCATTCATCAAAGTTCTTTATCTCTTCTTTCTCTTCAACGTCTTCTTCTTGAGCATCCCCTAATTCCTCTTGGGTTCAAAGTTATTCACCCTCCAAAGGTAGCTTCAATGACAAAGGCGACTTCCTCCCGGTGTAGACAACATCTTCCGCAAGGTGGTTCGTGATCCAAGGCCAAGAGAGGACGAAACCGTCATCACCATTACTGCTACAATCTTCACACCTCAGGCTCCTTTTATTTTTATTGCTTTAGTTTCATTTTACTTCATTATAATCTCATCACATCTTTATTGTAAGCTTGTCTTGCACTTCATGTACTCGTTTCTTTATGTTAATGAAAGAAGTGTTCATTTGATCTAGAGTTTGTTCATCTTCCCTCTCTTCCTCCTTCTACTACATCTTCTTCTCAATGTTATGCAATTATTTTCTATGGCATAGGCTCATAGTCATAGGTGTTTTTAATTAAGTGTTTGGTTCATTCATCATTTCACTATTTTCTTTAAGCAAAGTAAAATCACCAGTGTTTTCCAAAGAACTCCAAGGTTTTTAACTCTAAAAATCTCTTCTTCCCTGTGGATTCGACCCTTCTTGCCACCATATTACGTCTTTCTTTCATTGAGTGCGAGTTGGAATTTTTAAGATTGATACGCGTATTTTAAACGACGAACTTTCGCGTAATCAATTTTTTGGCGCCGTTGCCGGGGAAGAATGCTGATTTTTGACTTAAGAACTTTATTTTTATTATGTTTATAGTGTACTAATAAAGTTCTCTTTTCTTTTTTTTTTGCAGAAAAAAAAGGGAGAAAAAACAACTTGAAAACTTAAATAAAATCAGAGGTAAGTTTGCCTTTCTTTCTTTCATCTTTGTGATTTAATCATTCATTTCAAAAAAAAAGAATGAGGGAATACTTTTCAAGTAAGTATCCAAACTTTTCCTCCTCCATTTTAATTTCATTTCTCTACATTTCATATCTTGTGGTTAGATAGGTTCACTAAATAAAAACAAAAAAATCATCACTTGAACTTCAATAAAAATCTTCATTGCAAGAGTAGAATCCACACTTCCATATTTTAGGTCATGTATCATTTAAGATAGAATTTATTTTTCATTGTTATTTAATTATTATTAATTGTATTATTGAAGATTGGGGGAGGCAAGGTGAGTACTCTAATTTTTTTAAAATCATGCTCATATATTTCCATGCTTGCATAGAACCCCTTGTTTGAACTTGTTTTGTTGCATATCATTTCTAAACTATTCTAAGGGCAACACCCATAAGCAAGATAAGGTGGATATTTCATCACCATTCCTTAGCCCACAAATCATAATTTCCATGCATCTTTGCATCACCTTGACCTTAAATAAAATCCAGTAGACATTGGCCTTAGGTTCACACTGTGGTTCTTGTGTTATTTGGGCTTACCCTCTTATGAAAATCGGTGCCTAAGGCAAGACGATCGGACAGCAAACGCCTTAAGCGGGCTAGTGATTTGGCATAATTAGGTCCCTACGAAAGTAGGGGGAACCTCCCACTACCCCACCCCTTACCTGGCCGGTGGAAATATTAAGGGTGAACTTAAGTTTCACTTTAGCCATTTTGTGAAACCAAATTTGTAGGTCTAGGTCACATCTAGGTCATTAGGTAATTTATGTGACAACTTATTTACGTTTGCATAAAAAATAAAAAAAATTCCTCATCTTCTCTCTCTTCGTCCTAGTTTGTATCAAAAAAAATGTTTTTTTTAACAAACAAACAAAAAAAATCATCATAAAAAAATATCTTTCATCTCTCTCTTCATCTTAGTTAATGCAAGGTAGAAGATCTCAACATCCAAACCTACTAGGACCCATTCAAGAAATTGAGAGAGTCTTGTATCTAGGGAACGATCTCCAACAAGATCTCATGGCCGAAAATCAAGGACCTCATCACCAAAATCTAATGGCCAAAAATCCCGATCCTCCAAAGCAAATGAAGGACTATTTCTTGCCTAATCAATACCAACCGTCCTTCTATGTCCATGCACCCCAGAACCAGGCGGTTCATTATGAAATCAAGTCTAGTACCATCCAAATGTTGCCATATTTCTATGAAAATCCTAATGAAGACCCTTATAAATATCTTGATGAGTTCCTTCAGATCTGCTCAACTGTTAAAATCCAGAATTTCTCTGATGATGCTCTTAGACTAACCCTCTTTCCATTCTCTCTCAAGGATAAATCCAAATATTGGTTAGGAGCCTTGGGTAGGACCATTGATACGTGGGCAGAAATGTAAAAAGAATTTTTGAAGAAGTTCTATCCCATAGGACGAACCAATACCATGAGAAGAGCAATTACTGGATTCACACAAAACCCTCGGGAACATATCCATGAAACATAGGATAGACTGAAAGATTTATTGAGGAAATGCCCCCACCATAGGTTATCAAGATGACAAATTGTACATGCATTCTATGAGGGTTTGACGAATAATTATAGACAGATGGTGGATGCATCATGTGGGGCAGCATTCATGAGTGAGAGTGAAGATGAGGCTTACAATTTATTTGAAATACTTAGTGAAAATTTAATTAGTCATGCCTCGCTCTCATCCTATGAGAGAATGATTAGGCCGGCTAAGAGGGGTGGACTTTATGAAGTTAAGAGCCAAGGTGAGTGTGAGAACAGGATGGACATTAATGCCTTGACTCAGAAATTGAACAAAATGGATTTGTTGGCACAGAAGATAGAGAAGGTTGATCTTGTAGCTCAGAAGCTAGATCAGTTGTTATCTAGACATGAACCTTCTTCTTCTTCAGCCCCTCGACCTCAACCATTCTCCGCTCCCAGTCATGAAGAGATTTGTGCTCTTTGTTCTAGCCATGATCATGGGGTTATTGATTGTCCCACAGCAACCCAACTTCCCCTATTCATCCAAGAACAAATCTTCGCTACTCAAGGTGTCTCTAAGCCTCCTTATTATCCTTATTCCAACACCTATAATCCAGGCTGGAGGAACCACCCGAATTTTTCTTGAAAATCTCAGCAAGGTTGTAAGACCCCAGATAATTAAGAAGGAATAAAATATTCCAAACGAATAAAAATAATTGATATATATGATTAGAGGTACTTAATAAACATAAAACCATCCAAGAGAAATACATAAAATTGGGCCAAAATGAAATAACGCCCTTCCTTAAGGCGCTAATTAAATAACGCCCTCTCTTAAGGCGTTAGTTGTATAAATAACACCCTGATCATGGGCGCTAATTCATACCAAAAAAAATAGAAATTTAGCGCCAAAATATGGAAAATGTAAAAGACGACCCTAGTTAAGGCGTCATTTTATAAAAACACGCCCTCTGGTGAGGGCGCTACTTAATAAAAAGATGCTCTTGTCTCAGACGTCTCTTTCACCGAGATTTAAATTAAGGCATGCTCGTTTGCTGCATGGCCTGTGTTAGGGTTCTCCGATGCAAATGGGAGCAGGCGGCTGCTATCTTGGAAGGGGTGAGGTCCATGCATAGAAGGTTTAAAACCTTACCAATCTTGATCAAAAATCCCTTCCGTATCTGAGCATTTGAATCCCCCAGAACCCACACAACCCTATAAAACTACGTCTCCGTCGATCGTAGCAACGTTACTGCTGCATCGACGCCATCCTGCTACAGCGAATGCAAGTGAGGAAGGCTTCTCCCTCTTCTTCATTCTTCTTCCTGCTGACGAACTTGTGAAGGCGTTCCTCTGCTTCCCCCGTCATCCTGCTGAGGCCTGCACTAGACCACGAGCATTCATCGTCATCATTTTCTTCCTCCTGTGAACCACGAAGTGCATTCTTCATCCTGCTGTTGTTTGAGACAGACCATCGTAAAAGCTTCAGACCTTCATCCTGTTCACCAGATCATCCACAGAGGTAGGTTATCTCAAGTCTCGTAGCCCAAACAAGCATAAATCTTGATCATATTGTAGGTTCTCTCAAGAAACGTAGCCCAAACTAGCATAGATTATGTAATAATATCATCCATGATCTCATGCATATAGTCTTATTGCGTTTTCAAAGGTTCTGTAAGATTTTAAAATAAGCGACCCTGCCAAGGGCGCTAATTTAAAATAAGCGACCCAGCCCAGGGCGCTAATTCAAGATCTGACGCCCTGCCCAGGAGTCGTCAATTCTTTGAAATTATTAAATACTCATGTTTAAAAATTTTATATCTATGAAACCATGAATCCAATCTAATGCATGATTATACCCCTTGAATCCTGCTATTTTTCTTGTCCTGACCATGTAACTTGTTGTCCCAAAATTGTATTATCTGGAGATTTTCACTGTTCATGTTAAATCTTGGATGAACTTGAATTAACGACCTGATACAGGCCGTCTCTTATAGAACTGACGCCCCACCAAAGGGCGCTAATTTAAAAGTAACGCCCCTGTCCAAGGCGCGTTTTTGTTAAAATTCCAGAATATAGAAATTCCTGAAAAATATAATTATATAATGGACGACCCTGTATAAGTCGTCAAATTATAAATAAACGCCCCTGTAAAAGGCGTTAATTTGATAAGTAATGACTTAGATTAAGTCACTAATTTCCTGTGTAATTATTTCATACTGCTTTCTGTGAACCGAGGGTTTCTATATATATATATACATACATATATATATATATATATATATATATATATATATATATATATATATATATATATATATATCGGCACTATGTTCCATTCCGTGAATATAGTCCCATGTTTCACGATGGTTATCGCATTACCCCTCAATTCTCGGTGACCTACAAGCTCTCCATTGGACATTCCGTTCCTTTGGACTAGCAAGTTAGTCATAGAGACCTCCGTAAGACTCCTCGAGCCTTGGATTCCCTCAAGGCCGACTGAGCAGGTTGTACCATAAAAACCCTTTACACTATTTTGCCATGTCACTCTTTAGAAACATGGTTTACCGGCCCTCATGATATGCTATGTGGATATCATGAGTATATTCTTAATGGAATGTGGACATCATATCATTGATATGCTGTTCTTGTGGACCTCAATTCTATATCAAATGGGTGACCATCCATGTATATGGATACCTATTTGTTATGGTACCCAATTGGGGAACTAAATCTACCCAGTTTTATCGACACTCATGATTATACCGTCATTATCGGTTTTTGAACTCTAAAAGCTATTTCCTTGAATTCCGTGGAACCTATCCACAAATCTATCTTGATATCTTACATGAGTTTGTTCTCGGAATTCCATGGCTATACATAAAGTGGTTGTCTAGATATTACATGTAACAATGTCAGCGCATATAGGGCCCGATCTGGTCCTGGGAGGAGCACCCGAAAGTACTTGTGCCCATGGGAGTTATATTGATCACGGTGTGACATTGCACCGAAGTACTTGCTTGAATCTACGACATCTCCACTATATCTCTATCTCTCTCTCGCGTGCTTGACTTGATTGACTTGACATGACTTGCGTGGCCCGGAATGGGCAAAGTACTTGCTTGTTAATAGCCATTATTTCACGACATGAAAGACTTTGTTGATATACTTGGTACTCATTCAAATACTTGAATACTTGAAATTCCCTATCTTGGATCAACAGCATATGTTATTTCCTCTCGTTATCCTGTTCAATTCCATAACATTTTATTTTACATGTTTTACATATAGACTTGCATTTTCATTTGAAAAAGTTAATCACTTAAACCAATTGCTAGTTCTTGAGATATAATTCCTACTGAGCGTTCGCTCATCTAGTTCCTTTCCCCAACCTTTCAGGTAATACGGACCCTGATTCGGACTCAGATGGGCAGGAGCAAGAGTGACGAGCGTAGAACCTGCAAGCGTCATGCGGCTACTACCATTTATCGTGTCTTGTCGTCCTTAGTTTATTCTTGGAGTTTTGTCGTTGGATATGGTGTTATGTCAATGTGTTGTAATAATTAAGGCTTATGGGCCTGGTTCGAATTATTAAGTCTTGGAGTATGTGACTTTATTTATGGGTTTGTTATTATCACTGGTATCAGTGTTTGATTATGTTTCAAAAGCTCATCTTATTGCGCACTCTATTTTGATGTCGAAATTCTACTTGCTCTGATTGACATGATTGATATAAACTCGTCGCGTTCTCCCGGGTTCCTTCCGCGCTCGGGGCGTGACAGTTTTTGTGGTATCAGAGCCTAGGATTTCAAGTCCTAGGAAACCCAAGTCTAAGGATAGGTCTATCCCAAACCGTGAGGATGGGTAGTGCCGTGGGTATAAGTCCTTATAGGGCATCCGACTACAAATTTCAACATGAAACTAATTAAGGTCGACTCTTTGTAGGACTATGGCTGCTGAACGCGCACAATGGCGTGAGATGCAACGAACTGTTCAGGGCCTGACCCAGGCCTTGCAACAGGTGGCTCAAGGTGGGGCACACCATGGAGCTGGCGACCTCCATCGGAGTTTTAGGAACCTCAACCCTCCGAGGTTCGCAGGATCATCAAACCCTGAGGATGCAGAGAATTGGATAAAAGAGATCGAACGGATCTTCCGCGTCATGCAATGCGCAGATGATGAAAGGGTGCTTCTAGCCACGTTCCAACTGGAACGGGACGCTCGTGCTTGGTGGGAGTCTGTTGAGGCCACCTTACCCGAAAATCATGTTACTTGGGTCGAATTTGTCGAGCACTTCAATAGCAAGTACTTCTCCGACCGTGTTCAGGAGAAAAAGGCCGCGGAATTTGCTGCCTTGAAGCAACGATCCCTGTCGGTAGCTGACTATGAAGCCCAGTTCTCCCGATTATCTAGATATGCACCACATTTAGTGTGCACTGAAAAGATGAAAGCAAGGAGGTTCTTGAATGGGTTACGACCCCAGTATATCACCCAGCTCGCTCCCTTGGATATCCAAGTATACTCAGAGATGGTACGTCGTACCCAGTTGCTAGAAGACGCCACGGAACTGTCTGACAAAATCCGTGGTAAGGATAAAAGGGAGAATGTTACAAGCCCCAACACTTTTAAACCATCTTTTAAGAAGCGGACCAATAATGGAGGCGAACCCTCCAAAGAGAAAAAATTCAAGAAGGGCAACAACAAACCTTTCTCCATCACGGCGCCGCCTAAGGAGAATTGTAAATATTGCGACAAGCCGGGTCATCAGGCTGCGGAATGCTGGAGAAGGCTTGGAGCATGCCTTCGTTGTGGGAGTAAAGAACACCGTATTCCCGATTGTCCGATGATGAACGAGCAAAGTGAGCCGGAGACAAAGGAAGAGAAGCGTCCGGCAAAGAAGCAAGGACGTTTACAAGCTCTCCAAGAGACGGAACCAACCGAGGGTGGGTTGGTGGAAGGTATTTTGACTGTCTGCTCTAAATCTGCTCAAGTACTGTTTGATACTGGCGCCACACATTCTTTTGTTTCAAAGAAATTTGCTGCTTCATTCTCTATGGAACCCGAATGGATAGACTTGGTAATTTCTACCCCGTTAGGGAATGAGTCTGATGTCACTTTCCATTACCCAAACTGCAAGGTTATAGTTAAAGGTCACAACTTACCTGCAGATTTAATATGCTTAGACTTAAAGGAGTACGATGTAATTTTAGGGGCCGATTGGCTATCCACCCACCGGGCAACTGTAGACTGCCGAAATGGAAAAGTAACTTTTGTGGATTACCCGGAGTTAACTTACGTTACTCCCCGGAAGAGATCACCAGTCATCTCTGCTCTTCGAGCCCATAAACTTATCAACAAAGGATGCGAGGCATTCTTAGCATTTGTAACTGCCACAGAGGCTAAGGTAGCTAGACTAGAAGACATTCTAGTGGTTCGGGAGTTCTCCGATGTTTTCCCTGAAGATTTGCCTAGTTTGCCACCAGAGAGAGAGGTCTCGTTCACTATAGACCTTGTTCCGGGTGCCGGACCTGTTTCCAAAGCACCCTACAGAATGTCCCCCGCAGAATTAAAAGAATTGAAGGAGCAGCTTATGGAGCTATTGAAGAAAGGATTTATTAGACCAAGTACTTCCCCATGGGGAGCACCAGTGTTGTTCGTCAAGAAGAAGGATGGATCGATGAGGCTGTGCATCGATTATCGGCAGCTGAACCACCTCACTATCAAGAATAAATATCCACTGCTGAGGATTGATGAACTCTTTGATCAGATTTCTGGAGCAAAGTATTTCTCAAAAATTGATCTTCGATTAGGTTATCACCAATTGAGGATCAAGGACGAGGATATTCACAAAACTGCATTCCGAAGCAGGTACGGGCATTATGAATTTACTGTTATGCCTTTTGGACTAACAAATGCCCCTGCAGCTTTTATGTAGCTTATGAATAGCATCTTTAGACCACATCTGGACAAATTTATTGTGGTTTTTATCGATGATATCTTGATATATTCAAAGTCTAAAGAGGAGCATGAAGTGCATTTAAGAATAGCATTGCAGATATTGAGGGATAATCAATTATATGCCAAATTTAGCAAATGCGAGTTTTGGCTGGAAGAAGTGTCCTTCTTAGGACATATAATTTCAAAAGATGGAATCTCAGTGGACCCCGCAAAGGTTGAAGCGGTAAAGAATTCGGAACAACCAACAAATGCAACAGAAATTAGGAGTTTCCTTGGTCTTGCTGGTTATTACCGGCGTTTTATTAAAAACTTCTCGAAGATTGCAGTACCGCTCACCAGGCTGACTCGCAAGGAAGTGCCATATGAGTGGAATGAGGAATGTGAACAAAGTTTCCAAACGTTGAAGGACCATTTGACCACTGCTCCAGTCTTGGCCCTTCCTATTGAAGGAGAGAAGTATGAGGTATACACCGATGCTTCCGGTATTGGCCTCGGTTGTGTGTTAATGCAACAGGGAAGAGTTATTGCGTACTCTTCTAGGCAGTTGAAGAAGCATGAGGAAAACTACCCGGTGCATGACTTGGAGTTGGCCGCGATAGTATTTGCACTAAAAATCTGGAGACACTATCTCTATGGAGAACAATTCACAGTATTCTTCGATCATAAGAGCCTCAAATATCTATTCTCTCAGAAGGAGCTTAATATGAGGCAACGTCGATGGCTGGAATATTTAAAGGACTTTGATTTCACTATTCATTATCACCCCGGTAAAGGGAATTCGATAGCCGACGCCTTGAGTCGAAAGCCGAGAACCCTTATAGCCAGCTGTATGATACGGGAATGGAAACTATTAGAGGAATTCTCTAGATTAAATATAAGCACGGACCAGAAAGATGGGTGTATTACACTCTCTCACATGAGTGTGCATCCAGATTTGCTATCTGAAATCAAAAAGTTGCAAGATGAAGATCCTGGAATGATTGAACTCAGGGAGAAACTAGATCAAAGAATCGGGTTCAATATAGCAATTGATGGAAGACTAATGTTTCAGGAAAGGACATGTGTTCCGGACTGTCCTGAGTTGAAAAGGAAGATTCTAGATGAAGCTCACCGCTCTAGGTATACCATTCATCCTGGAGCAACTAAGATGTACAAAGATCTAAAAAGAACTTTCTGGTGGCCGAACATGAAGAGGGAGGTAGCGGACTTTATGTCTCGCTGTCTCACATGCCAACAAGTGTAAGCGGAACACCAAAGGCCCGCCGAAAAGTTACACCCCCTTGATATTCCCAAATGGAAATGGGAAAAAATTGGTATGGATTTCATCATGGGATTGCCTAAATCTAGAGACGGACATGATGGTATTTGGGTAATCATCGACCGACTGACCAAGTCGGCGCATTTCTTGCCCATTAAAAGTCGATGGTCGGTTGATGTTTTGGCCACATTATATATTAAGGAGATCGTGAGATTGCATGGAGTCCCAACATCAATCGTGTCTGACCGAGACCCTCGCTTCACTTCTCATTTCTGGAAGTGTCTACAACACTCTTTGGGGACGAAGCTCAACTTCAGTACTGCTTTCCATCCCCAGACCGATGGTCAGACCGAGAGAACAAACCAAATAGTTGAAGACATGCTACGGGCTTGTATTATTGACTTTGGCGGAGGCTGGCATGATCATTTGCCCCTAGCCGAGTTTGCATACAACAATAGTTACCAAGCCAGTATACAGATGGCTCCATTTGAAGCCTTGTATAGCAGGAGTTGCCGATCTCCTATATGCTGGGATGAGGTTGGCGAGAAACAACTACTAGTGTCACGTCCCGAGCGCGGAAGATACCCGGAGACGCGTGACGAGTTTATATCGATCATGTCAATCAGAGTATTAGTGTATTCGACACCAAATCAGAGATGCGCGAGAATAAAGATAACCCAATCCTTTTATTCCTTCACGAGAGTATTTCTATTACAATCCCTTGAAATTGCTACACTTACTAAAAAGAAAAGTACACAATTGACTCAAGAAAATATAAAAAGACAAGACTAGTTGACGCTTTGAGAAGCTCTAATCTCTTTCACTCTTGACCTTCCCAGTCCGATTGAGCCTCGTCGTCGAACTTACCTAAAAAGGAGGGAAACACTGAGTGAGCGAACGCTCAGTAGGAATTTATATCTCAAGAACTAGCAATGGGTTTTGTTGATATTTATTTGCCTATCTTTGATCTTACTTTTGAGGTTTGCAAAGTAATATGGCAAGATGACAAACAAGCAATCAAAGATCTACTCAAACCTATGAACATGTGAACATGAACCTAGGCAATCATAGCTAGCTCTAGCATGGGCATGCTACCTCAATCAAACTACGCTAAGGAAAAGAAAAACACACGCCGGGGCGTGGAGCAAGGAATAAGTAAAAACACACCGTGAAGGTGGAGCAAGCAAGGAAAATAAAGAAGATATGATGAAGAAGACAGCTAATGCCCAATACCAAGGAAAGATGTGATCGCCACCAAAGTAAACACAAGTCAAAGACTCGAATGTACCTTGGAAATAGGTGGATGAAGCACCCGCCCACGGGAGAGAAAACCAAGGAAAGCCTGCAAATCAACTTGGAAGTAACGGCCAGAGCCCCGTGCGTCTCTTGGAAGTGACGGCCGCACGATAGACCGCCAGAGGATAGTGACGCGCCTTCACCAGACCGTCAGATAACCTGCAGTAGTAAAGCTTGAATTCTTTTAACTCCAACTCTTTCAGTCGGCTAGAAGACTTGGGCCTCGTGCTAATGAACCTGTAAACCTGCCAAAGATGTAGAAAGATAAGACAAAACAACCTCAATTAGCCCTTTTCACAAGCATAGCATCAATTCTTAAAGAGTTTAAGAACATCAAAAGGAGAGGGAATTACCGGGGAGTTTTGGTTTTTTAACCCCTCTGGGTGTTTTAAAAGTCTGGGAAGATGTTTGTATGCTTAAAGAACAGTGAAAAATGTGGAGGAAGAGGAGGGACAATGCTTAGATTGAGGAAAAACCAAGGAAGGACTCAAGCATGCAATGATGAACTTGAAAGACAAAAACAAAAGTACTCCCTTGATTAGAAGATGGATGGACGTGGGAAGCAGCTCCTCTTGGATGAAGATGGCTCCTGAGTTCGGCAGCACTTCGTCGTGAATTCAAATCTTCCTCTCCTTTGGCCAGGAAGTCAAGGGTTCTATTTATAGACCCTCAAACTCTTAGGTCGAGCAGAGGATAATTCAGCAAGATAAAGAGATAACTCTTAGCAAATCCTCGAAGATAATATCACCAAGAGTCCATAGAAACAAACGGTAGGTCCTGAGGATCAGATTTGAAAGAGATAACGTCAATCCAAGTTCTTATCTCGACCACGGAGTAGCAGAGAAAATGCCTGAACTGCCAGGACTCTCGGAAAGAAGTAACGGCTGCACGACAGACCGCCACTTGGAAGTAACGCACCAAGCTTCATCCGTCACTTTCAACCTTATCCCAAAGGATAAGATCAACGGAAAGAAGACCCAACAAGCTGGACTCTTCAAGGAAATGACGGCCAAGGCCTAGGGCGTCAAAGTGAAGCAACGGCTGGACGACAGACCGTTATTATCAACGTGGAATTAAAAGGATAAGCACTGAACACGAGGCCTTAAGCTTTAGGACTCTTCAAAGAGTAACGGTCCAGGGTCTATCCGTCAGAAGGAAGCAATGCGCCTGACTGGGACCGTTATTAACATTGAGGTTTCAAGAATGAAATGAGGGGGTTTGCTAAGATTCATCCAACGAAATGCCACCGGGAGCCACATCTTAATCCAGGAATTAAGACCTAAGAAACAGGCTTCAACTGATCAAGAGACTCAATGAAGGGTGAACAACTCGGAGCATCGTATAGAATGAACAAGGAGATGACCCAACTTATTGGGTATAAAACGGGTGTCAACAGATGCCCCTCCTTAACGTCCTCTTTGCAGGGGAACGAGCGGAGGCGAAGCGGAAGCGAAATGGAACATGGAGATGAAGCGGAAATGAAGCGGAGTGGATCAAAAAGAGGGCGTTAAGGTAAATGACACCCGTTCTGTACCAACAAGTGATAGGAATTTTTTGGAAAACTTCGAATTGATCACAAGGAAATAGCCAGCCAAAGGACGCAAGTCTGGAGGAACTAATTAACTAAGGAAAGGAAACACGGCTAGCCGCCGGAGGCAACGGAAAGGAAAGAGACTAAACTCCAGACAGGAATCTTCAGCGAACCAGATCAAGCGAGCAAATCGAAGGAAACTTTCTAATTCAAAATGGAATGATTCTCCTTATTCGGGATTAAGAACACAGTTGTTCACCATCACTGAGATATCTTGAGCAGATGAAACTCATGAATGCTCAAAAGAATGCGCATGATGCATGCTGGGCTAAAGGAAAAAGAAATCTTTAAACAAAATGCAAAGAAAGATAAAATATCAAATACTCGAGAATAATATTGCTAGATCAGAGTAATCAGAGTCAGGACACCATCTGCAACCACGGCGTGCAAGATAGAACCATCGTCCCCAAATTTTCCAATCTAACGGCCTATCCAACGATTAATCATGTGAACTTAGATCATCATCATTTTTGTTTAAGGGGAACATCAGATCCCAGGACACATGAATTACCAGCCGGTTCTCGAGGTAATATATCATAGATAACATATAGTAATGCATTAAGGGAACGAGGGAATGATATACAATACCTGACTTACCTGCCGGACGAACGGCAAAGCGTGATTTTATTCCTTCATGAAAGATAGGTTAGCCAACAATAATCAAAATAAGCATCAAGGCATAACCATTGTACGTGCAAGAGGCATCCATAAGGAACATCATGATAGAAAATAGGGTCGTTTAAGCATCAATTAGACCTTTCAATTCATCAAGAAACTAGCAAGCATATAACGGTCTGATGACAGGGCGTCACATCAAGCAACAGATCACCCTTGATCCGTCATAAACAAGGCGGTTCACATTCTTCGATAAAACAGTCCATCACATGTGACGGCCCATGAAAGAAGCGTCAGAATGATGTAACGGCCGGTCGATAGACCGTCACATTTCCTGAGTTTTCAAAAAAAAAAAAAACAACCGAACGGTCACGGCCCGTTCATTCCACCACTTGACGCCCAAAAACCCAACCGAGAGAAACCACCGGCGACCACCGTCCCCCTACCACCATGGCCGGCGACGAGGCACCCCAGCTGCCACCAAAGAAGAGAGAGAGAGGGAAAAGAATGGCCATACGGCGGCTCCACCGCCGGATTGAACGGGAGGCGATCCCGCCGGTGGAAGAAGAACAACCGGCGAGGCGAAGTCCAAGGGAGGAAGAGGAAGCTCCCACGGCCACGGGGGATGAAGGGGAAGTTCCCTTGGGTGGAGAGGAGCCCAAGGAACCGAAGAAGAAGAAGAAGAAAGCCATGGACCACGAGGTAGGCCCCCCGCCCTAATTTTCTAATTTTTATTTTTTCGTGTTTATTTATGGATGCATGGGGGGAATAAGGATAGA